>CM073126.1:17278795-18765462 GCA_037039145.1 Fundulus diaphanus
CGGACACAGGAGGATTTGTTAGCCTGTCGACTGTGGAAAATAAGACACGAGCATTATTACTGTTTTTCTTAATGATCTCAGAGAAGAAAGATTCTCTTGCATTTTTCAATTGTAAGTTATATCTGTAAAGTCTCTCTTTATAGATGTCGTAGTGAACCTGCAGTCTCGTCTTTCTCCATCTGCGTTCAGCTTTCCGACATTCCCTTTTTTCACCTCTAACTGCTGGAGCATTTCTCGAAGGAGATTTTTTCTTCCCGGAAAGAACTTTCACTTTAACTGGAGCAATGCAGTCAATGATGCTTGAGACTTTGGACTGAAAGTTAGCTACTAGCTCATCTACTGAGTTGCAGCCCAAGGTTGAGGTATCAGAGTAAGCTTGAATAAAAGTTTCCGTGGCATTGTCCTTAAAGGTGCGTTTTCTTACGATGTCCATTTGGCTAAATGAGTCACTGGAAATGATGCTTTCAAAGGTAACAGAAAAGTGATCAGATAGGGCAAAATCAGTTACATTGCCCTGTGAAATTTTTAGACCTTTAGTGATGATCAAGTCTAAAATATGTCCCTGTTTGTGTGTTGGCTGTTTAACATGTTGACTTAAACCAAAGTTTCTAAGTGTGTCACACAGTTCTTTTGCACTTCTGTCTTCAGGGTTGTCAACGTGAAAGTTGAAGTCTCCCACAATAATTAAACAGTCACAATCAACACATATCACAGACAGCAGGTCACTAAAATCCTTAAAAAAGTTTGATGTGGACTTAGGTCTGTAAACATTCAGAAACATAGTTCGTACCGGGCTCTTTACCTGGAGAGCCAAATGTTCAAAAGAGTCAAATTTTCCCAAAAACACCTTTTTACATTTTAGTGAATCAGACCACACGAGTTTCTGCAGCAAAAGATCATTCATATTTAAACACTGAGGTGAGTTTCCTGGTACTGGGAAAACACCAGCAGATGGCAATGTAAACACCAAAAAGCACAGGCAACACTGCTGAGGTCGTGCAGCCTGCACACTGTGGACATTCATATGTTATTGGACTTCTTGTAGTTCTGTCAATATGAACAAAACCAACCTCCCAGTTAATGTTTCATTCCGCTTGATTGCCACTACAAACTGCATTATGTGAAGAAGCCTCTGACAAAATACCAAAAACTGCAGAAGCTTGACTAAAACCGACACCAAAGGATTGGCTCCTGAAGGGAGGGGAGGTTCTTCTTTGCCTTCGGCATCTGTCTCTGTGAGGAAAGTGAGTTTTGTTGCAGCTTTTGTCAGGGCTGGAATCTGTTATGAGAACCTGAAACTGTTTTCAAGGTGAGATTCCTGCAGCAGAGTGCAATCTGCCGATGTGACAAATTGTGTCAGCATCAAAGCAGCAACACCTCTAACGTCATTGCTGGTCATTGGGTCGGAGGCCGTGTAGTACCTGGACTCCTGAACCAGAGATGACATGAAAAGCGTCTCACCTGGGCTAAAAGTAGAAAGAAAAAAAAAATCAATCCTCTTTTCAGATTAAGGCTAATTTTTCCATTTCATCTGGAAATCAATCTCCTATAGTTTGGAGGAAGAGTGGAGAAGCAATGTCTGACCCCTGTGCATTCAGTGAATATGTGGAGAGCGATATCCTCGCTGGTGTTGGTCCACTGTGTTGCATCAGTCTGTGCAGCCCTCTGTTGACAAGCTAGCCTGTTTTCCCAGCAGGACCCTGCATCTCCCCACACTGCCCAAAGTGCAAAAACACCCATTTAAGGACCATGGATCATTAATGTCCAGTTTCACTGATTGTTTGGGTTTCTGACAGAGAACTCATGACACCCACAGATAAATACCCACTCATTCAAAGATTCAATAAAAGTCCACTTCAGTTTTGTTTTCTGTCTCCAGACTTTCTTATCTCAGGGTTTTACGCTTAAACATTGCAGTTCTTGAATTGTTTGGTTTAAATAGCAAACATCAAAACTCCCCATTTGTCTGAATTTTTACCAATACAAAAAGGTTTGACAGATGACAAGCTGTACTTAAAATCTTATTTTAGAATAATTCAGCTCAGACGGCACAGGAAGTAAAACTGTGTGGGATTTGTGGCAAATCTTTTGTGCTTCTCAGGGTACTTTGGCTGTTTCCCACAGTCCAAAAAACACGACCGTTCTGACTCCGTAGTTTATTAGTTGTCCCAAAACTCTACATTGAGCTTTGCTTCACAACTCTTTAAAGTTATACCTGCTGCTGGTCCACATTTGTCTGTTACTTTTTCCTTCCACCCAACTTTCCAATAATCATCCTTGGATACAGCATCCTGTAAACACCTACCTTCTTTATCAACGACTTTTTGGGGCTTACTCACTGTGGCATCAGTAGTAAATATCTGCTGGATATCTGTCAACTCACCATGACTGTGTTGGCCTTAACATTTCTGAAATAAAACCCCTTTTTAAAATCGGTCTTGTGTCATTTCTTAAGAACCGGAATTTGGTGTTTTCATGAACTGCTAATGACAATAACAAATAAATGCCTAAAATATAACTTATTGTGTGTAATGAAGCAACATGAGTCGCTTTTTTTTAACTGGATCCTTGAAATAACCTTTTTTTTTGATGATATTCATATTTACCGAGATCAAATAAAACAAACCACAGGACGCCAAACGTGTTTTTATAGATTTTTCAACTTTTATATTTTTAAAAACAAACAAAAATAACAGATTAAATAAAATTTACAGTAGACATATGCAATCATTGTGCACTTTAACTACTTCTTCTGATACGTTCTGCACGGCTGTCAACGAAAAAACGCAAACACAATGGGGACGTCGGGCTGGAGCTCAGGGGGGTGGGGTATGGGGGAGATGAGGTGGGGGGGGGGGGGGGCGGAGTCGTCGGGAGAGAGAAAGAGGAGTGAAGAAGTGAGGTAGAGGGCAGCGAAGAGGAGCAGGGATGAAAAGGAAGCAGTAAAGGAGAAAGGAAGGCCTAAACTTCGTCACTCGGGAACGAAAGAAAAATCACTGAATATATAGATTTCTTTAATTCCTTACATCAATTATATAAATATATTGAACCCTCAAAAAAGGAAAACTTCTGAGAAAGAAAAAAAACAGCGCAATACAGAAACCCACAACAGCAATAAGGCAAACAGAAAGCAAGAGAGGAGAGCGCAGTGACGCTACATGAGAAGAACAGGTGAGCAGAGAAAGCTAGGAGGAGGTCAGAGAGATGGCGGCTGGGGAGAGCGGAAAGAGTGCGCATCTGTGCGAATGAAAATTTATAAATATGCGAGAGTCAGAGACAACGGGGCCGCGGAGAGCAGAGGAGGGGGAGAAAGAGGCAGCAGAAAACGGAGGGGGGGGAGGGGTGGAGGAGGAAGAGGTTTGACTGAGATCGACTGTTCAGTGTGTTTGTTATGTGCTACGTGACCCTGTTGCCTGCACTCTGTGCGTCTGTGTGGTGTCGCGAGTGTTCTCGTTTTATGGCGGCACACGTCCCACAGCAACAGTGAAACACATGCTCGCGTGTCTTGTGTGCTCTTCTGCTTTATAAATACAAAACAAAACCAATGAATAAAAACAAACAACGAAAATCTGATTTGCAACCAAACACCAGCCACCTCAAGATTCACACCTTCTTCCCTTTTATACATTTGACACATCATTTAACTCCAAGTTGTTGTTTTTTTTCCCATTTTAAATTGTACACTAACAGCAGTCCCCCTCAGTTGTCCTGGCTTTCCCACCAAAGGTCTCTGTGTCTGTCTCTCTCTGGGTCTTTCCTCCCCGCCTCCTCTCCTCTCACTGAGAGCTGGCTCTCTCCAGCACACGCAGGTCATAGTTCTTTTTGGCGGCCCTAAGTTTGAAGAGGCTGGCTCCGCTGTTGTTGAGTTTGAAGGAAGCACTCTGGGCAGCCATGGTGGTGGGGAACACTGCGACTACTGTGTAGAGGTGCGCTGGATCGTGGCCATCTCCCTTCCCTCCGCCGGCTCCCATGCCGACCCCAGACATGCCGCTGGCTCCGGCACAGGGGCCACAGCCTCCGGCTACTCCTCGGCCTCCCTGGGGTTCCTTTAGCCACTGGATCTTAGCGCCGCACATCGACAGCTGGTTGAAAAGCTTTTCAGCCTCCGGACGTGAAATCCCCTCCGGCAGGTCGGTTACCTCGAGTACTCGACTCACGACTGGACAAGAAGCAGAGACAGAGAAAAAACTCCAATACTTAATAAGTTCAAAAGTTAAAAAGAACTATTACAATTTATCTGCTTTTTTAGCTCTGGCATGACCCCAGATTACCTAACTTCAGTGCTTTACTACAACGTGACGAAGATGATGGTGAGAGCTGAAAAGATTGTTCAAATTCTCTGCCTTAATCATTGAATCGGTTTTATTTACAGACATTATGAGCTTTTATTTGTGGAGCAACAGGTAACTTCAAATGATGGGCGGCGATGATGCGCTCCGCAGGGCTAGGGTAACCGTTCTGTTGCACAACCTCCGAGAGGAAGTTAGGTGCCGTTTTAAGCATGTTTAGACATCCCTGTAAAGTTTCACAACTTGCTGGACTTCTAAGTTTCCTGCTCAGAACATCCGAGGAGCTCGCCCGCCAGTTGATTTAGAATGAGGGAAATATTTCACAAAGAACAGACAAAAACTTTCAGATTATCAGCTGGTACACTGTTCCTCTCAGGCATGACAAACGGAGTTATATGTTGTTCTTATTCTGTTATAATGGAAACTCCAGCAACGACGACAAAAAAACAGGAGATTTTAAGTTGTTGCTACAGACATGGTGACATCTCATCTCTGGAAAAAGAAGGCCAAGGTGACCGGGGATTAGCGGGCTTTGAGGTTCCAGAACGTGGCGTGACAAAGCACCATTTCTGTGATCAAACAGGATCATTTCCATGGTGAATGGCATTTAGTTGGTTAGCATTAGGATCGGTTCACTGACTCCATCCTGCATTATTGGTTTGGAAATTATTTTGCATGTTGTACGAGTAGTGGTCAAAGTTAGTTCCTCCATGGTGCAGCTTCTTTGACGCATGCTTACACCACAGAGGACAAAACACCCCATTGGTGATTTTTCTAAATAGTCAGAAGCAACTTGTTTTTGCAGATGTATCAAAAGCTGCTGCATATATTTCTATATGTGCATTTACCTATGGCCTTAGTGATGCTTCAAGAAAACTACAAGAGTCCCCTAGATCAATGAAACTATAACATAAAATACCATGGACCTACTTACCAACATCTGTGGTGCCAAGATCTGTTGATGCAGATTTGAGCGTTTGCTTCTTTCCTCGCGCTCCATGTTTGATCACTCCTTGGCCCTAACAACAGCAACAGATTAGGTGAGCGCAGTAATGCATTACAATAACGGCCCACAACACCAGATGGCAGCATTGGCAACGAGAGACAGCTTTGTGGTGTCCAAGGTGTTCTGCATGATTTAGATCCTTCCCTGGTTCATTACCAGTCTTCTGTAGATCATAACACACTGAGAAGGCGATCCATGTATGTCGAGCACATTTTCAATAGTCTTTGCCTTTAAAAAGGGAAATGTCCCTATTTGACAGTGAAGCACAAAGGTTTTGAGGGACTGTCAACTCAGTCTCTCCCCCCCTCCACAAGTTATAAAAGCAGATATTCATTTATTTAACTTTGTCAGGCTTTTTACGGGAGGATATATACTGAAGTGGACAAATCATAACCTGAATGTGTGAGAACTTGGTTTTACCTTTTACTGAAATAAGAAAATAAAAAAAAAAAAGCACACGCTGGACTAGAGAGTCTGGCCTTTACAAACCTGGTGGGAGTTATAGGAGGGCTGGCCATGCATGAGCGGAGGAGGACACAGGCTGTACTGGAGGGGCTGGCCCAACAAAGAGTATCGACCATCACCTGAAGAACATAACACACACGTCGAAAAAGAAACCATCAACTTTAGATCTTTGACTGAAAATATCTGTGTTCACTGAAAATGGAAGAATTTTTTTTTTTGATTTCTTAAGGATATCTAAAGATTTAGGAATACTTAAAAAAAGTGTATAAACCACAAAACAAACTAAACTTTTCTGCAGGAGGATCTTTTTTTTTTTTGTAAAGGTGCAAGAGAATAGACAACAGATTTTATTTTCTGTGCTGCTGTGGTGGACTGACTAAGGCTGATGCAACACCAGGTTTTTAGGTGTAAAAGTCATTTCCAAATCCTTGATTTATTTGTCAGTAAAGAGAGCGTGGCTCAGAATTTAGGTTAGAGGACAGACATGAGGTAAAGTCATGCAGGAGGTTTGACCCCGTGGCACGTTGCCTGTTATTTCAGCATGCTAAGGTGGAGTGATATCACTACTGGTGCGCGGCCAAAAGCCACCTGGTCAAATTTAGAAGGCATGCAGGGAAAGAGTGGGAGGGCTTTACGGGCACAGCTGAAACTCAGAGATGAAGAATAAATTATTTTATATGTATGAACGCTTATTAAAAAGTATGACATATTACTAACAGATTCAATTTTTCTTGAGATACTATGCCACACTTATACACACTACAAACAAGCAACCCAGCACTAGCTTGCTTTATTTAAACTTTCCATTTAGGGTGAGACTGCGCTTGCAGAATATTGGACGGTACAAAGTCCAACATCACTGGTGGCTTTCAAAAAGAAAATTACATTTTCTTCACCCTTGTTCTCTGGACATTTTGTCCAGGAACATCAGGATCTGGTTTGACGCGGGTTTATTTATTTGAACCTTTCCACGTACCTTGAGCTGGTCCTCCTGGCCGCTGAAACTGGGAGATGAGGGGCAGTGGGCCGAGGCCTGGACATACATTGTTGACGCTGCCAGAGGGAGACGGGGTGGGAGACTGAGTGGGAGAGGCGAGGGGACTCGTCAGCTGAGTGCTGGCCTAAATTAAGAAAGAGAAGGATTAAGACAATTTAGGCAATAGAGTGGGAAAAGTTTTAATTAAAAACATTTATGCACATGATGTTAAAAAGGAACATCTTGCACAGTAGCTTGCAGAGTAAAGGACTGTTACAATTGACAATAAAGTAGTAAGAAAAAAAAGGGCACTGCAATAACATCACTTCATTCCTCATCAAGGAGGCTTCCTGCTTTTGTTTACCTGTGGAGTGTTGTCAGGTTTGTAGAGGTCTCCTGGCTTGCTGGGCCTCTGCTCTATGCTGTAGTACTTGCACGGGTTCCACTGAACCAGAGGAGGGTTCTGGGAAGGCTGCGGTCCATTGGGGACGCTGAGCTGCATGACCATCACCCCGGGCCCCGGAGGAGCCACTCCTGGAGAAACACAGACAGCAGAAATAAAATGATGAGACGGAGAGCAGCACTGACCCATCTGTGGGCGACAAAATAATGATTTGATTCAGCAAAAACGGGGCTTCAAACTATCCACTGAACACATTGCTTTCTTTGACATGTTAAAAGCAGCTGTAAAACATTAAATTCCTCCATTCTGCATTTAAAAGCTATTCCTACACAGTAGCTCTAAGTCAGCTAATACGTAGTTTATTTGAACAGACGTCTGTAAAAGCAGAAGTTGGTGGCTAAGTATAAAAAAAGATTGATAAATCACTTTATAAACAGAAATAATACAAATTAAAACTCCATCACACATTTTTACATCTGGACATCATTTTGCTAATGTTGCCCAGCAGGTTGTAGTTCTTCCCCCCAAAACTATAAACAAAATAAAATGTATGCTCAGTTACATTAAAGACCTGGTAATTTGCTTAACAGAAACCGTGAGATCAGCCAATCACATGGCGGCACCTCACTGCATTTTGTCATCTAAACGTGGTGAAGAAGACTCGCTGATGCACCGTTACATCTGATCACTGCTGCACTTTATATTGTAACGCTGCCTTATTCCACCTGAAATCCCATTACACTGTCGTAAGCTGTATGCAACGAAATTTCGTTCTGTATGCACCCTGTACATAGAAAATGACAAAGTTGTCCAAGTCTAAGTAAGTGAAATTCAAATTAAACATCAGATTGGGGAAGAAGCATTAATTAAATGTCATTGAACACGGTTACTGGCGCCCAACAGGCGGGTGTAAGTATCTCAGGCCCAGTCCACACATAGCAGGATATCTGGGGAAAAATTTGACATTTTTATGCCGTCATGCCTTTCAGCCACACATAAACAGCGTCATACATCCCATCAAACGAATGATCCTAAAAACTCTGGCCAAAGTGGAGATTTCTAAACGGGGCGGTTTTGAGCCTGCGTGTGACTTGAAGACGGATTTTAATGTCCGCATCACGGTCTGCGATGAATATTGCTGCGCTGCGTCACACATGTGGGACCGTTGTTTATACACTTGGCCATACGGTGGAGTTAAAAATTTATTTCTTTAGAGAGGTGCTGATTTTTACATTGCTTCAGACACTTTTTAATTTTTAATTTTTTTTTTAAAAGCCCAGCTGCTGCACCAGCTTTCCGCCCCACTATGGAGGCACAATGCCGTTCAACGCCGCAGGTTTTGGATCAGTTTTATTAACTTTATATTCTAATATGGTGTTTAAAAGAAGCTCAACTTATTTATTTGTCCACAAGATCGAACCTCTCGGGGCCGTGATTCATTCCTAACAGAAGCCGTGGTTGTTTTGAAGGACTGTGATTGGCCGACATAAGGTTTAGTTTTGCGGTGCACTGCCGCCTATGAATCTGCAGTATTTTAAAAAAAACACTCAGTGGCGTATTTCTGTGGGTTGGTGTGGATGAAAACGTTTCTAAATAACCTCCCGTGTGTATGGTATTATTTTTAAAAATGGTGTAGGGGAGATTTGGTGTTTTTTTTTAAAACCCTGTGGACAAGGCCTCAGAAACTGCTGATCTAAAGGGATTTTTATGCGCAGTCATCACCACAGAAAATGGTCCAAAAAGAGAAAATTTACTGTGTGCTACGGTAGCATGGACTGTAACAACCTGAGATGACAGGAAAGCAACAGCAGCTCAAATAACCACTTGTTTCAACTGATGTATGCAGAATAACATCTGAAAGTGCAGCAGGGGCCTTTCTGCTAAGAACAGGAAACTGAGGCTCTTAATATAGACTCAACAAAATTGGAAAATAAAAGATTGGGGAAAAAAAAATAATCACTAGTCTGATTTCAGCTGCGACATTTAGAAATCCAGACCAGAATTTGTGGTTTGATGGATGAATATTTTCAACTGAGTATTAACCGGGGATTGTTTAAACGCTAAAGCCTACAGGAATATTGTTGCTGACCACAGCCACCAAATCTCAATACAGTGGAGAAGATTTGGGATATGGGATCCAAGTCATGGACATAAAGCAGAGAAATCATTAGAATTTTTAAATCTATGCTATATAAAAGTCATTTTTAAAGACAAAGGGTACTAGAAAGATAAAGTGGCCAATGAGAGTATATTATGAAGATAGACCTATGTCAATAGCAGATCAGACATTCACAACTAGCAGTTTTGTATATAATCCATCAGAAAACAGACACGAGCTCTCTGACGTGTGAGACTATCTATACAACTAGTGATGGTGAACTGGATGGAATGACATTAGATTAACTACATGTAGTCCTTAACAAGAGACCAAAGCAGAGTTAAAAACTTGTGAAGAAAACGGATTAACCCTGCAAAGTGAGAGATAATAGAACAAAGGGCATGTCGTCGTTGACACACAGCGCAGGGTCAAGGACAGCATGTCACATGACATTAGTGTGACAATGCTTGGGGACATTTACTTCGGGTTCGACCAGCAGCAGAACAAAAAACTTGTTTTGTTTGTTTTCTTCAAACATTGCCTCTTTCAAGGACATTTATTTACGGCTTCACAGCACAAACCTGATGCACCTCTGTGTGAACTTTCCCCACAATACCTTTCACCCAATTTTACAGAACACTGACATCATTATCGTATCGTTTGATGGCTTGTGGCTCGTCCTGAAACAATTCCCCGAATGATTTGAGTAACTCGATTAGTAAACTTCCTCGTTAAATTCGGTTTAACTATTCAGAGCACTGTGAATAGTTAAACCCGTCTGGGTAGTTATTTGTGCTGCTAGTTATTTGAGAAAGCAACAAAAAGTGTCCTAAGTGTGACATAACTAAACTTAACAGAAGAGAAAACCCAGACAAGTTTGTACAGCAAAACTGAAGTAGCTTTCCATTTTAGCACGCCCTCGATGTTGCAACTCCTGAGCAGGAACCGTCTGCTCCAAATGCTGCTTTATGCAATTAAGAAGTTTGATAGGTTCCAATAAAGATAGTATCTTTAATAATCCAGAATGCAATATGCAACTGGCACTTGATGCACTTTTCTCTTTGTGACCATTAACCCTCCAGAGGCAGCTAACACTGAATTGATGTTAATTCCAGCAGAAAAGGCTGAGCTTTTGATTAAGGACATTTTTTTAAGCTGCAGATGCAGCCTTTGCTGCAAATGTTCAACTGAACACTAAATACAGGCCATGTTGTGTTTTAAGGTATAAAATGTGGATTTCTTTCTTAAGGGATTCACCAACTTCTTTAATAGCATTTCTTATATTGTTCGAAATATTCCTGCTACACCTAAAAAAAAGCTTGAGTGGTTAAATGAAATATCTGCAGAATGTGGCAACACTTTTTTGCTGATTACCTGATAAATCGTTAAAATAGTTTATAGAATAGTTGATTACTAAAACAATTGCTAGCTTAAACCCAAGTAAACATTTGTTGCAATTTTAGTCAATTACCATTTAGACCTCAAATCAGACATATTCAGTCTATATATGTACAGATATATAGTACTGGCAAAAAACAGATTAGTGATTTTTGTGTCAAATATTCATTAAACTGTTATGGCGTTATTATTTGATTCTATATTTTTAATAACACCTCCATAGGTAAGAATAGTCAAACATAAAAACATACTGAACTACTTATTGATGGGCTCTTACCTGAATATTGCTGTTGCAATGGTTGAGGGTTGCAGGGAGACGGTGACTGTGTGATCTGAAACTGCTCTGAGCTGGGAGGCTGCAGGTAACCTACTGATGGGCTGCAGCTCAAATCAGAATAAATGTAAAAGTTACTTTAAATATATATATATAAAAAGAAAATATTAGTCTGCAGCAATCATCTCAATGCAGATAAAAGGTCAGCTTTTTCAAACATGTTAACCTTAAAATGAAATTCACAATAAGTGAGGTCAAATGGCAAATATGTCAAAGGCGTTCTTGTACCTTGTGCTATTTTGCTGTGTGGGTGTGATAACACTGTAGTAGACAGGCATGGGCCCCTGGACAGACTGGCTGACTGGCACCATGACCTGCTGCTGATACTGTTGCTGCACCACCTGCTGATTTTCATTTGCCACTGGCACCTAATGCAAACAAATGGGAAAAATGAGTGGGAAAATATAGTAGCTAAATTCAAATCAGTTTATATATTCAGCACCAATTCACAATACATGTCTCACTTCACAATTAAAAAGGTATATTCAATCATACAGACAGATTCCAAGTGAAGCACATTGATTCCAGCTGATCCTGGTTATTAAACAACGCAGTCAAGTTCAGTTTGTTATCCAAACTGCTTAAAAACTTTTCTATCATAGCACAATGGCTTATTAAGGACTTCATATATGAGAAGGAACATTTTAAGTTTGATTCTTGATTTAACAGGTAGCCAATGAAGGGAAGCTAAAATAGGGGGAAAATAATCTCTTGATTTTCATCAGAAGTCTTGCTGCAGCGTTTCGGATCAGCTGAAGGCTTTGAACTGCATTTTGTGGACTTCCTGATAGTAAGGAATTACAATAGACCGGCCTTGCAGTAATAAACGCATGGTCTAGTTTTTCAGCGTCACTCCTGGACAGAAAATTTCTAATTTGGTCAAAAGAAGGACAGGGTTCTTGCACCATTTTAAAAGTAAAATTTAATGCTTTTTAAGACCTTTTTCAGACCTCAACAAATATAATTTAAGACCCAAAATTTCATAATTTCTTTGGAATAGGCTACTCAATTTATTTCCTCCTACAATGGAAATCAAAACTTTTCCATTTGGTATCAATTGTGTGCAATGTGTAAACTCGGTAAGTAAAAAAAGTAAAAATACTTTTCTTTGAGACCTTTTTATTTTATTTTATTTTATTTTGTCCCTTTGTGATGTAGAACGGAGCCAACGTAACATAAATTAGATTACACTAAACAACACAATGCTTTGTATGAAGGAACCATATAGAATACTGAAAATAAGCTCACTCACTAATGTCCTCAAAACAGCCTTTCACAAGCCAAAATGTTGACAAATAATCTACATAACTGTTAGAAAACAGAAATGTTATTACATGACTTTTAATGAGAGAAACCCTGTTTCGTAACATCCCAAATTCACCTCAAGACATGTGGCGCAGCTCTGCTGCTCTCTTCTCAATTTCATGGTCTAGGTCCACCAACTCCTGCCTACAATTTATTTTTTTTATTTTATTTTTCCGAATCGGACCCTGTGAAATGCGGAGCACTGTTTCACATTCCGACCCTCCTTCTTGAAAAAAACAAAACGCGTCATGCTAAATTAGCTGAGCTAGCGCGTTACTTTTCTTTGAATTTTCAACAAAACATAACAGCGAATCATGAGGAAATCCCTGGTTAGTCGCTGCGTTTATCAGCTAAATTACTGGAAGCGAGGGAATAAACGCTGACAGGTGACATGGCCACAGGTGAAAGCAACTCATTAATTAACTGCAAGCTTACCGAGGGAAGTTGTTCATTCCACTGAACTTTCTGAGTTGATAGTTCATAAATCCAAAGAAAACCTTCAACCAGCGCTACTTTCATTCATGCATCTGTGGCCATTTTGGTACGCTCTTCTAATAAATGAAAATGATTGAACACCGATAAACCTCAGTGGCAGATCTCCGCTTTGCAAAGACCCGCCCTACTCTCTTTCTGATTGGCTAATGTCCCGGCTCTGCCAGATTTCATTGGTTTAGAGGTCCACACGGACCCTTAGAGCAGTTTCTTTTTGAAAAAGTCTAGGCGGAACTTTTTGCTCTAATTTTCCAAATGACGGAAATCCGTCGCAGCGACGGAGAACTTTAACCCCGGCATTAAGCAGACCGGCTGAAAATTTAATACCTACAGCAACTTTACGGTAAATTTAAGACAATTTAAGACCTTAATTTCCCGGATTTTAATTTAAGACTTTTTAAGACTTTTTAAGGACCCGCGGGAACCCTGAAGGAAATCTTAGGAAACCAATTTAATATGAGATTTAATGGTTCTGGTTCACAAAGGTCAAAGGCAGACATACAATTATTGTTTAGGCATCAACTTCAGATTTTAATTCTATTTTGTGAAGATATGCCACATGACATTTAATCAAACCACAATAGATTCCTTAACCTTCATAACAGAGTTAGAATGAAGTAGAGCAACCTCATGTGGCTTAAACCATCCTGCAGTCAGTATCTCTGCTTGTTTTTAAAGAGTGACCTAAAAACAGACGGCTGAGAACAGCACAAACCTGATATGATGGCATCTGTGGGTATTGAACCATTATGCTTTGCATTTGGCCTCCAATACCCGTCCTTTGGGAATTGAGCAGACCAGGATTTGGAGGCTGCTGCACCCCAATCATGTTCTGATAGCTTGGCTGCTGGCTAGGCATCATGGTCTGAAGACCTGATGAGAGCACAACACAAAAGAGATCAAACAGACGGAGGTTTTAGAAAACGTTTAATGTTATTTCATATGCGGGAGAATCATTTGTTTCATGCCAGCTCAAAGTAAATGATTCTCATTTGACCAAGTATGTATTAGGAATAAATCGATTTTAAAAAGGCAATAGCTTTAGATGTCCACAATTAAAATCCAAAGAGCAGTTATGGTTTGATGCAAGATCTTACTGACCTTAGTGTTCATTGGCAGACGTGGATTGGCAGCCTTCCATTTTAACTCAAAGTCCATTTCAGCTGTCAACAATGTTTATCACTCACTGTATTAACACAGCCCACCTTCGCACACCCTAAATTAACGAGTCCAAAAGCTGCAGCTACCACTATTTTCCTTGAAAGACACGCAGCTTTTTTATCGACCTGTGCCAAATATACGTGGCTGAATAATGCAGGGAAAAGGTTGTTTAAACCAAACCTTTCACCTGGTAAACTAAGTAGGTCTGAGTCAGCATCAGCAGAAGCACAACTTAAAAAAGAAAATCTATTCTTGTATTTAAGGGTCTCAAGTACATAACTGACTACATTATGGGTCAATATCCTAGAATTAAAGCTTCATCAAAGTAAAACATTATTACAACTAAGTGATCATATTAAATATTACTAATAGCAACAAAAACTGTATTTACCCATCTAGAATAGACAACCTCTGTAGTTAAATGAGGGTCTGATCATACCAGCTGTAATAATCGGCATCAGGAACCCCTGAGGGAACAACTCATACCTGTGGGACAAAATGATCTGTCCCTGTCAGGAAAAGAGAACAGAAAGAACAGCAGAGATTGTCTTGGATGGGTGGGCTGTAATACTGATATAATTTAATGAGTTATTTTATTGCACTTCAAAGCCACCGGGTTTCCAAGCATTTAATGGCTTTGATTTTGGTAGCTTTAGTGGACTGTGACTTTTTTCCCCACCTATTCTTAATTGACTCTGATCGGTATCGGGGACAAAAGGCTGGTAGGGACATCCCATATGAAGACATATAGTTGGTAACAGTGCAGTGCATGAGATTGTGCTGACCTGACTGCTGATTGGGCGGAGGCATGGGTTGTGTGCGTTGGGCTTGGTAAGACACCTGGTGGGATATAGGTTGGGACACACGGTACTGCTGGCCTGAACTGGGGTACTGACCAGGTGGGTAGTACGACACCTGTATCTGAAACAACAACAACAACAACATTGGAGAAGGCTGAGTAAGGAACACAGAGCATTTAATGTGAGGGTTTTTTTTATATAAATCCCAATTCTTTATTTGGTTAGTAACATTGTATCAACGGTTTCCTAAACTATAGAGGGAACCTACAATTTTACAAGATTTATATATTATTGGGACTTCTAAATATAACTCTACATAACCAGGACAAACTGAGTTAAGCAAGCACTATAGTGAAACCCATCATCAATATTGATTCTAATTTAACCTGGGATATTAGATTTCAGCCACATGGGAGTCAACATAAATGAGCTTTGAGATGAAGCCCCCCTCAGATGTCGCCACGGCAAAATAATTAATTGCTGCTGGCCACATTGGTCAGAAGTAGAGGGACAAGAGCATAACAACTGGGGTTGGTTTTCTATTCAACTCATAAAACACGAGGCTCGCTAAAACAAACCAACCTTAAGCCGTTTCATGTCATTCAGAAATAAAGTCAAGATCGCCGTCTTTTTAACCACAAATTGTAAAATAGCAGGTAGAGCCCAGAACCATCAAACATGTAAAACTGAAATAACATTCTTTAGTTGGCTGTAAATAGCCGGTTGTCTGAATCAGTGACTGAAACGAGGTTGTTTGTTTCACAGATTTATATAAGAAAACAACAACGTGAGGTAGATATGGTGATGTAATACATGAAAGGTCTGTCATTAAAGGCAGAACCTGCCATTCGCTGAAGAAAAACGCTGATAACTGATAATCACAGTAAATTAATAACCATCTGTATTTATAAACTGATCCCAGCCAGTAAATTACAGTCATACCTATTGAAGTACCAACTTTCATAATATCCTTGTCCTTTTCGCCAATCACACAAATTTGTTTTCTTTCATAACAACCTCAGCTGTGACTCATCAAACATTCAAACATGTAAGCTGGGGGTGTGGGGGGTGGGGGACGACAAGAAATACCCTCTCTACGTTATTTACTGGATGAAAAACATTATCTGTACATGCCAAAAACGATTCATCTTCTCTAAACATGTAATGCACACATGTCTATACATGTCTATCCATGTAACGCATCTCTCAATTAACTGAGAATATAAAAAAAGTTTAACAATCATAACGTAATGAGGCCCATGTACAATTTCCAATGTTTTTTACACTGCAAGACCGCCAAATGACAATAAAACACATTACCATCACACAGTAGTGGGCTAATATCATTGCCTGCCTACTATAAATAATGTTAAAATAATGACATTAGCAGCTACACGTAATCAGATTATCTTCCACTGAAAGTTTAAAGATGAACTTGAATCTATGTGTGACTCCTGTATTAAAAAGTCTTAAAAACCAACATACCTGCTGAGGTGGAGGGGGCTGGATGTAGCCTTGCGGAGGGGGTGCAGCCTGTATGACAGGCTGGGAGGGGGGTGGCGGTGGAGGCGGAGGATGAGGGTGTCCAGTAGGAGGCTGGTAGCCAGATGGAGGAGGCAAAGGCTGAGCTGTCGTCATGATGTAGCCAGGCTGAGGTGGGGGATGCTGCGACAGCACAGTGGGCGGGGGCTGATACATAGGGGGGGGCTCAGGGTTCTCACTGGAGCCCTGCCGACTCAGAGTCATCTGGGTGAACTGCGGCGGTAGCTCATCTCCCTGGGAAGAACGGGAAAGATTGGAGTAACGGGTTTCTATTAATGGAAAATACAGCTGCGTCAGAACATCAAGTTCAATTGGAGCTGATCTCCAGTGCAGCACGTTCCAAACTGACAAAGATCACAAGACTCATATTTGAAGAACATTTAAGTCCAAAGAGTGCATTTTTTTTGGGAGAAACAATCTTTTCAGCAAATACCATCTTCAAAACATGTATGCACATTTTGTTTACTAAATGGCACTTTAATAAAAAACTAACCAACAGAAAATTGCCCAAAGGTTTACTTTGTGCATTATATGGTTAATTGATTGAATCCATTGTATTTTGTTGTAAGTAAAAACCTTTGCCGGTCCATGATATGAGTTCTAGGCATAGGCATTTATTCTCAGCTGTCTTGTTTTTAGTGACATATGGTTGTAATGCATTGCTACCACAAGGTATCGATTTGTTTGCCAACCACCATGAAGCAGAAGGAGAACAGAGTGTCGAGCAGATGCTCCAACACCGACAACAAAACAGAGAAAGAGTGCAAGTTAAGGACCAGAGTCGACAAGATATTTTGTGTGGAGGTATAAAAACAAGAGTTGGGTAATGTTGGGTGAAGTTAGGACATCATAAGTCTCGACAATCCGCGGTCATTCGGGAGGTTCAGCTGAACCTTTATCCACAGATCAAAAATCAATAACTTTGTTCCAGACAAAGGAATTGCATTACTTCCTTTTAAAAGCCTTTGTCCAATTAATTCGTGACCACTTTTGTTACAAAGTTTTATCCTTTTGAGTAAAATTGATTAGAATTTGTCTGTGTGTGTGTGTGGTATGAAAAGAAGAAATGTGGAGGTTTAAAGCTACAAAGACAGAACTTTTCTTCAACAGCTGTTAAATATCCATCTGACGGTAGGAGCAAAAAAAAAAAGCAGAATTTGAGCGTTTTTAGTACAACCTCCCTTAATGTTTGAAGATGTCAGTCTTGATGTAGTCGACGACTGAAGTAATAAAAGAAATGAAGTTCTAAGAGGCATCAGTACCATTGTGTACTGCTGGGGAGGAGAAACTGGCAGGAGAACCTGGGGGCAGGAAGGGCTGGAGTAGGAGACAGGCTGAGAGGGCTGCAGAGACGCCACCGGCTAGAGGCACCAGAGAGCAAGTATAGAGGTAGAGCATAAAGAAAGTGAAGAAAGGCAGGAAGAAGAGCAGCAGAGAGACATGAAAAGAAGAAAGAAAGAATTATGACAGGAAAAATGAGGGTTAGAACACAATGGTAAAGTTTTAATGAGCAGAAATGAGAGAAATGGAAACTGAAGTAGTTTTTTTTTTATATGCAAATGCAACCTACATTAAAATGAATTGCTTTAACTACTGAGAGGAAAAAACAAGAACGGAAAGGAAATGTCTGCTCTTAGAATAAGTCTGTCTTGTTAAATCTAACAAATTGCATTTAATCAAAATTCAGCACTTGTCTCAGGAGCAAAACCACGTTGTTACTCTAACGCTACACTACCAATGTTTGACTCAAAAAATATTCCAATCTGGCCCTCTACAACTGTATATGAACTCAATTTCTTCTGTTTTTTTTCTTACTTTTTACTGTATGAACCTGAGATTCTTACCTGAGCTATCATGTGGTTCCCCATGGGGTGCTGCTGTGGGGTGGGCAGCAGGGCAGTCTGAGGCGGGCCCTGGGCCTGCGGCTGCTGTGGAGGTTGAGATGGGCAGGGTAGGAGGCTACGGCTGGACTGGGACACTGAGGGTGGGGGACAAACATCAGGACTCACTAAGGGCAAGCCTACGAAGGAACAGGGAGATAAAAACAGCACATCTGCAATACTTTATTTTCCACAACATGTAAGCAACAATATCTTCACCAACTGAGTCACAATGCTACAAACTGCAGCTTGCTCAACTACACAATACCCTGAGAGCAATGTTGTGTTTGTCCAACGTCTGAGGAACAAAATCTAGCGGTCCCTTGTAAGACCTTGATATATTTTTCCAACACCTTATATAAAATGTGCTAGTACAAGATGAAAAAAGGAACGGAAATCTAAAATCAAAAACACATTTTATTATTTAACATTTATACAAGCAACAACTTTCTTACATCCTATTAAGACCAGCCGTTAGCCCTGACTGATTCAGATATAAGTGAATGATCAGATCCTCTAAAAGCTTTACACCACACAGGGGGGATGTCAACAACACCATCAGCAGGTCTACAGAGAACTACGCAAAATCCCAAATACATTAATTCAACCGCACTATGTCAGCATTCAGAAATTAACTTGGTTCAGATTCAGCTTTTTGTGGAGCTGTTTAGGCAACAAAACATGCCATGTGGTCAACAGATCAATATTAATCCTGACAGAATAATGCTTTTCTTTAATGTGAAGTCAAACAAGGATTTGTTTAAAACTGTTAGCCATAAAAAAAAAACACACAATATGGCATTGCCTTAGATATCTGTTTAAGTATTTAAAATAACCCAACAGCAGAGTCAGCTTCCAACATCGCTGTTTATAGAACACGTAACGTCAGAAACTGGAAGACGTCCAGATAATAAGTGGTGCTTTAATGGAGTTCTGCCAGGTTAGCGGATTTTCTTCAGTGTATCTCAGGACATCTGCACAAGGAGCTGCTAAAACAATTAAAATAAAATGTGTCTCAGATCACCTCTAATGGTGGCCTGAGCCAACCAGTCCTCAATTCATTTTGACTAATTTGAAATATATGTAATTTTTTTTTTTTTTACAGAGTTTAGTTTGGGTCATGTGCAAATCATATCAAAAGGACCAGAAAATGCCACATCCATACAATATTTTTGGATAAAGCGATGAGTCCAAAATCAGGGTTCTATCATGGTATGTTGTTGCTGTCATGTTGCTTTGCTACTGAGGTTCTTGATACTCAAGACACTTAACTGCTCAAAAACGTTAAAGGAACACTTTGAAAAAAGAACAGATCTCAATTGGGAACACAAAGAAAATTGTGCTTGACGGGTGCAACATCATTTGATTAAAAACTGAAAAATCATCACCCGGCAGAGGGCTGAAGGCAGAAAATGTGAAACTGAAAAACCTATGTGGCAGACTAGTCCCATTTGATGACATATCACTGCAGCAACTGAGAATGGTGCTCAGTAGCTTGGATGGTCTCCATGAGCTTGTATGCATGACCATGACCATGTCAGGGATGCTCCTTATGAGATGACTGATGGTGTCCTGGAGTATGTTCTCCCAGGTCCTGACCAGGGCTACACTGAGCTCCTGGACAGTCTGAGGTGTAACCTGGTGGCGTCAAATTGACCTAAACATGACGTCCCAGACATGTTCTTTTGGATTTAGGTCAGGGGAGCATAAAGGTCAGTCAACGCTATCAATTCCTGCATACATTGTCAAATGTCATTATCATGCACCAGGAGGAACCAGGGCTGGCTCCAACAAAGAAGAGTAACAATGGGTCTAAAGGATTTCATCCCAATACCTAATGCCAGCCTTGGTGCCATTGATTATCCTGTAGAGGTCTGTGTGTCCCTTCATGGACATGCTTCAGCAGACCAACACTGACCTACTGCCAAGCCGATCATGGTGAACAATGTTGCAGGCAGCATAATGTTCGCCACAGCTTCTCCAGGACCTTTCACGTCTGTAACATGAGCTCAGAGTGAATCTGCTCTCATCTGTCGTAAGAAGAGGGCACAAGTGGCAAACCTGCCGATTCCAGTGTTCTCTGGAATATACCAGCCGAGCAACATTGTGTCAGGCAGAGAGCACGGGGTCGAGCTCTCCAAGAGTAACTGACTGTCTCCTGGAATCTCCTCCATGCTCTTGAGACTGTGCTGGGACAAAAACAGGACGGAAAAATGTCCGTGGCCTCCATATGCAAAACCATTCCTGGTTTTGGGGTCGTCTCTTTGTTGCCCCTTTGTTGCTCCTGCTGGTAATTTAACTAATACCAAAACCACTGAAGCGGATTAAAAACGCCCTCTACAACTGAACTGACCAGATAAATATTGCACAAGTTTACCTTAATAATATACTCTGATTAAAAATAGGTCCCTTAATTTTTTGAGCAGTGTAACTTGAGCTATAGAGTGCTTTGACGTGTTAAAACCCAAGGGGTTCCAGACTGCTTCTGTAACATGTTTTGTTGCCACTCAGGATAGAAATTCCTGTGTGAAAATGGGCCAGAAGACTCTCTTGATGCCTGTGGTGCTAAAATGGTCAAATAGCTAGGCCCTTAAATCGCAGAAGCTTATAATGACAGAAAATAACGTTTCACACCAAATGTCATGCTTTTGGTAACTGTTAATAGTAAACCTTTTCAGCAGACAAGGTCTGGCTTCAGGTCATTTACTTTCTGAAAGGTTCAACGAGTTTTGATAGATATTTAAGACCTTCAGGAGTCTGCATGGTTACGTTTGCCTATGTAGGCAAAACTGTGGGAGAAAGTTTATTTTCATACTATTTTGGGCTAAGTTGTACCACCGGACTTTGTTTAACTTATTGTTCAAACACAAAGATTGTAGGTTATCCTTTACTCAGCCATGAGGCTTTAATGGGCATCTTTTGCTCTACAAAAAGTACAAAACACACATTTATACGGAAAGGTTGCCATATATGAGACGATGACACATTGCAAGAAGCTATTTTTAATGGCATCTGGGAATCCCACTACAGCCAGAGTTGACCTGCAGCTATTAAGGCACCTTTATGCAATTACTTTCAATATGGAAAGTTATGTCACCCTTCTTAGTCAAAATGAGATTTACTGAATCGACCCAGTGTTTTTTTTCCTTCAGTCCTTACCAGAGCGAGAGCCTTTGCAGCTTCCCTGTGATCCTTTGTTGCTGCCAAGGCTGTCCCCCCTGGTGAGGATGGAGATGCCAGAGAAGCTGCTGGCCTTGGTCACGGGTGGCCGAAGGGTGCGGTTAGAACTGTCCGAGTCAGTACTGCTCCAGGGCCGTGGGTCCAGGCACTTCATGTCACTGTCTGTGCTGCTTTGACGACTGCTCGATGCCCGGCTCGAGCTCTCACGGTTCCCTCTAAAAGACAACAGAACAGGGAGGATGTAGACATTACAATGACAATGAATAGTAAAACATGAAGAGTTTGAATCAGAAAATGGGGTAAAGTTATCAAGTGCGAGAAGTTAGTAATAATAATAGGCAGTCAGAGGAGAAGAGTCCGAATGTACAGTTGCATCTAAAATTATTCAACCCCCACTACAAATTAGGCTTTGTGACAAATTATACAAACTAAATCTCAAAGATCTTCTATGAAGTTCGAGTCAGCTCGAATTGATGCTAACTAGTAACTAGGATTTTCCTTTTTCAAACCAAGCCTTGGTGGACTTTGAGATATGCTAGGAACACTGCCCCCCCCAGAGGGTCCAATGATGACCAAGCTTCAGCTTCGCTCCAGGCGGAACAATGATTTCTCCTGATTCTTAAATGAATCCATCCTGCTCTCCCTACGCTGCTCGTGTCCAGAGCCAGAGGAAGCAAAGCAGCTCCAGGAGTATGACTGAGACACCTCTACGCTCCGCTGTCGGCAAGGTGTTGTTTTCAACCTATACTTCATTCTTCCACCTTCAGACGTACCACAGACTCATTGGGATGAAAAGTTAAGAAGTTTGGTTTATCCCAACTATGAATAGAGCAGCCCCCCCCCCCCAAACCTCTTCAGCTTACGTATATAGTTGGAGTCATTTCTAGTGCTTTTAGGTCAGTAGAGGTGTACATGTTGGAGTTCAGGCATGGAGCCCTTCAGCCTTTTGCTCCTAACTCTGGAAACTAAACCTAGTGGCTGCTGCCACCAAGTCCTGCAGTCAGTGGTGGGTGTCTGAGCACCTGCTTCCTCGGGAATCTGGTGGCAGCCATTGACAACCTTCTTGGTCTTCCACATCCAGTTTGCGTAGCAACTGTTCATTTAACTTTAAGCTTGCAAATTGTGCATCTAACCATATTTCTAGGAACATTTAGTGACTTTGCAAGTTTTTGTATCATTTGATACCTTCAATAAACTTTGTGTTGACAATTCTTAGCCACATTTCTATCATTCAGTCAAGGTTTTATATCTCAAGCACACCTGGTGCACCTAATGAAGCTCTTTATTGTGTGCCTGATAATGAAATGTGTGCTCCTGTGAAGAACTCTATTTGAGGGTTGAATAATTTTAAGACTGCAGTAGTTATTGAAAGTAGATTTTAGTGTTGAATTACGATAAAATTACAAGGATTATACAAAATCCTTGTAATATGAGTTTTTTAAGCTACACTCAAATGTGTGCGTAATGTCTTTATTGCAAACACCTGAAGAATTATGGCATTTGCCAATAAAACTCATTTGCAGGTGTTGTAGAATACACACAACTGCATATAGCTTAAAAGGAGAGATGTACTATCTATAAAAAGGAGAATGTGCTTGTTGGAGTATTTGAGACAGAGGGGTGTAGGTGGAGGTAGACACAACAAGGAAAGAAAGAGCGAGAAGAAGAGCAGAGTAAGGGCGTCAGCAGCTAGGAAGGATAAACTTTGACAAGACTGAAATAGAACATTCAACAAAGATGCATACTGGCTGGTTTTGTGTAACCAAAGTACAGAAACAGGCAACATACCAAAAGCAAATTATTTTTAGTTTTCAAGTACACAACCACACACACATTCCCACAAAGAAACCCACTCATGGGTAGAACAAGCATGCGGGGGAAAAAAGATGCTTAAACATCGACCAGGTGTTGAGGGAAATACTCCAATGACAAGATGAGACAGTTCCATGATTTCAACTCACAACATAGCAAACCATGTAAGACACATTTTATATCAACGATCTAATGAATGAACACCATCAAAGGTGCTAAACATTAAAAGTAAAAAAAAAACAAGCCCCTGGATGTAGAAATAAAAAACAAATAATCAACTTTTTAAGTAACACTAAATTCACAAATACAAAGATGTTAAAGAGCATCAACATTCAGACTCACACA
The DNA here is from genome assembly GCA_037039145.1 of Fundulus diaphanus. NCBI lineage: Eukaryota > Metazoa > Chordata > Actinopteri > Cyprinodontiformes > Fundulidae > Fundulus > Fundulus diaphanus. The sequence continues at coordinate 17,302,282 of CM073126.1, forward strand.
CACCACCTACAACATGATCACCAAGTATCTTCGCTCAGTGCCAGGTGTCCTGAGGATCCACTGTCCTGCATGTTTTAGGAGTTTCCCTGCCTCCACACACCACACACCTAAATAAATGGGTGATTTAACAAGGCTATGCTTCCTCTGCTGAGGAAGTCATGCTATCGTTTGATTCAGGTGTTGTGGAGCAGAGACAAATAAAACCTGTAGGACAGTGGATCCTGAGGACCACCCCTGCCAGCTCATTATGATGTGATGCTGTTATGCCAGTAATACATGTGAAACCTGGACTCTTCAGCATCCTGCCCATCAAAACTCACAATCCCGCAATTTCCAAATTCAATAAAACAATATTTTAACTGCCAACACCTGTCATCTTATTATATCATGCCATCTTAAAACTGGAAGAAAGTTATGAGGGGGTATTGTCTATATAGATGTAAAAAATTGTTAAATAACTTAAGAAAAAGCAACTGTGTTTATGACAGAACTGAAAAACAGGGACCTGATGCCGGCTATAAAGCGCTGCTATACAGCACGTGTTGTTTAATGAGGCTCCTGAATATTTCAGAAAGAGTAATTAATGAAGGAACTATTTTGAGGCCATTCTCTGCACAGTCTCTTAAGGAAGGGTGGATGCAGTGACGCTGTCTGAGCCGGCTGACACACGCTTGTTTGCCTCTGAAGACGAAGATGATGCCAGGATTAGCTAAAGATGAGCGAGCAGAAGGGATTCTGCCATTGATCAGATGACATTTCCTCTCTACTGATTTCTCACACCAGCAACGCTACAAACGGAACAGCAAGAAAGAACGGCTGTGGCCAAACGCATATTCTTCTATAGTTACTGGTCTTTCACAGACGTTAAATTAAGCGGAGCCATTCTGTGACTTTAAGGCTCTTTTAGGCTAAGCATGGATGCTGTAAAAGCATCTTATTATATAGAAAATATGCTAAAAGCTAAAATTTCCTGTTACTAAAACTAAGTTAAACGTACTACTATTAAACACTGCTTACCAACTATTGCTGCACTGCTGTAGTTTTCAGACACAACTGGTTTATATGTACCTTATTTATATGTAGGTCTAGCTGATACTACCACAGGAGACAAGCGTGACCGTCATGGGATGCTACACTGGTTTACTAATTTAGAGTGGTTATGTTGTTACGTTTGAATTTTCCGCCATGGGGATCAATAGAAAAGCATAAAAAAATGCCTTAAAAATTCAGAACAAATTAAGGCGTTTTGATCAGATGCAAGAAGAAACACTCTAATAAATAAATCTATCTCACACACTACACCGGATCAATGTTAAATGTTATTGCAAGTCAACAGTTACAATAAATGTTCACTACAATTCTTGTACTCATAATAAGAGTAGTTTCTAATTTTTCAAGTAATCTTGAATTAATCAGTAAATTATTTAGATGCAAATATATTATCATTAAAAGTAAAAACATCCCTGCAGACCTGGGTTTCCTCAGACTGCCACTTTTAATCTATTTGGTTTAGATGATGGGAAAGCCATGATAGTTAAAGCAACTGGAAAACTAACCTGACAAAAGCCAGCTGTATGTTGCTCCGCCTAGCTCCACTCACATACATCTGGGACACCGCCGGTAGAAAGTGATTTCTCCAACCAAATTTATGGTCTGGCCAATCAGGACGCAGGGATGGCATTTCATAGATGTGACGTAGTGGAGACGTGACCATGACGTGAGACTGTTTTGATAGCAATGGCGGCTCGTCGAGGAAGCAAGCGTTAACATTGATGCTGATTGTTGTCCAATCTACCTAATATTGTTTCATTAAAAGAACATCAGAGAACGCCTCTGAAGGCTTTTGTTGGTGGAAACGATGTTTTCGCCCTTCTCCCGACCGGATTTGGCAAGTTTTGTTTTACGGGGCGCGTCCGTGTCTGCACGCCCGCGTCTGCAGCGGACGTGCAGACACGGACGCGCCCCGGAGCGGTTAGCGGTTAGCACTAACTATGTTAGGAGGCCTTTAGTCCTCAACGCGGTCGCCCCGGAATCGACTCTGACCCGCGGCACTTTGCCGCCTGTCTTCCCCCCTCTTCCTGTCAGCTCACTGTCAATAAAACGCATGCCACTAGAGCCGCAAACACATTATTATTAATATTTTTTTTTTTTCCTGCGTCGCTCTCATCAGCGTCACAGGTTAGCTTCGGTGTGAGTGGTTGAAATAGCACGTCAATAAAGATGACAGACAAGTGGCTTATCCAATCATATGTAAGAATTTTTGATAAGGCCCAGCCTTCTGTAAAGGCAATCTCTATGGCGGAGTCCCAGATGTATGTGAGTGGAGCTAGGCGGAGCGACATACAGCTGGCTGTTGTCAGGTTACTGGAAAACGGCTGTGGTCTGTGAAGCTTCAATGGTCTGCGATGATTGCTACCAACTGATGCTTGGGGAGTAAAAAAAAAAAAAAGAACTTACCATGAACAACGTGATTTACAACAAATTATCTTATTTGCCGTAGCTTTAGATTACACATCAGTACTCTAAAGATGTGTTGTTCACCTTTAGGTCCCAGATAGGAGAATTCTTACCCCTCTGGGTCTAAAAGAACCAATAGCAAAATGAGCTAAACTTTCTGGACCATCTCAGACATGTGTGGCAACAATTACAATTAATATTTGACAAACTGGGAACAATTTTTAACACTGTAAGAAACATATTGTGAATACACTGTAATATACCTAAAATGTATGCCTAACTTAGAGGAATGCAGCAAGAGAAACAAGCTGATCAAAGCAAAAATTAGGGCTGCAACAACGAATCAATAAAATCAATTAAAGAAAATCAACAATTAGAAGCGTTGGCAACAAATTTCATAATTGATTCATTGTGTCACATAATAATGCATCATTCACCATGTCGCTGAGCCGTTTACCTCACTTTCAGGCAGTCGTCAATGCTGACTGGCTGCAGAGCGATGTAAACGAAGCGAGGCAGAGCGGAGGCAGTATTTTCAAATACTGCTTTTTTTGTAATAAATTCTAGAAATGACGGCTCAAACTAAGTCAACAAAAGGTAGGGAGCACGTCACGCTTCACAAAACCAAATAATCAGTAACGTGTGAGATCTGACATCGCACGAGAGCTCCACAGTGACACAAGACCTGAAACAACATGGAGTCAGTGATGAGGGCGACGGGAGCTCAACAGCAGGGTAAGTCACTACATTTTATGTTTGTTCTGTTTCAAAGTGAGAAAATCCCGACAGCTCTTGGTTGGGGCTGTGAACGGAGTCCTGCTTCAGGATGCCGCCTTAACGTCAGTCTGGCAGCTCGTCTAATGTGGCTGTTAGCTTGTTAGCTGGTTAATGGCAGGAGCTTGTTTACATGCAGCATTCCCTAATCGAGTTGAAATGTGTTCGGATTAAAAGGAAATAAAGCATTCTGAAAGCACCGTTTAAATGGGCTCATAATCAAATAATCTGATCATGACGTGCGTTTACTTGCACCAAGCTTTATTCAAAGTAGAAACTCTCTGACATTAGCAGAGCGTTGGATTTCCATAAAACAACCACAGAAGTTTGTACTTCTTCATGTGGAAAAAAACAACAACAAACAAATGCGGAGGCGTGTTGGTTCTGACTGTTCTGAGCGCATAGAATGGACCTTCTGAGATGGTTGAGAACTCCTGCTGTTGAGAGAGCGGGAGGAAATGAAGATCATCCCAAAATGTTCTGTGCTACACAGCGCTGCGGCCCCATCCTCCACACGCATGCACAGTAAGTTCACGAGATCATCGGAACAAGTGTTTAGAAAGACACTGGTCATAAGATCCGATATGGATAATAAACCAACCCTCTCAATCAGAATACAATTTCATTCTGATGGCAATTTGTTGATTAAGCTTTACGTTTTAATTTGCTGACAAAGTCTGAGTGAAGGTACTATATGGGAGTGAGGAGCAGTGAAATTTTGGTTAGAATGATAAGAGGCAAACCCAAATTAAAAACACTTACAGGTAAAAAGAGAAATAAGCATCCCTAAAGGACAGCTTAAAAATTTACTTAAAAATTACTTAAAAATGTAAAACCCTAAGAAGAAATATCTAACATTCTTTTTGACTCTTCGAGGAAAATTTTTAAAACTTATAGAATAAACATCATTGGAAGAAAAATATGTAGAAGAAAAATATGTAGAAGAACAGCTGTAGCATGTAGTATTTAAATAAAATACAGCTTGTGCTGAAACAGTCTGAAATGGTCTGGAGGTTTATTTGATTGCCGGAAGTGATGTGTTTTAGCTTGTAGCAATGTACAGCACTTTGTATCAGGTGCTGGCTGTTTTTAAGGGCTTTATAAATAAAGATGGCATGGTATGGTGTTTCTGCACTGGTTTCATAGTTATGTCCAATTGCTTTCCCTAGGTGCACTAGAACAAGGGTGAGGTCCAACCAAACTGCATTTGACACCAGTTTTACAGCTTCACATTTTTTGACTTACAATGTAGTCAACATAAACGTCTTTATTTGAATCAAAACTATTGATTACCTAATATTAGTGTAACAGCACACCCAAGTAGCAACTTGTTTTTTGTGAGCTTATTTACACTGTCAGTCCTTTTTTTTTTTTTTAAATGGCACATTCGAAATGAAAATAAATCATGTTTTGTTCGATTCAACGATTAATCGTAAAAACAATCGACCGATTAATCGATTATTAGAATAGTCGTTAGCTGCAGCCCTAGCAAAAAAAAGTAAATAAAAAAATTATATTATTTATATATATATATATATATATATATATATATATATATATATATATATATATATATATTATTATATATATATATATATATATATATATATATAAACGCATTAAAAATATACTATGAACAGTTGCACTGTGTGCATGATTGGACCTTCAGATGTTGCCATGGCTATGAATACTAACATGGGATGGATCTGATATGCTTATACAACAATGAAACAGCATCTCTGTAGACAATGCCCATGGTGAAGAAGACATTATCATGCAGTTTATAAACTGTTAATCAAAACTGATCTCGTTTTGTTCATTGACTCAATTCAATTCAGATGAATGTAAAAAGAAATCTAAGGTTTCACCATTTGTCACTTCATGGAATAAAACATATTGACATTTTCATAGAACATTAAACAACAAGGAAAAAAATTATTTACGTTTTACTGTGGAAAAAAAACAAAAACTATTGTACTGGGTTTATGGTTATTACTTTAAGTTCAGACGCACCATCAAATGAATTAGCAGATTGTTTTGAATTATTATGTGTTAGGTGACATGTTAAAACTTACACGAGTAAATCAACCACAAAACAAGCAGATCACTGTGAAATTGATGTAGATACTTTCCATTAAAGTGTAGCTGATGGTGGAAGGGTGGATGGGTGAGTAGATCAATTTCCAGTGAAACTACAAAGCAGCCATGCATCCACGGTGCAATGCTAGGGTAGCCATTTATCAGCCCATTACGCCAAGCAAAGATACTAATAACCACACGTCACCAATGTCATCACCAAACCACTTTCAAAAAATGGGCATGGCAACACACTAGTGAGTCAGCAGCTCCCCAATACCTAAAGATCTGCCTCCTCTTTTGAGAGCTAGAGCAGTAGCCCTCAGTGGAAAATCTGTTGGGGTTAACATTAGAAGAAAATGCTCAGGTTACAGGTCTGTATGAGAGGACAGGAAGGGGCTGAAAGAAAAGGAAAGTATGGAGGTAAAGGTAGGCACAGCAGAAAAATACCCTAGCGAAGAAAGGGGGTAGCGGAAAATGCACATAAGGCAGAAATTCAACTCATGGGAAGCCCACGCTGCTTCGTTGTCTTGCTCTCAGCAAATTAGGCCCTTATCTACCAAGCTAAATGTTAAGAGTGAGTAGGGATTGAAACTGTAACTGCTGTGTGACTTAACTCAATAGCAAAAATACAAAATTTGTTTTAAAAGTAAAAAGTGTGTGATAAGCCTGTCTACTAATATAAAATCCAAATAAAAAACAAAGTGTGTCATAATGAACAATACAGCAATATATTAAGTACAAAATAGATATTTGAAAATCAACGTCTGAGGACACCTCCCCCTTCACTAGACAAGCAGTAAGAATCATCAAAGAGGTGAAAACAACAGTTATAAGAAAGACACGCAGAGGTATGCAAGAGAAATTATCAGCTTACCTGTTATCATTGATGTATCCATTCTGAGACGACTGCAAAAAAAAGGACACCTGCACATTATGAAATGTATAATTCAATTAGTAACATGTTCAACATCATTTTGACTTGTCAACATTTTAAAATTCAACAGTCTTTAGAAAACAATGTTTGTTTTTTCATTATCTGGTCAAAGTGCTGGCTCAGCACCAGGTCTTTGCACGTCTACTGCTGCAAGCAACTTAACATTTGTCCTATCACAACACCAAGTCTTAGCTGGCTCACAGGAAAGAACCGCTCCTCTCAGCAGATCAAGGCACAGTTATGGAGACAAAAACAAACTGCGAGAGCCGCAGGTAAAACTCCTGAGTCTACACTCTGGTTATTATATCCTAAAATAATATCTAATAAAGTTTTTTGCATAAATATCAAGCGGAGCACTATGGCTAAAGCAGTAATGCTCCACTTGTGAAAGTAAATCTGTTGGGCTCTCTTTGGCATTATGTCAGCAACTCCTCCACAATACAACAAATAAGAGTATCAAACATTTAATGCAAGTGAGACTTTTGCAACGTTTCTGAATGGTAACCATCTAAATGGACACAGGGCAATCAGTAGCATATTGTTAGCATTAGCTTGTGCTAAATGACAAACCATGTTCATGCACAACAGCCATCCTACAGCACATACAGCGGTAAAACCAGCTAATAGCGCCCGCCGATTGTGATGTAATAATTGGGAGTTTTTTTTGAAGGAGCTAATTTTTCAGACACCAACAAAACATTTACTTATTGACAAAAAGTGGCAGGACGTTTTGTGTTTTTGCACTTAGACTGTTTTTAGAAGCAGTAGAAACCTAAATGGAAGTACAAAAAAAGTGCAAAAAGTGAATTTTTCATAGTCCCCCTTAAGAGAAACCCTGCAGGACCTTCCCTAGACTTAAGGTTCAAGTACACCTTAAGCATAGAAATGTGCAATTAAAAGCACTGAAGGATTTCAGTAAACAAGAAAAAGGAGCAGTTACATTTTATATACTTTCTATATAAACTTTTTAAACGTATAAAATGATTTAGGTATGACTAATAATATTTTAAAGGCCACTTTTAAATTGTCCTTACAAAAGCAACCAATAGCATACTTCTTTTCCTTTCGTTATACTTGACTGATGAATGTCTAATAAAAACAACATCACACAAACTGCAGCGGCTTACATGGTTTTGTTCGCTGACAATCAGAAAATGAATCTTGTACAAACTGTTCTGCTGTAGAATTGCCGAGTTATGAATGAAAAACAACGGGGAGTGGGTGGTCCTTTATACACCACATAATCATTCTTAATCATTGTTCTTGTTGTACTCATTTTTTTCTAGTTTGCCAAGTCTAAACAAATGAAATGATTTCATATTTCAAATAACTTGAAGATTTAGATTTTATTTATAAATGTATCCAGTTCAACCCTCACAGACTGCCACTATGGGTCCCTGAGTAAGACCCTTGACCTTAGCCTGCTCCCTGGGTGCTGTAAAAGCTGCCCACTGCTCCCTAAGGGACGGGTTAAATGTAGAAGACAGATTTCATTGAAAGTGGTGGCCAGGTGGTTAGGGGGCCGGGCTTTTGCATCTTAGGCTACGTTCACACTGCAGGCCTTGATGCTCAATTCCGATTTTTTTGTGAAATCGGATTTTTTTGCGTGTCAGTTCACATTTCCAAATATATGTGACTTGTATGTGATCTCCTGTGTGAACTGCATTCATACACCTAAGTGTCCCGCATGCGCAGTAGAGGACGCGATGACGTCATATGTAGCCAGCGTGCTCATTGTTTGCGGAAGTAAACATGGATCGTAATGCTGCAGCGTATCTTGCGTTCTTTACGTTATTCTCCAACCGGAGCCAGCACATTACCAACGCAATCTTTTTAAGAAGATCGAAAAGGAAGAGAGACAAATTTTAGCGACGTGAGCGGCTTTACTGATACGGACTTCATTCATAATTTTCGAATGACAAAGGCAACCTTTATGTGCGTCTGAACGGATCTCTTTAGCGCTCTCACGTAAAAACACATCTTCGGCGGCCATAGCAGCGAGTAAACGCGTTGCCATGGGGCTGTATGAACTTGCAACAGGTGTTTGTTACCGCACAATAGCCAACCTCTTTTTTTTTTTTTTGCCAACCTCTTTGGCATAGCCAGGTCCACTGTTAGTGACTTTTGTCAACTATCAACGACGTTTAGGTCGGATGATGGCCGTTCAGACACAGGTCGCATTTGAAAAGATCAGATACGTATCGGATTCAGGACCACATATCCAAGCGGCCTGGGTCGCATTTGAAAAAATCCGATCTGTGTTGTTCAGACTGTCATGAAAAGATCAGATACAGGTCACATATGGGCAAAAAAATAAATAAAATCGGAATTGGGTCACTTCAGGCTGCAGTGTGAACGTAGCCTCAGAGAGGCTGCAAAGTCAGGCGGTTTGAAACTCAGTCTGTTGCTTTTTGTCTAATTGCTGAAAACCACACAAAAAACTTCTAAGATATATCTTGCAAACAGTGAAATAAAGACTACGATCCTACGACAGGAAAAATGCTTCAATAACTGTCGTCTTATATATTTATTTATATAAACTTCCTTACATTCATGAAAACAAGAGGGTATTCTCAGTTTTTGTGATATTTTCATAATCTTATATCATCCTGGTAAACCCGAAATTATGTATCATCTAATAAACTGAATATACATTTAAACTTTAGGAATAACAACGTTATTGAGCGGCTGGGTATATTTTCTAAGCCAGTGACAGTTGTTACTCTGTCAATGTTAAATACTTACTTCTCGGGCAAAGATCCTGTCTCGTACCCGCTGATATTCTTCTTCTCGCTCTTCAATAGATTTGCTTCGCCTCCCGTCCTGCAGTGGCACACGGATCTAACATTTGAAAGACAAAATATATTACAAGCTAAAATTCTAAACACAGTGCTAATCTTTACCGTATTTGTCAACCTTGCTGAACAGGACAAAAAAAAAAAAAAGAGAAAATGCTGAAAACAATGTGTAACAAAGTAGTTCTTTTTCATAATATTCACTCGGTGTCTCGCTATGGGATGCAGCCTCCTGCAGCCCTGATAGAAGCATTTATCTCAATCTGCCAATCCTGATTGGCCGTGAAAGTGCTCGTCTTACGCCACGCCCAGTAGCCCCGACTACTAAAGCGTGCGCAGATCACGTCACTTCAATTCAAAACCTCTTCTCACCTCAGAGCTTATCTCACGTCGGAGCCTTTTGCTAGCTTAACTGCCCATAGACGGACCTTGCTAGCTTCCGTCGCCGGACGCTAGCACTGTGCTTCGATTTCTGCCTTGTCCGCTCACTCCAGACCGGACCGGTATCGTTTTTCTTTTTTTCCGTTCACTCCACGGCGGAATCCCTCTCGGCTCCCCTCCGCGGACGCTCGAGTCGGTCGAGCATTTGGCACACCAGCGAATTTCTCGACCCCACCACGCTAGCACACCAGCTAGGCACGATCCCTTTTCCTACCAGCACTCCAGCTCGTCGGAAAATGGCAACCGCCAAAAACCCTCACACCAGAGGAGACTACCGTCTTTGTGGTTGCGGGAACAAAATTTCGGGGAAGGACACCCACCCGGTGTGCAGTACCTGTCTGGGGGTCGACCACGCCAGGTCAGCCCTCGAAGTTCCCGGGTCCTGTGGGCACTGCAAAGTGTTCACGGTCAAGAGCCTCAGACGAAGACTAGCCCGCCAGGTTAGCATCTCGGACCGTGACCCATTCCTCCCCACCGCCGCCCACGAGGCAGCCGCGGAGGAGGACGAGGTCATGGCTGGGGAAGCCCCGGAGACTGGCTACGACTGGAGTGCCCAGTGCGAGCAGCTCCGTGCCCCCCCGTTTCCCGAGGAAGACGTGCTGGATGTTAGCCCCATGGAGGAGGATGACGACGCCTCGTTCCTCATATCAGAGGACGAGGAAGAGGATGACATCTTCATGGCGCCAGTCCAGATTGAAAAGCCGAAGCTGCCGAGCCCTTCCACCAGGGAAGACAGGGGAGCGAGCTCACCGGCTCCCTCCCTCCACGTGGACCTGCTCGACATGTGCAAACGCGCGGCAGAGAAACTGGAGATCCCCTGGCCGATTGCAATAGCGGAGCCCACCCGGTCCCGCTATGAAGGCAAACGGCTTCCCTTGGCGCGAAATGCGATGAAGCAGCTTCTTCCTGTCTTCCCCGAGTTGCTGACTGAGCTCTCCAAAACATGGACTAGCTGCCCGTACAGCAACAGGAGCCCCATTGCGGGCGCGGCATCCCTCGATTGCGAGGCGATGGACGCCCATGGCTTCTTCTCCATGCCTCCGGTGGAAGTCCCGGTAGCTGCGCATCTCTGCCCAGGCAGCGCGAGCCAGCTGTCCGCAGCTTCCACCAGGCGCCCGACGCTGCCAGCTAAGCCCGAGCGTTTTCAGTCTGCGCTGACCGAAAGGGCGTACAAAGCAGCTGCCCTCTCGGCCAGAGCCCTCAACGCCCTCTCCATCCTCACCGCCTACCAAGCGGAGTTGTTTGGCGCGTCCGCTGAGGAGCAAGACCCGGATGCGTGGGAGGAAATGGCGGTCATCGCCGATTTGTCTCTCCGCATCCAACGTGTCTCGGTCCAGGCCACGGGAAAAGTGATGGCAACCCTCGTCGTCCAGGAGCGAGCGAGATGGCTCAGTCTCGCTAACCTGACCGACAGGGAGCGGGATGACATCCTGGATATGCCAATCGTCCCTGAAGGCATCTTCGGCTCCGCATTGGCCACAATGCAGCAGAGATGCGAGGCAAAAAAGAAGGACAACGAGGCCCTCAAGCTTTGTCTCCCTCGGAAAGCCCCAGTGCCTTCACCTCCGGTGCAGCGCAAAACCTTTGTGCAAGCTGCCTCCCAGCCGCCGCGTTTTAAAATACCGAGACGGCCACCACCACCTGGCCAGCCCCTCCCAATGAGGAAGGAGCGCGGAGCCGGCTGGCAGGGGAAACCCGCCTCCCCGACCGCTGCGCCGCCGCTGCCCACAGCCGCCGCGACCTCAGTCCCCCGGGCGATGAAGAAAAAGAGAGCGGCCTGACAGCCGCCCGTTCCTCAGTTGGTGCAGCCTGCAGTTCCCCGTTGCGCAGGCCCACCGTTTTGGCTTGTTCGTGCGCGCCCCGTGCCACCGCTGCCCGTTCCAGAGCCGGTCCGCGAGGAGAGGGACATCGCCTCGGAGAGTTGCGCTGTTGCGCCCCGAGCAGAATGTCCACAAGCACACACATACACACACGTTCGAAGGTTGAACGGTGTGAAAATAAAAACAATAAATCTGTCACAACCAGGCCACGAGCCGAGGGTGCAGATAATAAAAAAAGCCAAAACAAACAATGCTCTCTCCATAAGCAGGGTGGCCATTCAGCCCCCTGCAGCCCTGCTACCGGGATGGGCGTCGCCGTCCCCGCGGAGCAGAGCAGAGCGCCCCGTCACACCTGCGGTGGTACCCGAGGATCATTTCCCGGCTCTACCACAGGGGGGCGCGGAGCAAAAGCCGCAGTATGCTCCTGCTCTTTCTCTCAAATGGGAAAGCTGGAAAGCAGCAGCGGCCCCACCGTGGGTATTACGCACAATTTCCCGGGGATACAGGCTTCAATTCGCCACTGTCCCTCCCCGTTTCTCCGGCGTAGTACACTCACATGCACAGGGAGAATCAGCTCGAGTCTTACAGGAGGAGATCCTCTCTCTGATAGACAAACGAGCGGTTTCTGTCGTATCTCCCGAACAGAGTCTGTCAGGGTTTTACTCCAGATACTTCCTCGTCCCCAAACGGGGGGGGGAGGGGAATCCACCCTATTCTGGACCTGAGAGCCCTGAACAAATTCCTGCGGAAATACAAGTTCAGGATGCTGACACATGCAGCACTGCTGCGTCTAGTAAGACCGAACGACTGGTTTTCGTCCGTGGATCTGAAAGATGCGTATTTCCACATTCCCATTTACCCCCCTCACAGACAATATCTCCGATTTGCCTTTCAAGGGGTGTGTTACGAATACCGTGTTCTACCATTCGGCCTGTCTCTCAGCCCGAGGGTTTTCATACGGTGCACAGAGGCCGCGGTAGCCCCGCTCAGACGCCGTGGGATACGTCTGGCCACGTATTTGGACGACTGGCTCCTGTTAGCGCAGTCAGAACAGGAAGCCAGGGTTCACACACATATTGTCACAGCACACCTGATGGATTTGGGTTTTGTGATAAATATGGAAAAGAGCCACCTATCTCCGACGCAGGAGATATGCTTTCTGGGGCTATCCCTGCGCTCTGTGCCGTTCACAGCTCGCCTATCAGAGGAGAGGGTGACGACTTTCAGAGCTTGCCTTGCACACTTCCGTCGGCACAGATCCGTCCAGTTCAGACTGTGCCTTCGGTTGCTGGGTCTGATGGCCTCAGCCATCCTCGTGATTCGCCTCGGCCGTCTTCACATGCGGGACTTTCAGCGCTGGGTCGCTTCGCTCCGAATGGACCCCGTGCGTCATGGCGCACGGCGGATAACGGTCACAGCGGACTGTGTAACAGCTCTGCGCTGTTGGCGAGCCCCGTCCTTCCTGACCCAAGGGGTGCCCATGGGCACCGTCTCGTCCAGGAAGGTTGTGACCACGGATGCCAGCCTATACGGCTGGGGCGGCATTCACGAGGGCAGGTCTGTGAGGGGTCGCTGGAGCCAAGCTCTCCAGCGCCTGCACATAAACTTCCTCGAACTTTCAGCTGTGTTTCTTTCCCTGAGACACTTCCTCCCATTCCTCTCAGGTCACCATGTCCTGGTGAGGACAGACAACACGACAACAGTGGCGTATATCAACCGCCAGGGAGGCTTGCGCTCTCGTATGTTGCACGATCGGGCACGCGAACTGATCCTCTGGAGCAGTGCCCACTTTCTCTCCCTGAGGGCGACGCACGTCCCGGGAGATTTAAACACAGGTGCGGACCTGCTGTCCAGGGGCGCGCCAATGTACGGGGAATGGACGCTGCACCCGCAAGTCGTGGAGCAGATATGGGCGCGCTATGGCCGCGCCCAGATAGATCTGTTCGCGTCCAGGGAAAACGCTCGATGCGAGCTGTTCTTCTCTCTGAGGACCCTGAATGCTCCCCTGGGCGTAGACGCACTAGCGCACGCTTGGCCGCACGAGCTGCTCTACGCGTTCCCCCCGCTGGCCCTGATACCCCCTACTCTCGCCAGAGTGAGGGCATCCAATCACAAGCTGATCCTGATAGCTCCACACTGGCCAGCACAACACTGGCTGGCGGAGATATTCCAGATGCTGTGCGCCCAGCCTTGGCAGCTGCCGCTGCGCAGGGACTTGCTCTCGCAGGGGGCGGGGACAGTGTTCCACCCGCACCCGGAGCGACTGCAGCTGTGGGCCTGGCCCGTGAGTGGCTCAATTTGACCACTGCTGGGCTCCCGCAGAGTGTAGTTAATACTATCCAAAATGCCAGGGCTCCCTCCACTAGGACTCTATATGGCTCCAAGTGGGGACTGTTTGAGCGGTGGTGTCTTGAACGGGACTACGTTCCTTTTCAGTGTTCTGTACCAGCGATTCTGTCGTTTTTACAGGAACTGATTGATAAAGGAAAAGCCTTTTCCACGGTTAAGGTCTATCTGGCTGCTATAGCGGCGTGCCATATAGGATTTGGGGACAAAACGGCGAGCCAACACCCTTTGGTGTGCCGGTTTATGAAGGGCGCGCGCAGGCTTCTCCCTGTCTCCAAACCTTTGCTGCCCCCGTGGGATTTGATGGTGGTTCTGGAAGGGCTCAAAGGGCCCCCTTTTGAGCCATTGTTGGGGACCAGTCTTAAACATCTGTCTCTTAAGATAGTGCTGTTACTGGCTCTGGCCTCTGCGAAACGAGTCAGCGACATTCATGCGCTCTCTGTGAACCCCGCATGTACTCGGTTCGACCCGGGGTACACGCGTATGGTTCTGAAACCCAACCCAGCTTTTGTTCCTAAAGTAGTTGGTTCTTGTTCACCGATCGAGCTGGCGGCGTTCTCCGCTTCCCCCGGTGAACAGCGAGCGCACATGTTGTGCCCTGTTCGAGCTGTACGCTCTTATATGGACAGGACACAGAACATCAGGAGGAGTGATCAGCTCTTTGTCTCCTGGGCGGAGCCCCGTAAGGGACAGCCGATCACAAAGCAGCGCCTCGCCCACTGGGTGGTAGAGGCTATAGCTTTGGCGTATGAAAGCAGGGGTCTGCAGCCCCCGGCGGGTTTACGTGCACACTCTACCCGCGGGATGGCCGCGTCCTGGGCTTTATTCAGGGGAGTGTCCGTTCAGGACATTTGTTCGGCAGCGAGTTGGTCCTCGCCTCTGACTTTTGTGCGGTTCTACATGCTTGACGTGTCCAGACCGTGCGTGGCCAGTGCGGTCCTGAAGTCATAACGGAACTTATGGACCTTCCCCATACGGCCGGTTCTTGTTCGATAAGCTGTCTGGCAATACGGGAGCTACCATATCCCATAGCGAGACACCGAGTGAATATTATGAAAAAGAACGTTTGGTTATCTAACATAACCCCAGTTCTTAGAATAATATGAGCGAGGTGTCTCGCCAGACAACCCTTCTTGCTGGGCGGTGAGAAGAGGTTTGCTTGTTGAATTGAAGTGACGTGATCTGCGCACGCTTTAGTAGTCGGGGCTACTGGGCGTGGCGTAAGACGAGCACTTTCACCGGCCAATCAGGATTGGCAGATTGAGATAAATGCTTCTATCAGGGCTGCAGGAGGCTGCATCCCATAGCGAGACACCTCGCTCATATTATTCTAAGAACTGGGGTTATGTTAGATAACCAAACGTTATAATTCTGATTAAAACATATTCATACAAAGAATCTCTATTATAAAAAAAAAACATTGTGAAAAAAAAAGAACAAATATTATTTGGATTACTTTTGAAACAAATGGAAGTTTACTCATTTGACAGCAGAGAGGGCAAACCAAGGCAAAAACTACAGTTTCTGAAAAAATCTGCAGTTTTGGCTTTTATGTAAGCTTTCTCTTTTTTTATATCAAGATTTAAAAACGAGATCTAAGCCATACAAGGGCCTACATTCTGTCAAGTACAACACAGACAGACATTGATAAACTACAGTAATACTCAAACCTAAAGTCGCCACAATACTACCAGAGCCCCCTCATCCCGACGCCTAATCAGTCTGCTGTGTAAAAATTTAATGATAATTTGACATCTTAGTAGAATTAATAACGCTCATTTCCAGGAAGCGAGTCTGTAATCCCATAGTTAGGTTAAAGCGCCATTAATGGTGCTCATATTAAAATGGAACCTGCAGATTAGGAAGTACTTCTAGCCTCACTAAAGCTTACATAACACCTGTTCAGGTCATTGCTGTGACTTAATGACCAATAACAAAAGCACAGTGGTATGAAGGGGAAAAAAAACGGTTTAAAGCGATTTAGAAATGACAACCAACCTACCTGATTATCGTCTTTGTCCATGCTAGCATCATCTCTTTTAAGGATGAACTTCTTCTGAAAGTCCACGTTGCGTTCATCCTTGATGTGCTCAGAAAACCGTTGTTCTGGGCTGTAAAACCAAATAAGAGGAATTTGTTCTTCATAGGCAACAAAAAGTCACACAACGACATTTGAGAGACGGCAAACATTGAGGGATTTACCCTCATACTGCATATCTGCCCAGCATCTGCTTGTCCAGTCTCTTGTACAATAATGTTTCTCAATGAGTCCCAGTCATGAAAATACTTAAATTCACAGACAAAATAAAACTTCAATGTTAATATCCTCATTGGTAGATCAAGTATTATTTTCTCCTTTTTTCTTAACATTCTGTGAAGGCTGTTATATATTAAAAATAAACACATAAAATAAATGGACCAAAACACTAATTGTGAATTTCCATAAAGTCACGTGTGTGACTTCAGTCCTTTATCTTTCCATAACCCCAGTTATCCTTTTTCAATCATTAAATGTTATGTCATCTATTTCCTTTGTTAAGTACCAAAGTAACAGTGAAATTTTTACATTTTTTATCTTTTTCCATTGAAAACAAGTATTAAGTTTCAGAATGCATTCACGATTTTGCTCCTTTCAATGACAGTTTTATCCAAAAAAAACAAACAGAAGAAATATTTGATATTAAAAAATGCACATAGAAAATCTAACAAAACGTATTCTTAAATAACTTGTTGATACACATAAAATGTGATTAGTCCAACTCCCATTTAAAATGTAAACTGATTCACCCAAATGACTAAAGCTGTAATGTTGCATGGTGCCGCTTCCTGTGTTGTATGTGCAACTCAGGGTTACATTTTATATTTTTAAACCTCAGTCAAGTTTCTCTTATAGTAAACTTGAAGCACTTTGTTTTCCCTTGTGCATGGTTGGTGCTGATTAACCTGCATCCGATCGTCATCCTCCATAATATTACCTTTTTAAACCTACCAAACAACTGTCCACAAAAAATTCTTCTCCCATTATATAATTTCCTGAACTTTTATTTTATCTGTGATTATCTTTTTGCTAAAATCAAGAGTATTTTGGTAAAAAAAAAAAACATAAAACCATGTCACCAGTCTGGACTTTGGAGGCCCCCTAAATTTTGAGACACTCACATGCGCGTATTTCCCGTCTTATTGATAATGACGGCCTTTCCCGTCTGATCTACGTTGTGATCCATGCCGAAGTAGGCGGCCACACGATGCAACAGCATTCGATGATACGAAGTCATCTGAGGAAATTTCTTGTACTGGTTGCTGCAGGTGGAAAAAAAAAAGCATAAAAAAGAATTAATTAGTAATTGCTAAACTACCTTTAAGCCATATGCTCTTGTGTTGATTGCTTTTTGCTGAGTGTTGGAAAAGTATAAATAGACAGAGCCGGACAGTAACGGAGTACATTTACTTGAGTACAGTACTTAAGTACAATTTTGAGGGATCTGTACTTTACTCGAGTATAATTTTTGAGGAGTACTCATGACTTTACTCAAGTACATTTGAAAGGTAAATATGTACCCTTTACTCCGCTACATTTCTATCCATAACCGTGAGTAAAAAAAAAAAAAAAATCTTCTAAAAAAATAAAATAAAATAAAAAATCTCGGAAACCCTTAATTTGTTGTTTCCCTCTCAAACGTGATTGGATTGTGCAGGCGGCAAGGCGCCACTGATTGGGACAGCCTATCAGCAATCACCTTCAGCTTTCCGCCAAAATCAACTCCATGGTCAGATTTATTAGACAAGAGACGAACAATGGATGAAGACGCAGCAGGTCCATCCCGGGAATGTGCCAACCCGTGGCCCCACCTCGCCCGACTATTTCAATTTTCGGAACAATTGAATGATAGTTTTCGCTTCAAGTGTTTGCTGTGTTTACCCAAACAGAAATTCATCCTCCAACTTGCGGAAGCATGTCAAGGTACGTACATTAAAATAAACTTCCTTACATTTCTAAGATAGATTCTACTAGCTACAGAAAAGTGCACTAAATGATTGGCTAGGTGCGATAATGCAGCTTTTCTCGGTTACGTTTGAGTAGTCGAAGCCACATGCACCCGCCAATTTGCCAGCTGTAGCTAGACATTCAGATGGCTAACTTTGGCCTGACAATAGCATAAAGCCGAGGCAAGCTAATCGTGTAACATAGATAATCAACTGAGGTCCTTTAAGATTCATGTTTTGATGCCCCTGACAAATAGAGAGAGCATATTTTATTTAAATAAAATATTTAAATTATATATTTCCTAGTCTGAGCTCGAGTACGAAACGTCTTTTTTACCATACAGAGTGAATAACTAGAGCAACCCTACAGGGGCTATTATTTTTTTTTTTTTAAATAACAGTTCAGCTGGCCTAGACAGGATTACAATAGTGTTTGTAGAACTCTACGTCTTAAATGCCTATTCAAGTGGGGGAACGCTCTTGAGTGTACTTATACCTGTCTTGTTATACCAAACAAAAATGCTGTAACGTTAGCCTACAATTGTATTTAAATACATGAGAGATATGCTATCCAAAGTCTTGTATTTGCCTGACCTAATATCGCAGCACTTATTAGAATGTCAGAAGCACCTAAATACTTTGTTGGTCCATGTAAATTAAAGTTAGTTACACCAGTAAAACCAATTTAAAAAGTTAGTCTGGAGCCATTGGAAAATTATGAACAACCAGCACTTCATAATTAACCCTCTGGTCCTCTTCGGTCAAAAAAGTTCTTTTCTGATATTACACATTAATGTAAGCCGAGCATTTGGTTTGATGTTCTTTAGTATGCGGTGTGTTTAACACAGTCAGGTTCAAATGTGGGTGCAAAAAATCCATTCAAACTCTAGCAGAGGTTTGTCAGAGTGTTGCCATTGTGCTACTGCCTTGTGAGAAATGTTAAATAAAGCA
This sequence comes from Fundulus diaphanus, assembly GCA_037039145.1. Classification (NCBI taxonomy): domain Eukaryota; kingdom Metazoa; phylum Chordata; class Actinopteri; order Cyprinodontiformes; family Fundulidae; genus Fundulus; species Fundulus diaphanus. The sequence goes on from CM073126.1 coordinate 17,320,863, forward strand.
ACATGGTAAAAAGATGAAATGACTTGGTTTTACATTCTCCAAGGTATTAACATTAACATTTGTCATAACTCCATGTGTAGGACATTTCTGTACGTAAATGTAAGCACTGTGGCAGTAGTAATGCAATATTTAGAAAATGTACTCTTGTACTCTTGATACTCAAGTACTTTTAAAAACAAGTACTTCAGTACTTTTACTTAAGTAGACATCTGACTGCAGTACTTTTACTTGAGTAAAATTTAGCAAGGGGTATCTGTACTTTTACTCAAGTAATGAAGCTGTGTACTCTGTCCGCCTCTGTAAATAGAGAAGCAAGAAGTGGGATTTTGAACTGTGATTAGAGGCGCAAAATCTTAGGAAAGCATTAACCTGAAGTATTATTGATGAATAATGAGAAAACTATATCAGTAGCAAATAACCCACATTTTTCTCCACCCCTTTCCAAGATCACGTCTATCAATTGCTCTCCATTAGCTGTAGCCCCTCATTCACTCAAATCTATAAAGGGTGGGTACAAAAGGCAAAGAAAACTAGTCAAACTGACAAGATACATTGTTGGTATGCAAGATATGAAAGTATGGCTCCCAAAATAACAATAGTTCACTCCAAACAGCACATTAAAGTGTGATAATGCACACCGTAGCACTATGATAATGACCGACACTCACTATATTAAGCAGCTCTAATTGTAATATAATTATTCGTCGTACATTATGGGGATTCTGTGGAAAATGGGATAATTAAGATTAAACTCACTTGTAAAAAATACTAAATAACTAGAGATTACTGCATAACTGTAGCAATCTGAAAATAAAAATAATATCTACATTTTATAATAAACAAAGTGTTATATAGGACAGACTTACTTGTTGTCATTAATGAACTCCAGGATATCTTGTTCTAGTTTAAGCAGCATCATCCGATCCCTGGGGGGTCAAGGGAAGGACAAAAATTAGGAACTGAGTCCATGTCTTACAAGCAGCTAACTTACCACCTAAGGCTGATTTTGATGGTAATTTCTAAAGCCTACCAGGAGTATAATACATTTAATATGCATGAACCTTATCACTTTATTAGAACACAAAAGATCAACTCAAAATGCAGAGAAGCATGATAATACTATGAACATTTGCACACAAATACAGTTATGATTGCTCTGCATGCTACAACATTCTTTTTTTGAATATTCAGGTATATATTTAATGCAAGCTCCAAATAGTTAAAACACATCAGAAAGCTATGATAAAATCCACCATTATACTTGATAAAAATATAACAGATTATGGATTCTATAATAACACGGCACAGGACACAAAACTAAAAATGACTTTACTGTGTATTATATCCACTAGTGTTTGCTATTAATCATACCTGGGATTATTTTTCAGTGTGTTGACCAAAAACTCATGAACGTCGATGCCTGTGGAGTCCGTGTATTCCTGACTGGAATCTATCACAGAAGCAAAACAAAATAAAAATGATTTTCCTTAAAACAAACAAACAAAAAAAAAACAACCAACCAAAATAAAAAATAATAATAATAACCAGAGTGTAGTGTCAGCATATTTCCAGCGTATTGGCTTTCCTAACTTTCCTGACATCTCCCAGGTTGTTGAAGAGGAATATGCATTTTCCATGTCTCGTATGTAAGCTATGTTCAGTGCATTCAGAGACAAACACCTTCTAGCGGGAAGCATCACTCCTAAACTACACTGCTCAGACAACGGTAAGTCATTTCATCTCTGCTGCTCTCGCTATAATAACAACTGAATGCAAAAAGAGATCGAGGTGTGCTTTAGCCGTTTTGATGCTTTTTAGACTCCGTTTTAAAAATCACGCTTGGCACCAATTAGGAGATTGGCTAGAAGAAAAAAACATCACTTTCATCGGGAAGTAGAGAGAAGGTTTTTGGAGGTCAACAACTAATCCAAATGTTGTGAGCACCACATTGAAAATTACAGAGGTAGTTTTGTTTGTGATCATGCTAAAAAGAAAACTTGAATAAAAAAATAAAAAAAAGGTGATTAGCATTGGAATAGGACGAGATCACCCTGGCTCAAAGTTAAAATGAGAGCCTGGTGAGGGAGAGCCAGGGAAACATTAGTTTGAAAAGAAATTCAATTGGTGTCAAAGCCGAACACGACTGCTGCAGCATGGGAGTTTTTGGGATTTAAACCAAATGACGCCACCCGCTGAATTTGTCTGAGCCGGTAGATCGAGAGGATATACTTGCGTTACTATGCTATTATCATATTAGTTGAAAAAGATCTCCAAATGACAATAATATGAATTATCGCTAAAAATTGTAGAAAAAAAAATATCGTCCAGCAAATTTTTTACTGTGACAGGCCTAACTGCGGCAGGTAAACCTGCATTCAGCCAATATTTTCTGCCGAATCCATAGATGATATTTCCTACTCTGTTCTTAAACAGTCTTTCTTTTTTTAAATTGCAAAGCAGTGCCAATACACCCTGCTCTAAACCTTGAGTTTTACTGCTGTTTTCAACGTGCCGGTACCAATTACATCTGTTGATTGCTGATATTTTCAACCAACATCTGCAGTTTGATTTTGGTCATTTTGCTCATTTCATTCATTTGTGGTTTGACAATTCATGCTAAACAGGTTCCAGGTACAGAAGATGCCATCAGCAATGAGAGTGGATGTTTTGTACTGATATTTAATATATCCTGTGAATCCCCTCATAGAAAGGATTCCTGGATCAATGTGTGCTTCTATGCTCTTTTGTGTCTCTGCTCTGTCTTGTAATGTTGACATGTTGTGAACATTATATTAATAAAATTGATTTGAACTGAAATATATAAATTTGCGTAATAGAAAACTTTTTCAATTTGACAAATGACCGTCTAGTTTTCACTGAGACCTCTTTCATAAGTGTTTCTTCAACCCCAACATAAAAGTATTGCATTGTAGGAAGCACCAGATGCTATTCTTCTTGTCAAGTTACAAACAATATCTGATAATGCATGCCACAAAGTATCCTGAAACCTAAAGGAAAGATGTCAGTCTTGGTTACACACACCAATAACCATAAAACTGGATCTTACCACGTGACAGCATCTTTCGAGGAGTCTTGTCCTTCTTCTCTTTTTCTTCATTTTCATATTCATCCTTTGAAGACTTTTCCTCCTCTTTGTCTGATGGACAGCTGATGTGAAGCTGGATGATTTCCTATTGAACACAAAAAAGCAACAATTTAAGCTTTCATAATTGGAAATAGCCGTTTTTTTTTTTTTACTATGAGCTGGGTGAGTAAAAGGTTAGACTGGGGTTGCTGGTTGTGTTGAAAAAACAAATATACCGATTCTGGGGGTCCATCACTGGGGAAGGGACCAGAGGACTCCTCACATACTGCCAGACTCCGTACTAATTTCATTTTGGCATTAGACTGAAACACACAAGAATGTTGCATTATCAGATGGACTCGAAAACAGCAGAAAACATATATAAAAAAAATTTATTCATGTGTAACTCTCCAAAACAGTAACCTTGCCAACAAGCTGAATTCTTGCACTATTTGTGTATTTGTTCACAAACACACAAGAATCCCACAGCTGAACCAAAATAAACATGGCAGCGCAGGAGGATGGATGCGTAGCTGCTGCCATCACATCTGTTTTGTCAGAATCCACAAGTTCATCTTTGAAAGAAGAACAGCAAGAAGGGCCTTGACCAGCATGATTTGGTGTGGTTTCTTAAAGTGCCTGCTGCTAAAAACATTTCCATCTGATACCGTGATTGGCTAAAACCAACCTTTGGTAAGCGGGCACTAGGTGTCGGTTCGCCCAATCAGCTCGGAAAGTTCTGCTGAATGTCCCTTCTTTCCCCAAACGGATTCGATGGGAGCAGAACCGGATTGATAATGTGCAGAACATAGAGTGCTACACATTATCTATCTGGCTGTCCAAGTTACAAAAACAGTAGTGGGACAAAAATGTGTTTAAACAAAATATCTATTAGTCTTTTTAAATTGAAAACACATGAATAAAGGAAATACTTGTGTTTCTCTTCACTAAATAGACATTCGTGGTGTTTTGAGAGATAAAATAATGAAAAAAGTACAAGAATATAAAGTTTCAAACAGTAGAATTATTTTTTATGCATTCACGTCCATATTTTTGTTACATCTACTGTTTGTTGTAATAGGAGAAGTTTTTTATCTCCTTTTTTGTCTCAAAGTTTTTCCAATTTAGTTTCCAAAGCATTAAGATCTGATATATGTTGCACAGCCTCATAAGACATAAAACTTGCCATAAACCTGAAAAATATGAAAATGGAAAAGAAAGATGAAAAGAACAGTTTATTAGTTAACCCGATAAGAGAAAGTCACTTAACTATGTACTCAAACCATAATCTGAACAGAAGGTCAACCCTCTCCAAGAAAATGTTTTCTCTATAGCTATGTGGTATTATTTACCAGCATGTACACACCTGTCTAGAAAGCACACAAGTGTTATCTATTCTAAAGTTATAAAAATAATGAATAGACTTTGTAGCTGCCATCAGGGCCAACGCATATTTAATTATTTTAATATTTAGTTAAAAATGACAGTTCATACATCATAGTATTTGAAATGAAACGTTCAGTGATAAATAAATGACTGAGTAAATTCATGTTGTTAAAGTTCGTTTAGCTTGGTTAAAAGGCACATTAAAATGTAAGGGGGAACCCATCTTTTGTTCTGCATTTCACGTTGTTGCCCATAGGAAAGTTTGACTGACACAATTAGAGAGCACCACTGTGACAGTTACGCCAGAAAACATGAGGTTTTACTTGTCTTTATTTATGTAAAACTTTATATTTTAATTCGGGTTTCTGTTTCCTTTCTTAGATCTGATGGCATTTTGAAGGCATTTTCTAAGGGATGTAAAGACATGTTGTCCGCAATAAATATCTGTTAAAACCAAAAGAACGACGTTGAGCCTTGATTAACTTGAGAGGAGTAACAGACTTATCAAAGCTATTACCCGGGGTCCTGCTACACAGACTTAATTATCATTCCAGTCTGTAGAAGTTGATCTGCTCTGCTATTATTCTTTATTATTTGAAACATGTTTCAGTTAGTTCACCTGGTCAAAGTGTAATTCCAAAGCCTTACTAAGAGCAGTAGCACACTTACTCCTAACCTTCTTATCAGATTTAGGAGTTTAAGTCAGTGATATAATACAGACGGTCGACTATAGGGTTTGAAGATTACAAAGCTGGAAGGCTGGAAATATATCTGCAGTAAATGGGCGAAAATATAATTTCAAGGACCAGGATTAGAAAATATCAGTTCTGTTGAAATCCACTTACCTTTGCCCTTTTCCTGCCATGGCTATGGTTGGTAGCCCGCTTCTGCTATACAAGCAAAAGAAAAATAATACTTAAATGTCAGCGCGCAATTTAAAGATCAGTAAAAATTATGGATTACAATTAAGAGCTACAAAAGTTACAATTAAGAGCCAGATATCAGGAGGAGTGTTTAATTTTCAAATCAATACATTTGGTTATTATAAACCGTTTAAATGCCACAACCTCCTGTGAAAGAGACCATATCATGCAGCAACTGTGTACAAGCAGATTTGAAAGCTGACATTGAAACAATACTACTTTACAAAATTATTAAATGATGAATACAACTAATGGGTACGATGGCTGAACATAAGCAGCAGGAAAAACAATTTTGTGGAGGACATCAATGACACAGATCCTAATTAAAAACTGATTTAATTAAAACAGGGATTTTTCTCTTCTCAGATCTCCACGTTGCTGCCTAACTGCATAACGGCAGAGCTCCTGGCACACTGTGCAGATAAGATGTAGCCTAAAGCAGAGAAACCCACTGAAAAACAAAGTGACTTCTGGACATCTTTTTTTTTATTATTATTTACTAAACTCACAAAATATCCCTCAGCAAGTAAACGGAGTTAGAACTTCGCATTGTCGCTTCCTCCTACCTGTGCATCCTGTGGAGAGTTATCATCCGGCTCTGGGCCCTCTCCTGTCCCATCCTTGGTACCCTGTGGTTGAGGCGTGGTTTTGCCTCGACTGCAGGGCTCGATTTGTAGCCCACTCTCTCCCTCCTGCTGGATGTCTGTTGTCAGGCTCAGTGACATCTTCTTAGGGGAGGGGAGAGGGTGGGAGTGGGGAGGGGGTTGGGTGGAGGACCCAGTAGTGGCTGTGAAAAAACACAACAGATGGAAACTACAAAATAAATTTTAGACTTATCAGAATGGCTGCAGTTTCTTTTTTTAAAAACAATAGCTGAGCACAAAGACATGCTGGAACTTGTCCTTTAAAGTAGCTACCTGTTGGTGGTACCAGGTCTATGCTGAACTTTTTACAGTGAGTGTGGGTAAGAACCACACCCAAAGAGATGAGGGGAATCCACTAAGGTAGCGTGCTAGGCTGGGCTGCAGCAACGGGTAACACGCATTCCATAGTAAGCCTTGGCCTTGGAGTAAAGGCTGCTGGGAAATACAAAAAAACAAACATAACAAAGGTTAACTACAAAAAAGGAATAATTTAGTCAACAAAATGGTTTGAATGCATGAAAATGTTCAGAAAAGCACTGAGAAAACAGGCGAGTTACAGCTACGGGATGATACCAGAGATGCTGAAAGGAGGATAATCCAGCGCTCCATTTTATCCATTATGGTTTTCAACTTGTCTGTCATGCTGGTTTTGGAAATGTTGGCAGCCATTTGCAGATTTCAGAGCTAATGTAAGTACTAATCATTTTCAAGAAAAATACACAGACTGTTGTTTTTGTAACCCTAACCTTGCTAATTACTAATGTGAGGGGGGGGGGGGGGGGGGAATCTAATTTCAACTTCAAAATCACTTCATCTTTGTTTTTAAAATGACAGGAAATCCCTATTTAAACAGTGACTGCTTTATCACACAAAACCATGACATCATCTCTCCTAATTTTCAATGGATGCTCCCAGAAAGGAAACAGAAAATAAATTGCATAAATATTTTACATGCTCTCCTTGTGTTTTATGTTATAGTACATAAAAATAAATCAGAATCATCTAAAATTACTGCAGGCAAGTTAACGATTTAAAATTCTTCTCACTGCATCTTTATAAATATTGTTTCCTCTACTTTTACATATTCCGGAAAAAAAACACTCCAGTCTGTACAAAAAAGTAAGATTACTTTTATGGCAACAAATACAAATTATACAATTAGAAAAGTAGTTATTTAGTAGTTATTTATGTAATGAAGTCACATCTCTACCAATGCATCATTAATATTTTGCAAACCATGCATTAAAAGTAACAGCATTTTTTTGGGGGGCTAAGTCCTCATCTCAAGCTTTTCCACGGTATTGTATGTGAATAAAGGCAAAGAGGCGACAGAAAAAAAAATTGTAGCGGGAGTTCACATTTAAAATGGATTATTTTTGATTCCTAAAATAAAGTATTGTGAATAGTTTTCCAGGAAAGCTTGGTTTTACATCTCAAACAATGTAAATGAGACTTGCTTTTGTCATTCTAACAACATTTTACTGTCCAAGCTACAAACTGATCTCAAACTTTCTACATTTTGACGTATATTATATATTTTTTTACATTTAAGAAATATATTTTGTATAGGTCAACTGAGCCTCCCCCCACCCGAATAATTTTGACATTTTAGAAAGAAGCTTGGTAAAGGCCTCCTCTAAGTACCCCTAACTAAAACTAACCCTAATAAAACACATGCACAAAAGTAACTGCTAAACTGTGATGTTCTCAAACATTTACAGCAAAAGGCATATATAGTGGGACAATATCAGCAATAATAAATGCAAGATGAAAAAGGCAGAAAATTAAATATATTTACAGCAATCGGATGAACTGAAGAGGCAGCGCCCCAGTCGGACTGAGGTGGGGGGGGACACCAGCGGGCCAGTCACCACCTTTAGAGGTCGTCTAAGGCCTCTCGTCTCTGCCTTCGGCTTACTGCAGCAGCATGGTCTTGCCTACAGTCTGGAGCCCTGGGCAGCATGAACAGAAGAGGAAGACACGAATGACGTCATGTTTCACACACTGCGTGACTCATTGCTGCTGCTGCTGCTGCCATTTCTGGCAGGGAGGAGGACAGAGCAGCTGAGACCTAAGAGCTTACTGGGAATGAGTTTTAAAATGAGCACAAACGCTCGCTGCTCAGTGTTTGATTTTAGCGTTCTCAAAACGTGTGTTTCAGGCTGTAAAGTCAATCTCGGCATGAGAGCTTCTTAAAACCTGCTTACACGAAATTCACAGTAGAAAGAATTTGACGTTCGCCAGGAAAACATTTTACAGCCAGATCTAAGATCCTCAGTAGCATCTATTTTAGTTGCTCTTCATATCTCAACCCTCACAATTTAATCTTAAAAAAAAAAAAACACTAACAAGTCAGAGTCCTACGCTGGGTTTACAATGAAATTAAGGATCCTGCCAGAAAACTGTGTCAGAGCCGTCGTTTCTCAGACCAACTATAATATTAATTTCCAATAATTAAAACAAATGAAACGTGAAAGATTCACAAACAACCTTTTTTGTCCATCAAGAACACAGTTATAAGTGAATAATTGTTTGTTTTACAGGTCAGCAATTACCAGGTGGAGGTTGAGGAAGTTGTTGCTGTGTTACAGATTTACAAATGTTATGCAAATCTGCCAGTATTAAATAATGCAATATCAAATATTAAAAAATTCAAGGAAGAACAAGGTTAGGCAGATGTTTAATGGATGATATGTATGAACACAGCATGGTGACTTTTTTCGGAGAGGCCTGTCTGCACCACTAGGCTTCTGATGAGGGAACCGGTGAGGTAGGGATTTCCAATGTGGGAAAGACCGAGGTGATGCAGCAGCAAAGGCGTCATTATCAACAGCATCAGCAGCAACACTAGATCATTGACAACGACACCCACATTCCCCAACCACACTTTGCTTGCAGAAATCTACCAGAGCAGCACAAAAAACAGCAACACGGTAATGTAGATCTGACTCAGTCATTCCAAAAATAGCCCTTTGTGTGATCTGAGAGGAAAAAAAAAAAAAAACAACCAAAAGGGTTCTGAACTACAGAGCGGCAACAATTATTCATTTCAAATGTCAGTCGCAAATCTCGTCGCTTAGCGAGCCGTCCTGGTTTAATAACACAGAGGGGAGGAAGAAGAAAACTGCAGATCAAAACCTGTAATGGGATGCTTATGAATAACCCAGCTTCTCCTCCCAGTCCTCTTATGTTAACACAGTTCTGTCATCAACGCTCCGTAGCTTCGTTCAACACAGATATGGTGCTGCCCACTGGGTTGCCAAGGAGATGATAACGTCATCCTTAACTGCTGCCATTTGATTTGAGCGAGGAAAGTGGGAATGAACGCAAGAATGGTAAACAAATACATTAATTGCAGGGTGCACTGACTGTAACTAATGCAGAGACAAACACCGATGACATAAACGTATGAAAAGAAAATGGAAGGAGGCACGCCACTGTCGCCTATTCCAGGTCCTTTTAGGGGAGCGGTTAGTACATTTGGTACAGTAATGCAGCTCAGTTAGCAACGTCATGCTATACCAAACTGTAAAACTTCCAATGAGTACAGACCAACTTATTTAAGTCTCTTGCTTCAGTACCAACATGCATTTCCAGTTGCCTTTAGAAACATTTTAAAATCATCCATTTTGAGGCCAACATCCCACTTTTGTTTAGCTGCGATCAATAAATGGTTGGATGCTAACTCAGTCTAAGGCTGGGCCTTTATACTCTCATTTTATCATTATCGTGAAAAATGTCTTATAAAAATTTGGGTTTACCTTGACAAAGATAAATTCCAGTTAGTAATGTCTGAAAACCCCAAAAACTGCCAGCATAGTCAGGATTGTTTCTTTAACTATTTCTCTACTGTTGGTTTCTTCAGAGCATCTACAAATGTTATTAAATACAAAAATATGTGTCGCTACAGTGTTCTATTTAGAGATAAGGATCACATTTCTTTATGTAACGTTTGTCCTGATTAAACATATTTTTAATTTTGTTTTAATATATGCTACGTTATTAAATGTGCTTTTTAAGGACAGTATTTGTATTTATGGAGCTCTAAAGACACTGAACACTAAACACTGCTCATATGTTTAAATGCTAGGCTAAAGTGTGAGCTTTCATGCTGTAACAACTGTTTTCTACCGGCAACTTCACCATTAATTGTCTCCGTAGTATAATTATTAGTCAGAGGGATTTATATTTATCTTGGATCTTTTACATATACGTTCACAAGTAAACTGTGTTTTACAGGTGAACGGCAGCGTTCTTTTGGAACTGAAGTTGCTAAAGAGCACGCACGGACCCATTCAATAAATTAGAATATTACTGAAAGTGTTATTTATTCAACTGAATATTGTAAAAATTGAAAATCTGAAAAAGTTTAGAGTATAAATACTATTGCAAGGCACTTTGTTTGAGTTCCTAGTTTGGTTCTCAGGGAGCAGATGTGGATGACTTTCTGAGCTTTATTAGAAGCCATGGAGCTGCATAAACACCCTATCTGGAAAACTTCCACTCATCAGTTTCTGGATCCTTGCAGCATCGACTCTCAGCATATTTTATAGCATATTTAGCCAATCTGTAATTGGCTAAATATGCTATAAATGTTAGCACTTTATTACTGTTTCTAATAACTCAGCGGTTAACCTCAGTCTGCAATCACAGATTTAGCATCTTTTCAAGCTGTACTATTAAGAATTAAGGAATTGCCTATCTCTTTACCACGGTATTGTTGTATTAGCAAAACAGATTGTTATTGAGAAGAAATATTTTAAAACAAGAAATGACGCAGATTGGATTTTATGTTGCATTTTTTTTTTTTTTTTTTGTTGACCCTTCGTACCACTTAGACTTAGACTTAGACTTTCTTTATTGTCATTTTGTATACACAGAGTGCATACAGAACGAAATTTCGTTTTGACACAGCTCAGAAAGATTGCAGTAACTCTACAGGATACCTTGCAGTGAATTACAGTACAGGATAAAGTGCAGTGATAAATCGCAGTCACTTACAGGATAAGTGAAAGTGTTATTTATTTTCTCTTTCATTGCACAGACCGCACATAAACAAATAGTCAAAACACAGCAGGGGGGCAACCTCAGACTTTTGCTTTTCATATCAACAAATGGCATACTTGGCCACAACACCCTCTTTTCCACAAAATCAGTTTTTTTCTATAAGGGACCGCCACCTCTGGCATACTTCTGTTACATTGCAACAAGATTCCAAGCAGCATTTTGCACTAATGCCAAAGCTTGAAAGTGCAACGTGTTTTTTTTTTTCTCCCCTGATTTCTTTAAAACTCCTCACCTAATCTTTAAGTAGTACAAAATAAACAGCCTTGGTTTGTAGTGGATGACTTCTAAACGTGCCAAAAGGTGTGATGAAACACTTAACTACCATGCATTTATAAAGACTCAAGCTTGCTTTTAATTTGAAACCAGGGAAATTACTGCTTTGGAGTTCAGCTTGCAAAAAAAAGAAAAAGAAATATGCTTACTTTACCTAGTATCTATTTATTCTTGCTCAAATCAAAATTAGATGAATAAATAAAGCCTATTAGACATGAGAAATAACCTTGTTGGCTTCCCGGTGCTGTCGAAGCACAGATGTCATGCACTTTGGTCAGGTCACAGTGTTAAGGGCTCTTATGCTGCCCCCACTGCTTTTTTTGCAGCAGGTTGCCACAATGAAATCACATCAAAAGAGCCCCTGAGGTTAAATGTGGTGAAAGTCAGAAAGGGTGATAACAGCAGCCAACAGCGTGCGTAGTAAGCAGATGGTGGGCTAAGCAAAACAAAGTATCTCATGAGGTCTGAAGTTTACTGCCCCGGCCGAACTGCGACAACGTCTACACAATAAATTTAAAGAAATAGAGGAAAATTCCTTCTGCACAGCAGCAGACAAGTGTAAAGAAATCCTCTTTCTCTAGTCTTAAAAACCAAACAATCTGAGTCCAGGACGGTCATTTGGTCTTTTAGACTAATCCACTTAAAAATATATTTAATACGATTGTAAAACATAAGATTACATAGTGCTACAGAAGATAATTACCTGATTTATTTATTTTTAATCTGGCCACATGCCTCATTTTATGCACACAAATTTTAATTAACAGGCATTATAAGTGAAGGCTATTGTTCGTACTTACAGGGCGGCACTTGACACTCAGCTCAACTCATGTTTAATTCACCCAACTACCGTAAAAATTCTGCTATGAAGAAATCATGCGGAGCGAAAATGGCTCTTTTTACTTGGTGGAAACTGAATGAGGGATGAATGAAATGGTGAATGGAGGCGCAGAACAGGAGTGAGCATGCACGTACGAACCCACAGAAGGAAGTGGGAGACACACACAGGCAGCTCGACCCAATTCAGCTCGTCTGTATTCAGCTGCGCACCTCGCCCATTTGACGTCAGAGAGAACTCATTTCACTCAAGGCAGTAAGGTTGTGTCTTCACCGACTGGAGGCTGAACTGTGTGTGTGTGTGTGTGTGTGTGTGTGTGTGTGTGTGTGTGTGTGTGTGTGTGTGTGTGTGTGTGTGTGTGTGTGTGTGTGTGGGGATGGGAGCGTTTGTGCAAGCTCAGTGCCTGCACATATCATATATCAGCAGCCCTGGCGGTGTTTGCGCACCAGTGCTTGTCTGTGTCAGAGAGGATTCCCCTTTGCGTTGGTTGCAGTTTCACGCGGGGCGGGGAGGAAGGGGGCTAGCAGAGAACTAGGGACTATAAAGAAAAAACCCAGGGACATCTGCAGCTTGACAACATCTCCGCTTCACTTGCATAAGATTTAGCTAGACAGCAACAAGAGCACAGTGACTCCAAGATACCCTTTTTTTCTTTTTTTTTTTCTTTTTTTATCAATGAAGGTTTTAAAGAGCTAGCGCACAAATGGATTAGTACAAGAGAGGCAGTAGCTTAAAGTACATCAGCAACAAACAAAGATAGATGAGGGAATCACGAACTGTCAAACGCACCGGAAGAAAGGGTTTCTCTTCTTTCATCTGTCCCTTTCTTTACTTCCACTTGTCACTCAATCTTGTTTCTTTCTGCTCGTTGTGAGGATATCCCATCCTTCTACACTCAGCTCAAACATCAATATCTTGTTAAACCCACCGCTAAAAGTTACCTTTCTCTCCCTCTTTCGTCATCTTTTGAAGTATTTTCTTAAATTGTCAGGCTTGCTGCTGACGCCATCCTCCTCCACTCAGCCAGCCCACTCAGTCCTGTGGGACGAGCTATGACTCATTCTCTCCTTCATTCCCTTCTCTCCCTCCCTAGTTACCTACCAGCCTACCTTTCTATTGCACTTTTCTTCCGTTTCTCCTAATAGTTATTAGGTCTACACGCTGATAGGTTTCGGGTTTTGTGTGAAGGAGAGGACTCAAAAGATTTGTGCAAATAAATTAGATTTCTGAGCACAAGAAAGGAGAGATAAATTTGTTATAAACAGCAACCCTGCCCTTACTACTCCCCATAATTAATGTATTCTAAATGAGAAAGAGACTCGTGATCATAAATGCATTTTCGATGAAGATCGGAGAGAATACAAGTGGAACGAAACATTGAGTTTTGTGTGAACCAAAATAAAAACCTCACAGAAAGAAAACATAGGAACCAAGAAAAACGTGAAATACTTGAGAGAACACATGGCTGCATTATTTATCCAATTGCTATTGCAATTTTAATGTTTGCAATCCCACAACAACAAGGACTGCTTGGATGCATTATTTTGTGGACTATTATATTTGAAGTGAAATGCATTAATAGTCCACAGGCAAATAATATATCTGGCGAGCTGTGTGGTCTCTGGCTGACCTTGATGGCCAAACCTGAGGGATTTGAGCTCATTGAGAGTGTAAGGGAAAACATGATGGTGAAAAACGAAAAGAGAGGAAAATGTGGCCTAATTGCATCAAATATCCCCAGTGCAACTGCAGACAATATTGCAATTGCATGATTTCCAGGATTATGCAACCGCACACAGCTCTGTACAGAATATTATACTATTCTGCAATACTGCACGTCTTTTCAAGTGTTTAAAAAAGAAAATGTCTGTTTTAATCCACTGCTCTTGGCCAACAATTATAGATGTCTCAACCCACAACATTTTGTCAAAGATAAATACGTAATTACTAAAATACTCGTCCAAGACAGAATAGAAAACCATGATCTCGGTATTAAAAAACAATGCATTACTGTTAACTTTGTTATCTCACAGGTTTTCACATGATCTAAATCTGCTCCAACAGTCTCACAACTTCCTTAAGCTGTTGCTTAGCAACAAGTGTACACCCCCTCTTTATTTAGTTATTTGTATTTTCTATTTTCCAAATTAAATTTAGATTCTTCCAAACTGGCCTTTCCATTTTTCTCCCATTTAAGAAAAATGCAAACATGCTTTTTAGTCAGCTTAGAAATTGTGGATGTGAAATAATCACTGCATCGATTTTAACACAAACATTATGGAAGTCAATTTTCTAAGATACATTTGACTGATGAAATTACAGTTTAAAACAAAGCTGGTTTCTAATTTATGCAACTATGGCCAATTTTTTTTCTTTTTCAAGGTCTAAACTACAGTTATGAAATCTGTAATTTTATTTCTAAGACCCTAAAATACAAAAACAGGAATAATCTTTTTATGGAGCCAAAAAAGGGTCAACATTATTGTATATGTATGAAAAAAATCTGTTGAAACCGAGAAAGTAGATGTAGACATTGAATGTTAAATTTTGATCTTGAGATCTCAAAAAAAAAAAGTTCAAAATAAAATGCCAAACCAAAAAGGATTTTGTTTGCGTTAATGAAAATGTAATTCAGTTCTGTTTTATGATTTGAATGTTTTTCCCCATTTGTTTCAGTTTGAGATCATTTTATTTCCCATAGTAATTTTTTGTTCTTTTTATGTTTTAATATTTTTTTCCACTTTCAGATTTTTTTTTTCCTTTTTACACTTTCAAGCATATTTTTTCAGTTCCCAATCTTTGGTCCTGATGAGGTGTGTGGGGGTTCAGATGTGGGAAGATTGATGCCACAGCAAGCCCTGCGTGGCATCAATGTGGCGTCCATGAAACAGTTTAAACAGTCTCATGGTAAACTTTTATATAGCATTGCAGCTGTATTTACATAGCTGTTTGGGTGAAACAACATATACTGACAGATCTAACTTTTATTAGTGGAGAGTTAACATGCAAGCTTAACAGGAAAAGATGAGAGGATTTTCTTTTTAACATGATTGTAAGTAACACTTGAGGCACTGGAACGGTGCAGAAACGAGGCAAACTTCAGGTAATACGTTGAATAAAAATCAGGTGTCATATCTTATGCAAACCCACAGCAGTGGCAAAAGGTGACACATGGGAGAAGGTGTTTTACATGTTCACAAAACAGATGGGAACGGCAGAAGAGAAAATATGACCAATCTGAGGCTTTAATATTAGAAACAGGTTTTGTACTGCATTCTTGAGAAGTTATGCTACTGAAGATGTTATGGCAACTACTTGTGAGGATAGAGGCATTGCTTGAGTTGTAAAATGTGATGACTTCCTCATCTGTAGAGTTCAAATGCGTATTGTAAACATTTTAATTACTGTACACCGTCTTCTCCCTGAGTGCCTCTAGTGATCTGGTAAGTGAGACAGTTTGAGGGACTTGCATACTTCCAAGTCTCTAACAGAGAGAGATTACCCGCTATAAACGACAATGTAGGTGCTACTTGTTCTGAGACCTGCTACAGGTTGGAGCTCATTGTTTACCAAATTAGTTGTTTATAAGGCTTCTATTATTACAACAGCTGGAGAGACTGGTGGATAGGGTTGTCATGATACTAAAATTTCAAACTCGATATCGATACCCAGGAAAATATTCAATACTCATAACCTTTTTTGACACCACGGGAATACAAAACAAATTACAAAAATGTTATACATTTTAAATATTTGGATTTCTCAACAGAATCACAGATGCTAGTTAAATAAGTGTGCAAATAAATGCTAAATAACTAGGGCTGCAACTAACGATTATTTTAATAATCGATTAATCGGTTGATTATTTTTACAATTAATCGATTAGCCGGACAACAAAAATGAAAGTTTATTTCCACTTCTTTTTTCCAAAATAGAACATTTGGACTGAAGGAGCAAATAAGCACACAACAAAATATTAGGTAAAATTAGGTATAATCTGACCCAATCTGTATAATCTGAGTGAATTTGACTTTGGAAAGTGCCTTGAGATGACATGTTTCATGACTTGGCGCTATATAAATAAAATTGAATTGAAAAAAAAAAAAAAATGTATCTTGAAATAAAGAAGTTTATGTTGACGAGATTGTACGTCAATCATTTAATAGTCAATGTTGACTATATGAACAGTTATTTAACACAACAAAAGTGAAGCTATAAAACTGGTGTGTCAAATGTGGTTTGGTTGAACTTGAGTTAATGCACCTAGGGGAAAACATTGGGCATAAAAATGCAATCAGTGCAAAAACATCACTTCTGACAATCAAATAAACCTCCAGCCCATTTCAGACTGTTTCACTACAAGCTGCATTTTATGTAAATACTACATGCTACATTGGTCCTTGTATATTTTACTTCCAAGTATTTTAATTTTCCTCAAAGAGTCAAAAGGGATGTTAGATAATACTTTGTATTTCTTATGAAGGTTTTACAATTTTGAGGGTGTCCTATAGGGATGCTTGTGTCTCGTTTTTCTGTGTTTTTAATTTGGGTCTGCCTCTTATCATTCTGAGTATCTAACCAAAATTTCATTATTGTTACATAATAAAGACTTTTGAAAAGTTAGTTTACAGTCCTGCTCCTCGTTCACTCAGACTTTGTCAGCAAATTAAAACTGAAAGCTTAATCAATAAATTACCATCAGAACGAAATTG
This sequence comes from Fundulus diaphanus, assembly GCA_037039145.1. NCBI lineage: Eukaryota > Metazoa > Chordata > Actinopteri > Cyprinodontiformes > Fundulidae > Fundulus > Fundulus diaphanus. The sequence goes on from CM073126.1 coordinate 17,337,791, forward strand.
TATTCCGATTGAGAGGGTTGGTTTATGATCCATAATCCGATCAGCATCCATCTAAACACTTGTTCCGATTAACTCGTGAACTTACTGCGCATGCGTGTGGAGGATGGGGCCGCAGTGCTGTGTAGCACAGAGCATTATGGGATGATCTTCATTTCCTCTCGCTCTCTCAACAGCAGGAGTTCTCAACCATCTCAGAAGGTCCATTCTATGCGCTCAAAACAGTCAGAACCAACACGCCTCCGCGTTTGTTATCGTTTTTTCCGCATGAAGAAGTACAAAACTTCTGTGGTGGTTTTATGGAAATCCAACAACTCTGCTAATGTCAGAGAGTTTCTACTTTGAATAAAGCTTGGTGCAAGTAAACGCACGTCATGATCACATTATTTGATTATGAGCCCATTTAAACAGTGCTTTCGGAATACTTTATTTCCTTTTAACCCAAACACATTTTAATTACATCAGGGAATGCAGCATGTCAACAAGCTCCTGTCATTAACCAGCTAACAGCCGCATTAGACGAGTTATCAGGCAGACTGACGTTAAGGCGGCACCCTGAGGCATGACCTTGGCTTCACAGGACTGCGCCCACAGCCCACAGGCAAGAGCCGTTTCCTCACTTTGAAACGTAACAAACGTGAAACATTGTAACGACTTCCTCTGTTGAGCAACTGAGTCGCTGTTTAGCTCAGTTCACCCTCATCAATGACTCCATGTTGTTCCAGGTTCTGCGTCACTGTGGCGCTCTTGTGTCGTGTCAAATCTCGCACGTAACTTATTTTTGGTTTTGTGAAGCGCAACGTACTCCCTATCTTTTGAGGGCTTGGTTCTCTGTGTCATTTGTAGAATTTACAACAAAAAAAGCAGTATTTGAAAATGCGGCCTCCACTTTGTTTACGTCGCTCTGCAGCCAGCATTGACGACCGCCTGCAGGTGAGGTAAACGACTCCGCGCCATTGTGAGGCATTATCCGCGCAACATCGAATCAATGATGAAATTCATTGCCAATGCTTTTAATTGTCCATTTTTATCGATTTTACTCATTCGTTGATGCAGCCCTATAAACCCAAATATAACGCATGCCTAATAGCATGCTAGCTAGCCATAGCTAATCACACAATATTAATGCAGACCACCGGTCCCGCTCCTAAACACATCTTTTGATTTCAACAAGTGGCTTGCCTGTCAAAACAATCAATATCTTAATATAACATACTGAAGAAAAATTATTTTAACCGTTTAAAATTGAATACAAAATGAGCAATTTTCATCCTCCCATGCAGGGACGGTGGGTGAAAAATCACTTTTTGTTTTTATATTCAAACTTGCAAGCATGCAAGTACATATGTTCGGCTTATTGCTAAAGGGCTGCCTTCATACTGCCCTTCCATTCTGGATGGATAACAATTGTAATTTTCCATTTATCCACTAAGTCCCATGCGACAATGAAAACATACATTGCGACATGGAGAGGATAAACAGCATTTTCAAGCACAGACAAATTTGGGTGAAACTTGTAGAAAAAAGCACGACTTAACCTCTTGGAAAAGAAGAAAGAAATGATTCTTGCAAACAGTGGGTGTTGGTATTTGTATAGAACATGTTGACCTACAGAGAGCCGTCAAAGGCCAATCAGCTTCCAAATACCCTAGCAATGGGTTTTTATAGTCAAAAACATTTTTTTAAACTGTGCACAGACAAACAAGAGCAATGTCAAACCGAGCAACATCAAAGAAAATAGCTCTTAGAATCACTAACAAATCTATAAAGAGCAATAAATGGAGATACACTTCGGGAAGAGAGCAAAGTAAAGATGGTGTTAGCTGATGATAAAATAATATCTTTAAACGGTCTCTAAAAATACCTCACTATAGTTTGGCAATGACTAAATGAGAGACCCTTTAGGTGCCGGGCCTGTCTCTAAAGTGCTCTTCAGACATTCAAACCTTCTGTAACATGATAGAGGCAAACGGTGTTTCTTAGGTGAGCAATGAATAGACTGTTTTTCACACTGGAGAGTTATTTTGCCTTCTCAAGCATGGTGAGATTTGTGAAAGATTTTACTTGCAGTACCTGTACTGCTGGTTGAACTGTCCCAGAATAAAACTGCGTGGCAGCTACTGCACCTATTATAAAGCTTATGTAATTTATCGGCTTCCTTCGGTGTGAGAAACAGGGAGCGGTGGAAGAGGGTGTCAGAGAGATAGGGGAGAGAAGACAGGAGAGAAACACGGAGGAGCAAGGGGTGGATAGTGAGACAGGAAGAGAGGAAAAACTTCTCAATGATGAAACAATCTGCACTCTTATGTGATTGGACCAGGCTTCCACCAATGGGAGGACCAGCTCCATGGCAACAGGCTCTGTCACCAAGAGAAAAGCTGCCATATCCCTCAACACCCCCTTATTTTTCATTTCCTTTTCACTCTCATGACCCCTGCTTTACCCAATTACAAGGGCCTGTGTACTTTTCATTAGATACTCGCATGCAAAAAACAAACATAACACGGCACACGGAAACACGGCAGAAGCAATAGGAGTTGACTAGGGCCTGGATAACCCAGCTCCATCACACATGCACGGTAAACCCCACACATGCAACAAAATATGGTTTGGAGGTGTCCACACAGACGGACACTTTGGGATTTTCAAAAAGTGATCAGAAGGTGAGTCATTCACACACAGTTATTGAAACAAGCAGACTGACAAACGCCTCCCAGACACACCGTCTAACCACACGCAGCTCTGCTTCCACTCCATCTTGATGAGGGCAGAGATTATCTGATCTCTTGAAGCTGAACCCTAAACTAAACATATCGAGCTCACATGAACAAAGTGAGACTTCCAGATAGGGCTGGGACATACTGAGATACCTATGGCTTATAATGAGCAATACAGAATATGTTCATTCAAATAAACAAATATCTGTTGAGGTAATTATTCTATTATAGCAATGTACTTTTGAAATATTTGTCTTTATTTTAACATGTTTTGACTGTTTTTATGTCCAATTCTTAATTATAATTAACATCAGTGTGACTGCAACCTAATATTAAGACTGTTGTATTCCATCCAGATTATGTAAACAAGAGTAAAAGCACAAGAAGCAACATTAAAGATAGTTGGTAACTTGACAGGCAAAACGTGGCTGGCATTTGCTGGTAAATAAAAGGTCACTTGTCTTAACATTTGAGTCAAATACTTAAATGTCATAAATAGTAAAACAATGACAGTTACAATTGTACAAAACCAAGTTAAAACACTGGGTTTTAGACTGTGGCTAGGCCATTCCACGCTTTGATTTTCCTCTCAAGACCTCATTCATATGTGAAATTGGATGTATGTTGAAAGACAAACTCGCTCTTCATCTCTCTAGCTGATGTTCAATAGTTTTTCTTCAAAACTGACCGGTGTTCCCAAATGTTCATAATTTCATTCACTTGGACAAAAACTCCAGTTTCCTCTAAAGAAAATGAACACCAGAGCATGTTCCTTCCACTGCCGTGTTTCAATATGGACATGTTCCTGGGTGATTCTCAGAGCAGTCTTTGAGCTACACAAACAATCTGGAAATGTGGCACAAAACTTTAAACTTACTTTCATCAGAACATAACATTTTCCTTTAGGGAGATTTTATTCAGGTCTGGATAGTTTTTGGAGGAAAAGGCCTCCGACTCCTTACCCTACTAATTACTAGAGATGCAAATCTCAGTGTCTAGAGATTCAATTCAATTTCGATTTTTAGGGTAACGATTCGATTCATAAGCGATTTTCAATTCAAAACTAATATTTGTATTTAAATTGATTTTCAAATAAAACTATGTTTAAAATGTGACTGAAAAGAGGACAAGACAATGTAAACAAATAGAACATTTAAAACAATTCTTTAAGGTTCCTGACTATCAAATTACATTAGTTTTAGATTTAAACAAAATTAGGATTGTGCATAAAATTCTGTAATTTAAATTACCAGCATTAGGTTAGCTGCCTGACTTTTTCTTAAATAAAAAAAATATCAAACCATTTTAAAAATATATATGTATATATATTCTCACAAAAATTAAGCAGACTTCAGTCTCTTAGTGCGTTGATGTTTACAATCATAGTGCATTTAAATTTTGTAAAGCTCTAAACCTTTACCTTAAAACAAAGACGCAGACATTACAGTCTTAACCAAAGCACATTTATAATCTGTTAAATCTGGGGGAAAAAATTAAAAAGCCGTGCAAGTCTGCAAAAACACTTCTGAACTCTGATTTATGAATCACCCAAATTGTATTAAGAACTTTTGTTAATCAGTAATGACAAGATTCTTTTGCAGAAAAATGAGCTGATCAACATGGTCAGATGTACAATTGCTGCGCTGTGCTGTCCCAATGTCCCCTGCTGTAGAAACCCTCGTTCAGCAGCAACACTGGTACCAGGAATGCACAGGTAGCGTTTAGCCATTCTAGACAGTAGAGGAAACTCTCCCTCATGAAGAGGGGCTTCTGGTAGAGGTAGAGGAGGAACTTCTTGGTACTTCCTGAGCTCCTCTTCAGCCATGGTTCTGGTGGATTTAGGGAAGGCATTGACGTTGGTAAATGTATTTCCTAACAGATTAAAAAGTGCTGACTTTTTATTTTCTTTGCAGAGGGACCTTCATCTTTACTTGCCACTAGCTCCTGGTGAATTTGCGTCTGTTCTGGCCTCTATCAGCCTATTAAAAAGATCATCATAATTTTTTGTATACAAGCCTAATGTGAGGGGGGAAAGTTACCTCTTGAGCTGCAGCTTGATCTATTACTCTCCCGTGGATCTCCTGACGTTGCTGTTCAGTGTGAAATGGTAGTGGATCCAAGGTAGAAGCAGTATACAGCAGTGTCTTACTTTGCTCACTTGTGTATCTCTTGGCCAGATCTTCGTTGATTGCTTTTTTAAGCTGAGACAATTTGGTTTATCATGGAAGTCTGCCCGTGTGTCAAAAAGTAGCTGAGAATGCAATGGAGTGATGACTGAGTTGGTGTGGAGTCCTCCGACGTGATGCTGGCGGCATCTTTCATAGGCTTGAGAGTCATAGCTATGTCATCAGCATTGGTGATGCCAGTCTCATTGACAGTGCAAATGTCATCTGCATGTCCACACTAGGGGTGAAAGGAGGGTGGCGCAAATTACAGGCTGCTGCTCCAGAAATCTTTCAGGCATCTCATAACAGCAGTTCCATCTTGTATCAACAGCAGACTTTAGCTTGTGTGGTGGCGTTCCCAAAAGCTTTTGGTGTCCTGCAGCACATGACTTGCAAGTGGGCTGCGGTGGAAAAATGAACAGATTCTCCGCATCCTGCCAAGAAGTCGTGCCACAGTGTCCACTTTCAGAGCTCGCTGAGCACCGAGGTTCAAAGAATGGGCAAAACACATGATGTGAGACAGCTTCTCCAGCTGTGCAGTGGCAAGCATGTTTACATCGGTGACAATGACGTAGTCAGCGATGTTTAGCCCCCATTCTTCTGCCAAAGTGAAAAGTTGCATTCAGGTTTCCTGCGCTGTGACTTTCGCCCATCACGCGTCAGTAAAACTGTAAAACACACGGCTTCATGACCTAGTTGTTTGTAATGAAGTATGCTGTAAACGTGACGAACGACTCAGTTGCTCTTGAAGTCCTGGAGTCACAACTCTAGTGGCATTAGTCAGAGCTTCTCTCACTTTTTCCTTCGTTTCATCGTACAGTTGTGGCACTACTTTATCACCAGTGAAGCTACGTGAGGGTGTAACGTACCTCGCGTGTTAACCATAAACCTATAGTCCTCGCCTATGGTCGTAAATCCTTTGTGATGTAGCATGCGATGGAGGGTGAAATCTTCACCGCCCTTAGGGAATTCGCTGGAAATGTGTTGCATTGTGTCAGAATATGCTGGTCTGCTGCTTTTCAACTTCTTTTTGCTCGGGGTGATGTCGTGCCAAATGAGCCAGAGCATTTGCCGTATTCCCGAAGTATCGCAATTTCATTTTACATTTATTGCAAACTATTGAGCTTATGTCAAGCTCTCCACCCTTGGGGCGTTGTAGAATCCAAAGTTTGTCCAAACACTGGCTTTTAGCGACGACGGGGCGGATTAAATAACACTCCTCGTGCTCCATGCTGCGCAGTACTTTTCAGGCAGAAGAAGCCGACTCGGCTAACTACCTTGCTGACTGTACGGTGGGCGAGACGGCCTTCTACACGTATGCTATACATAATGAACTCTCAGGTAGGAGCGGCAAGAATGCAGAAATTAAACGCATTTTGAAACAGATTTTTGAGCATTTTGAATCAATTGAGAATTTCCAGGACTAGGAATTGCGATTCTATAAAGAATCGATTTTTTTCCCAGCAGCCCCACTAATTACCTTAAAGATATGGTGAATATAGGAGTGTATGGATTGTGGCCTGAACAGTAAAAAAGTTCATGGCCAAAAGCCGATATGCTAAGAAAAATAGAGCTGACAAGATTTTGATTTAAGTGTTTTTCAGTTTTTTTTTTTTTTTTTTTTATTAAACGTTTTATATGTTACCAAGTCTCTCTGCTACCTGCTGCCCAACAATGCACAATGTTTTCAAAGCACATTAAGAACAAGACAATTCTCTATTGTTTCAACTTTTGTAAAGGTTAGTGGACTTATGCCACTCGGGTCTTTTTTCAGATTCAGCCCTTAGTTTGTGCTATTGTGCTTTTTTCAGGCAAGGTATTGTGTGAGCTACACAAAGCAACACCAGCTATTCATTGAATTATTGAAAGAAAGTTTTGGGGGTTTCTCAGAAAACTGTCAGATTGGTTTCAAGCAAGGAATGTTTTTTACTGTGGCATTCATGCACTTCAAAATAAAGTTTGAATAAATCTAAAGATCAACATATTAGTAATCACCATCTACAGGAAAGAGAATATACTATTTTAATACCATAGTACATATTTTATCTTTTACCTGCTTTGTACAAGTATAAAACATGCACCAACCAGAAACAAAGCTGTCACCACCAACATTTCACAATGTGTGCTTATTTTACTCAATCATTACTTTTCAAAACTTGTCAACATAACAACAAACTGCCTCATATTAACTAAAACATCTAAGCAGTGAGTCAGTTGCTTGTATGTGTGCTGCTAATGTTTTTTGACAGGGGGCAAAATAAATTGACTGCTGATTTAGGTCTAAAGCTGAGGCAGAATGCTTTGCTCCCAACTGACAGTACATTATGGTAGACTAATGGTATGCTAACTTTATTTGAAATAGTTTGCAATGGACTCCTGTTTCTTTATCTTAAATAGTTCAATTAAAAAGAAACTCAGCTCTGGCCTTTAGCTTTGTGCGGTTCTCCTTTTTAATTAAATATTTAAATCTTAGATTAAAGCCAGCAGAGGGGTGTGTGGGACTCTGCTTGATGCTACAAAAGAGCCTATCTTCCACAGCTGCATCAAGGCAAGCGGAGAAAAACTGTGCAGCTTACCACTACCTTGTGGTAGTAGTGATTTGGTAAAAGGGGTCAGAAACAAAAGATATTGTATTCATTTAACTAGTGCAAATTTTTACTTTTCGTTACAAAGGTGCAGAGGTAAATTCATTTTAAAAATATTTGTACATAGTTTTTTTAGACTCTAAGGCGTACTTAAAATTCTCTCAAAAAGTGATAGTGCACCTTAAATATGATTAAAGTTGTGCTTACTGATCGATTTTATGTGGTACAATGCGCTCAAAAATCTGTTAAAATGTGTAAGTATGACATTGGTTAGGAACGAAGCTGCTCCGCTCAATGGATATTCAGAGCATTACGGTACACTGTGTCACTACCTGATCAGTCCCCTGAGCTGTCTACAAGCCTGCCTGACTGTAATGTCTAAACTAGAAGTGCAAAGGTTATTGGTGTGAAAGTTAAGTAAGACACATTAGAAGTAATACGGACCATTGAAAACTGATGAAATGTAACGCGGCATTTTAGTGCACTTTATAGCATCAGAATTTTTAAGCATGGCCTTGATTTTAATTAAGGGGTTACTAACCCCCAAATTGACTTTTTTGTTAAGCTGTATACATGGAATGTCTTATAGGGCTGTCTACATGTCCTCGTCATTATTTTGACAATTTACTGCCCCCCGTCCGAATCAGTATTGGTATTGGCTTAAAAGATATTCTGACCTCACCCAGAGAAACTGTACAGTCAGCAAGGTAGTTAGCCCAGCCAGTAGCTCTGACCACTGTGGAGTATAAAAGCAGCTCTCGTCCATGCCTCCATAGCAAGTTGGAGTTGGAATGGTGAGGTTTACAATCTATCGATTTTCAGGTTAGCGATTTATTAGCTTAGCATTCAGTTTGTTTTGCATTTAATGACCTTGATCCACGCCCAGCCCTCACTCCCACATGTTTCCTGGTCCACCGAGCACCGCCTCCTTTAGCCACATTTTTTAAATATTAGATGTGGGCGGAGTAAGGCTCTGGTATGGGGATGAGTTGCACTTTTAAGTATTTAATTGTGTCAGCAAATGAGTTAAATGTCACAAGCTGGCATCAGGGACAGAGTTCACCTATTAAAACCTAACCAACCCTTTACTTCTTTGTTCTGTCTTTTATGTGGAATTAGGTATCATCTTGATGACAAACAAATGACTGATATCAGATTTTAAGTAGCAAATGTGTATTGTTGTTATTGTGGGCTATTGCACTGCAAATTGTGTCAGATGAAATACATGCCAGGCAATCAAAACTGTGTCTCTGACTCTGTAAACATGGCTGAAATGATAGTACAGGATCACACATTAGAGCACTTCAAATTTGCCGGTTAATAAAATAGGATTTAGTCTCTGCATACTCCGTTTTGAGATACAGTACAGACCAAAGGTTTGGACACACCTCATTCAAAGAGTTTTCTTTATTTTCATGACTATGAAAATTGTAGATTCACACTGAAGGCATCAAAACTATGAATTAACATATGCGGCATTATATACTTAACAAAAAAGTGTGAAACAACTGAAAATATATATTATATGCTAGGTTCTTCAAAGTAGCCACCTTTTGCTTTGATTACTACTTTGCACACTCTTGGCATTCTCTTGATGAGCTTCAAGAGGTCACCTGAAATGGTTTTCACTTCACAGGTGTCCCCTGTCAGGTTTAATAAGTGGGATTTCTTGCCTTATAAATGGGGTTGGGACCATCAGTTGTGTTGTGCAGAAGTCAGGTGGATACACAGCTGATAGCCCTACTGAATAGACTGTGGCAAGAAAAAAGCAGCTAAGTAAAGAAAAACGAGTGGCCATCATTACTTTAAGAAATGAAGGTCAGTCAGTCTGAAAAATTGGGAAAACTTTGAAAGTGTCCCCAAGTGCAGTCGCAAAAACCATCAAGCGCTACAAAGAAACTGGCTCACATGAGGACCGCCCCAGGAAAGGAAGACCAAGAGTCACCTCTGCTGCGGAGGATAAGTTCATCCGAGTCACCAGCCTCAGAAATGGCAGGTTAACAGCAGCTCAGATTAGAGACCAGGTCAATGCCACACAGAGTTCTAGCAGCAGACACATCTCTAGAACAACTGTTAAGAGGAGACTGAGTGAATCAGGCCTTCATGGTAAAATAGCTGCTAGGAAACCACTGCTAAGGACAGGCAACAGGCAGAAGAGATTTGCTTGGCTAAAGAGCACAAGGAATGGACATTAGACCAGTGGAAATCTGTGCTTTGGTCTGATGAGTCCAAATTTGAGATCTTTGGTTCCAACCATCGTGTCTTTGTGCGACGCAGAAAAGGTGAACGGATGAACTCTACATGCCTGGTTCCCACCGTGAAGCATGGAGGAGGTGGTGTGATGGTGTGGGGGTGCTTTGCTGGTGACACTGTTGGGGATTTATTCAAAATTGAAGGCATACTGAACCAGCATGGCTACCACAGCATCTTGCAGCGGCATGCTATTCCGTCCGGTTTGCGTTTAGTTGGATCATCATTTATTTTTCAACAGGACAATGAGCCCAAACACACCTCCAGGCTGTGTAAGGGCTATTTGACCAAGAAGGAGAGTGATAGGGTGCTGCGCCAGATGACCTAGCCTCCACAATCACCAGACCTGAACCCAATCGAGATGGTTTGGGGTGAGCTGGACCGCAGAGTGAAGGCAAAAGGGCCAACAAGTGCTAAGCATCTCTGGGAACTCCTTCAAGACCGTTGACAGAGCATTTCAGGTGACTACCTCTTGAAGCTCATCAAGAGAATGCCAAGAGTGTGCGAAGCAGTAATCAAAGCAAAAGGTGGCTACTTTGAAGAGCCTAGAATATAAGACATATTTTCAGTTGTTTCACACTTTTTTGTTAAGTATATAATTCCACATGTGTTAATTCATAGTTTTGATGCCTTCAGTGTGAATCTACAATTTTCATAGTCATGAAAATAAAGAAAACTCTTTGAATGAGAAGGTGTGTCCAAACTTTTGGTCTGTACTGTATACAACACAAAATTGTTCCAAATGATGACAGTTTCCCCTCAGCGATCAACAGAAATGCACTGACTTGCCATAAGCCAGCCAGCTAGCCTCATGCTTAGAAGAGGATCCAGCCAATCAACCTGCCAGGCTGTCACTGTAAAGCGCACACAGAGTTGGCTGTGTGCAAATCCTACATTTCGGCTGACACTGTACAACTTGTTTTCCATCCCTGAAAACTACTAATCATATTTTGATGGGGTGTTTGGAGTTGAAGTTTTCCATTGTTAATTTCCTGGGTGCTTTGCTCTCTACTTTTCCATGTGTGAAAGTCAGTGTGTATGTCACTGCTGCTCTAGCTCAGATTAGAAGCTAGTCTCTAGGTCACGTAGCTGACCTGACAGCAGTGTCACATCAGCAACGTGCTGTGCCATCTGTTAACCCGTTAAAAAAAAAGAAAACAGAAAAAAAAAAAAAGCCAGTTCTGCTACCTACCAAAAATCCGCAGCAGATCTCATAAGTTTTCTCTCAATCCTTAGTAGACATAATGCTATATTCCATAAATAGTGGCACAAACAAATGCACCATAATAATGGTGATATATATATATATATATATATATATATATATATATATATATATATATATATATATACATACATACATACACACACACGTGACTATGGTAGAATAAAAAAGGTAAGACATTAGCATGGCTCAACAATGGTAACTGTTGTAAATAAAGACGTCTCATCAGGTTGGCCGACAATGTTCTGTTACAAAAGCAGAGAAGATGATCCCACACCTTTTTACTTGTTTCTATGATAGATTTTTTTGGTACCCAGTGGTATGATGAAATGAGTGAAAGACAAATGTTACAGAGTGAAAGACATATCAGCAGTTTGTAAGCACTGCGACTGGCTAACAGTTGCAAACAATGCTAAAGTCCACCTCTGCTATGAAACTTCCTATAAGTGCTAAACTAAAAGGGATGTTTTAATGTTTTCAAGGAATTGGGACTGCAGCTGTGACTAAATATAAAATATTCAAACCTGATAATTTACATGGAACAGGGGCACATGGAACCTACTTGTGAAAACTCAAAAGGAGAGTATTTGACACAATATCAATATCACATATCATCATTAAATCCTTCTGATTTTACAAAAAAAAAAAAAAAAAAAATCAGGCAAACTGAATAGAACCAGCTGCTCATGAGCATACAGATGCATGTTAGCCGTTTTTATGGCTGAGCGAGATCCACACACATGCACATAGAGACACTCATTATATAAACAGGCCAGATACAACAGAAGACAGATTTAGGCCAAGTGAACCGAAAACAGAAAGAATAGGGGAGCAAATGATGAGGAGCATTGTGGTAGTGATTTTAAAAGGGTAGGCTCATCACACAAGTTAAGGATGGGAAAAGCCTGGTCCTCTAAGCCTGAAACAGTTCTCGCACTGTGAGGATGGATGGCTATTTATAGCAGTAGATTTTTTATTCAAGAAGGCTCTGTTATGCTTTTTCTCACGCTTGTGCAGCCTCCCTCTCACCTATCTACTCTCTGTTCCTGCACACGGTGTTCCATAAATAAAAGGTGCAAACACGATCGCAAAAAACCTGGGCTAAGCCAGGATGTCAGTCAAAGATCAAAAAAGGCTACCAAGTTTTAAAAAACAGCCTATAAACTGAGTTTATCTTACTTGTATGAAGGCTAAATTATATAAATATGTATATATTAATGTATAAATGTGTGTGTGTGGTGGGGGGGATGGGAGTGCAGAACTTTCCATGTGCTTTATGTAAGCCATTTTCAACCTGCAAGCCTCACTTGGTCCCTCCCTCTTTAAACTGAGTGTTGCAGAGCAAAGCCTACTTCTTGGTGACTCTCCACCCCAACAGACCACCCCCACCCTCCCACACAGAGACAGAGGAAGGGAATTCCTTATTACCTCATCATTTGATTCAGTAAAGACAATAGGTTTGTCTGTGCGTACGTACTTTTTTAATTCCGCATGAAGTAGCGGGTACACGCAAGCTTCATTAAAAGCCAAACTGACAAGTAGGAAGCATCTAAAAATCACCATTAATACCGTGACCGGTACAGAACTGCCAAGAATAAATGAGTTATACACAGAGAAATAGTTTGCCGGATATAGGAAACCAGCTACTCTACGATTTTAGCAATGTTAGGGATTTTTTTTGAATGAATGTTTCCTAGTTTTCTACTAAAGCTAACGAAACTATCTCGTACATCAAATTAATAGAGCTCACAGACAATGACACAGATGTAACATAACCTCAACCGCGTGTAGACGACTGTTTAGTTGATCTTCTGCTAAAGCAGGAGTCTCACAACTAAAAACACTTTTCCACAGTAAAAAATAAATAGAAATCAGCAAGAGTGGCACTTAACAGAAACAAAGCTTTTAAAAGATTTACCTCAGCATATTGTAGCACAAATGAAAGGATTCCATTTTCAGCAGCAAGTGAAAAGAGATTCGAGACACTTCAGGTCCGCCACTATCTTCAGCTCACTGTACTTTTTTTCATCTTCTCTCCTGGTGCGTTCCCTTTCCTGCTGGAGCTACTATCCGCTCTGCTCTTTTTACCTGGTTTTATGAAAACACAGTCTATTTTGGCTTTCCCCCTCGTCTCTGAATGAAGCACAAGCGCAAACGCGAAACAGAGAAAACCTTCCTTGCAAACTAGCCCCCTCTTTGCCTACCACTCTGATGCCATCATGCGCACAATTTGTACTGCTCCGAGCTCCTCAAACCCTCCCTTTCGTGCAGATTCTCACTCCCTCTCCTACACATCTTGTTTTCTCTCTGCCTCTGTAACAATATAATTGTAATGACGGCCAAAGCAGGGCATTCAAGAATCCCCGCTGTTAAAAGGGCGGCTTGGATCAGCTAGCACGTTACTTGATTCAACGGCACTTCTCTGTAATGACGGATTACAGTAAATGTTATTTATTGACAGCTGCAGTTCAAGGTGTGCTTTTTTCTGTTAAAATAAAAAAAATAAAACTGTGGACAGACTTGGCACCATTCATCACCATCCTTTTTTTCTTAAGCATCGCTCATCATCTGCAAACTGCATAAGTTTCAAGTGCTGACAGCTGCTGGTGAAAGTCTAGCACTGCTGCAATGGTCAAAATAAAAATCATACCAGGGGGAGTGATGGTTGAAGGGAAGGTGGGGGGGGGGGGGGGGGGGGGTAAACCACCTCATTAGCAAGGAAAAGCCTTATTCCCGCTAGACAACATATCTGCATGCTCTCCTGGCACATAACTGCTAACGTCAGCTGAAAGATGCTGTGGAAAAGAGGCAATCAAAAGTTCAGCGACAAAAAACATTTTAGCAGCAAACTTTATGCAAGGCAGCTGCTTAAGCCCTGGAGCTGGGGACACCAGCCTGATTGGGCAAAGCTTAAACTGAAATATGAATGGCAACTTAGACCAGCTTCTTGAGCAGCAGTGACCATGCTGGTTTGTGACAACTAAAACACTGGATGTTAGAGGCCATGGTGGGAACAGTAATCAAAGTTATAATGTTAGGACTATGGAAGAGTAACTAAAACACATTCTTCATTCAATTCTCAATATGTAGCTCATTTTAATGACAATGTTATTTAAAAAAAATAAAAATCATGTCACCTTTACTACCTTATTTGAACTTAACACTTCCTAAAGAAGCTAAATTGGTGTTTAATGGAAGAATGATGCACTTCCTAACCTGAAGATGGTTAAATAAAAGGAATAGTAGCTAACAGATAAATGTTCTGAGAAAAAAAAAGTGCTGTTTCAACATGTAATCCTGTTCAGAAACACTTTTTGTTATACTGGATGAAATTATCCTTCCATCTTGCAGTAGTCAAATTATGTATTAAGAAAAAGGAGGTTAAAAAATTCGATCTACGAGAACTGCAGGCCTGTAAAAAAAAACAAACTGACCAATCAATGTCGTTCGCACTGAATGGCAGTGATTGGTCAGTTTTGTTCCTGCTCTCACCCCTCTCTGTCCCTCAATTTCCAGGGGTGGGGGGGAAAATCACCTCATCTATTTGTTGTTCCACGCGTGAATCATTCTGACACCCTCATGTAACGCCAATGTGCGTGCACTTTCCTCATTAGTTTCTGCTTGCTGCCAGCAAATGCGCACTTCTAGTGTTTATGTATCCAGTTAGCTTAGCGGTTAGCTTCGGTGTTAGCTGTTCATTGTAGCTCTGCTGCTCCCACCGTAGACTTTGAACATGGCTGAGAGTCCCAAGAAACGAAGTGCGTACAAGTTTATGAGAAGAAGAGGAAGACCTCAGTAGAAAGAAATAAGACCAGAATAGATTTGGGAGATGTTTTTTTCACGCAATCCCTAAAGAGCGAGGTATGACGGTCTTGCGAATGCAGTTATTCAAAAAGGGACTTGGGTTTTTCTTACTTACATTTCTGAAAGAAAAATCGGCAAATATACCTTTAATTTTTTTATATATCCATTTGTCTTACGCTAGTTATCCAATGTTGGACCATTTTGCATGTTTCATTTTTAGTTTGATGTAAACATTGATTTAAGGACTCATAAGAAGCTCAAATTCTACAAGTTTCCTGAACTATACTGAAGGTACATGTTTACAAGTGGTTCTAATGCTGTTGATCAGACAAATGTGAGTTTACACATTAGCCAGCGCCCATTAATTTAACAATGATTCACCATCCTAAGGTCTTGGATCACTTTAACACTTACCTCACAGCCAATGGCTGTGATGTGATTGGATTTGTATTTTCAGGAAAAATTAACTGAATGAAACCTGGTTAACGTGCAGCTTAATGCAATCTAATGAGCATAGCAACAAAAACATGGTATTGGACTCTTGAAATAAGTCTCTTTAAAGTATCCATCATACATGTTAAAAACTGTTAGCCATATGCTTATGGTTACAATGGATCCATCTTCATTATGCATTTAACTATAAGACAAAAGTGCCAATGATATGACAACTGCAGTCCCCTTTCCGTTCAGTATAAACATTACAGCTTCACAATATATTGAAACACAATTGCCATCAGAGTATCAGTGTCTACAATACAACAATCTCTAAAGACTGGTTGGATGCAAAATCTGGTAGGCCATTACATTTTAAGCAACAGGCACTCACACCCTGCATGCAAATAACAGATCTAGCCAGTTGTGTGGCTTTTCACTGCCCTTGATGCCCACACATGGTGGGTCTGATGCTTTATAAGACTTAGAAAAAGTGTTGAGGGCATTAGGATAATGAGAAACAAAGAGTAGTGTGAGAAAAAGTGGAATAATTGCAACCAATATTGTCTTTGCAATAATAAACAACAGTATCTTAATTGCACTGTCCTCGTATCATGCAGTCAACATCATTTACTGACAGTTGAGAGTTTTAATAATAAACAGAGCGCAGAGCTCAGGTAGTGAAGCAATGATCAGTTCGGAAAGGTAAGCTACAGTGTTAGCTATAGTTTGGCTTTAGGCTTCAAGAGTGTAACCAATAATCCAGAGTTAATTTTAAAAGATAGGTCTTAATAAGGCTGCACAATTAATTGCATTTGCAATATAATCGCAATTTAAAAAAAACGCAATTTCCAAATCGCAGAGGTCTGCAATTTCTGGCTAAGTAACAATTAATGGATAAGACACGTCCTTTTAGGTGTTGGTAATGTGTTTAAAGTGACGGATCGGTCGCCTTCCCTCACCAGACAAGCTGAGAACTCAGACTGCATGCAGGACCTCGGAGCTGCCTGCTCCAACCACGTTTCGGCTAGTTCATGGCCCCATGTCTGCTGCTGCCAAGCAGCTAAGCCCGTTGCTGAAAGGACCAACATATCATCTGCTATCCACTGCTCTTCCTTGGATGGCCAATGTAAACCGAACTCACACGAGGCACCGACAGGTTGGGCAGACAGACCACAGGGAAGGTTACATGGTTTGTTGGAAAGCTTATGTTAGCATTCTGTATCAGGCCATTGCAGATATGATTTGAGTGTGTTTTTATGGTTATAACAAACGTTATCTCCACGAGGGTTTCATACATTGATGGGATATTAATGTTTATGTTATCCAGCTCACTCATTATGACGAAGAATAAGGCCAAAGCTTTTAAAGTTAGCGCCAAAAGTCCGCTAGCCAAAATACTATTAGCCCCGGTAACTTATGATTTCCGGTTATTCAACTAAGCTTGTTTCAAGCATAAGGTTTGTTGGTTTCGCTCCGCCATCGTTCGATAGTGCTATGAACGTTATTACCGCATTAATATGGAATATTAATGTCGATTTAAAGGCGTTTCGTTTAACTTTAGAAGTAACCGATTTTAGCGGCCAATCGCTACAGCGACCCCTAGCTCCCGGAGGTATAATCGCATTGATAAAATCGAGCGTTCCTAACATTCAGATTCTTCACGAGAAAATCAGTCTTTAAAATGTTATTTTATCAAATAATGTTTTGTGTAACTTGGATTTGCATTGTGAATGGGTTGGAACAAATACCAAATGTTCTGAATTAGTTAAGCTAATTGAACCTCAATTCACATTCTTTAAGATGAACTTTGGTTCTTTAACTCTTTAAAATGTTATTTTGTCAAATAATGTTTTGTGTAACTTGGAGTTTGCATTGTGAATGGGTTGAAAAACAAGCCAAATGTTGTTCTGAATTAGTGAAGCTAATTTAACTCATTTCCATGTTCTTTAAGTCAGATCTGCAGTGAACCAGGATTCACTGAATTATTCTGATGATCAACCACTTTTGTTTTGTCTTTTGTTTTGTTTTTTTGCATGTAAATAGTTCCTTAGCTTAGCTTCTTTTTATCTTCAATTTTGCTTAGTAGTTTAGCTTCACTAGCCTAGTAGAGAGGATTTGTTGATTGAAATATAGTGTCAATTCAGATAAACAGCATTATATAGTGATGTTCTCTGGATGTTCATTTTATTTCTGTTAATAAATTCTTGAACTTGAAGAGAAGTTGTCACTCCTTATGAGTATGCAGAGTTTGCTGTTAAAAGATCGCCAGTGCTCGAATCATCCCTTTCAATATTGTCCTGATATCAGCTCTAGAGCTAATATCCACGGGACAATACTTAACAGAGAGTTATTTATTAAACATTAAATAACTTTTAAACAGTTTATAATTGCAAAACATATTTAATACTTTACAAAACTTTCAGGAATTTCACCATAGCATTAAGTACCAGTCAAACTGTTGAATACATTACTACTTTGTTGGTTGCATTTTATGTAACTTAACGTTCTTTGATGTGCAACTCAATGAAAAGCTGTTCTCTAGAATAAGAATATTCTGATTAGTAACAAGTTAAATTTCTTGTTTTAAATAGGCCTTGTTTACAAACATCTTTATCTACAGGCCATTTTTGTTGCTGTGGTTAATGCAGAGAAAAGTCAAAATTAAATGGCAATCGCAATTATGATTGAAATATTTTGCAATTTGGATTTTTGGCAAAATCCTACAGCCCTACTTCTGAAAGCACAATTGTGCATAAAAACAGGTCTTGCATGCTTTAAATGTTTGCCAAATACTTTCGCACCTAAAACACAACGAAAAAGCCTCCAATTTACCTTTAAGATTGTCTGTCTGCTTTAAAAGAGACTTTCTAATTTACATAATTTTTTTTTTACTTATAAAGAGAGCAGATTTACTATGACCAAATCGTAAATTTCTCTTAGATATAACAGGGAAATATTAGCAGCAGTGGTGACGAGTGCAGTCACCTCACCACTATTGCAATTTATGAATCCTTCAGAACATAAAAACGGGTGGAAAAACTTAACAGATGTTTGCATTACAATTTGCAAACCTGACAGGACTCTTAGAGATGGAAAATAGCAAGGAGGACGAGGAGTTATGCAAAAACAGACATCCAAAGAAACAACAACAATAACTGGGGTTCATCTGATTAGTTCTGATATGTAACTTACAGCTCTTCTGATGATAATGAAAAACTAAACAAATAATTTAACACTGGAAAAAAAACATTTCACAAGAATGGAAATTATGAGCTTACCAGATGGGTAAAGCCTCCTGAAACAGAAACCCTTTGCTACGAAAGGCACAGACACACTCTAAGCAAAAGATTCTGAAATGTTGGTATAAACATACACACAGCTTTCCCTTTTTTAATCTCTTCTGTGAGAATCCTCCACTCTTGTATCACCGACACCTCAGTGTGTGAGACACAACCAGTCTTGGGCCAGGCTTGATGCTGTCAATTCCCTTATGCTCTGATAAATAATTTATATAAAAGAAGCAAAAGATGGACACAAAAAACAACTTGGGAAAACAAAAGCGCTAAAAAGGGAAATACAATAGGAGTAACAAGAACACGAAAGAAAGGGGAACAAATAAAGATGGAGAGGGAGATGAACAGAATCAGGAGAGGTAAAGGGAAGAGAGAAACAGCAGCAACAGCACCACGCTTGGTGCTTTGGCAGAGATCTATAAATAGCTCTTCAAATCTCTCTAGAAAAAGACAGTCTTCTACTTATGCTGCTGGATACACAGATCCAGAGACAGAAGCTGCTATGGACACCTCGCTGACAAACTGATCACGTCGGGCGTGACAACAGTCGAGTGTTTTCACAATGGGAATCTATAAAAAACAAAAGAGATCATGCTTGTACAGTCAAAACCCTGGCCTGTTTAAATATTTGATAAAAACCGAAATATGACAAAAGTTGGTTTTAAAAACTGCAGTTGTGCGTTTACAAACCAAAATGAGCATATTTACAATCCAAACTCGCAATGTAAATGCAGAACAAGGTACCGCAAAAAGATCCACAAACTACCGGGTAGAAAGGGGGAAAATATGTTGTCAGAGAAGCAGATTATTTTCCCTCTCTGGCTGGTGGCCTTAGCAACAGTAGTTTGTGGATTCAATGACTCACATCTACCAGATCTTACTATAGATTAGTCTTTTCTCAATGATTTCTCCTTTACACCAACAACTTAGGAAGGGGATGTTTTTGTACAGAGCACAAATTTAGAGAATAGCCAGGGATAGAGATGTCAGCTACAGCAAGGCTTTTTTAATCAAACCAGAAAGTGATGCTACTTCAATTTTACAAACAGCTCAGGTTTGATTTCTCCCCCACAGCAGCGCCGTGACGGTGTATCACTGAACATTTCCACAGACGTATCTTTAAACAAATCTTTCTTGTGGGAGCATCCACCGCCTGCATCCTTTTTTTTTTCCTCCTGCAAACACACTTCTTGGTGTAACCCGTTTAGTTCCTAAAGGCAGCTTGTGACGATGCAAATACTGTGAAAACAGAAACTGTGAACACAAGTCGATGTACTAGCTAGGCCAACATTCAAAGACACTTTGTTCTCTATACTTTCATTGCAATGGATTTTTTTTAAATAGGTTGCACAAAAGGTTTATCTGGCTGGTCACAATCAAAGCCTATAACGTCAACTGTTCTCTCCTCTGAACCAGGAAAGAATTGGCGCTGTAGTAGCACTAGCTTATCAAGACCGGAGTCAGCACTTAAACCACTCAAACAAAGATCTGGTGAAGCACGCAGCGTTAAAGGGAAAGTGTCAGGTGTGTTAGTGTTTTAGACCACAAAAACAAAATCCTATTATAGCCCATTAAAACAACAAAAAACAGATTTTCATGGCAATTTTAACACGAAATGTGGCTCTGCGGGTAATCCTCAATTGCCAATTTTTAAAATCACATGACTTGAAGATGCAAATAATGTTTTTTTTTCCCCTTTACAAATGCACATGTCGCTTTCCCAGAACAGATGGTTGAATCACAGCTCTGAAAGCCTGCGCTGTGATCCCATCTAATTATCACAGCAATCTTGCTATTTTCAGCTTGACTGTCAAAAAGCTACAGCCAAGACACAAAGAGCAATAAGATTTTTTTTTTTTTAAAACAGAAATTTCTGTTTTACAAACTGTAAATCCTTCATGAGTGATAAACTAGTCTACAATGTGACAGAGAAACTTAAAAAGAATACTATGTACAACTAAAACAGATAAAACAAGCTGATTAGAAATAGGTTATTCAACCTCCAAATAGAAAACCTGTGGTTTAAAAAAAAAAAAAAGCCCCCGTCCCCCAAGTTAAAGAAAACACAACACTAACAGCCACGCCGAGTTGGGTATTGAATTTAACAGGTACGGTAAACTAGCTATGTTTACATGGACAAAAGTAAATCGGAAAAAAGGCCCAATTGGAATAAAAATGTGTCATGTGAACAAGCCAATCCGATGTAAATGTAATCCGAATGAGAGGGGTGGTTTATGCAGATTGATAATCTGATCAACGTGCATATAACGCTTGTCAGGCTCAAGTTATTCTGAATGTGCCAAATTGACCCGATTGCGCATGTGCGCCTGATGTAAACGTGACGTATTTCCGCGCTGTTGAGTGGCAGAAGCACGTCGGGAAGCAAAACTATCAGAGCTCCTGATACAACCTTTGTGTTTGAAAATATAAAAGAGCTCAAAATTGTTGCTTACTCTGTAACGTTTCAACCGTAATTAGAACCTCGTGCAAGTCCATCCTGGGCGCTCAGAAGATAAACAAACTCATAATACTGCTTTGTTTACTTTTTTTTTTTTTTTTAGCAAAGACGGAAGTAGTTCTTCTGTGGTTATTTTAGTGGAATTTTATAACTGCATGTCAGAGTGGTTATCTTCTGCATAAAGCCAGGTGCCTATAAACACACATTATGATCGGATTAATTGATTGTTTCCCCATATAAACCGTACGATCCGATTATTTAATCCAATCGTGAAATTTTGTTTATGTAAACATAGCCATTGACAGCCATAAACCTGCCTCAACACCTTTAGTACAAGGCAAGCCAAAAATAATTTGTTTTGTGACTGTCCACATCGTTTAACCGTTTAATGCCAATTAAGTAGTAGTCGGTGACAGTTAATGAAACCACGTAACTAAGTTTAGGATGACACCATTACTGCATTCAATGGAAAACATAAGTGACAGTTAACCTAAATGCTAAACACCTAAAAACTACAATTCATCATTAATTTATTCATTAATCCTGTAAACAGTGTTGACAGTTTTTGGCCAACTTTAGAAATCCCTGTTTTCTAGCTAAGTATAGATAAACTTGTTCTGATGATGCAACTTTTAGCAGATAACCTGACAAGGACATTTACATTTTCTAGGCCTAAACAAATAAAAAGACAGTTTTAGGAATAGAAATATTTCTTTTGCAGGTTAGCAAGGAAGGTTTAATGTTTAGGAGTTGAGCAATCCTTTTCATTGAGCTGCTATACCTGTTTGCATCGTGGTGAAAGTAGTTTTGTCGGTTTATACCACCCAAATATCTAGGGCATAGCTGCCAGCTCATTTCTCAAAAGAAGCTAGATGAAGCAATTAATTAGCCTTGTGAGACCATCATGATCTCGCGAGCTTTCAAGGTTTCACTCGCAGATCAGTCTGGCTACTCTCCGTTAAAGAAAATTTGGAGCCGTTCACCAAACGAACGTCCAATCAGCGTTGGCTTTGAGGAGGGTTGAGGTGTGACGCAACCGGAAGCGCGACAGTTCAGTCTAAAGAACATGGCGGCTACAGCCGATGAAACTAGCGTTAGCGTGGCTATCGAGCAAGTTTTATCGGAATTACAGAGTATTTCTTTGCTGAGCTAACGAGCCTTTACCTGCAGCAGCAACAGTAGCTTGGCTTGTGGTTGTGTTTTCGTCATCGCTCTGTTACGAGCGACGACGAAGCATGTTGACGAGTACGTCATATGCTTCGTTGATCTGATTGGTTTATTTGGCCCGTCTATCACCAACATAGGCCAATCAGCTAACCAGTATTTTCGCCCCTTCCCAAAATTACTTCAACGGAAGGTTTCCAGATGGATATGCGGAGCAAATCTATCTGGCGGCGTCAGGTTAGCAATTAATGGCCTAAGATACAAATATAGGGCATAAATGTTAAATGAGATTAGATTGTGAATTCTAGTTGTGTTTAAGACATTAAAAAGGTCTATAATTATTAAATTCCAGACTTTTTAATATCTTGCAGACACCCTGCATAGTAGAGTGACCCAGTAACTTAATATAAGTGCTTAGAAAACGTTCAGCTTCAACAAGGAGAACTTCACAGGTTTTCATTTAATCATATAATGGCAATTATTAGGAAAAATGTCCCTGAAACAGTTTACGTCTACAGAGGATTTTATTAGGAATAAATGGCCACAACTTTGTGTCAATAACACTCCCCTATGGCTAATATGACACTGCCCAGAAAGGAAGTCTAGCTGCTCATCTACCTGCCTGGATAGACGGGATTCTTAATATACAATAATATTCTGTTTTAAGCCTCCACCTTTCCCTTTCCTTAAAGCCAGACACACACTGCAATGTACACAAATCTTAAAACACCTGAACATGTCACACACATGTAAGCAGGGCATTATAAAAGCCTAGTGGTAACCTTTGTCACATTGTATAATGGAAGATGCTAGTTTACATGAATTCTTGCTAAGTTACAGATGTTAACGGAGCTATTGTTAAAGGGGAGACAGCGGTGCAAGGGTTAAGGAGGTCATCGGATCAATCCCCTGCTCCAACCGTCTCAGTCGTGTCCTTGGGCAAGCCACTTCCCCCGTACCGCCGGCTGGCGGAGGTCAGGGGGCCCGGGGCCTCGCTTATGCCAGTCTGCCCTCGGGAGCTCTGGCTCACCACCGTCAGTGTGTTGCAAGCTATTTACTGTTTACCACTTTGTTGTTAAAGTCAGATGCTGAAAAGAGAGGAGGAGGTGGGAAAAGAGACATGGCTGGCCAAAAGTAATGGCCCAGTGTCTACCCGGCTTATATAGACAATATACACATCGCAAAATATACCTGAAGCAAGAAAGAGGTCTTCAGTTGACTTCCAATTTAATGAAATCCATTTATTTTAAACGTTTAGGAATGTATGGTTTCCTAATAGTTTAGAGTAAAAAAAATAACTTTTCAGAAATATAAAATGACCATCTAACATGAAATCCTACAGACAGGCAAAAAAAATCATATATTATAAACTTTGCTTTTTTTTTATTTCACTACTACTTTTATATAAAGACAAACCATAACACGATAATTCATAGTCATCAGTTTTCTGGTATAATATGTAGAATGAGTTGCGAAGTTGTTGTCAAACCTCAGTCGTTTATGTAAACAACAACCTGATTACTTAAAGTTAATTAGATTCACCTATATAATATAGTCCTTGACAATCAGTGTTCACCTGCACGCCTGTATGGATATCATACATGTATGGCAGACTGGGTGAAACCATTCCCTGTGTGCTTTAAGCGTGGCAGCAAATCTCCCAGTTTTAACATTTGGACCCATCCAAAAACACAAACGCCTTCATTTCCACTTCAGTCACTCATTCGCCGAGTTTCGGCAACATCTCTCGTTATCCAAGACAGAAGATCGAGAGCTATCTTAGCCATCTCGTGTCAGCCATTGAGAACGCGGACTTTAAAGATGGTGTTTCATGTTACATTACAAATGGGACTAAATATAGTCGATCGTCAATTATAGATTATCTCAAGTCATCTTCGCGGTTCGGCTTACCCTTTTGGTGGCTGTGTGCTTTGACTCCCGTGTGGAAAATTCTTCACGTTGTCACTGTGAAGAATATACGGCAGTATGGTCAGCCGTGGCTGTGCAGTTGACTGAAGACATTAGCCGCTAACAATAGCTAGCTCCCTCGTTCTAGCCTGCTTCCTCCAAAGAGTATAATTAGCCACCAAGCTAATATTAGCCCAACTAGCTAGCCTTTTCTTTTCAATATACGCTTACTTTCCAGCGCCCAAACTGTCTGCTGTTTACATTATTAACCTCTAGCTGGCAAGACAACATATGTATATAGCAGTGCGAGTCTTGTTATAAAGCAGTCCTTAAATGGGGGGGATTAGGTTTGCTAGCTTCCAAAATGACTTACCGCTGCTAATGTGATGTTGCTGCTAGCCTGAGTTGGATCCCTGCGACCCGACTGTCAAAATAGCACCGCGTGAGGGAACAGCGCCACGAAAGTTAACGGCAGAAAAGCAAGCGCTGAAAAGCAGGAAAGTCCGCTCTGCCGATGGAATACTGCTAAACATCAACAAAACGCCAAAGAATAAAACGACATAAATTAAAGAAAAAAGAAACAAAACACTAGTCCCCCCTCTTCTCGGCTCCGGCTTGTGTGTCAGCGTCAGTTTAGGCCCCCCCCACCTCCTCACCGGCTGTTGATGACGTCGGCGACGTACCTCTCCGTCGCTCAGACACGTTCAGAGGACAGAGAAAGTTGCTGAAGAGCTATCTATCTTAAATAGAAAAGAGGCTGAAAGAAATACGGGAAGGAAAAAAAACGAAGGACTGGATGCCGTCTTTGTCGCTGGTAATGTGGGTCTCAGTCAGACAAGGACCTTCTGTGGAATGAATGGCTCTATCCTATGGGGAAAATACTATTCCGCTCCTCTCTACGTCATATTTGATTGGCTCCTTCTTGTGCTGACAGGCGGTACCTGACAGGTGTAGACCAATCAACACTGTTTGTTTCGAATCTTACCCAAGGCTGTTTCAAGAGAGCAGCACTCTCACACAGTGAAAGCATATGGAACAATATTTGTTTTCTGTTTTATTTATAAGGGAAGCTGCACATTAATCAATAGCAATAGTCTATGGCAGTACATTCTCTATGGCTGGGCCAGATTTTTAATACATGCAAGGGTTGATTAAAGACTACAAGCAACCAGAACACATCACCGATACACTACATTAAAGTATGGCACTTTTATAACCAATTATTATTTTATGAATTTTGAGAAGAATCTATTAGAAATGCACAGAATATGTGTGTATAGTATTCCGAGTTGAATGCCAATCAGAAACAGCTGCATGGAACATTTTGGTTGCAATGTTGATACAAAATCAAACATCGTCATCTGTATGACGCTGTATGTGATCTTAATGTTGGGTTTTATAAGGACGCATTTAAAGCATTTATTTCCATGGCTCTATGATCAAACAATAAAGAATGTCACTGAATGTTAAAAATAGGAACAAGTGTGACAGTAATTCAAAATTCCTCTCCTCCATAAAAGTTTAAAGTTACATAAAGGCTCAAACAGAGTTAGAACTATATATTAACATACAATGTGCAAATAGACACGCAACTCACTCACATAGCTCACTAACATCAAATTACACTAAACTCTCTGTTTTACGTCAGTTAAGATTACCATAATGATTTCTATTTGCTACATGGCAAAATAATGAAACAGAACTTTTTTTTAACCATTTCTTGAAGTTCAGAAGTTAAAAAATACGAACAAGTCTGCATCTAAACAATTTGGGAAAGGCCAAATAATAAAGCCATGCCTTAGTAAAATTCTGCAGCACGTCAAACCTAAGCCTTGGGTGATTGTGTAGCTGCCGGTGAGTGAATCCCACCTCAGAGAGGGTAGCCAGGGGTGTTGAAGGCTGGGTGCAACCACCAGGGTCTGCTGGTTTCTGGGTCCCTGAGTGAACCACAGGGGACTTCCTTTGGTGCCTTACACAATCATTCTCATTAAAAACATTTAAATAAATAAATCTTGGAATCCCCTGACACAAGCAGGCAAACTGCTTTCCCGTATGTTATACTTGAATTAGCAGAACATAGTCAGAAATATCTGAACAGGATGCATGATAAAATGCTTCCGTGTGTGACATAATGAAAACAATCTGAAGAAAACAGCAAAAACATAAAATAGAGAATCACATACATTTATGGGTTTGGGTTAACCTTGGGTGCAATACCCCAATGCCAGAAGGTGCATGCCCAGCCCAGGGATCAACCACACACACAGGCAAAACAGGTATGAAGAGGAGAGGCTCTATGAAGCTGGTAAACGCACATAATCATTCACAGTAAAACAAATCCTGTACCACAATGGGCTGAAAGGGCAGGAATAAACTATCTTTATTGTCATTATGTAACCATAATGCGATTTTGGTCAGACACCGGCTCAGAATTCACACATTACGCACACACTGAAGTCAAGACATAGTGTTCAAGTTGAATGCACTAACACTTCCTGAGAAGCACTCAGCAAGGAAAAAAACATTACTTCAAAAGTTTGCAAATGAAAAAAAAAGTCTTCTGTTCTTTAATGAAGCTAAAATTGAAATGTTGAACTTGACGGCCCTTGTTACATTTTCGGGAAAAAGAGATGATTTTGCAAATCTGAGAGTACCATTGCAAATGTAAAGTGTGGCAGCACCATGTTGTGCGTATGTTGCTACAGGAGGAATTGCTACTTGTCATAAAATACATGGATATAACACATTGGAAAGCAATATTATCATGTGGAAAGTATTGAATCAATCTCAATATATTGGTCAGACTTGGGCGCAAATATCTCTTTCAAACTGACCTTTTAAAGTCCAGTTCTAAGTCGGGAATCTGTTGCAAGACTTAAAATGTTTATGAAGAGACATGTCTCAGCAGACCATGGTCACTCCCAAACTTAGTCATAACGCTGGCAGATTTGGTGAAAGGTTACCGCTGACTTGTTTCTGTTTATTACTAAGAAAGTGTATAAATAATACTTGATTGACCTTTTATATTCAAATTTCTCCTTTTAAATTTAGTACTTCTTTAATATTATCTTAAATTTGTATTCTAAGATTTTTGTGCTGGGATTCGGAGTGTTTAATATATTGAACTCACTATTTAAACAAAACTTAAATGTTTTTGTCTTTTGTCTGATTTCTTGCAAAGCACTACGGGTCACCTTTGCGCCTGTCATTAAAAACATTAACAACTTCTAGGCTAAATGAAAAGAAATATACATTTAAATCAGCCCGGGGGGGGGGGGGGGTCAATCATTTGGGCCGAAGTCTATACTGGACTCAAGATTCTAATTAAAACCACAAAAATGTATGAATATTATTAGAGCAAAATGTTAACGATTTTTTTTGTTTTCATTCTGTTTCTCTGCTTGGTGCGCAATGGTATTTGTGAACAGGGATTTTATTTTAAATTTTCAAATTCTCAATCTTTTATCACACTTTGGACAGTGAGTGGATCTAGTTGTAGTACTTCAATGTCCCGCATGTCGGCAGGCAAGTAGCCTAATCCTGTGACGGTGAGTTGGAGTATTTCTCCCCCCCCCCCTACAATTCACGGTTTTGAGGTTAAAAACGATTAAATGGAAAATAAAAACCCTATTTACGTTTACATGAAAACATTAATAGTTGTGGCCCTTCATATTTCATTTTATTAGCCATAAACTCCATAAAACGTGTGTGTGTCTGGGAACCCAAATGCTACCGGATGTCTGTGCATTATATATTGACCTACTTTATTTGACAACTGTTTGCAAGTATTCTTGTCATACGCAAGAGACAACTAGGACCGCACAAGTGTTTAAAAGTCAAGAGTGGAAAATATTTATTAAACTATTTTTTTCTGAACAGTTTCCAACGTTTTCGGTTTCTGATTGACAGAACCCAGGGAGAGAAAACTTGTCACAGCTTGACAAAGTTGTTCTGCTGCTCCTCTTTCTCTCTCCTCGTCAAACGGCAGACACAAGGGAGACGTCCTCTTGCGGCATGACTGTGCTGCGACCTTGCAGACAACATGACGGAACCTGTTTTTAAATGCCGCTCCCAGCTCTCTCTCGGAGCCCAGCCCTTTCGCACACGTTGAACCATAGTTCAATCGTTTGCTGATTTGTCTCTCGGGTACCATTCTAAAACTGGGTTAAAGGGTACAGCTTTGCAACTTCGAACGCTCGAGATGTAATGGTTGCGCTAAAGAGCGCAACGTGGCACGGAAAGCGTAAGATCAGATCTTTATCCACGAACCAATATGTTTACGCATTCATTATGGTGCTATAAAGTGAGATCAGACTGTCACAACTTTGAGAAAAAGTGAGCGTGAGCCAGGGGCCAGCGTGTGAGCGCGTGTTGTGTGTGAGGTGTGTGTGTGTGTGTGTGTGTGTGTGTGTGTGTGTGTGTGTGTGTGTGCGTGTGTGTGTGTGTGTGTGTGTGTGTGTCCATGTTGTGGGAGAGGAGAGGACAGTCTGATGCGTAATTTCCCCGGTGCCCCGATGCGCTCATTGGTCGCGTCTCTCCAACGTGTCACCAGTTTTGGTGGATTACCCCAGATATCTGCAGCATCAGGAGGGTGAGACGCCACTCTGCCTTTCCAGCTTCTGCTCTCACTGCGTCACAGCTGCCAGCAAGAACCTCTCACAGAGTTGCGTGGAAAGAAGCACTCAGAGTAGAAGCTTTAAAATACTTTTATTTGTCAACTTACCCCAGCTCCAGAAATGCAAACCTTTACTTCACACTGGAGGATGACGCCGTCTTTTTCACTTATGTCATTGCTCTTACTGACAACTTTGCCGCTGAAGAGTCTGTGGGTGAGCGGCTCCCCAGCCTGCGCGTCCTGTGGGTTGCCGGCGATGGAGAAAGACGCGGAGCAGAGACTGATGATAGAAATCGCCAAACAGCAACTTTTGGACAAGTTGCACTTGAAAGAAAGGCCAAACATCACTCAGACGGTGCCCCGAGCGGCACTTCTCACTGCGCTGCGCAAGCTGCACTCGGGGCGCGTCAGACAGGATGGGACCCTTGAACTAGAAAACAGTTTACCAACCAAAGATCAAGGCTATGAAATAGTGAGCTTTGCAGATATAAGTAAGTTGTGCTTTCATTTTTCATACTGTAAACCTGTTTATGCAAGACTTTTAAACACTGTATACGAGCGTGGTTTTTACTTAAGTTCGTGCGTAAAATAGTTCAGGATTCCCTGGTGATTTTATTTTGCACTTTGACTTCTTTAAATTATGGGAATCATAGTAATTTAAAGTTTATATGTTCATATGCTGAGAAGTTAGGTTACTCAGGTGGAAACGCGCGTTCAGTTGATTTTTGAAGTTAGATAAGCACCACGCCCCCTTCAGGAGTCATAATTTCATATCTCCACGAATAACAGTTGTTTTTGCCTTTGTAATATTAAGACAGATCTAAGACTGAGGAGTTACTGTTTTTAAAGCTTCAAAACTGATTAGCCCATTAACATCGGAACTTTAAATTGTTGTATAGTTACCAGTTATAATCTTTTACGGTAACTGGCTCATTGTCTAAAAATTAAAATGACAAAAGCATTACCGCAGCTCATGCTCCCACCACCATGTTCTATAGTGGGGATGGTGATAAAGGGTGATGTACAACATTAGTTTCCCTTCATACAACATACTTCAGAGGACAAAAAGTTTCATTTGACCAGAGCACCTTTCTCCACATTTGCTGGCTTCCCTTCACGGCTTGTATCAAACTGCAAAGATGGCTTCATATTGCTTTCTTTTAGCAATGTTGCTACTCTTCTATATAGGTCAGATTTATAGAGTGCATGACTCCACCTGAGCTGTGGACCTCGGCAGCTCCTCCGGAGGCACCATGAGCCTCTTGGCTATTTAATGCTCTGGTTAATGCTCTGCCTGCAAGGCTTGTCCGTTTAAGTGGATGAGCATGTCTTGATAGGTTTGTTGTTGTGCCATACTCTTTCCAGTTTCAGATGAAGGTCTGAACAGTGCTCTGTGAGATGTTCAAAGCTTGGAATGTTTGCAAGATCTGAATCCCTTTATGCAGGCACTGGGCTGCACTGGATTTTTAAAAAGAGCATCACATTAAAAGAGACTGAATACATATGCATGGCATACTTTTCTGATTTTAATTAGAAAAAATGTGAAACCATGATTTTTTTTCTTTGTTCCTATCCAAATTCCAATAAAAAATCATTTCAGGTTTGTGTTTTTAAAGTGGGAAACTTTGAAAAACAATCAAGTGGGATGAATCCATTTGTAATGCACTGTGTGCCTGTTGATTAAATGTTTATATAGCATGAAGAAAATATACAAGACCTTTATTTAGACAGAGAGGACTTAATGGCTTTTCCTCACAACTTCAACACATTTCCTCTTGGCTTTAAGGTGACAACCTTTTAAAATGTTCAACATATTAACAATCTGTGTGTTTGTTTTTAAATTGTCATTGTTTCATAGATGATTCAGACAGCGGTGACAAGGCCAGCCTTAGCCTTACCTTTCAGTTTCTGCAGGAACGTGGCAAGAGCATCCAGGTCCTGCAGTCCTCTTTGTGGATCTATGCCCGGACCTCCGAGGATCCTCAGCGGAGCTCCCGTCTCCTTGCCCGGGTCTTCCTCACAGCAGACGAAGGGATTTCAGACTCGAACCGGACCCTGGTGATAGAAAAGATGCTGGAGGTGAAGGACAGTAACTGGCACACTTTCCCTATCACCCGCACGCTGCAGACTTTCTTGGACGGAGGTCAGCGGCGGCTCCGGCTCGAGGTCAGCTGCGAAGAAGACGGAAGGAACCATTGCTCCTTAGGTGGCTCGGCTGACAAAGCAAACCAGCCCTTCATGGTGGCCCAGGTGCGACTGCGCGAAGACCACTCCAAGCACTCAATCAGAAAGCGCTCTCTGCGCTGTGGCGACGAGGTGACGGTCTGCTGCAAGAGAGACTTCTACATCAAGTTCAAGGATATCCAGTGGGATGAGTGGATCATTGCACCTGAAGGCTACCACATGAACTACTGCATGGGTCAGTGCCCCCAACACCTGGCTGGCTCCCCCGGCATAGCATCCTCATTCCACGCCACAGTCTTCAGCCAGCTTAAAGTCAACGGCATCAACACAGCCACGGCCTCATGCTGCATTCCCACTGAGCGCCGGCCACTGTCCATGGTCTACTTCAACTCTCAGCACAGCATCGTCAAAACAGACGTCCCCGACATGATAGTGGAGGCCTGCGGATGCACATAAAACAACAACATTTAAGGCACTCTGTAATAAACTGATTTAACAGACTGAAGAATTGAAGAGGTATGCTTGCTTTGGACAACTTACAGTAGCATTAGTTTTTTTTTTTTACACGCAGCTAAAATGGAAAATAAGAAATATCCAAAATAAACTTAATGCCTATATTGTAACACTTTTAATGTAATTTCTAAAAAAGAAACACTGTATATAAGTATTGGTATTAATAGTAATTGTTTAAGAGGTTTTAAGAAACAAAATGCTTTGTCTCAGTGTTTACATAGTTTCTAGTTTGTATTTTATACAAGGAAAAATAGATTTACATTTGTAAAATTGGAGAGTTGTAAAGAGATTATATGGATAAGGGGGGAAATTATAGTATACTAATAGTTTTACCAGTTTTCAGGTCTGAATTGCAGGCTGACCAGTTAGGCTACTGCATTCTTTCACAACATATTTCTTTATTAGTTCCTCCTTCACCTCCTTTCATCCTTTCAACCTCTCAGGCCTTGAAGACGACTTTCTGGTTGTGTTCTTTAAATCCAGGCACTGATGCCAGAATTTGTTCACTGACACATCAGTTTCATGAGGCACAGAAAACTATCAGTCACATCTATACCTGAGTTCTATTTAATTTCAAGGCAACCATACATCATGCCCCTCTATTTGGATTTCTAAATGGAGTGCCAATTTTGAAAATGTGAAATCACACCACCTGTGGCAGTTTTTAAATGTTTTTTTAAGGGTTTTTAGCGACAACGTTGCAGTCTACCAACTCTAAAGTGCAATACATAGAAGCCTAACCTAGCTTTCACTTCTTTCATACAATTAGTTTTGCTAACCTGAAATATTTTTTTAATCCATATTCAACATTTAAAAAAACATTTAAAAGATGGCCTAGTAACATTACATGAAAATATGCTTCAATTTTACATTCATAGAATCCAATCAGAACTCTGGGGGTTAGAGCAGGTAAAATCTGCCTGGAGTCCTGGCAGTGGGCAGCCAACGTAGCATCCTTTTGAAACATGTTTGATCAACATCTTCACTGTATCATTTACACAAGCTATCTAATCAGTTGGGTGGCTTCGACAGTTTATGAACCCAAGGTCATTTTCGGCAGCATGAGCAAACATTTAGCTATTGCCTCAGTGTCTGCTCATGTGAAGGTCTGTGAGGCAGGTGGGTCAACGAGCATGTGCTGATGCACGTTGGCTTTTATAGCTTTCAAAGTCTAAAGTTTTCAGGGGTGATGTCAATTTAGTTTCTTTCCACCAATGGGGTAATCCAGCTCTATCTTTTTGAGAAAACATATTAATTGGTTTATAAATCTAGAATGTACGACGGCCAAATTTTCTTTTGAGATTGGTACCATTATTTTGGTTATCAAATCAGAATACCCATACTGGGTAAAATGCATAGTGTAATGTTATTTTAAAAAAACAATCCAAGCTGGAATATCTTGATTTAAAGCATTATGATGATAAAATCATCATGGTATCAGAGTTTGCTTTGTTTTGCAGTTCTCAGAAAAGAGACAATAACGCAGCTTCTCATAGAAATTTACTGTCATTCATTCTACCAGTAAAAAGCTCTAGTTTTGATTAATAAATAAATGTTTTTATGAGGTTTTGTAAAGGATTCTGGGAGATATTGCCCAGGCCCTCGTTGACCAAAAGCTTTTTCTCAGTTGCTGAACATCTCAGTGACCCACTGGGCTCCATAGATCGGAGACGCTGGGACAGAAATGTTTTATCTCCTGATAGATCAGGACAACTTGGTATCTATTTTTTTCTGTTGGCCCATATCATGATGACAACAATCATCATATCTTTATATTTATGGGACTCACATTTGTTGTTCTTTTATTTGTAACCAACCCCGCTTGTTTCTTCTCACGTCTTTTGCCCTGGGATTTCTTGTGACATGTTAGTGCCTCTGCCACACAGCTAAGACAAGCACTTTATCACCCTCACTGTAGTTTAGGTGCAAACTTTGCTAGAGGGTTTTTTTTTTTTTTACTGTACTTACAGCTAAGGTGGGCATGACCTAAAGTGTAAACAGACCTACAGGGAGCGCATGTTCTTACTTTCATAAGCTTTAGCGGTGTTCAGATATATTGTGTTGTACATATACTTGGAGAAGGTGGAATGGATGGAAGCCATTCTGTGTCTATTTAAATAATCATTTTCTTTATTTTTATATGATCCTATATTTTATATATGACATCAACAATTTGTAATGGAATTTAGAATAAAAACTGTTGAGAATATTTAATTAGAGTGTATGTCTATTTTTGAATAAAATATATTATAAATTACTCCGTTGTGTTGCATCAATTGTGTATATTTAAATCATGAAATCAACTCTTGAGGCTCGGGGACTGCATCACTGAGGGGAGATAAATCTCATCTTTCGAATGTACAGTACAACTTTGAATACACACAGAAAGCAATGCTCATGTAGTTGCATCTATATGAAGAAAATAAGCTGTCAATACATTAAGGTTTTCTGTACACAAACTCATCAAATTCCTACTTTTTTCAGTCCAAAGAAGGTGCACGTGTCATGCAATCATGCCCGTTTCTAGGGCAAAGAGCATGTTTGCTCATGCAAACAGTAGAAGTGGCTTTATGGACCGTCTGTGTTTGACGAGTAAACAGTTGTCCCATTCCTTTACATTACAGACTGATTGCAATCTAAATTTGAGGCACTAGTATAGGAGCAAATAAATAATCGTTTATACAAGGAGACAATGAGGCATCTTTTCTAGGTCAAGAGTTGCCGAGCTAATGCACTGAACACATTGAACATCAGACGAAAAAACACCATTTACAGTGACGTTAACACGTAACTAAGTTTGAATCTGTATTAGCTGACTGTGCAAAATGTAATCAAACTATCTGACTTTACTGAAAATTACTAGATCATAACACATTGCCCTTCCCTGATAAAAAAGAAAATCTCCAACTGTACCGGCCAAGAGCACAGTCATGTTACATCATCTAAAAATGGACTATAATCGGCATACGAGGCCCCCTGGCACAAAAATAAATGTTTTTAGAGCAAAGGAGCTGTTTATTCATATGCCGTTCCAAACTAAACTGTTATAAAATGCCTAATCCTCATCAGTAATAACTCAACTATTATGTGCCACAACTTTGGTCATGCAGTTCAGTAACTTTTCTGTGTTATGATCAGAAACATAAATTAACATCAATATATTCTTGTCATTTAAGTGGTTTGAATGTACAGGTCGGACGCTTTACACTGGCCTGGAGACACCATAACATTCAGTCACATCTCATGACATGACTTTGGTAGAAAATATTTTTATAATTTTTTTTTTTAAACCAGAGTTTTGGGTTCAGAATGGCTTCTGAAACATTTGTAGTCATCTGGTCAGGCAGACAAATGGTAACAAAACATTAGGTGGACAAGATTTACAAATGTGTCTGATACAGTGCCTTGCAAATGTATTCATACCCAGGAACATTTTCCACATGTTCAATGTCATTTACATGGCAGTGGCAACGCTGTGGTGTGGGAATGCTTTTCTTCGGCAGGGAAAGGGAAGCTGCTTGGTCCTGATGGGGAAATGGATGGAGTTAAATGGAACAAGTCAAAGGACTATAAACTGAAGACAAGATTTAGTTCAATAACCACCCTTGATATGGAACAAGAGCTACATTGGAAAGGCTTAGATCAAAGCATATTTGTGTGTTAAAATTACCCAGTAAAAGTCAAAATCTATTCATTTTAGAATCTTTGTGTATACACACCCTATCAAATTTGACTGTTTATGAGCTAGTTTGCAAAGAAAAATGGGGATAAATGACCGTCCAGAGATGAGCAACAATGATGGAAACGTATCCCAAAAGATTTGCAGCAATAATTGCACCAAAAGGTGGTTCTAAAATATATCGGCTCAGAGGGGCTGAAAACAAAAGCATTTAAAATGTGTCTGATTACATTTGAAATAAAAACTTAAAGCTAGCATTTTTTCTTTCATCCACTACTTTGTTGGTTTATGATTTAAATTCCCAAGACAACACTCTTATACCTGTGCTCATAACCTGGCAAAATATGTGGGATATGCATATTTTCGCAAAGCACTGCCAACTAATCTCGAATGTTAGGTGTACTCTGACATCCTAGCAAT
The DNA here is from genome assembly GCA_037039145.1 of Fundulus diaphanus. Classification (NCBI taxonomy): domain Eukaryota; kingdom Metazoa; phylum Chordata; class Actinopteri; order Cyprinodontiformes; family Fundulidae; genus Fundulus; species Fundulus diaphanus. Next base: position 17,373,203 of record CM073126.1, read on the forward strand.
ACTTTAAGCCCCATTACCTGTTGTAAACATGCTGGTGTTAATGAATAAATGTTCTGAGTTGGAGTGTGTTGGTTTAAACATAATTCACCTGCATCAGAAACTCCTGATCAAGTCCTATGTGACAGCACTGTAGACACGTTAGGAGCAATGAGTACCGTTTAACAGGGAACCTGGAAATAGATCAGAAGCCGAGAGAAACACATATTCTTATAAATAATGCGGTCTTGGAACTAAAATTGTCATCCATTTTTCTAAAATAATCCAAAAACAACAATCTAAGCATTTAAGCAATCAGTGGAAAATCTAATTTGGGTTAAATAATTATTCCTGAATGCTCTCCAGAAGAGTGGAAGTACGAAAAAAAATTAGCTTCTGCTTCAAAATTATCCTGGCATTGCTTCATTGTTTGAGATGAGTTTTTAGAATGAGATTTATTGTAGAATTTGGCCCAGATGCTTATAGTAAATCGTGTTGATATGGCAGCTACTGGTGAATTCACCCGTATATATTGTGGTCTTGGAACAAAAATGTCCATACATTTTCTGAAATAATTGAAAAACCACAATGTGGATTGTCGTTTGGATTTTCTAAGGATGAAGTCATTGGCAAACAAACGTATTCCTGCAAAAGATCCTTGAAGTGGCACAACTTATTGCAATACAGAAATTGTTAATCAGAATTTGCACCAAAGAGTCTTTATACTGTAAAAAGATCAATTCAGACAGATCCCATCATATATTATTTTTTTAATTTTTTACCACGGTACTGATTTACTTTCAGATTCAGTGCTAAATCATATAATTCGGTTTGTGATACGACAAGATGTAGAAACAATTAAAATAATTACAACTTTGCAATGGACAATGATTTTTACAAAACTGTGTCTTTCTGCACTACTTGGGGTGCTTAAAAACAAGTTCAATTCAAACAGAGCTTTTTCTGTGCCCAACATGGCTTACATTCATATCAAATTGAAGTAATTTTCCAGTTCCTGTATCTTAAACAAGAAAACTTGGACATGTGGACTGATTGAGCAATGAATCAAACCAATGACCTTCTAATTATTAGGCAACCAATTCTACAGTCTGAGCCACAAAAGTTCAGTAACACTGTCCCAGTATGCCCTGATAGCTGTTCATAACTATTTAACTTTTTGTCATTTTGCAACTAATTTAATCTATATTATTAGAATAAAAATTTTTTTGTTACAAATAAAAATCTGAAAATTATGGCATGGATATCTTCAGGAACCTTGAGGGAACCACCTTCAGCTTGAGTTACTGCTGCAGGTTTTTTGGGGTATGTCTCACTCAAAAATAAACACATTCTGTTATTTTTTCAACTCATTTGTGTTTCTGGTGGACTATAAAGTTGTTTTTAATTAGCACTATGTTTCTACCAAGAAACATTGACTTTAAAAAAAAAATTCAAACACACCAGTAGAGACATGCCAAGCGTTTGTCAGCAGAAGACACTTTTAACTACTGTGATGCCAGTAAAAACTTTTCCACTGATGGGTAGAGAAAGGTAGAAATGTTTTTTTTATTTGCAACTATTTGTTCATACCTAAGCACAGTCAGAAAATTGCTTTGTTTTTCATAAACCCTGAACATGGTGATGGTCCATATGGTCTTTTGGAGATGCCCGTGTCATCTCCAACCAAAAATAAACTTCTTGGTAAAATAAAAATAACTAAAAACCTGTCAGGGGTGTGAATAATTCTTGAATGAACCCGTTTGGGTGTAACGTGTGTGTATAAATCGTTGCTAATATGCTAACTGAAGCTGGTAAGACAGAGTCAATATCCACAGTGTAACAAATCATCTACCAACAGGAGCGGAAAGGAAGAAACTATTATGCAAAAAGCAACACAAAAAGCCAAATAGCAATTTGCATATGCCCAGAGGGACAGAAACGCTACTGTTGGAGACATTTGGAGAAAATAGTCGGAGGCTTTCAAGCCTGAGAACACCATCTCTACTGTGAAGCACAGTGGTGGCAGTATCATATTGCGGGGGTGTTATGGGCCAGGACAGAGAGGAGCAATTTATCAAGTAGCTGGGAAAGAACATAGATATAGTGAATCACTATTGAAACATGTTGAATCACTGTCTAATGATACCCAGAGACTTGAAGCTTTTGTGCAATGACCCCAAGCACCGCAGTGAAAATAGTCACAAGGTAGCTTTAGGACAACACATTTGGGGATTTGGAGTGGCTATCACAACTCTTTGCTTTCGGTGCCATATAAAATCTGTGGACAGAGCTGAAAAGGTGTGAGAAACCGAGGTGGCCTACAACACTGGTTCAGTTAAACCAGTTCTGTCAGGAAGAATGGGCCAAACACCCTGCCAAATATTGTGGAAAGATCCCAAAGTCTTAAAGTTTGACAGACAATTCTGCAACACACTGTATTAAGGCAATTTATGTAAACCTATGCCTTTGAAGAAAGTTTTAAAAGGAGCAAATCCAAGTCATTTTGATCATCTTAACTATCCAAAAAAAAGTTAAATGCAAACTTAAATGCAAAAATATAAGCAGGAAAAGCTCAGTTTGACGTACATGCAAATATAAATAAATAAACAATCAATTGAGTGTTGTGTCCTCAGTGTAGCAAAATGCCCTGCACACAGTTCCTGCTGTAAGTTCAGTTCTCGCTTACTGGTATATTTTTTTGTTTGCAGTTTGATTCCTGATTGTCATCCGTGCCGCCAAACATTCCCTGCAGCTCAGCCTGATTATTGAACAAGCATTTTGCATCTGCTTCAAATGTGAGTGGCGACATGTAAAAGAAGCCACTGTGCACAACAGAGCCCGTCTATCCAATAGCTCTAAGAAGAAAGGCTTTTTGTTTATGTTCGGTGAGGACTTTGGGGGAATGCTGAAGGTGAAAGGTGTGACTGCACGTGTGATGGTTTTAGAACATGAGCATGAGGAGAGTTGGATGTTGACGTGTGAGCAGGTGAGCACAGCGTGACACCAGGAAGTTCCAGCATTAGCCCCATTCAAGGAAAGTAGATGGCTGACCTAGTTTGGAAAATTGAGAAGCCTACTGACTCACTGATATACTGACACACTGACCCGCGGCTTTCCCGTGTGCCACTAAAACCCTAAATCCTTCACTCCACTCACAATCCCACAAATCCTGCGCCGAGGGTTAAAGGTGTCAGCCAGAGTCGCCACTTAAGGTGTCACGGCAGGACGGGACGCTGTGAAACCAAACTGCTCCCACTCTCTCCACTTATTCCACGGGTAAACAGTAAATGACGATGCCAGGCTTAGTGAGAAGATTACTGTGGACAGCTACAGTTACATGATATAACAAGCTGTGTAGGTACCCATTGTATGGTGCATTTCCAAAGATCCAATTAAATAAAAGCAAATAGTAAACATGGTTAGAAAGTGACTTTAACAGGGATTTATTATCAGACTCCACGTTAACTTATAGTCAAATCAGTCATCTAAACAGATGACAGAAAATGTCTTTTAACATTTTCCAACCAATTCAGTTACCAAATTAATTTTTTTACAAAACTATGACAGGTTCTATATTTTCTTTAATTTGCAACATTTGCTTTATAGATGCCGATTTTAGTGATGAAAGCAGGTCAGTTTTATAAGATCCTGATCACACAAGTCCTACAGACAGAGAGCATACAAATAGACAGACTATTGATTATATTCTTTTATACATCTGATTACATTTCATCTTCAATAAAATGAAGAAAGGGAATTACAGCTAAGCTTTATGACATACGTTTGTGGGCATTTTCAAGAATCTGTATCTGCACTGTTGACTGTGTTCTCTTTAACATTCACAGCACTTCAAATAACTTCTAAATCCATGGGATGATCCCATTACGACAGTCCTAGTTACCTGATATATCTCTGAGTTACATCAGGAGTGTCTTGTTCCACAACAATATCCGGCGGCCTCAACGGGAACTCAGGCAAAGCTGTACTCTTCACTTATTTTCCAACATAAAGGAGCTCATCCGAGTTCAGCGATCTTTGATGACTGTGTTCTTTCAAAATAAAAAAAAGGAATAAAGTCAACATAGTAATGTACTAGTAATAATTAAAAAAAAATGATAAAGACCCAACATTAGATCATGACAGTATCAAGACTAAATCAACTAGACATAACTTTCAGTGATTGAAACTTTTAAGTCTTAAAGTTCTCTTCAGATCATAAAAACGGTAATACATAAAATTGTAAGAGACCCTATTTTCTTTGGTTTAACAAAATGTATTTATTTAGTCATTAAAATGTTTATCAGCCATTTCATGCAAAAAAGGTTGATTCAAGGAAACTGTGACAAACTATAAAGCACTAAAAAGTAGATTTATTTTAAATACCATGACTGTATATAGCTGTTAAAATACAGTGATAACGAAAACAAACTTTGAAATAAACTTTTCAGAAATCCTGCAAAAAAGCCTGGATAGAAGTTGGCAGAGTACTGCTTAATGCGCTGCCAGAACTTACTAAATTCACCAAAAGATCCAGCTTTACCACATGGCGGCGCTGGTTAAGTAGGAGGGCAGAGAATCACTCTCAGATTTACTATTGAGAATAATCCAATTAAACTGATCCTTATTTTACCCTAATCATATTACTACCTCTGTCATTTGCATCAAAATATTTTTACTCAGAATTGCTGTCAACTGGTGAATAAACAAAATACCACTTTGTCGCAGAAAGTCTGAGGGGTCTAGATATGGAATACTGTGTGCTTGTATTTGTAATTACATTGCATATATAGATCTATAATTTGAATAAGCAATATGAGCTGCAATCACCGTGGTGTCCAGCTAAATATTAATGCATCATAATAGACACTGGATTAGCCTGACATATTGTAAATGATTACTCCATGCAACTGTTTTGATTTTATGATGGCCCTTTACCCTTGAAAATGCAGTACATAGTGCAGCAATTCTTACAGCTGTTTATTATTTGGACAGCAGAGGGCACTAGACTGATTATCTGTAAGTATGCATGAGTGAAAGCTGATGCCAGACGATCTTAATGTAACTAGCACTTTAGCACGAACTGTATTTGACTGTCACTCGCACACTGTGCCAAGACTCATGGGATCTGGGGACCCCTGGTCATCCTAATCCATGCAACAATGATTACTAAACAAGGATGTGATTAGCTAGACCCTCAAGTACTAACATTATTGCATCTATGTGAATTCCCCTGAAGGCTGTGCAAAATGTGTTCCTAGATAGCCATACTGCAACCATTGTTTTTTTCATGTTTTTATTTATTTATTGTTAGAATAGAAGTCAGAAATTCTCGTTTTGGGATGGTTTGCCCTGGTTGTAGTGCACTTGAAATTCCATTTTGGTCAGATAAACTGTCAAATTCAAAAATGTTTAGCAGAATAAGCAAAAAGTATAGATTTTCTATATTTCAGCTAGATGTTTATCAAACGTACAACTTGTAAAAATATCTAAATAAAAGAGATCTTTCATATACTACTGGAATCTAAAGGATCTCCGAGGGATATTCACCTCAGGGAACTGTTAGAGCTGCTTGGATGGTAAAAATCCCAGTGTGCTGTCAAGTCACAGGTTTTCAGAGAGAGTGAGAGAGTGCCCTACAACGACATCATCCAATCTACCTTTGATATCTTAAAACACAAAGTACCTATTTGGAGAGCTTAGTCTGGGGCAAGTCAGAATCGGCGCCTGACTCACATGTTGAAACATACAAAAACATTCACCTTTAAGTGCCTCATAAAATTTTAATGTGCTTTTAAAATGTCTGCAATTTAGACACAAATCTGTGCCAAAAGCAACAAAGGGCACTTGCATGATCTCAGAATTTTCAGGTAGAAGAAGTCCACCCAGTTTCAAAAGACATCTGAATGCGACTGGTTGTCTTTGGGCTCATCAGTAACACAAAAATCACCATATGAATCTGTTTGAAACAAACTTAACAGAACTATGAAGAAAAAATCATTTGCTTCATACTTACAATTTGCATCTTCAGCATATACGTAGAAGCCACTTTTGCCTTTCTGGGACAGTGGTAGGTTGTGTATACTTGCAGGTTCCACCAGCACCTAGCTTAAAGAAAGGCAGTTTTGTTTGCCAAGCAATGAGAATCAGGACCATAGTTTGATGAACACTCAGAAATTATCTATTGGGAGCTACTTTTGTGACAGTGCAACTCCAATTATCTCTTTAGTGTAGGCTACATACCTTGCTTAATCAACTACTTGCCTCTTCCTTTGAAGAACAAACTCACCAAAGCACCAGATATGTCAACATGTTAAAATGGACTGAAACTGGCTGCAGATAGAACCTGTAAAGAAAGTTGGAAAAAAATAAATAGTACTTTGATAGAAGTCTGAGGTACTCTAATTGACAAGAAATAGGCGTAATAAAGTGTTGACCTCATCTCTTTCGACTCAGCTAACCAAAATGGCTTGGTCTAGGAATAGTTGACAAATGCCATACCTGTGCTTTCTTAAGAACAATGGTCAAAATACTGAGTTTGTGTTGCTTAGAGATGTTTATTTGGGTCCCAAATTGCTAAATGGAGGTTTCCAAACTTTTCAGTATTTAGGCACTATCCTTACTGTGATGTGTCTAAGTTACCAGGCATAAATTTGTGGACCTCAAGGAAAAGGTACAAGGAATCAGGCTGATTCAACTAAAGTCAAATGGTAAGAACAAATGGTTTGTGACAAAGTAAACCAACCCTTTTATACTCCATAGCCAATTAAATAATACATATTTAAATGTTTCTAAGGGAATATCTCTTTGCTAGCAAAGGACCCTGGTGCTGTGCCATTGTCAAGTTTTATTTGGTGACTTTCAGGTGGCTTGTAGAGGACAGGACAGTCGTACCTTTGCTGTGCCAAGCTGAAAGCTACAATAAAACTCATTTCATAGATGGTACATACTTGTAAGTCTGAAATAGACATGTTCAATGAGGTTAGTTGAGAATTGTATTTATGGAAGACATGACTTGACATTACCTAATTACAACATATTTGGGTCAAGGTATTTCTGGTAAAGGCAGCATGCCTAATAAAGTCCTCTAATTACTACTGTAGTGTAAACAGTTTACAGGTTATACAAGATTAATAAAACAATATGCATATTATAATGTAATCTAAAATTCACTATTTTATGGCCACTTGGGGGCAGCAAAATGCCTTGGAAAGCTAACTCATTCTTGCAAGCCTCACAGGACCATGACTTTGATCAGGAATTGACTTGCTACACTTTAAGACAAAGCTGGTAATGTTGCAGAATGTTGAAATTTAGTGAAAAGAACCCCAGAAGATTTTGTTGTACATTGCCTTTGGCCATGCATTATAGGATAAGCTAGTCCTTAGAGGTCATCCTATCAGCCATGGGATACCCCAGAGTATACCACTAGGGAGAGAATAATTTAACCCCAAATCCCTCCCCTCCCCTCCCCTCCCCCGCAAGGGTGGCAAAGCCGATGGCAGGTGGATGAGTGCATGTTTGCCTGTACACATCTGTAATATGATAATTACTGCTGGGGTTAACTATGAATAATACTGATACATTTGGCCTGGGGAGTATTTCTTAAGTAAATGCAAGTAACAACATGGAGAGGTTTCGCAATGTAAAAGACTGAATTGGTTGGCTTTTCACTGAACTCTGTCTTACATAGTCCCTTGTCAATGTGGTTGGAGTAAGTAACATCAGCAACGCAATGTTTCTTTTTTTTGGAGAAAAATGGAATCTAATACAGAAAACTCCTGTATACTGCCATTGCTCACTGTTGTGGATTTGCAATAACCAAACTATACTGCCATTGCATGTTGAGTTGGGTTAGAAAGGCATTCATAAGACAATATTGCTGATTGCTGTGATTTGATTGTGGTAATATTGTACTTTTATCTAGAAAAAAATATCACTGTATAATCAAAGCAAGGTTATGAGCAAGACCAAAGTTAAGAGTACACTGCTCAATAATAATCAGCCTTACCAAAATCTACATCGCAAAATTGGAGATCAGATTACCCCATATGTTCCTAACAGAGCACTTTGCTCTCAGACTGCAGGTCTACTGGTGGTTCCTAGAGTCTTTTAAAGTAGAATGGGAGGCAGATCCTTTAGCTATCACACTCCTCTCCTGTGGACTACTTTCAAGACTAGCCTTAAAACTTTCCTTTTTGACATCTTATAGTTAGAGTGGCTTAGATTATCCTGTGTTATTTCTATAGTTATGCTGCTATACGTTCAGGATGCTGGAGGACGTCAATATATATTTCTCTCACTCTGCTGAGTTCTCCTACTGTTCTCCAATTTTGCATTATTTGTTGTTATTTCAACTTTTATGTTCTCTAGGGGAGTATTGGCCGAGTGGTTAGAGCAGGGCGCTTGCACTCAGAGAAGGATGCAAGTACCCGGTTCGATCCCCAGCGCCTGCACTCTGGGTCCCTGAGCAAGACCCTTAACCCCAGATTGCTCCCGGGGCGCCGCACATGGCAGCCCACTGCTCCCCAAGGGTGATGGGTTAAAAGCAGAGAACAAATTTTGTTGGAATGTATGTTTCAATGACAATAAAGATGATATTGCTATTATTATTATTAATATTTTTCTCTTCTAACCATGGTTAGGCTTCACCACAGTCATAAGAGGATGTTTTTTAGACAGCTTCAAAGAGACAAAATGACAGGTTTGCCATAACAGGAGTATCTGAGAGAAGACATTTTGTAATAGTAATAGTAGTAATATCATCTTTATCGTCATTGAAACATACATTGAAACATACATTACAACGAAATTTGTTCTCTGCTTTTAAGGGAGCAGTGGGCTGCCATGTGCGGCGCCCGGGGAGCAATCTGGGGTTAAGGGTCTTGCTCAGGGACCCAGAGTGCAGGCATTGAGGATCGAACCGGGTACTTGCATCCTTCTCTGAGTGCAAGCGCGCTGCTCTAACCACTAGGCCAACACTCCCCCCAAAGGAGGGGAAGTGTCTTAAATCCCTGAGGATTATTCATTATAAATTACTGTTAGGTTATTATGTTACAACCATTGTTTTTGCTATCATATTTGAGTTAAATAATAAATTCATTATAACTGTCATCCCCTTTTTAGTACTGAAGTTATCTTTTTAATCAATAATGACTCTGACATGGGACCTCATAGTGCTGCTCCTGAAACACAAGATGTGGATAATTTTAAATTGGTTGTTTTGGATGCATATATCATCCCAGATTCTTTGAATTATAACAAGAACTTCAGTGATAACCTATCTCAGAATGTCTGTTTATTATCCACATGGTTGCTGTGTTTAAAAGCAGATAAATGAAAGTGTATTAATGAAGACTCCTGGAATTACACAGTCCAGGATCCACAAGCTTGCATCGGCACAGCTAAAGGAATTAATGCCACGGTTCTTACCCCACTCAATTTCCGGTGGGGACCTAATTCTGTCAGAAGCAACTTAACAGAATCCATCTAATCAGTGATGAATGTCAACATCTAATGTGTATAATGCAACAACTTACAGATCTAGGCACATGGGCTTGCTGCTGAAAACTAGGAGAATGCTGGACAAGATAGCTTGTCTATTTAAGACAGAAAAATGTTACATAATGTTTCAAAACTTTAAGCTACATTATTGAGAAAATAACAATATAAAAAATGTACCTGGGTAGGATTATGACAAACAAAACATTTGTTTTTCAATATTCAGAGGACCTCAAAAAAAATTACCTGTGGAGCTTGAAAGAAAGAAACAAAACAAAAAACAAGGAAGAGTTTGCAAACCTTAAAGTGAAAGGCTCCACCTATTCTCAGGTTCCAACCTTCTAGTTCTGCAGCAGCACTACTAACTACAGTGCTGCCCCCTAGTGGCGCGTTATTTTTCTTCACTTTTAGGTCAAGCCTAGACTTTTTCTTTTTTTTTTACCTAACACGATAAAACGTATATTGCCAGTTTGCATGCAATGCTTGATGGCATACTTGTCTGATCTGGAAAGACAGAGCTCCAGTCTTTCTCCTGTTGTTTCATGAAACAATGATTGTTGGTATGATCTGCCCAGATGAGGGAATTTCTGCAACAAACAAGGGAATCATGAAATGAGACAAATGAATGCAAAAAGGCTTTCATATAAATATTTTCATTTCACCCATTCTGCAGAAAGTTGTGGTGCTGCTCTATAGGTTCTGTCTGAAGAAACAAGGAAATAAGTGAAGAAAACAGAAAATGCAGTGGGCTATAACAGAAACTTGAAAAGAAAATAACTGTAAAGGCTAACATGTACTCAGTGATTTCTGTAACATTTCTTTTCAGCTATTCTGTGTATGCCTGTAGCAACAAATACTGTTTTGTAAAATGGAGCCTCTCCATTTTTTATGAACTGCCTTTGAAGTGGTCAGTTTTTGTGGCGTAAAAATGACTTCATAAAACAAAACATTTAAATTTTTCCCCCACATTGAACGGTGCTGCTATACTGTACAATTCAACTGAAAAACAAATCAATTTTGAGAAAAGTATATATAAATAAAAATAGCTTAAATAAACTGGTGAAATAGGTGTGCACATCAACTAAACTAATAATTTGCTGAAGCATCTTTTGACTCAAGAACAGCATGCAGTCTTCTTTGGTAGGAATCAGCCAACATGCCCCATCATCACTCAATAATTTGTCTCCACTCTGACTTGCAGAACTTCTCCAAATCTATCAGGCTGTGAGAACAGATATAGCCCTAAACTCGGCTCAGTTTTTCTAAAGCTTTGATTTTCTTCTGGAGAAGAATTTCTATTGCTCCTTGGAGGTGCATAGTTGAACTCACGGTGATATTGATAAAGGACATCCCTCTTTGTCTTCAGCTCTCTACCAGATGCTTAAAGATTTTAAGTCAGAATTTGCATGCATTTGGATCCTCTCATAATTTCAGAACGAGGTCCTTCATAGAATATCTGTCAGAAGACAAACAAGAACAGAGGGGCTTAACTTGGCAGTCATGCATGAATTAATCATCTGAAATTGAATTAAAAGTAGGATAAACGCAAACATTTACCCTGAACTGTTTTATGACTAAACATCGGTACCAACAGCCTAGCAAACATTTGCAGATAATCAATCAGAATTTTTGGTCCTTGAAACTCCACCCACAAGATCTATTTGATCAGTTTTTAAAAACCCAAATAAAACCTTAAAGTTGTACTGTACATGTGGATTCAGCCCTTTTCACTCTGGTACAGCTTGTGCTTTTCTTCGGCAGTTACTGGGAACTGGTCAGAAATTAGAATAGAAAAGACAGATGGCCCTAAAAATGCAACCAGAACTACAATGGAAAGGTTTAGATCAGCGTCTCCCAACCCTAGTCCTCAAGGCACACTGCCCTGCACGTTTTTAGATGTTCCCCTGCTTAAGCACACCGGATTTCAATTGATGGCTGATAAACAGGCTATGGCCGAATTGCAGTCATCTAAATCAGGTGTGCAGGGAAATTTCTAAAACATGCTGGACAGTGTGCCTTAAGGGCCAGGATTAGGAAGCACTGGTTTAGAACAAATCATGTGTAAAAAGGGGCCTAGTCAAAGTCCCGAGCTTAATGCAATTGAGAATTGGGCAAGACATGAATATTGATGCTGTTTCAGCAATTTTGTAAAGAATAATTGCCAAAGATCATCTTACAAAACTCCAGGCTCATCCATCCAAGAAACGCAACCCCAGTTCTTGATCCTATACTTACCAACAGGTTTCTGTGGTGGTATTTTTTTTTACCTGATGTCTCTGTTGCTTTTTGTGCAAAATTATGAACCAAAAATTTTAATGTGGTTTTGTCATACCATAACACATTCAAGCTCAAGATTCTTGAAGGTTTTAGTGAAGGCTCAGTGTCTTCTCTGAAATAAAAGGCTCAGGTATGTACTCAGAGACACTAGTTGTTAAAATTAGACCAAAAGGTGCACAACGGAGTATTTGTCAAAGGATGTGCTCATCGTTTAGTTGAATAAGTCACATAAACCAAAAGGGTTAGGAGTATTTTATCTTTTAAATCTCCACATGCTGGCATTTCAAAAGGGTGTACACACCTTCGAGATTCACTGTCTATGGAGCATTTAATCCGCCTGCTCCTCAGCTTGTAAAATGCTGCCCTCTAGTGATCGGGACCCTGAAGCAGCGTCTCCTACTCCATCCATGCGTTCGGTTTTCTATATATTTTATATATTTTCTAAAACTTCTTCTGTCTGTAGATCTATATGCGTTAATATATGTAGATATAAATAACACAAAACAAATAATATGATTCTATCTTACATATTTTATCTTGAAAGTTATTGTATAACATGAATCTGACAAAAAACTGTTCTAACATATTTTTTGTGCAAAACAATATAAATTGTGCATGATTCCAAAACGTTAACAATGATGATTTATCAGCTACAGAATCTACCCATTTGAAATACTGTATGTGTACTTTTTGAATTATGATTCTAAAATACTTTTATCTATGATATGGCAACAGAAGAAAATAATAATTGAGAGTACAAAACAGTAAAGGCACATTGTTACCATTTATTTTGATGATGTAATGCACATATTTCTATCTAAACAACTTGCTGATATTGACTCACCATCCAGATTTTGGTTTACTTACTTTTCTCCTATATAATATGATAAAATATAGATATATAACTACAGGACAACAGGAAGGTAGATTGTGAAGTGTTGTCCATGCAGTAAAAAATATAATTAGCAAAGAAATTCTTGCTGATTTGTGGCTTTTACATTTTGTGCAGATATTGCAACAATTATTGCGATACATTTTTAATTTGATTTGCAAATAAAATCTTTGTGCAGCGCTTACCTTTGCACCTGATTTTGAGGAAATGTTTAAAACACTGACGTAGACGTCCCACCACTGGTCATGCTGTTGTCTTTAACTCCAGGTTCCTCCCTTCAGTGTGCAGAGGCTTGCTGCAGGTAGAGCACACCCTTATATGTGGTACCTGCATAGCTGCAGCGCTGCCAGCCCGGGACCCCGAGCCAATGGGAGGAAAACGTGCAGAGGGCCATCTGCAACGGAAAAACAAATCCTGTAAAAGATTTGCTGGGTTTTGCTGCACTGGGGAATGCTGTCCAGATGCCCTAAGCCTTGGTGACAGCTGCTTTCTCTTCCATTCACTTGGCTAACATGCATGATCCTCCATAGCCTTCCGTGGCCTTGGATTTATCACCCTGCAGGTGAAAGGTGCTTCACTTTCTTTCTATTCAGTGGACATTACAAAGTGTTTTAAACGCTTTTGTAGCTGTATGACATGCATATGTTCTTAAAATAAACTTGCTGTCATGGCACAGCTTTTAAAGTTTTGGAGTATAAAACACATGATGGCACACTGAAAACCACTTTTGAAGGAATATGCAGCAACAAATAAGTGAGACAGCATCCTGTCTGCAGCTTTCCGTCCTTTCTTGACCGTAACGGCACGGCTAAAAGCTTTTGCTTTGGCTTACCTTGCCGCTAATCTGTTTGGTGCATTAAGCCCTCAACAGGCTTTGGAGGTGGACATCTGTAACTTTTTATTTCTGTCCCATTCACCTTTTCTCCCTATTAGGAAAACAGCAAACGTTTGCAAAGTCGCACATCGCTACAGTTAAAACTAGATCAGAAATGTGCAGCCCTAATTTACTAGTCTTGCCAAACCCATGTTTGACTTTTTTGGGATAATTCAATTAATCGCTGTCAACAAAATTCTGAGTTGCATTCTACTATAAACATATTACATCACACTGAATCATATTCATATTTAACAGTTCAGTGAGGCAAAAGTGTGAATAGCTGAAAGGATGAGCCACTTGGAAAATACGCCATGATTAAAATGAAAATGTGGATGCAGGATCAATCAATCAATCGAGTTTTATTTACAAAGCGCTTTACACACGAAAGTCACCAAAGGGATGTGCAGGTCCAAAAAAAAAAAAAAAAAAAAAAGAAGGAACAAAACCATTAAATAAGCAATAAGATACAACAGCTACAGCAAAACTAATAGAACAAAAGCAGTTAAGACAATAACCATTACTAAAACCAGCCTGATGCTCCTGCTAAACTGCAAGCCAAGTTAAAAAGATGAGTCTGTAAAAGAGATTTAAAATCGTTCATGTCGCTGGCCATCCTTACAGTGAGCCGAAGATCATTCCACAGTTTGGGCCCCGCAGCAGAGAAAGCTGTGTCTAAAAGCAGCAGGTTATCTGACCTCAGAGTCCTGCTGGGAACATGCTTGTGTGAAAGCTCAGACAAGATGTCATCATCATCATCATCATCATTACACTGAAAACATCTCATCCAAACCATCTACACGAACAAATCTGAAGCATAAATATAGTTTTTCTCGATCTGCTTAAAGTGTGTTTAACAGTTTCCGAAGGATCGGATGATACACTCCAGAATCTGGCCCCTCGCCTGTAATCCAGCTCATTGATAATCTGAAGTGAAGCTGGTGTGAGATTCTCCCCGCCGTCAGATAAAACATATGGCCGCAGCATCTGCCGGGTGGTTTACAGCCAAGGCTTCCCCGCTTGGCTGCTGCAGCTATATCGGGCCCAAAGCCCACCGCGACTCTCATTGACAAAATCTGATTTAACCACTGGCCGTATGCTGTGAATGGACTCGAGCCTTGGCTCAGGTCACCAACTGTTCAGGCTTTGACTCAGCTTTCCCTGCTGCTTTGAAAATCAAACCGCTTCGTGAATGTATTTGTTCACTGATGAGCAGTTGATAAGCACTGCTGGTGATGAGTTTGGATTCTGTTCAACAGCTGAATACTAAACACCTAACAGTATTTTTTTTCTTGTTAGTGCTGTTAAGTTTGTGCAAATATATTCATCAACCAAATCCAAAACCAAAAAAATCATAATTACTGTATTTTAAGGTGGTAACACAATAAAAAAAATACTACAGCCTACCATAACAGCCTTCGCTGACTGCTCTGGGCTTATGGAGCCTCCCCACATTTCTTTTTCGGCCCAGAAGCTTTTGACCGATTAGTTCTGCTCAGAGATTTCCAAATATCCAGAAGCTTGTTTCGCATTGAGGCAGTTTGACTCCCTCCAAAGATTTTTAGTTATTATTACTGGAAACACTTTTTGTCTTTTATTAGCTTAATGTTTGACATGCTAGTTGATACAAACAGTACTACTCCGAAAGTTTTCATTTTATTCTTATTCCCCAGATAAGATTGCTTCTCGCTTCCAGATGAAATGAAAGCGATCACACCCGAAGCCCCCAAGAAAAAGGAAAAGGAACAAACTATATCTCAGTAAAAGCTATAAATAAATAATGAAATATATAATTTAATAAATCAACAACAGTATGAACAACATATATTGTTTTGATGTCAGATATTTTATTAATGTTTGTTTGCATTTTAACATGTTGAATTTTGTTTCTTTATTCTAAAACGCTGTGTTGCTGTTTATGTCCTTGTTGAAATACAGTAATTCGATAATTCTACGTCAACAAGTAAATTAAGAAATAGATAATAAATGGTTATGACCCTTTCAAACAACTCTTCACAAATAAATAAACAAATAAATAACTCACGCAGATGAAAAATATAACAAATAAATATAAACAAAATATGTATTTTTCTTCTTCTTCAAGACCTTTCTATGATTAAACAAAACTCTCTTTTTTTAAAGTACAGTTGTTATTTTTTGTGGTTGTCTGTATAAATGAATAAATAAATAAATGTTTCCATAAGACAGATATACAACAAAATCTTATTTAAAGCTTAATATTTAAAAACTATAAACACAGATGATTTTGTCCCCCCCCCCCCCCAATGCTTTTCCGGGTTTATTAAAAATGCGGTGGCGTCGCCTGAGGTCCGGCTCCGCAGCTCCGGACCGGACTCCAGTGCGGGTTTTGCGGCGGATTGGACTGGAGCAGGCGCAGCAATCCGCAGCATCCCCACCAGCAGCCGTGCAGCCACACACGCTGTCCGATGGGCCGCTATGAAGTTACACTCTCCAAGTAAACACAAACATTTATAGATAGCTTTTCACAATTACTAGATAAGAACCTACTTAATATAGACGCGGCCGTGCCCGTACAAGCATTTGATAAACACTCGGTTGCTGTAATGCCTTTATATAGCTTCTTATATTACTTTAAAGGAATTTTGTTCTGGTATTTACTGAGAACAGGGGAGGAAAACGAACCGGGCACCGGTTTTGGTTGTGTCTCTGGGCTGCATTTTAAGTTTGGGGAGAAAAACCAAAGCAGTGAGGTTCTTTTTTTTCTTTCTCTTTTTTTTTTTTTAAGAAAAACAAAAAGTGAACTTCCTGTTTCGGGGTGGTCCACAGGCTGTGGAGAAAGGGAGGGAGGATAGGGAAGGAGGGGGGAGAGGGAAAGAGAGAGAGAGAGGGAGAAGGGGGTGCGCATTCCCGCATTGGCTGTGCAGCCCAGTCCAAGGCGCTTTGCGGGACTCCAGAGCCGAACATGGGGTGCAGTTTTGTCACCGTCTGCCCAAAGACGCTTTGAAGAATCGAGACGTGTGCAAGATCCCTGCTGAAGACGGAACAATGTGTCGGTTTCTGTGAAGAATCCACTCATCTCCATCCGCCTGCTTGGCCGAAAAGTTCAGAGAGCGAAAGAAAAAAGAGAGAGAGAGAGAGACGGGAGGCTTTACTGGAAACTTTCTCAGTCCCTGGATCCTCCGAGCTCATCCAAGGAACCCAGTCAGGGAGTTTCATGCGTAATATTTCTCTACCCTGAGGTAAGCACCGCCGATGATTTATTGTAGGCTATTACTTTTAATCACAGCCGATTATTAATTGGTTGGATTTCGCTTGTTTTTGGTTTAAACGTTGTTGTTTGTTGCGCACCCTCATAACCACCCCTGTAGCCTGGATCAATTTCAATCTTATATATATATATATATATATATATATATATATATATATATATATATATATATATATATATATATATATAAAACCTTGTCCTATAGTAGTTTTATTAAAATCCCTTTAAGTCATGCTTTCGTTTTTCTCCTTATGTTTTGCTTTAAATCTTCCATTTAAGTTGATTTGAACTAATTGGATTCTCTGAGCCACTGTTTTTGTGGGTTTTGTGGCTTCAGTTGGTGTGCAAGGCAGCTTTTAGTCTGGGGTTAAAAGAGAGCTGCAAAGATGTTGAAATTGTTTTCTGTTTATACATCAGAGGATAATCTGGCGTTTATCTGAATTCCCTGACTCAAATTCAGACCCCCCCCCCCCAAAAAAAAAAACCCTGCTTCCTTTGGGGTGGGGGTCTGCATGTTTGCCCTAGGACAGTAGCAGGGTCACCCGAAAACAGCTGGTTCTTGTAATTTGCAATCCTTTTGGTACCAGCATTTGTTCTGGTTGCTTCTCTGCAAGCATGTAGAGCAAAACCTTTTTATGCATAAACTTTGATGGGTTTCTCACATGCGCACTCTTGGTGCTTCTCGTGAATTGAGCCCCGGCCATGATCCGTCTCTAATCGGAGGTATATGATGGTTTCTAATCTAATTATCTCTGTGAGAGTGGACTGTAGCTGCTAATGTGGGAAGATTAGGCCACTGCTCCTCATGTTAGTGGCCCTGGGCTGAAGAGCGTCAACATCGGTCTCAATGGGGAGGCCAAACACTTATTTATTTCCAAAGTGACAGTGAGAAGTGCTGAGTACACACAGACTGAACCTTCCCCACTCGCACATACTTTTGTAGGCCGCATTGAAAGGAAGACTCCTGAGAGGATTTACGAGACGGAAAAATGATTGAGCTGCCGTGCAACTGGACGAGGGGCATTCGGTTGTAGTTATGAAGTTTTTAGGTGCTGAACTGAGCTGAAAGAAATCTGCTTCGGGTCATTTTCCGCCACGACCAATCATTCGTACTCCTCTCGAGGTTTAGAAGGGGAGCTTTCGATGGACGAGAGTGCAGTTGTCCTTTGGCCACATGTGAAAAGCTCTGCAGGGGAGCTTCCTCGCCTTCTCTGGTCTTTATCAAGTGTGCTGAACCCAAAAGGCTCCTTAATGGGGATGCCCTTAAACAAATATACCGTACAGGAAGCAGCTGACCTCCGGCTGGCAGTCGCAGGTCAGGTCCGAAGCGGATTTCTTCACAGTCACCCAACTTTATTTTGGTTAGTTGTATTTAATCTAGTAAAAAAATAAATAAATTTAACTTTAAGCAAAGCTCTTTCACAGCGATCAGTGATGTTGATAAAGTCACTTTTTTATCTACTCTTTTGCACCTGATCATGTGACACAGGTGTAACCAGGAGCAGGCAGCAACAAGTGGTGTGTTTTTGTCAAGATTCCATTTTAGTCCGCACAGCAAGAAATGCGTCACGTGACGCCTGCAACCACCCCCCCCCCCCCCTTTTCCTACACAGTCCTTCTCCCACCTTCCACACAGAGAGAGAGAGAGAGAGAGAGAGAGAGAGAGAGAGAGAGAGGGAGGTAAGGGGGAGAAGGACCACCCTCACTGGGATCACAGCCCTTCAATCAGACCCTTTCACACCCCGTGAACCTGAAACAATCAGGGTTTAATAGCAGCTGTCTGTCTGTCTGAGCTGGGCCTGGCTCAAACCGCTTGGACTGAATCAGCTTCGGCTCCAGGACGCCCAAAAAGACTCCGAACCCACTCCGTTTTCTTTTATCTCCTCATTGTCCACTTTACTTCCAGGCACATGAAGATCTCACATGAAAGGCGCCCAGAGCTCGTTCTCGCCTCATCAGATTGGAGTTTATGTTGTTGCTGAGCTGCTGCGCAGCTTCAGATACTTTTTGTCCATTTTTGGCAGATCGTGAAGACATTTAGTGGTTGTTTGAGTTTGTCTCGAGGCAAAACGTGTTTCCCCATCGGTCTCAAAGCAACAGCGCAAGAGTTGGAAACGCTCGCGATTTCACGGAGATCCGTGCATTTAAGAGACCAAATGATGCTGAAATGAGGCAGAGAATTGAGGAGGGGTGCTGCTAAGTAAAGGGCTGACACCAGAGGGCAAAAGCATTAAACACTTAGCAGGCTTGAATCGCATTAGACAAAGGGCACGCATAATAGGGAGGGGAAATGTTGCAGTCATGGGAAATATTCAGAAAATCATTGTCCATGGTCACTCGGAGATTTCCCCCCCATTAGAGGGCGTATCAGACAAATCACAGCGGAGGGGATTAAATGAATGACCTTTACAGCCGATCAGTTCAGAGCGACTGAAAATTGAGACGGAGGTCAGCCTGCTTTGATGCGATTACTGCAGTGGAGATTCTTCTTCTTTTAATCAACCAATCAAACAGCACTTTTGCGAGATCGATCAAACTTTTAAAGATAACTGCTATTGGCAGTCCTAAACCAAATCTAGAACCGCACACGTGTTGGTTTTCTCATGAAAGGAAAGATCCTGGTGAAGAGGTATTCCGGTTTACAACGGCACCTCGCTAAATGCAGCTTTAACGTCCTCACGTTTTGTTAGGCCACAATCACACACTTTAATGTTTCATTTTTTGTGATACACAGTCTTGAATTAGTACACAAGTGGAAGCAAAATGATACACATAGTTTTCAACACCTTTTATGAACAAAAATGGGAAATGTGCGACTTGCGATTGTAGTCAACCCTTCTTCTTTTTTTCGATACCCCTAAATGAAATCCATTGCCAGTCCTTAGCGTGTTGTGAGACTGTGTCAGTGAACAAACAGCTTCGTGAAGACCAAGAAAAACAGCAGACGGGTCAGGGACGAAGGTATGGAGAAGTTTTAGGAAAACAATATCCCAAGCTTCAAACATCTCACAAGCGCAACAGCAAACCTACCCAGACATGACCGTCCACCTAAACTTAAAGAGCATTAATCAGAGAGGTGGGCGAGAGGCCCGTGGTCACTCTGGAGGAGCTGCAAAGATCCAAAGCTCAGGTGGGATAGTCTGTTGACAAGTTGACTAATGTTGTGCACACCACAACTCTGACATGCAGTGAAGAGTGGCAAGAAGTCCTATTTGCGGTTCGCCACAAGTCATAGAGAGGACTAACCTGACGCCGCCAGATAGATTTGCTCCGCATATCCATCTGGAAACCTTCCGTTGAAGTAATTTTGGGAAGGGGCGAAAATACTGGTTAGCTGATTGGCCTATGTTGGTGATAGACGGGCCAAATAAACCAATCAGATCAACGAAGCATATGACGTACTCGTCAACATGCTTCGTCGTCGCTCTGTTACGAGCGACGACGAAAACACAACCATAAGCCAAGCTACTCTTGCTGCTGCAGGTAAAGGCTCGTTAGCTCAGCAAAGAAATACTCTGTAATTCCGATAAAACTTGCTCGATAGCCACGCTAACGCTAGTTTCATCGGCTGAAGCCGCCATATTCTTTAGACTGAACTGTCGCGCTTCTGGTTGCGTCACACTTCAACCCGCCTCAAAGCCAACGCTGATTGGACGTTCGTTTGGTGAACGGCTCCAAATTTTCTTTAATGGAGAGTAGCCAGACTGATCTGCGAGTGAAACCTTGAAAGCTCGCGAGATCAGGATGGTCTCACGAGGCTAGGAGAGGACACGGCTTTCTTCATTAGAGATAGGAAAGTGGGTCAGGGTTGATAGGACAATGATGCAGGTAAATACAGTCTGATTCTAGAAGAAAACTTATTGGAGGCTGGAAAAAACGTAATGCTTGGACAGAGGTTCGCTTCTCAGCAGGACGACCCACCTAAGCATGCAGCCAGAGCTACAATGTTCCTTTCACTGCAATGGCCCAGTCAAGGTCCCGACTTAAATCCAACTAAAATCATATGGCAAGACTTGAAAGTCGCTGTTTGCTGACGCTCCCTATCCAATCTGACTAAGCTTCAGCAGTTCTGCTTAGAAGAATGTGCAAAAAGTTCAGCCTCTACATGAGTGGAGCAATTCAAATAACATGCATCTGTAATTGCAGTGAAAAGCGCTTCAAAAATTTATTGATTCCGGGGGGGGGGGGCTTGAATACAAATGCACGCCACGCTTCTCAGATATCGATTTGCAGAAAACGATTGAAAACCACATATCCTTTCCCTTCCTCTTCACAGTTATGCTGTACTCTTGTGTTGTGAGTCACATTAACCCCTTCGAAGCATAGAGCGTGGTTTGCAGCTGTAATGTGAGAAGGCCTGAAGAAGATAAAGGGGTGGGAATACTTTTGCCAGGTAGAGCAGATGACAAAAGTTAAGTTTACTACCAGCAGCGCTCTGTATACGTGCCTGTGATGTAGATTTGCTGCTGACAGTAAGAGGCGGAGCTGATGCTTTTTTTCCCGGTCGTCCGCGCCTCTGCTTTGAATTGAGGCGGTGGGTCTCCATGCCTTGGTGTGTGTGAACGTGCACGTGTGGGTTTGTGCAAAGAGGCAGGCCTAACTACCGCCTCATGTGGTTGATATTAGAAATCAAACAACAGCTAATGACATCCAGGTGAGATTGGCGGCTTGCTTTCGTGTGCACAAACAACCCACGCTGATGCTGATTACTCTCCATTAAATCCGCCCAGTTTGTGGCAGCGACTGAATGAAGCAGAGTCTTGTAGTCTCTTTCTTATTTTCTGTTGTTGTTGCGTGTATATTTTTTTTCTACAGGTCCATTGAGAGTTTTTTTTTTTTTTTACTCTGACTTGCCCGCATGTGTGAGTGCTTTTTTTTTTTTTTTTGGCTGTCTGTGTGTCTCAATGTGTGTGTTCCTGACTGCTGATGACTCATGTTGTGCCGTACTGTCGGCAGGCAGAAAGTGAAGAAGAGGCGGTGTTTATTATTTCAACAGGTTACCATAGCCACAATGCGTTTAGGTGCTGACACAATTAGTGAAGTTACGACACAGAGTCTGATGTCTGACTCTAGTACTCATCAATTAGAAGAAAAATTGACATGTCAATGTTTCCCTTTTGCTGTCTTAGAGAAGGACAAGAAAAATGACACGATGAAGATCTTCAAGGGTTTTGCCTCGTATTTATTCTCCAAGCTTTTATACCTTTTGTATTATCATAGGTGAGGTAATGATGGAGAACCTAAACTTTACCATAGGGATTTTTCTGGGTTTTGTTGCTGCATATAGTATTGTCGAAGTTCAGAAATGAAGGGGCCGGGGGCTGAGGGGAAAGTGCAGAGGCATATTCATGTTGCGTGTGTTTATGATGACTCTTCTGGACAACAACTCTGTTATCTGAGATGAGATAACTGCCTAAGAATGTTGGCTTGCCATATGTTTTTGAGAAACTTGCAGTTCCACAGACTATACTCAGTGTTTGTGGGCTGCAAGCAGCTAGACGTTACTTTTCTGTGTTTGCTTTTTCATCAATAAGTACAGCTGGATATTCAGAATAAAGAAATGCTCTCCCTATTTAGGATCTCATATCAATTAGAGTAACCTGAAACTGAGTGTGTGGTGATGGATTAGTGAAAGAGCTCTTTCAACAGCTGATGGATGCCGGTCAGAGAGAAGGACACCGGTGGGTGGAAATCACCACAGATAAGTTGTTTTATTTGAGGATTCTGAAAACTAAACGTAGCAGTTTTTTTGGGTGCGAGAAGAACAGCTGAAATGTCATATATATATTTAGGAACACTGATTTTAGTGGACAATGAGATTTGTGGTGTTCCCGAAGTGCCTAATATTCATTTGCACACTGTGACAAGAGCCAGGAGTACCTTCTTGCAGTCACAGGGCGGGCCATACCTTAAATCAGTGCCGGAAGTCCACAGCGGAAGTTAGCTAAGTTGTCCTAAATCATCACAATTCTTTTTTTTTTTTATCTTTTCGTTAGATTATTTCATTATTAAGATTATTTTAAATGGCTTGTACTGGTATAGAGACCCCAAAGCGCTTAACACTAGTCAGTCATTCACCCATTCAATCACACAATGACACCCTGATGGTGGTGAGCTATGTTTGTAGCCACAGCTGCCCTGGAGCAGACTGACAGAAGCAAGGCTGCCATACATCGGGGCCACTGGGCCCTCTGACCACCGCCAGCAGGCAATTTGGGTGAGACGGTCGGATCAGGGGACAGACTTTCTAACTCTTGCGCCACTTTTGCCCCAAACATTAAGCTAACGTTAGCCCGGACCACATGATAGTATTTATTCAATGTGTTTAGAAAATAGCATACATCTTAGAGCCTAAACCACACACATTGTGTGACAATTAAAATAACCGTCTTTTCTTAATTTCCTCTTATATGTATCATATGTAATTTTCTCTATATGTATCATGTGCAATATAACACACAAAGACAAAATGTCCATTCAGTAAAAAAAAAAAAATGAGTCTAACTATTTGCCTTCAACAAAGATGGAGACGGTTGAATCTCTCTTCTATTTTTGGAGTTTTCTCTTTGTTCTGGTGCTTTCTGTGCATGTGTTCGTTCCAGAACTGGATAGCTGGTGATTTCATTACGTTTCTTTGTTTGCACCTAGTGAGAAAATTATATACATGAAAAGTTTCTCTGTGGAAATGGCTTTCCATTGGTGGCATACAGTTTGGGTGTCATCTATTCACCAATTTTGGAGAACGTCAAATTTATGTAAACTTCCTGTGTGTGTGTGTGTGTGTGTGTGTGTGTATATATATATTATACAGAAGTTGAATGAAAAAGTGGCTTAACAAAGTATTAGTTTGAGGGTGTGTACACTTTAGCCAACAAGATATTGCGCCCCCTTGTTTTTTACAAATATTTTTCCCTCTAACAGATTTGCTTTTCATTTGAACGGTATGGGATATACACATGGAAATATGTTACAAATTATTTACAATGGTCTATATTTTACATCACAGAAAACACAGTATCTTAGCAGGAGTTATACACTTTAGATATCCACTGGAAATGTATTACACCACCTGACTGCTTTTATTTAAAAGTTAAAATGCAACCATGTGGGTCTCGTACACAGCTGACTGACAGCTTGCAGCAACAGGTGTGGGAGGAGGAGCATTAGGCTACGTTTCATTCAATCAGAAGAAACCCTACGCTGTCCTCTCTCTGCAATTAGAAGAAGTTTACTCCACTGGAATAACACAATGTAATTCTTTTTTTAAGTTTTGAAAACCTGAAGGTCACCTTTAAACTCGAAACTGTCCCATTACGAGTGTGACTGCCCTCTAAAGCAATGGGCAGCTCAAACCCCATTAATGTTGTTGCTTTATGTTGCATAAAAAAGAGTAGGTAGGTAGTTGTCATTCCTCAAGAACCACAAGTTTCTCATTCTTTTCTTTTTGTTACGTCACTTCCAAATGTCCCACTTTAGAAAAAAGAAACAGTCTTTCTTCATCTCCTGTCCAAAACTTTCCCATTCAAGTCTTTATTCTGCGTAGCTTGTTTCAGTGATAGCTGTGGCAACCTGGAGCGGGCAAGCAGAGGCATCGTTAGCCCGATCAGATGCCATAACAGGAAGTCGGTATACATTCGCTGAGCAGTGGCACACGTGCATATGACTTACGAGCGCTGCGAGCCAAATGCAGGCCCGAGGCGTCAGCGATACGGCGAGAGGAATCCGCATTGGGTCAAAGGTAACCCCCTCTCGTCATCAAACAGCCTCACGTTTACGACAACACCTCTGACATGATGTTCCAGCTGAGGAGCAAAATTTCTTTAACTTCATTTTGATTTACAAGTAACATGTGTCAATGCGGCAGAAGCTGAAAAACAACAAAAAAAAACTCCTCCTTCAAAGAGGCTCATCTGCAGATAAACAGGCTAAAATGATTGTCCAGTTGTGTAAACTGAAGCTGGGTGTTTACTCTTTTGAGCGTATGTTAAAAAAAGTTATATTAAATGTGTTCATTTTGGTCTGCAGCCTGAAAACTTACATCCTGTGTCCAGATAAAATATCTAATTTCAGGGAGAAACAGTTTACGGAGAGGTGAAGTTTTGGGAAGTGTCATTAACCTTATTTCAACAAATCTTTGCTGCGGTCTCCTTTAAAGTAGACGTAAAGAAGGCTAATTCTTTATTGTTGCTTGGATGGACCCACGAAAATACATATCCTGTGCATTTGCAATATATTTTGCTAACTTAATTAAGCCTGTAGGAAAACAATTTTGTTGGCACAGGCTAAGAAAGAGCTCTCCACTCTCATTAAAAGTGGAATTTGTTGGAAAGGAAAGAAGGGCAAAAGACAGTGCAGGGGGGGAAAAAAGAGTGAAACATTTCATAGTGTAGGAGTTAGAGGGAGAGAGATGCAGATTGTTTTAAATCCACAGCGAGTCAGCCTCTCAAATTTATGCCCATGGGCTGCTTCTTGGGTGGGCTGCAGGGAGGGCGGTGCACTAGCTGGATCAGGGGAAAGTTGCAGACTCCAGACTGCTCGCCTTGCTCCAAAGCTTTTCCTGCTGCAACACATTTACAACTCAACCATCCTCACTGGCTGACTGGCTGCTTGGCCCGGCCCTAACTGACTGGGCTCCACTGGCTGGCTCTTTCTTATTGGGCAACCGCTGCTTTTCAGCGCTTTTCATGGCGTCTGGAGCTTTGAAGGCACGTTTTGTGCAGGGAACTCTGGACGTATTCTGGAAAAAGTGCAACACAACTGTTTTTATCCACGACAAATTATTTAATGGTTTGGAAATTGCTGTTTTCTTTTTCCAAAATAACCCTTTGGTTCATGTTTAAAGACTGATTTCCTCTGAGAATTAGTTTGTCCTCAAGAAAGAGCAGAAAGGATCTCCATCTCAGGTCATGAACTGGGATCAGATAAGATGTAAGTTTGCCTGCTCTGTATTTCATGCCAGCAGTGGCTGTTTGTTTTACTCAGCGGAAGATTCATCTGGACCCACATGTAGCCCGCAGAATGATTCAAGGATGTTCGGATGAGTTACAAGAGCCCCACAGTCGCATTAAAAAGTCAAAGGAAGTGGTAATCTCCAAAACTAAATCATCCAGTTGCAGTTCACCTTCAAGTTGTTTCCTACTCTTATACAACTTCTAAAATATTTCCGTTGGAAGTTTCCTGCAAGGGTTGACATCAGTGGCATCTGAATCAGCTCAAATCATCTAAGATCCAACACAGAGTGTGGTTTCATTTGGCTTCTTGGTTCACCAAGGTAGTGTGCTGACACATTGTCCTTGGGTATACGAACATAGAGCAACAACCAGAAAGACCTGGGGGGGGGGGGGGGTAAACACTAGAGATGCAGTGATTAGAGATTTGTGGTCATGTTCTGTTCTTTCTTTTTTGTAAAACTTTAACGTGCTGACACTGATCTTAGCTGATTACAATTTATTTTAAGGAACTATAGATATACTAAAAGCATTCAAAGTATGTTTTTTTATGAAACATCCCCAACTTTGGTATTAGTTGTGTCAGTTATCTTTTAAGTAGCTTCTCTTGCCTTGTTGGTTAAAATAGCCAACCTTCATTACTTTTATGAAAGCTTTCCGTCACAAACCTGCAAAGACAAGATGCCTCTGAGCTTATTCTGTCAGTGGCATCAAGTACAGTTATGAGCTTTCAGAAATAAAGCGGGGAATGCAGAGCCGTATGAGGAGTAGTGCAGCGTTGACGTTAGCACTTTGCATAAAATCTGTGCTGGAAGTTTCAAAACAATGGTGGCAGATGAGCAAATGCTTGAAATTGTATAGGCCTTATAGGCCTTTCCTTCTTCTCTTCTCTTTGGAAATGATTTCTGGCTCTTCCTGTGGCTGGCTGCTCACACAAATACTCCGTTTACACTACCCTTTTTTAACCGTGCCGAGAACGGTCCGAGCTCGGTAACTGAGTTAACTATCGAGTGTAAATGGGAAGCAAACTGAACTGAACCGTGCCAGACACAACTGGACTGCGCTAAATCTAGACCAGCTCGATGAGTGGGCTCGGCCCGGTTTTTCCCTGGCACAGTTTTCTGATAACAAAGAGCGCATGAGCAGACCTCATCATCTCCTTACAGTCAGCTGACTAATTTTGCGGTTTCAGACATTCATAAAAATACTAGCTTCCTTACTGTGACACACGATTTCCAGTGATGATTCTGCTTAGCAGTTTGATGAACCTCAACGTCTGTCGTTGTTTCCTGCGTCTTTAAGCCCTGATTTGACATTCGTTTGTCTTATCCACTTCCCAAAAGCCGACTCCGTCAAGTAAATTCACCAAATGTTGCATTCTTCGCCTGACTCTCCGCAAACAACGAAATATCACAATGATAACCAAACATAACTTCCTGAATTTTACGGGTGCCGCCATTTTGATTTGCTTGAGTCCCTCCTTCAATTGAATAAAGTTACTTCCTTGACCTGTGAAGCCAGCTTGATCCTGTGCAAGTCATCTGTCTGATGCGAGGCTGTGACTATGTCACTCGGCAATTCAGGAGCATGAAACAGCCAGGCTGACATTAACCCCTGTCACCGCAGCAGTCCTTACACAAAATATAGAAATATAACTTGCTCAATTAAGAAATGTTGCTAATGCTACCATCAGCATTTCTTCTTTTTTAACACAGTTTAAAAACCACCTAAATATCAGTGTCCCTTATAAAGTTTCTGTCTTAGTAACGATCAACGCACAAGTTGTTATGTAGGTCAAAAAGCATAAATTCTCAATTTGAGCACATGGTAATTGCTCGTTGCTGAGCATTCTTACACACATCTATTCATTTCTGCCTGTGCGTCTCCCTGCTTTGCGAGCTAATTCACTCTGAAGGTATTATGGTTATTGGACGGCTTGTAAACCATTAAAGCTCGATTTACAAGAGAAAGAAAAGAGGGTCTGGGTGACTGCAGGAGGGGGTGACCTCAGGCCTTGTTCGGGTGGTGACCCCACCGTAGGTGATCAGCACAACTGCGTTTCTCTCGAACAAGAGGCCGGCCGTACATCTGGAGCTGTTTGCAACAAACTGCAGACCACTCCTCGATTACATAATTGTGCCCATTAATTACGCAGGGAGGGCCCTCATTTCCTGGTAGCCAATAAATAACCAAAAACAGCCAGTAAAGACAAACTCTGAGACACATATGATTATAGTGAGTGAAACCAACGTAAAGGAATAGCTTTTGATTCACAAAAGCAGCCCATGGTTAAAAAATAAATACATATGTTTTCTGCTGGATTCTCTTTCACTGCTATTGTATCTTTATTTTCATAAATCCTGTAGAAATCTCCATTATACATTGGAGTGGGGTTTCAAAGTCAAGATAAAATAGAAACGAATGTTAGTTTAACGATATTAAAGTCTGCAGTGCAGTTTGTTGTTTCTTGTGTACTGTGTGTGGTTCTGGCCACACAAAAAGCTTCCTGCATGTCATTTCTCCTGCTTAAAGTTCTTTTTTTCTTTTTCTTTTTTTTTTCGGAAATTGCTTACCTGCATGTTGTGACTGGATTGATGAAGGTGTGATTTCTTTGAAGGGTTTTTACACAATGACAGGTCTCCAGGAGACGGCTCACGTCGAGGTGGAATGCAAGCTTTACGCAATTTTAAGGGTATTTAATGTGAATTTCTTCATTTGGAAAGTTGGATTACATTTACATCTCAGGGTTTTTGAAGTAGAGATTCACATTTTTTGTCCTGAAAAAAGATGCCTCACGTTTAAAGGAATATCCTGCGAGGATATTGTGAACACACAGGGCACAGGGCTGGTCAGAAGTTTCCATCCATTCATCATGGCTATGAATGTCATATTCTTTCTGGTCTTTTGATGCTGCTTTGAGACGTTTCTGAGTTGGAATGATTATACCAAATACAGTTTTGACAAATTTTAAAAACAAGAATTGCATGCAGAAGTTGTTTTTTTTTGTTTGTTTGTTTTGCAAACATTTGAATCTGCTGTGGATTTTTTTCCCTACCTACACAGTGTCTAAGTTATACTTGCAAGCTTTTGGTGACTAATCCTTTAGTTCCTTCCTGAGCGACCACATGCTCTGGTAGCCATCAACCAGACCTTGGCTTGGTTGTCAAAGATCTTAGACCCCTTTGCTGATCAGAAATTGCTGCGCTTGTTCTAAAATAGTTGGTTTCCTGGCATGGCCAGAGCTTTTGGCCTGTCAGTTTTCAGTAGAGTGTAAGTCTGGGTCATTCCAGGAACTCAACTTCATTCTGCTTAATAAAAATCCAAATCCCGTTAGAGTCCAGTTGTGTCCAGGTTTAGCTGTTGATTTGAGATGAAGGTGTCGAGTAATGGGGGCATTCCCCTTTCATTATTTTTTTTTGCCAACTTTTGGTAATCAGGCAGTACCTCTGGCAGCAAAACACATCCTCAACATGATGCTGCCACCACCATGTTTCACGGCCATTTTGGCCAGATAAGCCAAATCTCCTTCTCTTCTGTCCATAACACTGCTCTCCAGAAGACATTTTGTTTCTCAGTGTGGCTTAATTATTTGCAGTGTCTCTTTTTCTGTTTGGCACCCGTTCAATCCATGTCGATATTATATTGGCATCACTATGAAGAGTGACACCAATGTTCAGCGTCTCCCACCTTCCATTCAAGATTTATGTGGACTAATCATTCAAGACTCGATAAAAACAACAACTGACACATCGGTGAGCAATAATGTGACATTTATGTCCATGATGAGTGTATGTAAACTTGTGACTCGCACTGTAAGCAACGACAGATAGGAACTTTCAAAAGCTGTAGTTATTACTTAGTATTCCCGATAATATGACTAATTATTAGTTATTCAGTAATGAAAATGAAAAGTGAGGCCAGAGAATGTCAGTGCATACGCTTACAAGCTTTACTCAAACGGCAATATTCTTTCAGAACAGATCAGCACAGTCAATAAATATTGAAAGAATAATCGGGGCTGAGGATAGAGGGTGCAGCTCCTGCTGTGAGCTGACCTGCTGCTGCTCTCAGCAGGAAGCAAATGTTTAAATGACAATATGGTTGTTGCAGCTGTTATTTTCTCAGGTCCACTCTGTCACTCCATCTGCCCCTTCTGTACCATTTTTATTTTTTTCTACCAATGCTGTTTTTGTCACCAACCATGCCTTTTTGCATTCTGGTTGCAAAGTGGGGTTGAGTTCACAGAGTAATGCACCTGCTGACAGAAGTTTGAGAAGAGCGTGAGAGAACGAAAACTAACTGGATGTCAGGAGGTTGGGACGCTCTGAGTGTAAGCGAGGGAACGGCTGGGGACCCAGCGGGAGTAGAATGGAAGCTCCTGCGTGATGGAGCTTCTTGTTCGGTGGGCAGCAGGGAGGATTGCAGTGCCATGCTGGGCATTTATGCTCGGTTCGTGAGACCACACTCTGCTGAATACACCAAGGGTCAACAGGGATGCGCGTTCAATTTTCCTTTCACTCAAACGTACAAAGCCGAGTGTTCGCGCTGCGATAGACCAGGACAAACGCGCAAAAACTTTTTCTCCTTTTCGCCTACTGCATGCTGGGAGAAGTTCCTCCTCAAGACCCTGACAGAGTGCACTGAACTAATGAAAAAATACTGCAATAGCGTCACAAAACGTCTTTACTAGTTGCCCTTGTGTAGAATTGTCTTTAGAAGGCAAATAAAGTGAGAGAGATGAAGTATCACTCTTTTTGGTCAAGATCCAAGTTGAAAGGAAAGTAAATCCAGAGAAGAAGCGTTCACCTTGGGTAAAGAGGTCCATATCTATTTTACCACCTGGTCGGTAGTTTCAGCGAACTAACTGAAAGCTCTGCCCTCAAGCTCAAAGTTACCAACATCTATTTTCCAAAAAAAAAAAAAAAAAAAAGCCAATAAGATAGAAAATAAGTTGTATGAAAAGATAAGGATGCAATAAAGACAATCTGCTCAATGCTATGATGGTTTAAAAGGTAGTGAAGTTTTCACAGTCAAGCCTGATTGCCGATACTTCAAGAAAACCAGGTGAGCGATTTGGCTGACGTGTAAAATCCCGTGACCTCTGCTTTAAGAGTGTCCATCCACCCTTACATCCTAAAAATCAGACTGACTGAAATGCACTTCTGCAGAGCCGCTGACTCTGCAACAGGTTGTAACTTTGTCTGTCTCTACCAAATGCTGGATGCTTCTCCGGCAGTCAGACCTCTAACCCTAATGTTGTTATTACTGCCCAACACAGGACAGTCAGTTGTTCCGGGATGGATCATGTATTTGCCCACATTAGCTGCCACCTATTCCTCATTAAGGATTCTGGCGTGCTGTCAAAGTAACAGATGCTGCCATCGTGTTCAGATTTTTTTTTATCTATTATTTGAGACATGACTGGAAATGGATGTTCAAGGTTTCAACCAGTAACAACCACAGGCTCTCACTCAAAGGCGTTATTTATTCACACTTGTTGGGTTGTGCAGCTGTGGAATAAAAACGTGCAGAACACCCGTGTGTGTTGTGTGCAGATGTTTTGGCGTACATTGGGCGAAGGGAAAACGTGGGACCTTTTGGTTGTTATTGAACTTTGGTTTGTTTTTCAATTTGGACATATTTATCTGTGACGCTAATGAGAATTGTGTAAAAATAATTAATTTGATACGGACCAAGCTGGACAGAGACTGATGAGACTACAGACAAAAAAAGGAAATTTGGGTTTTGCAGATTTTCTAAATTCATAATCACAATGTTTCTTGCCAATACATATACATCTTATTCCTTTAAATAATACCCTGTATTTTCATTTTAACCCTGTAACGTTTGCAAGGAAAATACATTTTTGGGTTGAGCTGCATAGTTGAGTAAATGGGGTGTGCCCATGAAAGATTTGCCAAATCCTCTCCACCAGTGGCAATCAATTCTTGGTGGAGGCATCGTCTCCTTTCTGCAAATTATGCGTCTTAGTGCGGACATGGTTTTTATAATGTAGTCAGCTGTGGCCATCACGGTTCGATTCCATTGAAAAATGTGACTGATAAAGATTTTTGGATGAAACTCCTACATAACTACTCATAAAAATTGCCAGATTGAGGGTTTAATATTTTGTTTATGTCAGAAAAATGTTTCTCAGTTCGATTAATGCAGTATATAGGGTAACAGGCTTTGTTGTGGTCAGCTGTTATTTTTATTTCTATTTATATACCAAACTAATATTGAAGAAATCATACATATTTAGAAGGAAAATAGATTTTTTTTCTTTAAAAATGAAGTTCTGAGAAGAAGCTGTAGTTGATTTAGTTTCTCACTGCGACTTTGCGGCAGGCAACTCTGCTCTTTAGAGTTTAAAGGCATTCGAGACTGTAGTTATTAGATGCTTGGCTTTTTAAATAATCTTGGTAATGTAGTGTTTATAGTTGTTCACTTGTAAGGCTGTAACTTGATCATGTGACACTGTCATAGTTGCAGACTTACTGTCACTACTTGTAACCCTAGATGAAAGCAGTGGCACAGTAAGATATAACCTCTCCAGAAACTATTTACTGCCACAGTCTTCAAAGCCTTAGAGTGCTGCAGCATTAGAGCTTTGCCTGTTTCACTCGGTTTAAAACTAAAACAATCCCACATAACAGTTTTTGGTTGTTGTTGTTGTTTTAAACACTAGACGTAAAGAGAAAGAACAATTTGCTTTGTTCTTCTGTTTGGCCTCACAGCAGATAAATAGACTATTGCTGGTTGATTTCTGAGATTGTCAAACCAGTTGTTTGGTTACACTGTAGAGTATCGAAGGATGTGTGTACCTAAATTCATCTCGTTTGGTGCTAAGAACCAGTTTTGGGTTACTGAAATTCTCACCTCACACAGTTTAGCTTTAAAGAGTCTGTTTGCTTTATTTCAAGGTACGATAAGGTAATGTCACTGTCACTTCCAGAGAGTATTTCTCCACAAAATCCAATGAGCAGGTAAAATAAAGTCAGGATACTGAGTCTTGACTACACCTAGTTGAGAACTTGATAAGCAACAACTTTTTCCAGCAGCAGAAAGCTCTCCTAGGAGGAGACCAGTGAAGCTGTAACAAGTGCTTATGGCTACTTTTGTCCTGCTTCTTTTACCTTGAAAGTCAGATCTTGGATCTGGGAATGACGAGAACAATTTTGCTCCTCCAACTCTTTACATAACAACATTTTCTGGTGAAAATGTAAACGCTTGGTTGCGTTTGTATTGTCCATTTACATGACAACATCAAATGTTTTTTTCCTTTTTTGAAAACGTGTTCTATTGTTGTTGTTTTTAAAGAGAAAAAAATAAAATGTGTTCTAGAGTGTAATGGTCCGTTCACACCGAATGTGACTTCGGCGATAAAGTCGGCACATTTGCGTGCTGTCGATCGCCCGACATATCGCCAGCAATTCGCACAGCGGGCAACCACCCACATCCAGTCCCTGATTGGTTGTCGTGACGCGACAAGACACAGAAAATTTTGATCTTTCAACTCCAGAGCATCCATCATAGGAGTCGCCTCGCTGTGGTTTCGCTGTAATCGGCAAAATCGTGCCTGTCGCAGTGCTTTGCGTCACATTGCTTTGAGTCGCATCGCTCCTGTGTTGCACCTATACATAGGGATAACATGTAAATCAGCTGCTCAGGCCGCTACATTCGCATTCGGTGTGAATGCCTCTCAATGATCCGAAAACATCACGGTTTCTGTTGTCGTGTAAACAGAAAAAGAAGGAACCTTTCTTCCAGGAAATCGCTGGCTGATGCGCCATGTGGCAGAGATTGGTAGGAATTAATGCACAGACACAACATTACGGCTCCATACAAATTTAAAAACCACAGAAGAAGAAAGAAAATTGAGGATGGCAGGGTATTGTTTTGGTTGCTGACTCATCTGAATATAACCACGGCTGGGAAAGTCAGGATCCCCAGGAGTTTGATTACTGCTTCTAGCTCCCTGGGCAGTCTGTTTGTGTTTACACCTTTAGTATTGTTTATCTATAGATTCTTGCTGCGGTCACTAGTTAGCTTTCTGTTCTTGAAGACATTAGTAGTTATTCATATTTCTGTTTTATTTCTATTTTCTGCCTTCCTGTCTTTAGTTTAGTTAGGTTATTCTGTCATGTCTGGTCATTCATCATGTTTCCCTGTTAGATTCTGTTCTCCTGCTGCCCCTGCCAGTTCATTGCACTCCCACTCCTTTAGCCTAATCACCTTTATTCATCTCACCTGTGTGTATTTGCTCCACCTGCGGTTCCTTCCGTCTCCTCCCGTATATAGTCTGCCAATTTAGTCACACTCATCGTTAGGTCCTCCGTCAAACTACCCTGTTCTGGTCTCCGTCTTCCCGTATTCCTGATTCCTTTTGCCAGCCTGGAAGTCTTGTTTCTCATTCTCAATGAACTGTCTTCATTCATTTCACCATGCGGCTCCTGAGCTCTTGTCTGCACTTCGGTCCGATTTCTAACACAACAAACCTGACAAGGCGTGAAAATAATTCAAAGTTACCTTAAGCAACAGTTGAACCTCATTATCTGTCCATAGGAAAACCTTGTCCTCTGCCCTCTGAAAGGTTTATGAGTTACGGATGGTTGCATCCTTCAACCAGTAATGCAGTACTAATGTATAACACTTGTTTGTTGTTGCTATGAGTCTCATGTTGTTGTACTGCTGTTATAAAATGTCTACCAGCGTGATACTATGGTGGCCCAGATGGTTCAAGGAAATATGTGGCTGCTATAAGTGTGAGAACCTCTGTTATATATGTTTAAGTGAAGAGGATTTTACTCATTTTTACACCTCTTCTCTGAATGGAAACGTTTTACATGCATCTTTCTTATATATGACCTGTGTTTTACACAGGCCATTGATGGTTTCCTTTCTCCATTTCTTGTGTAAATAATCTTTGATCCTGGCGTAATTATCCTCTCTGTGCAAATGTGATGATGGCCGTTAATAAAGCATAATTTGAATAAACAACCGGGACTTAAATTGAAAGTTGTTTAAGGAGAGTAGAAGTGTCATTTGGTCTTGGTCCCTGTGAGACTAGCCGTTAGCTTCACTAATCTGAATCTATGCAAAAAGAAAACGCCAAGAGAGCTATCTGCTACAAGTATTATGATCATTCATTCTGAAAATATTAACACATCTTCACTTCCAAACGTCTGGAATATCACTTAAAGTTGTTCGCAAAGGCTTTGCGAAATAAAGTCAAATGTAAAGATACACCGATCAGGCTTTTAGTATTTTAGTATGCCCAGTATTGATTTCTGTTTTTCTTTTCTTATTTATGGTCTTACCTAAAAAAAAAAAAAAAAGTTTAAGTGTTAATTGTTTTAAAAATTAAAAAGAAAACAAAAGAATCGTGCTGCAGTTTCCTTGGTAGATGTAGTAGTTTTGAATCTGACAGAAAATGTACGTTTAAAAGATTGTCATCATTCATGCATCAAAATATTTGTGCATGTTGTGTGTTTTTCTTTTCTAATCTCAAAACAAAATACATTAAAGAGCATCCTTTTTTGTTCCATCTAGATACTAAAAAAGTATGAGTTTTCAGCTTTGATCCGTTTAATAAACAGGAATCAAATATGTTTTTCTAAATGATCACCACTTGTTGCCCAATTCTGATCACCAGCCTATTGATTAGTGCCTCACTATCCATTTGGATTTTTTTTTCTTTTAATCAGACTTTAAAAATCATTAACTGGAAAAGGACAGATAGTGGTTCTCCAGTTAGCGTTGAGTAAAGTTCTGGCTCTTGTTGTGCGTCCTTCTCCCCTCCCTCATCTTGTGTGTCCTAGCTCACACTCCAACTTCCTGTCGGAGAGGGCTGAGCCTCGGGGCAGAGAGACATCGCTTTCCAACCAACTAGCTCCGTCACACATGCTCCAGCTTGTCAGACTGGGTTTGTGCGAGGGCGATGGGAAGTCAGCGTGCAAGCTCGTGTGTCTGTGGACGTCTCCTTGTACAAGTCTGTGTGTTCTTGTGTTTAGATGTGAAGAGATATGGGTTTCTCTCTCTCTCTCTCTCTCTCTCTCTCTCTCTCTCTCTCTCTCTCTCTCTCTCTCTCTCTCTCTCTCTCTGCGGGTGGAGGTGGCTGTCTAGGACAAGATAAAAATTTCAATTAGTCTGAGTTCACTGCAGTCCAGGTTCAGCTCAGGTTGCCTAAAAACACTTAATTAGTTGGTAGCAAGTACACACAATGTATGCAGATTATACTTGGAAACAGTCCTTAGCATAACTAGTGAGCCTCATAACTTAGAGATAGGAAATGAAAATATTTGCAAGCCAAATTACCAACTGCCAAACAAACGGATTATAAAATTATGATGACATAAAACCAAGAAAAACTGCAATTAGACACAAGAAAGTTGAAAGTTTTGCCATCACCTACAACCAAAATTAAGTCTTCCAAAAAAATATATTTTAGCTTCAATATTGATGGACTAGTCTGTGATCGCAATCATGAAAGTAGTAATCAGTATTTTTCCATGAATGGAAATTTTTCTTACAAACAATTTTAGTCATTGACAAATCTCCTGATTTGCATTTTATACACCCTTGTTAGTTTGGAGTTCAATGATTTTGACTTTTCTGTCACATTACTGGCAGCGGGTTTGGAATAGGGCTGGACGATACATAAAAAAAGCGTATCGATAAAATAGAAATCCTATTGATCGATATTAATAATTATCAACAAATTCAAAACATAGATTTTAAGTGCAGCCCTGCCCATTTTATGCTGTTGCTTAGCCACCTATTTTTAGATACAGAACACACAAACACTGAATTCAAACTCAAACCTTTATTCAACCAACTTTTTACCAAAGCTACAAGTTTTTACAAAAGAAAAAAAAAAAGAATGCGTGCTCTCTGAACCTTTTGAAGGGGGCGGTGCTTGGTTCCTTCTTCTGTGTTTGTGATTGGTTGGGAGGATGTAATGACTGTAGTATTAACCTCCATGGCTAGAATGCAAAAAGAAGGAAAACTGTTCTTCTATTGAACTTTTTATTGATCCTTTTTTTTTCTATCATCGATATACGTCTATAGATCGATATATATCATTATTGAATTATCGTCCAGCCCTAGTTTCGACACACTATGTTGTGCAACAATCTGCTGAATGTGTGTGTGTGTGTGTGTGTGTTGAGCAAGCAGAACTGTGTCTTTTTGATGCACGCATAGCAGCAGTTGCAGCAGGCTGTACCTGAGAACTAGTCAGCCATTAGAGAACACTGGTGGTTTGTCAGAGGTGTGTGGTTCACCATCATGTCAGGGCCCAGATGACTCTTTTCTGACCTCTGTGCACACATGCGTGCGTGCACACACACACACACACACACACACACACACACACACACACACACACACACACACACACACACACACACACACACACACACACACACACACACACACACACAGGATGCTTTTTTTGACAAGAACATCTTAGCTTTGGTTGTTTTTTTCTGATTTGCCATCTGCAAATTACCATTTTGAAAGGTTTGAAGCTTCTGCCA
This sequence comes from Fundulus diaphanus, assembly GCA_037039145.1. NCBI lineage: Eukaryota > Metazoa > Chordata > Actinopteri > Cyprinodontiformes > Fundulidae > Fundulus > Fundulus diaphanus. The sequence goes on from CM073126.1 coordinate 17,410,458, forward strand.
TGCAGCTAGAGTTCTGCTAACAGTATGCAGTGGCAGGAGCCACAAGTCTGTTACTAGTTCCCCTGTTGCTGCGTCTGTAACAACGATGCTTTTTCATTTTCTTCTGCAAAGTGTAAGACATGGCTATATCTGACTTGAAGGAACTGGTTTTAACTTAAAATTACAAGCTGGAAAAAAAAAATAGCTGAAATTACATATTAAAAAAGAACAACTTGTTCCACACATGGAGGGTGGAGACTCGCCAAACTGTTTTTTTTTTTCTTCATTTGTCTTTGAAGATAGAAGTCACTTCTGCTCTCAGACACTAGAGCCACATGTGCACACGTAGATGTTTTACAGGACTATATGTGTAATGAATTTAATGAGATGCAAACGGACAAAAATACAAGCAGGTTATTACTGCTGTTTTCAGTATGTTTATTGGATGTTGAAGTTGGTGAGAAAGAACTAACGCTGCGATCAGACCGAACGCATCCAACGCCTCAACTTGGACGCTTGTCCAAAACATTTTGACGCTCTGAGCAATAATAGTTTTCAAATTTTATTATATATATATATCAGAGGTGTGGAGCACAGGACAGAAAAGATAAGAGAACATGAAAGCTGAATCTTTCAGGGCTGAGGGATTTTATGAGTAAATTAAAAAAAAAATCAGCGGATGAAATTAGAACACGTGCAGCATCCAGAACCAGGTAAGAAGCAATGCAGCTAATTTTATGTGCAACAAATATGTACCATTTTGCAAATGGTTCACATTAAAATAGGAAGGCTTTTGTGTTGGTCTCTTTATGGGTATAAGTATTACAGGTGTAAGTATTTTTTTGATTTTTTCGCATTTGGTCTTAATTGAGTTTAGGTAATTTTCTCTTTTAAACATTTTCAATCTAATTTATACTCATAATTCCAATTTATCTCTATGATTTATATTATCTTCCCCCCAAAACTTGTGCAAACCCCAAATGAGAGTACGAGAGCAGCATAAAAGTTGATCGGCCTCCCCTCCCGTCTCCTCGAACCCACTGGAGAGCAAACGTTTCAAACTTGGAGTGTTAGGACCAGAGCTCTCCTGCTAACTGACCCGGGGCTCTGAAGAGCGGCACATAACAGGCGCCCACATTGGCTTTTGTGTGCAGGAGGGTCTTTACATAACCCACATAACCAAGCACATTGTCTAGCAACCAGCTGACTGCTGAAGTGCCTTGCAAATGGAGGAGGGGGTCCGCTTGAGTGGAGGCCAGTATCAGAGTTGAGAGCTAACCTAGACCATGACTAAAGGCTAGTTTGTTAGGCCGATAATGCCCCACGGAAACTGATGCAATAACCAAGATTTGTTCCAGGGAATATAATTTAAAAAAATCTAATTTAACACAAAACATTTTTTTGATACTTAAATTATTAAGAACCTAAACCCTGTTCCTCATCTTTGGGTCTAAGCCAGAATTCCCTTGGATTTACCTAAGATGTCGTTATATTTGTCACCTGCCAACCTAAGTTTGTTTGTTCCGTCATATTTTGCGGCAGAGACATATTTGCTTGTTGCATTACTACAATATTTATCAATGGCCAGCAAGTCAGTCAAACTTTTCGTGGAGTTGTCATGAAGACGCTGTAATCATCATTTCAATGACAATAAGCGCTTGCTGGTAGCTCTGATTTGAACACAAAGCCTCATTATCAGCTCCACGCTCCACCTTAGATCGGATGATAATGATCCATTTATCGCTGACACTTGATGCCGGCGTAATAATTAACAGCTTCCTGCCAGGACGGAGGAAGCTTTTACTGCCGGTCCTGAGATGTAACTATTGTCTTACAATACACAAAGACAAGGTATCCTGATGGTCCCTGTGTGGGGCCCTGGACGGCCCCCAGTTACACCGCTAGGAGTTTCACGCTATTGTCAGCTTGCTGCAACCACAGGGCAAGCCCAGAGTACAGAGGTGGAGGCGGGGGGGAAATGGATGTGAGCTGCGTGGTTGCTTTGAGAAGATGTGTGAAATGGGAGTATGGGTATTAAGGGTCTTGGCTCAGTTGGGGGTCTATTGTGCAGAAGGCTGAGCCCCCTACTGGCATCCATGATCTCCCCCATTGACATTGAAGCTCTGCTTAGCTCCCTGTGTGTTTTTGTCAGCCTCCTTCTTTCTCTTCCTCGCTTGTGCTGCGGTTTACCTCCTTCCTAAGCTTTCTTTTTGCTTTGAGCAATGGCCAAGGAATCTGAAGAGCCCTTTTCTATCCTGTTTGAGTTAACTGCATTCATACCGATGATGCCACGGCGATAGGCCACTATGTTTTTGTTTTAACACAGTGCCAACTTCTGCTGTACGCATGTGGTTTAGTAGCTTGGTTTATTGATTCATTGGTCATAAATTGCTTTATATTGACGTTGAGCAGATAAGCCCGATGTATCAAACAAAAAGCTTAATTTGTCAGTACTAATGATGTTTTTATTTTGATTTACCCCTCTATTGTTTTCTTCCTTTACGTCATACCCGCTTTTCCTTTGTCAGCTCTAAACTGAATTTGAATATAAGACCAAACTCTTGTATATTTCCTAACGTAAACCTGACGGCCTTTATCATCAGCTACCCCTCAGCACTCACATAGAATAGCAGCTAAGATATTTTATGAAATGTAAATGTTTATTGGATAACTGGTCTACCTAACAATAAATAATAATTGTGATTGTCCAACAGTATTTCTGTATTGGATTGTATATCATCAATGCAATACAATGCTTTCCATATCAAACAGCAACACATGCATTTTAGTTTTGTAATTAAAGAGAATCATCTTTAAGATCTGATCATTTGTAAATTGCACAACTGTAGAAAAATGCTAATTTATTTTTAAGAAAATGAAACTAGGTATGTCTTCTAAACACAAATTCTACACAAGTTGCCTTCTTAATTTATTCTGTTTATAGTCAGTTGTTTAGCAGCTTCCTCACCATTTGATTTACATTTTCCTTTGTTTTTAATACACACTATGGGTCAATCAATCTATGAGCTGAATGCCACTATGGGTTGCTAGCAATGACTTCATCCAAGGCATGACATCTTTACATTATTTTTGCCGTTATCTATCAGGGCTCCATGCTAACTTTTGCACTGCTGCACCAACATAGTTTTATTCACAGTAAAAAATGCACCCAAATCCAGCCCCTTTGTTACCACTACATTACAAATTAAAAAGTTTGATTTTTGTAATATCCAGTGCAGACTGATAGTAATGTGAGGGACTGTTCCAAGAATAAAGGTGCATGTCGGACAAGCATAAATTTGCAAAAGCCTAAATAATTTCATAGCGTTGGGTCCAACTTCACTAAAGACCAGTTTTTGCTGTTTATCCAGGTGTCCGCATGCGTTCGAGCTTGTCGATGTGACATAAATTGTTCTCATTAAGGTCGATAAATCCTTCTATGTGGTCTTTGAAATGCACTGCTCGAGTACTAACGGCACGGTTTGGGAATTAATTGGCTAATTAGCTGTTTGCAAAATATAAATGGCATCAAGGGGAATGGCATCAATTTCTGGGGAGGAAATAACCCACTCGTCAGATCCAACATACCACGCCATTAGAGCAGTGTGTTTTAACACTTATTATGAAACATTAAGTTTCAGATTTCTTCATCTACATCTCCCCACGATGATCTCCGGGCGATTCGGACGGAGGCCTGGAGTGTGTTTTGGATAGACTGTGAATGTGTGTGTACATACACCTATTTGCACAGCGTTATCCAGCTTGTGTGAGGCCAACAGGAGTCACACAATTGTCAACAGTAGAACTCTATAAAAACCCGTCATCGACAAAGGGAGAACAAACAGCTGCAGTTTGTTCAGGATTTCCTAACAAACACTCCCCAAGGAGGGCTGCAGATGGAGGAGAGAGAAGGACAGCGAAGGAGTGAGAGAGTCTGCCGAGATTACACTCTCCTTGTTCGAACAGCGGAGGACGGGATGAGATGCTGAGACCCCGACAATGAAACACACACACACACACACACACACACACACACACACACACACACACACACACACACACACACACACACACACACACACATACTCAGGAGAGAAACGATGTAGAAAGATGCTAAATAATTATACACAGCTGCCTCTTTATTAAAGCATATTTCACTGAATTCTCTCATTACAATTAGGAAACCATATGCTTTTATATATGTATATGTTTTGTTGGACTACATAGAAGATCTTCATAAATAAAGTCAAATCAAAAATTATTTATACCCTTCTCAATAATTAGTAGAAACGGCTTTATTGGAATTACAACATTCAAAGCATTCTAATAATTGTTGACCAGCTTTTTGCATGATTCCAGTTTCTTTATCCAAGCTATCTTTGTTGTGAAGCTCCGAGTTTTTCTCTCTTTGCCATCACCCTATTCATCACCTAGCTTCTATAGGTTCTCAGTTGGGACTCCTAAAGATAAATATTTCTTCCAGTCAAAAGAGATATTTTGGTTGGATAAAAGATTACTTTAAAGTCCAACTTTATTTTGTCTGTAAACACTTTAACAAACATGTTTTCTAATGGACTTTTTGTTTTGGGTTTATTAATTGATAGATAAAGGTTGGAGAATGATAAAAATTTTGTGATCCCATCTTTTCTTTTGGATTCAAAACGACTAAGGAAAATTCTGGACCTTTTTCTTTTTTGGACAATTTTTGTCATATTTAGTTGTTGAGTTAGAACAAAGTTGACACAGATAGATTTGTAGACTTTAGAACAAAAATCAGAGCCAGACAAACTTGGTAACGAGCAGCACCAGAGGTGCACCTAATAGGGTGTTTTCAGCTGACGTCACGCTCACGTGACTACTCTGCGCGTCCGCCGTATTGGGTGGCAGTCGTTTCGCACCGTTGACCCGCATTGTATTACGCCTTAGGCAGTATTGGAAGTGAACAATGGTGAAAACGTGTTTAATGGTTGGTTGCACGGCCCGTGGAGGTGGAGATCAACGCTCTTTCTTTCGCCTACCAGCCGTGATAGTGAATCAGTGTGAAAAAACAAAACAGCTCTCTGAACAACGCCGTCACCTATGGCTGACACGGATATCCAGGGCCGATTTGGACGGTGTTAAGCTGGAATACGCCAGAGTCTGCGGTGCTCACTTTGTCACAGGTAATTAACTGTTAAGTATTTAAAACATGTAAACCGTTGCTGTATTGTGGGCTGTAACAGCGCAACACATGATCGCCATGGGAAAAACATAGAAACGGGTTAATTTTCCACCGCTTTCCTGCCTGGAGGCGCAACCACGGAGAACAACTGTTATAGATAACAAAGAGTCGTCGGCTCGCTTGGATCGCGGCTGTAAGACGACCTAACATAACTTTCCACAGTATCCCGATGTCAATGAGAGTGTGTTCTAAACGTTTGAAACACATAGCAGCTAGTTAAAAGTACATTACATGCGTGAGTGGTTGTTAGCACTAACGGTTAGCAGCTACTAACTTAGCATGTGCCAGAGCCCGTCTGAGCGCAGCTTACCTTTGAACGAGTTACTGTGTTCCCACTGTTTGCTGGCTTTATGATCTGCCGCTCCTGAACCCATCCATTCGTAAACTGCACATGAGACTCCAAGTACTTGTAGCTTCAGAACTGTTCTGAAGTATAGGCGCTCACACCACAAACAAGGTAGCCGAACACGTCCGATATGGAAAGTGACGTCCGCGCTACTTCCGGGTTACGCCGGTAGGCTTTTGCCGGCGTAAATACGGTAAATACAACTTAATTTTGCACTGGTCATTGTTCTGATTAAATAATTAAAGCCGCGAGCGGTTTTAATTATTTAATTATCAGCCCTGCAGCCAAGCGCCTTCGCGCACCGCCGGCAGTCAGCCACCGCAGAAGCGTGCGCCGCATTTGCGTCGGATTGTTTACATTTTTACCATCTTATTAAAACTCACCCGTCCACGTATGATGGCGATTTCCTTGATGTACATAACTTCGACATCTCGTACCCAACCAGATGTGAACTGGTTGTGAGCCTCTAGACCCTTGTAAGCTCTCATTTCCTCAAGAGTGTGCAGAGGGTTTTCACCGAACACCAGGTAATGCACTATGTCGCCGTGCTCTACATTTGGCCAATCATCAGGATTACGGCTAAACAAGGCACCGTGGAAGGCATAGGGGTCCATATGGTCGATCACGGAACATTTCCTCAGATAGACGTCCTTATCTGGTCGCTCTAGCGTGCTGGCGTACTTATCCATTCTCGATACGAAAATACGTGTAGGACAACTAGAGATAAGGAAGTGAACCACCCAATATGGCGGACCGGAAGTTGGCCAGTGACGTCAGTGAAAACACCCTATTAGCACATTTCTAGCTTTAACCCACAAGTACAACCAAACATGTCTGAGATTCATTACTTATTCATTATTGTGTCATCTTCAAATCTATAGGTCCTGACTGCAATCACTGAGTTGTGTTATTCTCAGCGATTTCCTCATATCATCTTTCCTCTAAACATATTGCCATTTAAACAATTTTAATTATATTGCCTGATGATCTTGGTGCCTGCAAATAAACTTGTGTTAGGAAACCTCCAGACGACAACCTGACATCGTCCTAAAACCCGAGGAGCAATCTGATCTCCTCAGGAAACCTTGTAAATGTCATCAACTGGTCCAGGCCAGTTAAAAGTAGCTCACTGGCTGTGTTGAACCTTTAACTTTCAGGGCATTTCATGGCCCCTCACATTACCATGTCGTTCCTTTACGAATCAGAGCTACGTGCGTTTGACTAGCTGAGAGCAGCAGTGTTTTTAGAAAGCGTGTGAAATGTGACCACAAACAGTGTCCCTGTACCGCACTGTCCCTTGGGATAACACGCCACAATAGGAGCACAACAGCAGAGCCCTTGTGCAAACAAAGTGTCCTCGAATGAAGGAGGCATTTAAAAATGATCACTCTTTACAAACACAATGCAGTCGTCTCTTTCTGCGCCCCACCAACCACCAAATAAACCCCCTTTCTTTTTGTTATTCCATCTCCATCCTCTCTCACCATTTCCCTAGTCTCATCTTCAACAGCGCCTCTTAAAAACACAAGGCCCGAGAGTCAAATACTTATCTCTCTTAAAGGGGCGCCATCTTGTTTTTACCTTACTGGGGGCGAATCAGTGGGAGAGAGGATGAAGAAGGTGATGCGTTATGCTGAATATGTTTGCTAGAAACAGAAAAAAGTGTCCAGACTGAGGAAAGAGAAGGGAGGAAACAAAACAGGACAGGGCTGAGATTGGAGGTGGAGAGCTGAGTGATTAAAATTCATCCCACGGAGCAAACAAAAGGAGGAATGAAAAAGGGAGAGAATGCAGGAGAGAAAGGAGGGTTGGGGGTAAGAAAGATTTGGTCTGAAAAGAAGATTGTAAGCCTCAGCAGATCCCTGAACAGCAGCCCCCCCTCCCTCCCTAAATGCCGGCCTTTTACTCGCAGCACATTTATACTGCGAGACAACAGAATACAAGTGGGGGGGGGGGGGGGTTGAGGGGGCAAAGTGAAGAGGAGGAGAAGATGGATATATGAAGAGCAAGATCGAAAGCAGGGGAGAGAACATTAATTATTCGGCAGGCTTTTCCTCCAAAGATTTGCCGAGGCAGGCTGAACAGGGGGTCAACAATTGACTCAATTACATGACAAACTCACCGAGGGCTCTACACCGGCACTCAGTGCAGACCCTGCCGCTCTCGGGCAGGCTGTTGAGGTTTTTTTTCTCTCCCGCCTGTTTTCTTTGCTGGTAAACGTTTGCCCCTCTTCAGGTGCCCCTGGCAGACGCAGGATCTGCAACCTGCAGCTACACTCCAACCTTTTCAGCCTCTCACTCTGTTCTTCGTGAAGAGCTGGAGGATGTGAGGGACTGAAGAGGCAGATGAAGGCCAAAAAAACCTATTCTTTGTCAAGCTTTATAGCTCGTAATGAATAAGCATCTAATGAAGAAGGAGGTTTTTTTTTATGCATGTAGGTATTTCATTCAGTTTGGTTTGTTGCGAAACTCACAGCTTTTTTATCACAGCTTCATGAGCAACTTTACATCCACTGCAGTTCCTTCGGTTTTCCTTTAAAACTTCCATTGGGCATTGCATAAAAAGCTTTATTTTTGTCACTTCTGATATATAGAACACATTTGTTTGAAGGGAAAATAATAAAAATAATAAAAACAACTTCATCAACTTGTTTGCAGAAGTGTCTACAAATAATGAATGATACTTAAACTGATACTTTGTTAAACACTTTTTTTTTACATTTTAGCATTCAGTCCTTAGTAGGAGTCTTTCAGCATCCTACATATTGACGTGACAATTTGGACATACTCTACCTTGCAAAAAAATCTATCGCCAAATCCTCTTCAGGCGACCTCAGATTTGGTTTTGAACTCTTTCTAGCTGCACTCATAGTCTTTCTTTTGTTGATTTTGACGTTTGCTTAAACTCACAGTGATGCTGAGTGACTGTGTGAGTTTTTATCTTCAGCTGCCACCACCATGTTTCACCGTGCATATGGTGTTGCTTTGGAAATGTGCCAAAATAATTTTTTTTCAAATGGTCGACAAAGGTTCCAGTTTGGTTTCAATTTCACTGCTGTTTCATATTTTCTCCAATTATTGATACATGTTAACTGTGCTGTAGTGGATAGACTGCCTGCTGTAGATTTTTCTTACTCTTCTCCTGACTGATACCTTGGTTCAATCATTTGGATCCATTTTAATTATCTGTAAACTATGGCTTCAACTAAATTATGAAAATAATCAAATGTCTTGAAAAATCCTGCTTGGAAAGCTGAATTTGAACTACATTTAATCAGATTTGATATAGTTAAAAGCAGGCGTGAACCCAAGAAAACTGAATGCTGGTATTGCATAAAAAGATGCACAATATATGTAGGTTTATGGTCATAGGCACTTATGCAACCAGATTGTTTACATTTTTCCTTCTAGATTTATTTTCATTTCCGTTGAACGCTAGAGATGCACAGATCCGATGACCAGATTGGATAACGGATGAATGACGCCGATCCAGCATTCCAATCCAGTCATTTCTTTTTTTTTATTAATATCATACACAGCAATACAGTTCAGCTGTAGCTTTTACAGCGAGCTATTCACTTCAATTCTATGCTTGCAACACCGGTTACGTCATCTATAAATCCAGGTATCGGATTGGATCGGAAAAAAATGGATTAGTGCATCTGTTGAACAGGATATATGTCTCATTAAAGGACAGATGGGTTTAAAATATTTTTCTATGGATTGTAAGTTTTGCATTATAAGATTACTTCTTGTAAGGTCTACATATTTCCAGTAGAGATTTGTCTGTTCAGTACATGGCATTCAGTAGCTACGTTTACATGGACAAAAGTAAGCAGAATAAAGAGCCGATCGAAATAAAAACGTGTCATGTAAACAAGCCAATCGGAACGTGATGATCGGATTAAGCTCGAGCGGAATGACGTTGTATTCCGAATGATAGGGGTGCTTTATGCCCATTGATAATCCGATCAATTTACATATAAATGCTTGTCAAGGTGGCAAACTGACCCGACGTATTTTCTCGATGGTGAGTGGCGGAAATACGTTGGGAAGCAAAGCTGTCGGAGCTCCTGATACAGCCTTTCTGTTTGAAAAAATAAAAGAGCTCAAAATTGTTGTTTACTCAGTAACGTTTCAACCGCAATTAGAACATCATGCAAGTCCATCCTGGGCGCTCAACACACAAACAAACTTGTATAACACTGCTTTGTTTTCCATTTTTGGTTGTTTAGCAAAAACAGAAGTGCTTCTTCTTCTATGTTTTTTTTTTTTTAGGGGAATTTGATAACTGCGCAAGTCAGAGCGGTTCTATTCTGAATAAAGCCAGGTACACGCACATTATGATCGGATTAACTGATTGTGTGCCCATATAAACGGTACAATCCAATCATTTAATCTGAATATATTTTAATGAGATCGAGAAATTTTGTGCATGTAAACATAGCTAATGTAATTCTGAAGTGTCAATGTCAAGTTCTGTGACCCCTTTCTCTCCAGGCAATTGTTCCAGTGCTGTCCAGCACTATCTGCTCTACTTTATCCTTCTTGTTTGCTCGTCTACCATCAACTTGGTTTTCTTTTGTTTGTCGGTTATTCAGATATTTTTTTCTCCCTGTATTTGTTTGTCTTTCTGCTCTTCTTTTTGATTTCTCTCCATTCCCTCTTTATTGAGACAGAGCAGGCTCTGAATGCCACACACAGACTTTGAGTCACTCTGCTGCACCGCAACAATACCGCTGCCAGATTTTTTACCATCTGAAGTGAATCATTCAAGCCTCTCTCTCTCTCTCCCTCTCCCTCTCTCTCTATCTCTCTCTCGCTCTCTCTCTAACCTATTTTAATATCCTGTTTTATTTCATGCATTGCGTGTGATCCTAACCAGAGAAAATTTGTATTACAAAAGCTGCAGAACAAGGTTCACAGTCTGTCCATCTCTATTTTGACATTAGAAATCTGTTGCTGAATTGCATACTTAGTTGCAGTTTTCTTCTGACAGAAAGGGAAAAAAGTGAAATGACTCCAGTCAAAACCTTCTTTAGCTGCGACCATTGAGGGCGAGACAACACATTTAAACTGCTCAGTATACTAAAACTGAAACATGTCAGAAAAGCTTTTAAGTTTCCAACTGACGTGTACATTTTGTTTTACCCATCATTGGGTATCCAGTGGCAGGTATGAGTAAAAAACTTCAGTGTTTTAGCGCTAACTGGTTAATTAAGGCATACCGAGGTTTTAAAAAGCTACAGCTTCAAGGCTGCAAGAGCATTCCTTGAAGCTGGTCCTATAGTTTTAAACCCTTTAATGTGGGAAGAGAAGGTGGCAGAGTAACCAAAGTTTTCCCTAGCTTTATGAAGCATAGAGCAGCAGTGCTGCCCCTCCCCCACCCGTTTCTGCACACTGCCAGTAAATTGCCAGAAAGAAGGCCTCTACACTTTTCCCTCCCTTGCAGGAAGGATGAGTTCTGTTTGGAAATGTTTATGGGAAATAAAAAAACCAGCACTGCCCCTTTCCCACCTGCTGCTGCAAACTTCCAGTCTCTTGGCTCAGGTTAAAATGTCCTGCATGCTCCTCTCCACCAGCATCTCCAAAATGTCCAGTGAGCAGCCAATTATGGAACCAGCCTTTCTGACCAGATTATTTGAGTCTATTGTCACTTGGTACAACGCTGCTTGGTTAACAAAGCACAGCACTGTGAAAAAAAAAACGTGTCTGCGATAGGCCGCTACAACAGCTCCAACATCTTGATGCACATGTTGAAAGGTCTACGCTTCCTCAGAAAGTAGACCCTGCGCATCCCATTTATGAATACAGTATTCCAGTAAATATAACATTTATATATACCATAAACTGGAAATAAAAAATAGGTAGGAACAGTCACCTCAGACGTAGAAGACAGCATCTTCCAACGCAAAGGTGAGCTTTTATAGTCACATACAGTTATACATTTACTGCTACCACAGATGCAGTGTACTGGCAGGTCTGAAAAGTGCCTTAGTAAGACACAAAATCATAGTTGCTGTGGGAAACTGTGGTTCAAAAGGCACTCCCGTACAGAGGATTTCGTTTGAAATCTCTAAGTAAATATAGTAATAGAGCTATTGTTGCAGTGCATTTCTGTGGGATCACTGGTTTGTTTGGTTTCTCCACTTAACTTTCAGGGTTTTTACTTAATTTGTTATATGTACTCAAAAATACATATTTAATACAATTTTGGATCAAATCTTGAAAATGACAAATAAATGTGTTCTTTTGTACTCAAGCAAATGCTATGATAAAGCAGCTTTTGCTGTCGTTCTTTTAATATGTGATGAAACACATAAAAACAAGAGATTGAACCTTGTTAACATCTAAGCGACTCTTTTTTTTTTTTTTTGTTTAGGTATGTGTCTGTCTGTGTGTAAGCTGTGAATACAGCCTGTATCCATACAGTATACATACAGTGTGTTTGAATATATATTGCCCCGTGAAGTGTACATTTTGATAGCATGCGCGCCTGAGCGACACGCTCACTGCTGAGCTCTGCAGGGAGACGCAGACTGGAATTCAGAGCAGAACTGCGGTGAAAGGGCGCCCCTCTCTAATGCTCGAGATAGGATCAGTGTTTACAAGAACAAACTGCAGAAAAATTGCAACACGTCTCCCAACATTTTCCGTATGTTAAATTTAACATCTGACAGAGGGGGAAAGACGATCTGTCAGACTTCGTTCCGGGGTAAATGAAAACATTAAACACAGCTTAGGTTTGACTGCTTGTTGACAGATGTGCTTTAATAAAATGTGATTACAACTCAGAAAAGATGTGATGTATTTAAATGGATGCAGAGCCGATATGTTGCGGCAGAGAAACTGGAAATCTGATACTGATATTGTATTGCTTAGGGGTGGCAATAAAATGATGTGTCAGGTGTTGGTGATACAGTTATGTAGCCAGTTCTGCTGCTCTGTCTTCTATTAAGGCTAAAACAAGTCGGATCTCACTCTTTAAAATTCCCACATGTCCTGCATTTCTGAATTCTCTATTCAGTTCTGTCATCGTTACTGTACTTCTAGTTGAATGTTAATGTTTTACTCTCACAGGCCACTTTAATCGGTACAGCCATTCCCTTTAGAGGTACCCATATTCTTCATGGCATATATTTAGCAAGTGACATGAGATATTCTGCAGAGATATTGATCCATGTATAGGAACACATCGATGCTGCAGATATGTCGGCTGCACATCAGAGAGGCGGTCTACCGAATTGAGACTTGGTGACTGCGCGGGCCTTTTGGAGTACAGTGAAGTAATTGTCAAGTCGAAGATAACAGGTTAAAGCTCGGTGACATTTTCTTGCTGAAAGATGCCACCAGAAGATGGATACACTGTGGTCATAAAGGAATGGCTGGTCAGCAACAATACTCGGGTCAGCTGTAGCTTTTAAATAATGCTTGACTTTTACTAATAGACCCCAAAGTGAGCCAAGAATTTATCTTCCACACCATTACACCGGCAGGCTGAACTGTCGCTCCGAAGCAGGAGTTTCCATGGTTTCGTGTTGTTTTCACCAAAAGTCTGACCGTAACATCTGAATGTCGTAGCTGAAATCCAAATGAATTGGACCTGGTAAAGTTTGTTGACAATCCTGGCCCGAGGCTTGGCTGTCAGGAGTGGCACCTGGTTTTGTCTGCTGCTGTTGTCCACCGGCTTCAGGTTTTAACACGTTGCGCATTCAGATATGGTATCTTCTATCATCTTAAACCTGTCTGCCCGTTCCCCTCTTAATTCTAACAGGACCAAAGTATTTTCAGCTTGCCGGTCACTGGATAATTTCTCTGTCTTAGTCGACTCACTGTAAATCTCGGAATAGTCGGAGTTCAACACTGACCCAGCAGATGAGCAGTTTCTGAAATATTCAGACAAGCCTGTCTAGTACACACATAACATGCCATCAGGAATCACTTATACCCCCTATCTTACTTTGCATTACTAAAACATCTTACTTTTAATGAGGCATAAAGTTATCATTTTAAATGTGTGTGTCTACATAGTATTAAACTCAAAACAAAGCTTTGGCTGCATCTACCAACGCCATTGGCTGCTTGAAAGAGGAGTGTGAGTGACAGCGCTGAGGCCAGTCAGAGGTCCTGACTGTGTAAGATGAGTTTTGATTGGACTTTCATGGGATTTAATAAGAGGCCAAAATATCGAAGACATTTTGTCAAGTGTATGGTCTTCCACACATGAAGCGGTTCTTTTTTTTCTGACTGTAGTTTGGCTCAGGGAAATTATTTTGTGTCTCTGATGTTACTTTAGATCAAAACAGTTTGAATAAATTCAGTTAATTTTTTTTTGTTGTGGACCAATCTGTTCAAAGAGAAGTGAAATTACATGTAATTTAGCCACACCACTGTGTGTATGTGTATGTTTACAGCGGGAAGAAGTGGGGGAGTTGAACACCTCACCCCTCCAATTAACGGCCACCTGATTAGCTGATTTGTTGCCTTTTAGTTATGCTAATGCCACTTAATTACAGCTTTGGTGGGAACTTGAGACGCTCACCCACACACACAAAGTTCAGCTGCTGTGCCTGGGCATTCACTGCCATTGATTGTGGAAGGCCCCGACGTAAGCCAAACCTGAGTTCACACCTTACACCAAACATCAGCCAGGAGCACATGAATTTAGCTTTGTTTGGAATGAGTGTTTGTCCACATACAGATTCTAGTCTTATAATGTTGGTGTCATCACAGTTTCCACAACACACTTACATACCCACAGGCCAAAGCAAGATGTGCTTTGTTTCAGCATAACTTGTTGAGGCTTTGTGTTTTTTTTTATCTATGTATGTATGTATGTATGTATGTATGTATGTTGATATTCATTTTAACAATAATGAAAAATTCATGAAATACACTGAAGAAAATACATTTTAAAACATTTTTTTTAAATAAAAACAGACTACCTTCGTTTTATTTTTAAAATAACTTAGGATACCCCAACATTTATTCCCACTTAAAATGCCTGACATCACACAGGCATATAAAATCGTGTGCACATAATGAGAGCGACACTCCTTTTGAAGGAGGTTTTCCTGTTTAAACCTCAGACATTTAGTATGGTGTGCTCCTGACTGATAAAGTCGCAGTGAATATCCAAAGAGCTGTCTGAGGCCTTCAGAAAGAAGAGTGTAGCTCTTTATGAGTCTAGAAAGGATTAAAAGAGGCATCCAAAAGTTTCCAAAAACATGAGCTATCATCATGGGACCTAGAGCAGGTTGTTGCTACTGTTGAAGTGAAAGTGCATTCCTGTACAGTCAGAAAGAGGCTGCACACATTTACCTTTAAATGGTTGGTGCGCAAGCAGGAAACGTTGCTCTCTAAGAAGGAAAAAAAAAACACGAAGGCCAGAAAAAAGCCAACTACTGGGATTGAAGACAAAAAACAGGACTTTTAGAATAAGGTCCTTTGGATGGATAAGTCTAAAATTTATTAATTTGTAATGTTTGGCAAGAATTAACCAAATGCAGCATTCAAGGAGAAAAATCTCATACCAGCTGCAAAGCATGGTGATGGAAATGTCACGGTAGGGAGATGCTTTGCTGCGACAGAACTTACACAGCATACAATCGTAAAATTGTAAATTCTGGGTTAGGGGTGTTTCAAGGGGTGTTTGAGACTGTCTATAAAAATACTTAAGGCTTAAGCAGAACGGGACCCTGCAACACATCAGTAAATCCACAAAGGACAAGATGGGAACTAAGAAATAGAAAGTCATGGACCATGTCAAAGCTGAGATCATGATCTGATTGGGATTTGAAACTGGCCGTACATGCAGGAAACCTCTCAAACATCTCAATGCTGAACGTGAAGAAGGGGACAAACCTTCCTCAAACCAATGTCAGAGACTGATAGATGGTTAAAAGAAGCACATCAATGACAGTATTTCAACCGAAGGGGATAAGACTAGCTATTAGCATGAGTCCTAACATTTCCCCCAGTTAGAATATAGCTGTGTATTGATAGGTTTTGTTTAATGAGCAAAATAAGGTTCATTTTATTTTTTTTCATACACTGTATACCCCATATTAAGATGTCTTCTCTTAGCATCGGTACAAGGAAGGAATCAAAGAACCGGATAAGATAAAGGGGGTTAAAGCTAATCCGGCAGCAGAGTGAGTCACAGGACCAATTCGGCGAGGTAGTGGGAAGTGTGGGTGCAGAGCATGGCGGCGATGCCTGCTTTGGGAGTGCAAACATAAACCAATGCAACACATGGGTTTCTCTGTTTGGAGTGTATAACGACTTAAACAGCTGGCCACGACATTTCAAGAACGCGAGCATCGACAAAGCCCCTTTAGATAAGTAGACATGGAAACCTTTGCATGTTGGGACAATTTCTTCTACTGAAGTAAAAACAAACTGCATTCGCTAAGATTGTCGCTTTGTGGTCGCATAATTTATGCACCTAAAACTAAGAAGTTTAAGAAGTTCTTTCAGTGTTTGCTTTTGACTTTTGGATCTTTTCAAAAGTTTAGATTCCGTTCATGAGTCAATCCAAGCCCATTTGTCGACTGACATCCTTCTGAGTTGTCATGCTGTTGTGAATAAAAATTAATTAATATATCAGGATCCATTATAAATTCATTATTTGGCTTCATCCCTGTCTTCTTTCTCTCACTCAGTCTTTAACCTCCTTAATTATTCTCTCATTCTCCCTGGTTTTGAGCTCTAACTCTCTATTTCCAAATTGGATATTTGTAGTCAACAGCAATGCACAGTAATCTTGGGCTGCACAATACATAACAGTGCATCTTTTTCACAGTGCCTATGTGTGAAATAATGATAGAACAAAAGGCTCTTAGGAATGCATTAAATATCCATTTTGCTGCCATGATAAATTCAGCTTGTTGGATGGAGTCATACTCCAGTGGATGCCCTCACCTGACACGGATGATGATACCCAAAGAAAGAGATAAAGAGGAGAGGAGAAAAAGGGGGATTTTAGCTGATACCGTCATTGCAATATTGAACAAAAACATAGCAATAGCATGATTTCCTAATGTTGTATCATCCCCATGAAATGAAGTCCTGGGATCTAAAAGGTGTAACTTGATGCGTATGCGTTTATTAATGCATTCTGTTTGTTTAGTTTGTAAACTCTTACGGTCATCTGCGACTTTCTGCCTTCAGACTGAATAAAATCGGCACTCACCTCAGAGGGCCTGTTTCAAAAGCAGACATTTAGACTTGTTATACAGCATAATTAGTTATCCTGTCAGGCCCTGAATTTAAACAAGTGAGAACAAAACACCCTTAAGTCATAGTTATACACCAATTGCTGTCTTGATTCTGTCACAAACGATGCAAGGCATTCAGCTACACGTTAAACAGTTTGCTTCAGTTAAGTCAGCATTCAGACTAATAATAAGTTAATCATAATCACCCAGAGAATTAACGTAATTTCATTCAGATAGTTTAATAGTGAAGGAAAGAGGATTGGGCCAATCCCTTCATTGGATCTGAGAAAGGGCTTGTTTACATATGTGTGTCTGGGTGCTGTAGCTTGTGTGTCTGAGTCACTTGGTAAAACCCAAACATCAGCTCAGGTATCCCAGACAATTAAAAGCCAATGCAGGCCCAGATGCCTTTTTCCTACCACCATCTGGGTATTAACCTAAACTCCTGTAATATATTAGCTATGAAGTGAGCAGCTAGCAGGAGGACCACACAGGATAAGTGCACATTTCAGCTTACAGGCTATCCTGGTAACGTCACGACTGCGTGAATCAATGAGTTTGTTTAAATAAATGTCAGGCAGAATGAAGGAGGTGATCCTTATTTTGTCCTCACTCTTTTGCATCAACAAATGCTTCACCAGCCATCACTTTTAGTACTATTTATCACACACTTTAACCGTGAACAAACACAAGGAGATTTCCTTTCTGCTTTAAAAAGCGAATCTCACACACGTGCACACAGACTAAAAATGCTTTATTTTTTAAAACATGTAGCAGTACTTTTAGTAAGCAGAGCAGATACTGAGTGTTTCTCTGTGCCTGCGTACTATGTCTAGTTATAGGGTTGATGTTAAATGAAGATAAATGAATTATTCTACAACCTCCATTAAGACTGCACGCACAGACATGCACAAGTATGATTATTTACTCACTGGACGGTGAAATTATAAAGACCAGTGTCACTTGTGTTTTGCCTGCTGGGAAAATGTAAATTAGCTCACATACAGCTATTTATTTTCTATTCAGACACAATGTAGTTTGTTTTTAGCTATTTTATCCATGCAAGATCCATGCATCCATTTTCTATACCTGCTTGTCCTTGCCTGTATAGAAAATACCAGGCCCAGGCCTATTGAGTGAGAGGTGGGGTCGGCTGAAGATCACATAGCAACACAGAGGCACATGTGACAAACAACCATGCTCCAGAAAAGCTGTTTATGCAAATAAAAGAATCAATTTTTCACACAACAGTTAGACTTTGTCATACAACGAAAACGTCTTGTTAGGTTGCCACTTTTCATGTTTGGTTATTCCTGCAAACCTAAACAGATGTAATTTAGCTCTGTGTGCATACAACTACAAGCATACGTCACAGAACTAATCCTTGAAACTGTTGTTGGTCAGACTGAGTAGTGTACTGTTCAGCACTGCTCCACACTTGATGCACACATGCTAATCTGGCTCTCTGATTACATTCGTTTTCAGCAAAGAATCCTCACATTCTGCTTCTTTGATTAGAAATGAAGCGTTGATAGGCATCAAAATAGCGTTATGAGTTTTTCCTCAAAAGTAAATGATATCAACGTATCTTTTTGTGCGCATTTTGAAGTATTGCATTAGAAAAGGTTGATGGAAACAGCATCAGTTGACATCACTTCATCAGTTTTGCAAAAAAAGTTTTTTACTTTTCTGAAAAAGTTAAAAACGTGAAAAATGTGAGATGCGAACACATTCGCCGAATAAGTTCTGACATAGTTTTACCTCACACAACTGACCAGCTGTTTTCACTGTTTGCGTCTTTCTGGATATTCCCATAACGCGTATAGAAATGCATGTCTTCCTCTACATCTCTGCTTGTGACATTGGTACTTGTTGACATGACAGAACAATGCGGTACCGCGCGCGAGCTATTTTTAGAAACACAACGTCACGATGACGTCACATCACGTGGTACGCAGTAGGGCAAACTCCCAAACACGCCGCTGTTTTGCTGTGGAAGAGACGTGCGTTAGCCTAGGTTTTACTCGGTAAACGACTGCTTTTTCCAACATCTAAGACCATGGTTTATAAACATTGTTGCTATGGGACGTGCAACAGCGACTCGAGGTACGCTGATCGGCCGCATATGAAGGATGTTTTCTTCATTAATTTCCCGAAACTCAAGAGTGCCAAGGAGAAGTGTGTGCGTTGGGTACACTTGTGCGGGCGGCCTACAC
This sequence comes from Fundulus diaphanus, assembly GCA_037039145.1. NCBI lineage: Eukaryota > Metazoa > Chordata > Actinopteri > Cyprinodontiformes > Fundulidae > Fundulus > Fundulus diaphanus. The sequence continues at coordinate 17,429,438 of CM073126.1, forward strand.
AACATTTCAACCCGGAAAAAGTTACCAAATTCACCTACATATGTAGCAAGCATTTTGTCGGTGGAAAGGGTGATGATAGCATATAGGCTAGCATGTTAGCAGGCGCTAACATGGTACCCTGCTACCGGGATAGCTTACTCAAAAACAAACGCCCTGAATCTCTTAAGCGAAAGATTCTGAGATGTGAACAATCGTTTTGTAGCTACCTATTGGCAAGATATACAGATTCCTGGACGTTGATTGCAAACAAACAAAAAAGGCGACGTGAACGGAGCACGGTGGAAATCATAACAAAGGCATGAACGCCGAGCAGGGAAAAAAACAAAGCTTACCGTTGAATCAACTCGGCCCGTCTTCCGGTTTTTTTGAGCCCTCGACACTCAAGCCACCGTTTCAGCTGAAGGTTGGTGTGCTCTTCCACAGTGCGACCAGTAAACCGTGCGCCTGGGACATCGTCTTGGGTAAGTTTAATGGCTGCAAAGTCGGTCATATCGCTGGTTCTGTTGCGCTTGTAATGGCTGGTTTGTATGTGCGTTCTACGACTGTTTGCCCTACCGGTGCGGCAAAAGGGGCGTTACTCTTAAGGCCGTGACGTCACGTGCGCGGTACCGCATTACAACTTGCCTGATAGCAACACATTCCTGAAAACCTCTCTCCATTTTTCTCAGATGTGTGGTCCATGCTAGTTTGCAACCTCTACTTCCTGTTTATTACAGCCGTGCGTAACATCTACCTCTGATGAAATTACGCTTTGCATAGCCTGGTTTATTCATATCACTACATCTTCTTCTTTTTTGCAAAATTTTAAGAGTTCACTCAAACTTTTCATGACAATTGGATGGAGACATAGCTAATGTTGCCTTGCAGCAAGAAGTTCCTAGGTTCAAATCCCGGCGCGGTGTTCTTTCTGCATGGTTAGCATATTCTCCCTGTGCATGCATGGGCACTCTCCGGGTATTCTGGCTTCCTCCCACAGTCCAGAAACATGAATGGTAGGTTAATTGGGCTCTCTAAATTAGGTGTGAGTGTGTGTCCTGGGTGTAGCCCGCCTCTTGCCCAATGACCACAAGAGATGCAACAATGTTTTACAATAAGTCCCCACTAATTTGTTAGGTGACACCACCTTCTGCTTGTGACCGATGCTGCAACCCGCCCCAATGCTGTTTGATCACCCACATACAGAAAGATACTACTTGATCAAAACCTACCAATAGAAATGCAATAATGTTCAATGGTATGTTTTGATATAAATAAAATGATAAATCAATTATTTGTTTCTAGCTGTTATGGCAATGCATTGCTGCAAGAGATGCTTTTGCCAATGTGATAGAGGTATTACACACCACAAAGAAACCTTTGAACACAACCAAACTAATGTACAATTCCTCCATTTTAAACAAAATAACTACAGAAAAAAGGTCAACAAGTTTGGAGTAACACGTGATTTGAAATCTTTAGCTCCAAATAGCTTAGTATCCTCAAAAGCACAAAGAAACTAATTAATGAGCAGAACAGCTTTTAATGGCGAGCTGCAAGGGACGAAAGAGGAGGATTTGTGTGGTTTGGTGGGAATTCTACCTCTCAGACATCTGAGAGGTACATCTTAGAGATTAACCTTTCACCTATCAATCTCTAGATTTCTGCAGTATTTCTCCACCAGTCCATTCAGTTTGTTGTCGTCTGTAGTCACCTGCACAGGAAAGACCTCTCAGAGCTGAGTGCAGAAAAACGAGGCTTGGCCAGCCTCCAAGGAACTCGCTCTTGATTAGTCTTGTCTGTTTGGTTTAAAAACTGTCTTTCCTGCGTCGTATGTCTTCTTGTTTCCTCTCCCTGAGAGCCTCTCAGCGCTGTGGTCACTGTGTTCGTCTGGTGGCCTGCAGACCTCGACGTCTTCTGGAGGGACTGAGCTGCGGTTTCTCCCACACACCGAATACAAACACACGGGCACACATAAACACACAAATGCATGCTCATGTCATGTCTCTGTCTTTCCATCTCTTTCAGCTTTTTAGCCACACACATGCACCACTCTCCAACTCCATCTCCTGGAGTCCCTCTGTCTCTGATTTTCTTTTTTGTTTGTTTGTTTCGTCAGTTTTCCACCTCCGCTCTGTGTCCTCCCTCGTTTCCAGCTGTGTAATATGGCGAGCGGATACATTATAAGTAGCATCGGGCTTTGCTATAAATACGCCTGCCCACCCAAGACTGGATTACTATTTTTCTTATAATCTCTGTGGTTTTTCTTTAAATCAGGCAGATTATTATCTGGTTTTTATTCACTGCTGTGGGTTACCGTTTCAGAGTTTATCTGGAGTCTTAAGATTTTCTTCATAGAGTGGTTTACTTTTGGTGATGTTTGCGGAAGATTATTGAGTAGGATCAGAAAATAATGTGGGGGAAAAATGGCATTTATAATGTAAAACCTTAATTTTTCTTTCTTACTACTAGGGGTTTGGCTATAACTTTTTTTATAGATGGTAAACTTTTTTTCAGCTGTGTCGGCCCACAGCTGGGACCCAGCTGCGTGAATCAACCTTTCCCCGTCTGCTTTATCCATCCAATCTTCCCTCCCTTCTGTTCCTCTCCTTATTTCCTCCTCTTCTCCTCTTAAAATGAGTTCAAAGCAATAGTTTGGGCTTTACCTCGTTGACACAGGCAGAAGTTAAGCAGACGCAATAAAAGGACGACAAGAGCGTTTTAGGCTTCGTAGACAGGGAGAAAAGAAACATATACATGGTAGCGTGGGTGTGAGTGTGTGTAAGATGGAGGTAAAGAGAGAGGAGGGCGGAGACCAGGAAAACCACCGGTATGTGGAGGATGGTGGGTGGGCGCCCTGGAAAGAGGACAGAGGAAAAGTTAGGATTATGAAAGAGTGAAGGAGTGGTGAGTTATAGGGAGAGACGGAGGATGAAGGAACCGGGCTCACATGTGTCGGTGGCTGCACATCTGCTGACTTGATAAAGCTGTTGGTGGAGAACATCTGAACTGCCTTTGAGGAGGTGGAGCTGCTCAGCGGCTGACGCTACAAATCAGCGCTTCTTGAAGCAAATGGAAACAATGAAAGTTGAACTGAACCTAATCCTAAAACAAACACAACCAGTTCACTGACTAATCAAACCAACAGTGACAAAACAGTAATCAAGACTCAGCAGCTAAGGCAGAAAATCGTACTTTTGCACCAAAATTACGGTTTACTGACAGTGTTCAGGCCATAATTTACTGATTTGAATAAATAGCCCGACACATATTATAACAATGTTGTAGGCTGGGCTTTAAACTCACTACTAAGAGACAGTCCTTTGTAAAGGAATTCACACCGTTATAGGTTTTTTTAGAAATTTATTGGGATTTTTCATGATATTTCCAAAAGAAGTGCATAATTGTGAAGAGAAAGGAAAATTACATGGTTCTCAATTTTTTTAATTTTTTGTTTTTACAAATAAAAATTTAAAAGCTATGATATATATTTATATCGCTCAGTTAATTTGTTCGTTCATTCACTTTACTAAAGACACACGGGTCCAAAATAAAAAGAAGAAAATAATAAAATCCACAGTGTCCAAAATTAACACGAAGGATAAAATAGATCCTACAACTTTGGAAAAAGCCTCAACTAACTTAATGCAGGATCTGACAGAAATACAGTTATACTATTTCTATTTAGTCCTTTAACCAACCCATACAACTATACATGAGATTCCTCGGCACAACAACCCTAACGAATGTTTGGCCTGCAATACTCCATCTTGGCATCCTAAGCAGCAACATCATTTCATGATTGTACGCTATAGTGAGTTTCCGTATGAAATATTCTCTTTAGCTCCTCCACAGCTGAACAGTGCACATAGGAGTACAATAAGCTCTATAGAGTCCAACCTTCACTGGAGTGGGTGCATATACCAAATTGACATCTCAGCATTAAGGTATATTGTAGGTAAATGTCTATATCATCAGTACAAACTTTAAAAACAACATCAGACAAAGAGCGGTCAGGAAATGTCAAATTCTAGTTTCTTCCATTGTTCTGGCAATCTAAAATATTACTCTTTTATGCATTATAATGAGCCAAACCATACTGAACAGCAGACCATCAAAAACCAGCAATATAAAGGCCAATAATATATGCAAATAATATAAGTAATTCATCTACATATGTCAGATAGTCAGCTGTGGTATCACCAACTGTACACAATCATTTCACCAAATTAAGCCCCTTTTTCCCTGACACCCCTAAAGAAGATCCTGTAAAATCAGCAACTTTCAGAGCTCACCTAATTAGTAAATATGTCCAGTCAAAGCCTAAAACTAAATCTAGTGGAAAATATGTAGCAGGGCTTAAATTTGCATCACAAATTCTAAATAAATCGGACTGATCTTGGGATGATTTGCAAAGATGAATATGCAAAGACTTTAGTCTGTTTATCTGCAAAAGCAGTAGAGACAAGCAGAATTTTTTAACTTTAACATGACAAAATATAAACAATGCTCAAGGTGTATGAGTACAGTACTTTCTCTTGGTGTGGCACTATTTATCTTATTGTCAGTGAAACTATGCTATGAGCCTAACAGCTTCACTCATTCTGCAGATTTTACCTCCTGTTTCTGCTATTGTGCGTCATGTTGAGGTGCTTTTCTGAAGCCCCCGGTGCCTTGATGTCTGTCATCAGTCACTCAGACTGTGTAGCAACAGGGAGATCAATGTTTCATTCTGCTGTTTTAAGATGGTGAGAGACCCAGCAGTGAGACGGTCACCACCACAGCTTTCTCTGCACGGCCTTTCTCTGCAGAGATATTAGACATCTGAATCTGTGGTGATTGAAACAGGGATTAAGGTGCTGACAAGAAGTGGTCATAGAGTAAAGGCTTTCGGAGACTGGATCTCACAGCAGTGCTAAACGCACTATAACTTTTCAGTTTTCTTCTGAGAAATAAAGGTTTTTGAAGCATTGTCTCCTCACCTTTTTCGGTCTCGATCCGCAAACTAACAGCATTCCAGACTCTTTTTTTTTATCAATGTAACCGTAACAACAGAATATGCAATAATCAGTTATTGCAGCATGTTTTCTTTAAAGATTAAATCAAGACCCCATACTGGATATTTTGACGTACTCGAGTCCCCACCCAAACTTTGGGAATAACTAATTTAAAGTAGGGGCTGTACGGTGGTAACCTGACTCTCGGCAGATGGATTTCGTTCCGCAGAGCTCCACACATCCATCTGGGATTGCTCCGTTGGAGAAGCCTTATCAAAAATGCTTGCATATGATTGGTTAAACCACTTGTCCGTCATCTTTACTGACGTGCTACTTCAACCACTCACATCGGAATCAACCTGTGACGCTAACATTAGGGAAGATCAAGCCTTTGCCAAACGTGGCCGGGAGAAGGGCAAAACCATCGTTTCCACGCTTTCAAAGCTTTTCTCTGGTGTTCATTTAAAGAATTAATATTAGGTAGATTGGACAACACTGATGAAATAGCAGCATCAATGTTACCACTTGCTTACCACGGTTCGGGCCAATCATGTTGTGCAGCTGTGGGCTTGACCGACAAGCTCACAGCTGCACCTAAATAAACATGGCAATGCAGGAGGACACGCGCGTAGCTGCTGCTGTCTCATCTGTTTTGTCAGAATCCACAATTTCTTTTTTGAAAGAAGAACAGCAAGGAGGGCCTTGACCAGCGTAACATGGTTTCTCATGGTGCCTGCTGCTTACATTTTCATTTGATACTGTGATTGGCTAAAACCAACATGTGGTTGCTGCGCCCAATCAGCTCGGAAAGTTCTGCTGAATGTCCCTCCTTTCCCCGAACGGAGTCAATGGGAGCAGTCCCACATTGATAATGTCCTGAACGGAGAGTGCTACATTGTCAATCTGGCTTGCCAGGTTAGGTTTGCTGCACAGGGATGTCAGATCTTTCACAGTATGTTGTGTATTATAAATCATGCTGAATGATTGGGATTTTTGTTTTTTCGATATCAAGAAGGCATCTTGGCATTTGTGTAAAGGCATGTATGAGAAACAAATGTGTATCTGCATGTCCCGAGGAGCCAGGACATTCTGCAGAAAGAAAGCTGTGGAAATCTGTACTTCTTTTCAAGTCATTGAGAATGGCTGATAACTTTTTTGATAATTGTTTATGTGTTGCTGTCAGTACAACAATTTGAATGTAGCTACAACATAGGGGAAATAAATGAAGCAAACATCCAGACCATGAGCAAAGGATGTGAAGCAGCTTTTCTGTTTGCAGTACAGGCTTTAGGAGCTTTGCTACTACCTTTGGACAGGATACTGCTGATCTGATGTAAATATTTCTTTATTAGTAAGTATAAGTAAATACAAAAAAATATCATACTTTTTTGTATCAGAGAAAAGCCTCTGTGCTGAAAATTAGACAGAACTCAATGCTTTAGTGTTAATTTGTGGAGAAACAGAAAATAAACAGACAGTTCATTGTCAGGCAGAAGTTCGGGACTGACAATATTATGCCTTCTTCCTGTTGCTGTTTAGTGAAAATATATTCATCTTAAATGTATTGCTTCATTTTTAGATTATTTTAGGTTGTTCATCATGAAAACTGTAATCTGCCAATTATTTCCTTTGGAGTGCAAAATCAGGCAGTTTATCTCGGCTGTAATTTCATCTCACTTTCATTGAAGCCAGTTCCAGTAAAATGACAGAAGAAATGTCACATCTTACAGAATTTTTTGCTGCAGTGATCAAGGTTTATTTACAGAGCTCGCTGAGGTTATATGGACCTCCGTAAAGATATCTAAAAACCCTTTGAATAAATTCATCTTTCATTGCAATAGTATGATCTCACACTTGAAAAAGTTTGAAACGTTCTACTTATTTGAGTGCCTTTAATCAGTGGGGATAAAAAAAGTTAAATACTATTCATAAAAAACATCAGTGCCACATTTATGCCCCTTACTAATAATTAATTTAAAGGAAAAATGACAGAGGCATCTTCTACAAAATTGGAAAGACAAGAGAACCTACTATTTGGTGCATGTGTTGATCTTCAAAAGTTGGGAAATAGCGACAATAGCCACTTGCTTAAAGGTAGTCTGTGATTTTTCTGGAAACGTAAGTAAGAAACGCCCAAGTCCCTCTCTGAATAACTGCACATGCGTAACACCATTTTACCTGCTCTTCCGCTCCTCAGTAGGATCACGTGAAAAAATCTCTCCAATAGACTCTGGTCTTATTTCTTTCTTCTGAGGTCTTTGTCTCATATACTTGTAAGGCAGTTTGCTTCTTGCGACTGTCAGCCATTGACAAAGTATACGTGAGAGCAGCAGAGCTCCAATGAACGACTAACACCGAAGCTAACTGGATACATAAACACTAGAAGTGTGCATGTGCAGCCAGCAAGCAGAAACTAACAATGACTGAGCACACACACTGGCGTTACGTGAGTGCGTCAGAATGACTGGCATGTGGGACAACCAATAGATAAGGTGATCCCCCCAGAACCTGGAGGACATGGGCAAGACCAATGTTCTGACCAATGGCAGGGATTGGTCAGAGTTTTTACAGTCCTGCTGCTCCCACAGAGATCTAATTTTCATTTATCAGGATGGAAAGACCATTTCACCCAGTATACCAAAAAGTGTTTCTGAACAGGATTACCAACTATAGCTTTAAACGTGCTAATATGTACATTCAGAGCAATAATTAAACAGCTTGAAACAACTTAAACTGAAACGAACAAGGCTGGATGAAGACCCTTTTTATTTTACCTCTATGCATAATGAAGACGGTGGTAAAGCAGGTAAAGAAAGATCTCCAATGTTCACTGCGGGAGAACTGTTGCAAAGAGTTGCTTCTAGGACAGGAAGTTTATTTATATGGTACTATTTATTCACAATGTAATTCAAAGTGCTTTACAGGAAAGAACTAAAACGAATACAGATAATAGAAACCAATTAAAAACACAAAATACACTTTGGGTTCACCAAGAATCCATAACAGTGATTAGACTTATCTACATAGCAACTATGTGTTTCAGAGGTAGGCATGGGAAAAGCCTTTTCATTCCTACCATCACAAATGCAACATGTAGAGTTTGCTCAACTCTACTGGTACTTTACCTGGAACTGTGATTTATTTTTCAAATAAGACTAGGATTGAGCTTTTCAGAAACAAGTACTGGTTTGTCGCTTCTGACATGAAACAGAAGATGAATTTGTGGAAATGCATTTCGGGATCTATGATGCTGTGGGCCTTCTTCTTACTCAAAGGTCCTGGGAATATTGTTAGAGTGCACACCATCAGGAAATCCTTGATTTAATTTGTACTCAAATAAAAGGTTGGGAGTTTTTGAAAATTGTCATTTTAAGATTGTGTTGCTGCAATAAAAGGAAAACAACCCTTTTAAGGCTTTTTACCAATCTTTACAAGGAATGTGATGTGCACTGTATGGTCGACATTCTTTGGAGAATGTCTGCCTTGCACTTGCGATTAAAACCATTTCAAATCAAACTTATAACTGCTGCTCATGATTGGATATGACGTTAATCTTCCTTGCAGCAAGTCAGTGAGTGCAGCTTATTGTACAGTACAGTGATGTCTCCATCCCCGTGGCCTTTCAGTGGTCACGCCATTGGCCCCCATCACATTACACCACAGCAGCTGTGAGTAATTCACTCAGTCTGGGTGAAAAAAAAGGGGGTAAAAAACACAGGGAAGGGTGAGCGGGGGAGAAAGACAGGAAAAAGAGAAGAGTGGGGGTTACAAAAACAAAGGCAGAACTTAAAAACAAAGTTTACCACCAAAGGAAAACAACAGGGCCAGAAAAATTCAGTGTCAGAGGAGGGAAAGAAACAGGAGGGGGGCAAAAAACGAAGTAGAAACTGAGCCGCGGTTGGCCAAGGGCCTGAGCCCCGCCTTCTCACCCCCCCCCCCTCCCCTTCCTCCCTCCCATGCTCGGTCTCCAGCGCTAACACAACAGAATCCCCCACAAACCCAGCCACATCAGGAATGGCTGGCTACATTATAGCTGCCATTATCGTCTCTCAAGTCATAACAGCCAGAGAACACCCACCTCGACTGCTGCTGCTCAGCCAGGAGGGGGAGGGCCGAGCTCGCAGGAATGAGCAGAGAGGGAAGGAGGGAGAGGGTGGAGGCAGCGGGGGGAGACGAGGGAGCAGGAGATAGTTCAGAGATACAGAGCAGTGGAAAAGGCGGAATGAGACGACGAAAAATGGAGGCTGGGGGCAGAAGAAGCTAAATACTTTGGGGCTTACAAAGCATGTAACCAGCTCCAGAGGTGTTAGTCAAGATTTATTTAATATATCTGGTGTACGTAAAAGCTGACAAAGTTATAGACTATTCCAAAGAAACGTATTCTCTTGAGATTTGAAAAGATACGAGCCAAGGAGGAAAGGGCATTTCATTATGATTCGTTTCATATATTGTTTGAGGAAGGTAATTGGGAGTCCCAGTTTAGAGTTACACCCAAGAGAAAGAAAGAGCGCAGAGCCGCATCAGACCTTTTGTCTGACACGAGCAGTGACCTGTGAAAATGTCCGTCCTCTCTGGAGACGTCCTCAGAGGGAGGAGGAGGACCCACACTTTATGAGAATGTCCCAAATGGTCAAACAGGGCAAGCCCAAACAATGTTTGCCTTTGTGTAACACAAACGCAAACTATCAGTGGAGAAGTCAATCTGCTGGGACTCCATAGACCATTAGTGTTAAAGTCATACTCAGTCGTACGTTTCCCTAAACAGGCATTGTTCTTTATTTTGAACTTAGTAATGCTTGAAGTGTGAGAGACGAGCAGAGAGGAGACATAAAGCATGTATGACTTCACAGCTGGTAATATACGGGAACTGAAGGGTGCTGATCAGAGTAGATGAGGGAGATCTCAGTTCCTTTGACTACATACTAACAAAGCTGAATGGAGATTTTAAAGATTTTTTTTAATAATTATCCTTTTGCCTCTTAATCTTATGCTGATGTGTGTTTCCTGATCCAGGAATTAAGTGAACGTTAAGTGAAACTTTACAGTAAATGTGATTCCCTCTCACTAACATTTACTGTTCTTAGATGGGTTATGATCTTTTTATACGTACACATCTATAGTACCTTTCACAACCATTTGATGCTCTTGGAGGTTTTCATATTTTCTCACAACACAACCTTTTATTTTTGGGCAACACTTGGTGCATTGGTCACAAGAAACCAGAATTGATTTTTTTGTGCTACCTGTAAAATACTGTCTTGAGTAGCCAACTCTGATACCCTGAACACGCTTTCCTTACTGTGAAACACGGCAGCATCATGCTATGGGGATGCTTTTCTTCAACAAGGAATGGGAAGCTTTCAAGAGTTTACTTAGATGGAGCCAAATCTGCAAGAAAAACCTGTCAAAGGCTGCAAAAGACATGAGACGTGGACTAAGGATCAGCTTCCAGCAAACCCTAAACGTACAGCAAGTCTTTTTTTGTTTGTTTGTTTGTTTGTGTGAGCCTTTGCGAAATTGATGATCTTTGTTGTTTTTGGCATTCAATGATTGGTAGCCATGTTAAGCTGCCCCGGAGGTTTACTTGTTTCCCCCTTTGTCGTGTCCAGCTTCATGGCAAGCAGAATGATGCTCTGGCTGCCGTAGTTTTATCAAACATATTTGGTTTTCCAAGTGAGGCTTTATACCTATAAACCCATGATGATTTATTTTATTGCTATTAAGGTATTATGTACAAACTGACACCAAACATGACAGAGGAAGAGGGGGAGAGGTGAAGCAAGGACATAGTAAGTGAACAAGAGACAAAACAGAGACACAAACAGAGCATATAAGACTATTCTGTAGATTTACTAGGCAATACCATAGTCAGGATTTCTCTAGAAGTATCTACTTTTATTTTACCCCCACTATGAAATATTGGCAAAGATGAGACAGACACAGTGGTTCCCAAAGGTCTACATACCTCTGTGAAAATGCCAGGCTTTGGTGATGTGATAAGAATGACTTTGTGATAAATCATTTCAAAAACTTTTTCCACATATACTGTGACATACTATAATCCTGTACAATCTATAAGTGCAAACATTTTAAAGGATGCAGTAACCTTAATACACACATTTGCACATCCCTAAGGTAATACTTTTTGAAGCAAGTTTTGACTTTATTTAAGCCTTCTTGAGTTCCCAACAAATGTATAATGAATCTGAACAAAGCTCAGCTGGTCTTGTAGGAACTTTCTTGACATTAGCTCACTTGCATCCTAGGGCTAAACCCCAGGTTTAAAGAGAGACGGGGGAGAAAAAAAAAAGATCAAAATCATCTCACTGTCAGGAGAAGGTACAAGAATCTCACAGCATTGCATATGCACCGCTGTTGAGCAAAGGTAACCGTGCATGTGGGAGAAAACGAATGACAAAAGGGACATTAGGGAAACTGGATACTTTTGGCTGGGCCAACCCTTCAGTTGTGGTGGAGAGCTGTTGTTTTTACCATGACTGTGAGTCCGAGCATATCAAAAAAAGAACAGCTTAATAGAAGGAAATTCAACTTTTGTAATGGGATAAGCGTAGTCCACAAAATAATTTGACAGAACACCTGCGAATGGCCAAATATTGCCAGGTCAGTATGTAGGAAGCTGATAAACTCCCACCACAGAGGACTGGATGCTGAAATTAAATCAAAAGGTGTTTGAATAAAAGTACTGGCTTAAGGGTGTTCACGTTTATGCAACCAGGTTATTGTAGTTTAGACTTTTATCTTCACGTTGGCGCTACAGAGCAGTATTTGCAAAAAACCAGCCGTCACAGAGACAGCTTCTTTCCCCAGGTTGACTCTCTGATGAACACAACGAACACCTTTGAGCAGTCGGCTGCACTGCTGTGAAAGAAAATAAGTATATTAACTTTTCACAACTCACAACCTTCCTTTTTCTTTACATGTTACGAAAAGAATCTCATACTTTTTAAATACATAGACCAAATATATAAAAATCAATATGTTTTTATTTATTTATTTATTTATTTTTTAATGGATGTGTTTTAGCTTGTAGCAATGTACAGCACTTTTAAGGTCTTTATAAATAAGGATGGTAAGGTATGGTAAGTGCAATTCCTTGATTGTGCACAATCATAGCAGAATCAAGATTATTCTGATTATTTTTGTTCCTTCTAAAGGTTTTTTTTAGTTGAATTCCCAGGATGAATGTCACATTATATACATTAAAGTTTTGAAATCATTTTTCCAGGTCCTATTTTTATTTTTTTTTTAATTGCAAAAACCTGAGATTTTAGACCTCTTTCTGTGTCCTGCTCTACAGCCTGTGATGTTTCAGGGTTAGCGCGGTGTTTGAATGAGGAGGTTTCTGGGTGTAGACGGTGGCTGGACATCCTGTCCTCGTCCTCAGCTCCTCGGTTTCTCCCCAGCTTTCTGTGGTGCCAAAGCGGAGCGGGCTTGTTTGGTCAGCCGCCTGATTTATGGGGCTTGGGTTTTTTTAATACGCTGCTGTCCAGTCTCCCTCAAACGCAGCACCACAGAGAGCCTACTCCCTCCGAGTTTTTCACAGAAAAATAGTAGCACAGCGCTTTGACACCTGTGTCAGCATGGTGTGCAAGTGCATTCATCGGTGCATACTAAAATATACAAGAGTCTTGAGTCATCCTTCACTTCATTTTACTTTCCAAGGAGTCAGACTTTCTGGTGGTGATGATCAGCCCATCTTCCTGTAGGCTTTCTGGACTTTTTCTTTGGACCGTGGCTGCTTCTCACAATTTTTTACTCCATGACCTGATCATTGTCGAAGTAATACATTTGTATTTATTAAAGAACATAACTTAACAGATCATCCAGTATTACCATATAACAGAGAAAGTATTCCTGGATCAATGTGAGCTTCTGTGCTTTCTGTGTCTCTGCTCTGTCTTCTCTAACTCCCAGTCGGTCGAGGCAGATGGCCGTTCGCACTGAGCCTGGTTCTGGTTCTGCTGGAGGTTTTCCTCCATGTTAAAGGGGAGTTTTCCTCTCCACTTTTGCTTCATGCTTGCTCAATATGAGGGATTGCTGCAAAGCCATGGACAATGCAGACGACTGTCCACTGTGGCTCTACGCTCTTTCATGAGGAGTGAATGCTGCTTGTCAAGACTTGATGCAATCTACTGGGTTTCCTTAGATAGGAAACTTTTTGTCTAATCTGTATAATCTGATCCAATCTGTATAATCTGATTGAATTTGATTTTGTAAAGTTCCTTGAGATGGCATGTGTCATGAATTGACGCTATATAAATAAAATTGAATTGAAAATTGAATTGAACTCCAGCTCAAGTAATTCAGGCCTGACAGAGCTTCACACTCAAGGAGCCGACCTGTGAAACATATAGTCACCTTTCTTTTGCTGAATCTATTAAAAATACCGAAAATAACAGAGTTCGATGACAGAAAGTTCTATTTTATCACCAATAAAGTGATTCCCCGTCGGACTTAGCTAAAAAGTTGTCATACAGTAGATGGTTGCTGAATGATGATTTAGCCCTTGAGCAAAGTTTCGCTGAAAAGACGGTGTTTGTTTCTGTTTCAACAACCACAAAAATCAGGTTGAAATGTGAAAGTGGAAAAGAGATCCACATAAAGACGTCTGCTGATGGCAAAATGAGGTTAAAATGGGGTTGTGTTAAACATATTGAATAATCAAGCATGTCCTCCAACGTCTTTGTGTGGGTTCAATTTGAGCGTGAACCCTAAAATAATCCAATTTGTAACATTATTTTCTGAAATGAAGAAAAGGACTAGATTTTTTTTTCTACTTCTTAAAAACATGACATTCATATACTGTACCCATTATCAGTCATATAGAGAGTTTTTAATCCCATATTTAGTTTTGTTCTCTGTTTGTGCTAATTTATTGCTGTTAAAGTGTTTAAAGCCCGACTGGTGGAAAAAACTGCCCAAGTCTAGTGATAAAGTCTGCAAACACTGTAGCACAAGATTACTTTAAAGGACTGCATGATAAACGTTTCCACAATACTTTATTCCCATATACAGTGATCGCAGAAAGTGCAACCAATCTTTTTCCTTTCACAACACAACAAAAATCAGAAGGTGCACACAAGATCCTGAAGGTATGACAGAAGTTTCTAATATTTCTACCACCAGATTTATTTTGCTGTTATACAAGTTGAATAAAAAAATGGGAGGGCTTCTCATACTGTATTAGCATTTTTATTTCTGCAAACCTTATTTTTTTCTCGCACAAAAGAGCAAGTTGTGTTTCATGCAAATGAAATACACAACTTTCTGTTTAGTGTGTGCATGCAGCCGAGTAACAGTAAGACCTTCACACTTTTTTTTTTCTCTACTTCCCTCCTCAGGGAATCCAGCAGCAAACATAAAAAATTCCACCTTGCTTCTTTGCAGGTTGGCTCATACATTATGCAGCTTTTTCTGAGCTCGACCACCATTTATCCAACACACACTCGCACACATATATAAATTTGCTGCTGTAAATTCTCTCTCAACCACATTTGCTACCGGGTTTACGCAGAAGAAACCGGTTCACCACTCCGCCACACACACTCTGCCTCGCACATCCCCTGTAGGCTTGGTGGCCACCGGATCATTACGCGACCCCCTGTCGGGACAAACAGCTGTGACAGTGTGTGTGTGTGTGTGTGTGTGTGTGTGTGTGTGTGAGCGAGTGTGCGCACGTAGAGGGCTGGGGGTCCCAGCGTGGTATTTATTAGCTCTGGACAGCTGAGGTGCTCGGCAAGATCTCTATTTAGCACCACGGGCTAATTATCACGCACACATCCAAAGGCTGCGCTGAATGTGCTCAATCAGTCTCAGACCGCACATGTGATTTAGACACTTGCTAACTTTTGGACCAAATCTCCCCCTTGGTGACTAGTTGGGCTTAAATAGGTCCCTGCTGCCCTTTTAACACTTGTGCTGCCACATAAAGGCCTGGCAACCTGTCGTAGTGAAACCCTAGAGCGTTGATGTGCCGTGGACAGGAGCTGTCCCACTTTAGGTTGGAACCCTTGTTACAAAAGCTGAACCAGGGGGACATTTTGTTTCCGCATTTGTGATAAGATTTCATCCTAAAGGTTGAGACTTTTGACGTGGTACATGCTAAGATTACATGTTTTCCTATTTTTTTTAAGCTCTCTCCTTTTTTTCTTATTTGGTTATAATTACTCTTTTTTTTAAACTCACACACTGCTGCTATTAGTGGTTACACTGATGTGGTTGGATGTAATGAGCAGGTCTTTGTTCCAGAGGTCCCTTGGCTGGAGTTACCTTACACACACAACCCTGGTGAAAGATGCCCTCCTAATATTGGTCCCATACAAAAGGCTGTGTTGTTCTTCTCTGTTACTCAGTTTAAATTGCGAGCGTCTTAAATTTTTTTGGCCTTTGAAGGGTTTAAATGCTAAACCAAAAGCACCTTCTTTTGTGCACGTGTGTGTGTCTTGCATGCAAGTTGTGATGTGCAGGCTTTTGTCCGGTTATCTTTATAAATGTGTTTGAGCAAACTGATAACATTATGTTTATCATTCTGTATTAGAGAATGATATATAGTTAAAATAAACACTATTTTATCCTTTTGTGTTGCCCTGTGATAGACTGGCGACCTGCCCCCCGCGTCTTTGCACAGACGAATGGATATAATGAATGGATTGATCTTGTGTACAGTTCTATTAGAGAATGTAAACTATTAAATGGAAGATTGCTAAAAGCCTGCAAGCATTTCCAAATCCAACATGTTGCACTACAGAGGTTAAAACCTCAAAAGGATAAAACATAGCTGTTGAGCCGGCCTGTTACCTCCTGAAGTCTAACCCTCTCTCACGCTCTTTCGCAGTCTGAATGAACAGCAGGAATGTGTTGGTGTGTCTTAGAAAGCTTTTCTTGCATCTCTGTCTTACTTCTGACTAAGTTTTTAAAGATCTCGCTGACACTGGAACTAGTTAGTGTTGACTCTTCTTCGTTTAGAAACAGCAAGACCTGGTTGGGCTTATTTCGGTGTGCTCTCTGATCAGATAAAGGTTGGACTTTTGCGTTTCTGACAGGACGGTCTCTCAGTAGGGCCGATCCAGCTGAGAATGAGCCGATTCAGCCAATTTCTAGCTAGCTATACCTTTTCTATCATACAGAGGATGTCATGATGATGAATGATTCACCTTCACTTTCTAAGACCATACTCATTCCCCACACAGAACAAAAATTTTGTTTTCAGAGCATAATTATTTAAAAGGGGACCTATTACTTAATTAGGATAGAAGTTGTAATATGTTCATTACATTTTTTATACACAAAATCATTCTCAGATAATTACATTTCGCCTCCTCAGTTCTATCTATTTTGGCCTCTTTTCAGAATGAGCTGTTTTCAGGGCTCTGTCACTTTTATGCAGATAAATAGTAGCTGGCTAGTAGTAGCCTATTGTTAGCTTGTGCTAAAATGACAGATCACGTTCAGGCCAGAAAGCCTTTGTACAGCACATACAGCAGTAAAACCAGCTAATGAAGTGGGCGGAGCTCTACTTGAATTGCTAGGTGACGGGCAGTGTCCGCCGATTGTGACAAAATAATTGGGAGGTTTTTGAAATGGCTTGTTTTCCAGGCAGTACCCAAACATTTACTTATTGCCAAAAAAATGGCTGGATGTGTTTTTTTTGCTTGGATCTATACCTGGACAGTGCAGACCCAAAATGGACCCAAATAGCGCAAAAAGTTAATTTTGCATAATAGGCACGCTATGAAGTCAAGAATTTTACCAATTCTTTTGTCTTTTCTCCTTTTTTCTTCATAGATTTCTGAAAATTAATAAACAGATGGCAAATCGTCACCTCTTAAGCAGGGCTTAAACATCACTTGATAATGACTAGTGCATGTTAACTTTTGTGTTTCTGACAAAACTGAGACTTTTTTACACCTTGTAATAAAAGCAGAACAATTTTCCTTTCATATTGTTCCAATCTGACACCCTATTTGAAGAGAGAATGAGCAGAAAATCTCAACTCAGCAGCTCCAGTTTAACTCTTTGACCATATTCTGTATGTTTACAATTTATAATGGTTCAAATCCCTTTTCTTCTTACTTTATCTTTGTTACTCATACACGAGTGATGGATTTAGTATTTTATACTAACAGTTTAAAATAAACATGACTCAACCTTTACAGAGTTTATTTTCTCCTTAAACTGTTTTTCTTACGTTGGTTCGGTCTGTTATTAACATCCTACGTATGTATTTTTTTCCCCTGACCACAATTGTGTGTATTTGGCCTTTTTCTTTCTGGTGGAGTTTGGTTTTGTTCGCTTGGGTTGGGTTTGTTTGTGTTTCCTCTCCTCAGTCTAACCTTGTCCTTGTCTCTGTGTTGCAGGTCCAGGCTGTAAGGGGAGCAGTAGGTCTCTGAGCTCCAATGCCAGTGGACATGCAGCCACATCAGGGGCTGTATTAC
This sequence comes from Fundulus diaphanus, assembly GCA_037039145.1. NCBI lineage: Eukaryota > Metazoa > Chordata > Actinopteri > Cyprinodontiformes > Fundulidae > Fundulus > Fundulus diaphanus. The sequence continues at coordinate 17,446,866 of CM073126.1, forward strand.
TATGAGACCTCACCCAGCCAGCCCTCCAGAGGGTAAAACAACATACCAATCTTCTGTGTACTCACAGTTGTTCAGCAGCTACAGCAGAGAAACTGAGCAGCACTGGCCTTATTTTTGTTTTCATGACCATAAATACAAATCTTAATGTGCTTATATTCCAACAATTGCTATCGGGCATATCTACCTGGCTCAGTTATTAGTGCATACTAAAAAGATGTATTGATTACAGATGCATATTCTGAGCAGATATGCACAGTTATCTGACAGGAAGTAAAGACAAGGTTTCGATCTTGGGGAAAAAAAGCACGTTAGGAAACTCTTTAAGTCTTCCAAGTTTTGCAGTTTTGGACTTGTCTTATATATATTTTTCCTTACTTGTATCCAATCATTTCACTCATCTGCCCTCACCAGCCACCGTATTCAACTGTTTGTCAACACAAATAGCACATGAGCCAATCGAATGGCAACACCCTTTAGTTGCTTAATTGCATTTAAGAAACCAATTTGTGGCAGAGACGACTTTGAATCACACATCAGAACGAGGAAGAAAGGGGACTTAAGGGTTTGAAACGGGACATGGTTGTTGGTCTCCGTTGGGCTGGTCTGAGTACTTTGGAAAATGCTGATGTATTGATATTTTCACCCAGAGCCAAGGTGAACAAAGAATATCCTGAAAAAGAGAAAATATCATCTCTGAATATACAACAGCGTGAACCAAATAGCAGATGGGCAGCAAAAGATCATGCTGGTTGCGACTCCAGTCAGCTAAGAGGAAACTAAGGCTACAGTTCATACAGGCTCACCAAAATAGGACAATAGCCTAGAAAATGTTTCCTGGTCTAATGAGTCTCAGGTTCAGATTTGGCTTTCAGATGGTAGGTCAGAATTCAGTGTATGAAAGCATCCTGACCAATTATTCAGCCTGGTGTTGGTGATGTAAGGGTGCGGAGGATAAGTTATTGGCGCACTTCTGGCATCTTAGTACCATCATGTAAATGCCACAGCCTACCTGAGTATTTCTGCAGACCATGTCCATCCATGCATCTTCTGATGGCTACTTCTAGCAGCTAAAATGCACTATATCACAAAGCGTAATCCATGTTATGGCTGTAAGTTTAACATGGCGGTGAGTTCACTGTTGCCAAAATGCATTTACAGTCCTGTGCGATGAGGTGGATTCGGAGATTCGAAACCTGTATGTTCAGGCATTGAAACTTCAGCAGCAGTATGATGCTATCAAGTCATTCGGGACCAGAATCTCTGAATGTTTCCGAAACATCTTGTTGAATCAATGTCACAAAAATGTGCGGCATTTCTAAAGGCAAGTGGGGGTCCAACCTGGTAGGAGGAATATTTTCCTAATAAAGTGGCTGGTGAGTAGGGCTGAACGATTTTGGAAAATAATCTAATTGCGATTTTTTATCTTAATATTGCGATTTAATGCGATTTTTTTCCTCCCAGTTTAATTTCTCATGTCTTTTTAAACATATACAAACAAATCTGTTTCATAATAAATCAGATTTATTTAAAGCACAGATTACAACAATAAACGAAACAAATCTGTGGCTTTACCTTGTTAACATCTTTTCATGTTTCATGAAACATGATATATAAACATATGGGCTCCACTCCTTAAACACTGTCAGATTTTAACAGGACAGTCTTTAAATAAATAAATAAAATAAGATACGAAATTAATGACTGATCTCCAGTCAGTGGCATCAAACATACTAAAGTGCAGGATAGTATCGCGAACGAATGTCTTCTTGTTGACATTTTTATAGGTAAATCAAACTCTCAAATAAACAGAAAATAAATGAGTGTATGACCTTTTTAAATCCTAAGAATTTTTTTTAACAATCATATAAATTATATATTCACTCAGTAAGAGCAGCAAACAACCATTGTAATGTGCAAAAAACGTATGGCACTGTCAGCCACAAAGATTTGTCTCTGTATCTTTTTAGAAGCTCACAGATTTTTTGCCAGGAAAATCAGCACGTCAACTTTTGCTGGTTTCAAAGAGGAGCGAGTGCAAGTCACTATATTCCCTCCAGCACTGAAAAGACGCTCTGAAGGAGCACTTGTGGCAGGGACACAAAGATGCTTGCGGGCCATATTGCACAGTTGTGGAAAGTTAATTCTGTGCATCTTCCACCATACGGCCTTGTTTTTTCAAGTGTTGATAAAGGTTCGTCGTGTTACCTTGTGAGGTAGCAACAATAGCGAGGCATGTCCGGTGTTCTGTCAGGTCAGCATACCGCGTCAGACCAGCATACCCATAGTGTTAAGCATGCGCAAACATGGTTGCGCATGCGTATAACTGCACAAAGTTGCGAAAACTTGGAGAAGCAGTCAGATTGCAATACCACTCAAAAAAAACCCAAAAACGAAGTAATTAATTATGCGGCACAGCTCCGATAGCGAGCTGTTGGAGCCGGGAGAACCGTAGCGGTGCTCGGCTAAAGCCACGGTTAGCTTGCAAAAATAGTCCCAGCAATACAGTTACCAGCGATCATCCGCTGCCGGCAGCTGGGTGGTAATTTTTAGCCGGTTAAGAGCCAGTTCGCGCATGCGTAAGACTATGGGTATGCTGGTCTGACGCGGTATGCTGACCTGACACAACACCGGCACAACACCTAACTTTGCGCAGCGTCTTCTTTTTTAAACCCAAAATAATTCCACACAAGTGACGTGGCGCTCCTCTTTGCTAACATACCTTCAGTTGTGTCGGTTTTTGTCCAGTCTGAGGCCATTGTTCGGCAGGTAAGTCGCAGACGATATCGACTTTCCCTCCGTGTTACTTTGCTAGCGAGTCATCCCCGATCACGTGACCCGTCAAATCGCGTCCATTGCGGTTAGAAAATCGCGTCTTATCCTATCGCGATATTATTGCAAATGCAATTAATCGTTCAGCCCTACTGGTGAGTGTACCTCCTCAATGCATGTTGGATATATTTTGTAGTATTTCAAATATTTGTTAAAGATAGTGAAGCAACAGCTCATATTTAAACAAACATTTCAATTCTTCTTTCAGTATTTACAGTAGTTAAAGCTCACAGTTATGTTGGGGAAGTAGGGTCCATTTACTGTTTTAATTTTTCTTCCAACTTTCTTGGTAGAAATCTTCATATTAACCAGGTTGGAGACTGAGTAAAGAGTGAGGGCACTCAACAGGCGCTTTATGGAGTTTAGGTATGAAATGTTTGTTTAAGAGTAACACCATCATAGCCACAAAGTTATCCTAAAACTTCTAAATGTAGTAGCCTTCATGTTGTTGTCTTACAGAAATGGAAAGTTTGGCCACAACCAGAGATTCTGCCATGGATTCACTTTTTATATGTTCTTGTTTTTTTCCGTTTAGTGACTAAACTCTGGATCAGGTGTGGGATCAAGGACTTAGCAGGTGGCAAAATGTGCTATTGGTAGACTTTGGATGCAAGAGACGTGAGAAGTTATAGCCCAAAACACGTCACGTTCAAGCGGTTCTTTGGACTTGTATTGACACATTAATATTCTGATTATACTGTGGTATAATATATTATTCAGCGCTGATCATGACTGTCTCTGTTGAAATACAAGATTCTGCTGGTATCATCATACATATTTGTAGGGATGGTAATATTTACCTCAAACTGTTTTTTTCCACATATCTTGCTGAGTGTTATTTGAAGAGTTTACAGTTTTTTCCATTTTAAGGGGTCCTCTGAGGCTGTTTCCAGGCTCTGAGGTTAAATATTGTCAGATAAAAAAAAAAACATTTTGGTTGGGTATTGGGCTGTTGGTTGTTCTCCCCCCTTTAGAAATACAATAGTGAAGAAACTTTGCTTGTTAGTTATTTATTTGATCGGACTCTTCATCTCCTATCCTGCTTTTGGATTGTAAATACTTCCAACGTGATAACAAGGAAATTTGTTCATATCGTGTGCTCTTTGACGCGTCTTTCCTTGCTCACATTTGCATGTTAACAAAACATATTCATCCTTGTGTCTCTCCTGTTGGCATTATTTTAAAAACCTTCCATAGAATTAGTCCTTAATATGTCCAGTAAGTCCAATTTATTTCAGACAGAGTCAAACTGTAGGATCATCTTGAGAATGAATGACAGGAGTATGCGTCAAAACCAGGTTAAGAGCATTGTGCCTTTAATTTATTAAAGTCCATACTGCAAAATCTAGAATATCTAATATTACCACTTTTGTTGGGAATAGCTGCCATTGACCATCCATGCTGTTTGCCTAAGCTGCCAGGAAAGGACTCACATTTACAAAAAGATAGGGCACAAATTCTGTCTTTTTATAGTTTTAACTTACTCTTCAGGTAGAGTAGGTTTGTATTTTTTATTTGAAATAAACATCATCTAACTTTTCATTTAACATTAGTCAAAGTATCAAAACAGTGCTATAATTAAGGCAGTTTGTCCATCCAGTTTAACTTCCTCTAAAATATTTCCACACCTTTTCATCAGGCATGTATTTTTTTAGTGCGATTATAACTCCAGAGCTTATTTTACTCTAAGGATGTAAACTGTAGGGAACTGAGCTTTCCCCCCCCTCCCCCTTTCTTTCAGCCTGGTACAGAAGAGCAAAATCAGAGAGATTATGTATAACATTTCTATTCAGCATTCCTCAAAACATTCCTCCTGGAGATCAAGAAGCTTTTCCTGTTCCAATCAAATATCGTGAGGATGCAGAAGGCCAGGTCTGTGCTAGGTTGTTGTGGACACAGCGCTAGCTCAGCCGCTCGCTCCCTCCTCTCCTCTCCTCTCCTCCCTTGCTCATGCCACCCAGGTTGCGGGTGGACTCGGGCTCTCTCTGACAGCTGCTAATTACAGGCTGACCAGGCCCCGCTGCGCTCTGCATGACTGCCTCGCGCCCCACTCAGGTTACCCAGAGAGAGGGAGAATTAGGGAGAGTTGGAGAGAAAGGTGGCTGAGCAGGACAGAGGGAGAGAGGCAGAGGGAGGAAGGGAGAATTAGAGGAAGAGAAGATAGAACAAGACAGAAAGGATTGAGGGGGGAGAGAGCGAGAGAGAGAGAGAGAGAGAGAGAGAGAGAGAAACAGAAAAGTACAACTGAAGGGATGAATGGCGAAATAGAAAAGAAGGGAGAATGGAGAATAGGGGGGTAGCACAGTGGATTAGAAAGGACAGATTAAGTTCCTGTGTGGAATACACGTTGTTGGGAAAGAAAGCAGTGAAAGGACGACAGAGGAGCAGAGGACGATGCAGAGGAGCGAAAGAGACTGAGAGGCGGAAGGAAAAGTGCAGAGGCAGATTTGGCGCGTCAGAGCATCCATTGAAACGTATGGGAAGACTGGAAAAATCCAAGCCTTACTTTTTCTTCTCTTGAAGGGGAAACCCAGATTAGTAAATTTCCACAGTTTGGACCAAGATTAGGGAGATGCATCATCTAGTGGTGGATAAGCTGCATTACATCAACTACGAGACGAGCGTCATTTAAAAGGCCCTGAGAGGACTGTTTGTCAGAGTCCAACTATTTCAGAGCTCGGGATGCACTAATCAGTTGGCTGCTGATCAAAGCAAGCTAGTTTTTCCTTCATCTGTTTCAAACCGAGCTTTGACCTACGGCAGGTCAAATTCAGGACAATAAGGTTGTTTTTCTATGTTTTATTACGTGTCAGAACTGAAAGCTTCCACTTTTCTCCGACCCTAAACACGTCAACGAACCGTTGTTGTTTGTTTTGAGTACAAAAGCTCAGATAAAGGTTAAGGACGTCTAGTTGAACATTTTTGATTGATTCAGAACTATATTCTCTATGAAAGAAAATGCAACAAATCTTTTTCACAGGTCTCCTTCTTTGCATGAACTGCTGCATCAAAGCAGCGTGGCATGGAGGCGCTCAGTCCGTGGATCAGCTGAGGCGTGAAGGAAGCCGAGGTTGCTTCATTTTCTGCCTTCATCTCATCTGCTTATTTTGGCCTGCTGGTTTTCATGTTCCTTACGACAGCGCTCCATAGAGTCACCGTGAGGTTTAGGTCAGGAGAGATTGCTGGACAAGTAGCAAAGTGATAACAGAATAATTAAAGCAGGTATCACAATTATTTTAAGGCTGTGGTAATTCCTGGTGTTTGTGCATCATTTTTGCTGCACCTTACTCCCTCCACTCAGCTTTTCATTACTATTCTTGAATTCAGCGGTCTCTAAACAGTTTGCTTGTTTAGAGAGGACCTTTAGTGGCTTAACCCAATGTAGCATGATGGTTTAGGTCATAACATGCCCATACAATATAAGATTTCTGCATTAAACTTTGTTTTTGGTGGTGTGATGCAACTTTCAACTTTTCTGATGACTTGAACTTTTGAAATTCTCTGTGTTGATGACACAATATATGTATTTCTTTTTATGAGTAAAAGCACTGAAATAAATACGCTCTGATTTATTGAGAAGCCCCTGTATGACCTGTGTTGCCGTGTTCATTTGTTGAATTAAAGTAAAGTCAATACAGATTAGTTTTGTTGGTTTTATAGTTCTTAGTACGGAAACAACAACAACAACCAGATTGTGATTGGGCAGATCAGCTTTCAGAAAATCCTGGAAAGTGGTATCAGCCACTAGAAATCTGGTTGGTGCATCTTTAAGATAAGATAAGATAAGATACTAATTCCTTTATTGTCCCACAATGGGGACATCGTGGCATTTAGTCAGAATTTTCCAAAAGTATTTGTTACTTTTAGTAAACTTTAAATGTGTTTATTGTTCATGGATACAAATGTTTTTATTTATTCACTTGTGGCCCAACATTTCCTGGTATTTAGTCTCTGAATGTTTTCAGTATATTGAAGCAGGATCAAATCCTGTGTCTGTATGGAAGAGAAAAAAAAAATCCCTAAAAGGAACATTTGAACCTTTAGTTGTAAATTATTATGACGTTTATTCAGACATTCTCGCTTCTTGTCAGATTTTCTTTTTCTCACGCCTGTTCATTCGAGCTTGCCTCTCGTAATTCCAGTGTCTCTGTTATCCGCAGCCTCGTCCCATCGGACCAGTCTCCCTACAGCGATGTGTCTCCGCTCCGAGCCCCGCACCTCGACGGCCCTCCGCAGGACTGCCACGTTATGTACAATCCCATGACTCATGGATCAGGATCAGGTCCGGTCCAGGGAAATAGCCACTGCTTGGATCAATACATGAGGCCCCCTCAGGCCCCCCCACCACACAGTATGATGGGCCACAGGGGCATGCCTCCCACAGAGGGTGAGTCACAGTATCTGTTTCATCCCCTTAACCTCACAGCTGCTATTGATTAGGACTTAAGGATACCTGAGAGACTGAAACTGAAACTTCACAGATTTCCACAGAAAGAATGATGAGAGGTTGGCAGTTGGTCAGCTTTACTACTTTTATACTCATGCAGGGCCCTCCACAAGTAATTGCCCTAAGGCGAAATAATTCTTTAGTGCATGAGCATCATGTAAAAAAAATTATTTATAATTGCTTTTACAAGAATATATGGTGCGACAAAACATCCTGTAAAATAAATGGGAACAGAAGCCTTCATATTTATATTACATGTATACTCCATTTATTAGTTTTAAAGGCTAGGTCTGGAAATTCTTATCAGTGATCAATGCCTTTCTGTAGGGTAGGAATATGATGTGACACAGAGGACTGTTTCTCTTATCCACTCCTGAGAATAAGGAAAACATGAGAATATGTCGTTCGACTAACGCTGATGTTGATTTGCATATGTAAAGACTTAAAACCAAATTGCTACTCACCTAGTACTTCCTCGTCCATATCTACAGTCAAGGCAGTATTTAAAAAAGTTTGAATTGTGACAAACAAGAGTGTTGAGGATCATGAGGAAGAGATCCCACAGATCTCACTGTTGGATAAAAATGAAAAATTTGGCATCTCAGGATCTCAAACAGTTTAGTTTAAAGCTTCTTTGTTTTCACTGCTACTACTTGTGGATCACTGTCTGTAATTTGGATTTACAATGGCCTGTAAAAGTATTCAGTTTTGTTGCCTCACAACTTAGAATTAAAATGGTTTGTTTGAGAGTTTGCAGCATTTAATTTACAGAATATGTCTGCCACTTTGAACATGTTTTTTTTTATTCTGAAGCAAATAAATGGGACAAAATCACAAAAAACTTCAGCGTGCATGAATGTCCAACCCCTTACAGTCAGTACTTTCTAGAGCCACCTTTTGCTGCACTTCCAGATGCAAGCGGCTATGGAAAAGCTTCTTTGAGCTCGCCACATCTTTCCTCTGGGATTTTTGCTCCTTCGTCAAGAGAAAACTGCTCCAGCTCCTTCTTGCTGGATGGTTTTTCGCTTGTGAACAGCGATCTTCAAGTCTAACCACAGATTCTCAATTGGATTGAGGTCTGGCCTTTGACTAGGCCATTCCAACACATTTAAATGTTTCTCCTGAAAGCACTTGAGTGTCGCTTTAGCAAGATGCTTCAGGTCATTGTGCTGCTGGAAGGAGAACCTCCTTGTTTGAAGAGTTCTTGCTTAGTGCTGCTGCAGCCTCTGGGGCCCCGCCTTCTTCTTCTTCTGCAGTTTATTGGCGCTTGGCAAACAACTTGGAGGTGCATAACGCCACCTTCCAGTATGGAGTGTGGGCCAGGAAGGCCCCTAATCAGTCAAATGCTCCCATTTAAATAAAAAAAAATTGTGTTGTCTTTTTTAAAAACCTCACAATTGCTTTACATATAACTACTTGAGAACAACACTGCAAAATTGACTTCAAGATAGCCTCTGGGGCCTTTCAGAAAAGATGTGTTCATACTGACAGATCATGTGACCCCCTAGAAGTCCACCTGCACACAGGTGAAATTCATTTCACTAATTATGTGACTTTTGAAGGTAATTGGTTACGCCAGAACTTTATACACACGCACATGCCAATTTAAATTTTTTTTTATCTTTATTTTTTATTAATGTATTTCTGAATTCACTTCACCATCTTCAAATGTTTTTTGCAAATCTATCGCATAAGATAAGATTAAAAAACATTCAAATTACAGGTTGGAATGTTAAAAAAGTAGGTAAAAAATCAGTAAGCTTGCAAGCCAGCGTACAGCCACACAGTAAGACAAACTGAAATGCATTCTTATATTAAGATAAACTAGATCCTAATCAATTATGTAGATATATTTTTTTTAATTTGCAAATCTTGTACAAGTTTGGTGCTTAAGGGTTGCAGTTTGTCTTTTGAATAAAAAAGATTGTCACCAGTTTAGCCTTTTTTGTAGCCTAGTCATTGAGATAATCTTATTTTCTGACTCCTATGTAACTAAATTGTACAAATACAGAACTTTTGTTGTTGGTTTTATACTTTAATGAGCTGATTCTGTTTCTTGGGAATTGTTTGTTGATTTTGTCTCCAAAATCCTGCAGGTAGCAATGGCACCCCCTACTGTAACCAGAACAACATGATGTCATCGCACCCCAACTTCTGTCAGCTTCAGCCCGGCTCTGAACAGATCGGCTCTGGTGATGGTGGGAAAAGAAGCTTATTAAAATGAAATCAATCCTGCTACAGACGTCCTATTTAAAGTGAAAACTGATACATTTTGTTCTTCTCACAAATCAACTTTTGTCCCCACCAGGCTCCAGGTTCTCCACACCTCGCTCTATGTTAAAGCTGAGTAAAAAGAGAGCTCTGTCTATCTCACCTCTATCTGACGCCAGTGTAGACCTGCAGACCGTCATTCGGACCTCGCCCAACTCGCTCGTGGCCTTTGTTAACTCTCGCTGTAACCCCAACGGCGGCAGCTCCTACGGTCACCTGTCTGTCAGCGCCATGAGGTATTCAGCACTCACCTGAGTCAAACATGCAGGGACAATATCTCAGACGACAATGTTTACAGCCTGATGAGATTACGTATAGGACAAACGTGGGGCGACGTGGCACAGAGGTTAGGGAGTTCGTTTTGCAATTGGCAGGTTGCTGGTTCGATCCCCCACACTGACTGTCTCTGTCGTTGTGTCCTTGGACAAGACACTTCACCCACATTGCCTGGTGGCGCCGGTGTATGGCAGCCTCGCCTCTGTCAGCCTGCCCCAGGGCAGCTGTAGCTACTAACATAGCTCACCACCGTGAATGTGTGTGTGAATGGGTGAATGACTGAACTGTAGTGTAAAGCGCTTTGGAGGTCGTCAAGACTAGTTAAAGCGCTATACAAGTACAAGCCATTTACCATTTAGGATAAAAAAAATAACCTGATTATATCCTATATTTCATTTTCACTGTTAAAAAAAATGTATTTGTGATGGAAAAAAATTTGACCATGGTCAATTATTTTCAAACTTTTCACATCTTTAATGTGCCATTATAAATCCTGTACAATCCAATGGAAAACACACACACAGGGGAAAATGTAGAATATGAAAAAGCTTCCAAATCCTTTTTTTATCTAAATACCAACCAGTAAACTACAAAAGTGGCATAACTAAAACAATCTATACCTCCAAAATGGATTAAATGACAGGACAGAAACTGGTAGGCAGTAGGCAATTTCTGCCTAATGCTGATTGCGTTCTACGCTTATCAAAAATCTCCTTTTTAATCTTTACATCTGGACTAAGTTTACATTTGTGAGACAAACGTCTTTTCTTCCAAAGAAAATGACCAAGCCTGGTTTAAACCTCTCAAAACCTTGTTGGAGAACGTGTTACATTCTTATTAAACTGTAGCTGGGCTAAAAGAAAAAGAAAAGAGCACAACACGACACTGGGCATCGCTGGAAGAACACCGTACCAACACTGAAGCACAGTGGTGGCGGCATCATGTTCGGGGTTACTTTGCTTCATTGGGCACTTGGGATTTTGCTAAATGGATTCAATTATGAATCGTTCCAAAAGCCAGAGAGTTTAAATACATTTCAATAGGTGGTGAATTAAATTTGTTAATTTAAATAAGCAAGCAGCATCTTAAACATTTCTTTCTGGTTATTGGATAAATAAGCCCACCAGATCAGGAGAGAAATGTTTATACATTTATATCTTATACATTTACAAATTAACAAAAGACTCTGGTTAAGGGCTTCAAATGTTAACTATTTCATGTTGATTTCGGTTCTCCCTGAGTTGTAATTTGTTATGTTTTTGCTCCACAGTCCGTCTCTGAGTTATTCCAGCAACATGAACTGCCACTCCAGACAACAGGGGTCCATGTACGGAGGAAACGGCGGTACGCCTTTAGGCGTTCACACACCGGGTCCCTGCCAAGCTTCTCGTTTACCTCCCCACAATCCCCGGCTCCTCGCTCCACCCAAGCACGGACACGTAAGATGGCTTTACAACTAGCATCACATCAGCAGTAGCGCAGCTTCTGCTTCTGAAAGAGAGGAAGGAAAAGATTGCATGCGGGGGAAAACATAAATTTCACGCAGGTTACTGATGTGTATGAATGGACTGAAAACATAAAAGATGTGGTGTGTGTGTTTGTGTGTGTGTGTTGTTTAGCAGCTGAAAACAGAGCCAGGTCTGGTAGGCGTGATGGACGGCATTAATGTGAAGAACCTGGAGGAAAGGTCAGAGGGAGACGTAGCCAGTCCTTCTTCCACCGGCACTCAGGTGAAGTCATGTCCTTATAGTGATATTTACATCTACTGTCAGGTACATCTTCAGGTGTTTAAAAACTGTGAGAATAAGCAAATTATGCGTTTGGATGAGGATGCTCAGTAAGCTCAAGCTAAATGAAATTTCGTTTCTACAAAAATGCTTCAGCAGGATCATCTGATGGGTCTCCTGGACGGCAGAGACGACTTGGACAAGGAAGACGGGAAGCCGGAGCCAGAGGCCATCTACGAGACCAACTGTCGCTGGGAGAGCTGCAACAAGGAGTTTGACACGCAAGACCAGCTTGTTCACGTGAGACATTTTAAGTCATCAGTCAGTCGGGGTAAAACTTAGGGACGGACTGCAGCTGTGAACATCAGGAACGTTTACTACCAAATAAAGACAGAGGAGAAAGAGCAGAAGTGCCTTTCAAAAGAAGAGGTTCTCATTGAACTTTCCTCATTGTGAAAAGTTACAATCGAACTTCACTGGATTTTATTTTGACGGAGTGGTGATAACTGTGAAGTGGAAGCAAGTGATGCATTGTTTTTAGACGGTTTTACAAATTAAAACCTGAAAGTACGGCATTCATTTGTATTCAGCCCCCACTAAGTAAAAACTTTTCAATCCATCCTTTGGTGCAATTACAGCTGAAAACTTTTGGAGTTTTCAGCTGTAATTCAGCTCAGTCAGTTTGGCTGGATAGTCCATGAACAGCAGTTTTCAATTCCTGCCAAAGATTCAGTTTGATTTTGCTCTGCGCTTTGACTAGACCATTTAAGCATATGAATATACTTTAAAAAAATTAAGAATCAGATGTAGCTCTGGCTGTAAGTTTAAAGCTTTCTTCAAGGATTTACATTTTCTTTTAGCTCCATCCATGTTCTTATTGAATTTGACCCACTTCCTGGTCCATGCTGAAGAAAAGCCTCCCCCACAGTATGATGCTTCTACCACCATGTTTCACCATGGGGATGATGTGTCCAGCTTGATGTGTGGCGTTAGTTTCCTGCTAAGCAAAACATTTTGCCTGTTTACTAAAAAGAAAGAAATCTTTGTTTGTCATTGCAATTGTACATTCCAACAAAATTTGTCTGCTGTAAAAGTAAAAGTCTGCTATAGGTCTTGTGACAATATGCAAACTGCACTTATTATGGCTTTGTCTGTAGCTTTCATATGCCGCTCTTTATAAAGGGTGCTGGATTCCATATTTATCTAATAATGGTATATGTGCTGACAAGTGGGTCTGTAAAATGTTACAAAATGACTAAGGTCAAGGAAACACTGCAAAAAATAAGAGGTCAAATTTTCATTAAGTTATACAAAATAATTTTTAAAAAAGCATTTTGTATTAGAATAGCTGAGAAGCTCTTTTTGGAGATTCAGCTGTCACTATAAATTATTTTTTCATCTTTTGTCATGGTTTTAGCACATCAACAATGAGCACATCCATGGAGAGAAAAAGGAGTTTGTCTGTCACTGGCAGGAGTGCTCTCGGGAACAGAGGCCTTTCAAGGCCCAGTACATGCTGGTGGTTCACATGCGCAGACACACAGGAGAGAAGCCACACAAGTGCACTGTAAGTGAATCTTAACTCTCTGACATATTTCTGTTTTCCACTCTCTGATCTATTATTACAGTCATAGTACAGATATATGAATATCCTTTTTTGTGAAGTGTAGAGGGAGAAGGCTTCAATACTCGGTTTTTAAAAAGGAGCCTTTTCCATTTCACCACTAGGTGGCAGATTAGGTTAACCTTTATTAAAAGTCAGTGCCCAATAAAGGGGATTGCAAAAGTAATCATGTCTCTTCACCTTTCCATAATTTTCGGTTCAATTCAATTTTATTTATATAGCGCCAATTCATGAAGCATGTCATCTCAAGGCACTTTACAAAGTCAAATTCAAATATATTATACAGATTGGGTCAGATTATACAGATTGGTCAAAAATTTCCTATATAAGTGAACCAGTTGATTGCATCAAAGTCCCGACAAGCAGCATTCACTCCTGGAGAAGCGTAGAGCCACAGGGAGAGTCGTCTGCATTGTCCATGGCTTTGCAGCATTTGTACATACTTTTATGTGGTAGAACAACAAAAAAGTGAGCCATAATTGTTGTTCAGCCCTCTTGATTGAAATGCACCTAAAATAAATAGTTCTACTATCTCTCTTGTGAAGTCCCCCAGTTAGTACAGAGTTTACCTATGTGTAATTTAATCTCAGTTTAAATACATTATGACTTGTTGAGATGGGCAAGAGGAGCATTAATAAGAGAATCAGTCAAGAGACCAGTGGTAACTCTGAAGGAGCTGCTGAGATCAAAGGCTCAGGTGGAAGAATATTTGGACGGAACAATTATTAGTCAGGCAAGAGCAGCTAGAAGAAAGACATTGCTGAAAGAAAGCCATAAGAAGTCCCGTTTACCTCAAGTCATACTGATAAACCTATGTCAAAGACACAGTATTCTATTTTAGCTGCCAAAGAAACATTAAGAAAAAGCTTTAAGAGGTCAATTTAATTCAACGAGTCTCGTAGGTTAGAGGAGCAGGTCTTTTAATAAAAGCTTTAGAAATGGATTGTTAATGCCATAGTTTTTACTTCTACCTGGCTATAGCGATTGATCTGACACCGTATGTTTTCTGTTATAGTTTGAAGGCTGTAATAAGGCCTACTCTCGCCTGGAGAATTTGAAGACCCACTTGCGCTCTCACACCGGGGAGAAACCATATGTATGCGAACACGAGGGCTGCAACAAAGCCTTTTCCAACGCTTCCGACCGGGCCAAGCACCAGAACCGAACTCATTCCAACGAGGTACTGAAGCACACACACCACTGAAAAGTAATGAAGGGTGAAACCGAACTACGGCTGTGAGGAAAACTCAATGAATTGAGCTTTACTGATAAAACTCCTTGGTGTCTTACAGAAACCTTATGTTTGCAAGATCCCTGGTTGCACTAAGCGATACACGGATCCAAGCTCACTGCGTAAGCACGTAAAGACGGTGCACGGCCCCGAGGCCCACATCACCAAGAAGCATCGCGGAGACACGGGGCCACGACCCCCAGGCTCAGCTTTGACCCCTGGGGGCCAAACGTCTGAGCTGTTGCTGGAAAAAGAAGAGACATGCAGGGAAGACTGCAAACTGTTGGCGCCTGAGACTGCTCTGGTTAGCGAGAAACATTAGTAAAGGTTACTTTAGAGAACAGCACTCTTTATTTTTTCTTAGAAGATGAACTAAAACTTTCTGTCTTGCTCGTTGCCTTTTAGAAGTCCCAGCCAAGTCCCAGCGCTCAGTCGTCTTGCAGCAGTGAGCGTTCTCCACTGGGGAGCACCAACAACAACGACAGCGGCGTGGAGATGAACCTAAATGCGGCGGGGAGCTTGGACGATCTCACAGCTTTAGAGGATGGAGTTGCAGGTGGAGGCGGCGGTGGAGGAGGGGAACCCGGGACAATGGGAATGTCCGCACAGGCGCTGAAGCGGCTGGAGAACCTAAAGATTGACAAGCTAAAGCAAATTCGAAGGCCGACTCCTCCTGGCCGCTGTGCCAGCAACAAGCTTCCTGCCATTCCTGGTACTTATTAGAAAAGAAACATTAACAGTCTTGCGAAAACCTTCACCCTGAGCGTTTTTTATATTTCGTCACAATGCTATCGCAGACTTCAATGTGTTTTATGAAATAGACCAAGACAAAGTTGTACATAAGTGTGAAGTGGAAGGAAAGTTATTTTGAAAATGTCAGGGTTTTCAGATTTTTTTTACAACTAAAAATCTGAAAGTGTGGCATATATTTGTGTTCGGCCCCCTTACTCTGATCCACCTAAATATGATCTGATACAGCTAATTGCCTTTGGATGTCACATGATTATTAAATAGGACTCAAATGTGTGTAATTTAATCCCAGTATAAATACAGCTGTTCTCCGAAGGCCCAAAAGGTTTGCTAGAGAACGTTAGGACTGGTTGCGCTGGGCAAGTAGACCCGTACTCAGAGACACAGCCGAGACCCCCACGGAAACGGAAGAGTGGCAAGAAGAAAGCCATTAGATCCTCATTAAGGTTTGTCACAAGTGAACACAGCAAGCATGTGGAAAAGACTAAAATAAACTGAACACAGCATTCCCACACTGAAACATGGAGGTGGCAGCAGCAAAACCAGCTTTAGTCTGCAAGCTTGTGACACAAACCAGGAATTTGGCTCCACTTGCTCTCAATTTTACTTATACTTTACTTAAAATTTACTTTTTTTTTAGTATAAGAAATGTTTTTTTCGTATATAAAAGGAGGCAAAATATAGCTATTTTTTCTTATGTAAATGTATACAAATACATGTTTTTACAAAGAGGAAGACATGGTTGGATTGGTGCAAATAAGCTTGGTATCGATCTGGACTCTGACTGTTTCCATCTATCTGACTGTCTGTCCAGTTTGACGTAGCTTTGCTATTTTGCTGAAAGAATGGCCAGAATGTCATTCTCTCAATGTCAAAGCTGTTGGAGAAATACCTAAAAAGGGTTCTGAATACATGCGTATGCCACACTACAGATTTTCATTTTTAAAACTATGTATGATTTTTGCTCAACTTTACATTTATGCACTAATTGTAGTCTTAACACACAATATCGTATGTACATAAATTGAAATGTGTGGTTGTAACAAAACGGGCAAGGGTTTAAAGAACACATTACCAGAGGATGAAACATTATAGTTAAAGAATAAGTCGAAGTAACCTTTTCAGCTTAAGTGACTTTCTCCTTGGTCTTTTCTTTTAAGGTACAGGGGAGAACATGGGAATGTGTGCACCTTCTCCACTTAATCGACGAGTGATGGAGCTTTCCAGCCACGAGCTCGGAGCTGGAAACATAGCAAACGCTGCTAATGACAGAAGAGGAAGTGGCACCAGCAGCCTAAGCTCGGCGTACACAGTGAGCCGCCGCTCCTCCATGGCATCGCCGTACCTATCCAGTAGACGCTCCAGTGACGTCTCCCAAATGGGAGGGACAGCAGGGGCCGGATGTCACCTTCTGAGTCCGGATCAAGCTGTGGGAGACCCTCTCTCACCCGAAACCTTTCGTAGAGGAGCTCCATGTCCCGGGGGTGGGGGGTTACCGGGTCTCCCCAACTTAACACCTGCTCAACACTACAGCCTGAAGGCCAAATATGCTGCAGCCACCGGCGGGCCTCCACCCACCCCCTTACCCAACATGGAGCAGTCCAGTACACCAGTTAGAAGAGGGGGTCCGTTGACTGAGTACCAGGGGCAGCCGCTGCCTCCTTTCCTTCAACAAGGTGGTCCTCGGCGACACAGTGCCAACACAGAATATGGCACTGGAATTATCTACCCTCACCAGGCTCCAGGTAACAACACCAGGCGTGCCAGTGACCCAGTTCGATCCGTAGCAGACCCACAAGCGCTACCCAAACGCTTTAACAGCCTTAATAACGTGGCCATGATGGGTCGCAGAAATGCACTACAACTTCGTAGCTCTGACGCCGGTCTTTCCCGCCACATGTTCTCGCCTCGTCCTCCTAGCATCACAGAAAACGTAATGATGGAAGCTATGGGCATGGAGCCCCATCTCAACACCGGCGATGCCCGAGATCGGTCCATGATGATGACCCCCGTTGAGAGAAACTTCATGAGTTACCAACATCAGAATCAGACAATGGGAGGTGGAGGTCTGCTTCAGAACCAGCTGTCCCCGAGCCAAGAGTCTCTGGGCTGCCCCGACCCCGGCTACATGCAGCGACACTACCAGGGACATGGCGGAGAAGCCATTTCCAGAGCTAATGGAAATCCATTAGGTCAAGCAAGACCGACACAGCCAGACGGGATGTCAACTACACTTCTTCAGCAGGCTGAGTATCGTATGAGCACCTGCCAGCTGAGTCCTTCAGGCCCACATTACTCAAGCATAGGTCAGGGCAGCGACAGTGGAGGTCCTTGGAACGACAACCACAACCAAATCCAAACTTCAAGCCATGCAATCCAGAGCCAGCAATCAGTGCAGTACTCAGATTCCAGTCTGCAGCCTCAACAAACACAAGCTCACTTCAGCAATCAGACAGCCCTCTACAATAACTCCGATGGCACTCACAAACCTTTCATCAAGCCCGAGCAGCAATTCCACTCTGGTATGGGTGGTGGAGAGGCCTGTCAGAGCGCTAAACTCCAACAGCAACGAATCCTCCTGCAGCAAACCCAAGCTTACCCCCAGCAGAGCGGCCAAGTGATAATGAGGAACTCAAGTCATTCCAGCTGTGACTTTCAAGGGCAGAACCCGAGTTCTTACTCCAGCGGAGGGGGGTTAAGCTTGGGCTGTGCTGGTTCGACGCTGTCAGACGGCCAAAGGTCGGAAACCCCAATGATGCAGGTGAAGGAGATCATGGTGAGGAATTATGTGCAATCCCAGCAAGCCCTCATGTGGGAGCAGCAGCAGGAGCAAGAGCATCAGAGTGGAATAAAGCCACCGTCTCTTTCTGACAACATGGGTTTGAGTGCTCAAACAGCCATGATGCAGCACAGTCCAGAACACCAGAATCAGAACCTGTATTCCAACCAGATGTATCCCTCTTATCCAGAACGTAATCTGGTCATGAGCCCTGGTGCCCACAGCCGGGGATCCACCTCAGTTACAGCTAAAGATCAGCACCTGTCAGGTCTCCAGGGTTCATGCTACAATCAGGAAATGGTGGTACCCCGGCCACCTCAGGGACGCAAGCCTCTTAGCCGCCAGAATAGTCTGCCACAGGTAGGAGGGGGTTACCTTGGCAGCTCCCCCCACCTCAGCCCTGTCCACTCCACCTCCAGCCCCAGGCGAGGGGTGCGACTTCCACCAGTCCAGCATCCACAGCACCCTCAGAATGAAATGTTCTCTCCCTCCAACAACAACGACATGTACTACACGGGTCAGATAAATATGGATATGGAGAAACACAGGGACGCCCAGAATAGACCATGTCTGAACCAGCAGAACACTATGGGGCCCAATCTGGACCCAGTAGGGGACACCAAGTCCGCCCCCATGGCTCCTTATCCGGAGTCTAGCCCTATCTCGAATGCCTTAGAAAACCTGGACTTGGAGAACGCTCGCATTGACTTCACTTCCATCATCGACGAAGCCGATTCTTCCTCGTTTAGTCCAGTCAACAATCCCCTTCAGGGTCATCCGGGATCTTCCTCACAGGCCTCTTCCCGCCTCACCACCCCGCAGACTTCTGTCAGCCTGGCTCCAGGCACTGGCCTGTCCAACATGGCTGTGGGTGACATGACATCCATGCTTACCTCGCTGGCTGGGGAGAACAAGTACCTGAACACTCTGTCTTAGAAGATTCCTGAGCAGCTAAGCATGCATTAGCTAAAGACAAGCGAACAGTGGCCTCGGCCTGCAGTTTGGTTTAGAAGTCAGATACTGTCACTTTGAGGGATTTTGAGTGATGGTTTAGCGAGACCAGAACAACGTTTCAGTGGAACAGGTCATCAAATGTATCAATATTGAATTATATAAACTGCCTTTATCTCTAAAACCAGCCCTAGCTTACTGGAGTCTGTAGCATACTGGAGACTCATGTGAAAGGAATCGATAACGCAATCTAATAGGTTTTGGGTGCAACTTGAAAAAGCTACTAATATAGTCTAATCACATATTAAAAATATTATGCAAGTCACCATCAAAAACCTTAAAACCAAAGGTGCCGGATTATCCCCCATTTGTGATATTTTTTTTCCCCCACTGCTGCCTTGGTGCGGTTTTTCTGTGCCTTAGTGTAAGACAAAAAAATGTTTTTGATCTGAACATAGGATGCTGAACAGTTTTTATCAATCAAAAAGGGCTTTTGGCAACAGTGGAACAAAGAAGGATTTATGTAAATATGTTTTATATATATACAAAATGTGTATACGACAATGAGACATTGAATGGTTGTCTTTTGATAGTTTGCTTTGATAGTTTGCTTGAAGCTCAACGTTCAGGGGTTAGTATTTTTGTTTGTTTGAAGAGACGAGAAAGCTACGCTTTTAGTGATTGAGAAAAGTTTCTCTGGCCTAGTAAATCTTCTGTGTTACTCTTGATTTCTTCCCTTTCAGTATCAACACGATCAGTGCCAGCAGCATATCAGTATTTCTACACATGCACCAATGCAGCGCAGTCACATGCATTTGTAACCCTGCACATGTTCCTGCACAGACACTCAGGACTTGTTTTGATTCTTTGGTGTTCACGCTAAATGTACTTTCGAATTGCCTTTCAAAACGGAGAGTTTCCACATGTTTACGTGAAATGTTTCTAAAGCAGCTACATTTTTATCAGTCCTCTTGTGAACAGAATGTGCCTACCGCTTCTGAGGTGCATATTTTTGAGCAAAGCTCACGCATAGTACATTTATTTGTTTTTTTTGGCGCCCATGTTAAAGTTCTATTAAAATATTTCAAATAAACTAATCCTTTTTTGCATTAGCAAGATCTCGCACTGAAAAATGTAGTTTTTTTTTTTTTTAAATTTGAGCTCTTATTTTCATTATATAAAAGATATACAATGAAAGTGACCAGCAACTTTCCCATTGGTGCACAAATGAGACAAATAATAACAAACGATAGTAAAATACTAACGACAATAAGAACAATTTAAAAAAAAAAACATAAATGTAGTGTTGCAGTGGAAAGTATGCATATTACTGCACAGATTGAATTAATTGTCTCTGGACCAGATTTAGATGTAGCTCATGGGTAAAAAACTTGGGCTCCTGTTTCTATTGGTTTAGACCAGAAGGTGGAAGAGACGCTGACAAAGGTGTGAGAGATCTGACAGGATCTTCTTTGCCCTTCACAGCAGGTGTCTTTTAAGGCAGACAGGGGCAGCCAAACACGTTCTGTACTGTATTATCTTCCCCAGTCCAGTTTGGAGACTTTGATGACTCGCAAAAGTGGTCGATTTTGTGTTCAGTCAGTCATCTCCATGGCAGTGTTGTGGATCATGGACTTGCTGAAAGAGCCATTGCTGATACATTTTCAGTTTACTGGTACTGTCCAACAGATTTCTATTTAAATATTTCCTGGTATATCAAGCAGTCCCTTGCACTTAATAAAAACTGGCTCACAGCATCAGACATCTGCTGCCATACTTAACAATGGACATGACTTGCTTTTTAACTTATTTATTTGTTTTATGTCACCACTATCTGGAGTTTTTGTTGTTGATTAGCTTCATTTTAGTCTGATCTGATCACAGCACATTTACACATTTAAATATTTACCTTAGTGCTCATAGGGCAGAGAAGGCTTTTTCTTCCCCCCTAAAATGCAACCCCAAAAAACGTCCTTTGAATTTTGGCTGCTTGATTGTGGAAAATAGTTTTATTACTGCCAATATTTAGTTCAACACAGAAATCCTGATTATCCAAACAGTTACTCATTGCGTTTGGAAAAACGATGTATTTATAACTTCAAGAACAGTGAATTGCCTTGTACGTTACATTTTCCCTGCTACCTTCTTGCTAAATCTTTCTAAAATACCTGGCAGAATATTTATTCAAATATAGGATATTATATAAAAAACACAACTACAATAAATAATTTAGTTCTTATTAACACTGGGCAAAAAATCATAAAATGTATTCTGGGTATACATTGAAAAACATTAAATTATCAAAAGAAAGAAAAATCATAATAAATGTAATATTTGTCACAACTAATATTGTATAAAAGCAAATGATTTTGACCAGCATATTTTCTCACATTTTAGTGCACTAAGCTACCGAAGGATCCTTTTATAGGAATTAAAATTTAGGCACAATCTAATCAGTAAGTTTCAGACACGTTCTATATTAGTTGCTTAAAGATTGCTTCGAGTTAAGATTCAGGTGGTTGTGCAGATTTGTATTGATGCAGAGTGCTGAGCAGAAAATCTTCCAAGTGTTTCCGTTTCTTGATCTGTATTTAAATCTAAACTGTTCTGACTCAGACAAACCGACTTTTTCAAGCTTTCTACCTTTTCCTTTTGCTAAATTCTGTCTTGGTCGCTGTGACTTTTTCAGTACGCAATAGAGCCGTTTACCGCAGGATGTTTCCACTGCTGTTCTCCTCTTTCTGCCATCTTTACTCAGGCTCCCTTTTCAAAATATGACCACCCACAGCGCAGTAGTTTAGCCTTCGAAAGAGGCTGAAGACTGCGACAGATGGGAGACATTGCAAAATAAAAGCTTTGTTGCAAATGGCAAAATAATATTTTTTAAATCCTTTTATGAAGACTACATTATTTTTGTTGAAATTCGAAGCCAACACTGAAATTGAACGATGAAAAGCCCAACTTTAAATGAAAGTTGGGGATTACAAAATAAAAATACGTAGCCTCGCTGATCAACTATAAAAAGTTAAGTGTCCATTAAAAATAATGCTTTAGTTTCCTTCATTTTAAAGAAACTCTTAGGGGTACCAGTAAGTGTGTCATTAGTTTTTGGATGAGATCTTGCTACTGCAATAAAAGGTGCATTTATTTGAAATCTTTTAACACATCCCTTGCAGTGTTTCCAGTAAATGTGGCCAGCAGTCTATGCGTTAACAGTGATGTACATAGCCCATGTTTAAACACGCTGCCTTTTGTCTACATTAACGTTACCACCAGCTCACGCAGGACTCAGCTGATGGCGACGTTCTACCGAGGCTGTTGAGTTCATGCGTAATCATTTCCTATATTTTAGAAACCGAGGTACATTCATAGGACAGCCTACTGCACTTTGGCTCTAATCCCAAAGAGGAAAATTCTGCGTAACTAATTCACACCTGCTACCACTGTAGTAAAAGGTTTATCAGGTACAGAGAGGTACTTTGTGCAACAGTTTCGCTGTATCCCAGGAAGTAAGCTGCAGCTCTTTGTAGGAGAGTGGTTTTGCACTGATTACAGCACTGTTTGGAAGAGGTCCCTGTGTCTTTTGGCGACTCACGTCAGCCTCATTTGCATGACTACACAGACTTTTATACAGTATTTTTTTTAGACAGTGACTCCATCAAGCATCTGAGCCTTCCTAAGCTCAGTGAGGCCACACTAAAGTATTTCATAAAGCATGAATATTCAACAGATCATAGTATTATCACTTCAGCATTAGCGCCGAGTAAAATTTCCTCGTTTTGGAACAAGTTCACAACGTACCAAAGACTCAAGGTAACAGAGGAAAGGATGCACAAATAGAGTTTTACAGCTCAACACTAACACTAGCCTAAAGTCCATGAACATTAATTGTTAGTCCTGTAATTTAGAATGTATGACGTGTTTTGTACAAAATGTTTTTATATTAATGAACCTTATGGTTATGTGTGTGTGTGCGCGTGTCCTTGTGTTTTTCTTTTTTTGT
This sequence comes from Fundulus diaphanus, assembly GCA_037039145.1. Taxonomy (NCBI): domain Eukaryota; kingdom Metazoa; phylum Chordata; class Actinopteri; order Cyprinodontiformes; family Fundulidae; genus Fundulus; species Fundulus diaphanus. The sequence goes on from CM073126.1 coordinate 17,469,754, forward strand.
AACTGTTATCCTTTATTCTGACTTTTTTTGCTGGCAAAAGATTTATCACCTTTAGCAAAAAGAAAGCTATTTTAGTAGCAAAAACTAAAAGAATAAAGTGAAGTTTTATTTTCTGTACAATTTTCTACATTTTTATACATATGTGCTATATTTTACCAGTTCATGAATAAACGTACAGTTTGATATGGGTGCAGATTTCTATTTGTCTAATCTGTCGTCATATGAGTCACAACAGATGATTGCAAAGTGAAATATTGGGGGCCGACAGAAATCATGAACTAACATTGACTTTATCATATCTCAAATGCATTATTATTAGTATTAGTCAGATTGTGCAGAAAGCCAGTCAGCTTCAACTATAGCAATGTTGGCTCTGCACACTGACTGGAGTGGGTTATAATGGAGGGAAAATGCATTCATAATATAAGTATTTTTAAGGACTTGAAAATAGTTTACAATAAATGTATTTAAATATAGCACTATTTAATGAAAAATTTCAGCAGTCATTTAGTGATTTGTTTATTTATTGAATCAGGCCAATTTGGTTCCTCAAAGTTATGGAGGGTCAAGCAGTGGGCAGGGCTGATAATTGCATTAGGCTGTAGCTGCCTTACTGAGCAGGTAAATAAGACAGATGTTAGTTAATTTGATGAGCCATAGTAACAATTTGAAGTATTTCCATGTGCAAGAAACCATCGAATAATCAAACTCTTAAGTAACATATATTAAATAGTATATCCGTTTGGTATGTATCAAATACATTTGCGTTATTTCCACTTATTAAGCATACTTTGAAAGAGGCTGACGACGGCAACTTTTTACATTTCTGTTTCACCCATTAAAATAATTACAATTATGTTATATATATATATATATATATATATATATATATATATATATATATATATATATATATATATATATATATTTTCTTATTTAATGTATTAATTATGATGCACAATATTGCATTTTTAGTAGCATTTGCTCCTTGGATTGTGCCGGCTTCCTTCTGCTGGTGAACTAATTGTAGGGTCTTCTTTTTCCTGTAGAGGGCAGTGCAGCCTGGGAGAATGAAAAACATTTCAGTTTCATTCACATCATCCAGACCATAAGTGCCTTCGCTTTACATGGTGAAGTGTTGCTTACTTTGTTTACATACCCATTGGCATGCGTCAGCTGTTAAGCTGCAGTGATCCTGTATAATTTCATCCCAGTTTTTTTTTTTCTTTGAAGATTTCATCCATAAGGCCAGTCAGGAAGGATTTATTTTTATCCAGTGGACAAACTGGAAAACCCCTTGTTATGAATATGAACTAGAGCTCATAGCAGCCTGTTAGGGGAGCTGCCAAGATTAAGTGGATGAGCATTAAAAGTGGCTGCTTTTGGTTACATCAGTTCCTGGACTGACTCTCTGTGGTCAGTGGGGACGCTCACTAGTGGACTGCTGAATGCTGTAGGAAAGAAAAGCTACACAAACCTGCCTTGTAAAATGTTATCACCCACAGCTTGGGCTTTAAATGACGGCGATGGGGGGAAACTGGGCTTAATTTGAGTGTGTATGCAAACCTCATAAAGCATCTATAAAACCAGTCCCCCATCTTTTCATCTAAAAATGATGTCATATTTATTTGTACTTTCAAAATCACACCAACTAAGCTCTTTAAAACTGTCATACTTACTTAGGATTTAATTTCAGGATGCAATAATGTGGCATCTGCCTCAGGAAACATTTAAGTTATCCCTCGATATATTTGAAAGCCAATCACAATACATATCAAATTAAACTATGGATTTAAAGGGGCAGCTATTTAAGTATTAGTAACATGTTGATAGATCTAATTCTTGTGGAACAATTTAGCTATTGCTATGGCAATGCAGTCTACACCTCTGACCTGCCAACACTGGCAAATTCAGCTTTGTTCATTTTGAGCTCTGAAATTTGTCAGATAAGCTTTGAAAGTTGAGGACAAAACTGTGGTCACTACCTCCACAGTCTGCAGCGTTGGCTTGTTGTTGGTTCGGGGGGCCCCAGTGTGCTCAGACTGTGTTGGCATTGCGGTGTTGCGGCATGGCATAGCAGACACACGGCAGCCACTACTGCCTGGCAGCGGTGGCAAGAGCTGACTCATTCGCTCCGAGGCAAAGGGGAAGTTTTCCTGACGGACTATTGATTTGCAATCTGGCATAGCCACATTCGGATTTATAACAATAGCAAAGTTTCCACAAAGGAATCCCAGTAACTGCTGTTTGAAGAAAGGGGGGACATTGGCAGAGTCCTAAAGAAATAAAGGACAGCAATTTGACATTTTTGTAGTTTTGGGTGAAAGGTTCGGACTACACACATTTGGGGAAATATCAGATCAAGTAACAACTACTCTAATCGTGACCACAGGCCTGTGCCCAAAGGAAAGAGATTTATTTTCTTATTTTTGAGGTGTACAAGTTAAGTGATTTGCAAATATGGAAACAGTCAAACTTGTGATGAGGCACACATAATAGTCTTGATGATTTTAAAGTACACCCCATTTCAATTCTGCACTTTTCGAAAGCGCGTATCGAAGGCATCTAAGGCTAAGCTTTTGATTTTTCACTAGCATCTTGGCTTTATCTTTGTTTAACATAATGAAACAGTGGAGTCTGTGGTGAGTGGTTTTGTCTTGAGGTTAGATTGAAATAATTTTATTTTTCATTTATCTGTTAAAACCTTAGAATCAACAGAGATCTGCTTTCTTTTACCCATATGGTTCCTGTTTTAACAGAAGAAAAAGAAACTTCAGCACCCTTCCTATTTATTATTACCCCTGGTAAGGAAAGACTGCAAATAAGCTTCTCTTTTACTCCATCAGCATAATCTCACCCTGAAAACATTTAAGACGAAAATCAGTCCTTGAGTTTTAGTACATTTATAACTCAATCAGCTAAGTATAAGCTTATTATATTTTTGTCAAGTAGATCTAAACGAAGCATTTTAAATGTCTACGTTACTTTTTCAGTAGATCAAAGTGTCAAGGAACTTTAAAAACTAATCCATCACTTCCTGTTTCCACTGGTTAAAGGTAAAGCATAGCAAATATCCACATGTCTTAGACCCTCTTCAAAATGGGAAAAACATGAGAACATGCCAACCAAGAAAGGCACATGTTTGATAAGCATAAATCAGGAACAAAGAATGTTTTCATTAATTAAAAAAAAACGTTATTTCACGGCTTTCCACGCATCTTTACCAGGGGTGGCAATAGTTATGGAGCGCACTGTAAGTATGAGTGATCAATGTTTTTGCTCCATAGTGATTTGCAGTCACGGTCTGGAAGTATGAGGGTTGACGCAATTAAGTGGTTGTCTTAAATATATATATTACATGACTTAAATCTGTAGGAATGTGCACAGGCATGTAGCCTAGTATTATCAGCCGATCCGTGTATAAAAATATGTAGAATCAACACAAAGTGCAAACTCTAAACATTTTTACCGTGTTTTTGTTTGGGTTTTTTTGGCTGCTTCCTTCTAGCCTTCTACCTGGACACCAGTTATTAATATACAAGTGGTTACAGGTTCACAAAAACTGAGATATGGCTGATGAACCTCAGGCTGATATGTAAAATAATCTACTAAATGTGTAATTGTTAAATATGTTAAAAGTTCCTAAACTTCTCATAAGATTTGGCTTATTTTATTGATCCATTTATTATTGTAAATGTGTAGCTACGTACCACAAGTAATCTTAATTTTTAACAGCATTCACAACGTTAACACCTGTAACCTAAATGACTAAAAGCTCAAAAGAAAACGTAAACAGAAGTAGATTCATACGTGTGTCTATATCTCTAAATATATAATATAAAATGTTAGCGTTAACTGACGCAAAGGCAGCGTTGTCACATGTCTCCAATGTGATCCCCACTTTTTAGAGTTACAAATGGAAATGCCAAAATAAGAACAGAGTTTTTCAAATGCAAAAGAGTGGGCAACATAATGACTTTTCTCTTTTCTTGTCTGGCCATTCAGGAGGAGGCTTTTCTTTCCCTTTGTCACTTAGGTTGGCATATAATTAACTCCTGCTTAATATGCTGCGTAAGGGCTCTTCTCCCCATGCGAGAGGCTTTGAACCGGTAGACCACAGACTGGGACAAAACCTCAGTAGGTCTGCTTCCTCCGTGCTCCTATAAATATGTGTAAGAGAGGGTATGTTGCATTAAACAAACAGAAGAAGCGTAAAATATGCCACCACAGCTGTGCTGCTTTGTTATACCAGCGCGCAACCATTAAACATGTTTATAACTAATAAACACAGCTCTTTATTAAGTGCAACAGGATCATGGGGAAACGCAACACAACGCGTTAAGATAAAGCTGCAAAAAGGCGGTCAAGCACAAGGCATCCGTTTCTCCCTATGTAGGAGTAAAACTATGAAAACTTCTGCCTTTTAAAAAGAGCTCCCAGGACCTTTGCTGCACCTTCGTATAACCCTCAAAGTTTATTGCCCACCTCCTCTCCTCCCTCTCCTCTGTCCATCCCAACACAAAGGGCCCGGATGACCCCTCTGTCCCCTGCTCCCTCCCCACCTTTAGGATGCTTTCTCTTCCAGAATCTATTAAAAACGACCAACCCCCAGCAAGCATAAATAAAAGGGAGCTACAGTGCCTGGCAAAAGTATTCATACACCTTTAGCTGTTTCACGTCAGAGTCATATTATTGGGATTTTATCTAAGAGACCATCTCAAATAGAACACAATTGTCAAGTTGAAAGAAAATGGTACATTACTTTCTGATTATTTATAAAGGAAGTCTTCAGTGTAGTCTGCATGTGTATCCAGCCCCATGTTTATTGGAGACCCTTAAATAAAATCCAGTACACCAATGCCTTTGTAATTACTACATAGAGTCAATTTATGTGTAATTAAATCTCAGTAGAAATGTGGATGCTGTGTGAAGGCTTGTTGTGTACAGAACAAACATCATGAAGACCAAAGAGCACAGCAGAGACGGCGGGAATAAAGTTTAAAGCAATTTGAGGTTATAACAACAGCCAAACATTCAGACCATAACTCGCAAATAAAAAAAGAGTATGGAACAAGTCCAAGCCTACCACGGCTGAGCGAGGAGCCCATTGATCAGAGAGGCAATCAAGAAGCCAGCGGTAATTCTGGGTCATCTGCAGAGATCCACGGCTCAGGAGGAAGAATCCATTGACGGGACAACTACCAGTTGTGTCCTCCACCAAGTATATAATCCTTCTTGAATGTTTGTTACAAGCCATTGGACATAAGGAGCTCTGGTCATATCAGACCAAACTTGGAACTCTTTGGCACACATGTAGAAAACTATGCGTGGAAGAAAACTAACAAATCTGACACACTAGAGATTGGACCTCCCCTGCAAATTAGACACATTTTAGTGTGTGTAAAAAGTCGATGACCATTTTCTCCTTTCTGTGACGAAATCCGTCCGCACATTTGCTTTTATCACCTGGTTTGGCCATCTGTAAGAGACGAGAACAGGATAAAACAAAGTGCTCGGTCAAAATTGTTGTAAATGATCTGATCTGGCAGAAAATGTTTTAATGGGGAGTCACACAAAAGGCGAAAGGCATTCTCCAATCCCCTTATCACCCAATTCATGGTAAATTTGAGCTCCTGCCACCTGGAAAGAGATTCAGACAGCCTAAATCAAGGACAGACAGATGGAAAAACTCTTTTATTACTCTAGATATTATTCATATAAATTTAAAATGTGATTGGGAGTTATTTCTTTGTCATGCTTTTTTCTTTGTATTATTTTTATGTTTTGTGCAATGTTGTAGAGTGATTGTGTTTGTCTTTTTTATGTTTTTCACCTGGCTACAAGAACAATTTACCTTCAGGGATAATAATAAATTGACATACTGATTCTGCACATCACCCTGGACACACCATTTCCACAGGGAAACATGGTGGGGGCTGCATCATGCTGCGGGGGATACTTTTCTTCAAGCTGGGCAGAGTATATGAGAAGGACGGATATGTGGAGTGTTTTAGATCACACAATGTTCATGCGTTAGAACGGCCTAGTTAAAGTTCACACCTGAAATCAATTGAGAACTATTGGCAAGACATGAGCATTGACGTCTACAGATGCTCTCCATCCAATCTGATTGTGTTTAAGCTGTTCTGCAAAGAAAAGATTCAGTCTCCAGATGCACAAAGCTGGTAGACACGCCTGAAAAGACTTCTAGTTACAAATAAATGCTACACTTTTGATTATTATTTGTAAAAGCATTGAAACCATGTACATTTCTCCGTACACTGTACATTTATGCACAACTTTGTTAGTCTGTCACATTAAATCCCAATAAAATGCAGAGGTACGTGGTTGTAAAGTGAGAAAACACAAAAAAAAGGTTAATGTGGTGTGAATAGTATTTCGAGGCACAGTTCTGACCATAAGGTGGAAATATTAAGGTCATTTTTTGACCTTAATATTTACTGGGGAGACGTAATAGCATGCATAGAAATGTAAAACATATAATTTTTTCGGTAGAGCATGGGTAGTAACCACAATTAAAAGTAATTGTTAGGGTTAACTTTGGCAATTTTTACTTTTCCTAAAATAACTAAAGGCTAAGGGCATACTAGATACCTAGTCCTGTATTTCTGTCTTTAACCTTCCCAATCTGTGTCACAGTGTCCGATCCTTGTTTGTTTTCTCCCCATAGATTCCATTATGCATCGTGAAAAGCTCGCCCCCGGCTCGCTTCTGAATTGTAGGGGCCACAAAAAAAAGCCAAGGTGGGGGTCCTGGACGCTGCGTTAGAGGTTTCTTACTTCGGATGTTTTTTTTTTTTTTCAGTTGCAAAACAGATTACAGCGCAGGTTGCAACACAAAGCGCAGCCGATGCACCACTTCCTACAGCAACACACTGGGTTGCACCTACAGCCATCCAGGGGTGAATGAGGACGCAGGACGGGGTCCACTCCGGGGTTACTCGAGCGCAGGTGCGACATGCATAACAGTCAGGGCTGTAAAACCTGAAGGGGAGTCCCTGAAAGGGGGGGATATGAGCGCATACCTGTTCTCGTTAACCTGCTGTTAGTGTAATCTCCACTTTGGTGAGAAAGGACCCAGGGAGAGCTGCTGGAGTTAACGGCCTCATTTGCACCTCGTTAATGAGCAGATCGCAGTTACGCAGGGAGTTTATCCCATGTGGTATTGCGCTATGTGGATGAAAGACAATGTGATCATTGGGTTCGACTTTCTGTCTAACGTGAAAATGAGTATGCATGGGATCTGTCTCGCCGATGCAGCAAACAAGAACTTTTAAAATCGGGATTCCTTCCCCGGAGACGCAGCAACGTGACACTTAAATCTGCTCCTAACAGGCAAATAACGCCGTTTCTCTCCAACCATGCCCGCGTTGCTACTTTTGAGGAAGGTGCACGTTTGCGATGCCAAGCCTGACCTCAGGGCCAGCCTCTGCTGCTGACATCACCTCCACGTCTCGTCGCCGCTGCTTGGAGTCCCATCAAGGTCTGAGGCTCCCGCTGTGACCGAAGGCGATGCCTCAACGCCATTCATTCTCAGGCAAGGCGCTCAGGACGCAACAGTCGCTGCGCTCCCCGCAGGACAACTTTATCTTTTTTTCCCCCCTCCTTTTATTTCTTATTTATTTTCCCCCTAAACGCAACTAAAGCTTGGCCATGACAGAAGAAAGCCGGGGGAAGCGAAGGAAACAAGCCAACCCGAAGAGAAATCGAGGTAAGAAACACGCCGCGCTGGAAAGTTTGAAGAAGTTGGTGAGTGATGCGGTGGGAGGTGTTGTTGCAGCGGACAGAAGGCATCATGTAAAACCGACTAACTCCGCATTCTCAGGCAGAGAAACCGCTTTTAAAACGTTTCTGGTGTGCAACTTTTATTTTGTTTTATTTTATTTTATTTATTTATTTTGCAAGACGCGTTTACTGTCTATTTCAGACATTGTATTCGTAGATTATTGGGGAAGATTGAAGCCTGGACTGAATTAATAAACACAAACAGTCACATTTTGGTCAGAAGAAGAGCGCTGTTCTACCTGCTCACCTGCATGGGTACAGTCTTTCAAGAACAAATGAGGAGTCAGTTTTATGGGGGGGAATTAATCTCAAGATGCAAACAGACTTTTTTTTTTTAAATACCCCGAAATTTCTGAAATACCCCGAAATTTCTGAATTCAAAGCAGTAGTTGAGCTTCTGTAATACCACGAACATAACCTTGCCAGAAACCCCAGTTGTCTTTTCTTACGTGCAAAACTTTAGTTTTGCCTAAAAAGTTTTCTCGAAGTTCTCTGAGATTCAACGTTTTCGAGGTTTTTCCCCCTTTGATCGCAGCAGCAGCAGCAGCAACAGCAGCATGTCTGCTGTTCAGAGGGATTTTGGACGTTTTCGTTTTTGTAAAGTCTTTTATTATTTGCATTTCAATAATTCAGTTGGAGAGGAAAGACTTGGATAGATGAAAGAACAGAACTTTTAAACCTGCTACTAGTAATAGTTGATACATGTTACATATCTATCCCAAGTTATGGCTAATATATATATATATATATTATATATATATATATATATATATATATATATATATATATATATATATATATGTATATATACTTCTTTAATATGCTTTAAATTTTTCCTCACATGGCTTAAATTCGCCTTATCTACAATTATTTAGTGGCGTGAGTTTACTGAGAGGCTCGATGTCAGTTATCAGTTTGTGTGAATGCACTTCCTGGAGAAGCTGCTCAGGGGAACTTCTAGATAGCACGCCGGGTTTAGAGACTTCTAGGAGGCTGTTCTGCATGTTTCCAGCTGTGCCTCTTTGCTGTGCGGCTCTGACCTCTCCGACCGAACACCTGCAACAAATGAAGCATTTGTGCAACAATATTTGTTCTTGTTGCCCTCTAATGTGCACTGAGAAAATAAGTTAGAATTAGCCCCCGAACTCTAAAATCATCCAGGGATTGTTTCTCTAAACCCGCATTTGATCCAGAAACTTTTCTAAATATCAGCTTAGCAAAGGGTAAACTTACAGCAAACAATTTCTGAATGGTGATTTTTCTAAAGAGAGTGCATGAATGATGAGTGCCAGCAGTGATCTGAGGCAGAGTTTTGTTTCACAGGAAAAGCACTGTAGATTTATAGTTTTAAAACTAGAAGTGCACTGATCAGTTTTTGTTGTTTTTATGGCTGGTGATGATTTTTTTAGAGGTCTAATGCTGCCAATTGTGTTGTTTTCTCCATTTAAAAAATGTGCTGCAGGTTTTTTGACAGAGGTATTAATTTTGAATCAATCAGAAGTTGAAGGAACTTAGAAACTCTCAAGGGAAAAAAAATAGACAAATCTGATCCCTGGCTCATTAATTGGTGCATCTCTACTTAAACTCATAAATCTTGGTGTTCATTCCTTGTTTTTTTGAAAGAGCAGTTTCTACAGGCGAACATTTAAACGCACTCAAGGCTTTTCTAAAGTTTTATTGAATCCATCACAGACCATGCAATCGGTGTCTTTAAACTGACACGCGGGTATCTGCTGGAAGGAGTCTGTTTACTTGTTTATCAGGTGACTGTAAGAGTCTCCTCATTTAATTCAGAGAGATGTCAAGTCGAACCGGGTGTCACCGGGGGTGAAATCCTCTCTGGCAGGCTTAGCACTGACGGCAACGTGTGTGTTCATGTGTGCACACTTGAACACACGCTTTCACCTTTGACAGTTTGTCGACCGACTGCGCTCCGTTTCACAAATCAACAGCAGCACTCTGCTGTGAAAGCTAAACAGATAACCATTTTACATGGACTTCTTATTTCTCAGACAGTGTCTTTAACCCGGGTACATCCACAAAGGACAGATAGCCTCCCCCCTGTATTTCATGTCTTGTGACATTTAAGTAATTGTGGGACTGGAAGAACTCAAAGCATTTCAGAAATGCAAAAGGGACTGTACAGCGATATGAAGCTTTATGTACGCAGTTAGTGAATCTTCCATCACTGGGTGTAAGCTTATGCAAGGAGCATATGTCGCACATGCTTCAGCGCTTGTGAAAAAGTCTGTACAAGTGGGCGTGTGTTGAATGTGCCGTGTTATGCATCCTCGTGTCAGTGTGGAAATGTACGTTTATGAAAGCTGCGTGCAGGATCTGGAATGCGAGCAGGGAGTTAAAGGTCCTTGATAAAACCAAACGAACTTGGCAGGCACCACTCATAAGACAGCGATTTGGGGATCCTTTCCAAACCAGAAGAAAGAGGGGAAATATAGGCTGACTTTTCTTCTCTCTTCGAGGCGCCTATTGATTATGTCTCCGTCTCCCCCAATAAAAACGTCAATGTTCAGCGATATAAAGCGATGTGAAGAAATTACAGTGCCTCATTCTTGGCAGATTAGAAACAGAGCAGGGGATCAAGAATGAAAGGATATATATGTGAAGAAGATGCCACACAATAACTGTTTGTGAATGGTCATCAAGTTTGTGGATTATTAGGATCAGCGGTGATAGTTTGCAGTTCAGAGCTTTTGACTTGGCGGATATCTGATAGCTCATGTGCTTTATTCACTAAAATCCTTTTTTAAAACAGATTCCCTACAATTCTATGTAAACCTAGCTAAAAAAAATGCATTGACTTTCCAAAGCATTCAAACCCCTTGAACTGTCCCATATTTTGTCATATAACCATCACAAATAATCTGAAAAGTGTGGCATACATTTGTATTAAGCCAGCTTGATTCATTATTTTGTCGACTCAGTCACTTCAATTACAGCTGCAAGTCTTTTGGAGCTCCCCTCCACCAAGCATTCTTCTCAGCTCAACAGTTCAAGCTCAGTCAGATGAAACGAAAACCGTCTATGAGCCTCAATTTTAAAGTCCTCTCAGTTGGATTCAGGTTTGGACTTTGACTGGGCCAATTTTGACACGTATAATCTTTGCTCTGCACCATGCTATTGTAGCCCTGCATTTAACCTGCTGTGGGATAACATCCCCACAGCATGATGCCGCCACCACCATGTTTCACTGGGGGATGATGTATTTGAGGTGAACTGTGGTATTTTTTTTCCTCCACACGTCGCTTTTGTCTTTAGTCTCATCTGACCACAGCACCTTCTTCCAAACGTTCACGCTGTATAAAGATCAAATTTATGCATTGCATGACTGTCCTGTTGATACATTCTCCTACCTGAGCAGTGGATCTCTGCAGCTACCCCAGAGTTGCTGAATATGACAGGGCAAAGAATGACTTTACCTTGAACTTTGCCTCTGTTTGAGCAATAAATTTCACAAAAAAATAGTTGGGAAATGTAGCATTTATGCACAGTCTCTATCCATAAATACTCCACTCTTGTGTCTCTTCTTCTTTTAGCAGAGTCACTGATTTTGTAACTGCTGTTTTTCACATTTTATTTATACTCGCTGTTGTGCATACGGTCCCTCTCTCGATGACATCCACAGATATGATAAGACTTCTCAAACCTCTGAATCCAGTGTCGGGCTGTGCTTTATTTCCACTCTTACAAAGCTGTTTCAGTTTTTTCTGCTCCTTATGTTTTGTTACTTCATTACAAGCCTTATTCTATTGTTGAATGCATGTGTTTTTTTTAACAAAAAAAAAAAAAATAACTCCTCGTCTCTGTTTCCATCACTCCGTTTCTCGTTTTTCTTCTTTTTTCAAGTGCCAACTTATTTAAACTCCTTTCCCCTTTTTCTTCTTTCTCCTTCATTGATTTCCAAACCCCAGCCTTTGTGTGCAGCTGGAGCCCAGCTGTGTGTCTGTGACTGTGCATGTACATATGCACGCATACATGTGTGTTTGTGTGAGTTTTTTTTTTTTTTTTGGTTCTGGCACGACGCTGCCACTGTGAGCATAGCTCACTGTACACAAAGGGCTCGAGCAACAACAGAAAAAGAAGAGGGGGGAAAAGTACGGAAGGGGGGGGGAAGTATCCGAACATGAAAAAAAGTGAAGGGGCTGGGCCTTTTGGATTGATCTGACATGCACAGATGAGAGGTGTGGAGACCGAGGCAGCAATGAAGAGCCCAGGCACCGCAGTTTTATTACCAGGATACTTCAAGGGGCTCAGCTCGGGCGTCAGAAGCAGCGAGTGGGTGGGACAGAAGAAGAAAGAGGAGGATGACAGAGATGGGAACTGATGGGGCTGACAGAGCTGGAGAGCATAAAACATAGTTCTGCAGAGTAAGAAAACAAGAGATAGAGGGGGACGTGAAGGGTAGAGGCAGAGGAACCAGGACGGGTGACAGAACGTGGGATATTCAAAACGTTTCCTCACTCTCTCCTCGACATTCCCACAGCTTCAGCCGTCGCTGGTCTGCATGTGTTTAAAGCCACATCTCCGCAGCAGTAATAGGGAGTCTCTTTGACTGAGGCTCTTTTTCAGTCATCGCATGTTTATTTAATTATTCCTCATTTTGATGTTTGAGATAGAGCCAAGGCATTTCTGTTCCCAGCTACATGTTCCTACGCATGGCTGCCACACTGACAATCTACTACAATTGGAAAACTGTTTGAGAAAAACTAAAACAAAAAGAGTCGAGAACGCTTTAAACCACTGTAGGCAGCGATCACATATTTTGAAAGCCGAATAGAAAAGTGCCATCATTATTTATAAGTGGGTTAATCAAGCGCTGTCATTACAACATGTTAATATACGGTGCCTTGCAAACGTATCTTGCTAAATGTGAACCTTTTTTTCGAATTTAGTACCATAGCTAACCCAAACTTTTATGTATTTTCTTGAGATTTTAAGAGATAGAACAACAGCTGAAATACAAATTTTGCAAATAAAACACTGAAAAGTGTGGCATGCATTTTTTATTCTGCCCATTTGATTTACTGCTTTGTACAATTTGTTGTCACTACAGTTACAGCTGCAAGTCATTTGAGGTTTGTCTCTACCAGCTTTGCGTGACTGAACTCGGAAATATTCACCATTACTTGTTGCAAAATAGCTCAAGGTCAATCAGATTGGACGGATAGCTTCTGCAAACATCAACTGGGTTTAGGTCTGGGTTTAGGTGAACATGTTTTGATCTAAAATACCACATTTTACCTCCTGGGTCTATGTTCGGAGTTGTGCTGCTGGAAAATTGAACCTCTGCCTCAGTCTCGGCTCTTTTGTAGCTCCATCCATTCTCCCATCAGCTCTGGCCAGCGTCCTTTTCCCTGGTGAAGGAATGCGTCCCTACAGCATAAATAATTTTCCATCAGATATAACGACTGGCATGTAGGCGAGAAATTGTAATCTTGATATCATCTGACCAGAGGTCCCTCGTTCACTGGCCCTAGTAGCCCTGAACTCTGTTCCTAGCATGGCTAATGGCAAAACGGGACTTATGGCTTTCTTCTGGCCACTGATGCTTAAAGGTAACATTTTTTAGAGTGCACAACTAATAGTTTTTATGCCAACATATTATTTGACCTGAGCTGTGTGTCTCTGCAGTTCCTCTAGAGCAGGGGTGTCAAACTCAAGGCCTCGAGGGCTGCTTGTCTTGCAACTTTCAAATGTTTTTTTTCCCACACGCCTGAATCGAATTTCCTTCTCATGCACACAGGTTCTACTGAGCTCTGCTAATGACTTAATTTCAGGTGTGTTGGACTTCGGATACATCTTAAAGTTTCAGGACACCGGCCCTCAAGGACAGGAGCTTGACATTTGTGCTCTAGAGGTACCATAGGCCTCTCGGCAGCTTCTGAAATTAATGCTCTCATTCCCCCAGCCCAACCCGACATCATTCTATCTATTCAACCTTTGAAGTTTTCACACAACAGCTGCAATTATGCTGAGCTTAAATAACACATGGTTTAGCTCAATTAACTAAATAGATTACCCCGAAAAGGAAACCGCTTAGACTAGATATTATGTAGGTGTGTAAGAGTAAAAGGGGTACGAACGGAAATATATGGCATTGATTTGTACTAGATTAAAGGCATCAAAGTTTGCTCTCAGGTCGCAAATACTTGCTACGCTGTGTTGGGCTATCGCATCCCCTCACGTTGGTTTTCATTGAAGTTGCAGTTGTAATATGAAAAACTGAGGAAAACGCTCAAGGCGTTCGAATGCTGTTGTATGGGAGTGTAATCGAATATAATAAAAGCCATCAGAACAATAGTAGTCACAAGAGTTGAACAGAAACTTAAGTGTTGGGCTTATATCTAAGGATCTCACCTTTTAACTGTAAGATAACACCCTCAGCCACAGAGCTCTTGACACGTGCTAGTGTGTGTGTTTAAAGGTTGCTGGCGATGGGCTTGTTCCACATCTAACCTTCTCTATTTTTTAAGGCTGCTATCAACTTCTGTTTTCTCATCAAAGACATTTTACCTGAAAGAATAAGCTTGCAACATGCAAAGTATTGAACAAATCGATCCTTCCTTATTTTTCACTTTTTTCCCCATTTGCAGTGGTATTATTAAGGTCTTTGTCGTTGCTTTTGGAGTACCACACAGTCTCAGATCTATTTGTGGATCTTCCTTTATTGAAGACAGCCCATGGTTGTGTGTTTGATATGCTGCACGTGTTTGAGTTTAAAACCGTCCACATAGGAGAGCTTGCAGCGTTCAGTTTATAGATATGTGCAGTTTTATCACACCTCGAATTAAATTTGGAAACCCTGCTTCAGCTGTCATGTATTACAAGGACCAGATGGGTGGCAGAGAAGGAGAGAATGAGAAGGAGAGAATAGGAGGTAGGAGGGCAGACAAGGGAAGAGCAGCTTGGCAGGGTCCCGTTCAGCTGCCCAACAGGGAGCCGCTTTCTGCCCATGAAAGGGAGTAGATGTGGCAGGGTAGCAGGTTGAATGAGGAAGTTTGATGTGTGGTGTGTGTGTTAGCATCAGCATCAGTTTTTAGGCTCGGCCTCGATCACCTCTGAAAAGCAAGAAAACATCACACTTGACATGAGGAAGTTCAAGTGGCATCAGCAGCAGTTTAACGCTGTATATTTCACCTGATTTGCACTTTTTTACTGTCACTCTTTCTATTATTGTCTCTGTCTCTAAGTTGGTGTAAATTTTCGTGCACCTACTTCCCACCATTTGCACAAAATGCAGACCTCTGACGATATAACCATATTTAGATAATCTCCGAACCCAAGAGGAATAAAGTATAAGGTAGAATAAGGTAGTGTTAAAAAACATTTCATGTGACTGACAGGAGACATAAAACATGATGTTTCTGAAGTCTACAGCGTGAAGGAGATGCATGCATAGGTTTACACTACAGTCTAAATTACTTTTAAATTACCTGGGAAATGTTCTTTATCATCACTGAATCATCTAGGTCTAATCAGTTGTTAGCAGAGCCTTGGTAAAGATTAGGAAAACCCATACAATTATCAATGAAGTTGGTTCTTGGGAGGTTTGGAGATAAACATCTCAGACAAGCATAAAGGCTTTTTACTAGCATAACGCAATCTACACTTTTTTAAACATAATTGTCTAAGCTTTATTTTAATTAACAAAAACTGATCAATGGGCTGAATGGTGGTTTAGCTGTTATCACTGGTCACTTAAAGCAAGGAGGCCCTGGGTACTAATGCCTTTGTGCATGTTCTCACTGGCCGTGTGTGGGCTCTCTCTCTCTCTGGGTACTCAGGCTTCCCCGCAGAGTTTAAAATATGCATGTTAGGCCAATTGGTCACTCTAAATTGCCCTTACAAAAGGCCATCCTCATTTACGCTTCAAAGCACATATATATATTATTTTACACAAGGCGCATTAGAGCAGATGTTTGTTGATGCGTTTGCAGGCTGACCAAAAGTGGGAGTTTTCAGTTTGGAATCATGACAAGACAACAAGAAAAGCTGGCTGATTACTATCAGTTTCCAATTCATTGTTCTATCATTAAAAAAAGTGAAGTTTTTTCCCTCAATCATCCTAACTTTCCTTTTGAATGATTTGTGGTGGAGCACATGACCCTCTTGGGAATGGTGGCTGTCATTAACAAATTGGGATATATGAGTTTGATGGGAGTGTAACCGTGTTTTAGTGTGGCAAATGTAAAAAGACAAAAATTAAAGTGAGAACACCAAGTTCTCCAGCACTTGGATGGCTATAATCAGTTGTTACGTTTTTTGTTACCCACTGTATAAGTGCTTATAACAACGTCTGAATGGTGTTACTTACATAATATTGCTCAATACTGCGGAAAAGACTTGAGCCATCCATCAGAGTTTGCGTCTAAATGTTAATTTGTACATCGCTGTGATCTGTAAAACCAACATAAGGTTGTTGACCTGATTCTACACCCACTAGAGTCCTCCAGGGAGCAGGCCAGAATTTAGCGATCATGTTGGCTACGTGTACCAGCAGGAACAATAATACTTCTGGTCAGAGGGTGGAGCCAAACACAGCAGACGTAGAAAACAAAGAGTCAAATCGTGAGAAGAAGAAGAAGAAGAAGAACAACAACAACAACGTTCTTCTTCTAGTCCTCTGAGTAGATAGCCAATAAACATAGTATTACTTGTTAGAGGTCCATGTGGCAGGTGTTCCTGAATATGGAGAGATGTGTCAAGCCCTTAAGTAGTCAGAAGCTTTTTTTCAGGACATTGCTTTTGAAGCTCCGCCTTTGAAACATATTTTTGCACCCTTGTTTATACGATAAGGCACCAAACGGCGATCTCTACCTTAGTCAGGCATAAAAACCAGTTAAACTCAAAAGTATGAATCCATGTTGTGTAGAATGAGTTTTAATTACTGATTTCAGGGTTTTACTAACGTTTTAAAATACATTTGGTTTTCTGTCCAATGTAATCGTTTATATGTAATTATTTCATTTAACATGATGTCACTGGCATTTTCTCTGGCTTTATGGAGAATAGAGGAATGTAGATATGCCTCTCCCCCAACTACCGCTGCACTCTGCTAGTCAGCTGGCTCCAAGAAGGCTCCTACACTGAGCTCTTGCTTAAAATCTAGTTCAATTTAAAGGAGCTATATGTAAGATATTTACTGTAAAATCAACCTAAATTGATTCTCATTTCTCACCCGGGATTGAAGTAACATTCCCTATAAACAACCGGTCCTCTCCATCAACAATGTCTTAGTCACGTTTTTCCCCTTTCAAACCTAGAGGTTCGGTGTTTACTTCCTGTTTCCTGAGCCAATCATATGAGAGTTTCCAGGGTTCCCGAAACAGAGCGCAGCATTTGGCATTTTTTTTTGGCAAAAGAGCAGCAGCCTGCAAACATGGAAGCCAGTAAGCGAACCGGACCAGAAGTAGAACAGAATACAACAGCATATACCTATACTGTGTAACTAAAAATTCAGTGAGGTTTCACAGCCACCGGACTGTTGAGTAAATGCCGGGTCTTTGTGAAAGGTATTGTGGATTTGTTGTTCTAATATTAACCACTAGGTGTCATTATTACTTATCGTTCCTTTAAACTTTGGGAACAGTGGAAGCTAAAGCAGCACCACCCATCAACTGACCATGTTTTGGCTACCTGAGCAGATAGTCTGACTAATTAACTATCAGCCTGTTATATTTGTGCTGTTCTAGAGAGGTTTGCTCTAAATTGTTGCTTAAACATATATGCTAAAAAGTTGTTCATCAAATAGCTTAAAACAAGACCATTTTATTGTCGCTGCATAACACAGTCTGTTCCTATTTCTTCAGCTCAATCTGTGAAAAAGACAGAAGAGCTGATTAACCATCATTTTGCACTAAAATTATCACCAAAAAAGACTCAAACCGTTTATCATCAGACTCAGCTGAAAGCTGATGCATCTCTCAGGTCTTGGTTCAGATCTTTTCTGGATTTTATCTTATTTCTTAAGTCATACCTTTCAAAAGCTTTGCCTCCTCTGTAGATTGTTTTTTAACTTGCCACTTCTTCTTTTGTAATTGGTGGGTTCAATTTCCTTAAATATTTTAAAGACACACTGCACTGCTGTAAGATATGCTAAGAACACATCAAAATAATTTAAAATCCACAAATATGGCTCCAACTAAATATTTTTAATCTAGAAATACTTAAAGTTCTTTTTACAATCCCCTCTTTCCAGAAGAATGACACTAAATCTTCTTCCGTAGCAGTTCAGATTTTCTGTAGGATTTAGGTCGGAGGGTTAAACATGACCATGAAAAGATTAACTTTTTTGTGTTGATCTGGCCACATTCCTCAGATCTTGATTCTCCTGAAAGACCAAATGATGTCAGAGAGATTTTTATTTAAAACCTCCAAGTTTTTCATATTGTTATATTTTAAGTGTTCATGATGTCATGCACTCTAACAAGATTCCCAGGAAGAGAAGACAAAACACCGCACACAATGGTACACAGATCCTCCACAATACCTAACAGTAGGCATTAGGTGCCTTTCCACATATTCATGCTTTTTTCATACAAAACCCACTTGGAGTTTTTTTTTTTTTTTGATTAAGTGTCTAAACCTTAGTCTCATCTTAAAGCATAAAGTTAAAATCCCAGTAGTGTCTCGAAAACTCCACAGTTTATATTTGTGATGGTAGGACTAGGGCTGGACGATAATTCAATAACAATATATCTCCATCTATAGTCGTATATCGATGATAGAAAAAAAGATCAATAAAAAGTTCAATAGAATAACAGTTTTCATTCCTTTTGCATGCTAGCCATTTAGATTAATACTACAGTCAGTACATTCTCCCAGCCAATCACAAACGCAGACCCAGGAACCTCCATCACCAAGCTCCGCCCCTTTTAAAGAGTTCAGAGAGCACACGTTCTTTTTTCTTTTTTAAAACTGTGCAGTTTTGGTAAAAATTTGGTTAAATAAAGGGTTGAGTTTGAATTCAGTGTTTGTGTGTTCTGTGTCTAAAAATAGGTCGCTAACCAACAAGGTAAAATGGCCAGGGCTGCACTTAAAATATATGTTTTGAATTTGTTGTTGTTGTTGTTATCGATATAACTCAATTTGATTTATATTTTATTGATATGCTTTTTTTCAATGTCGTCCAGCCCTAGGTAGGACAGTAAAGGCTTTTCTCCTGCCCTGCCTACCAAAGAACCAGTTGGCATGTAGCCTTAGGGTCTTATAGGGTTTCTTTGGAGTCTTGGTGACCCCAAAATGCCATTTCTTGCTGCAGGTCTCTAACAGGGAGCTTTGGAGAATTTTCCGAGTCCTCATCCAGCCTGCTTTTTTTATTTTATTTCAGTTAAACATTTAATTATTGCTCTAACTGTAGATATGGGTCACTTTAGGAGACGATCAGTTTTCTTGAGACCCTTCCCTGACAAACATCTTCCTACTCTTGTCTTACCCATTCTACAGAGTGGCTAAGTGAAATGAGGTTCTTTGCTACATCATATTTTAAGCCCAGGGGAAAACAGGAAACCATGGTTTACTAATTAGAAGTTTCTCAACAATCTGACGCACATTATAAGTAATAGAAACAATAAAAAACTAAGAATTCCTTTATTGTCCTGCAATGGGGAAATCCGGGTGTGACACACGGACAGTTACATACAAGTATTAGCAATGACAAAAAAAAGAGAAGAAGAAAAAGAGCAAACTGGTCTAATCTAAAGTTAGCTCTAAAGAAACACCAAAAGTAGATGATAAGGGTAAATACCAGAGTAAATATTGAACAAAGGGGAAACAATGATATAGTTGCATTTTATTTTATAGAAATAGTTTTTGGTACCAAAAATGATTATTGTGGGATATCTTCCCACTTGTATAAAGGTAGTGAAAAGCTTTCAGTGAGAGACTATGCTACCCTGATGAAAGATTCATTTATTTTTAAAGCTCGTTCAACAGTTTTAGCAGGAGTGGACATAAACGTGGAGGGTGGTGCAGGTTAGCTAGCAGCTTCCTCCTCCCTCCTCCTCTCCCTCTGTCTCCCTGTACCTGTGATCACCTGGTACCACCTTTATCTGACCCCCAGATTACACCGCCTCTCCCACCACCATCCATCCCTCACACACACACAGAGATAATGTATATACACGTTGCTACTCTCAAGGGAGTAAACACATACCTTCGTAGGGAGAACAACTTTTTTTTTCTTTTGGTCCCCCTGCAACATTTCAAATTTAGGTTAAAGTTATCTTTATCAGGTAAACTCCTCTTTCTCACCCAGAGCAGCTTTAAGCTTTGTGAATGTCAGACTTCAATGAAGTCAGTCTGTGTGTAAATGTCTATATGTGGTTAAAAATACTTTATGTGGAAAATAAAACCATAAGAAAATATGATTTTCAGCTTCTACTTTTTTTTTCCAAAAATAACCGTTTAGATAAAATCTTTATTTAAAAAGAAAAACTCCTGGTCACTCGTCTCAGACTTCTTTCACAGTGTCATGAGATCAAGAAAACAAATCTTTAGCTCAGGTATGATAAAGAACAGGATCCGTATATCGGAAACATTTTTCACTAGAGAGGAAGCAAAGCTGCGTTTGCTGGTCCACTCCGTCATTTATCACCTTCCAGCAATCTTAGAGATAGACTTATCGCATCTGCTGTCAAGAATTTCTCATGGTACATGACAGGTTTAGGTATTGCAAAATTACAGAGCTGGGGAGGAGTTTTTATTTGAAAGGCCATCAGCTAATATATGAAAAGAAAGGTTGTATAAATTTAGCTTCTGTTTTCCTTTGAAATTGTGTTTTGAACTTTTTGGTTTCTTGAGTGAAAAACTCGTAACATAAATGTAGTGTTCATTGCAACAGCGTAACCTCACTCTGACCAACGTGGGAGTTTTCTTACTGGTATAAATATGACGTGACACAAAGTGAATTTCTCTTAGCCACTCTTTGAAATGGGGAAAAACAAGAGAACTGGTGATATTGAACACGGATTTATGTTGATCCTCATGAATCAGGAAATGGTTAAAAGATCAGAGTACTTTGCCTAAACTTGCTCATGTCTACAGCTAGATTAACAATCAAATGTTTTAAACCAAGCGAAACTGCAACAAGAATGGCTGGAGGAGAGGTTTATTAAAATAAACCTCTCACCATCAATCACCCCCATCCCCATCAACCACTAATTTTCCTAAATTAGTTAAGAAATATTTTTTTAAAGCCCATCTAGTGATGCGCTAAATGAATTACAAATGACCAAGAAGCATCACCCTTAAGCACGTAATTACTACTACAGAAGCTGCAGAGTGTCATTAATGTGACAATCTCAACATGCCGCACAAGTTCAAGTGTCCCCTCAGGTGATAAGGTACGTAATCATACATAATTTCAGGTTTTTTATTGATGCCAATAAGTTACAAGTATGTCCTCCATGTCCAGTGTTAGCTAACAAACAAATTATCCGTCTTTGCTGGGAGGACAGAGAAGTTGCTGGACTACACGGCCCTGTTTCTAACGGAACGGCAAAATAAACTTCACTGTTATATTGAATTAACTTACCTGTCCAGCAGAAAGATTGCAACCTCTGCATCCATTTTGAATCCCTGCTACCTCATAAATTGTCTATACCTGGTTAAGGCTACGCCGATGTAGACGCGCCTTTTCTTTTATTGGTTACTTTCTCTTCCTACTCACTGGGCAAAGAGTATGGATGGCCCTCCATTTCAACAGAAAACGGCAAATAGAATGCTCTACGCTTGTCTTAGTTTGTTTTACACTCCTCCTCGGCCAACAACACGTCTTCATATACAGGTAAAACCTATAAAGTTAACAAGTTTGTTCCCTTTCGCTACTGTAGTAAATAATGGTGATGCAACATGGTGTCTTTCGTTGGGTGCACCGCCACCTTTGTATTTATAAACTACTCAAGTCTAAGATATGCAAACACATTAATTTTTCATGCGATTGTTATTAGACTTTGGCAGAATATGTTTATGAAAGCCATACTTAATTTTTGCTAATAAAAAATTGTTACATGCTCTTCCTTTACTAATGCTACCCCTACCAATCTTTTTTTTTTTTTTTAAAAGAGCAGCTACTTGCCTATACTGGGTCACGATCACATTCGGGGCAATAATTAAAAGTTTTAATTGAAATTACAACAATAAAGGTTGGCAAGCGTGTTTGTCTTAACGCATTAATAAAATGTCAAGACAAGAAAATGGAAGAAAAAAAGGCTGTTAAGGGAGATTTCCAAGCTCACTTTAAAGGGACTGCAGGAAAACGTTGCTTAATTCAGAAAAATTCTGCCTTTAATGCCATCGCATTTATTCAGTTGGGACTAAAATCCCTCGTTCAGGAATGATTTTAAAAGATCACTGGAGCCACGATTGTTTTTACATCTAACAACCTCTTGTGATCTTCATGAGTCAGAAAATAGCTGTAAGAAAACCATTCTCTTAAACTGTCCCATGTTTACAGTCAGCGTAATAATGAAAAAAACATCTGAAACTGTGAACAAACAAGGCTGGATTTAAACCCAAGTTTGAGTTACCACCATGAACAATGAGGAGGATGGTAAGGAAGATAAAAAAAAAATCTTATGATTTCTATGAGACAACTGCAAAAAAAAAAAAAAAAAAAAACTTTACTAAATCCAGACTTTCATTTAAGGACATGTTTGCATTTACAGGTCAAATCCCTTGTAAAGAAACAACTTTAATGGAACAGTAACTAAAGCATATATTATTTAAACATGACTTATTCAAGTTGATCAGAGTTTCTAGAAACCTTTAATTAGCAATCCATAATTTTGTGGTTCTTTGGCGTGACGCCGAGATCCGTTTCAAAACTGGAGAGACAAGAGAAAATGCCGTTCAAGCAAACTGTGTCGCTCCTCAGGAGGAGCGTGGAGGAGAATGCCGTTACATTCATGCAATTCATGCGTCAAACATTACAGTAAGGGTGGAGTAATGGGTTGTGAGGTATCAGAGGGAACTAATGTCATCTATATGTTACAGGTGTGGATGTGTTCAAGCCTTAAAAAGATCTAATGTTTACGTTCCTGACTTCTCTGACTTCTCTGACCGTCAGGTTTTCTTATTGCTCCTCTCACGGATTGTCTGGCCTGTTGCCTCCTCATTTGTTTGAGTCCGGTTTTAGACTATTTCCCTCTTCGGACTTTGTCGTGTCGCTCATTTCTTTATCTGTGTCTCCACATATCTCTGCTCCTGATATTCTATTTTTATCCTTCACTCCTCTCCTATTCTTCTCCTCTTTCCATCTATCCGTCCTCTGCTCCTCCCAGCCTGGACTCCCCGGTCTTGTACAGTCGCCATCATGCACCACTTCCACACCACCCCCCCCTTACTCCACGAGCACCTCCCCTGTCCCACTGACACCACACGTTGCTCCCATCCCCCGAAAACCACTTCAAACAGGCAGCGCCATCAAAGACCACAGTCAGTCAGCCAGGCAGTCAGCCAGCCAGCCAGTAAGGCAGCCATTCAGCCAGCCTTCTGCTTTGACTTAAAATTACTGTCGTCCCCAGTCGCTGGGCGGCTTTCCTCCACTGATACACATCAAAGATCCTCTTAAAATCCCCAAGTTTGCTTTTTAAAAGTTTTCTTTTCTTCTTCTTCTTTTTTTAACCTACATTATTTCACCGGTTGCGGTTTTTACACTTGCCCTTTCTGTCTCTCTTTCTTCTCGCCATCGCTTCTCCGTCCAACATGGGCGAGGTCAGTAATGACATGCATGCGCACACTTTTGCAGCTCGGGTGTCTTTGCATCCTTCTGGGTAACAATAATTTGTTTTTGCTTCTCAAGCCGTCGATTTACACATCAGACACAGACGCGTTCTCCCAGATGTACACGAAGCCTCATATATGTCGGTAAATAATATGCGGCGTGAGTCATCCTCTGAAGGAGATGTCTGTGACCACAAAAAAAGACAAGTCTGATAATGTTCTTTCTTCCTTTGTTTTTGCTGCATAAATTTATGGGTCCATCAAAGGACAGAAAGGAAGACAGGAGGGAACAAGGAGACAGTAAGTCAGAAAAAAGGAGAAAACTGGGCGTGATTGTATCTGAGAACGAAGAAAAAGGCCCAGTGACACATATTTTCTATGTCTTAAACCCCTGGAGGTCACATGTGGCTTCTCAAAAACCTTTGGTATGGTCTCTGATGATGGGGCTGTGATGTCTGTGTGAGCCAGAGGATGGCGCCACTGCTGTATATTAACCCGGCAGGCCCTCGCTTACTTGGTGGGCTGTCAGATAGAGCGAAATGAGTAAATATAAGGCAGATGGTTTGCTCATATTGTGTAGTTATTTGCAGAATTTTAGTGGAACAAAGTTAATTTACATGAAATGTGCATGACATTTAACGTTTGTCCGTTCTGACCCTTGGCATGTTCACGCTGACTGCCATTTTGCATGTAATTGCACGTTATTTAGTCTTAATCCAGTAAAATTTTCTTTTATAAGAGCTGCGTCACCAAAAAAAAAAAACAACACCTCTTGTAGGGCAGATTTAAAATAGACAAAGCCAGTGGGATACCAGACATATTTGTTTCAGCCTCAAATCAGATCTTTACTGACAAACCTAAAGCTTGAACTGAACCCAAAAGGGGAAAAAAAAGAATCCCACATTTCCTAACTGTTAAGCTCCAAAAGAAGTTTTATTTAGCTTGTAACTCTCTTCAAAAAAAAACTTCAGAACCTTTGTACCCTGTAAGAGAACGTTTTAATATTCAAAAGGAGCCTCTATTGTGTGGTTTTCTTTTTTGCACCAATGTACAAAATAAAGAGCCACATCAGAGGCCTGGAACGGTCCCTGAGCATTTTCATGTGTAAGTAAAAGAAAAAACAGGAGGGAAAACAAATTTGGAGGGGGAGACGGGGGTATTTATAGAGTGGTGTGAGAGTCCCTGCAATGACAGGAGCCTAATGAAGCAGAGTTTGGGTTTTTGATTCACAATGCGGTGAGAGCTCGGGTCCCTCTGTGACCATTACTGCATTCCGGCACCGATCCCTCGGCACACGGAAACCAGCACCGGGGCCGCAGGGAGAAGGCGGAGGGCCAGCTCCAAATAACGTGTTCCTCAAACCGAGCTAACCTTTCTCACAAACACGGGTCTCACTTGCACAGCGGCAGATGCACACGCCGTGTGATGGCACTTAAGCTGCACCATTCATACCTATAGGAAGCGCATGAGCTTAGTTGCTCGGTTGGTTTTTCAAAGAATGTGAGTCAGAGACACGGTTAGTGACTCAGATGAAACAGTTCTGCTTGACCTGGTAGGGAAGTCCAAAATGATACAGCCCATGTGTCATATTCTAACTTTGATTTGTGTGAGAATCCATTGTTTAAAAAAGTCATTGCCAGTGGATACAATCAGAGGCAGAGAGGCATTATCATTCTGGTGAGTTTTGAATTATTTCACTCGCTGATCAAGCTGCTTGATAAAAGTAACTGCCATCTATTTAAGTATGTTAATTTATGCAAGTTTCTTACTGACAAATACTAAAAGACAAAAGCGCAAGTCTTGCTAAACTATTCATACCAGTCTTCTTGTTTTATTTTCTCACATTAAAATAAAAACTGCTATTTGTTTCACTTGGATTTTATTTCACAGACCAACATAAAGAAGTGAATAATTGTGAGCTGGAAGGGATCCCTGCTTTTCTACGTTTTTTTTTTTTTTTTACGTATAAAAACGGCTTTATCATTTTTGCACATCTAGACAATGAAACCTTTCTTTGCAAACAGCAAAAGCTCCATCAGATTGCGCGGAAAGCTTCTGCGAACGGCAGTTTCCAAATCATGCCACACAGTTTCAATTGGATTTACACCTGGAGTTTAATTGGGTCATTCTAACACAAGATTTGGCATCAAACTAAACCGTGTGTCATCGTAGCTCAGACTCCTTGTTTAGTGTTGTTTTCCTGCTGGAAGGTGAACCTCAGCTCCAGTCGTTAGTCTTTTGCAGCGTTTGCAGCACTTTGAATCGTCTTGTTGCTGAAAAATGCTTTAGAAATAAACTTGCCTAACACATTCTCTGTTTGGACTGGCCTGTGTTTAACTCCATTCAACTTCCCATTAATGGTGACCAGTTCCCCGGATCCTGCTGAGGAAAAACAATCCTGTTTCTCATGGTCTCACTGACAGGTTCTCTCAGCTGATCTCTGCAGCTCCTCCAGAGTTACCGTGGGCCTTTTGGCCGCTTCTCTGATTGACGCTCTCATTACCTTGCCTGCCAGCTTAGGTTTTCCTCATTGATTTAACAGTGTAGTGTGAGATGTTTTCTTATAACCTAACCCTTTATTAAATGTCTCCACAGCTTTATCCCTGACCTGTACGGTACATTTCTTGGTCTTCATGTTGCTTTATATTTACTGAGGTCCGTGAGGCCTTGACAAAACAGCCGGGTTTATGCTTTGATTAAAACTCACAGGTTTGCTAATTAGATGACTTCTGAGAGCATTTGGTTGCACTCTTTTCTTTATTTAGGGGTATCAGGGAAAGGGGAGCTGAATAAAAATGCATAGCACATTTTCAAAAACGGTGGACTGTTTTCCTTCAACCTTATAACAGTACGCCACATTGTACTGGCCTTTCGCATTAAAATGGCTAAAAATCATTGAGGGTGGTGGTTGTAATCTGACAAAATGTAAAAAAATAAAATCAAAAAGTTCAAGGGGTGTGAATACTTATGCAAGGCATAAAACAGCAGAAACCGGAGATTTCTTTAGCCACATAAGTCACAAGCCGTCTCTTAAGTTCAAAAGGGACATAAATTCAGTAACCCGCATGCATGGGCTTTGAAGTTTGAGCTCGGTGTAAATCAAGGTAACGTATTTGTTTTAAATGTCACTGTGGTGGTGGACAGGACAGGTAAACACACAGGCAAACATGCAGGCAGCGGCACACAGGAAACCCCTAGAGGAAGAAAACTGACAACCACAGAAGCTTTTTGCACACCTCTCCTCGCACACCTTGCCTGCCTCCTTCATGCAAAGACAAAAACTGACGGTCGCATTCTTAAACGCAGCCTGAGAATTGTGCGTCCGCAATGGCCAGATGTTACACTTTGTTAGCAGGAGAGCAGTCAGTATTTGTTCTGCTTTAGCTTTGTCTTCTGTTAAGAGGAAAACCACATGACATAAAGCAGCATTGTGGAGCTGCGCTTAACGAAACATTTGAACCGTATCTAATTCTTTCTTCTTTTTTTAATTGACATCCAAGGGTGTAAAGAGAAAAAAAGGTCAGTTTAGTGATGCACTGAATGCAGAACTAATTACACGCTTCTTTAGAAACTGCTTTGAGATTACTGTCGCGTCTATGCGTTAACGTTATCGCAAGCAGAAAAAGAAATCGCGCACATCTATAGTCGAGTCACCACAAACAAAAAAAAAAAAAGATAGAATGGGTGAGAAATATATTGTGAGTTTCAGTCTGCTTAGAGCTCCACCAGTGCACCTTTGTGGTATGAATGCAGGTCTAGGCCACGAGGCATTCACACCTTTTCCTGTTTTAGTCTCTTCTCAGCATTATGATTCTTCCTGCTTTCTGTTTATAGCAAAAAACAATTTCAATTTTATGGATCTTGGTGCAAAAAGAGGTAAAAAGTATTAAGATTTTAAATGTGCCGGCAGCACTGTTGCCTTGCAGAAAGAAAGTCCTGGGTCCAAATCCCAAGGGGTTTTCTGCACAGAGTTTGCATATTCTCTCTGTGCACGAGTGGGTTTTCTCTGGGTCCCAAAAAAATGACCGTAAGGATAATTAGTCTCTCTAAATCGCGTCTAAATTGTGTGTGTGTGTGTGTGTGTGTGTGTGTGTGTGTGTGTGTGTGTGTGTGTGTGTGTGTGAATGGTTGTGTGTCTCTGTGTTACCCTGTGATAGAGTGGCGACCTGTCCAGGGTGTACAGCGCCTCTCACCCAATGACTGCTGGAGATAAGGCACCAGCGCAGATACGCGGGTAAAGACGATGGATGGAGGAAGTCTAAATGCACCAAAGTTTCTTAATTCTGTGCATTATTTATAACCTTGAAAAGCAAAGATACTGACAGAAGCGAATAGGAGATCTTCAAAAACAACAGACATGTTTTATGGTCATTGTTTAAAAAACGAATATAGTTGCAGACGTGTAGCAACAGCTGACCAGCCGTCGTCCCCTGAGCATCACCATGAGGAAGATTGACCCCTCCTGGTAGAAGCAGGCTGTACAGGAGCTTGGTGCTCATCTCTAACTGTATCTGTGGTGGTTTTTACTGTACAGTCTCTCAGCTTGTTTTGCTGTAGGTTTTTAATCTTTTAGCCTTTTGAAGTCACAGCAGGGCAACTTTCCATGAAGCATATGTGTGGTTCACTGTTCGGTGCAGTGATATGACATGGAGATAGAAAGCACCAGATCAGTAGAGCAGATACCACTCGATTTCTTTCTGTCTTTCTTTTTTTACATGCCTCTGCCCTTTCAGCGCAGCCGTCTTCTCTGGGGGCAGCATTTGTTAATTCATAAATCGAATTAGATGCGAAAACTGAAACTAACGTCCGCAGATGCCTTCCCCTGGAAGCATTAATTGTAGACAGATCAATTTTGTGTGTGTTGGTGAGTGGGCTGGTGGCTTTGAAGCTAATAAACCGAGAGAATGCGTGGTAACTTTGTGTCACAAAGGCCCCAATTGAATAGAACTCTTAAATATGAAATGAACAAAGGCAAAAATAGTTTCAGTACTGCCACTTTGCGTTCACAGTTTAAAGATGACTGCTCAGGGTGCAGATTTATTTGCTCTGATGTCATAGCAAAGCTTTAATCAGTCCGAGTTTATTTCTTTAGCTGAGAGCACGGACGTCACTGTCTCTGTGGTGTTCGACGAGGTTCTCTGACACGGCAGCGCCTCCTAATGAGAGGGACATCTAAACATCTAAATGCAAAGAGCTGTGAGTTCTTCTTCTGCTGTGTGTCTGTGTGTGTGTGTGTGTGTGTGTGGGGGGGGGGGGGGGGGGGTCGATCAAAGGCAGATTTTCCCAAAGCTTCTTGTGCACACCAAGAATCTTGCTCTTGTTGTGTTTGATGGCATTGTGCAGCGATGAGCCGACCACGCTCCTCATTTTGCCAACACATCATGTTTGTTTGTTTTTCTTCGTGTCTCGGTGTGTATTTGTGTTGAGGGAATTTCCCTCCGCGCAGTGCTTTTCACAGTTTTATATCAGTCAGAGGATTTCTGCATCGGGGACAGTTTGTTGTTCTTGCTTTCTGTCCGTTTTCCTTCATTCTTCTGCTGCTCTCTTATCATCCAGTTTTATTGCAGCACATTTTGCTTTCTCTCTTTTATCCTTTTATCTCTCTCTCTTTATGCTCTGAGGAACTTTATTCCACCCTCTTTTTTCCCCTAAAATAGAGATGGTTAGGAACTAAAAGTGCAGCAGGAATTCAGAATCACAAAACTGCACTGCACATCACATTTCAGCGTCCTCCTCTTCCTTCTCCTGTCTAAAATAACCTTGATGGTCCTCATCACAGTGTCACATATTCAGTCTCACAGACTCTCACTGTGTGTGTGTGCGTGTGTGTGCGTGTGTGCCTGTCCTGTGTGTGTCTGAATACCAAACAGCTCCAGTCTACTGAGCTTAAACGTTCTAGTTTACTTTGTATGTGCATGATTTGACAAACATTCAATTTCTTTCAGTTGCCATAAAATGGTGATAAAATGGTGTGCAGAAAGCACATCTTGCTTTTTGTTTCAGATTTCAAGCGTAGTTTTGATTTTCCCCTGGGAATCTTTCGTTCATTAAGCGCCCCACCAGAGTGAATAAACCTGACTGGAACATCTGCATCATCTGCTCTTTCACTCTTCCTGTTAAAGCAGGTAAAGACCAAAACAGAGCTGCCCAAAGGTGCCAGAATCAAAAGGCGCCATCACCTCTTGCTGCTGAGAAGATCAGGTGGGAGGTGTTTGCTCTCAGTTGCGGTCCTTCCTTGACTCATTGTAAGAAAAGTCACAGAGCAGGTATGAGTAGGGGAGCTGCCAACACCGCCAGAATTTCTTAAATGGCATGTTTGATTTTGGCCGTGCGCTGAAAAGGGAAATGCTCGTTTTCAACTGGAATGAATGTGGACGTAGCTCATCTCTGAACCGCTCGCATAGGTACTGTAAAAATGAATTTACTCTCATCTTCCTGCTCTGTCATTCTGTTTAGCACGTGGGTGTCGGTGACCCCCATGTGGTTATTTATTGAGTTCAAAAATAACGACGTGTTTCTGCTGAAACCTGTGAAACCATCACCGGTAAAATTAACCTCAAACTAACTTGGAAAACAGGTTAAAATATTTACTACAAACTGTTAATACTATGTTATTACTATGAATAGAAGTAAATAAAAAAAAACACCACAATGTGTGTGTTTATGCTCACTGTTCATCATCTATATGTTGTACTATGTGTCATGTAGGAGGTGTTATATACGTGCTTTTCTATAACAGCAACACTAAATGACAACCATATTAAATACACTTCTTCCACTCGGTTAAAGCTTCAGTCATGACTTGATAGAAAAACTCTCAAAACTGCAGTAGGAGAAGTAAAATGTTTGAAACACTGAGCTAACATTAAACCTTCAAATGCTGTTTTACGGAACTCATAATTGAATAAAAAAATGTCAACATTTGCATAGAACATGATTTTTAATATGTTTAACGAATGCAATATCTATTTTGGTTTTGACTAAAAATACTTATAATTAATAAGAAATCTCAGCTTTTGATTTTCTGTTTTTTATCACCTAAATGCCTCAAAACAGCAAGCTGTTGCTCTGGAGTTATTTGTTTTTGCAGTCATTGTTTAGTTGAGCTTGTATCATGATCATAAATCCACCGACATAAATCCATCCTTAATGCCGTATCAGCTTTGTCCCATTGGTCTAGTTGCTTGTTTTTTTTTTTTTTAGATTTGTTAAAAAATAATCAGAACGGGAGCACTTGCACTGGGTGGTGAGCCAGGCCCCGACCTTGTTTGTTGCCATTTAAAACCAAAAGAAACAAACAAGGTAATTCCAGGGTAATTAATCCCTGCTTTTACCATTTAGCCGCATAATTACCCAGCCAATACTGAATCGCATGTGTGCATCGTAAAATAAACTGCAGCCCGGCATGTCGCTGTACAGTCAGATGCCCTCTGGTACATAAACAGAGCCAAATTAGACCAGCACTGATTCTACTCGAAACAAAAAACGAAAAAAGTGTTCTCCATGTTTCTCTCTTTGTCCGTATCCTTAAATCATTATGCAATTGGTCTTCATGCGTCCCACGCATATGACCATATTTCTGGTTCGGTCACCTCTGTTTTTGGAACTCTGACTCAGAAATGTAAATAGTAAAAGAAGCACTTTGCTAAACCGATTTTCAGATTGGACTCGACGCTGATCACACACAGTTACATAACAGGAAAAGGCAGCGTTTATTTCCGTAGCAAAACTATGCATTTTTACTGCCATGATTAGGCTTGCTTCTGTTGGGCATGCTGTCATTCTTTGACGTGTTCCGTTTTAGACACAAAGGGCAAAGCAGGAGGCAAATTAAAATTGTCGCCGGAGTCTTTAAGCTGAAGTCACTGTTGTTGTGAAACGATCAGAAACAACCCCCAGAAGTCCTGGAGATCGACATTGTCAAGCATGATGCAGCACACTTCGGTTATTACTGTCTGGAAATGACTCACGAGCTTCCCACACACATCACAATGCATGCACAACTCCAGCGTGCCGTTTTCTACTGCTCTGGATTCCAATAAGTTACACTCTCTTCAGCCTGTCGCACACTGAGCGGGTCCAGCACCCGCTCTGCACCTTTGCTAACAGCTTTGCTTGCAGCCGTCCCAGATCTCTGCTCGAGGACTCAGCTGGGCATGGAAGGCCATTTATGATTATTGTGTGCACATTCATTGCTCTTATCAATAATACCATGAATTTGATCAAATTTTCTGAAAACTGGAGTATTGTCACAGAATGAAGCGGTGTCAGTAAGAGAAAGGAGAGTAACATAAATCAGTTTTTCTGCATCGTGAATCTTGCATTTTCAATTTTACCGTGATGAGGCTTTACGTCTCAGTCAGGTTACATGTGTAAATAAATCATAATAAGTACATTAAACACGTAAGATTCTGTTTAGTAAAATTTTAAACTACGTAGGGTTTAGTTGGTGATATTAATTCAGTGAAATAAGCACATCTACCACAACATTACAGCATACGTTGATGTTTTCACTGTTGGAAATGCTTTAAAGGACTCTGCCAACGCCTGTAAATCGAATGAAGAAAATATGCAACTGCCTAATTCCAGTTTGCCAAGAATAATGCAAAGTGCACCCGGCAGTGTTTGCACAAGCAGCGGCTAACAAAGTTAAACACATTTTGCAATCACCCGTTGTTGTACAAGGTCAAAAGAAAATGTAGTCCGCAGCCAGGAATCTCTATTCAGCAAGCAGTCACAGTGTTGTGTTTGTAAGAGCAAAGATAATCCTGAAAATGACCCTAATTAGCTTTAAAATATGTTATATGCGGTAGCAGAGCGCAGTACGTACGCTTCATACTGTTTCAGACGTAAAGCCTTGACTTATTATTACCACGACGGAACAGATGAGTGGAGAGGTTGATGTTTTCACTGCTGGAAATATTTACAAAGGGTCCAACAATTATATTAAATTTAAATATATGTTACGGTCTAATTTCTCTCTGTAGAGGGCAGCCAGAGGTGTTTCTGGAAGGGATGGCGAAACAATGTTGACAACTTTCTCAGTTGCCCTCGTCATTAAATGTCAGAAATCGAACAATAAAAGACAGTCTGCACCCTGGATTCAGACTGTTGTGTGTTTTTGCCATTAAAATGAGCACCATAAAATATTTAATTAGCTTTGAAGCAGAAGCTCGCACTGTGTGTGTGCTTAATGGTTTTACTCTGAAGACTTGAAGGCTGTTGTGTCTCAGTTGATTTTCCTTATTGACACAGTGGAGAACATATTTGTCCAACAGCTTCAGGCAAGAAGCCAATATGTTCTGTCAGTGTTATGCAGACGTTTGGCCGCTATAATGATAGTCCACGAAATCTGACAAGCTGGAAACAAGTTAAACAGACAATCCGGACCACCTGAAAGCTGCAGCTCCCAACACTCAAATCACTGTGGATGATATGTAATCAGACAGAAGTTCTTGGATAGGAAGCCTATGAGATCCCACCATGATGAGGAAAACGACACTGAATTTCCAAATCTCAACCTGATTTTTAAATGCTTCCTCCTCGGGCTGTTTGGGTGCTCAGTGACATTTTGGTACCTCTTAGAGCTGCTGGGTCAGCACTTGTAGAACATCCTGTGGGAACTGAAAGGTTTTTTTTTACGTAGGACCTCTCAGCCTTTTCTGCTTCTCGAAGTGCTTGTGGGGTGAACGTGTGGAACTGCTTGCACCTTACGTCAAGAGAAGCGTTTTAAAAAAAATTAAATAGTTTTCAGGTGTTTTGTTTTGTTCTTATGTACTGTCGGGTCTTAACTAGTCAGTTAAAGGTGAATATTTGCTGGCTAAGCCTTGTGTTGTGTTGCTTGCTTTTATGTTACCAAAAGCCCAAATAGGGAAAATAGTTCTGGCAACACACATTCAAGTCCTCGTAAAAATAATCTAAAAAAAAAAGAAGAAATAAATGCAACTATACAGCTAAACATTAATTCACTTAGCATTAGCCATTAGGCTGCCTGAGAGGAATTTATGTTATGTACTTCTGTATGGAGACATAGCAAAACATCTTCCTTGCGCAGTTATAAAGTCTAAAGTACAGCAACATTTACCACTTGGTGCTCCTCAGCGGTTGAGATATGCCTGTCCATTATCCTTGCATCTGGACTGAGATGCTGTGTTTTAGACTATCAAAAAAACTCAGTTTTAATGCTGATTTCATACAAAACATTAATGCTAAATGCCATAATTTTTTTCATCAATGTAACGGATAAACGAGTAACGGTTCCATCCCAGGATTAGCTGTCCTGGTCCAGCTACAAAAACTTTATTTGAAGAATGTCGTTGCTGTACGAATAAATCACTGTACCAGATAATGAAAGCCATCTCCGCTTGGTGCTGTTTAATGACAGCCCGTGTAGACTCAGCGTCACTCACTGTCAAGAGAGGGAAAATTAAAGCCAATTTGCCACTAATCAGCAGCAGATTTTCCTCGCGCTCTGCCATATTATCCCAGGATCGTCCGTAACGCCGCCACAAAACATCGCAGGGTCGGCCCGTCACTGTAAAGCCCAGCGGATGACCCGTTTCAGCCCTCGTAGGAACAAGCGATTCTTTCCTATGTTGAACCCTTTGGCTGAGTGGCCTTGGCTGAATCAGAACCCAGCATGAGTGTGCTTCATACGGGTGGTTTAATGAGGCTGGGGAGAGGAGACGGAGCTGATACAAACTGAAACACATGTAGGAGTTAATTTTTAGATCAGATAATCAGATGTAATAAATGCACATGCTGACTTCTGAGTGTTTTTCAGTGTTTGTGATTGTGGGCCGCCCCCTCTGCAGCAGCGGGACCCCTGTTGCTCTTTCACTATCGGA
Source organism: Fundulus diaphanus (assembly GCA_037039145.1). Classification (NCBI taxonomy): domain Eukaryota; kingdom Metazoa; phylum Chordata; class Actinopteri; order Cyprinodontiformes; family Fundulidae; genus Fundulus; species Fundulus diaphanus. The sequence goes on from CM073126.1 coordinate 17,504,147, forward strand.
CTGACTGTACATGGTGTGTGTGAGTGGGCCTTTCATATCTATGTAAAGCTGATGAGTCGCTCCTGTTGTGCAAACTAGTTTACTTTTGTGACAGTGAGCTCTGGGTCTTTACTGGAAGCTTTATAAGCAAATGTATCATAAATGTACGCCCCCCCCCCCCTAAATGTTTGGGTACTGTTGCCTCAAATACATACATTTTTTTTTTTACTTTATTTCATGCTTTTATCTAATTTAAGAGGAAAAAGTAAGAAGTGGGGTATAGGAAACAAATAGGAAACATGGTAGTATCATATTTCAGCCTTATTTAAGCACCGAATTAATCAAAAGACTTTTCAAGGAGTCAATTTGTGCTCTTAAATTGTTTTTACTTTGTTGTAATGAGATATCTAATCAGAGAGAGGAAAATAAGAGTCTTCTTAAAAGGAAAAAGAAGAAGAGGCAGCGCTGGGAATAGAGGCCTAAAGCTGAAATCCCAGGCATGTGTTTGTGATTGTCATTTATTGTCTTTGCCGTGGGAAAAATGAATGCGCCTTTTTTCTGCCGCTGCAGCCTGAGCGGGGGCTGGAGGAGAGAAACTCTTCAGATCGCAGCGCCTTTTGTTTATTTCTTACTGCAGAAGAGCATGCCTGCTGCATCATCTACATGATTCTGCACTGTTCCCCTGTACTGTTTGGATAAAAGTTATTTTATTTTTTTACCAAAGTGATTTATTATTGACAGATTAAGTGCAGGCCTTGACTCAACTTTAATGACAAATCTCTTCTAAAGATATCACAATTAAACTTTTACCACCAGAAAAACAGGAATTTGACTAAAACAATATTATTCTGACTGATGTGGGTAGTGGTGTATATGTACTAAAATATATATCTGGATGTCATTTGGTTTTTCTGTTGTTTTTTTTCTTTTCATTTTGGGAGGGTTGAAAAGTATCTAGGAATAAATTTGCTTTTATACCTGAAATTTAATAGAGTCTGAATTACAGTAATTTACACTCAATATGAAACAAGTTGTGAATGGGAGATTTGATCATCAGGTTTTCAGGTTAAAATGTTGCATTTTATACAAAAATGTATATGTTTATTTAAAAAAACATTTGTTTTTTGTAAAATCATAATTTATTTGGCATTAAGCAACCAGCCCCCCTGCAACACTTACCGGATAAGCAGCTATAGTGGCTATAGACAGTGGATGGATGTTAATAATTATTTACACATTAAGCCTCTAATGATCATATGTGATTAAAAGCATTTTGAAAAGCTTTAAATTGATGTCTTCTCTTTCTATAGGATAAATGTTTTAACTGCAAATAAATGCAAAACTAGTACATAATTAAGTGGCTTCTAAAGATTGTCTTTACTATTTGTAAAATAGTTTAAATATCTGTTTTTGTTTTTTCCATGTTCAGCTTTAGTTAGTTCAGTTTGCATATCTTTTTCTGCGCTGGCTCGCGAAACCCGGCTCCACCTTCTGAAGTAACTAAATATGCATTTTCCTTAAAACAATATTTAACAATATATAACAAGGCACATCCTATAATCGAGTGTTTGCAGATTTATAAAAAAATCTATGAATATGTTAAAAATGTTTTATTCCAGACAGAATGAAATACTGTGACTTATTATTCCCACAGAAAGCAAAATAATCATGTTATTCTTTTGCTACATTCCTAAAAAAAAGACTCCAGTGTTTGGAGTTTCTGTCTCATCTCTGGTTTCTATTTTTTTTTTTTTCTCCTCCACAGTGGACGCTGAGCAGGTCAGCTCTCTGGGATCTGAGGAAGAGGATGAGGTGGGTTTGTGGAGCCTGGAGCCCCAGGACTGCCACCGGAGCCCGAACAAGACGAGCCTGACGCCCAGCGAGGTGACGGAGGAGTCCGGCAGCCCTGCCCACTTGGCGCGGCCGCTCGGCCTCAGCCCTGGCAGCGGGATCTGCTGGGGCCAGGTGGAGTCAGAGGCCCCGGCTGACGAGGACACCACCTACGAATCCGCCGTCAGGGAGGGGGACCCGGAGCCATTGAGGATGTACTGTAAGTCCTAAACTGTAGCAAAACAATCACACTACTGTGTGTGTAAACAAGTTAGTGTTTTTCTGATGCAACAAAGGGCCATTCTCACCTTCATATCAACTCCTTATGAAACCATGGCTTCCCTACGAGCTGTTGCTTTTTTACTCTTCTCTTTGAAAAGGCTTTCTTTCTGAAAGCATGACAAAAGAACTCATCCCACACAAAGTCGCTATATTTCCATGCATCAAAGAGGTGACGTTACGGTACTGAAATCAGCACTGCGCGACGTGAGGCTTTCTCTTTTATTTAGCGAAGATCAAAGGGTCTCACTCGGCTTGCCTACTAACAATCACTTAGCTCCCTCGCCTCGTGTGATTTGGCCCTGCCTGATGAAGGCAATGCTGAGTTTTTACAACACTCAGCCACACAGGCTCGTCCCTCACCACATAAAAAAAAAAATGGCTCAAAATATGCCAACATCTGCAAACATTTGAAAAATCTTCCTCAAAGTCACCATAAGGAGAGCTGATTGGCTCGAGCCATGATAGGAGCCCTCACTGCTCCGCGAACATCAGTGACTTTGTGTCTCTGCCCGCCTGGGGTTACGAGCGAGAAGAAACTCTTCAAGTCTGGCTTCATAACTGGCCAACACGCTTCGCGGATTTATTATTTCATCTGTCAATCTTCATGTAAACAATTCAATCCCGATTGATGAAATTGCACAGTGTTGGTTTGTGAGCTATCCTCCCTCTGCGCGCCCGCACTCACAAGATTGCGCTTGCACATGCATGCGTGAACATAGTCATGCAAAAACTGAGCGAACATAACAAATTAATGGGAAACACAACTGCACCCAAAGCTCAGCCATACTTAATCAGCAAGAAGAAGGCTGACTTCAAAAACCTTTATAGTTCAGCCACAAATAAAAATAGTACGGTGGCCTCGCAAAAGTATTCACAGACCCCTGAATTTTTCTTCCATTTTCTCTCTCAAACAGCCACAAAGTTCAACGTATTTTAATTGGATTTTATGTGAAAAAGCAAGACAAAATATCACATTACTGCAGAATAGATACGGTTCAGTATCTTTTACAGTAAAAAATCTGAAAAGTCTTTAGAAATCAACTACAGCAATTAATAAATACAAAACCCCTCTGACAACATACTACCAGCACTACAATAAAATGGTGTATACCCAAGCATATTCGTGCTTTAAAACGGCCTTGTCAAAGTCTAGGTCTAAATTCAATTAAGAATTTGTGAAAAAATGAAAGACTTCATTCAATCTGACTGAACTTGAGCTACTTTGCAAGGAAGAATGGTTAAAATAATTTGAGTCATTAGATCTGCAAGTCTGCCTTATCCGAAAGGTTTGCAGCTGTAATTACAGTAAAATGGTTCTGCGACGTATCGGCACAGAGGAGCTGAAAGCAAATGCGTGTCACACTTCAGATTTTAGATCTAAAAAAAGATTGTTGGACTTTTTTCTCATGTCACAGACAGTTACTTGTACTGGGCTTTATTTAGGGGTGTAAGAATAAAGGGGGGATAAGCACATGTGTGTCACATAGCATTTGTTAAACAGCATGTTATTTTTTTCCTCCACTCTACAATTATGCACTACTTTGTGTGTGTCTTTCACATAAAACCTCCCTAAAATAAGCAGAGGTTTCTGGTGAAAGGTGCCAAAATGACCAAATGTTTTAGGGTCTACGTATCCTTTATATTTTAGTTTTTTGCTGGACATTTTTCATTTGTTTCTATGGGACAAGATATTCTTGACACTTCCTTTTATCAAGACGTTTTAGCCCAAGAACTACAACCAACAAGCCGAGTATCCACAAAACAGCGAAAGCTCCATTAAGCAATGTTGTTATTTTTCTCTGTCAGGTAAGAACTCAGACTCCCAGAATGCTTTTGAAGATCTAGCCCATTATGAATTTGTGGCTCAGCTGAGGAAGGCCTCGACCTCAGCCAGTGTGTTGGACCACCTGACCCATAACGGCACGTCGGCAGTCTACCGTTCGAGCAGCAGGCATGATGAGCTTCCCCCTGCCATCTGGTCACCAGGAGCGCAGCACTGCTCACCTGAAGGAGCAGGTACGCTGACACGCAAAGCAGCAGCGATGCTAAACTAAACATTAAAAATGTTAATGTCATGCTTTTTCAAGTGTTTCTTTTTCAACCAGCCACATGCCGATAAAAAACTGTTATGATAATGTATCTATCTGATCATAAAATGCTAATGCAGTTCTAAGAAAACGGAAAAGCCAAATTCACATCTTGGGTTGTTTATTGCTTCTGGTTTACCGATGGATCTTATCAATGCTGGAAAATTAACTTCTTCAAATGCAAGCCATAACTTAATTCCACCGTACTTTTTTCTCTCTGTTTTATATTAAAAATGTTACATTTAATTTGGTTTTTGCGACATGCCACATATGTAGCTACAGTACTTTATGTACATTATTTTGTCTTCACAAAAAAACATTACACAATATGATCAATATTCAGTATTTGCATGCAAAAAGAGAAGGGAGGCCAGAAATACAGTATGTTCACATATTATTTTACTCATGTCTGTAGTACATTATTTAAATATTTCTTTTTGACACACAAGCTTTGCTTTGACTATAAAGGATGATATGATGAAAGGAAAACCTGCTTCATTACCTTAGCAGTGGAGATTTGTCGTGAAAAGAACCTCTGGTCCAAAAAAATATTTATATCCTAATAACCGTGTTTGCAGAAGTCATGCTATCCTCCTAATCTATTGATCCAGATGGTTTAATAAATACAACTTTTGGGTAGTTTCATTGTTTAAGGCGGTGAGAAGGTTTGCTTTAAAATTGTGTTTGAATGAAGCATCCACAATTCAAGTGAGGGGCTTCCCAATGTTCACTGTGAGAAACAATATTTTAATTTTAGACATTTAATGGCGTATATGAACTCTTCTTTTTCCAACAACTTAGATGAATCTTAAAAACAAGAATTAGGTTCCCAAGTTTGAATTTATTGGATTTTATCTAATCTGCACAGGAATAGATATTATAAATATCAGTTCATCACTGGAAAATATATAATTTTAAGAATTGTAAATCGTATTAGTAATGATAACCTCTAATTGCTGATGTTTGCAGAACCCAAGAACTGACAATGTGTTTCGGATTTTTAAAATATTTAACTGATATTTAAACATTATTACTTAATTGCCCTTTTTTATATAAATAAAAATATATAACAGATATTTAAATTAATAAATTAATTAAATGTTACTTATGTTACATAACTTACCTACTTTTTGTACTTCTAATGAAATAGTACCATTAAATAAAGAGGTATATTTGCATCAGAAATTATAACGGTCAGAGTGTGTATTTTTTATTTAGTTTTGTAATAAAGCACATAAGATAATTAGTCTAAATAAATAAATATATATATATATAAATAAATAATTGATTATTCAGTTCTTAAGCAATTGTTAGCTGTTTCAGCCACAAAGATGCAAACATCTTCTAAGTTGTTAGTCACATTGAGTGGGGGGCTGGCCCACTCATCTTGGTTTGTGGCTGAAAAGCACGATTGAAAAACTCAGAGCAGGCAATATATAGTTGCTATGAGTAAATCATCCACTTATTGGTAAACTAAAACTTAAACACCACAAGCGTCGCACTGGTCAGATCATTAGTTAAGCTATGAGATACAGTGATACAGTGGCTTGCAAAATTTATTTATACCCCTTGAACCTTTCCACATTTTATCACATTACAACCACAAACATAAATGTATTTGATTGAAGTCTTATATGAAAGACCTACACAAAGTGGTATAAAATTGTGAGGTGGACAGAAAATTATATATGATTTAAAAAAAATTTTACAAATAAAAAAACTGAAAAGAACGATGTGCAAAAGTATTCAGCCCCCTTTTCTCTGAGTGCAACCTATTATCTTTAGAGGTTGCCGGATGATTTCTAATGACTGAATAGAGTCCACCCGTGTGGGATCTAATCTCCGTACAAATACAGCTGCTCTGTGACGGCCTCAAAAGTTGGCTAATAGAATATTGGGGAGAAAACAGCATCATGAAGTCCAAGGAACACACCAGGGATAAAGTTGTGTGGAAGTTAAAAGCAGGCTTAGGCTATAAAAAGATTTCCCAATCTTTGAACATCTCATGGAGAACTGTTCAATCCATCATCCAGAAATGGAAAGCGTATGGCAGAACCAGGACAAGGCCATCCTCCTAAACTTAAAGGCTGAACAAGGAGAGCACTGATCAGAGATGCAGCCAAGAGGCCAATGGTGACTCTGGATGAACTGCAGAGATCCACAGCTCAGGTGGGGGATTCTGTACACAGGACAACTATTAGTCATGCACTGCACAAATGTGGTCTTTATGGAAGAGTGTCCTGTTTGCTGTTTGCCAGAAGCCATATTGGGGACACAGCAAACATCTGGAAGAAGGTGCTTTGATCAGACAAGACCAGAATTTATTTTTGGCCAAAATGCAAAACCCTGTATGTGGCGGAGAACTAAAACTGCACATCACTCTGAACACACCAACCCTACCGTCAAATATGGTGGTGGCAGCATCATGCTCTGGGGGTGCTTCTCTTCAGCAGGGACAGAGAAGATGGTCAGAGTTGATGGGAAGATGGATGGAGCCAAATACAGGGCAATCTTGGAAGAAAACCTGTTGGAGTCTGGAAAAGACTTGAGACTGGGGCAAAGGTTCACCTTGCAGAAGGACAGCGACCCTAAACATAAAGGCAGGGCTACAAATGGAATGGTTAAAAACTAAAAATATTCATGTGCTAGAATGGCCCAATCAAAGTCCAGACCTAAACCCAATCGAGAATCTCTGGTATGATCTGAAAACCACTGTTTGCTAACGATCTCCATCTAATCTGACTGACCTTGAGCTGTTTGGCAAAGAAAAATGGGCAAACATTTCAGTCACTAGATGTGCAAAGCTGGCAGACACATACCCTAAAACAGGGCTTCTCAAACTTTTCGTGATCAGGGATCACTTAGCAGGGGTACAATTTTTCCAAGGACCCCTTTAGACTCCTCATGCTGATAGTATTTTTAAACAGCCTTTTGTACCGTTAAATGCATTAGGAATTATGTATGTTTTTAAAAATATATATAAATACAGCTAATATTAGAGATTTGGTGGAGATTAGATCCTCATTCTCGATAAAACCAAACTCTATGTAACTGTTGTCATACTTCCTAATTTTAGCTGATTTGGCTTTTACCTTACTTGATGAAGGGGACAGAGTTAAATATTTGTCCATTGTGTTGCAAAAAGGGAACTAAAAGTAAATAACATTTTCTTGAAATTAGTATATTTTTCCTTGATTTGAGCAGCTAAATAAGACTAGTTGCCAGTGGAATGAGTATTTCTACCCCTACAATAAGATAATTAGATATCCAGCACTTGAAATAACATGATGGAGTTGAATTATTCTCATTTTAAGTGCAAAAATTGTATTCCATTGTCAAATAGTCTTATTTAGTTGCTCATTTCTAGGAAAACTACACTCATTTAAGGAAAAGGTTACTTACTTTTTGTTCCCTTTTTGCAGTGTACTTAGCTCAACCCCGACGCATCCTCAGCAGCGCCTCCTCATGGCCAACAACATGCGTTTCACGGACCCCCAATCTGTGGTTCACGGACCTCCAGGAGTCCGAGGACCCAGTTTGAGAGCGCTGCCCTAAAAGACTTACAACTGTAATTGCAGCAAAAGGGGGGTTCACAAAGTATTGACTCACGGAGGCTGAATACTTTTGCACAATACCCTTTTTAGTTTTTTATTTGTAAAAAAAGGGAAAGAAATCAAGTATAATTTTCTTTTTACTTCACATTTCTATACCACTTTCTGTCGGTCTTTCACATAAAATTCCAATAAAATATGTTTATGTTTGTGGTTGTAATGTGACAATATGTGGAAAACTTTAAGGGATGTGAATACTTTTGCAAGCCACTGTATAACCACTGTTTAATTTCAGACATTTTAATGTGTCATGAAGGCTGTTTTACTCTTGTTCTGAGCACTATAGTTCAATGCAAACTAATCAGTAAACAGAAAATATTGATGGTCTGGAAAAATAAATGTTGGACATCAGGTTGATACAGTAAATTACAAAAGTATTTGCACACCTAAATGTTTTACATTTTTACCTCACTCTACAACAAACTTCAGTGTATTTGACTATTGATTTAATTGTGAAGTTGAAAGATAATGCATGATTTTCAAATTGTTTTACATATAAAATCTGAAAAGGTATGCATTTGCACTAGACATGCTTTAATGTGATACCCCTAAATATCAGCAGGCAAAACAATGCAACAGTTGCCTTCAAAAGACAGCTCAATAAAAAATAGAGTCCATCTGAGAGTAATTTCATCTCAGTGTGTATACAGCTGGTCTGTGAAGGCCTCATGCATCATGTAGAATAAGCAACACACCAGATATGTCAGAGACAAAGTAGAGTCCAACTGAGTTAAGTTATAAAACAATATCCCAAACTTTGGTAATTTCACAGAAAAGCATTAAATACATTATCTCAAAAAACTAAAACATATGCCACAAATACAAACCGACCAAGACATGATGGTCCACCTAAACTGACACACTGGGCAAAGGAGAGCATTAATCACAGAAGGTGGGAGAAACCATTGACAGAAGTATTAGTTGTATACCACATTTCTGGCCCTAGTGTTAGCATGAAGAAAAGAAATCCCAGGTTAAGAGAAAACTAAAAATTGCTAGTTAAAGTTTACCACGAGTCATGTAGGGGACAAAGAAAACATTTGGAAGAAGGTGCTAGATCACATAAGACAAAAATTGGTGCTTTTTGGCCTACCTGCAAATCTGTTTGTGGCAGAGAACTAACTCTGGACACTGCCCTGAACTCACCATCTCCATAATGAAACGTGATGATGTCAGCATCACACTGTCAGAATACCTTTCTTCCGCAGATACATCAAATCTTCCATTCATTTAAAAATGTATTGAAACAGTAGTTGCTCAGCTCCATACTCATCTGTCCTGCAATAATTTCTATGAACAATACTAATCTAGTTTCCATCCTTTCCATTGCACTGAAAGAACATTTGCTAACTGGTTCACTATCCCTTCTCCTTCTGTTTGATTTGACTGCGGCCTTTGATGCAATCTCACACATCCTTCTGGACTCCCCTCTCTTGGCATTACAAATACACCTCTTCAATTCAATTCAATTCAATTTTATTTATATAGCGCCAATTCATGAAACATGTCATCTCAAGGCACTTTACAAAGTTAAATTCAATCATATTATACAGATTGGGTCAGATTATACAGATTGGTCAAAAATGTTTCTATATAAGGAAACCAGTTGATTGCATCAAAGTCCCGACAAGCAGCATTCACTCCTGGAGAAGCATAGAGCCACAGGGAGAGTCGTCTGCATTGTACATGGCTTTGCTGCAATCCCTCATACTGAGCAAGCATAAAGCGACAGTGGGAAGAAAAACTCCCCATTAACGGGAAGGAAAACCTCCGGCAGAACCGGGCTCAGTATGAACGGTCATCTGCCTCGACCGATTGGGGGTTACAGAAGACAGAGCAGAGACACAACAAGAGAGACAAAAAGCACAGAAGCACACATTGATCCAGTAATCTGTTCTACATTAGATGGTAATAACGGGTGAGCCGTCTTCTTTGGATGATGTCACAGTTAACAGAACGGCAGACCAGGTGTACCTACTCTTAAGTGGTTTCATACCTTTCAGACCTCACTCAGTTCACTCAGTTAAAATCATGCACTTTGCATTCAGTTACCGTTATTTCAGAAGTCCCCCCGGGCTCTTTCCTGGGGCTCCTGCTGTTCCACATTTACGTCTCCCCCTCAGACATATTTTCCATAAACATCATACTCACTTTCACTTTTATGCAGATGATACTCAGCTCTACCTTTTAACCAAACCCAACTCCACACTCCTACCTTCGTCCATCACCATTTGTCTCCTTAAAATAAAATTGTGGTTCAACACTTACTTAAATTAAATTACAGTAAAACAGAATGATAAATAGGCACAAAATCAACATTAAACAAACTTAATAACTTTTCTATTCCCATCTATCAGGTTAAGAGTCTGGGTGTCATCCTCAGCATCCTCTCCTTCATCTCTCATGTCAATAATATCACTCAGTCTGCATATTTCCATCTTTGTAATATCAATCGTCTTCGTCCTTGTCTCGCTTCACTTCTGTTCTTGTTCTCAGTCTGGTCACCTCCCGTCTAGATTATTGTAATTCCCTTCTTTTTGGCCTTCTTTATTCGTAGATTTTTTGGTCTTCCATATAAACCCTTCAGCTGCCTGTACATGAAGTCCTTCAATCCATCACATCACGCCTACAGCAGCTCCATTGGCTCCCTATCACACATCACATCAACTACAAAATACTCCTCCTTACCCTTTAAGGTGTCCATAACCTTGCCCCTTCATATCTTTCTGACCTCATTCACATTGCTTTATCCGCTGGTACCCTCAGATTGACTTTCTCTATTCATCTCACTGTTCCCCCTGCCTGTCTTGCTATCATGGGGAGGAGAACAATCAGCTGCTCTGCTCCCCAGCTCTGGAATTAACTCCCACTTGATCTCTGTAACTCAGACTCACTACCACATTTCAAATCCAAGCTCAAAACCAATCTCTTTAAGATAGCTTACTCCTGATCACATTTGCAATGTTTAAGTTTAAATTGTATCAGTGCTGTAATTTTTATTGTTTTGTATATTGTGTCTGCTTTTATTTTTGATTTTGTGAGGGGACCATGAGTTTCAAGAGAGATGCATATAAATAAAATGTATTATTATTATTATTATTATTATTATTGTTTATTATTTTAAGATAAGGGTTGGAGGGGGATGGATGGAGGTAAATACAGGGCAATCTTCAAAGAAATACAAAAGACTTAAGACTGGGTGGGAGGTTCACCTTGTAGTAGAACAATGGCCGTAAACATACCACCAGTGCTGCAATGGAAAGGTTTGCATGAAAGGCTTCAAAATTAACATTCATTCAAGTCTTCTCATTTCAGCCTTAAAGAGGAGCTATATGGCTGAGAAGAATGGGCAAAATTAGCCTCATCCCATGCAAACACAACAGAGACATACCCCTAAAGGCTTTAAACTGGAATTGCAGCAAACACATATTTCTAATATTCTGAATTATGGACTCAGAGAGGCAGAATACCAGTGCAAGGCACACTTTCCAAGTTTTTATTTTTTAGAAAATTTGAAAACCATATATATACTTACGGTAATATATTTTTTTCTTCCACTTTACAATTGTTCATGACATTGTCTGGGTCTACCATACACAATCCCAATGAAATACACTGAGGTTTATTATTAAAATTTGACAACATATGAAAAGGTTCAGTGGATATTAATACTTTTGAAACGGATTGTATATCTGAAATTTGTGACAGTGGTGAAGCTCTGAAGATATTTCCTGTGCTGCTCATTGATCCTAACCACAACTTTAACAGCTTTCCATTTTGAAATAATAATAATAAAGCTGCACAACAAAGCAAAGAAAACACAACAGAAGACAGTAAATAGAAAAAGGAGCATGAGACTGCAGGACTGTTGTCTGGGGGACATCACTGTTAACCATTTTGAATTTATTTAAACAGACCGGCATTGATGATAATTGGGGTATTGAAAGGCTTGCCATTTTGATATCACATTTTTTCATACACATCCTCATATGCCATGACTTTGAGTGATAAAATTAAAATATTTCACAATTTCTTTTGTTCAATATCAGCACATGTTGGGAAAGAAATACAGTTGTCAAACCAAAAAATAAAATAGAAATTGGTGACAATCAGATTAAAATAAATTTTTTGATTGGCAATGCCATCGATATTATTATTGCATTTGGTCATTCATCCTTTCAAGGCACTAATTAAACTGAACTATGAGGTCTCTCTTTGTACACAGTAAAGACATGGTATATGCTCAGGCCCTGTGCATGTTGTGGCTGTGCATGCGGGGATAAAAGACACAGAACCACGGAGCAATATTTAGAAAATGTCAAAAAACAATGGTTAAATGTAATGCACATATGAAATGTTGACATGCATATTTAAAATGTCAACTCTCTCTGGACTGCAGATGAAGACAGAAGCCAGCAGGCCTGCCCGTTCTGCCACAGAGTGTATCCGCGAGGAGCCTCTTTGAGGGACCATGTCAAATCCTGTCAGGAGAAGGAGGGGGGCCACATGGTCTGTCCGCTCTGTGGATACACTGCCACCCTTAGGTCCCAAATGGAGCGGCACCTAGCACTTCACAAACAAATCCAGGAAAAGGTATGATACACACACACATCCTTGTTTTAAATACTTACTGAGGACCGTGCCTTGACTTCCATTCATTTTCACTATGGCCTAATCCTGACACTCAACCCAACCCTAACCATTTCAGTATATCCCTAACCCGACCCTAAACCTAATTGACACCTTAAACCTAACCACTAGCCCAGAAAAAAAGAGGACCAAAAAAGGTCTTCACTTTACATCTGTCCTCACTTTACTAGTAAAATGTGCAAAAATTTTCTCACTCAACTGCAAGTACACACACACACACACACACACACACACACACACACACACACACACACACACACACACACACACACACACACACATCCTTGTTTAAAATCCTTGCTGAGGACCTGGCTTTGACTCCCATTGACTTGCATTCATTTTCAACCCTGCCTATCACCTAACCCTCACCTTAACCCTAAACCTAACCATTACCAGTACATACCTCACCCTAACCCATACCTGAACCTAATTGACACTTTGGTTCTAAACCTAACCCCTAGCCCAAAAAGGTGAGGACCAAAAAAAGGTCCTCACATGTGTTTTGGTCCCCGCTTTACTAGTAAAACGAAAAACATTCTCACTTAACTGCAAGTACAAGTACACACACACACACACACACACTCTCACACACACACACACACACACAAAGTCTGAAAGCTTTAACACAAGTGAAGCATCTCTATTCCACAGATTGAAGTGATTTCTTTATATTTTGGTTACATTAAAAAAGTTTCAGTAAATTGTTTCCTTTTAGAGTCTAAAGCTGATCACATGTTCCTTGTCATCCTAGAGCGCCATCGGTTTGGACCAAAGCATGGAGACGAGGAAGTTCAAATGTCTGGAGTGTGGGAAAGCATTCAAGTACAAACACCACCTCAAAGAGCATCTTCGCATCCACAGTGGTGAGATACAAAATAAGATCAAAACAGCTCCGCTCACCCTTCATTTTGCCATTGTTTCCACTGAACTGCTAACCTTTACTTACTGTCAGAGTTGTATGGTATGAAATTATAACCAAATGGATGTGTTGATGGGAATGAGCTGTACGTGATTCACTGCAGGACAAGATAATTACGGAAAAAAGATTACACCCCGCCCTGAAGGTAGTTTCAACTCACCCTTGGCATCTTTGTGTTTAGGTGAGAAGCCATATGAGTGCTCCAACTGCAAGAAGCGCTTCTCTCACTCTGGCTCCTACAGCTCTCATTTAAGTAGCAAAAAGTGCCTCAGTGGCGGAGGGCATGTTGGGGGAAACATGGGGAGCGGCAGCGGAGCATTTAACGGACACGGTCAAGGCTCCTACCACCACTCACTTCCCACAACTCCCTCTGCTGACGGGGGTGGATCCAGTAATGACCACAGCTCGTTGTTGGCTTTGCAAAACCAGGACACTTTCAGGTCCTTGGGCTATTTACCAGCAGATTCACACCAGCATTCTCTGCAGGACCTCCATCAGAGCTTCCCCGGCACGTCTGACTCAGCTAGGATGTGGGATCGCTCACCGGAGCAGTCTCTGAGGAGCAGTATTATTAAAGGGACAACCCTGTTGCCTTATCTTCACTCCGGGGCCAAGTTTGACCAGATGCTGCAGGAGATGCTTTACAGAGATGTAAAGATAGAACGTGATAAGGAACAAGGAGAGGAGAGGAGGGTGGTCCACAATGGAAGAGGGCTGGACAGAAAGGCATCACCTGACAGGATAAGAGAAGTAAGGTCGGGGGAAGCAGAGAGAGGTGTGTTTGGGGTGACGTGTCGCTGGTGCTTGCAGCCCTTCCCAAACATGGCAGTGCTCCTACAGCATGAACATAGCCTCTGCAAGATGAAAAGAGAAGTGGCGGAAGCCACTGAGGGTTTTCGAAGGAAAGACCTCTCCTCACCGCCTTTATTCTTCCCCAGATCTGCCCTTCATGCAGATAACACCAAACCAAGCGACGTAACCAACGGATTTTCCGGAAACAGGTCACCTTCACAGAAGCCCAGCTGGCAATCTGTCCCACAACAGCCTTTAGTGGCAATGCCGTCTCCTCCACCCCGCCATGATGCACTGTCTTCACGCATGTACCTGTCCAGCCAGGACAAGGGTAGCCCAAGCCACCTGTCCCCAGGGATGTCTTCACCTAGACGCAGGAAAAGACTTCCCTCCTCAGGCTTCAATTCGCCTGTGTGCCATGACGTCACCAGCGGCCCACCTGAAACCTCGCCCCCTCCGAAAGAAACCAGCAGTCTATGGTCCGCACAGAATGAACCGCTGGACCTCTCTCTACCAAAGCAGCAGTCGGAGACAAAGGGGAGAAACAAAGCTCTCAATGGGATCTCAGGAAGAGAAGAACGGAGGGAGCTTAGGACTCAGCAACTAAGGAGACAAAGTCCAACTTCACATCTGCCCCTCCAGCAGTATCCCATCCTCAGCAGTCCCGGTGCTCCAGTGTTTCCAGGCTCAGTATTCAATGGGTTTAACATATTCGGCCAATCTGGTGTCGGACTTTCGCTTCACGAAGGGATGATGCCGACGCCATACAGTCAGGCAGCTATCAGTCCGAGGTTTCTCTCTCCTATGGCCTACATGATGGAGGCCAATGCAGAGGCTGTGCTGAAAAAAATCTACCAGGAGAGACAAAGTTTAATGGTGAGAATGTATTTTTTTTATTAAACATAAAATATACAGTCATATTTAATAAATTACAATATTTATTGAAAAGTTTATTTATTTCGGTAACTCAATTCACTAAGGGAAACACATTATATAGCTTAACACAGACTGATGATGTTTTAAAGGCTTTATTTCTGTTAATTATTAACCTCCAGCTAATAAAAACACAGCATTTAAGGTTACAATATTGCTTTGGACCAATAAAAAAAAGGAAAATCTTTCATACAGAAATGAGATCTTATTGAAAAGTATGTTTAATTATGGCTTAAAGTTGTTGTTGTTTTTTAAATCTGACAAACAAGCCTCTTAGAAATGCATATTCTAATTTATTGAATATGACTGTCAATAAAGGATGTATGTGTTATCATATTTCAAACAGAACCCCTTAAAAATGCAAAAAGCACAAGCTTGTAAGTGCATATAATATTGTCATGACATACGACATATGTTGTTCCTGCAGGGTGAGGTGTTAAACCGTAGTGCTCTGGACTACCTCTCTCTAGCTGAAGAGGGGTTTGATGGAGACGGAGGACCAGGGAGGAAGAGGCTGAAGAAAACAGAGGAAGGACTTTATGCTTGTGACATCTGTGAAAAAACCTTCCAGAAGAGCAGCTCTCTTCTCCGACACAAATACGAGCACACAGGTCTGTAGCTCACACTGCAGTTGCAAAATCACTGGTGACTGTCAATATAGTCCTGAGAAAAACTATGTATCCCCTTCCTACTTCCATTGGACTTAAGCGAGAAAACAGCAGCCAGATGTTGTTATTTAACACTTGATCATCAGTGAGTGAGTCCACCTCAGTAAAAGCAGGAAATTTGGCAGTTTACTGGTCTGAAGCATCCAAGTGTGTATTGACACAACGCCAAGGTAGAAAGACACCAGGGATTGTTTTAGAGTGGCAATTGTTGCTCCCCATGAATCTCAAAAGAATTATAAGGCTGTTTCCAAACCAAGTCCACAACAAGGCGTATTCACACATGGAAAGCATTCAAGAGAGCTACCCGTATTCCCACAAATGGACATCCAACAAATGTATCCCCAATCCCAAACCATTTAATGCTCCGAGAAACTGCCAGAAAAAAAAAAAACAGCGCTCAATCTAAGCCACAATTAGCATGTTAACTATTAAGTTAATGTCAGAACTATTTATTAAAAAAAAAAAAAAAAAATATGGCTTTCATGGACGGATTGCTAGGAGGGAACATGTTTTATGAAGAAAAAAAAAGACAATAGAAGTTAGGTATGCAAAGCTGCATCAAAATTAACCATGAGACATTTTGAAAAATGTATTTTGGGCAGATGAGACATAAGTAGAGATGTTAAGAGAAAACCAAAGAAGTCACATCAGCACCAACATCCGATACCTACGATCAAGCACGGGGGTGGATGGGTGGTGATTGGGGCTTGTTTTGTAGCCACAGGACCCAGTCACCTTGCAGCCAATGAGTTGACCAAGAACTCTTCTGAGTAAACTGTAAGAGCTGCTATCTGATGGCTGCACATCTGCAATAGAGTGGTTGAACAGGTTCTGCTGAAGTTATCGCTACCAAAGCTAGTTCTGCGATTGAGTCATGGGGTATACTCAGTTTGTCCAACGACTGTATGTGAAATTTCAGATCTGCTTTAGATAACTATAATATTCATTTAAGACTGTGAAAAGAATAGTTTTACATGTTGGAAAAACATGCTCAACTAATTGTTAATTAAGAAGATAAACACTCGTTCTTATGAATGAAATTCTTGGAGTTTCACCAAAAAGCTTTTTAGTTTAGTAAAGCTAAACTGAGAGAAAGGAGGCAACTTTGTTTACAGGTGCTTTCACCTATGAAGCTCAAGAATTATTAAGCTAGCATGTTTTATTTTATATTTTTCTATTTAAAAATGTAATTCTGATTACAATTTAAAAAAGTAGTTGTTTGCATTATGAGCCAACTCATGCAGAAAACTATAAGTGGGTAGAGAGCTTAAGTGCTGGTTTATCCAGTCTGGCTGACACAAGGCCAAGTTTGTTGTCTTATTTCAGTCCAAATCTGTTTGAAAAAAAGCTAATACACATTATCTTAGTAAAATAGAGGCAACTTTTTTTTGTCCTGTTTCAGGCAAACGTCCCCACGAGTGCAAGATCTGCAACAAGGCCTTCAAGCACAAGCACCACCTGATCGAGCACAGCCGGCTTCACTCGGGAGAGAAACCCTACCAATGTGACAAGTGCGGCAAACGCTTCTCCCACTCAGGCTCTTACTCCCAGCACATGAACCACCGCTACGCGTACTGCAGCAAAGACCAGGATCTGGACCAGGATCAGGAGGAGATGCCTCTCACGCCGGGAGCAGGCAGCAGCCTGGTGGGCAGCCTAGGTGAAGACAAATCGCTGTCTGTGGACGACCCCCACACGGCCCACTCCTTCCTCAGCGACTCCAGCCTGGACGGCGTTCCGGACGCTCTGAAGGAGGGGGAGGAAGAGGAGGAAAGAGTCAGGAAGATACACGAAGGTCTGCTGGAAGAAGCAGACGAGCTGGGAAGCAGCCCCACTGAAGGGTCACTCACGGGGGGCAGCGAACTGGAAAATAAGCTTAGTAACTGTGAAAGAGGAAATCATATTAACAGCACAGAGAACCGAATGTGGGACAGAGAAAGTGAGGACCAGAACGGAGGCTTGGACAAATGTGAAATGGACATGGATTTAACGGAATTACCTAGGATAATAATTTAAAATGACTTTAACAAGCTTTAACACATTTGAATATATATACATATATATATATTCTTACATATACAACAATTCAGCAGAGTGGTTTTCTTGTTTTATATGACTAAATGCACAAAAACACCAAAGATTACGCGGCCTTGAAACGGATGAAGCTATGGCAATTATTTGTGTCAATGCAAGTGACAATATTTTATCAAGTTCAATAGACTTCACTTACAGTGTTATTTCTATTTTTTTTGGGTTTCTTTTGTTTTGTTTTTGTCTTGGACTGTAAAAACCAAATTGGGTTGACTTAACTGAGGTTATGACACATATTCAGATATGACATTGCATAAATGCTTGCTGCTGTTGCCTATTGCACGTCAAATAAGAGTATGCTGTTAATTCATTTTTAGAAACAAAAGTTTTTTTTTTGGTCTTTAACAGTTAAAATTAAGATTATCTAATTAAAAAAAAACCTAAAGCATTTTGAGTAGCTGGGATCACATCCTTGCAAATCTTGAAGATAAAACAGTTTTTTTGCTCGTATTAAGTGCACAAAACCTTCAGTTTTCAGTTATCTGCCATTTTTTTTAATCCTACTTTTTTTTTGTCTCATGTAGTGTTTGCGTCACTCGAAGCTTGTGACTGATTATATAAAATGGGGCTGATTGTCATATTTGCTGTGAAATCCAAAATATAATTTGACAGGTCTTCCGTGGCCACAATCAGCCATCTGTTAAATGTTACAAACAAGCATCACAAAAAAGAGGAACAACTGGAAGGTAGCTGTTTATTCATGCTTCAAACAAAGAGCAGTGGCCTGCACCTTTTTCAGCCTTCGCCTTACTGGGAGGATAGTCATTTCTGCATCTTTGCATAAGATGTTAACAGGGGCAAAAGATAAAGATAGGGTCCGGGGGTTTTTCCCCTTCAGGCTGCAGATACCTTTTGGAACCACTTGCCGTTTGCTTGATTATCACAAAAATGAGCCTCTCGAATTCATCAAGTGCCGAAAACATCTGCAATTTCTTGTCATTTACATGCGCTACGGCCTATTTTTACAGTCACAGAGCATTAACATGTCAAACACTTAGGCTTTTTTGACAAGGTGTGGCAAGAGGGTCAAGATTCAGGACGCATAGATCAGTTTTTAACTTCCTCTTTCTGACTGCGGTGTAGTCAACGTGAAAAGTGCCTCAGATGTACTCAGACAACTGTGAGTAATCCGAAAAGGCCTCCATACGATGAGACACTGCAGACGGTGGTGCATGAGGTGTGACTAAGCTTGCAGCGCTCATGCATACTGCGTGCCAAAGATACTTCTTGTTCATATAAATGTGTGTGTGTGTGTGTGTGTGTGTGTGCGTGTGTGTGTGTATCACCAAAGATATGCATATGCGACACGCCAACTGCTATGCTATTCTTGCATAGTTCCTTACCTGTTATCTTCTAGCAAAAGAGCAGGCAAATAATTAGTTTCACATTCACTCAGCTTCTGCACACCTTTCTACGCTTGTTTTTGCCTTATAAATGGTGTTTTGTCACAGCCAAGAACCTTTCGTATTAACTTTTTATGTGTATTATTTTCATTTTTGTAATAGAAATGTACAGAATTTGTCTTGAAAATCTTGTATTTCATTTATTTTTCTAATTAAAAATTAAATGTTTTGCACATCTTGTCCATATTTGTGGTTTCAGTTGCAGATTTTATAAGGTGGGGGGAGGATAAAAGGCATATGTCATACTTTTTACTACTTTTCCTCTTCAAATTTGATCAAAGATTGTAGCGCCTCTCTGAAATTGAGTGACATGTAAAAAAAAAAAAAAAAAGCAGCAGCAGCAGACAATGCAACTGAAAGTTAGCAAAGATTGATGACATTAGCTCAGCAGAGCCAAACTCTGCATCAGCGCATAACACAATGGCCACCCGAGAAGAGTGTAGTAATAGCGAAGTCTGTGGCTCAAATATGAGTTCATGAAGTGAAGATTGATTTGGTGATTCATCCTGTGACGTGAGGGAGTGGGAGTAGCATGGAGACCCAAGGATTTAAAAGTATTCGTAGTTGAGCTTGGTATGACTGTAAAGTGACTGTTTGTGACAAAAACTGTAAGTCTTTCTGGCGGTACGCAGGCAGACGTTGTAATTTCTGTTCAATTTCTGATCAGCATCGTTACGATGGCGTGCACAGGCATGCAACTGCATTTTCCTTGCAACAACTGTGACACCAGAATGCTTAATGGTTTTACAAGTCTCACTTTTCTCCTTATGATCAGGCCATGAGTCACTCAGGAGGATTTAATTGCATTACAGTAATGAAGCTGTAAAAAACGTCATTTCAAGCCCCTGGTGTCATGCTACTCGAAATGTATAGTCTGTCTGTAGTTAATTACTCTTAAATCATAAATCATTTTTTGGACCATAATCAATCCCTTCAAGCTAATGCCACTGATGTGATAGATGAAAGGGAATTCAGAATACTGACATAAGATCAGATTACAGCTGCAGCAAAACGCTCTCCCTTATTAATTTGGTGGTCGCTGAAGCTAAGTATCGTGGCTAAACATGCAGGAGTATTGTGTGGAGAGGCTGACATTAATTGATTATCGATTTAAGGTGATTTGGGGACATCAGCAGACAGATTGTGAACTGATGGACACATAAAAAGTAAAAAAAAAAATATATGTAAATGAGAGAATTTCCTTATCTTATTAACTTCATGTTCAAAAACAACAGATGTGGTTGCTCTTCAAATGTTTACCTCCCCGGATCTAACCCACATTTTCCGGTGAGAAGAATTCTGTTAACAACAGTGATAACAACATTGTTTTTTCTTTCTTGCCAGTTTGCTTCCCCACCTCCATTTATCATATCCATCATATAAAGGTATTTTTAAAATCAAGAAAACAGCTGCAATATAAAGTACAACCATAAAACATTAGAGTCTTGAACCAGATGACATGTCCCATCCGTATGTGACGGAGTTTTAGCGGTCAAAAAGTTTTTAGCATATGAATTATCTGATTTGGAAGAAAAAAAGAAACGCTAAGTATGACTTCTTTATATATAATGTTTTTGACACATTTAGGTTTTTATGCCTCTAAAATCTTTTTGCCGCTCAAGAGCCAAACTTGAGTGTGGATTATTTGATACAAAATGTATTTAGTGTTAAACTTATTTTACCAAAAATCTCAGAAGAGTCTTAAAAAAAAAAGCCCTCAGAACGCTAAAAACATTGATTGCTTTTGCAGTTTTACAGACATTTGTGCGAGACAGCGCTGAAGCTGGGCCGTAGCCTCGGCCCAGTCAGTTTCCCATCACAACAAACAGTAAACCATCAGAGATCATAAGCGAGTTCTTGCTTACATTGTTTTTTTGTGGCTTTGTGTATTTGCATGATGAATCAGCAGCCTGCCTACTTTTTTCTTGTAAAGCTGCGTGTCCTACCTCTTGCGCGTCACCAGTGTTTAATCAACTGGGAAAAGAGATCAAGGTAAAATGTTGTTAATCGCCACATTTTTCTGTCAGGTGGAAAGATCACTCTTGAATGAGCAACATGCAGTCTGAATGGGTACATGTTTAAGTTTCATTTCTCAGTAACAGCTTTGGATTACAGGTGAAGATCAGTGGAGGCAAGAAAGCTTTCCTGACATTTTGCCTGTGCTTAATTTACCGGCATGGGTCTTAAAACCCCCCACAAAAATAGATTAAAGCAAGATTTAAATCCAAACCCAGCAGAATGGAGTAAAAAAGCAAAATTGACTTTATATTCAAACTTTGATCAATGTCAAATTCTGTTATATAGATGATTACAAAAGCTACCACAGGGCTGTAAGCAGCATTCATTCAAGTTTAGTGAAAATTAAATTAGTTTTGAGAGCTAAAAAACAAAAAAACGTGTTGCACATGTAAACATTTCACAGCCCTCTGTTTTGCTTCTTTCCACAACTTTTCTAAACATTCCACAAACCAAAAAAAACATTTTGTTTTAGTGATGCAGAAAAACAATTAACCGCCGACAGATTTCAAAGAAGAAGTGTTCAAACAAGTGTCCAAAATGTGTTGCAAGTACATTTCTCCAGACATGTGCAGGACTGCTACTGCTTTGCTCGCTTTTATTGATCCAGAAGACAGATTCAGACTTTCAAAGGCAAGCATTTCAAGGGGGGAGGAGGGGGGGGCATCATACAAATCGAATTTCATTTAATCAAAGAAACACCAAACAGTGCTGATTAGAAAAGAGCAGTGTTTACTGTAATTTAAGTGGGTGATCAGTGATGTCACTCTAAAGTCAAATGAAAAACATGACAGACTTCATTTTGCAGCCTGTTAATACCACAGAGGCTTTACTGACAGAAAGGGGTCCCGCTATCTGAAAGTCTGGAGCAAGAACAGAACATACAGCAGAGACCGTTGGTGAAATAATGGATTCATCCGTGCATTCAGGCAGCCACGTTTCTCCTGGATAATAAACTGAATGCAAACCTCTAATATAATGCAAGGAGGCTCTGGCGCAGCACTGTCAAAAAAATCCTGAAAATGAAAAGAGAAACATGGGATTGAAGGGTGCGCACACAAACCGTGCCCATATCATGTGGATTAAATAAACAGGAGCGGTTTGTCTGTTTAAAATGAAAATATTTGAGCCAATCAAGCTGAAGGACATCCTTGGGAGTCACGAGGAATGAAGCTAAGACAACTCCCCATCAGTCAAATGGAGTTTTACCCGCCTTCGATCAGCTCACGCGCCTTCAAATGACACAAACACACAAATGAAGAAACACATTTAATAAAAACTTAACCCCCTTCCCTCCCCTGCAGTGCCTCCTTTCAGCTCTGTTTTGTCTCCTGCCAAACCCACAGTCAATATAAAATTACCCAAGCCGCAGAGCGAGAGGGTTTGAGGGGGAAAATCCACATTTTTAAAACATATGCATTTCTAGTTCCCCTTTTGTTCTGTTATTAAAAGCAGCATTCGCACCAATCACAGGGGACGACTCTGCCTGCCGAGTCTCCGAGGCCCACATACCTCCATACGCCTCCGCTATCTCTGCACGCAACCCCGCCGCTCGCAACCAACAACCTCACAGGGACATCCTCAGCGAATCGCACAGAGCAGATCACATTCGCTCACGTGCTTTTATTGGAAGAGAGATGTTGATGATCAGGAGAGAGAAACATAAAAAAAACTCATCTCATTATTGGTTTGTATTCAGCTAGAACAGAAAGTTCAGGTTACACGCTCTATATAAAGTGTTTCTAAGGGATGATGACAGAAATGTAGCTATTTACATTTAACTTAATACAATGAGTTTGTACTAATAAAATAGATTTATATTTGTACAAGAAAAGCTCTGATGGTTCACACTAAAATACTAAAAAGGAACATGGGTGGCCCATTCATCCAGTCACTGAAAACTACACTTTAATCTTTAGAAACACTTTTAAAACAACCCCAAAATTCTCCATCCGGCGCAATACACAGTTGAATCTTAGTCTGCACGTGCTTTTGTTCAGTTTGTGTCCGTCCGTTCTGCAAGACATGCTGGTGCTTTTCACAGTGAGATGGTTCTGCTAAGTTCTGTTACGGCGCAACATTAAGACACGTCCATTCTTATGCTGCTCGATGATTTTCTGGCTGGACGGGGATTTATCAGCTTTGTGGCTTTTTCCTTCGCCCCAAATCAAGCCTGAAACATCAACTACAAGTGACTAGGAGGCGTCTGTTCCACCAATGCGCTGCTCTGGGGTTGGGCTCCACATCTGCGCTCAAAGGCACAAGCAATGCAGCTAAAATTGGCTTGCTTTACTATTATTATTTTAACATGGCTTTTTATGGAGGCCAGATGTCATGATTAGCAGCTTTCTGTCCAGGTTCTTTTTACCCCGCAATTATCTTTTGATGTGAAATCCATTTTACACCATATGCGTCTACAGGCCATTGCTGCAATGCTTCTGCTTCAGTCTGATTTAGGGGGCAGGGTACTGAGCTGCTGCCACCTTCTGGTCTGAAAAGATCAAGAGAGGCCTCTCGTTCCGAAGATGTGGTCGAACTCGCTGAGGATCAGCTCCACCGCCTGGTTCTGGTATACCATGTTGATGGCCATGTTGCCATTATCACATTCCGGGCGCATCAGGGTCGGTCCGAACACAATGCCGATGTTCTGGGTTGTCATTCTGTTGGTGTTGGAACGCTCCAGCACTCTGCAGAAAACATGAAAGGGGGGAAAAAATGTTGCATAAATACCTCCTTTAATGATAAACCTAAAAACAAGTTGGGTAAAACCGTTCTGGAGTGAGGATGCAGAGCTGATCCATCATGGGACGTGTCAGTCTAAGACAGGTCCCTTCTCTTCCTCAAAATAAAATGTTAAGTTTAAAATTTCTATACATTTTTTTGCAAAACATTTAAACTTTAAGGTATTCTTGGCTGCTTCTCCACTTGTTTCCATTCAAATATGTGAACATTTTCAGACGAACGAGTTTTCTTGGTTGGAGCCAACTCAGACCAATTAATCAATTAGACAAGAAAAGACGGCTAAACTCCAGAGGAACCAGTGTTAGGTCCAAGCAAAGCTCTCAAAAAAGACTTTAAATGGGATATTTAATCCCTTTGTGACTAGCATCTTAAACAGACACAAGTTGTTCTAATTCTTTTTAATTGATACTTTATTAAACACGAAAGGTCTTTCCAAAGAGCATACAGTCAATCATCAACCAAAGGGTGATGCACTTATCTGATCCTGAGTCAGGTCTTTCTTTCAGACATGATTTTCAGTTTATCTGCAGCAGAGCATTTGAGGTCTGACGCTAATTTTTTAATGCCTTCATAGCTAGGCTTCACTCTCATTTGTAACACTTGCAGATAACTTCTGACTTGATTTTCTCTCAGGTCTGAAACTTCTCTTTTACAATAGTTGCCTTTTGTAACCTGTTAACTTCCTATTATTCTTTGTTCTTACCACTTACTCACATATCACTTCATCCTTTATTGCATACTTATTTTTCATTTTCTATGTACTTAACTATTAATTTAAGATTTCTGGATTACATTTGATTTACTCACTTCTGATGCGCTTACTATTTATTTAACTATGACTATTTTACTAATTTGTCAGTAACTTACTTCTTACCTATTACTTAATTGGTCTCTTAATATTATATAGTACATACCTATTGCTTATATACTTACCTATTCTTATTTACCAAACACCTAACTTACTGTTTACTACTTGTTTGTTACTTGTGACTATTTTCATATTGTATATTACCTACCTACTTTTTAACTAATTTATTACTCAAAATAAAATGCTATGTATTGAAACACAGTTACCAATATCCATAGGTACTATTACTGTACTAAATTACTCACTAATTACTTACCAATTATGTATGACTTACAACTTGTTTACCTCCTAATGCTTTTTTCTTTCCTTCTTACCTTCTTTACTTATTTACAACTTGCATGATTACTTGCTGTACCTAATTATTTATACGTATCTATTACTTATTACATACTCCCTCATTACTTATTTATTTAATACTTCTGTCCCTTTTTACCTCTTAATTCCTTATTTCCTCCAAAATATTCTGCCACAGTCAGACACAAGGAGTAGTCTAAAGATCATTTAAAAAGCAGCAAACGCTCAAAGAAAAACTCTTTAAAGCCCTTGAGAAATGCTATTTTTTTTATTTTACAGCACTTTATGAGAACACTCCTTGGAGGTGAAACCTAAATAAATTGATTGGTGGTTTAAAACTTTTGCACAATAATACATATGCCCATTTTAGTTCCTGCTCCAACCTAGAGAATATCGTATCTATATGAACTATTTGACGGTAAGCCTAAGATTGCGTGAAGATGTTTGGAAAAAGAAAACCCCATTTCCAGGTTGCCTGCAAAAAGCACCGCCTACCAGCAGACTATCGGCCGTTGAAAACTTTTTCTGGCTGGCGTTGGGCTGGTGCCTTGCATGTGTTAGTTGTCTCTGCTCCAACACACTAGATTTAAAGAGCTAATTTGTCTCCTAAACATGTCAACCTGTGCTACAGAGACCTTTCAATGACCCAGTAGTTAAATTAGCTGTGCTGAATCAGGGACACATCTAAAGTATGCAGAACACCAACCCTTGACTGGAATTGGAAACCGTACACCCACTGGTGAAAAAAACATTTGTGTCACTAGCACCACTAAAGAACCTTTTTCACTAAATATGTAATAAGTATAAGACACAGATCATCGTCGAGTTTTTTTCATTTAAAAGATAACTACTGGAACTGGGTTAATTAGGTTTCTATAATGAAAAAATGTCTATGAAGGGATATAATCCAAATTTTCTTTAAAAGTCCCACAACATCAATTAGTATTTAGCTGTTCAACAACTTAAAGCAGAGGACGCCTTGTAGAAACTAATGAGGCACTTAATTTAAAACTGCATTGAGATATTTTCTTTTTGAGTTTAAAAAAAGCCGTTCACGGACCCGTTTAATAAAAACGGGTCCAACATGTTCTCTGCAACTACTTAGTTTAGTCACATCCTGCCTGTCTGTAAGAGTGACACGGACCAAATTTTATGAGAAACGAATCCCGAAACTCCGTTCATTCCAAACGTTTGACAGAATCCGACTTGCAACCGGACGTTTCTTGTTTTGCTGATCCCTGACATTCCCAGGAGGGCTACCATGAAGCTGACATGTGTGGCTTCGAGTCAAACGTCTTAGCTGCTCTTGAATGAAGGGAAATAGAATTGGGATCTAATTTCTGTCGCCTGAGGAAGATGAGCTCGCAGAGCAGATTAAGTAAGCGTCCGCTCTGTATAGTAACAAGTTTACGCCCAAATTCCTTCAACTCTAACAATATTCCAAGCAGCTTCAGATCTATTTCTTTTTCAGTTGTGCTCATCAAACATTACCAAGTTAAAACTGCTCTGAGAACTGCAGACATGTACAAATGAATGGGCTTTGCACATCAGATGTGTTCTAAAAACACCTTTGTTGGTGCATTCGACTGTGTGGTACTAGCAGGGGGACTCAGGAATGGGTTAAAGCCACAGCATGAGGCATTCTTCTAAAAATGCCATTCCCACCAAGCCACAGAAGAAGCCAGCAATTGCTCAAAACTTCCACATTAAAAAGAGGCGAGGGGAAAAAAAGGAAAAAAGCATCGGGAAGAGGAAAAAAAAAAAGCCGTGAGCGAGGAAGAGGGTGAAGAGAGAGAAAAGAGAGCGAGGTTCTAGTGGTGGCGGCGGTGGTGTTGGTATGCCTTCCAGCAGACGAACCACAAGGCTCCCATGGGACCTTCGAGGCAAAAATGAGAAGAAGGAGGGAGGAGAATGAGGGAGGAAAAGAAGAAAAGGATGAGGCGAGGGAAGGATGGATAAGAAGAGTGAGAAGTATAGAAAGGAAACGAGGAAAAAGGGTAGAGACAGAGGAAGTTGGAAGGGGGGGGGGGTGATGGAGCAGGGAGATAATAAATGAAAACCAGAGAGAGGAATGAGGGAAAGACACAGGGCTGACAAATTCATGGGGTCCACCACACCCTGGCACAAACATGAGCCTCAGAACACGAACGCTCACCCCTGGAGTGGAAGAAAAAAAAAAAAAACATGGGCGGTTAAAAACACACATTTTATGTACTGTAAAAGGAACTGGCTCGCAGAACATCGTACACCATTCATCTCCTGCCAGCCTTTTCATCTTCTCAGTAACCCCAACTTAACAACAGCGCGATCCTGGTACACTTCAGGCGCTGCGGCCAAAAGAATGGCTGACAGGGAATTTTAAGGGGACACGTGGGAAAACTACTCCCTCTTGTGGTCAGATTCGAGAAGAAACGCCACCAAGAAATCATTTCAATCAGCTGTCAACTTGCTTGGTGAGATTCCTTTAGATTTTATGACAACCCAAAGCGGCGGAACGGCACAAAGATGCACATGGAGAAATTCCCCTAGATGAACGAAGTGAACGTTAAACCCATCCTCTCACCGTCTGAGATGCCGGCACATGAACTTCAGGGTGTCGTGGTTCGGAGGGGGCATGTTAAGCACCAGACACTTCAGCCGATCCACTTTGTCCATGTGGTCCGTCATCTCTGCAACGCAGGCCAAGAGAAGCGTCAGCTCAACGAAAATGGCATCATTTGTGCAGCAAATTTCGGCACTTTAACGGCATCTAAAACCTGATTTACATATTCACTGAACTTAATACCACACGCTGTTTAATCTGATACAGCACAGTGCTGTTATCAAATATCACCATATTGGTGTAAATAGCAGACAAGAAAAGTACTGACTGTAATAAGAACAGATAAAAATCATGAATTCTGAATATTCATGTTATCTTCCTGTACATTTCTTTTGGTAGGGTGTAAAATTATAAAACGGAAGATTATCTGCTACAACAAAACAAAGTCAAAAACAGACAGAGAGTCATATCAGGTTATAGATTTAAATAAAAGAGCATATTTTGTCTTGTTTGCAGAAAACTTTCATGTTTCATCTTAGATTATATATATATATATCAATGTGCAAAATAATCCATAAAAAATATGAATTATTTTACTGCAGTGCTGTGATACATCCCATTTTTGGAACAACCAAGTTTTGAGTCAGTTCACCATACTTCCAATGCTACAGAGAGTAAGAACCACATTAGAAGATGGAAAAATATTAATACTATATTGTGTTTCTTGTCCACAAATCCTGCAGAAAACCTGACCCATGGATTTGTTAGTACAATAGAAAGCCTTCAAATCATGCAAAGTGCTGCAGCGAGAACTCTGATGAGAGTTAAAGGAGAGATGAGATTTTTCTCCACTGGTTCCCAGTTCAGTTTAGAATGCAGTTTTAAAATATTCCTCCTTCATTAAAGCACTGAATAATAAAGTTTTATCTTATATTAGAGATCTGGATGTTGTCGATGTTCCCAGCAGAGCTAGCCTCTCATGCTACAAGTTTACCCGTGGTTCCTACAGTTTCTGAAGTAACAATGGGAGGCAGGTTATTCTTTAGTTATCAGGCTCCTCTACAGTGGAACCAGCTCCCAGTTTTAGTCCAGATACCCCGTCTACTTTTAGGACTAGCTGAAACATTTATGTGTGGTTTAGGTTATTCTAAGCTATCTCTGCTACTAGGCTGCCATAGTCTGCTGGACGACACACTGACCATTCTTCCTCTCTCTGCTCTCCACCAATGCATTATCTGCAGTTACTGCTACAATTCACAGTGTGTTCCCTTTATCTTTCTTTCTCGTATAAAGCACTCCTGGCCACATGTTTTGCCTATGTCTTCTTTCTCTCCTGCGTCCAGATGGTCGATGCAGTTTCCCTTTGGTTGCTGAGCTTGGTTTTGGTTCCGCCAGAGGTTTTCTCATGCTAAAAGGAAGCCGTTCCTCTTCACTGTCGATTGGTGGGAGATTAGAGAGAAGTAAAGATAAAATTCACATCTGATGGTTATCTGATGTTTTAGGCGGTATTTTATCTCTCAGGCCAATGCATAAACAGACATTTATGCATTTATATATTTATTATTGATTGATTTATTCACAATCTCCTTTCTGGTCTTCCTATGAAGAGCAAATGTCCATTGCAGTTGCAACAAAATGACGATCAGGAAGCAAGCTCAAATAACTCTAATATCAGTTTTTCACATGTCGTCTATTTATAAAAAGAAATAAGGTGTTAAGGTGCTGTAGACCTCCCAGGTAATCAGAGAAAGGTTTTCTGCCATTACCATAAGTTAAAACAAACCTGATGTCAAAGCCTGGCTTTCTTATTAAAGCCCTTACCTTTAGAAAAGTCTTCTGAACACTGCTGAGAGATTGGATGTTTCTAAAAACAAATTCAATCATTTCATCCTTTTCTGGAACTTCCACCTTCATTAATCTGGTGTTTAACTTTATTACTTTTATCGTTTTACCAAATTTTAAGTATTTTTTTGGTTTAGTTATTTTTTTATTTTCTTTTGACTTTAATGCCTTTTATATTATTATTTGCCTAGTTTTTTTTGCTATTTTAGATAATATTTAATGTTTATCTCAGTGGTTAAACTATATTTACAGTTTTTGTTCAGTCTTAAATTTTATCCGAGTTTTTATTCTGGTTTTTATTAATTATTTTCTTATTTCTGTGTTACGCATTAGTTGGTGGGATTGTTCACTGTTTGCATGTTATTCCTTTGTTTTTAACTTCTGTAGAGTTATTTGTGACACATTTTGATATATCTTTATATTTTGATATAACTGGAACCAACTGAACAGAATTGAACTGAATTGTATCTAAATTTGGCCAAATTGAGCTGAACTTTACTGTATCGATCTGAATTGGATTAACTAAGATTTTTATCGCTGTTAAATTATTAACCTAAACTGAATTTTGAACATTTATGGCTTATTTTTTAAGATATACATTCTTTGCAGAGAGGGAGTCAACTGGGAGGTTTTGAAGAAATGTAAGAGGGAGAAATTAACCAATTTATTGAATCTAAATCCTTCGTTGTTGTCTGTAGAAAAGAAAAATTAAAATACTTTAACTGTCTACATTAAATGCTAACAACTTCTCAGATTTTTTAAAGCAAACTGGTGAAAAATATTTAAGGGGAGAACAGATCAACTATTTTATATTGGATCAACGTCAGAACAACAACCCAGGATCAGACTGGCTGTTTCCAAGCAGAGCTACAGTAACTCAGAGAGCTGTCGACTTCTCCTGGAGTCCGATAACCATCAAAGACAGCATTGCAGCGGGGCGCTGTAAGGACGGCTTCTCTTGTTCAGTGGCGACTTGTCCACAGGGGGCGCTCAGGCGCTGCCCCCATCAAAATAGCAAGAAAAAGTGTCAACAGGGCAAACATAAATTACAAAATAAAGTAATTATCATATCTACTATCTCATAAAATTTGTCTGACTTTTAATAATTCACTACTCCCATTTAATTTCGGGTTTATTTGGGGTTAAGCACAAATGTTTTTAATGGCGAGTGACACCCGACAGCCAAGTGTGTGTATGTTTATAACCTACTGGCTTCCATGCGACTTCATGCTGGTCTCAAATGAGTTAAAGATCCTCCTAGGGGCGCAGCTTTTTGTGACATCCTTCATTAAATCAGATTAATTCGTAAGACGTGTCAAAGTAACTCCCCTGGCAACTTAGATGCACGGGCGCAGAAAACACTAAAAACTACGGATGCAAATGAAAGTGTCAGACAACAACGACGACAAGGCAGGAGAGAATGGCGACAGCAAAAGAAAATTTGGTCATTTACCTTTACAAAATAATAATTTAAGATGACCGGGCTTAAAATACGGATAGATGGACGGATTTATTTAGCGTAATGATCCTAGGTTGACCTCTAGCGTGCAACAAAACCTCATACTGATCCAAATATCATCTTATCCCCATTTTTTCTTTCAATAATCCAAACCTAATAATATGACAAACTAATACAGGCAGTACAGGTTGTACTTATGTTATTAACATTAAAGCCCACTCTGTGCTGCATGTGCACTGCATACTCAAGTTCAGTAGGAGTAGGAGTTCAGGGGCCGCAGCGTGAATTTAACACATTCTTTAACCTCCCATTTGATGGTGACAAAGTGAGAATACACCAGATTGAACTCTGTCCTGGTTTTGACTCATTAGGAGCAAAAATACATTGTGCATTCATTATGAAACAAGCAGAGAATAAACACAAAGAGATTAAATCTAAATATATTCTGCGCAGGTGGTCTGGTGGTCTATATGTTTCAGAAACTGATTTTAAAAAAATCACCCAACACAGATTAAAAAAAACTAAGAGCAAAAGCTTACGCCGGCGTCGTACAGAAAAAAACGAAACGTTTAAAAACGTTTCGGATCAATAGTAAAGCAAATTATTTAGACAAGTTTAAGTTGTTTTCTTTTCATTCTTTTCACTTTCATTCTTTTCATTCTTTTCACTCACATCTGCCGCATAACTACTTATGAAAGCAATAGACTTACAGTACACTAAAAAAAGCACCTTACGCCCCCAGAACTGTACAGATATTGTCAATGTACGACAAACTTCAATGCATTTTATTTGCTGTTTATGTGATTGATCAATACTAAGAAGCACATGATTGCAAAGTGAAAGAGACTCATGATTTCCACATTTTTTACAGAGAAAAAAAAAACGTGGCAAGTATTTGTATTCCCGCTTTACTCTGATACCCTTGAATAAAATCCAGTGCAGAAGTAAATACTCTTTAGTAAATAGTGTTAACTTGCATGCGTATGTATAAACATGGCTGTCCTGTTAAAGCTTTGCTAGAGCACACTAGGGAACAAAAGGCAAGAAATGGATCAAAGGGGACAGCAAACCATCAGGGATAAAGCTGTGGAGAAGGTTTGAACGTCTCACAGAGCAATGCCTTGGCCTACATGGGCTGTTGGCCTACATCAGATGAAAAACTGAATAATAATAATAATAAAAATAAAAAAAAAAACCTGAATGAAACTTCCTTGAGGTGAAACACTGGCGGCAGCATCATGCTGTGGGGATAGGGAGGCAGATCGAATCAAAGCATGTTTATGTGTTCACCCAGAAAAACTTGAAGATATTAGTATAGCTGAAGATGGTTCTGCCAAGCAGTGACTTAGTAGGGCTTCCCTTCCACAGCACAATTATGCTCTACTGTGCATTGGTGAAATACCCATAAAATACATGACAAAATGTGGAAACCTCAGGGGGTTTAAATACTGTTGCAAGACACTGCATTAACTCTTTGATGGGCCGATTAAGTTTTTTCTTTTCCATTTTACGTCACTCCTCCTCGGTTTTCAGTGAAAGACTAAATAAACTGCTGTTTATAAAACAGCCCATGAGAAACGGCGCTGAAGGCGGACACTCACTGACTGTCTCCACGATGTCGGTGAAGAAGCCGTAGGGAACGAGCGGCTCGGGAAGCTCGCGGAAGAAAAGTTTCAAAGCCCCCGTGACGACATGGATGTCCTCCCACTCGCTCTCGTCCAAATTCAGCTTCTCCTCTGAGACCGGGAGGAGGATTAGGAGGGAGGGGGCAGGAGGAGAAGAACAATTCAGACAAATGGAGTCAGAGGAAGCGAAAGAAAGAGGGATAAAAAAAAAAAAAAGAAACAGAGAGAGTTCAGTTGGACCATTTGGCGTGAGCAGCTAGTGAATTCACTTCAGGGCTGAGGCGTAACATGAAGGCTGGTAGCTGCAGGACGGAGATAGGGTTAGAAAAGTAAGACAAAACACCTACGCTTGCTCTCTCTCTCTCACACACACACACACACACACACACACTTCAGACGATGAAGCACACTTCTTTTTTGACAAGTCTGACTAATGCTTCTCAAATTGGACCAAAAGAGCCAAATGTTTTGGGGAACAGGAACCTTTACTTTTCTAAAAAAAAAAAAAAAAAAAAAAAAGGAGAAGCATCAGTCAGAAGTACAGCTTTCAGGTAAAAGCAAGTAAAAAGAACAGGCAGTTCTCCGCTGTGGCCACTTGGTGGCGCCCGTGGACTGTGCGATAGCTGTCTGTACAACCTGCTGCATGTTATTACATCAGAAATCTTGAAGCACAGAGACCTAAAGGGACACACACATCAAGCAAACAGTATCATAACAACGACAAAAGAAAGAGGAGAAAAAAATGCTATTCTGCTCCTGTCTGCACGGCAGCTCAGCTCTGCTATAGTCAGCTCTCTGGGTGGGCATTGTGGGGACTTTTTTCCCCCCACTGAGGCGTTCACGATACACAGCGCACAATACACGAAACAGAAAGCAAGCCGAGTTAGAAGTGGAAGCTGGCCGATTTTATTCTCCCTCCGCCCGAGTCTACCTTGTACCAGGTCCGCTGGGAACATGAAACGGCCGTCTGTGGTCAGCGCTCGTTCTGCAAAAACCAACAGTTACTCAGACGGATTTCTGCTGCGTCCGCTTTATCAACACGGAGGTGGTGTAGTATACGTCAGGCGGTCACAGATTTCATTCATATTTACAGCCACTTTTAAACTTAGGACATATCTACAATTGTGGTTAAAAAAAGAAAGCACATCCCCTTTAAATCACATAGTTTTACTAACTTTGTACATATCTAACGTTTTCCATGTTAAGTTAATCCGTTTGATAAGCAATCTTTTTTTGGTTTTTCCCTTTCAGGGCTCACCACAGCGAGTCATCTGTCTACCTCTAACCCTAACTTCTGCATCTGCTCTCATAGCAACTACCTTCTTTTCCTCTTTCACTCCATCCATAAATCTCCCCTCTCATCCTACGCCAGGCCTCCTGCCTGGCAGTTCCAGCCTCTGCACCCCTCTACCGATGTCCTCACTATCCCTCCTCTGTAGATGTCCAAGCCATCTCAGTCTGTCTTCTCTGATCTCCATTACATCTGACGGGATCGGTCCCTCTGATGTACTCATCCCCGATCCAGTCCATCCGAGTCACTCCCAAAGAGGACCTCAACATCTTCATATCTGCTACCTCCAGCTCTGCCTCCTGCCTCTTCATCAGTGCCACTGTATCTAAACCATAAAACACCGCTGGTCTCACCACAATCTTGTACACCTTTCCTTTCAGTCTCGCTGACGGTCTTTTATCCCACCTGACACGTCTCTACCCGTTCCAAATTGCTTGGACACATCTCCTCACCTCTTCTCCACACTCACAGTTGTTCTGGACAATTGCTCCCAAGTACTTAAAATCTTCTACCTTCTTTATCTCTGCTCCTTGTAACCTCACAGCTCCACTTGGTTCCCTCTCATTCAGACACATGTATTCTGTCTTGCTTTTGGCTAACCTTCAGTCCCTTCCTTTCCAGGGAAATACCTCCATATCTCTAGATTGTCCTCCACCTGCTCCCCGATTTCACACAGATCACAAGGTCATCTGCAAACGTCACAGTCAATGGAGATTCCTGTCTAATGTTGTCTGTCAACCTGTCCATCCACACAGATAACAAGAGCCGGTCCTCCATCCATTCGCACTTTCAGCTTGAACTCCTCTGTCACAGCTACAGCACACCTCACCACTGTCTTACGGCTCTGTTTGATAAGTAATCATGGTGAATTCTGGGATGTGAGCCTTTTCACAGTTTAGGTTATATTCAAATGGTAAAGACCATATCATCTACATATAAATACTAACCACATAGCCCGGGGCATACATTCTTTTAACAATGATTGTGTGTTTTTAGATAACCTCTATATTTCTGATTAGCTAAAAAAAGAGGAATAAAAAAACGGAGCAATCAGGCAAGTTTTCATTGTCCATGACAATATAATCAAGACTCCACACAGTACACTTTCCCCCTCCTCCCCTTTATCCTCACCGTGGTCCACCAGAAAGCGAAGTTTCTGAATCACAGCCAGGTTTCCTGAGACTCTGTAGATTCCATCAGCATCCAGTCCTGTAATACATCGGCCACAGCAGGTTAGACACATCAATCTCCAAATATGTCCAACTGTTTGCAACCTTCTGAGTGTACAGAGTTTATGTCTGACAAGCCTAACAGATACAGAAGTCACCAGAAGGGATGTGTATCAATAAGTTATTGTGCAAACGAAGTATGCTGTTTGGCACAAGTCCGTAAAGTTGAGTGACAAAGTGGATCTAAGAATGTTTTAGCAATCTAAAATAAAAACGACATCCTCTGAACACTTATCTGACAAAGGCCCAGCAGAGTTATAGCACAATAAGTTTTATGCAAAGTTCTTAGTTTTTACTAACCTGACTCCGCCAGATGTATGTCGCTCCGCCTAGCTCCACTCACATACATCTGGGACATCGCCCATAGAAAGTGATTTCTCCAACCCATTTTATGGTCTGGCCAATCAGGACGCAGGGCTGGAGTTTCATAGATGAGACGCGACCATGACGTGAGACTGTTTTGATAGCAATGGCGGCTCGTCGAGGAAGCAAGCGTTAACATTGATGCTGCTATTTCTTCCGTGTTGTCCAATCTACCTAATATTGTTTCATTAAAAGAACATCAGAGAACGGCTCTGAAGGCTTTTGTTGGTGGAAACCATGTTTTTGCCCTTCTCCCGACCGGATTTGGCAAGTTTTGTTTTCGGTTAGCGGTTAGCGCGAACCATGTTAAGAGGCCTTTAGTCCTCAACGCGGTCGGCCCGGGATCGACTCCGACCCGCGGCGCTTTGCCGCCTGTCTTCCCCCCTCTTCCTGTCAGCTCACTGTCAGTAAAACCCGTGCCACTAGAGCCGCAAACACATAAAAAAAAAAAAAAAAAAAAAATTTTTTTTTTTCCTGCGTCGCTCTCATCAGCGTTACGGGTTAGCTTCGGTGTGAGTGGTTGAAATAGCACGTCGATAAAGATGACAGACAAGTGGCTTATCCAATCATATGCAAGGATTTTTGATAAGGCCCAGCCTTCAGTAAAGGCAATTCCTATGGATCAGTCCCAGATGTATGTGAGTGAAGCTAGGCGGAGCGAAATACATCTGGCGGAGTCAGGTTAAGTTTTTACAGCACTAGTGGCTCTTTTTTCTCAAAGCAGGATGACAGCAAACAGGGTCCGAGAGAGGGGGGAAGACACACAGCAAAGGACCTCAGGCCATAACCGAACCCGGGTCAGCCGCATTGAGGACCAATGCCTCTGTACATGCGCCGCGCCCACCACGCCTGCACCATCGGAGCACACCCCAACCTTTTTTATACTATTCTAAGTGTAAGCTTTTTTTCCAAAGCTCAATTTCCCTTAATTATTCCGTGCCACCCGACAACTGTTTGCGAGTGACTAATTTATCTAAAATCACCATTTTGCCGTGTGGGTGAAGTTCACACAGGTGACGGATTCATGAGCAAAGACAGATCTGTAATATTGAATCTACCTGTAAGCCTCAAGACATCAGCCATTAATTTAAGGCACAGAGGCTCCTCCAAGTAGAGAATGGCCTTAACCAGGCAGTCAGATTAGTTATAAAGAGGCCTAAAGAAAACAAAGTCAATGTAACGGAATGACCATCACAATGCCCTGATCTCAGTCCCACAAAAAATTTACCCAAAGGGTGTGTGAGCTTGGCTGCCAAGAAATCTGACTCAGTTACACCAGTTCAGGATGTTTGGAACAAAATAACTAATCAGAGACATTTAGGGAAGGAAGGGATTTAACCCACGTCATGCAGTTTATATATATATATATATATATATATATATATATATATATATATATATATATATATATATATTTATATACACATATATATTTATATACACATATATATTTTTTTTTCTTCATTTGATCAACACAGATTAATCATTTGCCAACTGTGGGAGGTGTGAAGTAGTATACATTCAAAACGGAACCAGTAGTTTTCCTACACATCTGTGACAGCAGATTAAAGGGGAAGACTGAACCCAAGGCGGGTAATATTTTTATTTTGTTCACCTTTTGCAGACTGTGTAATTATTATTTATACCTTTAAGGAACCATGGAGTATATTTTTGTTATTTCCCATTGGTATTTCATGAGAATAGAAAATTATTTATCTCACTTTGTTGAATAGCTTACATCATAGCCTTAAATGTCTTGAACTCACACTGCTACTCCCTTGATATATTTAATTAATCAAAACCAGGTTTTAAAATCCCAATAGTTTTTTTTTCTGCGTATGAAATATTCATTGCTGCATTGTTTCAAAACAAGTCAATTTTCTCTCATTTATTTCTCTCCCATGCTGGCAGCTGTCATGAGATACTCTGGATCGCAGCATTGTTGTTTTTCTTCTCTCCATTGGGCCATCACAACTATTTTTAGCAGATACGCTTTAGAGGATTTATGGCACAAATCTGTAAAAGCAGTGGGCTCAGAGTTGCTGTCAGCTGATGCACAAAACAGATTTCAGGACATTTTCCCCCAGTGTCCACGGTTGGCTGTGATCACGTGTTTGCAGTGACTGTACCTCTCTTCTCCACGGCCTCCGTGCAAAGTCTGACGAAGCGAGGGACGGTGCTCTTCTCTCGCTCGCAGAGCATCTCCAGGCGGCAGCCAAACACCTGATCTGAGGGACGAAGACAGATGGACAAAAGCAAGCTGTCTTTTATGTTTGTTTAGAAGTTGTTTTTTTTCATCATGTCAGTGCTACAAGCTGCAGTTAATCTTCAGAAAACGATCTTCAGTGCAGGAGAAACCCCCTCGCTTTTGACTCAGTTCCCAGCAGACGTGTTTGCTCTCACTAGATGATGCAATTCAACTCGTGCACTGTACTCCATAAACTACACAGAAACTTAAATGTGTGGCACTGTTATCCAGCTACAGTGGAAGAGTTTTTTTTATTTTATTTTAAAGAGCATGCAGCAAGTAACAGCATATAAACTCACAAGCATATTCTATATTACTCCCTTCCCTTGTAGAAGGTATTTTTTTTAATCTTACTGTTAATGCAAAATGTAACTACATCACTTTTCACATTTTTTGTTCATTCTTTATAAATGTGTCCTGTGTAGCATTAAGAATTGTTGTCTTAATGCCAAAAAGAGCTCAACAGATTTTACTTTGGAGTAAGTGGAGCATTACTGCTTCTGCCATAGTGCTCCACTTGATTTATATATGCAAATAGCTTTATTAGATTTTATTCTGGGACTGTTTCATTTTCAATGGACACAAAAACGGCCGACAGCCAGCTACGCCGCAGTGGATCCAGCCATGGGCCCAAAATACCGAGGCCCAGGGGCACCCCACCCCCTGGCGAAGCCCCAACAGAACTACGGGACAATGGCCTGGCGATGCAGCTGCCAGGAGTGAGTTAGCACACACCCGAGCACCCAGTCACCGACTTAGAGGACCACCAACATACCAGCGGGTCCAGGTGCCAGACAAGACTTGATAGGGGGCAGTCCAAAACCTAACCTGACAAAAGGGGTGTGTCATCTAACCCAACAGTCCCCACAACCCAACCTACCCGGTCCATACTCTGGCCCTAACCCCCCCCAATCCCAGCCCAGACGACCCACGGGCCCATCGATCGCTTTTCACATTTTAGACAGGGTACATATAGTTGTTTCATAGCTAAAGAATAAAAAAATTATACAACAGCAAGATAAATCATACAAGTTTTAAAATTTTGACTTTCAAAGAATGAATATCTGTTCAGTAAAAGATACATTTTTCATCATTTGTAGAACCCAAAGACCTAAATAATTAAAAATAAAAAGCACAATTCACAGTTCCCCAATTGCTTTTTAAAGGGTATTTTAAAAACTCACATTTCTGACACAAAGAGAGCCCGCTAGTTCTCTACCATTGCCTACCTGACCTCACACACGGTCGTTCTCGTCTGTGGTGAATTACAGTCACACTGGGCTTGCCAATGAGTACTTTTAATCCCTCTGGATGCCAGTTTGTTAGATCTTCAAGATACTGCTCCCAACACTTTTATCCACACTTAATATATTTTCAACAGAACTCGGTTCAAATTTGGGTCAGCAAACTTTCACTACATTAATCTCAGATGCCCAATAGATTCATAACATTGTTAAATCAAAGTTTTATCATCCACATATTTGATTTTGAGATGTAAAAGATAAAATAAGGCTCAGATGACATTTCTTCATGAAATTCCTTAATTTACCTTTATAACATCCTGTGCAAGAAGCGGCTTTTGGGTCATTTGAATCCTGAACTGGAGCTCCAACCATGGATTCTGCTTTCTTGTTTTTTGTTTAAAATGGTTTTATTTAAAACAATTGCTTTCTATCTTTGTGCATAATCAGTTGTCAGGCCGTGACGGTTGCTCACTTTATAATGGTGATCTAAGAGACTGACAATAAGTGGCGCTCTGGGGGGCGGGTCTTTGGCTCCTCACAACCACTACTGAGCATTTTCTTATGGAAAAACCTTACATACACAAGTGCACTCTTATAAACACCTACAGGTGCTTGGGTTCAGGTACTTACAGATTCACTTCTATACAGAAAACCCCTGTTATTATCTTTATCTGTCACTTTATACATTTCATATTAAATAGTACTGTATAGCCTTCAGTGATGGTATCAAGGCGTTGGTTGTCTGTACCTGTAGTACCTTATCGGTTGGTTTTGCTGTTCTTTTTATATCTCTCTTTGCAGGTGTAGAAGCAGACTCAGAGGACGTTACGTTGTTCTCTCCTTTTCCTCTCCTCTTTCACCTTTTCTCCCTTTTAGCATTTTGTCTCAGCTGTTTCTCTCCTTTTTCCCCTCTTTTACCTTCCCGTTTCAGTGTCCATTGAACATGAAATAGTCAGAGAATAAAATCTAATAAAGCTTCTTGCATATATAAATCAAGCGGAGCACTATGGCCAACGCAGTATGGCTCCACTTGTGAAAGTAAAATCTGTTGGGCTCTTTCTGGCAACAATTGTTAATGCGAGATTGCCAGACAGGACACAAAAAAATCTAAGTGGCACATTTCACACCCTGCTCTCTCCAGGTTGCAGAGCACTCTACTCCATTTTAGTAGTTTGCTGGGGAACAGTGTAATGAAATGTGTGCGTTGATACACCGAAAACAGAACATTTTCACTTATCCTATTTCACTTGTGCATTGGCATACAAATTTGCGGACTACAAAATTGCGGAAAATAAACAAATAGATAAAAAATGGTGGATTTCCAAAACTGCTAAGCCGGAAGTTCAAGGCCTTGTTTAGCAGTTCTGTAGCAAGTACTTTGACATAATTGTTCAAAAAACGGAATAAAGAACAGAGAAAACTGAACAGGTTGAAAAATATGACCCAAACAGATTAAAAAGAGATCTACACAGGTCCTGGAGAGACTAAACTCTACAAGTGCAATTTCTGCACTTCTAGAGACTCCAAGTACACAATAAAATCTATTTATGGGCTAAAAAGTGGATTTATGCATTAGGTGTCCCCTTTAACACAAAATAATCCATCTCCTTTCGGTTGGGAATAAATGATAAAAAAAAGCTTACCATATAAAAAAAGAAAGAGATCAAAGTGATATTTGAGTTTTTTCCAAAGCATCTAATTTTAAATGTTTAATTTTTAAAAACGTCAAGCTTTAAATTGACAATGATACAGATGGTTATGCAAGTTATTCAAATATATCTGTAAGTAGATTTGCTGCTAACAATTTAAATTGTACTACGTTTTCTGTTGCAATCTCTTTTAGAGGAACCGGCCCATCTGAGGTTGTTTTGTAGTGTAGGACACCCGTAGATCTAACAGGACAGGATGCATGAGTATCTGTATTTATCAAGCAGCAACAAAGATTCTTTTCTTTAGAAATGCAAAAAAAGTTCTTATTTATTTCACCCAGCATCTGAAAACAAAGCCTAGATGAGGTGCTGAAGTATCTTCATCTGAGAACACTTGGATCGCAGTTTATTCAACGGGTTATAAAGAATATTTTAAATAACACGACTGCCCACTCTGGCTTAAAGAAGGATGAATAAATTATGTTTTGTTACTAGTATATAAAAAAAGTTACTTACTAAACAGATCAGGAGGATTGCATCACACGTTCACCAGGGGATGTGGCATCACTGCAGGATAACTGCTGACACTTCCTGCCTACTATTATAACTTCAATCTGCTTCACTAAAATAGCACAATTTCTTTATATAATAAAATAAAATCTGGTGATTCTGCTTTAAGACTTAAGTCTTGTAATAATAGCACATAATTTCATGATTCCCCACATATACTCCTGAATAAATATCACAGCACTGAAGCTTTAAAGACAGAAATCTTACCTTTAATGAGCCCTTTCTCCTGCAGAGCCTGCAGAGGAGGTCTCTTCATGATCAGCTTCTTCAGCCTCGTTTTCACTCTCTTCCTCTCCGTGTTTTCCAGGTTGGACACAGAGCGAGGGACTACACAGGGAGAAGAAGAGGAGGCAGCAGAAAGGGAAGACAAGGAAGAGGAGGTCAGCGCGGGGCGTTCGGCTGCGGGCCAGGAGAACAGAGGAGGAGGGATGGTGGTGAGAATGAAAAGTGGGAGCGCTGGGCGACGGCGGAGGTGAGCCAGGACTGAAGGTGGGATTATCTGCCACGGGGGTTGAGCTAGAATATAGGTGGGCTTGATAGAGGAGATGATGGAGGTCAGAATAGAGGGATGCAAGAACCCTGCATGGAGGTTCAGAGAAAAAAAAAGTGATGATGCAGAGAGAGGCTATGAAATAGGCTGTGAGAGGAGGGCAGGAATGGCAGGAAGGCAGCTGTTGTGGAGTGATCAGAGGCAACAAATGGTCACAACTTACGGGAATTTCTCCTCTCATCTTCGTCACCACTGTGGTCCAGCATCTCCACGCTGCCAGCTCTCCTCAGAGAGTACTGGAGGACGTTATCTAGCGGGTTTTCCCGATCCTAAGGAGCAGACAGAAAGGTCAACATGAGTAATACTGGGCAATGGTTTTAAAGAAAACCTAAATTTATGTAGAATTCCTCTCCAAGTCTAAAAACATTATTTAAAGATGTCTACAAGAACTGAAGAACTATTGATCAAGACTCACTTTGAAAATAAAACTTTTTTTTATTTTTTAACCCCATTGACTTTGTTGGCATTTTATCATATTAAAACCGAAAACATGAAGTATTTAATTTGGGGTTTTATGTGATTGACCACGAAAAAGAACAACATTCTAAAGAGGAAGGAAAATACCAGATTTACAAATAAATAATCTGAAAACTGTATATTCAGCTCTCCTGAGTTAAAACTTTGTACAACCACCTTTCACTGCAATTAAAAATACAAGACTTTGACACAGATTTAATTAGATTTAGGTCTGGACTTTAAGTGAGCCAGTTTGGACCCAAACGATTTCTTTAGAGCGCTGGCTGTATGTTTAGGCTTGTTATCCTGCTGGAAGCTGAACCCAAAAGTGTCTTAAGCTGGGAAGACAGAGGTGGAAACAGAGAGAGCCGTTTGGCTGATCTACCACCTAAACAGTGGAGGAAATGAGGACACAAACATTGTCTTCTTCTAACAATCACACCATTATTAATATGTAGATCACAAACTTTATCATCTCCATAGAAGGAAATTAATTACTTTTAGCAGGAGCACAGGTAAAAGGTGCAGTTTTAGTAATTTTATTGAGGATAAATTAATAAAAGGAAAAATATTGAATGATCATAAATAAAAAAATAGAGACATAATATACTACAGATGAATTTTTATATTATTTACAGAAGTGCTCTCAATAATAGACATTTTAGACAAAAAATAGAAAAAGTAGATGATTACCCAAATCTAACAAACAAACACTGAACATAACTTGAAGTCGTTTTTTGTTTGTTTTTTTAAGTGTGGAAGGTTAAATAATTAAGGGAAGAACCTGTCAAGACACACATCTGAGACTGGGACACCATAACCTGTCGATGGTGTCAATAGTGTTTACAATGAAAAGTCATCTGGATTTTAAAGGTGTTTGGAAACATGATACGCAGGCTCATCAGCTTTATCTGCCTTTCCATTAGTGACGTCTTGGGTTCTTTTGAGGAGACAAAATAACCGTCCAGATGAATGGCGTTAAGAATAGCTGCAGATTTTCCAACATAAGTGTTACACCAAAAGAGGGAATTTAATGAAACTGAGTCTGAATCACATAAGGTTGAGATCAGGCACAGAGGATGACCATCAATCACCTACTGTGATGACAGTGAGTGGGGTTTTCCTGTGAGCGCAACCGAGAGTGAAACAAGAAATCGGAAAATATTTTTACAGAACACCCACTCACTCGGACCTAAGGAAATCACCCAGACCACATGATGAAGAAAAAAGCTCATAAATGTTGTCTGGAAGATTATGGGGGGGGGGGATGCAGTGAACCTAAATCAAGAATCGTGTATTTCTTAAAATAGACCTTTTCTCATTAAAACATGAAGATTGAGCCACTTTTCCTAAAAGAAAATATAAAAAAATATAAGTACTAACCCCTGAGTGGCCTGTTGAGGATGAAGTATCATCCCCAATGAGACATAGGGGAATAACCAGATTAAGAACACCCTAAGGTAGAGCTTCATGGGACCTTTGGGTTATTGCAGATAAATAAAAAAAAACATCTAATTTCAGAGCGAAGCCACCATGTCTGCAATACTCAACAGATACAGTTCCCCCCTGTCCTGCTACAACTAGACTGTCACGGCTATCATGTCTGCACAAGCTTTCATTGAAATGGACACAATTTGCAGAACTGTATTTTTTCCTCAGCTTATCGGCTGCATGAGAAGATGCAGGGGAGGTGATGTTCAGTCCAAATGGAGCATGCTATCCTCAACCATACTTTTACTCTGGAACAGCTCTCTGCGAGGTTGCACGTGTTGCAGCTAAGAACACATCTTGCATCCAAAATCAGATAATATCTATGTGACTTCACTGATCACCCTGAGCTGACTACACCAAGGGTCTGACACCTGAAGCAGTTTATTTATCTTTGTCACATTACAGCCATTCTGAAATTATTTAATAAAAGCGATGGGTCTAACCCTGTATTTCTCCTCCTCCCTCCATCTGCAGGTAAAAAAAATATCTGCGAAAAAATCTAGCCAGAAAGGTATATTTTACGATTAGACTGCAACAGGTAAAACTAACTGCATCCTTCACCCTTCCAGCAACAAGCACAGCCAAGGCTGGGTGCAATTTGACGGTGTTCATGCTTTTCCAAATCGCAGACCCCAGCACATACTGGAGCCATATATATTGGCAGAGAAAGAATGGGCTGTTTATTGCAGCTCCTTGGTGAGATTTTCTGGTTGCTGCAAGAGATGAGGCTAGACACAATGTGCATTGCACCTGCGGTACTAAAAGTTCAACCATGACTTTCTTTCAGCAATGTCAAAGATAAGGTTGCACCAGCGTGGACAGTCCTTTTTCAAGTGACATATCTGCACTACCACATGCAAAACCCAGGATTTGCATGGGGAATCAGGCTGTCACAATGATGATAAACCACCATGACAACAGGTTTTGCAAATGATTAAGAGTGAGAGAATATGACTCTTATGTAATATGAAGCTACCTGTGGAATCGCTGTGGGCCAGACGACCTTTCTGAGACCATAAAAAGACCAAGGGTAAAATCTAGTAGTCTCCTACTGCTGTATTGCTG
Source organism: Fundulus diaphanus (assembly GCA_037039145.1). Classification (NCBI taxonomy): domain Eukaryota; kingdom Metazoa; phylum Chordata; class Actinopteri; order Cyprinodontiformes; family Fundulidae; genus Fundulus; species Fundulus diaphanus. Next base: position 17,548,936 of record CM073126.1, read on the forward strand.
TCTTAATCCACTGCGAATGAGGCCTAATCAAGTACTGAATCCATAGGGTGAACATGTATGTAAATCATGTGCTTCTGTCTTTAATTTTTAATTCCCAGTAAACCACAAAACTGCTATGACCTCGTGGTTGTGGAAAATAGAAGCTGAACAATGTGTATGAAGCCTGAAAAACTGAGTAAAACCAAAAATAATCAAATAACTGTCAAACTAAGCAATGTTTTAAACAGATTTCTATATATGATCTTGTGTTTCGACAAGTAAGCACAACCCCTGAAGCAGACAAAAGTCTAAGTGGGAAAGTTAATACAAACCGAAGCAATTGCTTTTCTATAATAGAGGCTAGTACAGCCACTAACAGACAAGTGGTGAACGGCAACTTCCTGTTTTCTATGTGTGCGTTTATCTCACCAGCCTGACGATGACATTCTTGATGGTGTTGTACCACTCTCTGATCAGAGAGTCCGTCTCTGACTGCAGCAGGAACTCGTTGCCGGTGACTGTCCGCAGCTAAGACACAGAAAAAATTCTCTGGAAAACACTGTTGTTGTTTTATTGTTGGAACAGTAATCCCAACCAGATTCTGATAAATTTTTATGGAAAGCTAAATTTAAACTCCTTCCTTTCCTCATTCTGGGTCATTGAAGAGTCATCGAGTCACTCTTACTTCCCTCCTGAAAAGTGACCGTTTTCTTCCAGGAATTACATTCTTATTGGCTACCAGAGTGCACCATCTACATTAACAATTACTCTGAACAATGTTTGTCCTTTTCTGAATAAAACAAATAAAAAACTCTGCTTTCACTAAAGTAAAGAGTTTCTTACCTTAAATACATTTTTCTTGCTGGACAGGTCGTGGGCCCAGTTCAGCTTTGCTCCTCTTAAATCCACGCTGCTCTCTGGACGGCTGTTTCCTGGTTTCTGAGTTTGATTAACAGGCAATGAAATCACTGAATGTTAATGATATCTATAATATGTATTATTTTGATATTCATAGACAGATTTAAACAAACAAATAGAAAAAAACACAGACTAAACTTAAGGATTATAAAGTAAAACTTTGTCAGTTTGGACACTGTAGCTTTTTTAAATCTCGGTGGCAGTAGCTAACCCATGCCCAATTAAATCAAAACCAACATTTAGGCTGTGATAATTAAGGGTTACTGATTTCTGTAACATGGACCCATGAAGCTGGACTCAAAAGATTTCACCACTTTGTTTAATTTGAAGTTTGAGACAAACACAACACAGCAAACTGGCTTAAATCGGAGGCAACCAGACGTTCACTCAGTTCTTTCTGAAGACGTATCGACACCTAGCCAGGTCAATTGTGGCGGCTCGCACTTGAGCAACCTGTAGTTGGGGCGCTGCTGTTTTTAAGGACATGGAGGCCCATCCTCCTAGGCGCATTCTCAGTCAGATGCAAATCAATCACCCACCCGTCACTGTCCTGGGTCATCAGAAGCTATTGCTTGGTGTGAGTGGAGTACTTGGTCACCTGAATAAGGACGAGATTGCTGCTGTAATCTCTTAGGAATGTGTTGGAGGACTGAGCTGTAAACACGGAGGAGTGGGAAGAGCAATCCTCTTCCTCTGTTCAGTGTCGGCTTTTCTCTTTTGACCAAGATGGCTCCTTTCACTCCTCTTTCAAACCATCTGTTCTTTCTGTCCAAAATCTGGACATCATTGTTGTCAAAAGTGTGTCCCTTGTTTTTGAGGTGCAGGTGGACGGCTGAATCTTGCCCCGAGCTGCTGGCCCTCCTGCGCTGTGCCATGCGTTTATGTAGCTGTTGTTTAGTTTCTCCAATGTAGGAGTCTGAGCAGTCCTCGCTGCATTGGACCGCATTCACAACGCCGCTCAGCTGTGGTTTGGATGTTCTGTCTTTGGGATGAACCAGTTTTTGTCTGAGGGTGTTATTAGGTTAGAAATTTACTGGTATGCTGTGTTTGGAGAAAATTCTCCTGAGTTTCTTAGAAACCCCCAACACATATGTTCTTGTGTCTCTCTGTTCTCTCCTCTGTGTTTGACGCTGTGTTGTTCTTTCTGACAGCTTTGTTGGCTGATTTGACAAAGTCCCATTTTGGGTAACCACAGGCTTGCAGTGATTTCCTGACGTACCTGTCTTCTTTACGTTTCTCCTCTGTGGCAGAGGGAATGTCGTCAGCCCGGTAACTCAGAGTTTTGATAACAGAGAGTTTGTGTTCCAGTGGGTGATGTGAATCAAAATGCAGATATTGGTCTGTGTGTGTGTGGGCTTCCGGTAGACCTGGGTTATTTTGAGACTCCCATCTTCCTCATTGTGTACCGCAGAATCCAGAGAGGGCAACATGTTGTTCTTGGCATCCTCTCTGGTAAACCTTATGTTTGCTGTCCACTGAGTTGATGTGGTTGGTGAATGTCTCAACTTCTTTGGTTTGGATTTTGACCCAAGTGTCATCCACGTATCTAAACCAGTGAATTGGTGGTGTTCCCTTATAAGCGCTGAGCGCCATGCTCTCCATCTCCTCCATGTACAAAGTAGTCACAATTGTACAATGGGGAGCCCATGGCACACCCCTGTTTCTGTCTGTCTCTCAACCACATATTTCATACAGAGACAGTATTTACAGAGGTCCAACAAGTCACAAATTTGGTTTGGTGTTAAATTGGTTTCGTCTTTTAGTGATGCATCATGTTCCATCTGAGTCCTGACAGTGTTCACTGCCTCTGATGTCAAAAGAGAGGTGATATCAAAGGCAACAATAGCTTCCCCTGGTGCCAGTCTCAGGTGTCGGACATTAGAAATTAAGTCTGCGGAGTTTTGCATGTGGTGTGGAGTGTTTCCAACTCCACTCCCACCAAGCAATAGCTTCTAATGACCCAGGACAGTGACGGGTAGATCATTGATCTATTTCTGCCTTAGAACACGCCTAGGATGGGCCTCCATGTCCTTTAAAAACAGCAGCTAAACCAGCTCCAGGTTGCTCAAGTGTGAGCCACCAGAATTCACTCCTGGATAGGTGTCGAAACGTTTTCAGAAAGAACTGAGCGAAAGTCCAGTTGCCTCCGTTTTAAGCCTGTTTGCTGTTGCGATGACCCGGATAACTGAGCATTTGCACAGGCAAATTTAACACAACTGCATGGGCAAAATGTTCTCAGCAAGCTTTGCCTGCAATTGTCATTTTGAAACCAAGAAATGTATTTTTAACTTTTCCATATGTCTTTATGGGTTACTAAAACAATCTAGACAAAAAAAACAAAGACAACAAAAATGTTGTGTGTCTGAACTCTCACCCAGCTGGAAGGTGTCTGAGATTTTGGATCCTTGAAGAAAACCAGACTGTTTCCAACTAATACCACCCATGAGGGACTCCAGTTTTTCCTGAATCATAAAAAACACACATTTTGTTATTCTTTCCTCCCTTTGTCAAACTATTTCTTTGAATTTCCCAATATGCTTGAGTGTTGTTGTGATTTCTGGTGCAAAAGCAGTAGTTGGCATTATTCAAACACCTGGCAGATTTAGATTAAAAATTATTTTCTCTCAATCAATAAGCTTGTTTCTGACAAATTAGATGGGCATCTGCCAAAAGATGATAAAATGTTATAAAAAGGTGAAAGACAAACAAAAACTTTAAACTTAAGTCTACCGGGGTTTCAAATAATTTTTGCCATAAAAATCTAAGTAGAAAAAAAAAAACCTCAGTTTTCCAGGTCAACATGAGTATGTTAAATGTCTCCATATTAAAAAGCTTTTTTTCTTATCAGAATGTGTGCAAACACAGCAGAACAGGACTTCAATTCCAGACAGGACTATTGTTTTAACTTATCTATAAACTTATAAATACATAATACAGCCTCACCTCAATTTTCTGCCTCCTTCTGCAATCTTTGTTTTGTTCAAGAGGCCCGCCTTTTCCAGCTCCTAGGAAAAAATACCAAAGGGCTTAAAGGGCATGAAAACCTGCAATGCTCATATATATATATATATATATATATATATATATATATATATATATATATATAAAAACTGCCTAAAATAGCCCGCAATGGCTAAGATTGAAAAGAGTCTATTAGGGACATGTTATGAGTGAAGTTCCTCAGAGGGTTTTTTCCCTCTCTATATTATACTGAATCCTGTGTGAAGCCATTTAACTTGGCTGTTGCATCATTCCAAAAATAACAGTAGGGGAGCTGCTGTGAAATCTCCCACTGCGGTATGGCCCCGTTTAGGATGCGAGAGAGTAAATACTGTCTGTGCCGCTATACTGTAAGTGCTCAGTGCAGTATAGGAAGGCCTGTTAGTGAGAGAAAAAGCAACTGTAAACACAGACACCCCCAAATAATGGTGCTTTTTATAGACCATCTAATACATCTATTCCATTGGTGGATCCTTTTAAACGGCGCAGAGAAAAGCTCGCTGGCAAGGCAATTATTACTGATAGTCTCTTATTAAGTCAACGTTAGACTACGAAAATTTGTGTGCATCACTCTAAGTTTATCATTAGAATAATATAGCATCTTTTAGAAATTAGACTAATTTTCCAGCAGTCTTTTATTGGAAGAAAATGTAGCCGTTTTGGGAGTTTTTTTGTACTGATGAAGAGAAAACCTTTCCCATGCATTCATCTACAAAAGCAACATTTAACTTCTTCTCACCGGCGTGCATCCATCACTGTCTGGAGAGCTCTCCGGAGAAGGAGGCTCAACGATGATGTTGGTCACGTTGCAGGAGGAATCTCTGCACTGCTGGACCAGATGGAAAAAGAAAAGGGAGCATTGTCTATGCTGTTCACTTGTCTCTGTTTACAGAAAGCACTTTGCTTTGTGCTTCGTATAAACATGGCACACGCAGCCGATGAGCTTGCGATCATGATTGTGTGGAGGGGAATACCTTTCCGTTCTCAGGCAGGGCCATACACTGCAGGTGGCTGAGCTGCTGCTTGGCGTCATGCTGGGACCCAGAGTAACGGCACTGTCCTTCTGTATTCGTGAACGAGGATGTGCTCAAGGTGTCCGAGGAGACGGCTCGCTGTATGTTCTTTGTCATCAAATATTGTGGAGAAGATGGAACAAAAAGAATAAAAGGACAAAAAAAAATAGGTGATTTAAAGCATGTTAACTTAAAAGCCGATGCACTTATGGTGCCGTGAAGAGGTATTTGCCGATCTCCCCAACTTCTTTTGTTCCTTTCAAGCTTAAATATTTCTCCTCATCAAAGAAATACCAATATCAGAGAAAGATAACCCGAGTAATGCAGTTTTTAAATGATTGTGTTTTTTAAGGAAAAATGTTTTAAAGCCAACAAGTCTTCTAAAAACAACCACACTGGAGGGCTATAAAAGCATGAACGCCTGTTTAAGGTCATGCCATAACATCTCATTGGGATTTAAGTCCAGAATTTTTTGCAAAGCAATTAAAAAAAACCTTCATTGTATATATTTTTTGCCATTCAGAGGTGGACTTGCTGGTGTGTTATGGAGCACTGTCCTGCTGGGTAATAAAAGTGCGTTTCAGCAGACATTCTTCTTCAGATGTTCTGGTGGCGAGCAGAAATCTTCATTCAGGTCTGGAAGCAGCAAAGCAGCCCATCACAGTACCACCACCATATTTACATATACGTATATATATACAATACATGTTATTTTTTCTGCCACACTGTGTTTTACAGCAGATATAGCAGAAAGCACATCATCTTGAAAGTTAAACTTTTTTTCATCAATCAAGAGAATATTTTTCCTAAAGGTCTAAAGATCATAGAAATATTTTTCGGCCTTGTGAGATGGACCTTTTTGTTTCATTTGGTCATCAGTGGTCTCTTTCTTATTCAGGAAAACTGACCTTAATTGAGGAACACGAGGCTTGCAGCGCTTTAGATGTCGTTCTGGGTTCTGCTGTGACCTCCTGGATGAGTCTTTGAGCACTTTTAGGGTATTTTTGATAGGCCGGGGTACGTCTGACAAGGTCTATCAATGTTACACATTTTCTCCATTTGTTGTCCACTGTCCCAAAGCCTAAAAAAATGCTTAATGACCCTATCCTGCCATTTGTTCACGTGTTTCTTCAGTTCTTTTAATTGAGGCTCGGTGTAGTGCTTTTTGAGCTCTTTTAGCCTACTTCATGTTGTTAGACAGATGCCTGGGTGTTTCTACTGAAATCTAACTCAGCTTTAAAAAAAAAAAAGAAATTTGCTTAACTACATCGTTTACCTTTCACCGTCCTTTTGTCTAATGAATGTAATAATCTTGAAAAGTTTATTTAGTTTGACATTAAAACTAGTATGATAGTACAAAGCATTTAAGCCTGATAAAAAAGGCAAAAAGAAGACATTTTTAGGGGGAAAATATGTTTATCCATTGCTGCTTCTTCATCATCAGCCTTGTAAACAGATTTGTAAACAGTGCCCTAAAAAACAGCTAGCGTTTAAGAGTACTTAATTTTTTTTTAATGAACCAGCGGGGGATGTTAAAAGCATGAATACAAATACATTATTATAAAAGCAATTGCAAATATGTCTAAATTTGGGTAAAATTGGTCAAAGCCACAGCAGCCACTAATTTATATTAACTAGTCAGCTGATGACAATAAAGCAAACAGCAAAGAAGATAAGCATGTGTCAGTCCAGTGCTTTAATACAGTTTTTACCACAAATGATGAGAAATACACGTGGGGATCATGACATTGTTGTCAGTCACCACAAGTCTGCCCCTACCCAAGCTGGCTGGTGTTTATTGTGCAATAGTCTGTACTTTGGAGCGTGCGGTGTTGGGGCAGTGGGAGTACACGCAACCCATGTCCCGTTGAGGCTCAGTCTGCAACGCGGCCGTCCCAGGTTGGACTCGTTTGACTCGACTTTGCCATACGTCTTCCCCTCTCTCCTAACCCTGTTTCCTGTCGGTCATCTTTCAAATATAGGCAACTAGTGCCACAAACAACGACATTAACAAAAAGAGTCTGTGCTTTGGGAAATGGAAAACAGAGAGAACTGGTGCTGAGCAAAGACTGAACCAAGGTGATCTCCGAGACTATTCTGGCTGGGAAATACCCGGGGTAAAAAGTAAGCTGCAGTATAAATGAACTGAACCTTATCTGTTTAAACCAGACTGCTGCTTCCCCAACTAGTTTTAGGAAGCCATTTCAGTTCAGTGTCAAAACAGCTCGGAAAAATGTTTTACATACTTAAAATGATTTCTCAATGGGGAAGAACAACAAAGCAGAACAGCAGCAATTTCACACACTGGGAGATGGTGACTAACACACATACATTTTATATCTGAACATTTGGAAACATAAATATGAAATGCTTTTATGTTAAAGGCAAAATAGTCATAGCTATAGTCCCAAGCCAAAACATGCAACTGTGTAAGAGGCTTCCAGTTCTTGTGCATCTAAAGCCTTATTAAAGTTCCCAATCTGTGTAACCCAGTTATAACAGCCAGCATAAAGATCCTTACTGATGTTTACATCTCTTCATACGGGGAGGATTAACTCTCAGAGCCAAATCTGCTGCTTTGCTAAGAGCAGGCCTTTAAAAAGGGCTTTAAAGCAAGAGCACCCACACCCCACTGTGACGCAACATGTTGCATTAGAATCTGCTTTGGTAACAGCCTTTCTTTTTACACCAAGAGTTGCTGTTTCACCACCTTAATATGCATAAACGCTGATCACTGAGAATCAGATCAGCATAGCTGGCTTCACATTTATGTGTTCTGCAGTAAAACAGCCAAGATGCAAGTTTTGCATCTGAGGCTGCTTAAGCATCAACAAGACAATTGGGATTACAGACAGAGGCAAGCTTACAAACCAATAAAACAACGCCGAGGCTTGTCGGCTAACGCAATCACAATGATTACAAACGTGTGCAGGAGGTCAACATGTATGCAAGTGTACCGCAAGCAGCATTGTGCACTAACAAATAATGTGTTCACGAGTGGCGCTCGCATTTTTGAGAACTTTGAACAGGATGATGTTTGTATTTTTAAGTGAGAAGCATATAGAAAACTTAGCTTGTCTTGACGTCATTTAAGGTGGGTCTGTGTGAAATGAACAAAAGATTGACTGTTTTTTAGGGTAAAACATTGTGATATTTTATGGAGAAATAACCTGCAGTATGTCCCCATAAGGCGCGTGCTCGGTGTCTACTGAGTGTCTGTGTGTGCGCTCTGGCAGCGGAGACACAGTTCAGGTTTGTGAGGACCTATATTAATAATTTGGGACTGTGCGTCTTCCGTCACTTAAAATGTGACTTTGTTGCCTTCGTTTTTGCCTCATAAGTAAGGATATTGAGGGCTCAAGCTACAAACCACAAAACTGTCAGATAACCTCATAAACGACATAAACGTTTAGTTTTTGACTGTGCAATAAGTGTTTAAAGCCCCAAAAAGAAGAAAAGAAAAAAAATCCACCTGGCAAATCCGGGCCTGCAACATTCCTGGTCAAAATGGACCCTTTTCAGTCAAAATAATCTTTCCTGTTGCTAAAACTATCAAAATATGATAAATAGAGCAGCTGCTAGGGATTTTCATCCATTTTAAAATATATTCTATGTGATTAAAGATCACAGGAGAGAATACAGCAAATGCTGGGCAATGGAAGAACCCATGTGCTAATTTCTGAATGACGTCGTTACTGATGACATCTATAAACCTTATTTCAGAGAAAGTATGTAATAATAATAATAATAATAATAATAATAATAATAATACTAATCATCTTTATTGTCATTGGAAGATACATTCCAATAAAATTTGTTCTCTGCATTTAACCCGTCCCCTTGGGAAGCAGTGGGCTGCCACTGTGCGGCGCCCCCGGAGCAATCGGGGGTTAAGGGTCTTGCTCAGAGACCCAGAGTAGCAGTCTGTGGGAGTTGAACCCAGAACCTCCGGGACACGAGCGCAGTGGTCTAACCAATGCAGCAGAGAGCAATGGGAGGGACATGTAAGGTGTGCTTGTTCAAGTTTTCAGCCTAAGTTCACGGTTTTCTCAGAACCCCTGATGCAGCTTTAACACACATGCACTAACACAAACAACACCAATGGCTTGTTCAGAGTTGCAGTTTTGTTTCAGACACTATTCAATTTATTGTGGATTTTAAACTATCACATTTTGCTCCTCTACTGCATTTGTGTAGATCGCCTTGTCATCGGTCAACACAAATGGCTCTTTTTTCTCACCTGCGTTCGATGTTTTTGCCCTGCTCTTCTTCCTTCTTTACGTCTGTGGCAGCGTTACTGCGCCACTCACTGGCGTATCACAACGTCTATTACAGCACCTCCAGCCAGTTTCAGCTTTATGCTCAAATCTTTATGTACGGATACAAAATTCAGCTCCATGTGGATGTACCAGAACCGGACCTGGCATTAAGTGGGATTCATTTATCGCTCATTGCATCTTATTTTTTTCCAAATAATTGATCATTTTGATAAAAAATTAAAACTGACCAATCAGCAATCGCATTTTGTCTCAACTGCAGAATCTGCACGCCCTTTCCCTCCAACAAGATCCCTGGATATTACGAACGCTTTGCGGTCAGAGGGATTTTGTTAAAAAAAAAAAAAAAAACACATCAGCAAAAATGGTTAAACGTTGAGTACAGAAAGTACAACTCAGACACACATTACTCCGAACGTTTGGATGGTGTTTATTTCTATTCCTGAAACCAAAAACGGAGTCTAGAAAAATTTAACTGCCGAATGTTCGTTGACGGTAACGACATTCTTGTTCATAAACATTGTATGCTTAATGGTTAAATTAAAGGGTAATGCTTGGTGCTAGTTCTGCTGTGTTGTATGATGCTTTGGATATATTTATGTGGCAGCTTCTGTTTGCCAAAGTTTTTTCTTTGTCAGCTATGATCAGTTCACAGCACCCCAGTTTTGCTCAGGTCACCTTGAAATAACTTCACTGACACGATTCACAAGAAGATTTTTTCCACCTTTTTTGCCCTAATGTTGGTAGATATGGCAAAAATGCCTCTTTCAACACTGTGAGCTTCACTATCACTGCCATTAACAACCTATTTTTAGCCAAGGGTTAGCTCAACCTGGGGTACACTTCCCATGGGCTGAGCAATCTTACAGTTGGCATCACATCAGTTCTGTTAACACCATTCAACAAGTTTCAACAAAAAGCACTATTTAGGCCAGCAAATGGTAAATGGACTCCCTTCTAGCCAACCAGGCTACTCAGTGATAAATGAGGACACTCACAATCTGTGTCCTCATTTATTCAGTTGCACACCTACTCATACAGCATTTTCAGTGAGTCTGCTCAGTTAGCAGTCAACTATGATACCTACACCATATTCAGTGAGGTCAAAGGTTATGAATAAAGTATATCATTGCATAAATCATTTGGTTTTAAGCATCTTTGACTGTCTACTCATGGTAAAGTAGGCCCCCCATATTCTTCTCAGGGCCTGCAAATGTTCAGGTCTGGCCCTGGGATGGAGCCAAAGCAGGGGAACAAAATCACTGAAGTTATTTTGACGTCCTGCTTTGTTAAGCAAATGCATTCAGTTGCTCAGACAGGATATGTAACACAGGGAGCTTTTGTCTTTGACCTTTTTTTTTTTTTTACAAGTTTATAGCCAAGGTGAAATGCTTTATCCCCTCTGGTGATAAAAGTGCAGCAGATGGAGAAATATCTTACCTGTTTCATCTGCAAGCTGCTGTCAGTATTCCTCTGGTGGCTGCCAAAAACATAATCAGGCGACAGCTGAAAAGAGAATCAAAAGGACAAAGACTAAAAACTAACAGTCAAAATAAATAATTTGAATTAGTTTACTCTAAAATTGACGGTAAAAGGATAAAAAGAACATCTCATCTTCAGTCCCTTTTTGTCAGTTTTCTGTGAATATTTGTGCAACACTAAGTACCTGTTTGTCGTGGACTTTATACCTCTGTGAAAAACAGGATGTCGACAAATGTGTTAAGCTCAGATCAGATATGAGGCTAAACTCACACCAGCACTGAAACCACCTCTCTGCCCTGCCAACATCCTGTCAGTCACGACTAACGTAACCCAGCCCAAGGGTTCACACAGACACCAACCTATCCGTACTCATCTGGAGTTAATGAGAGGCAGTAACTGCTCTGTGAGCGTAAAAACCTCTTTTTCTGACTCAAATATGTGGCTCTCAGGCCTTTCCTATTCAGCTCCGAACAACGGTGTCAGCAACAATTGCTCCGATCATAAAACCCCAATGTGAGGGAATGATATTTCCAATACAGTCAAATAAAGCAGATTGATTCCAACTCAGTATGCAGAACACATGTGCTGGCAGAAATGTTTAAAACCTAGTAAGTACAGAGTCAAACCAGCAATAACAGAGAGAAGAAAACTCACAGCAAAGGTGCTCATTATGACTGTTCAGCTGCTCGAACAGCTCAGGCCAGCTCGAATTCCCCGTGGCTTGTTATCTGTCGACTTTACCTCCTCGGCCTCCTGTGGTTTCGTGTCATGACAGCCGTTTTGTCTGAGTGCTGAATGTAAAAAAGCCAAGCACCTCTTCTCTGCGTACCAGCCCAAGTCTACTTCCCCATTCGAGAGGGAAGCTGTTTTTATCAGCCCACACAGCCAGCCTCGTGTATAGCAGCACATCAGGAAGGTGTGTGCTCCACTGAATCATCGCATCAAGTTTAACATTGCCACATTAACCACTGGCCAACATTTTCTGTCTGCATGAGCTGTAATGCACAATTCAGTTGCTTAAATTAGAGAAAGTTAACAATTGTGATTTAAGCTCTAACCTTTAACTGGGAGGAATAAATAAAGTAACTAAGTGTTGCATTAGTAGTTCTCAGGAACAGTAGTATTGAAATTAGTCTGTGGAGCTCTCTTTACCTCCTTCACATAGTGCCTGGTTCAAAGCTGGGTCTCCAACCAGCCCGTGTTGTATTTTTAATTAATCTTTTTACTAAAATAGGGCTTAAGTTTTATGTGCCCTGTTAGCAGGAATGGTCCAGCTCAGGAAAAACCAGACTAAGTTTAAATGTATCAAAAGGAGAAAAAAAAAATCCTTTAGGCACATTTTTCAAATATTAGATGTGGGTGGAGTAAGGCTCTGGTACGGGGGTGAGTTGACCTTTAAACTTAGGCTACTTTCACATAGGAGGCAAATGCCACCCAAATGTGACCTTTTTGCCCATATTTGACCCAAAACCGACTTTTTCATGAAAACGTGAATTGCCCCATTAACAATCCGCCCCCCCCAAAAAAGCCAATTTGCGGCACTTCCATATGTGGTACTAAATCAGATAAGTATTTGTTAGTTTTCCAAGCGTCTCCCGTCTGAACGGTCATGTCACATTTCATAGACTTTTTGACTTTAAATCAGGCTACATATTTGCTCGCTACCAACCTGCAGCCAGATGTTTAACACACATGCTGCTTGTAGCTGGCATGTGTGTTAAACATTGTAAGATTGTTGTACTTTTAAAACAGTCTTACTATAACAAAACTGTTAGTTTCCACACCCTGGCTGTTTGTGTCTTTCATGACCAGCAATATTTTTCAATGTTGTTGCTGTTTTATTAAACTGTTGTTGGTGTTTTGTTAAACAGCAACAAAATTGGGTTTTATTAAATTTGGCCGATTATTTCTGCACAGTGTCACTGGAAGACCCACAAACAACACCTGTTTACACGAAGCCATACTCGACATGCATCGAACCAAACTGACACAGGTGTGCTACCACATTCGAGGGTTTGTGGAAACTAGCAAACAAGCAAGCAGAGACGGATAAATGTCATAAAGAGGTTCTAATGATTGCTTTTCTTCAAAAGCAACAGGTAGCACTGCTTTCACATTAACTTTCTTTATCAAAATAATACTAAGTCAGATCTTTAACATTAGTTAAAATAGCAGACTTAGGAGACACATGTACTTTTATTGAGAGAGAAAAACTAGAATTTATGAACTACTAAAATGTTCCTTCAACATTATTGGATGCTGGCCCAGCATAACGGAACCATCCTTATGAAGACTAGTTAAAGAAGTTTAACTAGTCTCTCCATAAAACTCCTTTTTTATAAAACCTTTTTTCTTTTGAACGTACGTATGTTTGCTGAATTTGCCTCTCACATTATTTTCACAGAATTTCTTTCAATATGCATCATCCTTGTCTAGAATATATAGTCAATGGTTAACCCTGCTTCCCAACACAGGGATCATTTGCGGAAACTAAAGAAAAACATGCACATTCATCCCTAAGAGGAATTTAAGGCACAGTTTGACTTCAAGAACCCTTTCCAGGAACCATTTAATGGGACTTTTCCATTGCCCCAGTCTACCCCGCACCACAAAGCAGTGGTTGCTTTGCTCTCTACTGCATGGACGGTCTTTATTGACAAAACTTCACAGCTTTCAGTGTATTGAATCCAATGTTTCTTTCTCCGTATTATTGAGTTGGCAAATCACAGTTGATTTTTTTTTCCCCTCCCTCCACTATTGGCCGGTTGGCCACACCCACGGCTAATAAGCGGTAGCTGGCCACATCCATGGCTAATCACTGACTAGCAGTCTGCTCAAGTAAGAGATCTACTCTACTCGACAACCACGGTACTACCTTCTGAGCAGGATCGAAAAAAATCCAGCCGGGTAGGGGAAAAAAGCCAGTTGAACAACTCTTAAAGTGAGCAGTGTGGAGTATTAAGGCACAGTTTGATTTCAAGAACCCTTTCCAGGATCCACAGTTTTCTGGGGGCCATTCTTTATCACCCCAAATTTCCACTAAATCTAGCAGGATAAGAACAGATTACCTGGGCATAATTTTACTACAGAAATAGGTTAACGTAAGGAGATAATGATTCTGGTTTACCATGGGCATTTGGGGTGCAGCATAATGAAGGGAAGGTGCTGAAATTTTCAAATTGGAACAATTTTTGATAGTTTGGCATTATTTTACATAAATTATAGAACTGTGAAAGAACCAATGTTTATACTTTAGTTGCTGATTTCCTCTCCCAGGGCTTTCTAGGCATAAAGGAATAGCAGGTCAGGCGACTCAACGTCAGCAACCATAGCTGACATGGACAGCATCAGCTGGGAAAACACAGACAACAAACAGCCTAGGGAAGATTAAAGGGGATATATATTGTGCTTTTCAGTTCTACCTTTTCACATTGAAATCATTCAGTTGTGGTCTATATAAAGTGGAAGCGCAATGCTTTGGTCTGAATTCCTCGTTAATTTACCCCCACGTTCCCCCTTTCCTCCTCTGTTCTGAGGTGTGTCTGAGAGCAGCTCGTTTTGATGCCGTCTCTTTAAATCTAAAGGAGGCACTTCACACCCCGCCCCTCTCCAGGTCACAGAGTATTCTACACTCATTCAGCCATTTCTGTGTGGCCGAACATACAGAAATGTTTGGTCGGTGGGACCGAACACTGGTGTAACTAATAACTGATGACTTATCCACTTGTAGCTTTGGCATCCTTCAGCTTGGACTACAAAATCACATAAAAATAGTGGATCTGTGACTGGTAAGCTAGAAGTCCTTGACCTTATTTAGCAGCTCCACAGCAAATACTGTGATGTAATTGTTCAAAAAACATAACAGAAACAGAGAAAACTGAACAGCTTTAAAAATATGATCCAAAAGCAATATAAAGATATCTACGCAGTACCTGGACAAACAATATTCAAATTCTCTGCACTCTTAGAGACTCCAAGTAAGCAACAAAATGTATTTAAGGGATTTGAACCTACAACTCTCAAGCTACAAGGTTAATTTGTGAGTTAGCAACCAAGTTGCTCTAAGATCTTGGAGGAAAACTTCCATAACTTTTCTAAAATCAAAAGAAATGTTGTCACCTTCGCTTTATTAATTGCTGTATGCAACTCAAACCCCTAAACATGTGCAACAAATTTGTAAAACCTATTTAAAAACTCTAAATCCTTTGAGTACCTAAACTTTTAGATTTGCACCTTTGCATTAATCATTCAGTTTGTACAAATCTAACAAAGCACGCTGAACTCAACTGCGGTTGTCAGTGAAGTTTTATGCTCTTTGAAGATCCATTTATCCACTCCTCCGTTCAGCCCAAGATCATCTATAAGTCAAGCTGTAAGCCATCACAGATGAGCTGATTAAGAAGTCAAAAGGAAAAAGACTACAAAGTTACTTCCAAAGATAAAAAATCTAGACTAGAGAACGTATGCTGGCAAGTTATATGGGCCACTCTGGTTTTAACACCTGGTTCACAAACCCATAAGGTATACGGTATGCGTTACACATCATGTAGCCCAGAATACATAGCGACACATATGGGTCAGCACAACCCAAGATGACTTGATGGGGGGAACCACTGCTTTGATCATGTGTGCACTTTTCATGATGAACAACATTAAATTTGAAACACTGATGCAATGCTGAGGCAAGGCAACGTTCAGACACAAAATGCTTATCTCTGGCAATCTGGAGCATACGGCTTGTGTTGATTTGCGTCGCACACGTCATCACTGATTTGGCTAATGGATCAATTTCAGTCACAGACTGCTCTCTTCAAACATGTAGTACAACAGATTTATCAGTTCAAATGTACATAAGCTTGGCTGAGCGATAAAACTCATTGTTAACTCATCATCAAGAAGTTGAGTTTTAAAAACATTGGGAACTTAGGGAAAATTGATTTAAATTTGTTTGCAGAATGCAGGTTTAAAAAGTTCAACCAGTCTTCCTGTTTGTGGCTCTAATGGCTTTTGCTCATTTACACTAGCCCAGACCACATTAGGTTGCCATTCTAAACGATGACCCCCACAAAAACATAATTGAAGCAAGAGAGTGTATTAAAGGGCAGTAAACGACAGTCAAGAAATATCCAGTCGCTCATTAAAGCAGATGAGCCAGATGAAGCAGTTTTGTCTGCTTCAGAGCTGGTTGTTGAAGCACAAACATAAGAGATTTACATGAGAGAGGTGGGCTGTGTGTGTGTGTGTGTGTGTGTGTGTGTGTGTGTGTGTGTGTGTGTGTGTGTGTGTGTGTGTGTGTGTGTGTGTGTGTGTGTGTGTGTGTGTGTGTGTGTGTGTGTCTTTGTGGTTTCTCTATTTACAGATGTCAGAGCACAGCTGTTCACACTTAAAATGTTATAGTAGACTATAATTATTACTTCCAACGTTCTCTCTCAGGGATGAGCAGTAAGTTAGCAAACAAAAAGCCAAAAGGATTCTTCCGAAGAATGTAATTAATTATCCTCAAAGATTAAATTAAATCCATACACTACTGACTCACTTGGCAAACAAATAAACACATTTTCTTATCAGAGCGAATTTCCTTGAGACGAGCAGCATTGAGTCAACAAATTAAAAGGCATTTTGAGGGGCTAGTAAAAAAAAGTACAGAGTGGGTGGAATATAATAATATTATTAGACATTCTGATCTAATCCAAACCTTTCTCTTGTTAAAAAGACAACAGAAAACAATGAAACTTACAGCTGCCAAGTTCAAAAGGACAACTAAGTTGTAGCATAATTAACAATTTCAGTTCCTGACTTAAAACAGTGGATGTCACTTCAAATCTGGCTGCATTCAACAACTGGTAGCAGAAGAATGTATTGAGGAAGTGTATTGCTAACACACAAATAACTGCAACATCTGATATTGTAACTATTACTTTTAGAACATTTTAGAAGTCTATGTAACATTCTGCAGTAATGATTCCCTCTGTCAATTCAACTTAGCTTATTCATATATCGCCAATTCATAACATGTCATCTCAGGGCACTTTACAAAGTCAATTCAATCGAATCAATTGAATCATGCAGACAGACATTTCTTAGGAAACTCAGCAGATTGAGTCATTGATTTGCAGCATTCACTCCCCCTGGATGAGGATATAGCCACAGTGGTCAGACGCTTGCATTGTATTTTTGACTTTGCAGCAATCCCTCATCCCGAGCATGCATGTAGTGACAGTGGAATGAAAAACTCCCCTTTAACAGGAAGAAAACTAGAGCAGAAGGAGGCTTAGTGTGAACTGCCAAGACCATCCATGACGGTGTCACTACTAAACAGAACAACAGCCCAGATGTAGCTACTATGAAGAGAAAAAAAACTGAGAAAGTGCATAAAGTTAAACGTTTAAATAACAGCAAATGATACAAAAAACAGTAGTGTAGCAAAAGGTAGCAGAGAGAAGGAAATAGGTCCTACAGCAGCCTAAGCCCATAGCAGCATAACTACGGAGATAGCTCAGGGTAACCTAAGCCACTCTAACTATGAATTTTGTCAAAAAGGAAAGTTTTAAGCCTAGTCTTAAAAGTAGACAGGGTGTCTGCCTCACATACAAAAACTGGGAGTTGGTTCCACAGGAGAGGAGCCTGATAGCTAAAGGATCTGCCTCCCATTCTACTTTTAGAGACTCTAGGAACCACCAGCAGACCTGCAGTCTGAGAGCGAAGTGCTCTGTTAGGAACATACGGGGTAATCCGGTTTATGATGTATGATGGAGCTTGATTATTAAGCTCTATATACATGAGAAGGAGAATTTTAAATTCCATTCTTGATTTAACTGGATTTAACAGGAAAGGGAAGCTAAGAGAAATTTTATCTTTCTTTAATTTTCATCAGAACTCTTGCTGCAGCATTTTGGATCAGCTGAAGGCTTTGGACTACATTTTGTAGACTTCCCAATAGTAAAGATTAACAATAGTCCAACCTTGAAGTAACAAATGCACAGACTAGTTTTTCAACGTTTCACTCCCCGAATAGGATATTTCTCATTTTGGCAATATTCCAGAGGTGAAAAAAGGAAACCCTGGACACCTGTTTAATATGGGATTTAAATTACATATTCTGTGAGCCAGGCTTTGGCAAGCCAATTAACATTTAATCACTAGACTGGATATTAATTACTGATATCTGCAACATAATTTTTCTTAGTCAAATCTCTTGTTCAAAATATCTGTAAATAAATGTATCTAGTCAAAACTGTAATTACAGATATCTGTAATTCAGCTTTGCCAAGTAAGATTCAAACTATTTTGCCATTCATGTGTCATTTGTCATCATAGACATCTGTAATTTAGTTTTGACTAGCCAGAATGACTCTTATATTTTAAATCAAAATTCATACTAGTCAAATTAACAGTATGACTAGTCAAATTGATGTTACAGATATCTATAATAGTAATTCCAGATAGTTAAAAACTTACTGATTAAATGTTAAAATGACTTGCCAGAGCTACTGACGTCAGTTTTTCCAAATTGCGTCACTAAAACTTTTGAACCAATAGCAATACAAGACCACCGCTCAACCCTAGGAGGGCGCCTTACTGACGATTTTAGACACAATAGCAGTATTTCAACAGATATGCACTAATTTGTCAAAATAATGAACAGAATATGTAGACAATACTATAAGACAACCATGTTAACAGTTTATTGGTAAAAAATAGTTGATTTGGGGGTGAGTTACCCTTTAAATTCAATATAAATCCTAAATTTGGGCTTCCTACAAATTTTCTGGAACTACTGATCTTTATACTTCTTAAACAACCTTAGTTTAACTTTATCCAGATCATTAAATACACTATTCGTGTAAATAAAACTTAAATCACAAAGAGTAAATATTGTAGCAATCTATTTAAATCAGGGGTAAGTGTAAGCTCAGTCCCAAATAAAAATCTTCCTGGTCAGTCTTTCGTCTGGGATGAGAAAAAGGCGATTCTATAGCCTAAACATTTTACATCTATGAGGGATTGCTGCAAAGCCATGGACAATGCAGACGACTGTCCCTGTGGCTCTACGCTTCTTCAGGAGGAGTGAATGCTGCTTGTCTAGACTTGATGCAATCTATTGGGTTTCCTTAGATAGGAAACTTGTTTAACCAATCTGTATAATCTGACCAAATCTGTATAATCTGATTGAATTTGACTTTGGAAATTGCCTTGAGATGATATGTTTCATGAACTGGCGCTATATAAATAAAATTGAATTGAATTGAAATTAATTGAATTGAATGTTTTACGACAAGGTACTGTACTTGAATAGCGCTTTATCAAGTCCTAAGATCCCAAAGCGCTTTGCACTACATTCAGTCATTCACCCATTCACTCACACAATGATGGTGGTGAGCTACATTTGTAGCCACAACTGTCCTGGGGCAGACTGAGAGAACCAGGGCTGCCATACAACTGGTGCCACCGGGCGCTCTCAGCCCCAACAGCAGGCAAAGTGGGAGAAGTATCTTGCCCAAGGACGCAACAACTGAGACAGTCGGAGCGGGGGGGTGGAACCAGTAATCCACCAGTTTACAGGACGAACTCCTAGCTCCTTTGCCACTGTCGCCCCCATCACCGTCCCATGTCACCTTCTACACTACAGCAAGTTAGTAGCAAACTTGTGTACCCCAACAAAACACCTCAAGGCTCTGTAGAGGACAGCAGTATTAGTGCGAGTGTCCTCAAAACTTCACACTTCTGAGCATAAAGTACAACTGGACATATATTGAGTCAATTAATGTAGAAAAGGTTACAAAATTAAGGTAAGGACATCTATAGCTTCTTTTGTAAGTGGGCTACATTATACCTAATGCAACATACAACGAGGAAGTAACACTATCCACAAGGACATCAATTTGTGAAAGGGTAGAAATGAAATTGCTCCCCTCGTGTCGCATGGTATTTATACCCTCTTTAAACAGGAAAACTTGATTGATTACTAAATAAAAATATAAAAACACTCAAATAAAAAGTCTACATTTATTAAAATGCTTGATTTCATTTTTAAAACAGCAGTTCATCTGTCTTTTCAACAAATGTGGGGCAGGTGATTATTTTTTCAATATGTATATCTTGTTGCTGTATTTTTTTTTACCTCCACTGAACAAATACAATGATTTCATAGGTTGCTTTTCTCTGAAAATGTCAGTTTGGATTTTAGGATTTGTGAGACATATTTATATGGAAAGCAAATAATAGTGGAGGTTCATCAGAAACTTATTTTTTTGGATCGTCTTTAGTTTAAACTAAAAGGGTTTTTTTTTACGTGTGGACAAACCAAATGCAGTCACACCACAGCACAGGTTTTTCCCTCTTAAGCCACACAACATCCCTCATTAATTTCCATCAACGCAGCAGCTGACTCATCTAAACACAAACCATACTCACATTTCATGTATAAAACTGCTGAGTTAATTCAGGAGTATCTACTGAACCAGTTAAGGCAGCATTTGATCCTTTATTGTTGCGTTGTTTACCTTGTGCTTTGTTCCATTGCCAGTCTTAGAGAGCGGTAGTGAGAGGTGGCTGGTGTCCCGGGGTAACGTCTGAGCCTGTACAAGACTACCCTGCATGAGACAAACACACACAACACAAGAATTATCTTCTGTAATCATGAATGGAAAAAAATAATACCAATTCAGGTTTTTAAATATAAATATATAATCTTATTTACTGATTTTTAAGTAATTGTAAATTTATATAATTGACTCCTGAATGCAACACATAACAAATTACCCAAAAGATAATCGGTGAGGAAACATGCTTTCAATAAAGTGTATTTTAATATAACTATGTCAAAAAACAAAACAAAGGAGACATTTGTGTTAATTGGGGAACTATTGCTCGGTCGATTTTGTTCCTCCTGGTCAGTGACCGACAAAATATTTTAAAAACTAAAAAATAACAGACGCTCCACTACAGCACAGTTGAAATGGATCGCCTAACAATGACGAAGGAAGTAGCCGTTAGAAAAGGAACCAGGTTAGAAAAACAAAGCGCTGCAGAATTCTATTAACAAAATTCACTGTATTTGTTCACTCTGGTGACAACATGGCCAACCCCAATTGTGAAAAAAATGCTTTATACTATTAATTAAATTATTTTGCAAGATGATTTATGTCTCTTGAATTTTTTCTCATTTAATATATTACAAGAACAAATCTCTATACGTTTTATTGCGGTTTTTGTATTTGAGGAACGCAAGATGGTGAAAAATTATGCAGCGGTGCTTCAACCCCACCTCTTTTACACCTTAATAAAATCTAATGAAAACCCCATTGTATTGGTAACTGGGGTCCACCTGCATTTAATTCAGTCTCAGTATAAATCCAGCTTTTCTATAAAAGCCTCAATGGTTTTTTAGGCTATGTTCACACTGCAAGGAAATGCGACCCAAATCCAATCCTTTTGCCCATTTGCAACCCATATCCGTCAGTGTGAACGATCCAATTCTGATCTTTTCACCCAAAAAAAAATAATCTGATTTCTGCCACTTATATATGTGCGGATACGTATCAGATATTTTTCAAAGCATCCACTGTCTGAACGGTCAGGTCACGTTTTAACCGTCTTTCACGTCACTCTCCTGGCTCTCGTCACACATCCGCACACACAGCTGTGTGTGGATGTGTGTGTAGCGCTCCATGATAGACCATTGTTAATAGCTCTGCTGCTTTCCTCTTACCTTACTTCATCTTGCTATGATGTGGTCTTAATATTGTCGGCTCCCATTGCTCAGCAGCTTTCTATTAACAACAAGGAGAAATGCCAGCCGGTATCCGTGTTCTTTTTTTTTTTCAAGTTTTAAAGCAGTGTTAAGCTATAAAATCATATCCTCTGCTTTGAACATCCCACTAACAAAAGTTCAATCCATCACCTGAAAATGGACAAAGCAGCCAAGAGGCCCATGGCACCTCTGGAGGAGCTGAAGAGACCAACAAGTTAGGTGTGAGAATCTGCTGCCTGGACATTTATTAGCCTTGGACTCTACAAATTTGTAAACTAGCCTGCAAGAAGAATTTTTGCAGTATTTGGGCGTTCACAAACACACAAGAAACCACCTTGTCCTGCGCCGGGTTCAACCGTTTGTGTTCAGACCACAAACGGTTTGGGTCAATCACGTGGCAGTATTGTCATTTAAGGCGGGACGTACCGGTGCGACGAAAGAAAGAGCTGACGAGCCCACAGCCGAACCAACATAAACATGGCAGCGCAGGAGGACGCACACATCTCTACTGCTATCATATCTGCTTAGCTAGATTCCATGATTTCTTCTTTGATAGTAGAACTGCAAGAAATGCCTTGACTAGCTAAGCTTCATGTGGTTTCTCATGACGTCCGCTGCTGTTGCTTCGCCCAATCAGCTCAGGGAGTTCAGTAGAACGTCCCTCCTTTCCCAAAAACGACTTCGAAAGGAGCATTCCCAGTTGGATAATGTGCAAAACTTAAAGTGCTACACATTTTTTTTGTGTCCTGTCTGGCAATCTGGCATTAAGAATTGTTGTCTTAATGCCAAAAAGAGCCCAGCAAATTTTACTTTCACAAGCAGAGCCTTCCTGCTTTTGCCATAGTGCTCCGCTTGATTTACATATGCAAGAAGCTTTATTATAATCTATGCAGGGAATATTACATGTTAAATGGACACTGAAACAAGAAGGTAGAAGAGAAAAAAAGGGAAAAGGGGAAAGAGAGAGGACAGAAAAGGGAGAGAACGATACAACATCCTCAGTCTGCTTCTTCACCTGCAAAGAGAGATATAAAAAGAACAGCACAACCAGCCGATAAAGTATTACAGGTTCATACAAGCAATGCCTTGATACCATCACTGGAGAATATACAGTATTATTTAACACGACATGTATAAAGTGACAGCTGAAGATAATAAAAGGGGTTTTCTGCACAGAAGTGAATCTGTAAGTACCTAGATCCAAGCACCTGTAGGTGTTTGTGAGAGTGCACTTGGGTATGTAAGGTTTATCCATGAGAAAAATGCTCAATAGTGGATGTGAGGAGCCAAAGACCCGCCCCCCAGAGCACTGAGGCAGACACCGGGGGAGCCAAAACCCCAGATGCCCAAAGGAGCAAAGGTGCCCAAGAGGGGCCAACATAGGAAATTTGCCTCCCCCACCCAAGGGAAGAGTGCTACACATTGTTAATCTGGCTGGCCAGGTTAAGAAACTTATCCTTGGGGGAAATTACCAAGACTGTAGAAAAAATGACAAGAATTTCTCTGTGCCATTTGCTACAAGTCACGTAGAGGACATGACAAACACATTAAAGAAGGTGTCTGGTGAGAAGGTGTCAGATGAGACCAAAGTTTCACCTTTTGACCAACATGCAAAACTTATTGTGTGACAGAAAACTATCACCCTGCACCCACATGCCCACTATTAAAAATCGTGTTTACGTCATCATGCTTTGAAGATGCTTATTTCCCAACAGGGCAGGGAAGCTGGTCATAGTTGTTAGGAAGACTGAAGCCACTAAAAAAATGGGTCATCCTGGAAGAAACCTGTTAGAGGGTACAAAAAATATTTATGCAAAACACGATTTTAGGGGATTTTATGAATGGGTTAATACATTTTACAAATTAAAAGGTCACTAACTATATACTTCACTTTTTACAGTGGGAAGATTCGCAAGCGGGTTTGTGACCTCATGCAAATACCACAGCTAATGCTCAAAGTCACCTGCAAGTCTTCTCTTAAGAACTAGACCGTTGCAATACAAAACTCTGGATCTTTAAATCATGTGTCTTAGAAATGTGCACGCTTCTGTGACTGAAAATGTCCCCGTTTGTGTCGATACAGGCAAACCATAGAAACCTGGAAATGAGCCTAGCCTTTTATTCCAAACCTTGACCTCGTCTACGCTCTCCTTTAAGAAAAGACGCTTTCATCTGGTTTAGAACCAAGCAACCTTTTCACACTTCAACACCAATTCAGCAGCAGAATGAAGTAAGGGGTTCAGAGGGAGCAGAAAATAATACCTGCTGTGTTGAACTCCTATTGGTGCACTGAGAGCGAGCCCGGCGAGGGGGTTTCCATGACCTCTCTTTGGTAATGCTATTGATGTAATAGCATCTACCTGTGGCTGGATCAGAATACTGTTCCCATAGGTCCATGATTTGAAGCGGCTGCTGACCCAGAGCTGGGATGGGTGGCTCCTGCTGGGACAGACGCTTCTCCTGCTGCATTTCAGTATAAATCGGAGAGTCCTTCCAGGATAGCTGGGACATGTAGGCCTCAGTAGGGACCTTGTATGCAAAATAAAAAATATAAATTCATTAGATGTTATGTACTTGTGTATGCCAAATGTACAATATTTCTTGTGGGATATTTCCTGCTACAGAGAAACGCAGGACTAATGCTGTAAGTTAGGTTTCCTGATGGTGACAGGGCATTTAGATTTTGTAGGCTCATTAAACAGCTAAAAAAAAGCCTGAAAGTTAAAAGCGAACTGTGATTTTATTGCCTAATTCTCCTGTTTTTGTCACATACACAAAGATAATTACACAGGCCATGAACGAATAGAAGAAAGTCGCAATTGCTTGAACACAGGAGGCCAATCGAGTATGTAAAACACAAGCAAAGAGCCAATAGAAACCATTATTGGTAAAAATGAGGTAAATGCACTTGACAATTTCATATAAATAAATGAACTTCGGATTAACCCAGTTTACAGAAACAAGTGCTCACCCAAAGCAAGAGCTACAAGAGAACAAGATTCATAAATCCAAAAACTGATGGACTGGCTTGCTGGTTGATCCCGGTTACATAACCTCATCTTTAGGTTTTAAAAAGTCCATGTGTCGTATAGAAAGCTTTTCCAGCCTCAGTGCCTTACAAGAGTAGTCATATCTCTTGAACCTTTTCACATTTTGTTTTATTCAAATGGCAAATTAAATGATGAGTCAACCCAAATTAGAACATAACGATAAAAATCAAAAGGAGACTTTTTTTTTCTTTACAAGAAAAATTTAAATAGTGGTATTATAGTAACCTGACAAGCCAGACTGATAATGTGTAGCACTCTCCATTCTGCACATTATTAAGTTGAGAGAAAGGAGTGACCCTAAGCAAAACTGAATGTCCGAGCTGATTGGGCGAATCGACACTTAGTGCCCGCCTACCAAAGGTTGGTTTTAGCCAATCACAGTATCAAATCAAAATGTGAATGCGGACAATTAATTATACGCAAGAGGACTCTCAATTAATTAGGGGATTACTGAAGGGAGTTTATTACAATTGATTTAGGGTTATCAGAGTAACGAGGGCCGAATACAAACAAATGACAACATATTATTGGAGAAAAAGAGACAATTAAAAATTGAGCAAAATACTTTGTGTTGGCCTATCACGTAAAATCCCAATAAATTAAATTACAATTTTGGGCCATAATATCACAAAAATATTAATAGGTTAAAGCTGTATATTTACTTTTACATGGTAAAAAAAAATTAGGTTCTCTTTATTAACACAAACATTCAGGCAGTGCTCAATATTATGTATATGCACTGTAGATACATGCTGGACTTTTTTTTCCCCACCATCATAAAAAAAACGTGTCAATTTTCACCGTGAGAAGACGCCACTGACCCACGCAATGATTGTGTGTGTGTGTGTGTGTGTGTGTGTGTTGCTCATGTATAAAAAGGGAGGTGCCTGTACTTTACTCCAGATGGCAGCACGGCATCCTTTAGCCACCTGATGCTTCAGGACCCACACTTCTTACCTCAGTGGTTACATCAAAACCAACTCGTTATCCACAAGGTCAAACAGGGCCGTGTCAAGATAGAAAAGGTGCTCAGGAGGATTTAATCGGTCTTTGGTATTTTAACAGACCAAGAAGCCCTAACAAACATTTTACCAATAGGACAGCTGGCATGATCGGCTAATTCCCTCATTTAGGAAAAAATTATTAAAAGTCAGCATGTGTAATTATTAATGTTAATGACATTATGTTGCAAAAAGGCTGTTTTAGTTTGAGCTTCATGTCTATTGAAACAAATGGAGTTCAACTCTAACAGCTGGTGTTCAGTTAGTCATATAATTTGCAATGAGGCCAAATACAGCCGCCTGCATGATTAACTCCGGTAGGAAAGATGTGGATAAAGTTCTGCAAAATAAATTGCAAGATGCCACTTTTCAGTGAGCTTTGAAGAGGTCCTTTTTTACTTTCCTTACCTTCCTCCTCACTGTGCATTACATTAAGCTAAATTTAGATCCTCATCTGGCCTTGTTTTTCACCGTACTAGATATGGTAAGCTTTTCTATGAACCACTGACTGTAGACATGGGCAAGTTTTGGTGAGTAGAAATGTTCTTGTTGTTATTTCCTGACTTATGAACATCAACACATGTCCGTTATTAAACGCCATGTTCCCTTTTCTTTCCCATTCTCTGAACACAAGGTTTTATTCCACAGCGATTCTGTGTAAGAAATTAAAACTTGGGATTTTTCAAAATCTTTCCGCTGCAGTAAAACAAAAGAAAACTGTACTAGATTTAAGGCTTTGTACACATCTTCGCCGGAGTTGCCAATAAACAAGGATGCTGTAAATCAGCACTATGTAATTTTTTTTATGATGAACGAAATTGATCCTCATGAATCTTTTTAAGTTCAAAATGAAACAGGACAGTTGCCAAAAAATGTGAATTGACATGTGGGTTGGATGAAAGACACACCAGATGCTGAGACAGCCAGACTAGCAAAATCTTGTTTTGGAAATTTTTCATATTCAACAAATGATCCTTCATTGACAAGGAAAATGTTATCTTATTTGAAAGCATTTAGGGAAATGTCTAAGGGATACATTTGGTCCAATAGTTCTTTTTCTGAATAACGTGGAGTTCTAACCCTGCTTACTGGTATTTAAGACTCAAATGAAAAGGGTTTTTAGAGGCAAAATATACCAAAAAAAAAGACATGGGGGGGGGGGGGGAAACGAAAGATTAAAAAAAGAGCATGGTCATTCCCACTGAGATCTCATCCATCTATAATCGGAGGTCTCAGTTCAGTAGAGATTAAGCTCTACAGTTTGGGAGACTCAGCAGTAGGAGTTTCCCTCGGCTGACAGAAGCATAACCTTGGATTTCTTTCCCCAGCGCGGCCATGTGTAATCCCCTCTGATGTAATGTAGGGGAAGCTCTGGCGTCACGACAATGCTAACTTGATTGCTTCTCCGAGAGGATTATTAAGAACGAGCCCGAATGTAAATCAATTTCAGCCTCTGGTGGCAGTTCTGAGCCCAGGCACTGTGCAGAATCCAGCCATGACAAATTCAATTTTCTTTCTCCTTGCTATACATTTCTCTTGTTTGTTGCTTCCATTCAAACACTCTGCTCAGAATAAACAAGTTACATAAGAAAAATTAAGCAACAACTTTGGTGGTCCACATGAGTGACAGCAGTAAAATGAACCCTGCTGTGTTGTTTTATCTGATTTAAGGCTGCCAGGAGAAGTTTCTAAATTTGCAAAAACCGGTCTGTGTTTTATTATAGTTTGAGCTGACATGTAAATCCGTGAGATTACAGATTGTCAGTGAGATGAGGTCGAAATTAATCAAATCCTACACTTCCTTCTGCATGAGCTGCATGTGATGAATTCGTTTGACCCATTTTCTATAATCTGACGTCACTGCTGATGACGATTAAAAACGTTGTAAAAAAAAGAAGGAATGTTTAATCACTTAAAGCGTATAATGAAGTATCTACCAACGGTTGGATAACTGTGTGTTTTTGGACACGTTATTTTTTTTCTTTTGACCGCACAGCTGATAAAGAACTCATTTAGTTAGAAACAATTTACAAAAATAATATAGTCTTAAAGAAAATGATATCAGTTTGTGAAGCAGCACTATATAGAAAACAATCTGTCTAATTCTTGAGTTTGTAATCCCTGCTTTAAGAAGAGCAATTTGTATGTATTTGTAATTTGTATAGGATGTTTTACTTTCTGTTCTTTTGAAGCAAATACATGTTGAGTTTATTGTCAGACATTTTGGGGTTTTTTAAGTCCAAATTACTACAGCTGACCAAAATGTTATGTTTGAACCTCTGTTTCATTCCTTAAACGTAGTAAATAGCTAGTTCTTATTTAAAATTCAGACAGAATTTCATTTTTGCTTATTCCGCCAGCAGATTAGATTTTTTTCCAGTAAAGCTGTCCCTACTAAATCTCTGTGATGTTGTTATTGTGACATTAAGGTAAATGTCATGTTTACTGTTTGTAAAGAAGTCAAAAACAAATTTTCCCTGCAAATAATCAGCCTATATTAAGTATGTGGTGATCTGTTTTTTTGCTATAACTTTATCTACAGTGCTCCACATAATAATGTCAATGTCTTTACTCTAAAAGCAAAGATTTCTCTCTTTTCGCAGCCATAACTAACACCAGAAATTCAGGACTTGGGAGTGCAGCAGCAGAGCTTTTTCTCTGATTAATAAACTGACTCTTACAAGAGCTAAAAAGCAGAGAACTATGTAGTCTGGATGGATACACAATGCATGACAGTTTGTGCGGTTTGGTTTGCCCCAGCCAGCCATGGTTAGTGTCGTAATAAAGAGTCTGGCCACATGTTAATTCTGTATTTTCTGTCAGCCACACGAGACACATATTCACTTTACATATGATTCTTGCTCCACCTGGTGTTTCATAAGCTACGAACCGACAATCAGAAAAGGAAGCGAATCGTGCCTAACAAGCATATTCCTGATGAACTCAATTTGTTGCTGGTTGAAAGATTAAGTGACAAAAAGAAAATCCCAGAAATGTAGCAAAAAGTACAGTTAAGTCCGCCTTCTGAAACTTTTAGAAACACAAGTTAAACTGCTTCATTTTTGCAGTGCAATGAAATCATCTGGTTTTGACATAAAGGGAATGGGTTGCAATTTTAGCTGTTATTTCCCAGTTTTCCATCATAAATACAGTCGATACAAAAAAGTAAAAATTAGAGCAAGATAAATCATTTCAAACCAGAAGAGGGTTGTGGATTAAAGGTTTTCCTATGATCTGATACATTGACAGAATTTTTGCAAGTTACTGTGGACCAGTCTTGTCAACTCATGCTGATAGACTCCTATCAGATAAAGCTGAAGCCTGAAATTGAACCCAAAGGTGCTGCAACAAAGTCAAATGTATGCATACTCATTAATGGAACCAGGTTACTGAACCGGTTTCGGCCAACAGCTTTATTTGCTTAGATTTTTTAATTTCCACTAGACGGGACATATGGCATATTAAAGTGGACAAAAGTTTTGAAATTATTTATCACAATCTTATTTTTTATGTCACAATAACCTGGACTTTTAATTAGGGTCTGTATAAACTGTGTATCTACAGGAAAATAGACTATATCTCCCTCGACAGTAATCCTATTTTTTTACCTACTCTTCTGTCAGTTTGTATCTCATTAAATTGGTTATGCAGATACCACTGTCGATTAGGCAATTAAGTAATACTGAAAGGTGACATTATCAGCTTGATTTAAGAAATTGCAGGTCTGACCTACAACTGAACCAAAGTTAATTTTAACGCAGTCATTCTCAGATCTAAGTTATCTGATTTCTAAGTCCGGAGAGTCAGGTAAATACAGAAAAGCGTTGAGCCTGACTGAGCTGCAGAGAAAGTGTGATGCATCAGAAGAATGATGATGTCATTAGATCTTAAGCTTGCCTAATACTAACACTAAATACTAAATAGGCATTTCAGTATATCAGTGTGTTAATTGATCTGTTCCTATAGTCGTACCCCTTGACCTGTTTCGGATAAAGTTTCAAAGAATGATAGCTTTAAGGCGGTGCAACAGATCTGGGTGTAAGCACCTAGACATTACAGCCAAAATGTTGACCATTTCTCTCATTTATCCAAATGTTTTCAATGTACAGCAAAAGTAAAACTGGCCGTGCTGTTCATTCACGGCCAGTTTTGTTGTTTTTTCTACATATAGAAAAACCGACCTGCAAAGGCTGCAGGTGGCCTATAATGATGCTTTGTGGGTACTTTTGAAACGGCCAAGATGGACTAGTGCGAGTGAGATGTTTGTCACAGCAAGAGTCAATACCCTACAACCTGTTTTACGAAAGTTAATGTATAAGTTTATCTGTAGGTTAAATGCATCTGGCAATGATATTATCTTGTCACTTACTGACACCACACGTAGTGCAATCCGATACCAGTCTAAGCTGTGGAGACACTGGTATTCCTGTCTTCTTAAAGCACCTAATTAATTGATAATGGTACTTGTATTGTGTTTTTATTGTTATCCATTTATTTATTATTTATTGTATTTATTGGACCAGGAGTCCGGAATAAAGTTTATCTATCTATCTATCTACCTACCTACCTACCCACCCACCCATCCACCCATCTATCTATCAGCCTTAAAAAGGATTGTATCACCAGAAACTTTGTTAAACTCTATCCTGTCTCTTTTTAGGTCCTTACTTCCCTTACCTGCAGATGGTTATTCCTGCCTGGAGCCCCCACCATGTCCCACTGGCTGCAGGACTTCTTAGGAACCTTGTGGTTGATGCGACTGCCAAGGCCTCCCCCCACCTCGTCATACGGGTTCTCGTTCAGGTTTTCAGGCAGGTTGCTGGAGCTCTGACTCCGGGTGATTGTAGGGACCACCCTGTAGTTCGATGAGTTTGTTTGAGTCGTGGATGCTGCAGGAGACGCCGGGACCATGAGGTGACCTGACCGGTTGGTGGAAGAACTGGACATGAAGTTGGATTCAGACAGAGGCAGGGTGGGGAAGTGGTTTCCCCCCATCCGGGGGTTCCGGTCAGACCTCTGGAAGGCACTGCTGTAAGAGTTAAGGTTTTCCATGGACCGATACATGGGTTTGTTGACTGTGGAAGGAAAAAAAAAAAAATTCTGCTAATGTATTTTTTTACTGTTTAATTTTCTTGACTGAACTTGGTATTTAACACTTTACCTTGACTTTGTTCATTACTGCCCGTTCCTGTGAAGCTGGGTGACAGGGAAACTCGGGGAAGTATCCTCATGTTGGAGTGCAGCGAGACAGACGTGACAAGGCGCTGGGGCGAGGGCATCGGTGTGATCGGTACCTCAGTCACATATGTAGCTGGGACGTACAAAGGCTTTGTTTTGCTGGCGGCACCAATCCTCCGCACCTGTCCAAGAACATGGTTAACATGAATGCTTTTGCTGTTTCCCTTGGAATACATTTAACCAAGTCGCAACAACATTCAAGCGTAAATGTAGAAGGAAACCTTGATGTGCTTTCGTTCTGTTTTTTTAAGGCACACAAGAAATACTCAAGAGTTAAGGGTGTTAGGAGAAGAAATGTTGTATAAAAGATATTTATATACACCCCATAAAAAGAAATAACCGTTTTCCCCTTTGTCTAACATTACATCAGAGTTAACCTCTCATGTTTTAGGTCAGTTAGAGTTTTTCTAAGTTTCCTAAATGCCAAAATAATGAGAGATTTTTTAAAGAATTCAGATGCTTATTCAAGTCTGTGAACAAACTGGGGAAATTCTACCTGATCTGATCATCTTTGTAAGATTGTGACAAAATAACTCACATCTTTTGAGCGAATTGAAGCCTCACCTGTGTCTTAAGGTGCCGTGTTCATCGGTTCAAACATTTATACGCAACTATAAACAGAGCTTCCTGTGAAAGACGGCAGGCCACACACACAACGGCGCCATCCTCCAGGGGGAGCTGGATAGCATAGCATAGCACAGCATGTAAAACACCATGGGGATACACCGTCACTACACCGTTCAGGAATGAAATGGGTTGTCTGTCCCAGAGAGTTTTAGTGCACTAAGTGATAAAGACATCACTTTCTGGAGACATGTCCTGTGATCTGATCAAACTGAAATGGAAGTATTTGACCATGATGACCATTGTTACATTTGAAGTAAAAAAAAAAAAAAAAAAAGGAAGGCTTGAAGGTCTGAGAACACCAAATGCAAACTATAAAGTGCGGCGCAGGCGGGATCATGTTGAGTGTGTTTTACTACAGGTGGAACGAGTGCAATTCATAAAACACATCTCAAGACATCAGCCAGAAATTTACAAGCTTTGCTTCGAATGGGAAAGGACAATGACTTGAAGGATACCACTAAATTAATTACAAAGTTGTTTAAGAAAAACAAAGTCAATGTTTTTCCTAGTACCCTGGAAAATTGGCGGGCAGAGCTGAAAAGGTGTGTGCACAACAAGCAGCTTACAAACCTGACACGATTGCACCGGTCCTCTCAAGAGGAAGGGTCTAAACTCCAGCAAACTATCATGCAAAGCTTGTGAAATAATACCCAGAATGTATTCAATTCAATTCAATTCAATTTTATTTATATAGCGCCAATTCATGAATGATGTCATCTCGAGGCACTTTACAAAGTCAAAATCAATCATATTATACAGATTGGTCAAAAGTTTCCTATATAAGGGAACCAGTTGATTGCTTCAAAGTCCCGACAAGCAGCATTCACTCCTGGAGAAGCGTAGAGCCACAGGGAGAGTCATCTGCATTGTCCATGGCTTTGCAGCAATCCCTCATACTGAGCAAGCATAAAGCGACAGTGGAAAGAAAAACCACCCATTAGCGGGAAGGAAAAACCTCCAGCAGAACCGGGCTCAGTATGAACAGTCATCTGCCTCGACCGACTGGGGGTTACAGAAGACAGAGCAGAGACACAACAAGAGAGACAAACAAGCACAGAAGCAAACATTGTCAATGTATGACCAAAGCCATATAGTTTAAATAGACAATTCTACCTAATACTAAGGAAATGTATGCAAACTCCTGAATTTTAAGAGATTTTAAATAATTCTGCTAAAGATTCTCCCACTCGTTATTCTGGTATTGGAAATAATGTTGATAATCCTAATTGACCTAAAACATTAAGGGTTTACTTTTATTCTATGTCATAATTGTAATTTTACCTTTTATATAGTAAATGTATGTATATTTCTGGTATTCAGGAGATTATTGAAGACGGAAAAATACATCCATGCTTTTATGCCAACCCAAAATAGCAACATCCTGGACTGAAACAGCATTGTCCATACCCTAGGGAAGGCAGTACATGGAAATAAACGTATGTTGCAATAAACTGTTTAACCAGTTTAATTAAATTAAAGAAAATGGACTGGTTTGTTGATAAACACTTCTTGTGGTAGCTTAAAGACAACCACCTTTACATAAGCAGGGAAAACAACGTATAGTTTTTCCATAATCAGAGTTTTATTACATATGTCAGCTGTAGGATTATTCTGAAATGGAAGCTTTGCTTGCTTGGCCTATTTGCACAGCTTTCTCCAGCAGGAAGTTAGAAAAGCAGCAATTTCCAAATCCAGACTCTTTTCCTTGGATTTGTCTGTTTCCTCATGACACAAGCATCCAAAGCCGTGATTTTACCATACTTTTGGTTTCATTTACATCAGCGCGATGAAATGTTCTCTCACCTGCCACCAGTCTGCATTTGTCTTCTTCAGCAGAATGAATCGTTCGCCCTCTCTTATGCAAACTTGCCGTCCGTCTGACCCGCGGTAGCTGTAGTCATACTGAGCCTCGAGCACCACGGTCCCGCTGGGAACCCCGCACACAGTCATGGCGCTGGGGTTCACCACGGGTGCCGCGGCAGGTTGCGTCGGCCCCACAGACCTACGCCAGGAGCCAGACAGCATGGTTCTCCACACGTGTCGTGTTCAGCAGTCTCTGCTGGGAGTGCCCTTATGTTTGGTCAGGCGTGGGAGAGCACAAGGCAGGTGACTCTGGAGCGGCATGGTCTGGGACAGGGAGAGAGTAAAAATACACAGACAAGCAGATTAGCACAGCTGTCAAAGAATGCGACAAATCTCACGTGGCGATGGACAGGATCAAAAGGTGAGAATACGAATCGGATTAGTGACAAAAATAGAACATAGTATTTCAAATAATAATCATCGGCTGCAACTACCAGAATAGATTTTGCACTTTTTATATGAGAACCGTTTTTTATTCAAGCAATTATCCCCATGACTATATGTGTAGCAATATTAAAGCAGGAGAACAGATGAAGGAAGACATGGGCAGGAAGCAGTTTCAGCTCTGGCCAGCTGTGGTAATCTAAGCTTTTTGACTAATGGCAAGGATTTAATACTGTCAGTGAATAAAAACAAATAATGAATGCCACAGTAATTGCAGGAGAATGGAGTAAAATGTTTTCCCCAGCTCCAGTTTTAGCACACCTGGCAGACACTGCAGAGCAGGAACACAAAACGGAGCAGCACCCTACTTTTCCATTGTCCTTTCATCCCTTCAGAACCAGGAAACCCATCTGAGCAAGTAACACGTGCGTTTGGGTGATGCGAGGAGCGAGGCGTTCTCAAAATAGCTTCCGTCTCCGTCTCTCCACCTGAGCCAGCATCCCTCAAGCTAAACCCTCGCTTTTACCCCGCCAAGACCAGCTTACATAAGAGGAGAGCATCTAACTTTCTGCCAGACTCACAGAGCACGCAGCTTCACTTGGTACATACACCCACCCGACCTGACAAACACATTTCTCAAAAAAACATACCCACACAGAAGAATAAAGGAAGAATATTCCCATGTACCTAGCAACAGTCCCAGTCATGCCATGTCAGGAGGAGTGAAACGCTGGGCAGAACAAGAGAGGGTGAAAAACGAGCAGAATGTATAAACGTGCAAGAAAAAAAGAGGAAAAAAGGGAGGACTGAGGATGAAGCAGTGAGCTGATGGAAGAGAGGGCGGGGATATCCTGCTGAACTTTAATAATCCCACTCTTATCAAAGCATGGGAACTAGTGTGTAACCAGCACGGCTCTAAAAAATTATAGTAAAGCCCCAGTGCACAAGCGTATGAGGATAGAGGGAGTGCATGTGTGGATAAACAACTCTGATATGATGCTGTCACACCACAGAGGAGCATTAAAATAATCAGGAATAAATTAAATACCGCCCTTTGAAAACAGCTAATGCAGATTGATTCTAGGATCTGCAAACCAACTTTGGCTGTAGCAAAACAGCACTTTAGTCACTTTTTAAAGTTTTTCACAATTAAAATCTAAAAGGTGTTGTGGGAAGTGTTTACAACCCCCTCCCTTATGGATAAACCTTACATAAACAAGCACACTCTCACAAACACCTACGGGTGCTTGGATCCAGGTGCTTACAGATTCACTCTATACAAATAAACCCAATAATTGGCTTTGGCTGTCACTTCATACATCTGGTATTAAATAATACTTCGTATTTTTCAGTGATGTTCTCAAGGCGTTGGTTGGTTATACTTGCAATACTTTTTTGCTTGGTTTTGCTGTTCTTTTTATATCTCTTTCTGCAGGAGTAGAAGCAGACTCCAAGGATATTATCTTGTACACTACTTTTCCTCTGTTCTATTTTTGTCACCTTTTTCCCTTTTAATGTTTTGCTTCATCTTCTTCCTCTCTTTCTCTTTTACCTTTCTGTTTCGGTGTCCATTGAACTTTTAATAATCCCAAAATAATATCCAAGATATTTTTATTTATTTTTTGCATATATATCAAGCGGAGAACTATGACGAAAGCAGTAATGCTCCACTTGTGAAAGTAAATCTGTTGAGCTTTCCCTGGCATTAAGACAGGAATCTTTAATGCTACACTGCCAGATGTCATGTTAAAAAAAGAAAAGAAATCAAATGTAACCAATTGCCTTCAGAAGACAACCCCAGAAGTCTGTTCAGGAACAATTGTATAGTGTTGTGGATAGTGGCACAGCAAACCAAAAACCTACCTTCCCAAACTCATATTCTGCAAACAAAAACATTAGCTTTGCTACTGTTAGACCGATGATAAATAAGGAAATTTGAGGAAGCTACCGCTAACTGCTAATCAATGGCTGTTACCCTGTGTCACACATCTTCAGACAATAGGTGCTGCACGCACACACACGGCGCATGACAAATGTGTTGCCTGTTTGAGGGAATAGCTGTTTGAGTTCTGGATAATTTGTGCCTTTTAAACTCATTTTTACACAGCACTGGAAGCTTATGAGAAGAATTAATATTCTATGTATTGCTCTGTGCACAGGTAGTGGCATCTTGGAAAGAAATGTGAGTGACTGTGTGCTGGAAGCCAGTGTTGCCAGTTCTAGCAAGAGAAACAAGCAACCAGCTCTATTACCTCTATTACTTCTAAAAATCGGTTTCATAATTTCTGTGTGGAAACAAATTTTTCCTATTTTATACAAGCTGGTTAAATGTCCCTCGAGGATTGCCTCGAAGGAAAAAGGGCCCCGCTGAGCCATGCAGCCACCCAAACGCCCAGCTCTGAGTCCAGTCTCATTCCATCTCATGCAGTGATGCAAACAAACCCAGAAAGCTCGGTTATTAATTAAAGGGATCAGAGTCACACAGCTGCGCACCGTTTATCATAACGAGGAAGAAAGGTAAGAAGAAAACAACAAAGTTTTACTGTTGTGGAGAAGTCTGTGTGGATGTGTATTGAGAGCCAGGACAGTGACATAAATGACGGAAGACTATCTTGTTGGGAACGTTACTATACTTAATTATCAAAACCCAATAAAATGGATGCTAACTGGTCCACAAACAGTTTCTAAACTTAGCAAGATCAAGAAAGCAATGAAAAAAAATTTAGCTCTGCAATTATTTGTTTTCGGATTAGCACAACTGTGCCTACCACTGGTTGTGGAGATGTTTAAAGCATGATTAGGATCTAAAACAATAGGTTTGGACCCAAACATTTACCGACAACGAAATTTACGACAATGACATACGTAATTTTTCCCACATCGGTATTTTTGGGGTTTAAAAAAAAAATCAGAAGACGTTTTTGTCTTTTTTGGCCTTGTATAGGTAGGATATGTTCATATCCCTTTAAGACACTGCACTACGTGTACAGTCTGTAGTCATATGACTCTATCCTATCCAGTCTGTAACAAGAAATGTAAAAGACAGTGAGGTTGAGAAAATGGAGGGATTTTCAAATGATGAAGCGGTGGTAGAGCTGGTTGAGGAGGAAGAAGAGCAGCTGTTAAGCCCGTTGCAGCCACATATATCTCTGGTCCAGTCAAACGATGGACCCGATTACATCCAATATGAATGGAAACTATGTACCAGAGTGCTTGAGCTGGCATATTTTCCAGTTGATAAAGGGGATATGGTCGGACGAGGTTTAAGCATGACGCTGTCTGTAAGGGACATCAAGGCTATCGCTATTACTACTGACTACTACCGGCAAACATAGTTAAGTTATGATTAAGCTGCTGAGCTCAATAGATGCACAGGCTGCACCTGGAAGTTGGTAAGTGTGCTCATCTTAATGGAGTTATCTTTGTATAATGTTGACCACAGCCATGGCCGCTCCATAGGGGTTAATATTAGCATTTTATTTTTTAACCTATATGCCTTGTTAGGGAATTGTGTGCAGTGGGAAGGTGCAACTATTAAGATAATTTAGATGTGATTTTTCAGGGGAATCATAACATCAATATAAGTGGCGGTGAAGTATTTTCACTAGTTGAGTTTACCTGAAAATCCCCAGGCTGAAGTTTCTTGAAGAAAAGATGAAACATTTTAACAAAGAATTCATCCAAAGGACCTAATCAACTCTTTTTGATTTTTACACCCGGATTATTAAGATGCATCAGGACATAATAATGTGCATCTTTGTGCAGGTCTGTAATAAAAAAAAAAACTATTCAATAAAAAAAGTCAAGTAGTATGACAATTTTTGCAAGACGCTACATGTAAACTACAAGGCACCTGTAAAGCAGGAAATACTTAAAAAATACTGTCATAAAAATCCAAATATTCCCTCTTATACAGAAAACGCATCGTATCGCTATTGCTCTGAAAGCCAGCTTCACGGTCTTCCTGGTTGTAACTCTTTCACTTGTTTAAGCCATGCAGTTAAGCACAGAAGGGACAGCGGTAAAAGCGGGAGGAACAAGCCGAGTAAGAAAACAGGAAACTGTGAAGACACATCAAGGTTCAACCACAGTTTGGGTCATATCCTTTCCATCTTGCTATTTGCACTTCAGACATGAGATGCACTATACCGTTAATTTACAGCTTAGATTAAACCAAACACAAGATATGTTTTTATTTGTCCGCACAAAGTACATGAAAGCAACTATAATTATTCTAAAAAGTGCTGATTAAGGCATAGAATTTTTTTTGTTCTTTGCCCGATCCTGCCGCAAAGCTTCAGAGAGACGTAATTTACAACTAAAATTAGGAGGAAATTATTTAACCTTACACTTAAAATAAAAAAATGTACAGCATGCTACAATACCTTCCGATATAATCCATCCACGAAGAGCTCTTCTCCTGGCGCTAACAGGAAGCACATCAGAGATACTACTACACACCTGTTTGCCTTTTCCTGCCTCTCTCGAAACACGTGTCAAAAAAGGCAGGCTAAACTTTGTAAACCTTGCAGCTACAAGCTTGCATTAACATTTATAAATCAACCTTACCAGCAGAGACACAAGACGTCTAAAGAGGCACATACAGTTTACTCCTGGTATGTGTAAAAGAATCTGGTCAAATAAACATAATCATTTGGTTTTGTACGTTTCTGTTTTTTTTTAATGATCCTCTCAAAGGACAGAACTGTCTGCAGAGGGGAGTGAAGATGCGTCTGTAACGGTGCTGGCCTTCGTCATTCCGTGACTCAACATTTTAATTATAGTAGTTTTCTCTGATTCACCACAGTAATGTTAGTGGACATTTGGCTAAAGGCAAATAAAATCTTTGGCTACAAATGCATCATTTAACCCGACACCGCAAAATCTAAATCCCTTCATCTTTAAGATAGAATAAATGTGAAAAAAAAACTAATAATAATAAGTGTGATGAGGATGTACAAAAGGGGAAATAGGGTAAGACTCTAGTTTCTATTTCCAGAAGACTTAGCAGCAGACCGGGCACTGTCGTCACACACCCCCAACACACAGAGAAGGCCATATGGTGTCAGAGACAGACACAGGCACCCTGTAATGGTTGCTTAGAGGCAGGGGCAGCATATGCCAGGAAGTGAGGGCATGGGGATTTATGACATGTCAGCAGCAATAAAAGGAAAAAAAACACCCAATAAATAAAATATCATATGAATGGAAAACCCATAACAGGGGGCTGCATGTAATGTGTCAGCCATTGCTTAATTTTGATGTTTTTGCTTGTGTCAGATTGACTGAATTAAATGAAAAGCATGCAAGTTTTGCAGGAAAGCCTTCTAAATCCTCTGGGTAAAAATATCCTCTCTTATCCTCAGGCAGCTGTTTTGTTTAGCTTTTTTTTATTTAGCTAAAAACGTTCTTGCTTTGCAAAACACACGTTAAACAATTTTATGGTGTTCTTGTAATTAATTGCATGTCTGAGGACCCACCAAATGTTGAGTGCGGGTTAGCGGTTTTAAAAAGTTACAGTTTTAAAACCGCTAAAACTTTATACCTTTTCTACGGTTTAAAGTTCTTTTGAAAAGATGGCATGGAAAGTGCCAAAGTTTTCTCTTGCTTTAAACTTATGCAAAACTGGCTTATTATACTAGTTTATTATAATGTGAGAATCTCGTGCTGGGCATGCCTAGGTGAGGAATAAACTGTAGGATCATAAGCCAAAGAAAAATATTGCAAATTGTAGTTTGTTGCTTTATCACTCAGTTTTGAAGCTGACAGATTAGCTTTGCAACAGCTTATTAGATTCTGCAAGAAGTCTCCTTTAACTGGAGACTTCTTGCATGATGCAATTTATGCAAGTATTCAGGAAAAAAAAAACTCATTACATAGCAATTCTTGGCTTGTGCTCGATCTGCAAAAAGATGTACCATTCATTGCAACAATGTCATCTCATTTATTCAAAGTATGCCTTACAAAACCAGATGGAACAGCTGTTAAAAAGCTGTGATCTGTTATTGTGCCAGAACATAAACAGCTGACTGATTGGTATTACTACTGGGTATTAAACCAAAGACTGATGGTTCAGGAGAGGGTGGGGCAAAAAAGCAGCAGAATTGACACAAGCTAGCAGCCCTTCCTGCAGAGTCAATTGCAGTCACTCTTGTTCATGCATGTGCAGGCATGAAATAACAGTTAATCCTGTGCAGAAAAAAAAAAATCATGCCACTACTCACTGAACCCTGTCTGACCCGACATTTGTGGATTTATCCAGCACTGTGAATACCCCCTCGCCACCCCCCCCCCCCCCAAATAAAAAAGCAAAAAGAACAAACACTTGGAAAATTACAAAGCAGCTTAGGCTTCATTCATGCAAATACAAACAACTGAACTTCATGAACACAGTGACGTAGTTGACTAGAGCAGTACCAGACCAATGCACTGACCAAATAAAAGCAGCAAAACATCAAAAGTGATTGATTGGCCTATTGATGCAAATCCAGAGTTGGCTGGTTAACTGTGTCACTGGAGATCAGTGAAGGAATAGATCAACCGAGGATATTAGAAGTGATTTAAATCAAATTATTACAGGTTTATTAAGCTTTTAACGACTTTTGATATCAGGGAATGTTTTATGATAATGTAATATTAGCACATGTGTGTTGAGGCCCAATACATCAGCATGTATCAGTACATTTAACAGTCTGCAAATAGGTTTTGTGGTTAAGACTTGCTGCTGCTGCTGGTTGATCAAGGTTTTCACCTCCAACCTCTGCTGCCCTCTGACAATCAAACATGCAAGATTTTTCATGCAACACTTTTTATTATTGATGTAAACTGTGTTTTGTGTGTTTTCAACCACTGTGGTTTTCAGTGGTGTGTTATTGGTTCTTAAAGTGATGGAAATATCAAGAATTATCTATTTATGTATTTACTGATCACCTTTTCGTCCCATCTGCACCTTATATGTTTTTGTTTGACAAGTTTCGGTTTTTAACACCCATCGGTTAAAGCAGTGGAATCTCGTGCCATGCCCTCTAGTTAATGTTGGTCTGCTTTCTGTTTTTATTGTGACATTCAATAAAAACCAAATCCCCATAGTTACGGGAATAAAGATTAATTGAACTGAATTGAACTGTTTATTTAACTTGAACTGCACAGCGGTGCAGTTGGTAGCACTGTTGCCTTGCAGCAAGAAGGCCCGGCTTTTACATGCCGGCCTGGGGTCTTTCTGCACGGAGTTTGCATGTTATCCCAGTGAATGTGTGAGTTCTTTCTGTGTACTCCGGCTTCCTCCCACAGTCCAAAAACATGACTGAATTGGCTCTCTAAATTCCTGTCTAGGGCGGACGCCGCCCCTGCCCCCGCCTCTCGCCCAATGATTGTTTGAGATAGGAACCAGTCCCCTGCGACACTGCACAGATAAGTGGCCATAGATAATGGATGGATGATGCTCTCTTGATTTTTTTAGTTTAAAGGTCATAGGGCGACCTTTAAAAAAAAGGTCACCCTACGAAACTCTTCGAGTTTTCTTTTTGTTTTTTTCTTTATTCATATTTGGACAATTTAATTATTTTCTATCAGTTTTAACAGCGTTGAAATATTTAGTTATTCTAAATAAACGCTACAAACCAAAGAAAAGATCTACTGATTTTTTTCTGTAAAATCTAACAGAAAATACAATTTCTAGTAAGGAATAGAATTAGAGGACTCCAACATTTATTCCTCTGTGAAATGGCTACAATTACACATAAGCACACTGCCTCATCAGCACATCATTATCAAGTATTTTCAAAGAAACTAAAAACCTTCAAAACTAAATATCTCAGATGTTTAGTTTTGCGTCTTGACAGCTGAAGTAAGAGTGAACACCTTGGTAAAAATCAAAAGAGCTGTCTGAGACCTACAGACAGAAGACTGCAGCTTGAGAGTCTGGTGGGGATTTAAAGAGGTCTCAAAAGAATTCTCAATGAGCCATTCCACTGCACAGAAAATATTCTACAAGAGGAATTGTTCAAAACACCTGCCAGGTCCTACTGTACAAGTACGTTTGCACTTAAAGCAGACCACAAGATGATAAAAACAGTCTACAAAAACCCTAAAATGACAACACAGGACCTTCAACGTTCTCTTGCTAGCAGGGCTTTGAACCGGTTCAAGGAACGAAAACGAAAACCGGGAACTTTTTGTATTTTACAGGGAACAGAAACGAAACCGGAAACTTTATTTTTTATGTTCTGGAACTGGAAAACTTATTTAAAAATAATGGTAACCGGTTAATACCGGTTTTATTTCGTTCCTCAAAGTTTTCGTTGCCTAATTAACCAAAAGAAAAAAGGAATTATTTTCCTGCGCACGTTACCATGACGGCTGAGGTTCACTTCCTGTGTGACATCACATCACACATTCGCTGACTGAATGGAGAGAGAGCGGTGTCTCCACTAGAGCTACACATCTTAAATAAGAGGTAAATTACGATCCATCGTTAAGTAAAACGCTCATTCCAAACAGCTGACAGGAACAAAATTAACCGTTCCGGGAACAGTATTTTTTTGTTCTAACCGGTTCGGGAACGTCAATTTATTGGTGGAACTCATAACCGGAAACGTTATAATTCCGTTTCTGTTCGGAACGAACCGATTGGGAAAAAAAATCGGTTCAAAGCCCTGCTTGCTAGACAGCACAAGTTCACCTTCCTTAAGAAGTGCACAAGGAGAAAGCCTTTGGTTTCAAAGAAAGTCATGAAGGCCAGACTAAAGTTTAACAGTAAGAGTGTATACAAAGACCAGAACTTCTGAACGCATATCTTTACTGGACAGATGAGTCTAAAACTGAATTATTTGATCAGTAGAACAGAGTACATGTTTGGCATAAACCTTAAAGGAACGCCTTAAAGCCTTAAAGGAAAAGAACCTCATGGTATCTGTGAAACAGAGCTGGAAATTATATGGCTTGTGGGATATGGATTTCTTAATTCTCATGCAGTCCTTGGAGAATTTACTGGTATGTTTTGGGTCATTGTTAGTTGTGGGGTCCAGTTTTGCTTCAGGTTTATTTCATTTTGGCAAGCGTCCTCTGATACATAGAATTCATAGTGGACTCTATGCTGGTGAGCTGACCAGGTTTGAAATGGCATAAAAAATCACTGCAAGAAACCATCCAAGAAACCCATGAAATATCTCACAGCTGAAAATGAGGAGAAGGGAAATCTTTTCGCAGACCAACGTTAGAAATTCCTACAGTAGATAGGTACAAGAATTAAGTTATTTCAGCTAAAGGGCATAAGACTAACTGTTAGGGCGTTGGTTGTCATAACTTCTTCCTCACTTAGAAAACATATTTTGTTGATATGTTCTAATTAATGAGTAATGCAAGGTTATTTTTTATTGGTGAAGTGAATTCTTAATAACAACAATGATTTATTATTATCATCATCATCAATATCATCATCATCAGTAGTAGTAGTAGTAGTAGTAGTAGTAGTAGTAGTAGTATTAAAGACACAAGTAGGTCAATATATTTAAATAGATAAAAAGGAGTAGAAGAATAAATGCAAATGAAACAAAAAAGCCACAACATTACAACAAAGCTAAAACATCAATGGTTTTACATTCTAGACTTAAGCCTGACTGAGTCTTGTGCAGGGTCTGCCAGTAATAGGATGACCTTATTTTCAACCTGCACATACATGTGTACTACAGGTTAGTTAATACAGCATAAAAAACGTAACGACTAACACTAGCAAATAACTGACTTGCACTCGTCCACCTCTGCATCCTAAGCAACATCCTCATTTTGTCATTATATGCCAGTTTCTGCATACCACTTTGCTTGTAGCGTCTCCACAAGTGGGCAGCATGCAAAGATGTAAACCATGCTTTAAAAAGTGCCACTTTCACAAAGACAAAACATATCCTGAACTCATGTGCAAGCATATTAGCTTGTGAATAGTACACTAAACAATGTTGTCTGTAAAATGTCCATGTCATCAGCCAGATCATTGGTTATATAATTTAACAGCAGCACACGGTTTAAGAACAGCACCAGATACGGAGAAATCATGAAATACTAGTTAGAAAATAAATGCTTCTTATATCACAATGTTACTTTTCATACTTTTTACTATCCTCCGTGACAAGCCAAAGTTTAAAGTATAATAAACATCTGTTTGTGGTCTTTGTCCTGCCTGTGGCATGTAAAAACCATGAAAGGGGAAAATAGTCAAAAATAGAGAAAACTGTCAAAAAAAAAATGATAAAATGCATACAACGGTTCAATAAATTACAAAAGGGTAAAGATGTACACAGCACCTGAGATGCTACCAAGAAAAGAAACAACAAGTCCAATAAGAATAAAATTCCACATCTAATTGTAACCTGCAGCTTCATTTCGTTCTTGATCAGCTACGTAATAACCGCCTTAACTAGCTCAAAGACAAGCCAGTGAATGCGAGGTTTAGTTCCCACAGAGATTGTTTAACGCTGAGCCTATCAACCTTTACAGCATGACAGGAATGGATATGAAGTACAGACAGGGCGTTGGCGGAGGGCTTGGTGTCACATCATATCCATATTCATCCCATATGTTTGAAGTCGAAAGAGAGCAGCTTTAATAATCATGCCTACATGCTGTTCAAAGAGACACGAGACATGGGAAGAGAAGGAATATAGAGTGAATGAGTAACTTCAAAGGGCTCTGGGCACAGGCTCGCATATACACATGGAAAACACACTCATACGCATGAGGAAGGCGCTTTATATACATATGAAGGTCTGTTACCGAAGGCGTCGCTGGGAAATAAGGGAAAACTTGCCACACGTGAGAATTTAACCTTAATTACCACAACAATAAGTGTCAGACAAACAAGTTCTGCTCATGTTCTTCAAAATACGATGATGAACTCTGCTTGTGCAGGATTATTGAGAGCAAACCATCACCCCTATTTTTAATGCTGAACTTAGTTTTTAGCCCGATCCAGTGGTGGTATGATGCTTGG
This sequence comes from Fundulus diaphanus, assembly GCA_037039145.1. Classification (NCBI taxonomy): domain Eukaryota; kingdom Metazoa; phylum Chordata; class Actinopteri; order Cyprinodontiformes; family Fundulidae; genus Fundulus; species Fundulus diaphanus. The sequence continues at coordinate 17,593,505 of CM073126.1, forward strand.
CATATAAAGTGTTGCATCACGGCACACATTTTGGGCAAAAAAGAAAGAAAGAAAAAAATAATAATGCAATATGTCATGATATAAATGTAAATCTATGTTAAAATCTTACAAAAATTAATCCTGGAAAAAAACAATTAAGTTCTGTCTAAACACAAAGAAAAAAAAAACATAACCTTATGATCTCCAGTCAAACAGAGTTTGAGAGATTGGTCAGTAAAAAAAACAAAAACAACAAAAACCTTTTAGAGGGCAAGTCGCTAGCATTAACATAATTAGAGGCACGGGAGACTAAACTATGAGCACAAGTGAGTGCCATGTTTGTGACTATGTTTTGACTGTGACATTTATTCATTCTTTGCACTGTTCTTGCACAAGTCACTATCACTTTACTTGGATTTATAGTTAAACATATGTATATATATATATATATATATATATATATATATATATATATATATATATATATATATATATATATATATAAATGTATATATAAATATTGACTTATATATGTATATATTTATATTACTTTGTGTGGAATGTTATAAATATATATATAAAAATGTGTGTATATCTGGAGCATGTAACAAAAGTAATTTCCCTCTGGGATTATTAAAGTATGTCTGATTCTGATTCTGATTCATTTTTAGGCATATTTTCTAACTCAAAGCTGGATAAACTTGAAGGCTTAATGAATTCAAGCATAGCAGGTGATGTCTAAGGAGGTCAACACCTTTTATCAAGGTGTATACAATTTTTGGCAGCTTCTTTTCTCAAAAAAAGAGATTCCTGTTTGAGGTTCACTAACATTTTAGAGAAACAGAGAGCACTGCACTTGGTGATGACTAAAAATAATCTTCAAAAACAGGACCAGCCTAATAATGGTGCACACAGTGCAATGTAAAAGATGAGTGGGAAATGTAATGTTTAAAAGCTCAGAAGCAATCACTTAATACAAGACTGGGACTTTTACATTTTAATGAGAAGTTATATTACACCAGAAAAGCTGAATCAATGGACCTGTGGCATTCGAAGGGCCTCTTTTATAAAGCTTGAGTACGCACAAAAATAGCCCCTGAAACTTGTGTATGTCACTTTTCACGCAAAGGTTGTGATCCAAAAAAAAAAAAAATGGGACAATCTAGTTTCCCATCAGGGGAAGATGTACGGTCCTCAGGGCAACTATGACCCATGCATACACTCATTTTGGAGACTGGAGAAATTGGCAGTGAAGACGGTAAAGTGGTGAATTGCAGCCATACTGCATGATGATTCCTCTCAGATGTTTAATTTCACTTAAATTCAGACTTTAATCATAGATAGACTTTATTGTAAGCATTCAAAAGCGCAGAGTTATTCATGCTTGTGCTGGGGTCACATAACTATACATGAGGACCTTTCAAATAAATAAAAAGATGCCTATAAGCCAACTTAAATCTTAAATAAAAGACATCTTAGTCTTCCTGCTCTCCCTGCCTTCTCAGAATGAGGATCTGAGTGCAGTCTCCTCCAAGACAAGAGGAATTTCAACACGCTCCTTGTCATCCGATGTTTAAAACAGCAATCAGGGTCACTTTTCATCACGTTTCTTTTATGTGGACAACATATGTGCTTTTAAATCTGATTTACACATTTAATAAACACCTTTGTGTGAAATTGTGTCACAGCTTCTTTGTTTTTCTCCGTGGTTGCCATTATTAACCATGATAAAACACAGATCCGCTGACTCATTTAAAAACTCATCAACATTCATGAGGATCTTTGCATTGACCATTTATGGCTGAATCTGGCCAGAACATGAGACAGAACCTTGTACATAAATATTCACACACAGCTGGTGATCTACAAAGGGAAACTGTGAGCTGCTGTGTGTGCTTGTGTTCATAGACGCATGTAAACGGTCCCCCAAATCATTACACTCCCACTACCAGTTTAAGCCATCGACACAAGGCATGGTGGATCCATGCTCTCACCTTGTTATGGCAAATTCTGACCCTACAATCTGAATGTCACCGCTGACATCAAGACTCGCCGGATGAAGCCATGTTTTTCCAGTCTGCCGCTGTCCGATTATGATCAGCCTATATAAACAATAGCCTCAATTTCCCGTTTTTACCCGACATGAGGGGAACCATGTGTGTGTGTTCCGCTGCTCTAGCCCATCTGCTTCAAAAGAGGTATTCAGCATACCTTGGTTGCAACTAGTGATTATTTGAGCTACTGCTACTTTTCTGTCATTTTGAACCAATCTTGGCATTCTCCTCTCGTACTGCTGCTGATTGGACTATTTCTTTTTTGGTCCAATCTCTGTAAAGTTGAGAGATGGTTGTGTGTGAGAATCCCAGTAGATCAAAAGTTTCTAAAATATTCTCACCAGCTTATCTGACCATCTAAAGGTCACCCGAATCCCCCTTTTCCAGTCATTGTGATGTTCAGCTTGAACATCAGCAAGTCTAGATGTGTAGCTGCCATCTGATTGGCTGAATTGATTTTCTGTTAACAAGCATTTGAGCAGGTGTGCCAAACGAAGTTCCCCGTAAGAGCGCAGAATTCAAACTACCCTTCAACCTTCAAATTAGATTAAAAAACATTTTTTTTTAAATTGCTTCATGTTGAATAATTGATTATTCCTCTCTCTCTCTCTCTCGCCCAAAAATAAATCCTCTTTCAGCCTGAAGTACAGTGCCGCTGATAAAAGCCATGTGACGAAGCGTTCACTTTCTCTGTGGATGTACAGTTATAACTACCAGCCATGATGTCTCTCTCTCCATATGAGACACATGCCTCAAGCCAAAACAGCCTTTCATCCTCCCAAAACCATGCATTATTGATGGTAGGACCAGAGAGACTCACCGAAACACACACTGCGCTTCCCAGTGTGACGTTTGGCTGCCGAATGCGTGTGTGTGAATGCGTGCGTGCGTGCGTGTGTGTATACATATGCTACCAAACAAGGAGGCTGGATTCTCCCAGTGATTAGCTGAGTAAACTGTCAGAGGGCCAATCAAATGACAGATGATGACAGCAAGGCGGCCATTGGCTCAGACCCATTATTCCCAAGGTGACAACAACCTGTCTGGCCAGTTGACATCACCAGAGTGTCTCCACTATGTGCGTGTTTTTTTTCCCCCACCTTGTTGCACATACTAATATTCCACATGTGTGATGCCATCATTTCAAGAGACTGCTGACGCAACACTTGTGTTTACAATGAACCCTGAAGCTTCCATCGACATGTAGTGAACTTCTTTAAAATTCACTTCAATAATATTCATGTTCCAGTTCCCTCTTTTTCACTGTAAACATAAAAGCAACCAGAAAAAAAAAAACACACAAAGAAACACAGCTTTTCCCTTTTATGTAAAATACTGCAGAATCGTCCAGGAGGTGTTTTAAGCTCTTGGGGGAAAAAAACAAAAATATTCAAGCATTTTATTTTATTTTTTCATTAGCTTGGGGGGGAAAAGGAAGGTGAATAACACACAGCCTGTTTAAAAGTAATGAGCTTATTTCTTCTGCTGAAATAAGCTTATTATTTCATTCAGAGGCTCAACGAAAGCAAAAAATGTTGATCACGTAGGAATTTTACTTTAAAACTGCTCAGATTTCATGAAATCTTTAACTAAATACTTTGATTTACTTACTAACACAGCATTTACTTACTAACACAGCAATATACTATATATCTATATGCTTACACTTAATAATGCAAAAAGTAACATTTATAAACAAATCTCTTGTCATAGGTAGCTCTGTTAGTCTGTCCATTTACCTTTTCTGTGCTTTTTTTCATTTTTTTAATGTTTCATCTTTTTTTTAAAAAACAAAAACAATTTATAGCCCACAAAAAATCCCACCCACCCCACTGAGGAAATCTTAATATTTTTTTTTAAAAAAAGTGTTCCATGCCTCTCCTCCACTGACTGCTTTATGAAAAACGGAACCCTTTTTGCCTCTTTGTCTGACATTAAATCATACTAAACATTTCCAATAATGACATCAGGACACCCTTGCAAATGGTCTCTTGATTTTTATTGGGTCTTTCCTGGTTAAATAAAGTTGAAAACATGTTTTGCTAAATATTCTTGATTACTTTCTTCAAACTCACAGGTTTAGACACATTTCCTTAATAGTATTGGGTAGGATTGCCATTAAACTTTATAAGTTGGATCAAACGTTTTGGGGATCCTTCCAAAGACTCCTCACAATTCCTCCTGCCAGAGCTGTTGGTTTGTAGGCCACTTCACTCACACATAACTTTTGCCGCTTTGCACACAAAGTTACTGTGGAACTGTGATCAGGGGTCTGTGAAGGTTATCCCAAAATATTGACTTACCTTTCTTTAACATACTTTTTTACTAATTTGGTGGTATACTTAGTGCCTTTTTAGAAAGGAGGTTTTAACTTCCTGGCTGAGATGTAGCTTTAAAATGTTCACAAAATGTACTTTCCTCAGGTTGAATTGGAGGAACAATGTACTGATAGCATTTCCCCTGTCCAGTTCAGTTATTCTGACGCATGCACAGTTATTTTTATAGGTTTCTCTTTTACACATGAGTCAATGTAAATAGCATGAAGTATCAGTGCACCACTATTTTTGCAAAGACAATTAAAAGCCACTCCTCGTGATGACACCCATTTACTGAAGTTTATCAGTCCATCGTTCTGTAAAACAAACACACAACATGATGCTATCATCCACAGCTCGAATGGTGTTCTCAGACTTGCAAGCCTCGCCCTCTCCCTCCAAAAGTTCTGATAGTCACTATGAACGGACCCATCAGCTTTAGTACCCTCAGACCACCAGCCATGTTTGCAAAAATTCTTTGTCTCCGACTGCATTTCCAGACGGTAATATGGTTTTTCTATGTTACTTTTGGAGTCACTCATTCCACTGTGGACAACGACATTCTCTTAACAACCTGAACTATCACCTTCACAAGGTGTGTGTTTTTGGTTGATGTGGTTGCTCTGCAGTTTATATGCACATGGAACACAAAACCCAAATCCCTCATGTCTGGGACACAGAACCTGTCTGCTTCGTGAGCTTTGTGAGGGTTGGACATTAACAAGATGCTCATGGCACCTGCAGGTGTTTGGAAGTTGATGAACCACACTTTTTGTTGCTTGTGGAATAAACTGAAACCTATAGAAGCAATTTCACTGGTTTCTGAAGAAAAATCTGAATACTGACTTCTATCTGAATTCCTCTAGAGTGAAAAAAATATGGACCATCAATCCTGAATGATTTTTTTTTTTTACAGAATAAAAAATAAATTCATTTTCACTGACTGAGCTGCTGGCTTGTTGCTGAGCCTGTGGGAATGTGCAGTACATTGATGTTTCTAATGAAGAGTGCTGAGCTCCATTGATCCACCGGGGATGAGAGTGAGCTGTCAAAAGCTATCAAGCAAGTCGAAGACCCACTTTCAGCTGCACGCAGCTGAAGTGAGCGCGGAGCGGAGGAGCAAGGAAAAGGGAGCGAAACCTCCGATTCAAATGGCACTAACACACAGACAGGCACCACTTTTATTCCCTGGAGGGTTAAAGGGGATTTATTTGTTCGATCGGGGAACATTTCACAATTAACAACGAGGCTTCCAACATGTCAAACACCTACTGGTATGTTCATCAAAATACTTAAGACAATCTGCCTTGGGGTTAAATGTACATATCTATTAAATAAGAAGTGAAGAAAAGCTAAAACATTTTCATACTCCAACGATCTTATTTTTCTCACACATTGACTAATAAACCTATTGATTAACTGTGTCCAGGGCCTAAACGTATGTAATAACATTTTATATTATCTCACATTGTGAGACAATAACCCCTGTCATTTCATTTCAGCACTCTGTAACACTCATGACTATGCTCCTCAATGGAAGTGACAGATATTAAAATTTAAAACATAAAGAAATGTTTAAACTTGGAAAGGGAAGGGAGACAAGTTATTGAAGCTATGTAAAATGAGAGAAGGCATCATTAGTAAAATCAGGTTATGAGACTTCAGAATGTAATGTACAACCTAAAGAAAGTTCTAAGAGTTATTGCTCTTTTTAGTAACTTATTTCAACTTTTGAAAAGCAGGAAAATACACAAATACTGCATCTTAAAGGTGAATTTAACCCAGTTCCTCTGTGGTGTGCCGAGGTAAGTCTGTATCTTTGATAAGGGAGGCGACCCGGGTTTGAATCCTGGATGCGTCAGGAAGACATGCCAAGTCTTTGTGCAAATTGTATTAACTTGCTGCTGCAATGGACCCTGAATAAGGGAACAGCCGAAAGGACTCATAAAAGGTAAAATTTTAACATCTGCAAACTCTGATTTCTTTGGTTATACACAACACTGCAAAATTTTCCAGTAATTTACTCAGACATGAGCAAAACATGTGGAAATACGCCGTATATACAAAGAGAGAATTTGGAATTATTTATTTATGATTACTTTTATTCTTCAAAAAAGCCTGAACTGTTATATTAACATTTTCTCATAACCAGCTAATCTTCAGGGCTACTCTGTTTTTCCCCCCCCTCATATTTTGATGCTTTTCTCGTCCAATATAATCCCAAGCAGTGATATTCAGATCAAGGCCCTGGGGAAACCAGTCTGCAAATGGTAGTATTGCTTTCTACTGTTGTGCAAGGTTCACACATGCTTTACAGCATGCAGTCCTACCAATTATAGTACCTACTCTTTTAACTATGGTTGATGGTTTTCTCTATTTATTTCTCCCCTCACCTTCTCTGTACATATAAGCATTGCATACAAATATTGCCTTATTAACGTACAGCTGCTTTGGTCATTGACTTTTAGTCCAGTTCTTGAGTAATTTGACAAACAGACGCCCTTCCTTAAAAATCACTTCCTGCATGACTTTACTTGAGATTAAGCTATTTGTTGGACAAAACTTTGGCAAACAGATCAAATAAGGTGAAAATCTGTCTGTGAAGAGAAAAAAGTGCAAAAATTTTTTGCACTTTTTTCTCTTCTTCTTCTGCTATACACATATATAAGCTTAAATCCAATTCAGATGTGCACAGCTTTTTATGCTTGACTTTGCTTGTTCTCAAATACTCTAGGTACCTTGGTGGTTTGATACATTCCCTACACATGATATAAACTTTGGCCAAGTTTCATGGAAATAGTGCTTTGGGGATTATAAACATCACATAATTATATTTTCTTCTTTGCAACATAGCTGAAAATCAATGAAATTAGACAGAGAAAGTTTGAGAGCAGCAATTCTCAATCTTGCCCAAACTCTCAGTTGGATTTAGATTTGGACTTTCACAGGGCCATTCCAAAACAGACTGTGCTTTGGTCTAACTATTCCATTGTAGCTCTGTTTGTGTGTTTGGGGGTCCCTGCTGGAAGGTGGACCTCTGCGTCGGCGTTAAGTCTTTATGGCCTATTAGAGATTTTCTTTGTTTCCTGCATTTAGGTCCATCCACTTCATCATTAATTCAGCCCACCTTCCATGTTCCTGCTTAACATAACCATGCCATAAGCATGATGCTGCCACCCCCGTGTTTTAAGGTAGGGACAGTGTGTTTAGAGGGATGTGTAGTGTTACTTTCCCACCACTAATCCTCTTCTGAATATAAGTCAAATAATTCAAATTAGCCTCCCTCTGGAAACATAACTTCATCTGTTTATTTATTTATTTATTTTTACAATTCCTTTATTCTTGTGAAACTATCAGAATGGCTAGATTTGTGAGGAGTAAGAATAACAGATTTAGTGTTAACAGATAAGAATTAAATGCCGATGGACTTTATTTACAAATGAGGCGAATGGAAAACAGTTGGTTGAACTAGATTTTATTTTGAGGCATCAGAGTAAAGCTGGCTGAATAGAAATGTATGTCACACTATGTATTATTTTCCTTCCACAGTTATTAACTACTTTGAGATGGATCATCACGTAAAATCTGTATAAACTACAATGAAGTGAAAAAGTTAGGGGAGTGAATAATTTTACTTTACTTTAGAGCACTGATTCATCCCTAAAGTTAGGTGGCCTTTAAGGTTTAAATGATTCATAGGTCAGGGCTGGGTGGTTTAAAAAAGCAACGGAGGAAAAACAATACTTATAAAAGGATCAAGAAGTGGACTGAAAGAGGGAAATGGAGACACCCAAAGAAAAACTTTAAAAGACCTTCAGAAAGCCAGGACAGCTTGTGCTAAAGGCAACAGGTTTGGTTCATACAGAACAGAAAGAAAAATAATAATGGAAGTTTAATGTTTCTTCACATTTATATGCACAGTGAAAAAAAATATCTGGCTTAATATATACTTTAACATGGAAAGGATTTTAAGAAAAACATCTGGACAGAATGTTTCCAGCAAGAGTGAATGTAACAGCCAAAACATTAAAAGCCACGGAGGGAAAGCGACACGTTCACATCAGGAAACAAAACTGTAACTGAAATGAAGATCAAAACAGATACACACCCATATGAGAAAGGTGGCAGTTGAAGAGGACCAGAGCTCACGGAATGCAGACTCAACTTTTGCAGCGTCCAAAGAGGTTAGAGGAGGTTTTGCTGCGCTACATCATCATGATTTCCCCACAGAGGTGACTGCATACATGCAAGTAGCCACGCAACTCATCCCATAGACAAGCTGAGTGAAAGCAAAGCTCCAGAATAATCTGATCACTAACCCACCACAATGTCAAAGACGTCAGTCTCTCTATCTTTCTGGGACACTAGATCCACACAACAGCGTGTGAGGGCCCTCTTGTAATTATGGCTGGCTTGTAACTCTGCACCTAATAGTCGGGGTACGGGCGCTTTTAATCAGAAAAGTTGCAAATGGCATTAATCTTTCTTGTGTCGTCATAAGCTGGCAGAACGAGAGAAAATCTCCAGCTTTGCAAGGACTTAAGAATGATTATAAAACAGCAAAAATGCAATGCGTCAGACGAGCAGTTTCCATGACACTCTGTGGTTAACCTGTCCATACGCTGGTATGGCCTAGCTTTGCATGCGGATGCATGCAAATATTTCTGCACAAAATATGGCGTATGTAAAGTGACTCTTATCACTGTGGCTTAAAAAAAAGATGACAAAAATGAGCACATTGTTTCAGCAGCTTGGAACAGTGCATCAGTGCCTCTAAGACAAATGCATTCCTACAATAATAAATGATACAGCACGTCATCTATTATAACTATAGGGAGCGGCTTGAAAGGAAACTCTGCACAGGTTCTCCTAAACAGGAAATGTTTAGAGGTTTCTTTTCAAAGTCTAAGCAGTCTGTAACAAAAGACTTTAAGTGAATTTATAGACTCACAAGGCGAAAACGTGTTGTGGAAAAAGTGCATTTATTTTTGCTGTAACGGTAAACCTGAGTGCATGACTTACGTGACTTGTGACATACCTGTGACCAACGTAAGCCCACAGCTTTTTGGATAATCATTCACTGAGTAAAACATTTGTATATTTTCAGCACATTTGACTACCAGTAGAACTTTTTTACACCCTATAAACTAAACTTAACCAACAAAATGCAGGTTTTAAATTTAATCATGAATAAAACAGAGGATTAAATACGTAAATAATACACTGTAAATATTGGAAAGAGTTGTAAATAAAATAAAAATTCAGTGAAACAGTTTGTTGTTATTTATATTATTAAGAATAAAAATACAGGCTAAAAATATATAGCCTGTCCTGCACATTAGATAAATGTGTTTTCAGCAAATAAAATAAAACAATCCTAAATCTTTACATATTTTATGCTTTACTGTAAGGGACACTCACCTTTGCAGCAGCGACGTACGCGGTGACAGCTCTGTTGTGTTTTGGAGTGAACTGCCCAGAAATTTGCGTTTGCTTCCTAATAAGTTTGCAGCCCTTTTCTCGTAGATATTAATAACTTCACACAATTGGGCTAATAGAGACCCAGTGGGAAAAGCTCGCCGGGCACTTTTGCAAATTAACTGTAACTCATGGGAACTAGTGACATTTCCATCCCACGCTGACAGACAGACCCCTCCTCGTTCTTTAAGAGGGCAGAAAATAGCTTGCGCTGTGTAGGATTTGCTGGTTTATGATTGGCTGTAATCGTGGACTCCGATCTTTGGCAAAGCCAATCACGTTACAGAAAAGGGCAACAGCTGTGTTGAGCGTGTTTGATATCACAGCACCGCCCGGTTTACGGGGTATATCAATGAAAAGTTCCACCGCCCGGCGATGCTGGCCCAAATCAACAGAACAAGCCAACCTAAACACATATGAGCCACGCTTCGGGGAAATGATTATGGGAGATGTAGTCCTTTGACTAAGCTATTAGCGGTTTCTGTGAACGGCACAGGAGCAGCCTCAAAACTACATTTCCGCCATCTTTGGAAGCTCCAACAGCGCTTGCATCAGCGTCGACGGTGTACGCCGGCAAAGTTAGTTCCAGAGTCGCATGTCTTCTCTCAGAGAGACATAAGCAGAGAGACAAGAAACCCAGGACATAGCTTAATAGCAAGAGGAGCTGCCGCCGGCCCAATGGAGCTGTTTGTTGGTGAAGGCAACCCGCATTGTCTGAAGGTGTTAGCTGCACTGGAAGTGACAGGAGTTCAGTGTGGCGTTCAGTTCATCAACCACGAAGGTGAAGCGTGGCTAGCTTATTTCTTTTCTGCCTATGTTGCTATGTTCAAGTTGCACCCGCAATATTTTGTCAAAAAATAAGAATAAGCCTTTATCTTCACCTTCTCTAATTACAACTGAGCCCACTGTGACAGTGGGACAGCTGTGACTGTGTAACGACCGAGCTAGCAGTGTAACTAGCCCGCATTACTGTGTACGCCAGTGTCAGAATGAATGAATGAATGAATGAATGAAGTTACCGAATCTGGGAAGCAGCTGGAAAACACACAGCTACTGTGTTCGTTTTGTTTTGGTATTCCTGTTCCTGCCAGGTCACATGGCCTCTTTGTGCCACTCATAATAGCAATAAAAACGGACTCTTGAGTTTACCACAGTAACACGTTTGTTGTATCTGGCTTATTTTATTGAACATGTGGAACTGTGCTCTACAGAGTTGTCTCCATATATTTGTTCGTGGTAGTACATAAGAATGTATAATTAATATTAAAAAAAGTGGAAGGAGTACTTGTGGATTTGTATTTTAACATGATCCATGGTTGGCCAAAAGGGTCACAATCCAGTAAATTCATAAGTCAAGTGTGTCTATGTGATATTTTGAAAGAAAACATTATTAGATTAAAAAAGGTTACACATATTTATATTAATATTACATGAATATGCCACTCTTTTGTTAAAAATTCTTACACATCCACATTTAGCAGCTATGCCTTTAAGTACTTATCATCATAGTGAACTTATCAGTTTGCAAATCAACCCTAGGACGTTTTTGCCAAACATTTGTTTTTTGTTTTTTTACGATACTGTTTTAATTTATTGAGGTTTGCAAATATGTGTTTATCGTGCCACCACAATGCTTTCATCAAGTCCAGATTATAACCTGTCGTATGCCAATGGGTCTGTTGTTATGTAGTAATACAAAAAAAATATTAGTTACGCTTCCTTACGTTTGTTGAAGTAGATCTAAAAGGAAAACGCAAACATTACATTGTGTAGCAACTGTGCAAATAGAAATAATCCTCCAAGCCATTCAGTATGAGATAAAACAAATGTTTTTGTTTAGAAAAAAAATGTATGTGACATTTTAAGATAAATTCATGATCCTTCAAGACTAGGTTTAAAACTTTCCTTTTGGATAAAGCTAATAGTTGATTTAGTTTATCCTGAACTATGTCTTTAGGAATGCTAGAGGACATGATGACTACTTTGGCTCACTCTGTTGCATTCTCCTACTGCTCTCCATTTTTGCATTATTTCCTGCTATTTCAACTTTAAATTTTACGTTTTCTCTGTGTTTTTCCCCGCTTCATAGAGGCTACATCTGGCTTGCCGTTCTGTTTATCTGTGACATCATCCTGGAGGAGGGCATCAGATGGACTGCTGCTGGCAATGACTTCATGTTCTCCTTCTAGAGATGATACATTTGGCCCCATCTTTCAGTGTTTTTACGTTGTTTCTCTCCTAGACACGCTATTGGCTGAGCTTTTACTGTGATTAACTGTATGTGCTCTTCTTCATCATATAGATTTGAAAACTGGCTCAGAGCTTTTTTGCTCAACTGTGTTTCTCTTCTAGATGAAGCCACTACAGAAGCTTGCACTCCCCTAACCCTTTTACTTTTCTTTGGCATAGAAAATACACCTGGATCAGTGCTTCTGTGTTTTTTTATGTGTGTCTTCTTCTTTGTTGTGGCAGATGGCCGTTCACATTGACCCTGGTCCTGCTGGAGGTTTCTTCCTGTTAAAGGGGAGTTTTCCTCTCCACTGTCGCTATTTGTATGCTCGGTATGAGGGATTGCAGCAAAGTCAACGACTCAATGCAGGCAACTGTCCACTGTCACTACTTGCACATCCAGGAGGAGCTACAAGTCAACGAATGCTGCAGTTAGTGACTCAATGCAATCCGCTGGGTTTCCTCAGATAGAAAACATTGGCTTTTACCCAACCTGTCTGTTTGATTTGATTGAACTGAATTGCATATTTGCTCTAATTTCAGAGAAAGTGGTGCCTTTCCTCAGCCGTCCAGCTTTGCCAGCCCTTCTCCTGCCCAGTAGGCAGCACCTTTTCAGCCCCAACACTATTTGCAGGTGAATTGACTGCATGCAAATATTGGGAGTCTGTTGATTTTTAGAGATCTTTTCCCAATGTCTCAAATGCTAGATAGCGTTAATACACCAGAAGTTATTTGCCTTATCCCTATTTGTTTCACCTGCAGTGCAGATAGTTTGGGTTCAATTGCTGTAAGCAGAAACAAGTTAAAATTATAATGAAGTATGCTTGAATGATACTGAACAACATGGTTGGGGTTATGGAGTTGAAGTTCTGTGGCTTTTGGGTAGATAGTAGATAGTTCATTTGAAACCACAAATTTAATACACTATTAAAAAAAAGGCACATACATTTTTCTTTTCTGGCTGTCTGATGTTGAATTTGTCTGAATATCTCACACATTTGGTCAGTTAGGATTACCAAAAGTATTTGTATCTGCTCAACCTCCGATTAATGGATGAGAGCATTTTGTGTTGGTCTCATTGAAATCTGAAATCTACCAACATTCCCTTATTGTTTTATAAAAATACCTTTAATATGAAATGGCTTAAAATGTCAAACCTTTTGGGTGTCTTTCCTGCAGCTTCTGATGTAACGGAGTCAGGATTGTAACTATTAACGCCTTTTTTGTTTTAGTTCAAATTACCTCGGGTACTGAGATTAGGGCTTTGTTTCAGCCATTTCAAAACTTTTACCGTCTTGTCCTTACAACCACTTGATTAGAACATTACTGGTATGTTAGCACCCAAACTTGAACGTTCTTGCCAATGTCTTAAGATCTTGTTTCAATATTGACCGCATAATGTTTATTGCTCAAAGTGGACCAGTTCCTACTGCAGTAAAACACACAGACCATGAAGCTGCCACCCCCCACCCCCATGTCTCCAGAAATTAAGGGGTTAGTCCTTGTGTACATCTGCAAAGTGTAATTTAAGTTTCTATATGGCTTGTAAAGTAATGCTTGCTTCCTCTCTTAGTGCTCTTTCAGCTCTTGTTCCACTGTGGATAAAAATAGACGTTTACTCCGTGCCGAATCTCTTGGCTGTGAGGAAAAACTGGAATGTTTCTTTTTGTATACTGTACATAAATATCTGGTCTCAGTTGTGTGTATTTCTTTGTTGCTGAATGAGCTCCATGTGTTTCACAGAAGTGTTTTTATTTCTTTTTCCTACACAGATACCTGTTTGAGTTAAATGGACCAGAATCCAGTAATCAGTGCAACCAGTGGCTTGAGTGGGAAGCCACAGTCCTTCAGGTAAATTACCTCTGTTGCACAAACCCCTTCTCACAGATCTCTACACGGTTATAAACTGTGAACAAACAACCTTCTGTTTTACTTTGATTTCACAGCCTGTACTGTTCCGGGCTCTTCACATGGCAGTACTCCAGGGAAAAGGATCAGAAGAGGTGGCCAAGGTCCTTCAGGGCCCCCTAAATGTCTTGGACCAAAGTTTGGGGAAGGGCAGCACGACATATTTAACTGGGGTACAGTATCAAGTATATGACAGGATGCTGGTAAAACTGCTGATAATCATTAACAGAAACACCCACTCCTTCCAAAAATCAATAGACTATCTCAGGCACAAGAGCTTTCATCTCAGATGCTCTAAAGAATTCAACAGGAAGTCACTCCTGCCTGTTGCCATCAGGCTTTGTAACTCGTCACTTTATATTATTGCTTTATTTTCTTGTTTTATTCTTTTTTTAATGTTTGGCTATTTTGGTATCCCTTTCCTGCTTTGTACCTGGTGTCTGCTATGCAGACGTTGGAAGTTCCCGGTGGGGATAAATCTGCTGATTCTCTTTTAGGGTGCCTCCAGACAGTTTTTGTTACGCTTCTTTCATATATAGTGGGGTGGAAGACAGAGCTAATAGTTGTATTTATTCTTAAATAGTCGTATTAACTGACATACATGACATAGAAATCAGGGAATAATTAAATAGATTTTTTTTTATCAAAAATTGTCCTTGTGTCTTTTAAATTATGCTGCGTTCAAGGTGTCTTGCAAATCGGAGCTCAAAGCTGGAAATGATGTCCCTTTTGAGTTGGGTGCGTTCTGAGTAAGTTGGAAAACAGGGCTGGCAATAGCCATGTTTCTATCCGATTTTCATGCAAAGTTTGAGCTAACTTTTACAATGTCACAAAAAAGAAAATGCAAATTAGGCATGTTTCCATCCACTGGTTTGGAGGGAATTAACCGGGCCATGCAAAGCGTAATTTTGTCAGAAGTTGACATTACACACGGCTGTGATAAACAAGAAGTATGGACGGATAGCATGGACCACGCATCTAAGAAAAAAAGGAGAGAGGTTTTCAGGAATGTGTTGCTCTCGGGCCAGTTGTGATTGTTCCGTCATGTCAACTAGCATCGGAGATGTTACATGCAGGCCGGAGACGTAGAGAAAGAAATGCAATTGTTTGTGCGTTGTGGGGGTATCCAGGAAACAGCTGATCAGTCGTGTGAGGCAAATGTTCGCTACGTCAGAACTTATTAGGCAAATGTGTTTCCATCTCCTGCTTTGCGCTTTAAGTCTTTTCCCAAAAACCACCTCAAGTAAAAACTTTTCTGCACAACTGAGGAAGTTATTTAGAATTTTGCCGTTTCCATCAACCTTTTCTGATACGATACTTCAAAATAACGTTGATGGAAACATGGCTAGTAACTATTAGTGGCAATAACGGCGGGTTGTAAAATATTTCTTTCCTTTATACGCGTTATAAAACTAGAGGAACGTATTGTGTTTTTAATACATAAGATGGAAATATGTATGTGTGAATACGTGTACATATGTAGGGAAACAAGTAAATATTATAAAGCACTATCCCAGCACCTTGCCACTCAGACTTCATGGAGCATTCTAGTTCTTTCTCCAGCTAGTAGGAACCTCCATGTACAGAGAGAAGGGAGCATTAATTTTGATAAAAGATATGCATATAAGACCGGCAAGTCACGCAGGGTTAGTAGGCCGGATTAGGAAATTCCTACTAATGTCAAGCTTCCCCTTGGGGCAGCGCTGCTGTTAAAGCTGTCACAGTTCATATATGCCTGTTTACAATTTATTTACCTAAATTAGACCAGTTGGTTTAAAGTTTTGGTAGTTCTTTGCGTTTATTTGATGGAACTGAGACAGTTTATTAGATCGTTTGGTGGCACCGACGCTCTTTACAGCATGTAGGGCAGTTTGCTTTACTAACCCTAAAAGGCCGATGGATATATTTTAATGAACTATAAAAAAATGAATAAATAAAAATAACCACAAGGACTTTATTCTTTTGCACTTTTATGCATATTGTTTATCTTTCAGACCAATTATGCTGCTGTAGTGTCATAAGAACTAATAACAGTTTCTTCATTAATACCAGTTTTTTGTAGAGAAACTGACCATCGTTAAAGATTTCTTTTAATTATGATAATCTTATATTGTTCTTATCTGTATCAAATCATTAGTGTGCAGAATTGTGTGGTTATTTCTGAAATAATGTTAATTAGGTTTTGCTGTGTTTCAGGAAGCTGTTTCAGTTGCTGATGTTGTTTTATGGGGTGCGCTGCACCCCGTTTTATCTGACTCTTCTCTAGCATTGAGTAAGTTCAGCTTGGTTTTACGAAACCTTCATTTTGTAGCCATTTTTATTAGTTGCAATCTTCCACCTTGCTTCACTAAATCGTTGTTCCTCTCTTTATTTCCCCGCCTCCCCCTTTCAGGTGCTCATCAGTCTGTGAAGGCTTGGTTTGACCGTGTCGCTGCCGAGCGTGGCTGTCAGTCTGCAGCTCAGAAAGTGCTGCAGGGAAAAGGCCTGGAGGCCATGAGGAGCTACATGCAGAAGCAGCCTGCACCTCAGAGCAGCCAGGGCAGAGACGCACAGCCATGCAACAGCAGCCCTGCCGAGGTATCTGCTAGATCATCACTTTGCCTTTTTAAAACGTCAGGTGTTTTTACTGAAAAGTATAGATTTGAATGAACTTCAAAGCTAACAGTCGCTGCACCCATGACTATGCCTTAAGAAAAATCTAAATGCCAGGTTACAGGGATTTTGTTTCCCTCCCCTTTCATGCTATAAATGTAATATAAACGGCTCAACAACAAGTGCATGCAAAGGGTGTTTTAGGCTGTGTAGCATTCCTACCTATGTGGGGGAACATTTTATAATCAAACAGCTTCTCAGCTTGATTTCACCTTGTTTCCCAGTGAAGTAGATGGATTCACCGAGTCCTAAAAGAAATTATCACTTATTTTTGTTCATAATTAAGGGGAGCAATAATAGCTGGGTTTGAAGAATATGGATTAACCTTAGATCTCATTGGTGGGTTAAATTTTTCTTTTTTTTACATCATCTTTATCTCCTTTTTGGGCTTAGAGTGAGGAGGGGGATCGCGCTGTTTCAGAGGAGGAGATGGAAGCAGCGGTTCTCACCTGGGGGAAGGATTTAAACGCCTGCTCTCAGGCAACAGAAAAACAACATCCAATGTAAGTGGTGTAAGCTCATATACTCAGTGTTGTTTTATGCTGGGGGCATTGTTTCAAGCTCGCTCATTTCTCGTGGGAGAGTATGATATAACGTTATCTCGCGATGATGGCACAAAGCTGGAAAAGCAACCATTTAGAAACGACCGGGTTTTTAAATGTTTGAGCCCTTTTGTCGCCAAACAGTATGCCACAAGAGGGCAAGCGGAACGTCCTCATCACCAGCGCCTTGCCTTACGTCAACAATGTTCCCCACCTGGGTAACATCATTGGCTGCGTCCTCAGCGCGGATGTCTTTTCCAGGTAGGAATTTAAATCCCGTTCTCTCTTCCACGTCTTGTGTTGCACCTCTAAGCGCTGCCTACCCTTTCCCAGATACGGCCGCCTGCGAGGGTGGAATGTGTTGTTTGTCTGCGGCACGGATGAGTACGGCACAGCGACCGAAAACAAGGCCAGAGAGGAGGGCCTGACGCCCAAGCAGATATGCGACAAGTACCACGCCGTTCACTCCAGCATCTACAAATGGTTTCAGATCGACTTTGACTTCTTCGGGAGAACCACCACGGAGAAGCAGACGGAGTAAGCTTTTTGGCTCTTTAAGGCCCTCGAAGAGAAGAAAATAGTCACAGAATTTGAAAAATGTATTACAGGATTTTTATAGGAAAAACCTTTATTATCACAGAACTCTTTGGCGGTAATCAAAAGCTCATTTTATGGCTCTGATCGTGACACAGGTTGATTTTTGATGGAGAGTGGAAGGATCAACGTACTTTGACTTATTATAAAATTACATAACGAACAATAGGATTACTGTAATGTTGTACATACTGGTGCAAAAGTTTATCCTTCTTAACCACAACATTTTATTTTCCTTGTTTTTTGAGATTTTACAATATATGAAAGTTCTACGTTGGTCACTGCTGCTTGCTTTTAATGATTTATTTTAACCTGAAAGAGTGACATGACTGGAATTCAAAACATTGTTTTGATTCTATGAAGTTGCAAAAAGTCAGAAAAACTAGGAAAGCTTGATAAAATTTATATTCCGCGTGTGATTAAACTAGAAGGCACACGAAAAAATAACTTCAGTTAACTGTATGAAATATTTAAAAAAATCTGCTTTATGCAAGCAAACATTTTAACATATCAGTCGTATTATAATCCATGATAAAATTGCCAAATGTGAAACAAATATGGGAAAATGTTGTAAATGTGGAAGATGTGCTTCCCCATGACTTCCACATGTGAAACATGCTACGATGCATTATAGTTTTAACATGTGAAGCACATGGGGGATAATATTCCAGATGTCAAAGAGTTTCCACCTTTGCTTCACTTATTATTACACAATATAATTATCACAATGAAACAGGCGCATTTCCCACAAGTGGTAGATATCCTACATGCATTTAACATCTTAATGTGTAATATAATTTCCACATGCGAAACACGTTGGGGAAATACACATCTGCAAAGGTTTTCCACATGTGCTTCCCATGTTTCTGCACAATATAATGTAAAACATTTTACATTTCCACATGGCTTTCACTTATTATTCTTATCCATCTATCCATTCTCTTCCGCTTATCCGGGGTCGGGTCGCGGGGGCAGCAGCTTCAGTAGGGAGGCCCAGACGTCCCTCTCCCCAGCCACTTGGGCCAGCTCCTCAGGAGGAATCCCAAGGCGTTCCCAGGCCAGCCGAGAAACATAGTCCCTCCAGCGTGTCCTGGGTCTCCCTCTGGGTCTCCTCCCGGTGGGACATGCCCAGAACACCTCACCAGGGAGGCGTCCAGGAGGCATCCTGACCAGATGCCCGAGCCACCTCAACTGGCTCCTCTCAATGTGAAGGAGCAGCGGCTCTACTCTGAGTCCTCCCCGGATGACTGAGCTCCTCACCCTATCTCTAAAACCGGGCGTACACTGTACGAGTTTTTCCCCTTTTCGGGCCGATTCTTCAGTCGTGCGAGCATTTTTTGAATCGGGCCGAATTTCAGCTTGATCGTAGAGGGGGGGAGGAGGGGGGACTGGCTTCTCACGACTACCTCCCGATCAGGAATCGGACGGTCGGTGAAAATCAAACATGTTTGAAATTCAGTCGGCTGTCGTGAGGTTTTCGTGAGCGCATCCTGCTGTTCAAGCAGAGCTACGAGGGGGCGCCCCTGAAGCGACCTCCGCCCGGCCCACTCGCGGGGGCGTTGGGGAGGGCGGCAACGCGCTGGCCGCCTGTTTCGGCACTCCTCCGCGGTCCGCGCTGGCCGCCTGTTTCGGCACTCCTCCTCGGCGGCGACCTGCCGTGCGCGCGGCCGCCGGTGCGTCTCGTCCCTCCTCTCTCCCCTCCGTTCCCCCGACGCCCGGTGTCTCCTGCGGGCCTCGCCAGAGCTGGGCTCGACCCCCTGCTCTGGGTCCCTGTCACCCACCGTCGCTCGCCTGCCTCTGCCACCACAGCGAGCGGTCCCAGAGGGGGCACGACGTACAGTGTGAGCAGTCCGGTCGCGTCCGAGCGCCGCGCCGCACAGATCATGAGCGGTGAACTTTTTAAACCCCGCGGTTCCGTCGCACAGTTTGAGATGTATATAAGTACAACGACTGAAAAACTCGTACAGTGTATGCCCAGCTTAAGGGAGAGCCCAGACACACTACGGAGAAAACTCATTTCGGCCGCTTGTATCCGGGATCTCGTTCTTTCGGTCACGACCCAAAGCTCATGACCATAGATGAGGGTAGGAACGTAGATCGACCGGTAAATCGAGAGCTTGGCCTTTTGGCTCAGCTCTCTCTTCACCACAACGGATCGGTACAGCGCCCGCTTCACAGCAGACGCTGCACCAATCCGCCTGTCGATCTCCCGCTCCATCTTCCCCTCATTCGTGAACAAGACCCCAAGATACTTGAACTCCTCCACTAGGGGCAGCACATCCTCCCCAACCCGGAGGAGGCACTCTACCCTTTTCCGACTCAAGACCATGGTCTCAGATTTGGAGGCACTGATTCTCATCCCGGCCGCTTCGCACTCGGCTGCTAATTTATTATTGCACACTATAATTAGCACGAGTGGAAACACGTGGAAAGTCTTCCCTCGTGTGTTTCTGCCGTTAAAACGCATTAAAATGTTCCCCGTGTGTTTTTACAAAATATAACCCTCACATTTGTTTCACATGTTGAAACACAACACGATTGTCATGTGAAACATGTTAGAAAAAGAGTTCACATCCAGAAGGTTTTCCCACACGTGTTTCCAATGGTTTTAAAACGTGAAACCTTTGGACAACATTTTACATGTGGGATGTTTTCCCACACGCATTTCACATGTCAGCACATGATATAATTGACAGGTGGGAAACGCGTGTGGGACGAGCATTCACATATGGAAATTTATATTTTTATCAAGTCTTATAAGTCTAATAATTAAAGCAGAAAGGAAGGCTAGATCCAAATCAAGTTAATCCAATTCATTCCGCTGCTTAAAAAGCTGCAGTCTTGCTACAGATTTACATAAATGTTTGCTGCCATCTTGAACCTTTTACACTGTTTGATCAAAGGTCCCTGAAGAAGGATGGTTTGTCCAGGAATCAGAGCTCCAACTTTGTACTGGGGAAATTTCCCATGGACACCACAAGTAATCCCATGAGTTTCACATGGACATTACTTGTAGTTTCAGTAATGGTGTCCCGATACTGGTATCTGTATCGGTTCCGATAGCAGCGTCAAATACTCATACTTGTACTTGTAAAAGCAACCCGATACTCTGAACCAATACCAGCTTTCCTCGTGGGCTGGGCTACGCTGCAGCTCAAAGGCCAGATATCACTCTATACCGGGTAGTGGTGCTGTACACCAAGAGGTTTGCTGACCCTCCAAAAGAAAAAGGAGAGAAGATAACTGAAGCTCTAACCGAATTTATTTACTCTGTATCGGTACTTGGATTCGGCAAGTATCTAAACTAAAGTACTCGTACTTGTACTCTGTCTGGAGAAAACTGGTGTAAGGACACCCCTAACTTTTAGTGTTTGACGTGTTTTCACATATCTCACACAGGATGTTTAACATGAAATTTCTCATGTGCTTAGTCACATTCTCATGTTTTTTTGCACATTTCTGCACATAAAATACCTTTTCTTTTCCATAAGGAAGGTGACATTTTAACTTTCAATATTATGGCTTGTCACTGAAATATTACTTAAAGACAAATTTATTAGTATCAGGTTGTGTTCAAGAAATTATATTTTGGATTTATCAATGTTTGTATGTAACACAGACAGATGTGTTGCAAAGATTGTTTTGTTTTTTAAGATGGGAAGTGGCCTCTGTATGTGAGGCGCTGTGCTCCAGAGAAGCTCAGACCTAAATCCAAGTGCTTGTACCCCAAATATGATAACAGGGATCGAAAGTCTTGTTTTGGCCTTTGCTTTGATATAAGGCAACTTGAAAAGGCATCAGAAATCAAGCTTCTGCACCATGTTCTTAAAGAAATAAAAACAGCCCCTCAGATTAAAGACTTTTGACTTGAAGTGCTGGAGGCTTAGCTCTCAGATTTTAGGTTTACCAGCCCCCAACCAAACCATCGCGTCTATATCGCCTCAGCTTTAAGGTATTCCCCATCAATAACTTCAACTCCCCATTCTTGATGTTCCACTACATAAATGGCTGTATTTTTATTGCTTTTCTAAATAAATTGTTTTATGTCAAAAGTTCATTAGTGAAACTGTCAACATACAGGACATATCCCGACCTAAGCCAGTTGTTCCTGTATTTGATTGTATTTTTCACTTTTTCTCCTTCCACATTACTGACAATATTCAAGAACTCATCCGACCGCGGCTCTTCCTTGTTTTCAGGATCGCTCAGGATATTTTCTGGCGACTCCAGAAGAACGGGTTCCTTGTAGAAGACACGGTGGAGCAGCTTCGCTGTGAAAGCTGCCAGCGCTTCCTGGCTGACCGCTTCGTCGAAGGCACATGTCCCCACTGCAGCTATCCAGAGGCTCGCGGTGATCAGTGTGACAAGTGTGGGCGCCTCATCAACGCCGTGGAGCTCAGGGTGAGTTTGTGCCTCTGAAGTGGCTGTGGGAGGTTATGTCAAAAGTGACGTTTTCTCGATTTCTTTTCTAAAAACAAAAGCAAGGGGAAAACATCTCATTCCTTTACTGTCACAACACTAACAATATCTTTTTCACACCTGCCACCTTCCTGTTCTTCTCTGGGGTTCCTAGACAATATTCAGTGAGGTGAATAACAAAGGATAACCATCGTCATCCCTTATTTATATTATGCAAAGAAAGTACATAAGACACGCTCTCAAAAAAGTATAGATTGAAATTATCATATGTAAAAAAAAAAATTATCAATCAGAAGATAAAAATCCTGGTTCTTTGAAAAGCCATTGTAAGTTGGAATGTTATGTATTTATTTATTTATTTATTGGTATTTGTCACAGCTCTAGTGGCTCGCTTTTTTTATGAAAGGCTGACAGGAAGGGGGGTGGAAGAGGGGGAGAGACATGCGGCAAAGGACTGCGGATCGGATTCGAACCCGGGTTGACCGCGTCGAGGACTAAGGCCTCCGTATATGGGTCGCGCTACCTGCTGCGCCACGAGCGCACCTGGAATGTTATTTTTATGTCATAATCTAGATCAGTCTGCTGGTAATACTATAAACCTGTAGTTATAAGAAATTAGACCCAGACTGGATCTAACAATAAGTGCAAAACTTAAGTTTCATCACTGTGGCTTTGGGTTATTTTAAACTCAAATCTCCGCTGCTTCTCTTCTCTATTAATTACTTTTTTGAGATTTTTTACGGTTGAAGGATTAGGAACTGGAGGGAAAACCTAGAAAAGTGTATTTATGCTTCACTGAATAAAAACAGTTGTCAGCCGCACTGTTGCATACTGCTCTTGAGCAGCTGGATCACAGTCTGGTACGGCAGCTCTACCGCGGCGGACAACAAACGCCTGTGGGGAGGGCTGAAGACAGCGGAGAAGATCAGCAGGACATCTATCACTGCAGAGTCCACAGAGGAGCTGCCACCAGCCTCAAACACCCCACCCGCCCTCAGCATGGACTCTTCACACCTCTCCCCTCAGGCCGGAGGTAGAGAAGTGTGAAATGCAGGACCTGCAGTTTGAAGAAGTCATTTTTCACCCTCTGCCGTCACTGCTGACAGTTCTCGCTGCTACTAATCTTACTGCTGTTTTATTTGGCACTCCGTCCTCTGCTCGTTGCACGCAGCTCATTTAGAACGTTTCCACTGTCATTTTTTTTGGTATATGTGCATATTGCTGGTATGCCATCTGATTTACTGACAGTTCTTTTCTCTTTACTTTATATTATTACTTCCCTCCCTGGGCTGCCACCTTACCATGGTGGAAGGGTTTGAGTGTCCCAATGACCCTAGGAGCTATGCTGTCAGGGGCTTTATGCTCCTAGTAGGGTCACCCAAGGCAGACAGGTCCTAGGTAAGGGACCAGACAAAGAGCAGCCCAAAACCCCCTTATGATGAGTATGATAAATGGACGTCATGTTCCCTCGCCCGGACGCAGGTTACCGAGGCCCCACTCTGGAGCCAGGCCTTGAGGTGGGGCACGTTGGCGAGCGCCTGGTGGCTGGGCTTTTGCCCATGGAGTCCGGCCGGGCTCAGCCCGAAGAGGAAACATGGGTCCCCCTTCCGACGGGCTCACCACCTGTCGGATGGGCCAAAAGGGTCGGGTGCATTGTGCAATGGGTGGCAGTAGAGGGCGGGGACCTTGGCGTTCCGATCCTCGGCTGCAGAAGCTGGCTCTTGGGACGTGGAATGTCACCTCTCTGGTGGGGAAGGAGCCTGAGCTCGTGCGCGAGGTTGAGAGGTTCTGACTAGAGATAGTCGGACTCACCTCGACGCACCGCTCTGGCTCTGGAACCAGTCTCCTTGAGAGGGGCTGGACATTCTTCCACTCTGGAGTTGCCCCTGGTGAGAGGCGCCGAGCTGGGGTGGGCATACTTGTTGCCCCTCATCTCGGTGCCTGTACGTTGGGGTTCACCCCGGTGAACGAGAGGGTGGCCTCCCTCCACATACGTGTGGGGGGACGGGTTCTGACTGTTGTTTGTGCTTATGCGCCAAACAGCAGTTCAGATTACCCACCCTTTTTGGAGTCCTTGGAGGGGGTACTGGAGAGTGCTCAACTTTGTCGTCGTTTCATCTGACCTGCGGTCGCATGTCTTGGACACTCGCGTGAAGAGAGGGGCGGAGCTCTCCACCGACCGCTACCTGGTGGTGAGCTGGCTCAGATGGTGGGGAAGGAAGCCGGTCAGACCTGGCAGGCCCAAACATACTGTGAGGGTTTGCTGGGAATGTCTGGCAGAGTCCCCTGTGAGACGGAGCTTTAACTCCCACCTCCGGGAGAGCTTTGAACACGTCCCGAGGGAGGCGGGGGACATTGAGTCTGAAAGGACCATGTTCTGCGCCTCTATTGTTGAGTCGGCTAGTCGGAGCTATGGCCGCAAGGTTGTCGGTGCATGTCGCGGCGGCAACCCTTGAACACGCTGGTGGACACCAGCAGTGAGGGAAGCCGTCAAGCTGAAGGAGTCCTATCGGGCTTTATTGGCCTGTGGGACTCCAGAAGCAGCTGA
Source organism: Fundulus diaphanus (assembly GCA_037039145.1). Taxonomy (NCBI): domain Eukaryota; kingdom Metazoa; phylum Chordata; class Actinopteri; order Cyprinodontiformes; family Fundulidae; genus Fundulus; species Fundulus diaphanus. The sequence continues at coordinate 17,618,223 of CM073126.1, forward strand.
TGTGTACCGGCAGTCAAAGCAGCAAGCGGCTCGGCTGGTCGCCAAGGCAAAAACTCAGGCGTCTCGAACGCCTTGGGATTCCCCCGGAGGAGCTGGCCCAGGTGGCTGGGGAGAGGGACGTCTGGGTCTCCCTACTGAAGCTGCTACCCCCACGACCCGACCCCGGATAAGCGGAAGACGATGGATGGATGGATGGATGGATGGATGGATGGATGGATGGATGGATGGATGGATGGTATTACTTCTCCTTTGTATTGGCATTCAGGGTGTAGAGCATCGGAGGGATTTCATTACACAAGGAAACATGTTTGTGTATATGACAATAAATGTTAAAATGAGGTCAACTTTTATTTCAAATGCATTATTTCTTGTCTTCTGTGCACTTGGAGAAATGTTTTTTGTTTTTTTATGTGGAGACATCGGTAAATTTAATAACACCGTAACCTGTCATGGCTGTCATTGGAGGTTTGTTTAGTGCTCTGGAGCTTTTTAGAAGACTTTTACTTTCCTAGACGGATTAATAATCATCAATTTGGAAAACGTAGAGGTCTACAATACATAGATTTGAAATGATTGTTGATTTATTTATTTTTTTCCCCCCAGGAACCTCAGTGTAAAGTCTGCAGGCAGACTCCAGTAATCCGCTCCTCCAAACATCTCTTCTTGGACCTGCCAAAGGTAAAGTTTTGACTCTGATTTGCGATCCTCGTGTTTGTCTGTTACGTTGCTGTGCTGGGCTTTCTAGCTTTCAGGAATCAAGACAAGAAATCAAGGTTAATGCATATGAAAAAAACATTTCATTGCTTGTTTAGGTTAGCTATCTGGAAATATGTGGGGATGTTATTGTACAGACTGCGCTACATTTTTAAAAGCCTTACCTTAGATGTAATAAATATGTTGCCCAGGAATTCACATTTTCTTCCTTTTTTTTAAATGCAGCTGGAAAGTCAGTTGGAGCAGTGGCTGGAGAAGTCTACCAGCTCAGGAGACTGGACAGCAAACGCCAAACAGATCACTCGCTCCTGGCTAAGAGATGGACTGAAGCCGCGCTGCATCACCAGGGACCTGCTCTGGGGAACGCCAGTACCTCACCCTGACTTTAAAGAGAAGGTTTGCTCTGATTACTTACAGTAAAATACAGAAACAGACTCTACTTTTCTTGGCACACTGAGCATTCTTTGTTTCTTTTTAGCCATTATTGTGTTCAGATATGTTTGGTTTGCACTTTCTGACATTTTTGCTTGATTTTCAGACGATGGTTGTGTTTTAGGTGTTTGTTTTAGAAATTTCAAAAGCCATAAGAGATCAATTCCTTCAACTAACAGTTGTGTATTAAGCCTTGATTTGATCTAAACTATGGCTACGCAAAGAATGGCAAGTAAAGATTGAAATTGCATCTTTTGTTTTCAGGGAGTGCTTAATTTTAGGTCGTTTGTTTTTTCCTGTGTACATTTGAGTTTAATTTATTCAACTCTGAAGTCGTCTTACCAACTGGTGAAGAAAGAACTTAACGCTGAGTAAAGAAGAGATTTGAAATTCACATACTTAATGTTTAGATAAATTACCTTGAAGTTCAGATTATTATGGATTATACTTTGAAAAATTACTGAACAATTCTTTCCACAGATTTAAAATGTCAGCCACGGTTAATTTCTTTATCTAAACAAATGTATGCCTCTGTTCCTGTGTAGGTGTTCTATGTGTGGTTTGATGCCCCCATTGGTTATCTGTCCATTACTGCCAACTACACCGACCAATGGGAAAAGTGGTGGAAAAATCCTCATCAGGTACCAGACTCCCATTGAGGCATACAAGCGACTAGTGCACAACCAAGACACAGATATTTGTCCTCCATTTCACCCAGAACGGGTCCAGTTGTGCTTTATTTTTCATTTCCCCTTTTTTCTACCCTTCAGTGGAACACGCATCTTACACTTCACACCATTTAAACCCCGATGTGAAACGGATAGAAATCATTTGTATTCAGCAGAATCGCAACCGCCTTAAAGCACGCACAACTGTAAAAATAGAAACATACTGAACGTCTCAAAGAAACCCTTCCCCTGGGATGATTAACGATCCATACAAGGTTTGATTTTTGTGCTATTTGTGAAGTTCTCTGCTCCAGATTTAACCACACAGAGACTTCCGGTTGATATTTTTAAGATCTTGACTCGCATAGCTTCCCCACGCATAAACCAAGAAGTGTCTGAAGAAACTGACAGGTCTCCTGACATGTTAATGTACAAGGAGACAGGACTGACCCGTACTGTGACATGCTCGCTCTCTCTTAAGCCTCGCCGATTCTTCTCATCCCTCTTGTTGTAAAGCCCTGGGATTGAGGCTCTCTTATGAGAGTGGATGCCCTGCATGTGCAGGGGGGGGGGGGGAGATGGGGTGGGTGGGTAGACCAGATAAGTCCTCTTTGAACTGGATGATCTCATGATGATCTAATATGATGTCATCCTTAGAGTGCAGTGTTGTCTCTGCCACCAGGTGGAGCTGTACAACTTCATGGCGAAGGACAATGTGCCGTTCCACAGCGTGGTGTTTCCCTGCTCCCTACTGGGAGCCCAGGACAACTACACTCTGGTCAACCACCTAGTCGCCACTGGTAGGCGCTTGTGACGACTGATCTGGTTCACCCCCTTATTATTTATTCATGTGATGCCTTTTATGTGAAGATTCAGCTGACTTCACAATAGAAAGTGTGTATTCAGAGCTGCTTGCTAGACTTTCGCTGGGCGTTATCCCTCATTTTTACTCTTTAATTCCACAGAATATCTGAATTACGAGGACACAAAGTTCTCCAAGAGCCGTGGTATTGGTGTGTTCGGTGACATGGCGAAGGACACGGGCATCCCCTCGGATGTATGGCGGTTCTACCTCCTGTACGTGCGTCCAGAAGGACAAGATTCGGCTTTTTCTTGGGCGGACATGGCTCTAAAGAACAACTCTGAGCTGCTCAACAATCTGGGAAACTTCATCAACAGGTAGCGGCGAAAGAGTTGAACGATGTCTGTTGTCTTACTAACTTTAGGTTTCACCTGTTAAAGGACAAACCTTTAACAGGTGCTTCTGAATTCAGGTTTCTACAGAAATCCTAACGTGCAGATGACGCGTTTTTAGGTAGTTCAAAGTTATAGAAGGTTTTCTATGTGATAGACCAAAACAAACTAGTGCTTAACTGAAGTGAAAGGAAAAATCCAGTTGCTTTAAACATGATCTAATTAGCAAATGGAAAATGTGGAAAAATGTTATCTCAATATAAATGTAGCACCCCGAACACACCTTCACTGTGCGACAGGGTGGTGGCAGCATCGTTCTGTGGGGGTGCTGGACAGAACTGGAAGGAAAGCAGCTAGAGGCTGTTAAAGACTGGGGCAGGGATTCAGTTTTCAGAAGCCCCAAGACCCTAAAAATTCAGCTGAAGCTACGGTGAAAGGGTTTAGCTCAAAGCGTTTTCATGTGCGTGTCACCGGGTGAGAGACGGGGTGCAACCCTGGACCGGGCGACATAGAGACAAATAGGACAGACTCATTCCTAAGGGCATTTTATAGAGACTAATTAACCTAATGGTCATGTATTTAGACTGGGAGGAACACTGCGTACCCGGAGAGAACCCACGCGTTCACAGGGAGAACATGCAGAGAGACCCAGGACCTTTTTACTGCAAGGCGACAGCACTGCTACCTGCACCACTGACCAACCCGCTTAAAATTCCAATAATAGAAAATCAGGGTTTTGGTTGTAATGTGGCAAAATGTGGACAACTTTGAGGGGCAAGATTTCTTTTGTCTTTTCTGTTTTACTTTAACAGTTTTCAGTCATTGCTGAGAGCAAAACTGGGGCAACGCATCTCAAGTTTCTCCCTCTCCCTACAAGGGTTTCACTCAAAGTAAATATGCAGCAATACTGTCATCAAGTCCAATTAACAACTTGTGCTGTACTCTTTGGAAAGAAGTCTGTTACATCAGTAACTGTTACAAGACGTGCACCCTCGTTTTCTAAATTTATTTGGGATGGCGTAATTTAGCCCTAATTACATCGCCTCAAATGTTTTTTAAAAGATCAGTGTTAAATCCCACTTCAAAGATATTTCTCAGCAGCTTTTTTCCAGAGTACCTTGATCTTCAAAAATTGGTCTCGGGCAGCAACGTTGATGTCTAATTGGTTCAAAAATATCTGGTAGATTGCATCCTGCCTTAGGTGGAAAGAGTTCTGCTAATTCAGAAAAGAGATTCTGACCTTCCCCGGATCCAATCCCTGAGTCGTTACATCATTAGTGAAAATGCGTCCGCCTTAAACCGCTCATTTTCAGGTTGGGAAAGGAACGGAGTCAGGGCTTCTGTCTGATTGGTGTTCAATAAAAGCGTTTGGAGTAGACAAATACGTAGACAAACAAATGTAGGATGTATAAAAAAATATATAGCTTGTACATTGACAGTTTAATTAATTAATGACAAAATCAATTTAAAGGCGTAGTTTACTGAAACTGCAGAGCTCTTGTTTTTGGTCTAAAAAGACCAGATTAGACATGTAAAATATTGAACATGATGTTGCATCAGAAAAAAGACACATGAAACTTTAAAAAAAAAAAAAATGCCGTTCTTCAGATGTGACTGCATTCAGGCAGTACGCTGAACAACTGTACAGCGAGGCGTTGTGGTAGATATGACAGCAAAATGTATAATTTATACATAAATTAGCAAGTCAAGCAGCATGTCCTTCACTGGTTTCGCCCTCACCTCCTTTTTTTTTTCCCTCTCAGTGATTTTCTGTTCGCTTTCCAACTCCACTATAAAAAAAAAAATATTCTTGCAGGTTTAAATATGTTCTGTTCTGTCTTTCAGAGCTGGTATGTTTGTGACCAAGTTCTTTGAAGGATGTGTGCCTGTGATGGAGCTACAGCAGGAAGATAAGAAGCTCCTGGCTGTGGTGGGCTGGGAGCTGCAGCAATACATCCAGCTTATGGACAAAGTCAAGTAAGACGCTTGGACAGAAATCGATAGGTTTAACTGAAATTATGGGGAACAAAACCGTGTTGGAGCAGTGTGTTAATTAGGTGGCTACCTCTTTGTTTGATACGTTTCACCAGGATCCGTGATGCCCTGAAACACATCCTGAACATTTCTCGCCATGGTAACCAATACATTCAAGTCAATGAGCCCTGGAAGAAAATAAAGGGCGGGGAGTCAGAAAGGTGAGAGGATGTTTTACACAAACACACACACAGCGGCTCTGAGAAGTCCACACATCACTGTTAAAACCCTGGGTTTCAAGGCTAATTAGATCATTACAAAGTTTCTTACTTTTTCTGTCTATAATGTGACCTTTATCCTGTGTAATTTGACTGAAAAGCAAAGTGATCTGTCAGTTGGGAAATGTAAAAGCAAAACTGCAGCAATTTGGTTGCAAATAAATTAATACTTTACTGAACCGCCTGTTGATTTAATTTCAGTATTGAGTCTTTTTTGACGGGAGTCTAGCAGCATCCCACACCATGACTTGTTAACATTTGCTCGCTCTCGCTTCCTTAAGGTTCAGATTTTTGTCACATTTAGCTCTGGACTCTTGGTCAACCATTTAAAAGCTTCTGGCAAAGTTATTCTTTTGTTGATTTGGGTGTAAACTTGGACAACTGGAAAAGAAAATCTCTCATCTTCAGTTTTCTAGCAGACCTCTGCAGGTTTTGAGTCAATATTAATATTCACAGTCTCATCGCCCTTGGTTTAAAAAAAAAAACAAAAACGGTTTAATCTAAAGGACAGTAACTGTTGACCATAATGAAGCATGTTTCACTGAGCCACTCTGTTTTTTTCCCCCAAATCTACGGTTTGAAATTGTGGCCCAGAGTTCCAGTTTGGTTCCTTCAGACCGTAACACACACTCCCACAAGGTTCTGGGACATTTAACTTGCTCCGATTCTTATCTTTAAAATAAAAGGCTTCTGTCTTCAACCCTCTTAGTTTGGACATATGGAAAATACAGCAGCTTGTTGCCATGTAGAAAAGAACTACTACATGTACATTTCTGCAGCTTTTTCATTGTCGCTGTCGACCTCTACACGGCTTCCCTGACCATTTCCCGTCTCGTCTTCTTTATGTTTGGAAAAACATCAGTTGTTGCCACTGTTAGATAAGGCTGTGTTAAAAATTCACTTGCCAAGCTCAAGTGTTACGCTATAAAGAGCAGAATAAGAAAAAGGCGAATGAATCCATGCGTCTTTATCAAACGGCCACTGATTAAACATTTTGAATGACTGAATTACTCCTTTAATAATTATTTTTGCAACAGTAGGAATCATTGTCGCATTTCAGTTTTAAATAAAAGAAGCTAGATGAGATTTTCAGTTTTGAAATCGTTTGTAGCCACCATATTTTAATATTCTTTTTTATTCAGCGCGGTCAGACTCTCCCACCATCACTCAGCCTGCATTCACATTGGCGACGCACCTGATTAGCTGATGTGAAATGTTTGTCTCTTTCAGGCGGCGCGCCGGCACGGTGACGGGTGTCTCTGTGAATATCGCCTGCTTGCTGTCGGTGATGCTGCTGCCTTACATGCCAGCGGTCAGCCAGACCATCAGGGACCAGCTCAACGCGCCTCAGTCTTGCATCAATACCATGCTGCAAGGCCCCGGCACCTTCGTGTGCGCCCTGAGAGCGGGCCACCGCATCGGCGCCGTGAGTGTGACCTTGACGAATGCGAAGCACGAGTGGCACCTGTGCAGACACACGAACCCGCCGTACTGTCGAAGCAGGGTGATACAATGAGAACGCAACAGTCTGTCACGATTTCAGGGCTGTCAGGAGCGTTGCAGTTTCGTGAACACACACAAACTCAATCGCACACACACACTTTTTTGAATAATAGGATATGCAGTGTGAGGAGGCCTCCACCTGCCATCAAACAACAAGTTTCTCTCCGGCCATTTGACCCTTCGGGTCTAATTGGGGTGTCTTGTCTGTGTCTGGTGGCGTTGACCTTTACATGAAAGTAGGAGACATCAGCGAAGACAGGACCACGCAAAGCTTAACTAGACACTGCGCTGCTCTGGTGCAGTTTCATTAAGTGTGACTAAAACTTTTAAAAAAATCTCAAAGGAAATTATTTACTTTCTTGCGTAATCCCCTTTATTCAAAGATGAGCTACGCTAGCCTTGGGCTGAATCGACTTTTCTTCTTCTTCTTTTTTTTTTATTCCTGCATATCTATCCGTTTAAATTTTTGCCTCTCACTGCCTGCTTCCCAACCCGTTTCTTTCCCAGGTCAGTCCGTTATTCCAGAAACTGGAGGCGGATCAGATCGAGGCTTTGAAGAAGAGGTTTGGTGGACAGCAGGTAATTTTGATGTTTACGATGCGTAATGGTCTGTGTGGTCATGTGTCGATGTAGATTCATCATCGTTTCTGAAAAGTGAAATAAGAATATACAACGTGTCGCTGTTCAGACTGTCAGGCTGTCATCGCGGATTAGAATTCACTCTTAATTGGAGTGACTGTTTGTTAAAAACAAGATGTAGGGAACATGTTTCCTGAATGCATAAATGATGTATGGTGTATCCGTCATATAGATAAAAAAATAATCCCTCTCTAATCCTTGCCTCCAGCCTGAAGACGAACCGTCTAATAAGAAGGTATTGAGTGGCGTTTGTTTGCGAGGAGTGGGTCCACACTGGTGTTGCTTGTCAGTGTAGATTAACGAATGTCCTCACTAACACTAGCAGCTAATTTAATGTCTTGAAATTTTTTTTTTTCCCCGTCCTGGTTTTATTCGCCGCCAGCTATTTTAGAACTTACAGAATCTCACCGACGCTTTGAGTGTTTACACAAAGAAACCAAGCAGTCAGAAGAAGTAGCCACTGAAACACCCGCTGCACGTCTTCGTCTGTTTACACCAGGTTCAGATTGGTGCCAGCGCCCGGCCCGCTGCTGTTCCCGCTCCTGCCGCCGTTGCCAAAGTCCAGGCGGCGGTCGGATCGGACCCGGAGAAAGCCAAGCAGCTTGCGAAAGCCGTAGCCGAGCAGGTCAGAGCGCTAGCATTCAGCGAGATCTTCCTGATCCATCTAATTCAAATGGGATTGGTAGTCTGTCGTTAGTCGGATAGAAAATATTTTCAGTGTTTTTACGCTTGAACTTTTTGTTGGTAATTGTGTTTTTCTATCTTGATTATATAGCAAGCAGGTTCTACTTTTTAATGTTAAAAATACCATTTAGCAAATTCAACACAGCGACATCCGATCGGCATTTCTGTTTTGGAACGTTTTCTGCGCAGACAAGTTTGTTCCTAATTGCCGTTATAAAATTTATTTCCTTTTTTTTCTATTGGAAATAAATTCTCACCTTACGATATTTTTGAATATTTTCTAAACCAGTTGTTTAATCAAATAATTTTTTTGTTCTTGCGGGAATGTGATTGTTTTCTCTTTTTATTTTTTATTACAGGGCGACAAGGTTCGAGCGCTCAAATCTCAGAAAGCGGAGAAGGATGTAATCGCAGGAGAGGTTGCGAAACTTTTAGACCTTAAGAAACAACTGGCTCTTGCTGAAGGGAAGAACCCTGAGCCTGCACCTCAGAAAGGCAAGAAGAAGTGAGGGAGGAAAAATGGGAGAAAAAAAAGGAAAGCAAAATGAAGGTTAGTCAGAGGAAGGGAAGGCAAGAGTGGAGAATAGAAACAAGATGTACAGATGAAGGCATTAGCTTAAGGCAAAGCCGTGACAGGATCTAAGACAATGTGGTGTTGGCACCGAGGACTAATGAAATGCTGGATTGGCCGACGGGGAAATGAAAACACACAAAGAGACAGTCAAATGAAGACAGATACAGAAAGGAGGGATTTCTCCAAATCCCTACACCAAAAGAAACTGATTTTATACTCTCCCTGTGTTACAGTCAGCATATGATATTAGCATTTGGAAGCTGCATCAATATGTCTGAAGATGGTTTTTTATATCCTCTGGAATTTTTTTTTTTCTTTGCTACAAATACCTATTTGGATCCATAAAATAAACTGATTAAGCAAAAAAAAAAATTACTTTTGGTTACCTTAGTTTGTGCTTTTCCTAGTCAAACAAAATAAGGTTTAGGAAAAAAAGGACACAAGTATATTTTTACATTTTTATTGCATAATTTCAACTACAGTAAAGAAAAAAAAAACAATAATTTGATGCCATGAGTGACAAGATCCATGCATATTTAAGAATAACATTTTTTTTTTTTTACTACAATGAGAAATAAACCGTATGTTGGAATAATACAGCACAAGCCATAACAGTACAGTTGTATTTACGAGTATATTACAGTTCATATAAAAATAGTAAATCTGGTTAGAGGAACTTTTAACAATTCTGCCACAGGTTCCCATAATAGAAAAGGTCAGCATGAAAAGTATAAGCAGGTTACTTGTTTTATCTAAATACAGGAACAAACTAGCCATTGGTTATACAAAGTTTTCTTTTTTTTTTTTAAAAAGGTATGAATTTCCTTTTTAAAAACCACAACAACAAACTTTCATACTCACACTGCACTGGGCACTTTCAAAACTTTCCTGAGCTCCAAAACTCTCCAAAAATTGGGGCAAATAATCTCTGTGAGCCTGATTGTAGCCCTTAAAGTTGGGAGTCACATTTATTGCAATACGGTGGGAATAAGATGACACTGATGTTCTCTCCAGCTAAAACACCTCTAAGTTATACAGACAAATCAGCACCTGTTCCATTCTCGTTTCTTCCATTTCATGGAACTTATTTTGCATTCCTTAAAGTGACATTCATTGAATCCGCTGCATGATTTGCACTTCAAGCTTTCTTTCCTCATTCAGACATGCCGTTTCTTTTGATTTGCCGCAATGCTGCTGCAGCCCATTCTCACTATACCCTCTAGTCTTGACTTTCATTACTTTCCTCACTTATCTTTTCCAAAAAAAAACCCATCACTTATAAAAAATTCTTTGGTTTCCATTCTTCTTCTGCAAACATTTCCTAACCACCGCCCCACACCTTTCCCCACCATTGCTTTTTCTGATTGTACAGGACCCGTTTCTTTTCTTTTCCCTGTCCTCCATCCTTGTCTCTCTTGTCTTCATTTCCTGGTGTTGACCAGCCTCTCAATCAGAGCTCTTCGTGTCCTCTGTACCTCCTCTCCCAGCCTTTCGATCTCTGCCTTCAGACGCTCGTTCTGCTCCGTCAGCTCTTGTACCTTTCGCTCGTTCTCCTGCTCTCTCTCTTTGCGACTTTTTTTGGTAGACGAGAAAGATGAGCGTTGCATGGAAGAGGAGAAAGAAGTCAAGGCACCGTTAGCCCTCTCGCTGGTGGTCCTCTTGCGTTTTCCCAAGCGGGAGGACGAATAGCCTGAGGGCGAGGAGACAGGTGAAGAGGGAGGGGAGCAATTTTGAGATGGCGACTGGGAAGCTGAAGAAGAGCAGTACGGAGAATCTGGCACGCAGGGCAGCTCCTCCTCGCTGGCTGAGGGAGATGCAGGATGGGCGTTATTTGCAGGGTGGTGTTGATGGTAATAATAGCCACTGCTGATCACCGCTCCGCTCGGATCCACCATTCCCACGCCTCCTTCACTCAGCAATTCGAAGAACTCCGGAGGCAGCAAGTCGCTGCCGCCTCCTGTTGAGCTATCTGCATTCCTCTCCGTCTCAGCCTCCACCTGCCGTTCCTCTACAACAGCTGGACTCATGCAGGAGGACGAGGACGAAGAAGAAGAAGAAGAAGAAGAGGACGACGAAGAGGTGTGATGCAGAGGCTGGGCGGTGTGGATCTCCTCTGTTGTCCTCTGGACACCTTCAGCCCACGTCTGGTTGCCGTCAGTCAACCACGTCAGAGAACAGCTCTCAAGAACATCCAGAAACTCTGGCTCCTTCTGGAACCACAATGCGGCAATGTCAAATGTCACAAACTTCAACGACAACAACAGAGAAGGAAATATGCGAGACTACATTAAAACACATAGTCGCCAGGAATAATGTCTCCAAAACTACTGACCTCGGTGCATGTGGGGGCACGTGCCATTTTTGCCCCTCCCGTGTCGGAGCCCAGAATATCCTGCAGGTCCTCATACCACGCCTCCAACTCTGCACCATACAACGGCCCTACTCCAGGGGGGTACGGCGGGGGCAGGTGTAGCCACTCGGCAGTCATCTCGCCAGTCAGTCTCAACACACAGATACTCGGCCACACGGTTTACACTGGACCTGGAGGGGCGAGGGAAGCCGCGGAGGGTTAGAAAGCAAAACAAATGAAAGGGAGGGACACAGAGCAGCTGCACATTAGATAACTGTCATGTTAAAAATAAAAGAAAACATCTGCAACTTGATTTCAGTCACAATTGTTCTGCAACAAGTTTAATTACAAGTGCTGCTCAGTAGTAAATCTGCTTTTAGCGAACCAGGCTAGACAGAAATCAGCAAATTGTGTAAACCACCTAAACTGTGAACTGGTAACAATGACTTTTGAAGAAAACGCAGTGCTACACACAATTCTCATGCTTTAAATGAACAACAATGTTCAAGTACATAAAAAAAATAAAAAACTACCACAAGAAAATCTTAAGTATCAAACATGATCATAGGTGAGTTTAGTTTACCTTTAGAAAGTCTCTGTCAATCAAGTCTGACAATTAGTTGGAGGCAGCTTATCCCAATAATTCTGAAACAAAATCAATGTAAAAGTTTAGATTAAAGAAAACTTTTCATATTTATATATATATTTATATATATATATATATATATATATATATATATATATATATATATATATATATATATATATATATATATATATATACACACACACACAGAAAAAGGATGGAGTATTTGATATAATGGGGATTTCAGCGTAAAACAGCACAGGCTCAGACTGGAAACAAAAAGGTGACTGAAATCAATTGTTTGATTAAAAGGAATTAAAATATGAAAAAGGCTAGATTACCATTACATTATTCCAATAACGTTCAATTGGCATTGTGAAAGAAAACGCTTGTAATAATTCTTTTTCACAGCTGTTGTAAACAAAGACCAACACTGCTCTCCACTGCGCCCCCTGCTTTTTCGCGCTCTGAAATACATTTTCAGGTGGATAAACAAGTGGTTTGAGGAGACAAGGATGCGCTGGAATCTGCAGGTATGACGGGCAGTCCCGCTTTTCACCTCACATCTGTCTTTCTTTTGCTATTGTTGTTTTGAAACTGCTAAAGAAAAGCGACCATGATGGATGCGATATTTAAAGCCGGTTATAGCAGTAACATTTTTTGATGAAGACCATGAAGAACTGAAGTTATCATTATGGGTGAAACAATCATGGGTGTTTTTTTTTTGTCTTTTTTTTATAGATTATATGATGAAACCCCTTTCATTTTGGTTTCTGTTGCACGTTTTTAGAGCACAAGTCTGGTTCTTGTGAATGAAGTGTCGCCTAGACAAATGAATCCCAGATGAAGCTGTTTCTCCTCTTTTTAGTTGAGGTGCATGTCAACTGTAATCCAAGACAATTACGTCATGGAAATCAAAGTCCAGCAGGAGAAACGGGCGAAACAAAAGGAAAAGGAAAGGAGTGGGGTTGGCAAAACGACAAGTTAACCCAAACATCTGTCGATACAGTTGGAAGCTCGGTTTATACATTCAGACGCTTTTGAAAAAAAACTAAAACCGCACATTAAAACAAAAGGTGTTTCACTTTGGCTAAGGAGTCCGACGTCAATGTGACAGGCAGAACAATATTTTGTGAAATATCAAGCTTAACGACGCGTAATAAATAATTCACTACGTATAGCCGACCATCCCGAAATTAAGTCGCTATTTTTTGCAAACAAGTTTATGTTGTAAGTTGAAGCTTGACAACTTGACAGTCGAATACAACGCTTAAAACAGCTCTACTGATAATGACAGATGAAGACAACTGTTATTCTAAAAATGGCACCGGGGGTATCAGCCAAAAAAAACACACACGTTTTTTTTTTCCACCACACTAAGACGACTTGACTACAACAACTTCACAAAACACCAAAACAAAAACAGCAACGGTGAACAACGGCCGCCGCTTACCCTTTTTCTTCTATTCGCTCGCCTTCTCGACTGTCTTGAACTCGACTGTAGATATTTTAGTAAAAATTGGTGATAGCTCATGTTAACCATTGTTCAGTCTTGATGGCTGAATGTGATTTTACGGAAACTCCCGGCGGTGTTTTTATATAGAGGGAGCAGCCAACCAAACTATGCATGGGAAGTTAGTTTCATAACAACCTAGCGCGGCGAGGAGGACCGACGCTGGAGGGAACCAATCAGAAGAGCGGAGGAGAGAGCTTTGCCTTGGTGATATCCAATAGGCTGAGCGAACTGGGCCGACTGGGCGGGGCTTGTAGTCTGGGTCCTGGCTGTTCTCTCCAGCCTGTATAGTTTGTGCGAGCAGAAAGCTGTGATGCAGTCATAAGACGGCCAGGACGAATTTGGGGCGTATGGGAGTCACATGAAAGGAATGATGCAATGCTTGGCAACCAATTTCTAGCTGGGGATAACACCAGCAGAATCAGAACATGTTTTATTAAACACTGTTGGCTCTAACAAAAATCTAAAAATATAAATATATGCATGGATATCTAATGTCGAAGAATTGCTTTTTCTTCCGGAACATAAAAGCTGAATCGATTATTTTTAAGGCAACTGTTTTGAACGGCTTCTTTTCCCTCTTTTTTTTAATATCATCCAGCCAATCAATTTAGCGTTTACTTGCTCGTGACGTGCTTATTAATTACGTTGCCATCCTGGGTTGTCTGATTTGAGCTGTTTGTGTAAAGTTTTTTTTTTTTTTTTTGTCGCTGACGGCCACACCTGCTTTACGACAGTTTGACATTCCGATGGAAACATCACCTGTGTACACCTTTATGAACTGTAACTAAAGTAACGTTTCTCATGTGAACGCTGTTAGTATTTGTCAAATATGCTAATTTTCTAAAATAATTATTATAATTTTTACGGGGCTGGGTGTGAGCCAGCAGCAGACTGTCCCTTATTTTTCGTGCGTGTTTTTTTTTAGCGGTTGATGATGAAACTCAGTAGAATTCATTACCCAGAGATAGAAACTTTTATTCAATCTTTCTCTCTGTTGCATGACCATTGCTCTATCAGTAATGATCGATTTGTTTAGCCATATATATTTTTTATTTCTTTCCCCCCTCTTTTACATAAATCACTAGAATGCAACTTCAAATTTACGGGAATGTTAGCTAAATGAAACCAAATTTTTCAAACATTTGGTGGTGAGAACTCACAACTTTAAGTCATTTCTAGTTATACATTTGGCAATATTTAAGGTTATGCAATCCCATGAATTACCCATTCATTACTCTATTAAGATTTACTGAAAGGGTTTCTAGTTGAAACAAAGTACTAATAAGTTGATATTATTATTACTAATAAAAAATTTTCATTTTTTAATAAAATGTATTTGTAATAATATAACTACAATTGAATTATTAATATTCTAAAACAAATAGATCAGCTGTTTAATAACAATACAATCAAATACTTTAAATATAAAATTTGATAAATTCTAAAAAGAATTATGTTTTTTTTCTAAAATCTAGCATAGTCTAATTAAAAATATGGGAAATTATATTTATTCAATGAACAAATAAAAATATTTAAGTATTTTAATGTATGTTAGCCTTTATTACAAAAAGATCTTTAGAAATATTTTAATATATCACAATATTTAATAATAATTAAACATAAATAACATAGTTCAATTATATTTAACATATTACATTATTATATAACAGAAATACATAAAATGTGAGAAAACCCAATAAAATAACTACTGACAATTATTTGAATTCATTAATTATAATTTAATGACCTGTGCAAACCTATGCCCTGTAATATTGTTTATTTAAATTAGCTTTTTAGATAGTTCACATAGTTTGGTGACATTTATTTTTAACTTGCATTGACTAAAATACCAAACAATAAAACTTATGCCGAATATGTGAAGTTAAAGGCACAAAGTTCAACGAGGTCACGCTCTCAGACGCACATCAATCTTTTTTATACAGTCGGGTCAACAACAGCGGTGACACAAAGTGAATCTAGTCCACTTTCATCGTGTTTTAGTTCCGATTGTGGGGGACTCTCCGACACTTTCTACCCTCAAACTCACCACGCACACACACGCAATCGGGCACGCGCTCGGACTGTTTTCTCCACGCGCCGCGAAACGCGCACAGCCCCCATAGCAACAGCGTCAAGTAGCGAATAGAAAGCTCAAATACTGTCTCTAGGACCCGGGTTAAAGCGCTGCAGGAAGCACCAGGAACACGTCACGACTTGAGTGGCTGTTGCCGAGTAGTTCAGCATAGTTTCTCCGCACCCCTCCCTGCCTGCCTCTCCCGCCTGCCCGTCTGTTTGTTTTTGTCAGTAGCGTTGTCTGCCTTGTGTCATCATGAAACGCCGTTTTAGTGCCCGCCGTTTGGATTCAATTGCGTTTTCAGAGAGCTTTGGACTTTGTGTTTATGGGTCCCTTTATTTTTTTTAAAGTCAAGTCTAGTCTAACTTGTGTACTTTGTGTTGCGAGAAAAAAAACAACAACACACAACAGCAATTAAAGATGCAGTGTATTATAAATAAGATAAATGATTCATCTTGTGTCATGTTGTTCTGCTTTTTGTATTTTGCTCATGCCCTGAGTGTAAACAAACAGAGCTGTTCTGCACATGTGGATCAGGGCTTCCATCAGCTTTTTCTTCCTTTGTTTTTTTTTTTTTTTAAATTTGGAAACGTTTATGTGATCATGCCTGATCTTTTGTTATTATCAGTCATATTTACATAAGCTTCAGACATTTGTGCCTGTATGTTATGATTCAAAATAAATAAGTCAATGGGCTGTCCCATGCGGTGACAGCATACCTCTATTAGACATGATGAAAATATTTTATTCAGATGTATCGATTTTAAACACAGCCAGCAGAGCAAACTAGGCTTTCCTCCAGGAATGAATAGAAAAAGCTAAATGTGGACTTGGATGTTTTATAGGCAGCCACTCTGATTCAGTTCAGACAAGGAGCAAACAAAACAAGAAGAGTAAACATTGGAAGGTGACATTTTTACTCCTAATCAGATCTTGATTGCTGATTTCTTTTGTTTTACAGGCAGATAACTAAGCAGTCTGGGTAATTTCCAGCCACAACACCCCGCTCCCCTTTTCTCCTGTCCCTTGCCCTTGGTCAGAGCTCCACACCCAGTTTCTCCTCACACACACACACGCGCATAAACACTCAGCAGCTGTCGGAATCCTTCCCTGTTCTGAAATGAAACCAACTGATACAGCTGTTAGTGATGCAGTCAACCCTTTTTTGTTTAACGCCATCCCGGCTTGTGCTTGTTCTCTGTGCAACTCTTTTGCCGTGTCCCCTGAATGGAGGTAGAACGTCAAAGAAAAGTAGTTTATTTTTTTAGATGAAATAGCTTTTTTTTTTTTTGGGGGGGGGGGGGGGTGTTGTCTTAAAATGTCAAACTACTCCTTAACAGTTTTTAGTAGCAACCATTTGTATTTAAACTTTGTCTGTGTTCGTCTGACCCGAGACATAAACTGACTTTCCCCGGTGTGCGATGGCGCCCTCATCAAACTTATTGCATTTTGTTTCCACCGTCTTCATAAGTCGTCAAGATCTCACAGGACGTAGCCAACGAAATAAAAAATTATCTCAGATCTTTTTTTTTTTTTATTATATTTTTCTTTTTGCCATGCCAACTTATCCTCTGAGCAACATACGGTCTGGATCTCACAGCCAAGTCGTTGACCTTCTTGTGTTTGGAGCTCTGGAATGACTGCGGACAATCTCGTTAGCCTATTAAACCCTGTTTACCACCGACTCTCACGCATTTTCGCTTTGTCTTCCCCTCTGTGCCCGTTTTCATTCGCTACAAGCCTCATTCTGCCCCACGACTGCGGGCCAGTCACCCTGTTTCCCTCCGCTTACGCCTGCTCACCTCTTCTGCCCGTCGTTCTGCCTCACAACAGCCTCCTCACCTGTCTACACCCATTCAGGGAAATCTGACAAACTGATGCAGAGTGGCTTTGTGTGATTTCCCTTCCCCGTAGCATCTTTCAGGTTTCTGACATCAGCCGGCATTTCTTTTTATAATTATTTGCCCTCTTTTTATTTCCAGTGCTTTTGGAGAAAGGAGTGTTTTGATTTGACGTATTTGTTTCATTCTAGATTTTTAATTACTTTTTAAACATAAAGATAAACCATTTTAGAAATAGGAGTACGTGACAGCATTTATTCTCTGTATGTAAAGCCACGGTCGGTTCTCTCGTTTGTTCATTCTGTTCTCTGTCAGAGGTAAGAAGTCCACGAAACAGGTGAAAAAAGACAAGACACTGTGTTTCATGAAAGTTTAAATGCCCATCTGAACAGGTGGGTATACTGGCAGAGAAGCACGCACTCGTGGCTCTTACACCATCTTTTTCTGCCTTTTCAAGTTTTCCCCGTATCAGCACCAGAAGCTGGGATTTTCAGTGCTGTCTGTGCCACTGCTCCATGTAGCCAGACGACCTGAATATTTACTTTGTCCAGAGGAAGTTCTACTTAAACTGTTTAATCAAGAAATGTTTTTAAAAAATCATAGGTAATAATTGTTGGTTTAGATCTAACACTACTTCTCAAATGGGATTTTTATTTATGCTTAATTTATTGTCCCCATATTTTAAATACCTGACAATTACTTTAAAAAGTCCCTTCTAAGATGGGGGAAGGCCTGACCCAGCATAGGACAGCTATGGTACGTGAATGTCTGATCATCTGGGGCATTCCCTTCCCAGTTGGCACTCCGGATCCAATTCCCTGTACGTCACACTCGATATGTCTTCTGTGAGCTCGCTGGTGGTCTTCACCAAATGCTTGAGTCTGTTTAAAAAAAATAATAAGGTTCATAATTTGATTCCAAATTAATGATTGTAAAGCCAAAAATTTCAGCCTCAGTCTAAAACTGCCCGTCCACCAACGACACTCACTGATGTGTCTGGATGACTCAGCCGGAGCACCTGATCTTTGCCCCGCTGCCGTTATCTGTCGGCCTTTGTCACTAATACCGTCACCTGACTTCAAACATGAGCCAGCCTTTTTGTTTTAATGCTTTTTATAAACCACCTAATGCCAGGGGGATTTGAGCTTGACCCCGGATGCCTCCAAATGTTTCACTTTAGTTTCTCTGGAAATACAGCACAACAGTCCTGTTTTGCTTAAAACATTTTGTGTGTGTGTGTTCACACTGTCTTACAATTCAGTTTACTTGCAGGTGCATTAATGAGGTTACAAGATTAAAGTCCTTTTAGGAAAATGGGTCAGTTTATGTAATGGTCCTTGTGTGAACACAGCTACACAACACAAGGTCCAAGAGGGCAGAAAATCAGGGTTTCAGTTTGCTGGTACTAGTCTTTAAATTATAAAAATGTAGGACACCTTAACCCAGTTGACTCTTTATTTCAGCTGTAGATACAAACTGAATTTTATACTCTAAAGTTAATTTCTTATAAAAAAATTAGCTGTATAGTAATATTTGTAAGTGGTACAAAAAGTATCTTATGAACAAAGCTTAATTTTCTCAATAAACATTCTTTTTGTGGGCTTTATATGCTATGCTGCCACCCTGTGGCCACACATCCTAGGACAACCACAAATAAAGTTTTTTTCTTGAAGAGCAATCAAGTTTTTCATGGGAATATTTTTCATTTCATTTTATATAGATTGTTAAAGCAGTTATATTACTTTACCATCTGATCTTAACTATAGTACGAATTTGTAGGATTTGTTTTTGTCAGAAAAATTAGATTTAACTGCTTTAGGCAGACTGACGATAAAAAAAAATAACCTAATGCTGTGAAAGAAATAGAGCCGCCTTTATGACAGTTTGATTTATTGATCAGCTTCAGTGACCACAGATGAACAGCAGAATTGTAAGCAACGAGAAAGCAGATTAAAAGTTTGTCTGTTGAGGCTCGGTCTTAATAATATAGTTACAAGCGACCGAGTGTGAAGAAACAAGGTACACCGGCATATTTACAAGCTCTCCTTCCGCATCATACCCCACACCAGCATGCTTCTGATACAATAATAAAGGACAATAGGTCTTAATTTATTACATTTAAGAGCAGACTTTTTTGTTATCTTACAACCAAACTGGGATTCATTTATTTATTCCAAAGTTACAGTACAAATCCACTATTAGTGTAACTCTCCAGAAGAAATAGGAGAACCTCCTATGGGAATAAAAATCTAAAACTTAATCTTAACAGGAGATTGCAATTTTCAGGATTTTGGGAATTAAAGAGATTTTCAAATTACACCAGTTTTGTGCAAGGAAGAGGAAATGAGGGTGGACATCTGAAGAACATTTGGTCTCATTTTTGTTTTTCCCATCTTGTCAACTTTCTAACATTCCACTTAGTGAAAAAAGGCTGAGGCTGGAAGTCGAGAGCAAGAGAGGAACGTCCAGAAAGCATGTTACACCCGAAACGCTTCCAACCTGTGCTCTCTAACCAAATATTTACTGTCCATCTTTAACTCGCTCCGGACTGATTCAATCTCTGCCACAGTTTATTTGGAAAGCTTCTTCATCCTCTGATCCAGAGCTGCAAAGTTCTCTTCAATAGCCACCAGATTTTCCTTCATTGTCTGCTGAACCTGGTGGAAACAAAAAAAGAAATTAAGATGAATTAGAAGTGAAGGAGGATATTGGAAATGTACAGGAGAAACAAGATCAGATATCAGATATAGACCACTAGGGAACACATGCATAGATGTGAGGAAGATGATAGATGAACAGAGAACCGTCACAGATTAGGGTTTCAACTATCAACTAGTGTCCATGTTGTTAAACTAGATCAAATCAAAGCAAACTTTTGGATGCTGAGGGTTATTTCTCAGCAACCTGGCAGAAGTCTGATCACTGCTTCAGAAGATGCAGTGAAAGCTCCCAAGCCTGTGAACTCAACCTCACCAAAAATGAACCAGCCAGCAGCACATTGATCACTACTCTGGATGAAGAGCAGTTGTACTTGTATGTACTTAATCCATATTAATTACACACAATATTTACTTAATAAGTACTTGTATGCATAACCGTTTGCATTATAAGTACATATTAGACACAATGTATACTTAATCCATATTAATTTATGTAGGAGTTATGACATCGAAACAAAACCATTTAATCCCAAAGCAAAATAATTGTCTATATGAGAAAAACTGGAAAAAGCAGAAACGAATTATACTTTTTATCCAATGTTGCCAACTCAGCGGCTTTGTCACTATATTTTACGACTTCAGACCCTCTCTAGCTTTTTCTCCAAAAAAAGAGACAAATCTAGTGACTACTGTAGTTGCCGTCTTTAGCAACTTCCCGTGAAAGCAGCAGTTGTTGTCTTGAGGGAGCAGCGAGTGCTGCCATGAGCCCCACCCACTTCCCAAGCACTGCAGTCAGTCTCATGAACAGCTGCCTCGTCCTGCAGACCCCACCTGCAGTCAGAGCAGAGCTATGAAGCACCAAAGCGCTTCATACAGAGAGGACAGAAACACACTCAGCTCTGTTTCCACACTGCTAATGGATCACGCATGCGCAAAAAGCTGC
The DNA here is from genome assembly GCA_037039145.1 of Fundulus diaphanus. NCBI lineage: Eukaryota > Metazoa > Chordata > Actinopteri > Cyprinodontiformes > Fundulidae > Fundulus > Fundulus diaphanus. Next base: position 17,638,853 of record CM073126.1, read on the forward strand.
TGGTGATCCCAGCATGGATTAGAAAGTGGGATGTAAATATAATTTTTATTGTAGTGGCGTGTTTTTGCGAACCATACAGCGCACTGGATTATAACGCGTACCTTGAATTTACGTCTGTGTCTTTGTCCACATATAAGACGCACCAGATTATAAAACGCATTACATATTCTTCCCGAGTGTGTAATATCACTCTGTCCCTCCAGTAAGGTGACCAGATGTCCCCGATTTCAGTGTATCATGATGGAGTAAAAAGGTTTAGCGCAACAGGTATTGACTCGGTCCGGCCGCCGTCCCGACGTAGTAGAGCTTTGCCGAACGCACCTTCCCCGCCCCACGTCGGCGTTACAGTTCAGATAAAACAAAGCAACCCCCAGGCAGAGATTCTGTGCTGAACAAAATCAGAGACGTCCTCAATTTTCACTAGAGAAATCAAATCTGGTCACCTTAAGGAGGAAATACACTGGCCGTGTAACGTAAATGCCGTGGCTTACAGGCGTGTTTTTAAAAGCGCAAATTTACACCAGACGGTGCAAAGTACACAGCTGTGTGATTTTGCAGAGAGGAGAACATTCATCATGGGAAAGTAATTAAAGACAGACAAATTATCAGTAATATATGGGTATGGTATTAAATGATCAATAATATATCCTATGTTTTGATCCCCTAAAAGTCTGTGTCTTGACCATATCTGATTAGAAATCGCAGATTTTAGTTTGTTAGCTTGTTACAACTACATCATCCATGGCAATTTGCTTTTGACAACTCTTATTTTGGGATTCTTCAAGAAGTGAACTTTGACACAGGATGTTTTCCCGTTTATTCCCTGCCAAACAGGAGCATATACGCGTCTGAAATTAGAACAATTTAATTTAGGCGTCGCGTAGCGTTATGCTTCTGGTGTACATTTATTGACTGATTAAAATGAAAAGCTAACCTAAGCGCAGGACGCACGTTTGCTGCTTTGCAACACGTCCGGTGTGTTTCCTCCTTAACACCATGCTCTCCTGAGAAGCAGAGCCATCCGTCTCTGCCTGGAGGACAGAGTAGTTGGACAACACTGCCCTGTTTCTAACATAAAAGTTCAAAATAAACGTAACTTTTATATTGAATTAACTTAATTGGTTTATTGTTGGTAGCACGTACTCCGGGCTTGGGCTGCCTTACATGAATGCAGTTCTAGTTTTGATCAGGTAGTGACACAGTGTACCGTAATGCTCTGAATATCCACTGAAAGGAGCGGCTTCATTGCTAACCAAAGTCGTACTTACACATTTTATGGAGTTGGCAACAGTGTTTTGATCTAATAAACGGGTCTCTAAAAATTATAACACTCCGCTTCCATACTGCAATAAAGCCCTTAACTGGTAAACCTAAAAAAAAAAAATATATATATATTATAAGATCCTCAGAAAAGCTGTATAAAACAAAACATTTTTTCACTGCTTTATAAATGCATCCACAGAAATCAGCAAAACGAGGCATCAGAAGGAAACTATCCCAGAGCTTTGGAGCCAGTGACTGAAAAGCAGTTTTCCTCTTTCCTTTCCGCCTCGTATAGGCAACAACCAACAGCGTCTGAACCGGGAACTGAAAGCAGCAGGGTGTTGAGTTAAAAGCTGACTGAGTTTGGGAGCCTGGCCAATTAAAACCCTGTCAGGGCTTTAAAGCAACTTCTAAAGTCTACCAGTGTAAAGAGTATATAACTGCTGTACTAAGTTTGTTCACCCAACTAGTGACAGGTCTGGCTGCTGCATTATAAATGGCTAAAAGAGGTGAAATTAATTGTCCAGCCCGGTAAATAGGGTATTACAGTAATCTATTTCCAATCAACTTAAAATGACTTTTAAGAAAAACAAGCCATTATTATGTTATATAGAACAAAAGAATTGATATATGGAGGGTGTACCAGTCATTCTTTCCATCCATCCCTTTTCTATACCTTTATCCCTACAGGACTGCAGGAGGCAGGGGACATGTTTATTAAATATCTGATATAGACGTAATTTAAATAACCTAATTTAAAGAAAATATAAACAGGTGAAATGAAAAATTAGACAGGTAAACCTCAACTATCCAACATTTTTCTTTGACATTATAATCCAATATTTGGTGCTTCAGAGGCTAAAACTTTCCAGCGTTTCCCGCCGTGTTGAAAAGGATGAATGTTGCTGCCGTTGCTCCAGACGGCAGCAGACGTCCTACCTGTGTTAGCAGGGTGTTGTTGTCTTTCAGAGAGTTGTTGATCATCTGCTGAGTCGTGTCCAGGTGAGTCAGCAGCTGGCCAAACTGCATGGCTGTCGGACAAACAGATGAGTGAAAAAGGACCGAGTCAGGCAAAGCTAGAGGATTTGTTTTCAAGTTAAAAACAGAAGCACTCAAGAATATTGTGCACATTTAATGTGAAGGTTAATGAGTGCTTAGATGACAACACAAATTAATGTACTTGATCAAATATTAATAAATGGATCAGAAATAGCTGCATTTACATCTTATAAGCAGATTATCATATGACAAACGTTCCCTTTAATGTGCTAAATTATAAAAAGGTAACGTAATACCACTTGTCTCTTTCAAACGAGCAAGCAAGACCCGATCCAAACATCTTCCCTCACTCTCCCCCGTTCAGGAGGACGTGTTAATTTACCTGCATTACCCGTCTCAATCTCCATCTCCTTTAGTTTTCATTTTCTCACTCAGAAATCTCCCTCCTGGATTAAAACCACTCATGATGCTGCTTTGAAACTGTTCAAGCTGTTTTGATCTGTGCCAAATTCCTGCATGCTGTATACGTAAAAATGCATCATCCACCTCAAGAAACCAATAAAAATCCTTTTAACTCTCGTGGGAGTGATTTCAGTTTTTTCCCCCCCGAAATGAAATAAAACACAAAGGGCAACAAAAGGATTTTTAACGCTATTGCTCCACCTTATGTCAGGTTTGCCAGAAGTGCAATATTATTACAATATTTGCAATCTAAACCAATACTGTACTTTAGTTGATGGCCCAGGGGGTTATTTGGCCTGAGGAAGTTGATTCTTTAGTTTAAAGGCTTTCTGAATGTAAGCGAGTGAAACGCGGTGCTTGTCAAGCTGTCAGTCACTTTCCCAGGTCTTACCTTGCTCATGTAACTCCTTCACAGCAACGAGCCTCTGCACCACCTGAGGTACGGAGGTGGACACCGCATCCCACTTCTGCACCACATCATACAGCTGCGACACCTGACAAGTATAGATGGAGAAATAGAAACGGATGCACTGGCGGCTATCATCAATATGGACAACCTGGTTGTTAAAGTCTATAATGTCGACCTGGCAGCGGGGTCTGAAGTTCAGTTTTCACAGAGGGAGAATCCCTTGGTAAAGCTGGGGACTCACTAGACGACTTTCAGTCATGCCAGATTCTGAACAGGCTCGAAATTTTGTTTCATAGCTGAAAGATCGCACACCGAACAACTGGACCTGCTGAGGATCGCAGACGACAGAAACTAAAGCCACCTGAGCGCATCTAATTCTCACCAGAGTTTGAAGCAGAGGTATCAAAAGTTTTCCGCACATGAACCAGAATTGTGAAGTCAAAAGTAGCTTTTCTTTTGGAAAGGGATGCGCAAATCATTGTAGATAAAAGGATTTTGCATGGCCGCCTTATTGAAAGATGGTCATCCAGTTTGTAAATTATTTTGTACCTGATTGAGAATTTTTTTTTTTTTTTTAAGAAATCTGGTCTATTCTCAGCACTAAGACCACAAATTGGGTCAGTCTCTTTCAAAACACCCACTGCAATTTATGCAGTTTTAATAAATTAATTAAAAGCAGATTTTAGTACATCAAACTCTGTATTTTAGTAAAATTCGATAGATGTGCTCCTTTTTGCAATGAAAAATGTGTATGTAAAATGTGCAGTTATTAAAAGACACTGTGTTACACGGTAAATGACTTGCACTTGTACAGCGCTTCATCAAGTCCTGAGGACCCCAAAGCATTCACTCACTCACTCACTCACTCACTGCCCGACTGACCACAACTAATGACTGGACTGCAGACTTTCTGATTGGGAGTTGTGGGTAAAAAAGCGTAAAATAAATCGCGCGGTGATTCCCCAGCTTTATTTGCCAATCATGGATCTGGAAGGGGAACGCAACCTGAGTGGCGCAGCACTTTTTGCTCAGTACTTTTAACATTTTTCACTATTTTTGTTTAACTGGGTTTCTCTGGTGGACATGTAACCAATGTAGCTGAGATTATGGCTTTATTCTGCCAATTTTAAATGACGGCATGAATACCAGCATTTTTGACAGCTGATAATTTATACATTGTAGTTTTTTTTTATAGCTAAAGATGAGTTTCCTACATAAAAACAACATTAAATAAGCTCACATGAATAAATCCTTGGAGATTTTGAATATCATATTTCTTCAGTGACCAGAATGGAATACTTAACTCCAGCATTTCTTTAGAGTAAAAGCTTGCTGTTAAATAAAATCATAATTGAGATGGTCTGCCCTCTACTGGCATCTTGAAAGTAAATCACTCTTAAAACAGTCGATGGGTGCAATAATCATACGGATAAAACTGATCTTATTAGAAACAAACAATTTAATGCACTCTGTATTCCACCTCAGTTTCCTGGGTCTTCTAAATGACCACAAAAGCTTACGATCCTATTGAGCGCCACATTCATTTAGTCCTTTACATCGAAAATCATTCTTGCTTGTTGTGCAGGAGTCAGTAAACTCATTTAAAATAAAAAGGCTACTTTAGTAAGTTTCACACGGTCCATAGTCTGGCCTGTCGTTTGGCTGTATGGCTCATAGATCACTGTTTCAGTAAATAAGTTTAAAGTTTTTAAAGAAAGCTGACGCTCTTATGTCCTTCAGTGTTAATTTTAAAATGTATATTTAAATTCATGTTCATAACTAGAATCCTGGCAGAGGGGGAATTATGATCAAAAAAACGTCAGCTCTGGCTCCCTAGTAGTCATGGACAAAAGTATTAGAGCACATGCAGTCGTCAGAAACAACAGTTATGCAAACAAGTACTAACTTCTGTGTGCATCATGTGACTGAAACAGACGGCAAAAACATAAAATGACTGAACGTACCGTTTCTGGTGAACTTAGGTGAGTTTGGTCATTATCAAGAAAACCATGGAAAACTGCTACACATCAGCTCTTAAATGAGATTCGTTGGAGCCATTTTTGTTTTAATTACATTTGTCCAGACAAATGAACCTTGTCCCTAGTTGAATGGGACAGTAAAATTACAAAAAAAATTTAAGAAAACAAGGGTGGTCTAATAATTTTTTCCATGGCCGTATCCACGTGTTGCTCAGTAGAGCCGGCACCGCTGCAGCCAGCAGTGTGGAGCTCAGACTGCTGGCTTCGTTTTATTGCGTCAGGAGAGCTAAAGCTGTGAAATGTTGGCATTTACTGTCATTTTAAGCTGTATTGTTCGGAGTGAAAACCTCGACATCTGTGCGTCATCTGCAGCAGGACCGAAGCTAACGCCTGTAGCCTCCTGTTACCTGCTGGTATACAGCTAAAGAGTACGCAGGGATGATGTGTTCTGAGAGGGTGACCGAGGCAGACGTGCTGCTGTATATAAAGTATGTGTCGTTCAGTGGAGCGTCGCAGACAGCACTGTGAGGCACGTCAGACTCGTGTGCCGGTGTGTGCCGAGTGCTGCTGGCTGATATCCAGAGAAAAACACAAAGCCATCTAATATGGCACGGATTTCATCACTTTATTAGCGGTAAGGACATTTTCAAATGTCTCACATAAAGAACCAAACTGTGACGCCGTCAGTCAGTCAACAGTGTATTGTACAGGTTGCTGTAAAATCTGGAGGCAAAGCTGCAGACCTGTACGACAGATCCAACCCAGACTGGGCCCCTGACAACAGACCCTCAGAAACTCACCGCAAAACGACCCAGCCACTGTTGCTTTGGCTGAAAGTGTCCAAACACTTCGAGGAACACGGTGTCCCCATAATGTAGGCGAGGTTTTTAGGTGAATTCAATAATTCACAATGTCTATAGGGGCTTAGAGCAAATCCAACTCTGTAGACTGCATTTGTCCACCTTGTTTGGATCCATTCCAATACAAACTATCTTTGCTTCGTACCTTTTTAAAGACACCATCTAACGTGTCTCTGTAACGCACTGCAGCGCCTGACAAAGCCACAGATATTAGCCTAGGCAATGAGGCTTAAACTAGCCTAGTAAAGAAGTTCTTCTCAACTAATGCACGCACCGACGCCTCAATGTGTAAAACTTCAGAGCTACAAAAGCTGGAGGGTAACAGACATCTGCTGGTTTATTCTTGAGTCAACAAGTTTACGAAACATATGTAAAAATCTGATACAAACCGTTTTTACTCAGAGCAGATGAGTGATGCATGCACTAGGATTACTAACCTTGTTTTGTGTCTCAGCATCTTCAATCGCTGCCTTGTGCTTCGCGATCTCATTCATCTTCCCAAGGACACTCTGGAAGACAAAGTACAATTCATAAAACAAAGGGATGGCTTAGTTACAAGATGAGCCTTTTTTCAGACAGCATATGGGAGGTAAACGTTCTTTATAAGCATTTAAAATAATTAACTTAGAGACGTCGGCTAGTGATCAAAATCGGGGGAAATAGGACATAATTTCCCCAGAGCTTTGGGCTTTGAATTCCCTTATTCCTCTGTTGTTGTTTTCTGTTTGAAAGTGGTAAAAAAAACAAGCACTTTGTGTCAGCAGTTAACATCCAGCAAATCTTAGCAAAGATAACCAAACCGTAAGAAAAAAACATATATAAAACATATATAAGTGCAGCCCTGGCCATTTTATGGTATTGTTAATGACCTATTTTTAGATAAGGAACATATAAACACTGAATTCAAACTCAACCCTTTATTCAACCAACGTTTTACCAAAACTGCAAGTTTTCAAAAAAGAAAAAAAGAGCATGTGCTCTCTGAACTCTTTGAAGGGGGCGGATCGTGGTGACGGAGCGTTCCTGGGTCTGCGTTGTGATTGGTTGGGAGGATGTTATGACTGTACTATTAACCTACATGATAGGCTAGAGTGCAAAAGGAAGGAAAAATATTCTTATATTGAACTTTTTATTGGCCCCTTTTTTCCTCCATAGCACCACATGTGCATACTTATTTCCCCCAATGAAATACAAATTAATATATATTCCTTAGATTTTTTTTCAGGATTTTCTTTGTGATATTCTGTCTCTCCATGTTAGAATACATCTACCATTAAACGTGCAGAATGATCACATCTTTATTAGTGGGCAAACGAAGAAAATCAGCAAGGGATCAAATACTTCTTGGACTCACTGTATATATATTAATATTGAATTATCGTCCGGCCCTAGGTGAGTGGCGAGTGGGGCTCTTAACTGCATATCAAGCCTAGTGTGCACATTCTGATTAAACCCATTACATGCAAACAGCTGAAATCCAATGATATTTAGATAACTTCACAAGTGGCAGCAGTATTTTTCCAAAAATCCCGTTCTCCGTTGGGCTGATACGTTCGTGCTGAAAGCCTAATTGTGGGCTGTGTGCTGTTAAAGGAGTAGATACCTGCAGTCTTGCCTCCACTTGATCCAGTGTAGCCGAGTCCAGCGCGCTGACCCTTGCCTGCAGGAGCTCAATGGTATCCTGAGATAAAAGATGCACACAAGTTGCAAACACACCTGGGAATAGAAACCATTTTCTCCCCTTCTCCCGGCAGGAACCGGTGACCTCTTTAAGCATGACCCAGTTCTGTTGCTACACATCACAGTCACAGTTATGAACCCTAAACAACTGCTAAATGAAGGACTTCTTACCATCAAACTGGCCCCTTGTGCACCAGCATTCAGAGGTCCCTAAGAAGAACAAAAAACAAATATAACAGAAAAATGTAGCCTCTTCTATAAGTCAGAGAAAAAAATAAGCAGACACACAGGCTAAGTACGAATGTGTGACAAAAGTATTTAGGAGGATTTGTGAGTAAAATCCATCAGTGTGTACCTGCTTGTCTGATCCCGAGCCTACAGCGATCTCCAGCTGAGCCAGACGCTTCTCCAGTTCCGTCATCTACAGGGACGCAAACAAGGCGACACGTGTTTGGAAGCGGCGATGGCCTCCCGCTAAGCACAGAGGTGCATTTCCGTCTTTTCTCCCGTTTATAACCGGCAAATGTTCTGATATGTGAATCAGAGCACAGCACACCGGGGCGCTGATGCGGCTAAAACGCTTCAGACTTCAGTCATCCACGCCTAGCCCCTGCTGTCTTAACCTCGGCGTTACCTTGGCAGACTCATTGAATTTCTCCTGCTCTGGTCTGCTGTGTAGCTCGTAGAGCACCACTCCATCTGGACCCTTTGCTGAAGAAGAGGGTTTGCCATCTCCTGCGGGGCAGCCACGACTGCCTTTCGCCACCTCCAGCTGGGTGAGCAGACGCCTGCAGGCAGGAGGGAGAGGAAGAGACACAAAATGATCATACAGGATGTTCAAAGCAGCCATCGGCCCCGGGTGCCGTCGGTCTCCTTCTTCTCAATGTGTTGAAACGGCAACTTAAAGCCGAGAGTCCGTCTCTTGTCATTGTTTTAATCCCCTCACGGTGGTTTGCTAAAGCTTCGCCTCCCCTAGTTTATGCTGGCCTTTATTTCCCAGCGCTGCCCGACCTTCTGTCTGCCTTCCCCCAACACCGCTACAGGGATAGTGGGCTGCAGAGTCAACCCACAACACGTGCCAGCGGCATCAAAAAAAAAAAAAAAAATGCACAATTATTAATTATATGTCATACAAGTGTTGAGGTTCTAAAATGCATTTGCTAATTCATAACCCATCAGATGTGGTCGCCGGAGCAACAGGCCGAGGAGAGAAACCCAGACATCTTTCTCCCCAGTGACATCCTGCAGCTCATTCTGGGTGTTCCCAGGCCAAACGGGTCTGGATCTACCCCTGGGTCTCCTCCCAGTGTGACGCCCAGAGAGCATCCTGATCAGATGTGAGGGTCGGAGCGATAAATCAAGAGCCTTCCTCACCACAACAGACCGGCGCAGCGCCCGCATTACAGCAGACGCTGCCCGTCTCCGTCTGTCCATCCTACCAAGATCAACTCCTCCACTCGCAGCACACGATTACGTTTTATTAAATCATGGCGTGAATGTTAAACGTTTCCAAACAACTTTTTCAAGGGTGAATAGAGTTTAACCATTAACTTTGAAGAGTTCCCAAGATAATAGCATTATGATTAGAGAACAATACAGAGCCTTAAAATAGTACTACTCACACGCTGTGAACTTCATCGCATTACCAACAACATTTAAAATATATCTCATCTGGGTTTTATGTGACAAACTAAACTAAATGAATATCTAAGTGCAAAGCCGAAGGAAAATAATGCATTGCTTCCCTTTATGTGGGTATTTATTTAGGACTGTACCTGCTGTTCACATCGGTAGACTGAGGGTTTTCACCAGTCTCTCTGTAAAATAGCTCAGGCTTACCCAGATTGATTGGAGTGTCTAAACATCAGGATTTAAGTCCGATATGTGACTGAGCCTTTCTGACACATGAAGATACTTTTATCTAAATCATTCCTTTCCAAGCATGGCTGCATGTTTAGGGCTACAGTCCCACATCTGTTGCAGCCTCCATCAGGTTTTCTTGCAGGAGTTTCCTGTATTTAGCTGCATCCATTTCCCCCGTTAACTCTGACCCTTTTCTCTCTACCTTGTGAAAGGAACGCATGCCCACAGCATGATGCTGCCACCACGTTTCCCAGTGGGGCTGGTGGGTGGTTTTGATGAATGCTATACTTGCCCTTACGCAGATTTTGATTTGTAAATAATCTTTAAAACCACTTATAATTATCCTTCCTTTTTCAGTTATTAAGTTATTTGTTGGTTTCTTCCTTTGAAATCTCAATAAAATATCTTATGGTTTGTAGCGTTAATGCTACAACATTTGAAAACGTAGAAAGAAGACTTTGGTAAGGAAAGTTAAAAATTCCCCAATAAGCTGAGATATTAGGAAACATTTTATATATCCAAGTGATTAACATTTCCTTCTGCCGGAGAAAAGAAACTATGTTAAAACATGAATAATCTTTCCCCCCCAGCAATCATTGCACAAACTACCCTTAATTACCCCCAGGCATAAACTAGCCCATCAGAAATTACAACACAACTAAAATTTGCTTCAGAACAGTAAACGAATTCGCTCCTCTTTTGCAGATCGTCTTTGCCGTGTTTCAACCGTTCACTCTGAACAATCTTGACAGTTGTATGTAAATAAGGACGCCACCCTGCAGACTGCTCTCATCTCACCTGGCAAGCGCTCCATCTGGATCAGCCAGGTTGATGTGAGCCTGAGGTCCCAGCAGCGAATCGAGATGGGCAGAAACCAGCTGCTGTTTGAGCTGCGCCGCCTGCTGAGCGAGTACCACCGGGGTGAGGCGCTCCTCTGCATTGCTTTCCTTTGCTGCTGCCTAGAAAGCAAAATTCATGATGCAATCAAGAGGCATTTCAGTTAATATGTTTCCATGACTGGTTACAACAAAGAAAAAAAAATGTTCTGCTGAGCTCATGGTTTTACTGCATCTATCCTGCAGTTTTTGTTGTGGCCAAGTACCTTGAGATCAATTTCTGGATCTCAAATTACAGAATTTTCCTCAAGCCAAAATCCTCATCAAATATAAATCCTTGTTTCGTTTCTATTTTTTATTATATTGTATCTAATACAGAAAGCAGTATAGAATTTATCTGCATTTTCACTCATGAATCTGGAATCTTGCTGTCCAGATTTGCCTTAAAGGAGCAATAAGTGATTTTTCACCACCGGGTGGAGCTTGGTGGTCTGTAGACCAAAACAAGACGCCTCTCTCTACCTCCAGCACTCGGCACCGTATCGGCTCACAGGAGCCGATTTGCAACGGACAAAAACACAGCTAAACAGCACCGCCTTTCAGAGGAACGTGTCAAGTGAAGAAGTAAGTAACTCATAACTTTAAAATGCTGTTAGTAAGAGAACATTTTGATCCGATAAGTGTGCTCTCCGCCATTTTGTGCCTGGCGGTAGCATTTTATGGGCAGGGAGGGGCCAAGCATCCACGGTCGACCCGGCTATGTAAACGAAAGACTGGAGAACAACACAGAGAGATAGTGTGTGACGTTTAACTATATTCCATCTAAAAAGATACCTTTAGTTCTTCACAAAACTAGTTTTTAGTTCTTTCTATCTGAAATAATGAAACTTCTTATTGCTCCTTTAAAGAGAACTGCAGCAGGATAATGAAATTCACTCTAAGGGACGTTTTATAACAGTGTATTACAGAAAAGTGACAAATGTAGCAGGCAGGCTGAATACTCTGCTGGTGAACTCTGATTTCTTCCAAACTCAGTTTCAGCATAAACCTGAAGCTTCACCACATAAGTACCATATTCAAACGTTCAAATACAATTACATGGCCTGGAGATCTTGAAAACTAATGCCAAAAAGTGAAGGGTTTCAACCCTGAAAACCGGATGAAACAGTAAAGACACGTCCTCCTGATTATTTAGGATGAATGGCTGTGTGTTGCTAGCAGTCCACCTGGATGGTGTCCACCTCCTGAGTGAGTTCCTGGATCTCATTAACCAGGCGCTGATACTTCTGCTGGGGCGTCTCCTTCACGCCACTACCCTCACCAAGCTAAAGCATCGACAGGGGAATAAGAAGGGCAGAAACAGAATATTAATCCAAAAAATTTAATAACTGCAGAGTCTGTGGTCTGCTAAAAAATAGAAACATTTATGCCTGTTTAACTTTACAGGAAAACACATGCAGCTGATGAATTTTATTGTCAGTAAAAGTGATTACCTTTTTAAAAAAAAAACATGTATGCAATTCTACAGCACTTACGATTTCAAACTCGCCTGACTCATATCCCACTCTTCTGCTTCGACTGATTCTATCAGAGAAGTCTGAAAAAGAGGCATTTGTCAAAAGTGTTAAAAGACAGTAAAAGTCAATACTGCGCATTCTTCACAGAATTAACAGAAAACATCTTTGGGAAGTCTTTAAATACCATTTTATGCTTTATTTTCCTCCATTTTCTCTTAATAAAGGGAAGTCTAACAATTAGGAGGCATTTTAAATCTTCACAAGTAAGCCAAAAAAGTTACATTGTTGCTTTAGTAAAAGTCAAATTATTTCTCTCTTGTTAAAATATATATTTTTTTGGACTTTACTTGAGTAAAGCTCTTATTGAGGATGTTTCCCTGTGTAGAGGCCCATCCTCTACACAGGGAAACATAACCAGTGTCCAAAATTAACTTCCTGATTCACCGGCCAAGTTGGCAGATGTAAGCGTATCTTTTACCAGCCAAAATATTATTACGGACTGACTCCTGCTAAATATCTCCACATAATCCCGCTACGTAATTAGCCTGAGCTAAACTCTAGCTGTTGGCAAACAGACATGACGTAGTTGCTGTCGTTCTCTCATCACATGTGCGAGTCTTTGTGTACGTGTGTGTTTGTCAGACGAGCTGACAGCCGAGGAACATAAAGAAGCATCCACCCAATGATGACTGAAAAACACGACATATTTGGTACAAACATTGACGGCATATTTGGTGTTAATTTCGGACCCTGCTATTACCCTTTTTCTTATCAAATAATTGATTGAAATCATTTTAGTTTTCTGATGATAAAAAAAAATACAGAGCAAATGTTTTAATTATGCATCAGCAAAGTTAAAATGAAATAAAACAAATCTAAACTGACCAAGTCCTTTGGTGCTGACGTGTTTGTCTTTGAACTTGTCGTAGGCTGCATTGGGGTTGACCACAATCCTCTCTACACTGTCACTGCAAAGCTCCTCCTGATGAAAAAGAAAACGGCCAAATTATCAACTAATTATTAGGCAAAGCAACCTGCTTAAAGAGACACTTCAAATATCTGATAGAGTTTCAGAGAGTCAAATGTATAGTTAAACAGTAGTAAAACACAAATAGCAGCCCTATGTGATCAGAATTTTAAAGCAAGGGCTTCCTATAATCTACAACAGATCATGTAGCGGAGAACCGGATGAGTTTAACCAAATTTAAAGGAGCAGGAAAGAAATCAATAAAAACAAAAGATGAATAAACCATTAACATCTGCTGTATGCAACCAATTCTAAATAAATTTTACTTTTGGATTATTCTACTGCGATAAAAACAAAGTTAGGTGAACGGAAAAGCCAAGAAGCACAGCTGGAGCTCATTCTCTCTAAATGACAGCTCTTTCATGGATGATTGAGAGATGAAAAAAATAAACGATGACTTGATCAAATCTTTCTAGTGATGATTTATGGAGACAGAGGCGAATTAAAAACACCACTGATGCACACAAATAAGTGACAAGTCACACATAAGGACAAACGAAACAGGCAGTTCCAGAGACGTCAGGAGGGGGAAGAGGAGGAGAGTTAGATAAGCTCTTACCAGCTCCTTGGGTATCCAAAGAGAGTTAAAGAAAAAAAATGGAAGAGCAAAGGGAGAGAAAAAAGTAGGGGGGGAGAGAGAGACAACACAGATTAATGTGGTTATCACATGCCATGCACACAACAGGAACATTTGGCCAGGGTTTCAGGAAGATAAGAAAGAAAGGAGTGTTCTGAGAGCTGCGGCTACAAACCCTGGAGACACAACTTCTCTGGGAAACGCCAGTCTCCAGTTCTTTCCCTCTTCACTCATTAAGGGTGATTAGATGGCTTGAAAACACCACTGAGCTTCTCTTCCCTTTGAGATATTGATAGAGAATTTGGCTATTTTTCTGAATAGTGAGTAAGAAAAAATTAGGTATCGTGTGAATCACAGAAAGGTCAGGAAGCTAAAAACTCAGTGGCAACATTTTAGTCAGGCAGTCGAAGAGGCTTCTCTCTGAAAACCATAATTAATCCCAATTTAACCTACTAGACTTAACCAGAGCAGACAATGATCTACATCAAAGTTGAAACACGTACATTCCATAACTTGGACAATTTTAAACATCACTAAGTTTCTAAAACTCTGTCTGGAAGGATTGTTCCTGACTGTATAGCTTGTGATGAACTATGAGCTTTACCTAAAAAAGAGAAGTCAGCATTTACAGCAGGCGTGGTACGGTTAGCAGTATTAATGTAAAATTTAAGGTTTCAATACTGCCAAGATTTCCCATCATGCCTATTCCTACAGTAATTTTCTTTTACTGAGATGCCAGAAAAAGAGTTAAATGCAACATTATTATGTGCATATCATGTTGCAGCGGTGCCCCTCACCTACCTGTTGCACTGCCGGTCAGCAGGCTGAACGAATTATACTACACTCCTTTAGCTTACAAGCTAGACAAACTCAGCTATTATGCGATATTAATGGTCGTAAACAAAAAAACACGACGATCATGGTGTGGAAACCAAATGGCGGTTGACTCTTAAATCGATTTATCGCCCAGCCCTAATTTCTATTAAACTCCGAATACACGGTACAGATTTAAAAACCTGTAATAATGAATGTTACGTTTTAGCAGCATTAGGAATAACCTTTGCTTATTTAGAATTATTGTATTTTATTTCTTTTAAGACAATACACATTTTATTTCAAACTTGTGAGTTAATTTTGTGGTATTCTTCCTCAAGGTTATACTGCGAGAAGCTCATGGCGGCCCAAGCCTGAAGTAGGTTTCAATTCGATGCCATTTCCTTCTGTAAATTTATAAAAACACAAACATATTTCTGCAGCCCAGTGACTGAACGAACGGCTGGGACAAACATCCACACACAGATAAACTATAGTCCCAGTCATCTAGCCGGTACATCTAATACAAGATCAGATACTGATCTTTTGCACTCCTAAATGATAGAAAACACACTGGCCAGTAAAACATTTTGGACTAACTAATCAGGCATGAGGAAAACGGCAAAAATAAGCTTGTGGTACGGTGGCAGGGGAAGTTTCTGCAAGTCTACAGAAACCCATTGCCTTGGCCAAAACTTATTTTTTTTGTGACTGCATATAGCAAACATGAAAAAGGGTGTGGGTAACAACAAGCTGGCAGATGAAAACTTCAGCGACATCTGAAGTATAAAGAGCAGACCTTATTAACAGACCAACGCATTTTCGGCTTGTGGCCTTCTTCAGGGTAACAAGCAGCTGACATTTTACTTATTATTTTTTTTTTTTTTCCACCAATAGAATTCCCGGACATTTAAAAGGGTACTATTTGCACCCCATTTCATACTGCAAGTATGTTTCTATCACATCCAACAGGCTGTGAATGACCTAGCAAGAAAAGCAAGAGCTGCTTCGAAGATTCAGTTAGTCAGAACATAAAAAGTTAGTCGAGAAGCAAGTTGTTAGAGCATGAAGACAGGTTAAAGAACAAAATAAGTATTTTCTTTTCAGACATAAACACACACACACACACACACACACACATGCATACACACACACTTCAATCAGTGCTTCTAAAGATCCATCAGCATCATTATGGTCTTAAGATTTAAATAAAGTGTAAAATCAGGGATCAATTTCTATCACTTTAAGACAAGTATTGATAAATTACATTGTAGGAAAGGAACCACACAATTAATCCGTCTCTCATTTCATCTTAATCGGTGCAAACTTTGATATATTATCACCAGTAAAAAGGAGAGAGAAAAAAAATCCCATCATGCATTGAGCTCTCTGAGAGCAGTCTTACTTGTACACACTAGGGTCCCAGGGGGGTGAAGAGGGGTCAAAACAGGAACAAGAGAAGAGGGACAATGAATGTGGAAACAAAAAGGCCAGTTAAGATTTACTTGGCTGTGCTGTTAATATCCCAGACATGCTAAAAGCTTTAAAGATAAAAAAAATTAATAATCAGAGCTGCTTCCTTCAACCACATAAAGGATGCCAAAAACAATTCAAGTTCTTATTAACACTGAACCGAGGAGAACACAGAGGGGACATTTTTTCTCAAAGTCACAAGATGATCACCCTGGTATGATTATAAACAGCATCTCAGACTTAGGGAAAACTTTTTTTTTTGTCTCTTGGAAATACACTTCTTACTTCTCTCAGACAGTGTAACATAAAACTGATGTGGTAAACGTGTGTATCATTTAAGAGCCAATTCAGGAGCCAAGTCCTGTCAAACAGACCACAATGAAGGAACCTGTCCGTTAGCAGAGAGCTAGACGTTAGTTAGCGCATTAGCTTTAGCAGCAGGCTACACGTTAATAAAACCCACACAGGAACGCAGAAGGTCCACCTACCGATTCAAACTGGGCCTGGTCGTCCTCGGGAAGGTCCCCGGTCTCGTACACGTCTGGTTCGTTAAAAGCCTGTTGAAACAAAACGCGACGGCTGCTGTTATTTCGTCGGTTTGTTTTGTGTTAGCCTGGCCAACGCCCCGGCTAACTGAGCAACAGCGACATGCTAGCTGCAGCGCTTCTGTGTGCCTGCATCATATGGCATTACATTAGCTGCTGAAAGAGAACATTAGCTGGCGTTATGCGTGCAGTGTTTGCAGACAACAGGCTGATAAACGAGCCAGCAGCAGCAGGGCTGTTAGCTAGCGCGTCCACCTATCAGTCTGAAGATATGTTTGTTAGCGTTAGCCACTTACAATTCCTGGTAAGTTTGCGTATTTGGGATCAGCCATCGTCGACAGGAACAGGACAAAATATACAATAGGCAGTCTCTAAAACCGTTCAGGCAAACCGATGCACCGAGTGGGATTATATCAAAAGCTAACGATGGGTGAGCCAGCAGTTCCTCAGCCGGCGGAGCTCTGCAGGCTGATGTGGTCACTAGCTGGATTTGGCAGCGTGTTTGTTGGATTTAATTCACTCACTCTTACACGAGCGGTGCTGCCAACGCCCGTGTCAGCGGGAAGGCGGGATGCGGCTTCGAATGGCCGTAAAACAAGCACACCTAAAGTCATCACTCATGCGTCGTTCCGCATACGTTTTCGTTAGCCAATCAGGAGACTCCTTTTCGGTTTTCCTGGGTCTTCCTAACATTTCTCAACGAACTCGGCAGATTTCTTTCCCTTTGGGTTATGACCTGCTTTCTAGCTAAAGCGTGACATCAATTAAATTATTTTTGTTTTTCCTTTTCAAAAAATTGTTGCTTGAATTTTGACCCAGTAGATATATTTATGAGACACACGGGGGCGCCAAAAGTACGAGTGAAAGGCTAAAGATTGTCAACTTCATGAACACGGTTTACTCTCCGGAACATATTGATTTCACATTCTTTTTATTAATTTCAAAAGCATTGAGGCTCCATACAAGACACACAACCCTGCATCTCTTCTATGAGTGTATTTATGTACAATTTTCTGCACTGAAATTGTGCATTTATTTCATCCGTTTTGCAATATAAACCTTGCTTTATTCATTTGTAAATGTTTAGACACATCTATGTAAGAAACTATATTATTGGACTTTTAATAATTTGACACGTTTTATTTCCCTAAATTTAAAATAAAACATTGCTCCAAAATAATGCTAATTATTTTGGAGCATTTTTATAGGGTGACAAAACATGAACAGTGTATTTTGTATACAGTGTATTTGTGAAATCACTTATCTAAACAATTAATACCATCCTTTCTCATGGTGGTGTAATTTTTCAGTTTATGGGTATTATTTTTCATATTCTTCATTTTCATTTAAATAGATATCCATAACAGTATTAATTGAGCCAAGTGTTTTGGGTATATTATTGGAGTTTTGGTCCATTCTTCCTGACCGAACCGGTGTAACTTAAGTAAAATACCTATTTGCAATAAAGCTTTAATTTCTTCGTTGTTGTCTTAAGATTTAGTTTCAGTATTTCCACATAAAGTTATTTTCTCATGAAATGATCTATACTGTCAAGTGGACCTGTTTATCCTGTAAGTAAAACACTCCCACATAATGATGCAGTCTCCGCCATACTTCCCAGTATTTGTTCTAAGGCTTGCAAGCTCCCTCTTTTCCTGCCCTTTTCCTCCACATATAACAATGGTCATTAAAGCTGAACTCTTCAAATTTGGTATCACTAGTGCATTTGCAAAGGGTAATCTGTTCCCCAGGCTGTGTTAGGAGTAATGACTTTCTTCGTCGCCTTCACCCCATGTTGGCAGTATGCAATCTTTTCACCGTGGATAATAACACGGTCTTACCAGCTTCAGGCAGCATTTTCATGAAGCATTATGCTTTTGTCTCTGGATGATACACACATTTACCACATGTTGATCAAGGGGGCATCGAACCCCTGAACGATGTGATTGCTTGACATTTGTGGTACTTTCAGGGATCTGTAACTTCTTCCTGTAAGGATGAACCAAATTTGTGGAGGTCCAGATTTTTCTTCCTGATATCTTGGCTGAGTGTCGTTTGATTTTCCTATCATGTCACACGAACTGCGATGGACTGACGAGCTGTCCAGGACTTTGCTTCCCACCAAAAGACCCCTGGAGATAGGCCGCAAAAAACTCTGCAACCCTGCATGGCCAAGTGAGTATATGATGAATGGGTGTCACATAAGGAATCAGCGTGTTTGAGAAGTTGCCTTAAAACACATCCACAAACAATGTGTTTGCCTCAATTTGAGTCAAATGTCAGGAATTAACCTACAAGAAGTTTAAAAAGTAACTGCACCGCCATCTGGGTTTTCCCAAATTGTTCACAAACAGTGTTTGTGTAGATTCTGCGTTCTCTCTCTCTCTCTCTCTCTCTCGTAACTAAACATATAAAGTTCAGCAATATAATGAACTGGATTTCTTGAACGTTTTACTAACACGTCATCATCCCACTATCTACGCGTATCCACCGAGTTCAGGCGCGTAGATGGTGGCGTGACGAAAAATAAAATGGCTGAAACAAAAAAAAAAAAAAATACACGTTTCTTCTTTCATATGACTGTCATTCTGTTGTGGAAATAAATACGTCGGTATGAATGAAAACACTTAAAAAAAACCTCGCATTTCCATACTAGTATTTTTAAAAGCACAACCGCGTCTAATTTCCGCCCAATTAAGAGCTTAAGATTTTTGAGAGACATGTAACTTTTTATTATTATTTTTTTATTGTGCAATCAGCAACAACATGCATTGGACTGTTTGAATAAAAGCGCTAAAACTTTTTGTTTTTAATCGAGACAGTTAGGAGTTAAAAGGAAGAATGGAGCTGCTCCCGCTGCTCCTCCGCTCTGCTCAGTGATGCTGATGAGGGAGGAAGTGAGTCGCTACTCCACAACGCCCCGCCCCCATTGAGAAGGCAGTGATGCAAGGCACGCCTCTGAGAAGCCTGCAACCCGTCCAGACGGACCGGACCACTTTGGACTACGCTCCTCATGTATTGGTCCCCGTATGTTCTCCGCCACTCCGCTGCACGGATTAGTTTGATTGGATTTTAAAGCAGAAAATTACTCGAGCAGCCTGCTTTCCGCCTTTTCCTTCACACTTATTTAATCGTTTCTTGATCTAAAAAAAAAAAGTCGTAGTTCTGTGGATCCTCAAAATGCTTCGCCTGTCAGACTCGCTTTGCATGTGGGTATAAGAAGCCAGCGGGTTCAGCCAGCGTCCAGGTGCTTCAACACAGGGGATCTTATTTATGATCTTTTTTTTTAAATTCCCTTCCTTCTCCTGGAGGCGCGTCCTTTATTTCCCCATCCACTATGTCTGATTCCAACGCTGAATGCAATATCAAGGTGTTGTGTCGATTCCGCCCGCTGAACCAGTCCGAAATTATCCGCGGAGACAAGTTCATCCCAATATTTCAAGGAGAAGACACTGTCATCTTTGGGGTAAGTTGCTTTAACATTAGTCCCTTCTCTGTTGGCACCGTCGCAGGCACTCGAGTGATGCTGGGGGGTTAAACTTATCTCACAGTCACATCAGATCCCGACCAGACTGATGACTTGGAGCTTAAAGGCTTGAGGCAGGGATCAAACTAAGTATAGCCTCCATCAATACTATCGGTGATACTATCAGTATTCTGCAGCACGGTGTGATGCTGCTCTTAGAGGAAGGGAAAGCTAAAATTAACAAATGAATGGGTACATTAGCGCAAGCTTTGTAGTGAAATAACAATTTGTTCCAGATGTGCCCATCAAGATGCCTTTTTGGTCTAAAGGCTTTAACTTAAGGGGTTTCTGTGATTAAAATTGACAAATACCTCCATCATCCGCTAAAAATGATTCCTCGCCTTTTTCTTCCACCTTTTTCTTCTTGTTTGCTGTTTGCTTGATATTGATCTGGTGTATTTTCTTGTGTTACCCCCCTTGATGTGGTCCTTGCATTAATGGCCCCTGGGCAAGCCCCTCCTTCTGCCTCCCTTCACACACAACTAAATGCTTACCCATTCACCTAACCCCATCCAGGCTGAAAAAGAACAAACAAATAAACAAAAAAAGCTTCTATTATGTTACGTGTCACAAGCATTAAAAAAAATCTGATTGTGAGCTGAGCTGATATTAATTGATCTAGATAAGTAGATTGATTTAATCTAGATAAGTAGATTGAGTTTCGGCATTCATAATCACCGTAATGTAATTCAATCCTTGTTTGACCAGTCTATGTATGCTTTGATTTTCATGCTTGTCTTGTGCTAAAAGGGTCCTATTACCAAAAAACCACTGTAAATTATATTTTTGAGGGTTTCACAAACAGAATAAGTATTGAATCTCAAATGTTGCTTTTAACAAGCTCTCTTCAGTGTATAACAATCAAGATGAGACCCGACCAGTCTAAATATGTTAGATTTTACACATCAGATGGTCAAATGCAATTTAGACTCCTCAAAAAACACTGAAATAATATTTTAATTTAATTTAGCAAAGATTAAGCTGACTTAGGTGTCATCAGTTAGCTGTTGGGTATGGCAATATTTTTATTTACACCATGCACACCTTAAGGAAGCACCCATTCCCATTGACTGAACATGCAAATAAGCAATAGAAACACCTGCAGGACACAGCAAACAAATATCTTTCTTTTTTTTACCTTTGTAGTTCGTTGCCTTTGTCAGAAGGCCGTATTACACATATCATACTCCACAACTTCTTTCATCTCTCGGATAATTACGCAGAAATACTCATTCCTTTGGTTAAGAATGTTACCATCTACTTTTAATCTACTGGTGAAGTATCAGGTGATGCAGATCCAAGTGGAATCATGATGTATGTGTCTCTGGTTCACTAAATGCGTTCTGGCTTTGCTTCAGTAGGAACATGAATTGAAGCTGGTGGTTACTATCAGTGCTTATGAGCTGTAATGGAAACGGTCCAATCTCTGAGAGGTTTATTAGTCTGATGAATGTGCACCTGAGGCTGGGGTTAAACACGTGATCATGCTGCCACACCAACCAGTGGCATTTGAGGGGGGAAAAAAAATATGGAATCATGGATAATGATTCCAATCCCCTAAATGGAAATCTCACACCTGATTTGAGGCTAAAATTTAAGCACATCGCATAAAAATAAATGCATTGGTCTGTGTGCAGAAATAGGCATGCATAGATATGGCTAAATATGCAAATTTATAAATTAACTTCACACTGAATACAGAGCACCTGCTCCCTACTATAATGGACACACATACGCACACATGCAAAGGGGGAGATTATGAAAGAAACGTGAACCCTTCTGGCCTGAGGGCTGACTTGTAGTGATGACTGGGAGAGAAGAAAATCCCTATCGGCTCACTCCTGTTTTCATGCACACATCCACACAGACACACACTAAAATCTTTTGCAGGTTTGTGGGGGAGATAGCTCTGCATGGCAGACTATCCTGGTTGTAGCTGCAGGACATTTCCAGCAGACTGAGCTATTATTCTGTTTATGCATAAAACGTAATGTCATTAAGCAGAATCTTGCAAAAATGCTTGAGATATGAAATCAGGAATCCCCGCATTAATCTTGGTGCTTGATTTTGAACAGCTCTGAATGTGCTACAGACACGCGGTGTGTAAAGGTAAACCCAAATGGTTTGTCTTATGAATTATGAAATACATAGGAGTTATCACATTAAAGTTGTATATTTCAGAGAATTAGTTGAATCAGTTGATGGCATTTAGTCAGACCATGTAAACTGCTATTCGCCCACGGATTGACTTAATTTGAAATTGTTTACGTGGTAATACAGAATAATACTAGCCAGTCAACTATGAGCTGTCAATAAAACAAATCGGCTTTTGTTCCCTGTCATTACGTTTGACAGGAGGAGGCTTCCAAACAATAAAGCAATAACAACTTCTAGAAACACAAGCAGAAATTTATGCTGCATTCTAACTCTTTTTATCTTCTAACCGGCTCTCAGTTTTCTTCCGTTCAGATGAATGTAATCATAGTGAGGCAAGTGGAGTTCTCGTCTTTCTGAATGTAATAAGTCCAAGACCTGCTCTGTCTATAAGAGTTTATAGATGTGTAAATGCTTCAGGGTTTCCATTTTCCTATTTGTAGTGTTTGTCTTGTACATGGAACATGTGAATAAATGTGTCACATTCTATGAGGATTTAGAACAGCAAGTCAACACGAAACGAGTTAATGCAAACGGTGTGAAGGCTGATGGAGACAGTTTAGGTGTGGGCGGTGCTGATAGCCCACAATCGCCTGCTTCAAGATGGCTTCTTTCAGAACTTGATAATACACAGGCAGCAATGTGAGCTTCTGAGTGATGGGTCGACTGCTACT
This sequence comes from Fundulus diaphanus, assembly GCA_037039145.1. NCBI lineage: Eukaryota > Metazoa > Chordata > Actinopteri > Cyprinodontiformes > Fundulidae > Fundulus > Fundulus diaphanus. Next base: position 17,661,510 of record CM073126.1, read on the forward strand.
TGGTGGCAGGCTGGAGGAGACCTGAAGAGATTAAAGATTACAGAAAATGGCCAGTTGTTGTCCTCTGCCCTGGACTTCTTTGAGGCATCAACACACAAGAAGTGCAGAGTGACTACAAAGGGAAAACAAACAACGCAAAAAAATGCTAAAAGTAACTTAACTTAGTCTACCAAGTGTTAAGTAGATGTTAGCATTTAAAAGTAGACATAGGCCAGTTTGAGATTATCAGGAGAGATGTGAAATAAACAGTAACATTATATTTTTTTAAAAAATAGGATGTTCTTTAATTGCGTGGTACTCCCTCAGTTTCAACATCATGACTGTATGTTTTTTGCAAGCAGAAATATTTCCAAATGAAGCAATGGAAAATCAATGGTGGAAATTGGGCTACTGCTGGTCAGCAAAGAAGAAGAGGAGGAAGAATAGGAGGAAGGCAGAGAGAGAAGAGGAAAGTCAAGAGTCTAGGACTGAGAGTATGGACTTTAAATGTCATAACTATGACAGGAAAAGCTAGGACGTTAACTGACATGAGGCAGAGGAGGAAGGTGGACATACTGTATGTTCAGGAGACCAGGTGGAAAGGTAGCAAGACTAGAAGCTTAGCATAAGGGTTTAAGCTGTTCTACCATGGTGAAGATGTGAAGAGAAATAGTGTTGGAGTTATCCTGAACGAGGAGTCAGTCAGAAATATTCTGGAGGTAAAAAAGAGTGATAGGGTGATAAGTCTGAAGGTAGAAACTGAAGGTGTGATGTTAAGTGATTTTAGGGGTTATGCCTCACAGGTAGGATGTGAGTTACAGGAGAAGGTGAAATTGTGGAGTGAATTAGATGAAGTGATACAGATTTCAATGGACATGTTGGAGCTGTAAACAGGTGACGAGGAAGGGATGGGCAAATTTGGTATCCAGAACAGGAATGTGGAAGGATAGATGGCGGTAGACTGTGCAAAGAAGATGGAAGTGCCTGTAGTGAACACTTTCTTGTAGAAGAGGCAGGAACACAAGGTAACATACAAGAGTGGAGATAGGAGTACACAGGTGGATTACATCTTGTGTAGACAATGTGAAGGAACTCAGTGTCTGCAAGGTAGTGGTTGGTAAGTGCTACCAGACAGCACAAGATAGTGGTGTGTAGAATGATTCTAATGGCGAGGAAGATGAAGAACACAACGGTAGAGCAGAAGACAAAATGGTGGAAGCTGAAAAAGGAAAACAGTTTTGTGGCTGTCAAGGAGGAGTTCAGACCAACTGAGAAATGTTGACTGAAAAACTACAGCTTACGCTATCAGAGAGACAAGTAGGTGAGTACTTGGTATGTCTTCTGCAAGGAATGTTAGTAAGGAGACTTGGTGTTGGAATGAGGAAGTAAAGAGAAAGATATTTATGAAGAAGAAGTAGGACACTGTGAGTTCTGAAGAGATTTGCCAGTACAGGGAGATGCCACATAAAGTTAAGGTAGAGATAGGTAATGCCAAACAAAGGCATACAGTGACATGTATGACAGGTTGGACTGTAAAGAGGGAGAGAAGATTTTTACAGCCTAGTGAGGCAGAGCGACGAGATGAGAAGGATGTTCAGCAGTTTAGCGTGATTAAGGATTGACATGGAAATGTACTGAGAGCTGCAACAAGTGTGATAGGAAGATGGAAGGAATACTTTGAAGAGTTGATGAATGAGGAAAATGAGAAAGAACAAAGAGAAGAAGTGACCATTGTGGACCAGGAAGCAGCAAATATGACATAAGGAAGGCATTGAAAAGGATGAACAGTAGAAAGGCAGTTGGTCCTGATGATATACTTGTGAAGGTATGGAAGCTAGCAGAGACAGCAGTAGAGTTTTTGAGTAGACTATTCAATGAGAACTTAGAGAGCGAGAAGCTGCCAAGAGATTGGAGGGGAAATGTGCTGGTACCAACTTTCAAAAACAAGGGAGATTTACAGAGTTGTGGCAACTACAGAGGAATAAAGTTTGATTGGTCATATAATGAAGTTGTAGGAAAGAGTAGTGGAAGCTAGACTGAGGTCAAAAGTTAATATCTGTGAGCAGCAGCAGTATGGTTTTATGCCATGAAAAAGTGCTACAGATGAAGTATTTGTTTTGAGGATGTTGATGGAGAAGTACAGAGGAGACAAGAGGGAGGTGCATTATGTTTTGTAGATATAGAGAAAACATATGCCAGGGTGCAGAGAGGGAAGCTGTGGTAGTGTACGAGGACGTGTAGAGTACCAGAGAAGTATGTTAGAGTGGTGCAGGACATGTATAAGAGATGTAAGATAGTGATGAGGTGTGCTGTAGGTATGACAGAGGAGTTCAAGGTGGAAGTAGGACATCAAGGATTGGATCTGAGTCTATTCTTGTTTGTTGTGGTGACTGACAGGTTTACAGATCAGGTTAGACAGAAATCTCCGTGGACTATGGCATTTGCAGATGACATTATGATCTTTGGTGGAAACAGGGAACAAGTAGATGAAAACCCTGCCCTGGATTGGAGAGAAATCAAGGTTAGCCATTACAAGACTGAATACATGTGTGTGAATGATGGTGAACCAAGCGGAGCCCTGAGGTTACATAGAGCAGGGACATAGAGGAGGGAGGATTTTAAGTACATAGGTTCAACAGTTCAAGGAAACTGCAAGTGTGGGAAAGAGGAATGGGTAGAAAAGTGTCAGGTGTATTATAAAAGAGTATTAGTGAGAGTGAAATGAAAGGTGCACAACAGAGGTCTTCAACTCCAGTCCTCGAGGTCCAGTGTCCTTTTAGAGGTGCCCTTGGTTCAATTTGAATTACCTCGGGGGTGGATTCAAATAGCTGAATTACCTCCTTGTTATGCAGTCAAGTTCTCCAGAGTCCTGCTAATGAGCTGATTATTTGAATCAGGAGTATTGAAGCAGAGAGACATAAAAGTTGTAGGACACGGGACCTCGAAAACTGGAGTTGAATATCCCTGGTGTACAAGATGGTGCTGAGATGGTGCTGAGACCATCAATTGTTCAGGGACAATGGCACTGAGGTAAAGACCGGGGGCAGAGATGAAGATGTTGAGGTTCTCTTTGGGAGTGACAATAATGGATAGGATCAGGAATGAGATCATCAGAGGGACAGCTCATGTTAGATGTGGAGATAAAGCCAGAGAGGTCAGACTGGGATGGTTTGGAAATCTACAGAGGAGGGACAGTGAGGACAACTTCAGAAGGATGCTGTGGCTGGAACTGCCAGGCCACACAGAGTATATATTTTATATTGAATTGGCACCCAGCTGTTTACAAAAACCTTGAAATAAATGATCATGTCAGAGACTTGGCACACACATTTTACACACTGAATTAATTAAATTAAATTGAAGGTTGGACTTTAAAAAAAAAAAATCAGAATGGAAATATACTATTGCAGTATAGTGTTTCATTTTTAAGGCATTTTAGGGTTGCTAGTACCTGCTGGGGGTGCTGTATATTCAAAAACTGAGCAGTGGTGCTAAGAATTGACTGCCCCGTGGCTACTATTCAGTACATATAATTAAAGATTTCAGTTATGTGTGATCTGCAAGTGATTATTATATTTGAAGTTTGGAAGAAAACACAGAAATCAAGAGTTCATCACACATTTTATAAGTTAAGTCTCAGATGGGACAAACTATTTTGTCCAAACCTATGAAGTCATGACTCTGGCAACTGTGTGCTGCAAATTTCAGGTCAAATTTTAAGTGCAAAGTTATATTGTATTCATAATTTCTGTGAATAATTCATCAGCTTTTTTGGTCTCTATGCTCCTGATATGTTTGCATAACAACTGGTTGTCAAGCAGATATGGGAAAACTGATTCTTTTAAAAAGATTGTTATTAACTCCAGATATTAAAATGAAGAAAATATTTGCTTTAGACACAATAAGTGGAATCTGATGATAACAGCGCCACCTGCAAGTGAAGCACCTTAAGCTTTGGATGGCAACTTAGAGTTGTGGTGGAAATGTGTTAACCCTGTCATGAAGTGTGATTCCCTTTTTCTTTTATGGAGAAACGGAGAATTAAGATTAAAGGAATAAGAAAAAACAGGATTTTTCCTTCTGAGTGTAAATCCTATTTCATTTGGACCAACAGTTAAGAGGATTATTTAAATTCCTATATTAATTTATGAAGATTTCTTGTATGCAATATGTTACAAAATCATGCTGTGGTTGTAACTGATTTCATGGTTTGAGAATAGCCTGTTTGTACCCAGCAGATGAGGGGGAATATCAGCGGTCAGTGTGAACATCCGTAAATCTGAACACCTGATGGGTTTCCAGTGGATCCTCTGCACTGCTCTTTTTCAGTGTTTGTTTTAGTGAACATCTGTGTCTTTCTGCTCTTTGTTGATGGGCAGATAAATGTCACGTTCAGGACTTTAAGTGAATCTTAATTTTCCTCTCTGGTTTACTAGAGCTGCAGATCACAATGTGCTAGGATTCCTTACAGTCCCTGCAAATATCTGTCAAAATCATTTGGCCGTACGAAAATGTGAATATGTTTGCTTGTATTTTCCTTTCTCAGGAATTTTCCATTTTCACTGACACGGCCACCTGTGGAGCCCTGCAGGTTTCTGTGGCGTGCGTGCGTGTGTGTGACGGTAATAATTCCTGAGCCTGTACTGCTCCGAGGCATGGCCTTTGTGTTTGCACTGCTCAAGAGTGACACAGCTGTCTCTAGTATTTCACTGTCTGCAATAATGCAGTGTCACAAGGCCAGATTGCCCCTCCTAATCTTCTGGCAAGCAAAAACGGCCGCCACTATGAATCACGCTTTCGGTTCTATAAATAAATTAATGACCACAGTGGCATCGGCGGCAGAGAGATATACTGAGTTTTTTTCTGCTCCGACAACGACATATTGACATCACATGTTTTGATATAAGCGGAAACTTAGTACAAATTGATCGTGCTCTCTACGTATCATTAAAATATAATGTTATAATAAATAACTCAGAAGTCTGGAAGAAATATCATTTATGTCATACCTCTGATATTGGTCATATGTCTTACACTTAAGCTGTACTAGCCTTCAGAGCCTCACTGGTGCCTGAGGGGATCGTTTTCATTACCCCATGTCCAACATGAGAAAAATTATGCACTTTGTTTGCCTGCTGTTTTTAAAAGCCCTTGTGATTATTTGTGCTTCAACACTGGGCTGAGCCTAAGAGTAAGGTGGTGGGAAATTGCTGATTATAATATCCCTCTTTATCATTTAAGTATTTTAAGTGAGCAGGAGGTGAAGGGATCACAGTACGTTTTAACTTGCAATCTTGCTTTAACTACTCCTTTAACTACTGGTGTGCTTTTTTTGTGTTTATAGCCATTTTGTCTAAAATGAGGCAATATCAGTTAATAAGGCTTGGCTCAATTCATGTAGATTCTGACTGAAGTCACTAAAGTTCATATCATCCTTTAGTGTTTGTACAATCCATTGGCTTTTGAAACAAATAAAAATCAGAAAATTGTGCCTTGCATTCATTTGCAACCCCCTTGAGTCAATACTTGATTGAAAAACATTTTACTGAAATGACACCAACATGTTTTTGGGGTATGTCTAGCAGTTTTGTACATCTATAGACTAAAATGTTTGTCCTTTCTTCTCTTTGAAATAGCTCAAGTAGAGCAATTTTCAAGTCTTGTCATAGATTCCCAATTTAGGTCTGGGCCATTTTAACACATAAATAAATTTTATTAAAAACAAACAAGCAAAAAAAAAAAAAAAACATGGATATATTTTGATCTAAATATGTCATTGCAGCTCCGTCTGTCATTGTCCTGCTAGAAAGTGAACCTCTGTCCCAGTCAAGTCTTTCGCAGCCTCTAAAAGTATTGCCTTGTATTCAGCTCCATCCATCTGTCCATCAACCCTGATCAGCTTTCCTGCATCCCACAGCATGATGCTGCCACCACCATTTCACCGTGGGGATGACGTGTTTAGGGTGATGTTTGCCATGTCCCTGGCATGTATGTAGGAAAGTGCAAATGAAACATTTTAGTGTTTTTTTTTAACAATGCCTGTCTTCTTGCGACTTTTTGATAAAGGACAGGTTTATGGAGTGCAGGCCGAACAGTTAACCTTTCAACAGATTTTCCACCTGAGTCATGGCTCTCTGCTGCTCCTCCCGATTTATTTGATTAGTTATTCCCATTCTCAGCTTAAGTGGAGGGCCATCTCTTGGAAGGTTTGCAACTGTCTCATGCTATTTTCATTTTTGTGTACTGAATTTAGCAGATTTCCATGAGACGTTCAAATCTTGAGATATTGTTTATGGAGTTGCACTGCCTTTTGTTTAGGTGTAACAGACTGGGCTGAATGCAAATATATGCCTCTTTTTAACAATTAAATATAAAAGTGGATGGAAAACCATGTATCACTTTTGTTTCATTTTGCAGTTATGCACACTACTTTGTGATGGTCTATCACATCAAATTCCTGAAGAAATACACTGAAGTTCGTGGTTGTAAATTGACAAAATGTGGAGTTCAAGAGGTATAAATACTTTTGCAAAGCATTGTATATGCTGAACAGTGTAACCTTCCCACAATCTTGTTTTCATTGATCAAACACTGATTTATTTCTATTATCGTTGACCGAGAAGGATACATGAAACGTGAAACGTTTGTGAACCCATTTGAAGCATGCACATTAAAGAATTATTGATTCTCCTATCTTCTGCTCTCCTTGTATAATTCTACGGCTTTTCTTTCCTTAACTGCTCCTTCAGTCCATGTGTATGGATCTTCTGGAGTAGCTGCAGTGTTTGCTGCATTTAAAGCTGTGAAATACACACCTTTGGGAAGAATAAAGGGTTAGGGTTTTGCAAAAGGTTTTTCCGTGCTTCTGTTTTTATTCTCACTAGTTCCAAACCCCTTTACAGAATATTCTGAAAATGAAAATGTGTAACTTTAGAAGACAGCCATGGTATACGGCTAAATATTAACATGGTTTTTGTCTAGCAAGTACTTTGTTTCAAAGGCAACAGTAGGAGCTCTTCTGTTGTCTTCTCGTCATCTGACTCTTCCTTGATTATGTGCTCAAGTAGGAAGAAGGAAGGGAAACAGCTGGTGGTGGAACAAGCTGTTGACGGTGCATGTCGGGTGCAGCTTTCATGTCTTCTAGCTGTCTCATACCTTTTGGTATTTATGGTTCCACTGAAGCTGTTCTTCCTCAAGGATGTGTTGTTGCCGCGGTTTTAGCTGTCTGTAAAACAAACGCTTGTAAAGAAAAAAAATCCCAAATGGAGGTCTAAAGGGTCTCTCTTGCTCTACCACCCCTGTGCACACTTAAGTGCTCTAATTCTATCACTGCAGTGCACACACCCTATCCAATTACGGATATAAAAGGGATTGCAGCGTTAGGTTAAAATCTCATTTCTTTTGTTCAACGCCATGGTCAAAGCTCCCTCCTCTTGGGGTCAAACCTGCTCTTTTCCACCTTTTCTCTGAATTTTTATTGGTCCTCTGAATCCTCTTCGGTGTAAAGCTGTATTTCATAGAAGACAGATTCTACTGCTCGTTTCCCAGTGACTCAGCAGTGGTTTTGGAGCGATGTTGGAAAGGAAGCTCAGCCTCATCTGTCGTGCTGTTAATTTTGGCGAAGGCTTTTAGCAGGTTTTATGGCATAAGGGGGAGCGTCTGTCAGTCAGGGGCCAGAATATTAAGGGATCAAGACAACTTTGAAAGCATTTAGTTCAAACTTGCAAGGTTGTTTGAGTCAGTTTCCAGTGCCTAAATCAGCTATATGTACTTCACCTGAATATCATCGTGAACAAATATTTATACTCCATAAACCTTAGCGCACATTACAACTGTGAATATTAATCTGTTTAATTGAGATTTCATAGCATTGAGAAACAAAATATATGTAAAAGTTGAAGGAAGATGATATATATATTATATATATCATATTTCTCTAAATGTGTTTACTGTCGCTTCATGCTTGCTCAGTATGAGGGATTGCTGCAAAGCCATGGACAATGCAGACGACTCTCCCTGTGGCTCTACGGCCTTTCAGGAGCAGTGAATGCAATCAACTGGTTCCCTTAAATAGGACATTTTTTTACCAATCTGTATAATCTGACCCAATCTGTATAATCTGATTGAATTTGACTTTGGAAAGTGCCTTGAGATGACATGTTTCATGAATTGGCGCTATATAAATAAAATTGAATTGACTTGAATTGAAGTTTACAAATAAAAATCTAAAAGTGTGGGATTTCTCAGGCTTTGATGGGTCAGTCCCTCAGGCAACACTTTGTAGGACCATCTTTTGGTGCAATTACAGCTGTAAATCTTAGGGTGTGTCTTTATCAGCTTTGCACATACAGAGACTATCATTTTACACTAACATTCTTAACACTATATCAGCTATATGTACTTCACCTCAGCATCACCATGGACAATATTTACACTCCATAAACTTTTTCACAACAGGGAGGAAGTTTTGACAGGGTTTAGGTGTGGTGCCAAAGTTCTCCCTGACAGAATTTGTATCGCCTTCATCGGGAGCACAGGAAGAGAGGTGTTGCAGTCAATGCACGCTGAAATGTGAATTAGTCTAACTAACGGAACAATAATCATTGGTTTTGCGGGCTATGTTTATTCTCGCCTTATGTAGGCACAGTGTGGTGGACGGATCATGGTCGCTATGAGTCTAGGGGGACACGTACATTCACTTTGTTTGCTTTTGTTTTTTTTTCTTGTCACGTGTATTTTTGGTGAAGATCAAACGGAGTTAGTATTTGAAAAATGTACAGGGTCTCGAACCAGCCTCGACCAAATTTTTCGAGGTCCAACTATATGAGGCCGACACCAAGACCGAGCCCAGGAAAAAAGCGGGCCGTCCATGGTGGAGACTGTGTTCAGTCAACGGATTGTTTAACTTGATCTGTAGGTCTGTGCAGGTCCTCCAGAGTTACCAAAGGCCTTTTGGCTTCTCTGATTAATACAGTTCAATCAGTTTAGATGAACAGCCATGTTGAGTTTTAATTGTGCCATACACGTTTCATTTTTAAATGATGGATTGAAAAGTGCACTTTGAGATGTTTAAAGCATGGGATATTGTTTTATAACCTAACCCAGCCTCCTGCTTTATTTTGGACCAGTCTACTGTGTTCCTTGGTCTTCGTGATGCTGTTTGGTCTCTAATGTTCTCTAACAAACCTCTGACTCTCAAAAAGAACAGGTTTATTTACGCTGAGATTAAATTATTGTAATGGACTGGAGATCCATCCAGGTTGCTCTCTGTCTCTCACCCAGTGATCCAAGGCACCAACCCCTCTAAAGCCCACCAAGGAAAAGTGGGTAAAGAAAACTGACACACAGGAAGACTGTATTGAATGCTCTGGATTTGATTTAATAATAATAATATTATTATTATTATTAATAACAATAATAATATTGATAATATAGCTTTTCCTTAATGCTGTCCTGATCAATCCATTTCTCTTTTTTCTCCCTGATCTGGCTTTCCATCTCTTCATATATGGATCGGACCATCTTGTCTTGTTCGCTCTCCCTTCTGCAAAGAGCTTAACACATTTTTAAAAGCTATTACTTTTGTGTTATTTCGTCACAACACCCCACCCCTCCCAACCCCCAAAAGAGAAAGAAAAAAGTCTGTAATTGTAACCTGAAAATGTGGAAAACTGCACCAAACTCTCATTACATTGATTCACACATTTATAATTCAATTATTTAGAAAATGTGCTCCAATGAGGCTCATTCTTCAGATCAAAAGTACTTTTTGAAAATAACATCTTTAAAGTAGGTGTTAAATATAGTTTTGTATTGATTTCTGTTTTTATTGGTCTAGTGTAATATTCAAATGTTCAATGTTGTGTTTTCATTAGCTATAGGTGGAAAACTATCTAAGAAATTAAGGCTTGAATACTTTGGTGTGTGTAATTAATCTATATAATGTGTTTCGCTTAGTGAACTGAGTTACTGAAATAAATGAACGTTTCAATAATATTCTAATTTACTGAATATGACACTATGTGTGTATGTTGACCTACTTTTAACACGGGAGGACTCAAACATCAGTAAGAAGTGGCTGTTCTTCCTCTCATCATTTCCTCAATGTTAATATAATGCTGACACCAATTTAGGCAGCAGTCACGCTCTACAGGATATTAGCATCCAACTCATTTTTATTTTTCCTCAGCGTGCACGCAGAAAAGCTGGTACTGGTTCGTCACCGCCTTCCCTTCACGTTACTGTTCCTTTATGAGTGGATTGGGTTGTAGCTGCACCAGGCCTTTGTGCTCTGGGGAGTGTAATGGACCATATTCCTCCCATTAGGCATGGCTGTGCCCTGGATGCTGCCGTCGTCTGCCCCCAGCGTCTCTGGACAGCTCATGGTGTCTGATTGCACATGCTTGTGCACGTGTCTGCGCGTCCCAAGACCCTGAGCAGTTTTAATTTATTAACTTTGAGAAAATAAATCCGTGGTACAAATCCCTGGTAGAGCTTCTTCATCTTTTGCATGCCGGTTGCAGAGGACTTCAATTTCCTTTAATTAATTACAGTGCGGCCCGTTGAACTGACATTTGACAGCTCTGAGATCTACTCCAAAACAGTTTCTGACTCGTCTCTCCAGGGAGCTGGGCTTTGAAAAGTATTTGCCTTGAATCGGGTTTTTTTATCGTTATAAATCTAATTTGTCAATATTGTTGAGTTGCAGTCGAGCAATATGGGAAAGAAGAGGCTTAGAAAATCATACGTATATTTCAGGCATATTTAATCTCTGCATGGCCAAGGATTGGCCCCGGTCCAGACTAAAAAAACTATTTGCTCCATGCTGCAGTCGTTTGATGCTCTCTGCGGCTTCTAGCAGGCACATATAATCTCAACACTCCAGTTTTTCACTTCCTTCACTCCCCATTTTCCGTCTCTCGGATTCAAATGTTATATTTTATGCAAACTAATGCTTTTTGCTTTTTTTCTGAAGGCTTTAAAATGTGAAGCCATTTTTATTCCTCTGCAATGAGATTGAGTGAAGTCCTGGAAAAAAAATCCCTTTTAATCGTGTTGATTTCCCCAGGAAATCTTTGTCCATTGTTGGATTGTTTGAGTTTAAACTCAGCTACTCTCTTCCCCACATTTTCTTTGGGGTTGAAAATTGCTCCCAGCTCGATAGAAACGTGTGTTTATGCTAATCTCTACAGCGTCTTCCACTCTAACCCTTTCATGATCTAATTTATTATTCCCTCTGCCACATGTGGTCATTAACAGGGTTTCCACCAAGGGTTGCATGCAGATACTTTCTCCATTACTTGTTAATGTTTTCCTCTTTCACTTTTGAGGGCCAACACAGTGTCAAGACTCTGTCTTCAGATTTAATTAAATTAAGTTTTGCTCAAGATCAACGGGCGTCTCTGTTTTAATTCGGAACGGAGTGAGAAATGTCTGCTTTGTAACATCCACCCCATTACCCTTTACCTTGGTACTTCACTTCTTTAATTGCCTAAGTCCAAGCATCAAACAAAATGAGCATGTCTCTCAATTAGTTTAAGGAAACCAACAGATTAATCTCCAAATCCTGAACTACACAGCAACAGTCACTTTGTTGCATTGGAAAAATGTTTTTCTAGAGTTTACAAACTATGGTTCCGTATCCCGGTCTGCAGTAAAAGAATTCAGTTGAAATTCAATGAAACTCACACATTTTTAAGGCTGAATAGTTTTTGTTTGTTTTGGATGTAATATTTTTGTTGTCAACAGCACTTCTGATACCAAAAAGAACAGATGCGCTTTTTATTACATTTTTGTTAGATTGAAGCCTAGTAAAGTCTAGTGAAAGCCGTGTGAATGGTTCGTCGGGTAGCTGAAATGCTTCCAGAGTTTCATTTGTTTTTTTTGCACTGAGCTTTTGTTTATTGGCTCTATTCGATTACTTCAGTGAGATGTTATGATTCCAAGTTTCCTCCTTTTATATGTTGTGGAGTCAAACCTGAACTTTTTAGTGAAGTACAAAATAGCATTTTTTTTAACTGATGCCATTTATTCAAATGCAACAGATCTTTATCTTGGTAATTAAATTATGTATCACTGATGCATTTGCAAACTGTTCAAAATGCAGCTGCTTTTCTATCTAAAAGAAAGAGAAAGCGTGATCATCCTCCACCTCTCCCACCTTCCTTCAATGGGTTCACGTCTATTTTATCTGTCGTGACCTTTTTTACCATCACAGCCCAGCTATAGTTCCAAAATCCACAAATCAGCTATTTTTAAACGCTCCCAAAGCCAGAGGCGACAGGGCCTTTCCATATTATGGGGCCAAATTGCAATGGGGGGGAGGGGGGGGGGGGTTGTTCCCAGTGTTGTTCGAATCCAGCCTTACAAATGCTTCAATGTTCAGTTCATACAGATGAACACTGAACTCATTTACGTTGATGACCTGATAGATAAATTACTTTATATTCATCTATCTTTTTTTTTATTTAAGAAAATGTAGAACATGATTTTATAGCCTAATTAGCATATTAATTGTTCTGCAGCCTGGTCTTTGTCAGCTTATTTTGCTCTGTTTATCTCTCTCCTGATGTCTTTGCTAACATTTTTAATTTTATTTTAATTGAGACAAATTTTCAACTGAGTTGCTCACATTCACATTTCCCCCTGATTTAGCTGTTGACAAGCAAAATGAGTCTGAACTGTGAATGTATTATACTCATTCATTTAACTGCGACAGTCCTCAAAGCACTATAAGGTTGCTGTTCCTGACTGATTCTTTTTAAACTCTTCGGTAAAAAAAAAAAAAACTCCTATAAACACTAGGCAGTGTTGGGCAAGCTACTTGTCCAGTGTAGTGAACTAAGCTATCAGTTACTCAACAATAAATTAAGCTTCACTACACAAAAGCTACCACCTATAGAAATATAGCAAGCTAAGTTACACAAATGTGTTAAAAGTAGCTTAACTACATCAGAAGCTACTTAACGTTGTACCAACCTAATGTCAGATCAATTCAAAATGAGTCTGATACACTGGTTAAAACATTTATTAAAGATCAGCCAATGACCTAACACAGTGTAGAAAGAAGATGCACCTTCCTGTCTGATCCTGTCTAAATCCTGCTTAGTTCAATAATAAAGTCTGATATTACACAAAACTCACTCTGCTTGTTCTCCCTACTTATGCCCTTGGTGCAGAAGATAAATGAAATCTTTAACAGAAATGTTATTATTAATTCTGAAAATATTATCATGTGAATATAAATACAAAGCATACAGAAAATGCAGCTTTATTAAGTGACCTGGTTTATTTTATTTAGCTTTTAATTAATCTTTTCAACATTTAGTTCTACTACTTGGCTTGTGCTTTTGTAGTTTCATGTTTAAAACGACAAAAGAAATATGAAAAAGCTTATGGTGCCTTTCCCCAACGATCAGGGACCTCCTGGTTGTGTCTGGTGCTGCAGTGTTCTTATTGGGTAAAACACCTTTAAATCTAGTGGCTGAGCACATAAAAGACAACCTCCTGATAATATAATATGCAAAAAACGCCACCAAACGTTATTAACGCCACCGCACGTATTTTACGCGAGCGTACGTTTTTTACGTAACCGCGCGTTATGGCTGAAACGCGCGGTGATGTAAAATACGGGTTGGAACTGCACGTTATTGTACGGACGATAATTGGCCTCATCGGCTTGCCATAACAGACAGGAGAGGCAGAGTAGAAGCTCGCCCACGAACATGTCCAACCAACAACTCTGATTGATTGTTCACTCTGAATGTTGTTTCAAAATAGCAAACCTGGTTTCATTTCTTAGTTATGTCCTGGATTTTGTAGCGTTTGTGGACGCTACGTCGCTACTTGATCAAAAAAATAACGTCACTACAGGAAAGTTACTTGATTCATAAAGCAGCGACGCTACGGTCAAGCTACTGGAAAATGTAGTTTAACTAAAAGCTTCGCTACATGTAGCGGCGCTACTGCCCATCACTGACACTAGGCAACACTAGTGTTGACCTGTAAGATGGTCTGAGAAAAAGGTTAGAAAGACAAAGCTTTAGTCCTCTGATCATCTCTGCTGCAAACCTTCAGCTGCAGAGGCGGACTGGTCGCTACACAATTAGCAGAAATCAGAAGCACATTTAACGTAATCTGCAGGTTCTGATAGTTTAGGCATCAGCCCTGGGTTATGGTTCTGCTTAAAGCGAGTGGCGAAGGGTTTATTGTTAGTGACGAGGAACGTTTGACAGATGTTTAAGTCTGAAACTCTCCTCCACACACAGGAGTGGCCAAGCTCTGCTAGTGAAAGAGAAATGTTTCGACTGGTTTTCAGACAGAGTTTTGCCCTAAGAGTCTGCATACAGCTTTCATTTACAACCAAACAGAGCGCTGTTTAATGACGCCGGGGACGTCTGATCCCTGAACCAGCGCAGGACTCAGTAATATTTTCTGGGTTCCCCACAAAATTAATGTCAATCATGAGTGCGCTTGTTTGTCAGTTATCTGTCTTGAAGAACTATATTTATCAAATAAAATGTTACAGATATTGTACCCAGTCTGTGGTGAAAGCCTACCTTTACGAGTTAGAACTGCTCAGACTATCAATTATTTCAAGTCTCTGCTCAAAACCCCATTTTTCTTCACTGGTCTTTAGTTTTAGTTGAGCCGCGTCCCTGACTTTTATATTTTACTTTACTTGAGTTCATCTTTAGTGCTTTTATATTACAACTATTTTATATTGCTTTCTTCAATGAAAGATTTTAAAGGTGCAATATAAAAAAAAGAAATCCTGATCAGATCTGCACATGAGAACGAAACATTAAAATAATTCAGACAATAGCAAATGTCATAGCACAGCAAGGGAGAGACAGGAAAGCCCAGCTTGAATAATGTTTGATTTAACATCAAACAAGAACTGACGCAGTGATCCTGCTGCCACAGCCTGGCAGCAGGAATCGCCCAAGGATACAAAGTGAAAAAAGGGTTTATAAAGAGCAACAATTTGGGGTAAATAAATTACTGGCACTTTGTGAAAAGAAACAGATGACATTCATTGTGACAAAACTTGACTGAAAGTTAAATTTACTTAAAAGCAATTCTCTATACGGCACACATTTTTACTTCACAAAAAATTCAACATCAGTTATCACATAATACATTAATTTAAGCTATTACACGGCTATGACAACATTATAGGATGTTTCTCAGTGTTAAGACTATATAGGCTATGTATTACTACAGTGCAGTTACAATGTTTCTATATAATTACTCGGTTATTTCAATGGCACTACATGTTGATATTTTGTTACAAGTGAACGACAAAGGTGCTACAGTATTACTACATTATTACAAGGGCAACACATGAGTAATACGTTGTGATCATTCTATGGCTGTTTCTAAACTTGGTTTAATCTGGTATTTAAAAAAATACTTAAAATGAAATCCAATGATCCCTTTTATTAACTCAAGCTCTATACTTGGTCATTGCAACTGCATTAAAATGTTATAACTACAGCTAAAGAACATGAACCTCAATTAAAGTTAGCAAATAATTTTACTACTACGCATTCAGGCTCTCCATGCCTCTAGTATATCTGGTGACACTTGTTGTTTAATACAGCATAAAAAGCTTTGTGTGAGAAACTAATACTAAGTGGTTTCAATGAAAAACAGCAGATGCCAGCCAGAAAGAACTTCATCAATGAAACCTTGTAGATATGGAAATAATGATTTCTTTTCCATTAGCTGGATATATTGATTATCCAGGTTCTACTTTTCCAGTAGATCCTAACCAAAAAGACGTGAAAATAGTTTAATTATTTGCTTTTTAACACCAGTTATATTATTATTATTATTATTATTATTATTATTATTATTATTATTATTATTATTATTATTATTATTATTATTATTATTATTATTATTATTATTATTATTGCAACAACATTCACCCATGGTACACCACATCCCTTGTTTTTCTAACATTATGCTGCACTATTTAACACAGTTAGTATGTTCTTACAGTTATTAATACCCAGTCTCAATCTGAGTTTAATCTTTAATCTAGGACGAACCCTGATACTATCCTATAAATAAGCCTAGAACTTAGATGTTTAACCATTACATGTAAAAGTCGTAATACAACTGAAAACCAGAAAACAAACCTTGAGGGTGAAGCATGAGGGTGTCTTGTGATTATTATAACATGCTATGATTCAGTACTGAGTGTATGTCACAAATTGTGTTTAAAGTAATAATTAGAAGAGCAATTATACATATAAAGTTTTTAACATTAAATGTTATCAATGAATTTTAGTCTTTGTAGTTTTATAGCTGATGTTACAGACAAAACTCACAGCCAGTGTTTAACTAAATAAATGTTGAATTTTAACAAGGTAAACCATGTTATAAAGGTTTACCTTGTAACAAGGTTTAGAAAAAAGGTTACTTTCAGACACCATCAGAACAGGTGCTTCTTCCTAGTTTCTTTTGAGACTTTAAATATCCAGTAGTGGAGCGTAATTATGGATGTAAGTGGCTTCTAGATGTCAAGTTTATTTGTATAGCACATTTCAGCAGCAAGGTAGTTCAAAGTGCTTTACCTTATGAAAACATAAAAACATCAAAAACACGTCGAAACGGTCACCGGTTGTGAGACCAGTAACAAACATTACCTTATATCAAGTGAAAACATCAATCACATCAATATGTTGGTCACTGGTCCTGTTATTATGGACCAAAAGCAACTCTAAACAGGTGGGTTATCAGTCGTGAATTAAAGGAACTCAGAGTTTCGGCTGTTTTGCAGACTTGTGTAGCATAGGAACTAAATGCTGTTGATGTGAATCTATTCTTTGCTGAAGGAGTCTTTAGTGATAGTGACGGGAAGGTTTTGAGCTGAAAATTTGACGTTACTGAGGGGAATATTTAGGTTGGTTTAATTTTATGTTCACCCAGCATGTTGCAGAAATAAGTACAGCATTTTATAGGGAGAAATCCTCCAGTTCTCCTTTTATCTTTTGCAGTAAGTAGCCTCAAAATTAGTACCAGTCTCGGGTTTAAATTTCCAGCTTCTAGTGGGTCATTGATTGCCCTTTTAAGAGTTAAATTCAGTCAATGCATCCGCCTCGTGGGTTTTTAGGCTGATTGAATTGCAGGTAGAGTGCTTAGCAAGCTAAGGAGTTCCCTACATAACAGTACTTAAACCTCAAGAAAAATGGAGCTTTAGTGCCATTTCTCTGTTCTTTATCCTTCTCCTCTAAATGCTGCAATATTTCCCTGATTTAAAAAGGAAGGTGTGTTAGGAAATTGAGCCCTCCCTGTTTCATAAGTGCCACTAAGTGCTGATTAAATTACTTCAGGCAGTCTGAGTTATAACAATACTTATGCACAATCTTAGGTAATCATGCTTCTTGGAAAACAAAGTTTCTTTACTGTTAAATGCTAAACGTGTTTGTGCTCCCCCCCCCCCCCCCCCCTTGGCATGCTGAGGAACTGCAGAAAAAAAAGACAAAGCCGCTTTCTGGAGCAAACATATATCCTGTGGTGATTAGTTTTCAGTGCATTTTCTTTCGCACAGGTTTAGCTGGAAGCTGGAGCTCAGTGCTGAAATGGAGACGGCGACTTCGAGGTGGAGGACCTTGGATATTTTACTCTGACATCACATAGTCCCTCAGGGGGGAAAGGACAGCTATTAGCCGGTATCTCAGATGGTCTCGGGTTGTGATCGAGGCTTTTTTGTTTCAACCAGAGGTCACAGATCCCCGTTCATGTTGGATAACTCATTTATGCTTCAGCTTTTGTTCTGGATGGTGGATGTCTTTAGCTCTATAAATAATGGTGAAGCGTGTGTAGGCTGGGTGTCAGATCAAATGTGAAACTGAAGGTGAGTGTTGGAACAGCCACTTACATGATTAGGTGTCACTGTCGTCTCTAACAAGTGTTCCCTTTGTTCCTCCTGCTTTTTTATCGCCTGTCTCTCCCTCATTCCCTGTTATCTGCACAATCTCTCTACAGTGTCTCTAGGGATCGGCTCAATCATGGCTCTTCTCCATACGCTCGGGTTTGATGTGTTTTTACATATAATAAAGAAAACAGGGTGAGTTTTTGGGGGATGTAACTATCTTCAGCTACATTTGCACTAATAATTATTTATATAAAAAATTATATATATATATATATATATATATATATATATATATATATATATATATTATATATATATACTAGCAGCTGTTTGCAAAAACACAAAAAGCAAGATCAATTTAAATTGCTAGACAAAACTAATATTACAAGTGGCATCTCCCAATGCCAGTTTTGAGAACTATTGCAGTCTCAGTGTCCAACCCCTTCATGCCAAGCATCTGAAGTACTTAGTAGAGCAAACAGAACGCATTACATGACACCAGCATGAGGAATCTTAGCCCACTTCTCAGGGGCAAAGGCCACTCGTTCATTATTTTCCTTGGGTTTGCAAGCTTCAGATGCTGTTTTCCTTTTCTGGTTTTAAATCCCTTCTTAAAACACATCTCCTCCTTGGCCTTTGACACCATCTGAGAAGTTGACTTTTTAAAATTGTTCATTTTGTTTTCATACAACTAATTTCATAGCATTATTTCTTTCCATTTCACTTTGTTTTAGTGATCTTATGAATAATCATTTATTTTAGTATAGGGCTGTTTTATTTATTAAGGCTTCTTGATTTTAATAATAACAGCAACAACAACAACAATAACAATAATAATAATAATAATAATAATACATTTTCTTTATAGGTGCCTTTTTTGACACTCCAGGTCACCTTACATCAAATATAAAAACATTATTATTGGTTTAATGCTATCATATGACTGCTGTTCATTTACTCTGTGTACAGCACTTTGGTCCTGTTGGTATTTAAAGCGCTCTATAAATAAAGCTGTTATGGCATTTTCAAATCCTACCAGAGGTTTTCCTCGTTTTCATGTCAGACAACTGATGGCCCCGCTTGTATCTTCCAGGACATTTGGGAGGGGTGTGCTGTAACCCCTCCAAAATGTCACCGATGGACACTTTTATGTCTAACACCAAATTGTGATTCTTGGTGCTATAAAAGGCACCTAAATAAAAAATATGAATAAGTCAGATAAAAGCAAGCAAAATACTTCCTTTAGTTTCATCATAATTATCTTAATCATTGAAAGGTTTCTTGTTTTCTCTGTTGCTGGTCGGATCTTTCAGTTCAGTTGTTCTGGTTGCTGCCCAGTGGGTTTCATTACCCCCATGTGCATTTTTCCTTATCTTTCAAGCTCAAGCTTTTTTATTACCTCATATATGAATTTTAACTGCAGCCTCCAGCCTTTTTAGCCGTGTATGGGTTTTCTGGTTTGATAATGCAATGTGTCAGTTTGACAGGCATAAAATGTTTTTTTTTTTTTCCACAAACAAGGGGAGTTCCAAAGCGATGTCAGCTTAAAATTTGATATACTGTGGATGGATGAAGCGGTGAACAAGGCCTGCACCTTCCTGGATTTTTATTTATTTAACGGTGTGAACAGCATCTAAAAGGTGTCTCCCTTCAGAGACTGTTCGTCTGCAGCAGATATAGTTCTCCGCCCGGATCCTTTCTTTGTATTGAACTTGTGTTTTCCAACAATTGTTATGGAACCTCTGCACTACATCCAGAGATATATGCCAAGTTTTCCGCAAATAAGCATAGCCTACTGCCATTTGAATTAGTAACCTACACATATAAATAAATGATTTTATATTATAACATATTAATTATCTAGCTATTACAATACCACATTTCATTTATAGAATACTTTGCAGGATACTCAAATATGTTTTACATAAATACACATAATGGGGTCAAAAATACATACTGTATGAAAATAATATAAAAAACAAAGAACGATGTTCAAATCAGCCAAACATTGAAAGTGTTTCTAAAATGTTTATTTTGAAAAAGTGATTTAAATGTGAATACTTCTTTGCAGTTTCTGACTTTTTGTGGAAGTGTGTTGTGTGGGTAGGAGCCTGCTCTAGGGAAAGGTCGGCCTCCCCAGGTTCTGCGCCTGGCCCTGAGCGGCAGATGTTGGAGGTTGGAGTCTGAGGACTGGAGGCAGCAGGATGGAAAGTGGGAGCTGAAGAGTATGAAAGTGGGCCTTGAAGATTGGCTAAAAAATTTAATTGAATGCAACAAAAGATGAGAGGCCAATGAAGGTTCAAACGGACAGGGATGATATGGATCATATGATGATATGATATGATATGATCTCTGTAGTGGGAGGGAAGACGTACAACTTAGTTCTGGATGAAAGGAAATTTATGGAGGAGTTAGGAGAGGGAACTCTTGAGCAGGGGTCTGCAGCCTTTGCAGACCCCAAAGCACCATTTTGCCCTCAGTCCAGCTAAATAAAACTAGTTCTGGCCACACAGATCTTGCATGACCTTTTGAACAAAGACAATGTATATTTTTTGATAGCTATCTACTATGGAAAATTTTATGTAATTTTCAAAGAGCCCCCACATTATTACTATTTGTAGTTATAAAAAAAAAACGTTTTGCAAAAAGAGGATAGAAATACATATATCTACTGGATGTTGATATTTGTTGAAAATTATGTTTGTTTTTTTTAAAAAGTACATAGTTTCCAACCTAATGACATGAAAATAGATCTATAAGTTATTACTGGAACCTTTAATGTCACTCTTTTGTGGAAATTTGATGCAATTATTCCTTGAAAAATACTGCTCAAACCCGCATTGCCTGCTATATCTACTAGTACATCTAAAAATAGAATCAAGAATCTTTATTATTATGTAACCATAATAACTATTCTGTGAATACACAAAGAAACAACAAGACATAATGTTCTTGAATGCACTGACAGCACCTCCTGAGAAGCTAAAAAGTAGGCAAATAGTCCTCGGCATCTGATAAGATTTAAATGTTTTAGTCAGAAAAGACAGTTAGCAGTCATTTTACAGTACAACGTAAATTATTGTGCAACTGCATGGATGTCCAAACAAACACTCACTGAGAAGCTAAAAGTGTGCAAATAGACATCTGCATGTGAAAGACAGTGTAAATAATTCTTAATTGGATTCAGGAGGTGGATAGCCCTCACAGCTTTGGCATTTTTTTTAAGTCTATTAGTTTTGATTTAATGTTCCTGAATCGTTTTCCTTATTGAAGCGGGGCAAACAGTGCATTGTCCGGGTGGGTGGGTTCTGTGGCTATACGTCTGGCCCTTTTCTGGACCCGTGCAGCATAAACCGTGTCCAGATGTTGTTGACGGCATCCCACCATCCCCTGTCCTGACCTCACGACCCGTGCTAGATCCTTCCTCTTCTGTGCTGCGCAGCTCCAATACCACACTGTCACTCTGAGACACAAGATGGTTTCGATTGTAGCTCTATAAAAGCTTATGAGCAGATGAACAGAAAATCCAGTCCGTTTCTGTTTCCTGAGAAAGAAGAGCCGTTATTGAGTGTTGTTCACTAGGTGGGAGGTGTTCACTGTCCAGGAGAGATCAGAAGAGATGAGAATGCCTAGTATGACGCTTCACCAGCTCCCCATGTCTGCAGACCTGAGCGTGTTCAGGCTTCCTGGACCTCATGTAGTCCACTATGACCTCCTTGGTCGTGCTGGTGCTCAGGATAAGGTTATTCCTAGATCACCACCGTGTCGGATTGTTGACCTCTTCTCTGTAGTAGTTCTCATCATAAGAATTTTGTGAAAACATTCGACATTTTTTGTCACTCATTTGTCAATTCATTTTTAGCCCAAATTAGTGAACCATTGTTAAAAGTTCTTGTTTTTAAAGATGTGAGTAAGGGGTTGACCTCACCGGTTGAGCGTATGGTAGTAGTGGTGAGTATAGACTCAGTGAGAGATTTAGTTTTAGTTATAATCATGTTGGATTGTTGCAGCCGAGTTGGAGAAAAATTGCCTTATTCCCATGATTTTGATTCTTAAGAGGCAGCCGGTGAGAACAGAATGGATTGTAGGGGTTATAGATGTAGTGATCAGGAGAGACGATGATGAAAGGGAGCAAACCAAGCACAGAGCCATGCGGAGCACCATGGAACTGAGAAGCCAGGGAGGAGTTGACATGAATGGAGATAGGTTCTGAATCAGGACAGTGATATCTCCAGTCAGCATGTAGAGGAAGAACATGCAGTCGGAGGGCAAAAACAGTGATGCACATGGATGCTATCTGCAGGAAGAATAAAATTTGAAGAGATCTTGAAGACAATACGAATTTTCTTAGAGATGTAAAGACACCATTAATACCCATCCAATTATATATTTTCCTGTTTAATCTTCTTTGAGCCAATTATCAGTGAGACACCCAGTGAGAAGCTGTATGAGCTGTGGACTGGCAACCAGTGCATGAATCACATCAATAATCTGTGAGTTGAGATTAAACATAGCCAGACAGGGGTGTGGTTTTTAGACAATCATTATCATACTTTTCCTGAAATGAATGAAACATTTGTTTGAATGTTATCAGCATTTGTATTGATTTGTTTCTTTGTTTTCCATTTTTCTCTGTCGATTTGTGGCCTCTTTCTGGCTCTCTTTGTAATTCATCTCACTAAATGTGCATCCTTATTACTGCTTTTTCCCTTTCACAACTTTCTGTCTTGCCCATTGTGAGACTGCCTTGTTGTGAACACATGTTTTATTTTCATCCCTTTAATTTTTCGCAGTTTCTCAGCTCCTCTCAGGACCCGTTTCTTCCCACATCCGATTTGAGTAGAAAAGTCAATGCATCAAGTGTTTTACTTCGATATTTAAGCACTGCTGCAGTATGTGCCCATCTTTGAGCCATTAGATGGCTGCTAATGATTGAGAATTTGTTTTCCAGTGTGGCATTAATACATAATTCTCCCTTTAGCGACTTCTACAATCAATTCACCTTTGCATTCTCTGCCAAATCTCCTCCAATCAGCCATCCCTCTTTCTTATGCGCTAGATTTTCCTCTTTAATTAAAATTTTCTTCAAGAAGGACTGAAATTGATTTCCAGGTCGGTGAGAAGATGGCAGTGAAGGAGATGGAGAAGCAGAAAAACAGAGAAATGAAAGGAGCTTCTATTGTATTCTGCTCCTCTCTCTCATCATTTCCTTTACCGTTAACTAATCTCCTCCACTTCAGTGCTTGGATGTTTCTTTTTATCTGAGATATCTTGACATTTAAACCTTTGTTCCTGAGGCTAGCGATTAGGTGAAAAACCTTGACAACAAACCCACCAGCCATGAGTCTTTGCATTCATATTTAAGTATCTAAACTCTGAAGCACAGGGTTGTGTCGTCCTTGAGGTGTATAATGCCAGTCAGCTCTGCTCAGACTTGTCAGCTGAGTGCACAGGAAATTCAATAATGTTTGGTAATAATGTGTGACTGGAGCCTTTTGCAGTTGTGTGTGGTTTTCTGTTGTTGGAAGAAACGCTAATGATGCTGTTATCAGGACCTCAGAGCCTGATTAGCTTGACAGATGAGGCAGACGGGCTTAAGTTCTCTCCTCCCGTCAGTCCAGCCGTGGTTCTACGTGCTGTTCTGTGCGAGCAGAAGGAGAGAAGAGTTGATGAGCACGTGATGAAGGCCGATACACAGACTGATAAAGATGCTCGCATATGGACTCTTACACACAGAGATTGATTGGGGAAAACAGGAGCTTTCCTCCTCTGCACAACACTAAACCTCTGCAAACCAATAAAGGTGGAAAAATGTGTTAGAGGAGGAAGGACACATGCTCTATCTTCTTTTCATCTTATCCAGATCTTTCCTTGGGTTATTTTTCTATATAGTGGGAGGGAAACCTGAGGCAATGAAACCTGCCTGAATGGAAGATATATAAGCAGATGTGTGGCTGCATTGTTCACTAATTCGCAGTCACTGAATAGTCACCACATGCAGGAAGTGTTGTACCTTTGAAAGTGTCCTCTGCAGAAAAATGAAGCAACCTGGCCAAATGGTGTTCAGACATTAAACACCTTGTTGCCAAATGCCCTCACGTGGCCTAGTGAATGATGTGGGATCTCTGGCAGTAGCGTACGTGGATGCAGCATGAGGTAATTACAGAGCTGGAAAACCTCTGAGGGACGCGGTCAGGGTGGACAAGAAGGTGTGGTGACTTTGAAACAGCAAAGTAAGGTTTGCAGCCTGTGGCTTACCCCAGTTAATTTATTGCAACAGTGACCACAGGTCAATCCATCCGTCCGTTTTCTTCCGCTTATCCGGGGTCGGGTCGCGGAGGTAGCAGCTTCAGTAGGGAGGCCCAGACGTCCCTCTCCCTGGCCACTTGGGCCAGCTCCTCCGGGGGAATCCCGAGGCGTTCCCAGGCCAGCCGAGAGACATAGTCCCTCCAGCGTGTCCTGAGTCTTCCCCTGGGTCTCCTCCCGGTGGGACGTGCCCAGAACACCTCACCAGGGAGGCGTCCAGGAGGCATCCTAACCAGATGCCCGAGCCACCTCAACTGGCTCCTCTCGACGTGGAGGAGCAGCGGCTCTACTCTGAGTCCTCCCCGGATGACTGAGCTCCTCACCCTATCTCTAAGGGAGAGCCCAGACACACTATGGAGAAAACTCATTTCGGCCGCTTGTATCCGGGATCTCGTTCTTTCGGTCATGACCGAAAGTTCGTGACCATAGATGAGGGTAGGAACGTAGATCGACCGGTAAATCGAGAGCTTCGGCTATTGGCTCAGCTCTCTCTTCACCACAACGGATCGGTACAGCGCCCGCTTCACAGCAGACGCCGCACCAATCCGCCTGTCGATCTCCCGCTCCATCTTCCCCTCATTTGTGGACAAGACACTGCATGAAAAGTGTGATTTTCGTCACTATGCGGCACTGTAGATTGTCGTGGAAGTTCAGGTTAACGGCTGTTCACGGTAATTTGCAGGCAACACCGAAAACTGCCGTGAATTGTCAGAAATTGACGTGGGCCTTGCTTGGCGTGGTCCCCCCATGACCCCCCCTCCTCCTAATTCTAGGGGAGGCTTTAACATGTAAATGAAAATGCTGTGAGCTATACAAATGCAAATCAGGGTTGCAGGGGGAGTTTACCCATGTCTCGCATTCAACTCCTCTTCAACTCCTCTTGGACGCGATCTACAACTTTCAGCCAGTCCGCAGACTGACGAGAAGAAACTGCTGATTGCTATCAGTGGACTGTCTCATATGAGTCAGTCGGTACTGAAGAAATGCCAAGAGCGTGGAAATGTTCAAGTCAGAAGTTTTGGTTGGGTCATTCAGGTTAAAGTAAATGAAATGGGGTTTAATGAACTAAAAATAAGTCCCACTTTAATGGAGAGGTATATTGAGGATTTAACTATATATACAGATGCATCTAAACTAACTGATAAAAGAATGGGTGTTGCTTATGTCATTCCAAAATTAAACATTAAAGTTGGAAAAAGAATGAGTGATGATTTAGCAGTTTACACAGCGGAATTGATTGCTGTGTGGCTAGCTTTGCTTTGGGTGGAGGACAATAGCTTCAGATTCCAGCTCAGCTTTAATCAGTATTAAAACATTTCAGTCAAAATCAAGGCAAGACATTGTGTATGATATACTGCAAGCTGCAAATAATCTAATAAAGTCAGGAATTAATATAACTCTGGTATTGTACCAGCTCATATAGGAGTAATAGGAAACGAGTTAGCAGATAAAAGTGCTAAGCAAGCAGCTAGACATTCTAATATAGATGTTGAAGTGCACTACAGCAAAGAAGAAATTAAAAGTATGGTCAAAAACATAGTTAAGGGTAAATGGCAAACATTATGGGACGGTGGGCAGACTGGAAGACAGTTCTATAACATTCAGAATAAAGTGGGAAAGAGCAGAAATACAAACAGAAGCAAGGAGGAGGAGGATGTATTTTCTAGAATGAGGTATGGACACACACGTCTAAATAAAACTTTGTTAATAATGAAGAAGCATGCTGATGGCAACTGAATTCTGTGGTAGTCCAGAGACTATAGAGCATGTTATTGTACACTGTAATAAATATCAGGAAGAAAGACAAAGACTAGTCTTACAATTACAAGGAGAACAGATGAGGCTAAACTTAGAAGAAATTCTGCAAAAAAAACACAGGGGAAATGAGTGTAAACTACGTAATTGGCTTCCTGAGGAATACAGGACTAATAAAAATAATTTAGTATGATCTTTTTGTTTGTTTTGTTTTGATTGGTTTGTTTCGTTATGTTTGTTTGTGTGTTTGTTTTATTTGTTTGCAACCTATTAGGGAAGGTTAGACTCCAGTACCACACTCCAGTCCAGTTGGTGGCGGTAATGCACCATTAAAGTTAGTTGCCAACCGCCATAAAAACCGAAAGAAGAAGAAGAAGAAGAAGTGGACCGTCTCGTCAGCTAATAGTGCCGATATGAATGAGCGGTTCACTTAACTGCAGAATTCGGTAAACTCCAGGTTGCTGTCCATAGAGGACAAGTTGGCGGCTCTGCAGTCGAACAACTGTGCGGGAGAGACTAACTCCAAGAAGAGAAGACGGGTGCAGAATCCCAAGCTTTGGTAAGAATATGTTCGGTGACTGCTAGCTAAGCTAAAAGTAGCCTAGCCTACAACCAAATCTAAGATTAGCCTAGTAGCCTTGCAAAAGAACAAGCTTTATTAAAGTGTATTTTCATTTACAGGAAGCAGTATGCCGTCTTCACAACTCGGAGACAAATTGCAGGCGCTATGAACCGGAGCGAGGCGGTGACCTCCTATTTGCTCGGAGCCATGTCTGCAATTCCAGATTGACACGATGTTGATAAAGACGACATTATCTGTAAGTGACTTGTTTTTACTGCTTCTCCTTCCTTGTTTAATGTTATTGTGACTTGCGTTTGATTTTTATTCATACCACTTTCATTTAATTATTTTCCAGCCTGGCGAAGAAGATGGCGTTGTTGGCGTGGTATGGATGGATTGGACGGCCGCCGCCATTTCGTAGGCCGGTGTTGTGCGCAATTCTGTTTCCCCCGTGTCGGGAGCGCACTTTGCAGCCGTTTTCCCGGCGCTTCTAGTTGATTTCTCGGTAAAACAAATCCTATAATCATGTCAAGGTTGTAACATTCAGTTTAATCGGCAGCTGTTTACAAAATTGTAAAATAAAAATAAACGGTCTTTCAGACATCTCCCGAAAACTTTGGGAAATAAAGAGCAAATGTTTCTAAATTCTCAAAAATTGTGTGATAGGATGTAGTATACTAGAAATTTCCTTAATCCAGTAAACTGTCATATTTTATATTACAAAGGGATGTACTGGGAAGTCTACACTCTTGTGTTTTCAGGAAGTCTTAGGCTGTTTCTCAATTCACGGGAACGCGCTCGCATTCTCGTGAATTGAGAAACAGCCATAATGTTTGTGTCCTGCTATCAGCCATCCCATCCTCCTCTTTCAGCAATGTAAAATCATAAATACACAGTAGGTGCTGGAATAGTGTTTTATGGCTTACTTTTATTTGTCAGGTTAAAGTGACAAAAGTTGGAAAAAGACCGTTTATCTTGCCATTTATAACAATACAGCGTAAGAAGACATAGTTTGTTTATTTGTATTCTACAATTTTGTAAACAACTGCCGATTAAACTGACTGTTACGACCTTGACATGATTATATGAGTTGTTTTACCGAGAAATCAATTAGAAGCGCCGGGAAAACCTGCTGCAAAGCGCATTCCCGACACAGGGGAAACAGATTTTCACGGGGGAACAGAATTGCGCACAACACCGGGTCTCTCTGAACTGTGTGAAGCTGCAGTCCCGGTTAGAGGCGACGCCGAAGTACAGAGCCACGCACAGTAGGCGTCTGCACATCGGACCTGCCTCAGAAAGAACGCCGCCAGCAGTTACCTACAACCCCGAGGAGGCAAACGGACAGTTCACGGGGTTGTAATTTTTGGATCCTCGCGTTGTATATAGTTGTTTGTTTTAATAAAGCTCTTTCTTTGCATAAACATCTTCCTGGCAAATGTTCATTTCCTGTATAAATTCATTCATGTCCTTGATGGTAGCCTAATAATAGTGTAGTAGCCTACATAGGATAACATGAATATACAGCATAATATGAATGAATAAATAAATAAATATATATATAATAAATATATATAAATATGTAAATAAGTTATTGGGGATCTGCCAACCAATCAGGAGTGATTTTACTTGTTTGAAAGAAGTGGTTCCATCCAATACTCAGTAAGAACATTCAAGCCTGGCTTGGCCACGTGTGGTTTTGCTGCCAATCAGGAGCGATTTTACTTATTTAAAAATAGTGGTTTCAGCCAATACTGAGTAGGTTATTCAAGCCAGACCTGGCCAGCCGCGCGGGTTCGCTGCATTCATATGCTAATTAGGGCCATTAGTACAGCTGATCGCTCTCCACATACGTCAGAGTCCGGTTCCGACAATTTGTGGCACTGAAAACGGCGACAAGCGCGGGTTGCAAATTGTCGTTAACTGCCGAAAATGAGGGAGATCTGCGGTAGTTTACGGGGACGAAAATCTCACTTTTCATGCAGTGAGACCCCAAGATACTTGAACTCCTCCACTAGGGGCAGCACATCCTCCCCAACCCGGAGAAGGCACTCTACCCTTTTCCGGTTCAAGACCATGGTCTCGGATTTGGAGGCACTGATTTTCATCCCGGCCGCTTCGCACTCGGCTGCGAAACGCTTTAGTGAGAGCTGTAGATCACGCCCTGATGAAGCCAATAGGACCATGTCATCCGTGAATAGCAGAGACGCAATCCTAAGGCCACCAAAACGGATCCCCTCAACACCTTGGCTGCGCCTAGAAATTCTTTCCATAAAAGTTATGAACAGAATCGGTGACAAAGGGCAACCTTGGCGGAGTCCAACTCTCACCGGAAACGAGTCCGACTTACTGCCGGCAATGTGGACCAGACTCTGTACCCCCCACAGGATCCCTCGGGGGACACGGTCGAATGCCTTCTCCAGATCCACAAAGCACATGTAGACTGGTTGGGCAAACTCCCATGCCCCCTCCAGGATCCTGCTGAGGGTGTAGAGCTGATCCAGTGTTCCACAGCCAGGACGAAAACCACACTGCTCTTCCTGAATCCGAGATTCGACTATCCGACAGACCCTCCTTTCTTGAACCCCTGAATAGACCTTACCAGGGAGGCTTAAGAGTGTGATTCCTCTGTAGTTGAAACACACCCTCCGGCCCCCCTTTTTAAATAGGGGGACTACCAACCCAGCCTGCCAATCCAGGGGAACTGCCCCCGATGTCCACGCAATGCTGCAGAGCCGCGTTAACCAACACAGCCCCAAAACAGGTGGGGTTACTCAGGGCGAATCTCATCCACCCCCGGAGCCTTGCCACCAAGGAGCTTTTTAACAACCTCGGCAACCTCAGCACCAGAGATGGGAGAACCCGACCCAGAGTCCTCAGGCTCTGCTTCCGCAATGGAAAATGTGTTGGTGGGATTAAGGAGGTCTTCAAAGTATTGCGCCCACCGACGCACGACGTCCCGAGTCGAGGTCAGCAGCACACCACCCCCACTATAAACAGTGGGTGTACCGCACTGCTTCCCCCTCCTGAGACGCCGGATAGTGGACCAGAATCGCTTCGAAGCCGAATGGAAGTCTTTCTCCATGGCCTCTCTGAACTCTTCCCACGCCCGAGTTTTTGCCTCGGCGACCAGCCGAGCCGCCTGCCGCTTCGACTGCCGGTACACATCAGCTGCTTCCAGAGTCCCACAGGCCAATAAAGCCATGTAGGACTCCTTCTTCAGCTTGACGGCTTCCCTCACTGCTGGTGTCCACCAGCGTGTTCGAGGGTTGCCGCCGCGACATGCACTGACAACCTTGCGGCCACAGCTCCGACTAGCCGCCTCAACAATAGAGGCGCGGAACATGGTCCTTTCAGACTCAATGTCCCCCGCCTCCCTCGGGACGTGTTCAAAGTTCTCCCGGAGGTGGGAGTTAAAGCTCCTTCTCACAGGGGACTCTGCCAGACGTTCCCAGCAAACCCTCACAATACGTTTGGGCCTGCCAGGTCTGACCGGCTTCCTCCCCCCCAGGTAGTGGTCGGTGGAGAGCTCCGCCCCTCTCTTAACCCGAGTGTCCAAGACATGCGGCCTCAGATCAGATGAAACGACAACAAAGTCGATCATTGAACTGCGGCCTAGGTTGTCCTGGTGCCAAGAGCACATATGGACACCCTTATGCTTGAACATGGTGTTAGTGATGGACAATCCATGACGAGCACAGAAGTCCAACAACAGAACACCACTGGAGTTCAGATCAGGTGGGCCATTTCTCCCAACCACGCCCCTCCAGGTCCCACTATCATTGCCCACGTGAGCAAAACGAGGGAGTCCCCAGGAGGGGCACTCTCCAGAGTGGAAGAATGTCCAGCCCCTCTTGAGGAGACTGGTTCCAGAGCCAGAGCGGTGCGTCGAGGTGAGTCCGACTATCTCTAGTCGGAACCTCTCAACCTCGCGCACGAGCTCAGGCTCCTTCCCCACCAGAGAGGTGACATTCCACGTCCCAAGAGCCAGCTTCTGCAGCCGAGGATCGGAACGCCAAGGTCCCTGCCCTCTACTGCCACCCGTTGCACAATGCACCCGACCCCTTTGGCCCCCTCCGACAGGTGGTGAGCCCAGTCACCATCGGTGAGCCCAAGACTGACACAGGTCAGTCTTGACCTCAAATATCTACTTTTCGGCACTTTATGGTTGAAAACAAATGTTTGTATTCACAGTTCACAGTGTTCTCATTGGCAGAATTGTTGAAACTGAGACAGTTTTGTGGGTCATCCTGCTCCAACACCTTCCTCAGCTCTGGCCACACATTTTAGTTAGGGTCAATGTGATCTCACACACACACACACACACACACACACACACACACACACACACACACACACACACACACACACACACACACACACACACACACACACACACACACACACACACATATATATATACATTACATTATACATTATGTTTGACCTGATATTAAAACATGAAATGCTCATGGTTTTTGTTCAGTTTCCCTTTCACAAACAGCCCAACAAATAGCTTTTTTGCAGATAGATGCATTTAATTGGTGCTTTCCAACATTGCCCATTTAGTAATTAGGACTGGTCAGACATGCCAATGTAAAGTTTCAGATGCTTTAAGATGAAAGCTCCTTTCAAAAAGGAGGAATAGTTCCTGGATGACCCAGTTCCAAAGGACCAGACATCGTAGTTGGACAGAAATGATAAGTTTCCTTTTTTGCATTACTTTGTGACCATCAAATATAATTAAGCCCCTCCTTTTTCTTGATCTATGTCGTTATTTTTTTTAACTATAACACATAGAAAAAAATAAGAGAAAGTTGATATTTCTGTTCCTTTATAACTCCTTCCTTTACAACTAAACATGTGACATGACTTTATCATACTTTACCCTAACAAGCTCAATTTCTCTTAGAAGCACAATGTTCATTTGTTCCAGTCAGGATTTTCACCTGTCCTGGATTTGCTGCTGTGTTTTGATCCATGTTCTGTTCATTACGCAAGCTTTACATTTCACTATATAATACATCCGCATAGAGCAGCTGATAATTGACTCGATGACTGCAAGGTGCCAAATTCCTGTGACTAAATATGGCCAAATCATCACCATGCTTATCGGTCATTAAGAGGTGATTGTGTTGGCGTGCCGTATTTGGTTTTACTCAAATATTGAACTGTTTATTGTGGCCAAACATCTCGACTTTAGCCTCACCTGGTTTCTAAAGCACATCTTTTCTGAACTCATAGGTTTCACTCAGATGCAACTTGGCAAACCTAACCTAGAGAGGCAATATTTTCTCCTGGTAACTCCTTCAAAGAAATCATTTTCTGGTCTTTTTTAAATTGTACTGCCAATAACTTTACCATTTAACATGCAAAATAAGGCCTTTTGACACAGACCTTGAGTTCTTTGGTATTTTCGCACTTTGTGTCAGCCTTGTACAGCCTGACCTTGGGGTGAATTTGCCAACCTTGGAGGATTTGTGACTGTCTTGAATGCTTTTGACATGTGAAAATTCCTTTTTCACTGATGATGAATGATGAACTTCAGATGGTTATGAAATGGCCTCGGTGAGCAGTAATGTCTGTGATGTCAACTTTTTAGTTTGACTGCTGACCATCACACAATTATCTACAGCTTTCTGAAGATAAACTACACATTTTTGAGTCTTTTCGGATTTATTTAAGATTTTAACAATGTATACAAGTAAATGTGTCTCAGGTTAATTGACAAATAAATGCATATGTAGGCTAATGAAAGATGTTTAATGTTAAGCTATCCAAATTTTGCTTTTGGGCATGAGATTGAAGCTTGGAAGAAAATCATATTAATGGCAATTTCAATCAGAAAATAATCCTTTGTAATAAAGCTCATTTGTCCAAAAATAAAAGCCTTGGCCTTGTTCTAGGAGAAATGTATGTATTTCATTATTTTCAGATCTACAAAAACTATATATCAGATACACCAAAATATGTGGCTAGACATGAAACAGTGGGACAGCAGCAACACAGTTCAGTAAATATAAAAACTTAAGTGTAAGGACAGATAATAACAATGTCTTTAAAAGCTCAATTAAAACCCTAAATGCAGTTGATTAATCAAAGCAATTAATGCACAAGTATATTAGCATATGTATAGCATATTATATATTACATCTTGCATCTACTGGAAAACAAAGATTATTTAAATGAGCAAGAATGCAAGTTGTTGTAGTGTAAAATAATAAGTCTGCAGAAAGTAAACCTGTATGAATGGAGTTAAAGGTCATTGTAAAATTAAGCTGGTACATGCAGTGAAAATGTAATCTTTATTTGAATATCTGTCAGGAAATTGAATAAAGTTAAAATTGACAAGTGGTTATACTGTAGATTTAAACAGATTTTTAGTTATATTTTGGTAAATTAAGCACTGTAAGGGTTTTAAAATGAGTATTTGGGTTGTGTGACATACATGAAACACAAATAAACCACCTGAGCAATAATGTAAAATATAAATATGAAATATTGTGAGACATTTGTTGAATGGAAATCCTTTGGACTGCTGAATATAGACCTGATTTAAATTCAGAAGTTGCTGCTGCAACCTTTCATTCCCTTTTTTTCCTCTTTGATTCTTGATGTCTCGATTTGCTTCATCGGAGTATTGTCTCTCTTGTTCTGTCCTTTTGTCATTTTGGATTGCATTTCTCTCTCTCTTTAGCGCAGCCAGCTGTAATAATTACATGTCCTGATTATTCTAATTTATGTTCTCTTTTCTGGTTTACTGTCTTGTGTTGGTTCTGTCAATTTCGAATTTCTGCTGGAACGACCATTCTTTCGCCACCACCAATCACTTTCCCAGTTTCTGTATCACGCTGCGGTTTGTTTTTTGTTTGTTTTTTTGCCTCAGTCTGTCTCCAGCTGTCTCTTTGTTTTCTGGCAGACAGCGGTAGATTGCTGGCTGGACGGTCCATGTGGGTGTTTGACGTGGCACACAATGCTGAAGGCCGTGAACAATTTCTGCAGGAACCAGCATAATTCAAAATATTATTTGCCTTCTTGCATAAGTACACAGATGCACATGCTCCGGTTCGAGCACCCTCAGCCTCCGGCTGCAGCTTTCTCCAGCAGCATCCGGCCACATAATTGAATAGACAGCTGGGAAATTGTACAAACAGACAAACAAGCCACTGTGCTTATACCTTGCTCCCCCGACAGGGCCAGTTGAGAGATGGACATGCAGATGAAGAGCTTACAGATGTCTAATACGTGTATGCTATTATCATATTTGTGCAGAGCAGATTACCAGTGGAGCAGGCAAAGCAAATGATTGTCATGGGGCTGTTTTTCATCCAGATTATACAACTGATTTATTTTATTCCACCCAATGAAGACCACATAACCCTTCCTCGGTCATCCTCTTCATCCCCCACCCTCTGTTATTTAGCCTGGTTTGCTTGTATGTTGTACAATTGGCTCTTGGGGAACAGAGCCATCCTAATCACCTCTGATGGGAGGCTTGTTTATACCTGCAGCTGTGATTACAGCAGCGGCTAAACAGCTCAGCTCATTAAGAGATGCCAAGTAGAAAATACAGAAGAACGAAGGTAGGATTTTGTCAAAATGCCTGCGCGCTCTCCTCTGAACAAATTACTTTATGCAGAAAAGCAGGACTGTGGGATGGGAGGTCATCCTGAAACATTCTGAAACGTCTTGTGATTTTTACGACTTTTTATGCACAAAAACTGATGGCAGACAAGCCTAGCATGGTGAGAGATAAACATCTGGATTCCCTTTGCAGTTAATAATAACCTTTAAATAGTTCCTTCTGCAAAAATCAAGGGCCAACATCTGTAACTTGTTAAATTAATATGTATATTATAATTAAAATTATTCTGGAAACACATGTATAAAATTAATACATTATTGATTTTCAATTATATTTTTTATGTTTCATAAACATATTCTATATGCAATCAATTATTAAAATATTTATTTTTGTATTTGTTATAATTTACCATATAATTATTGTAGTATTTACTTTACAGTATAGACATGTGTAGCACAATATCCCATAATTGCATTTGTCAGTCCTTCCCATCAAAGTCAGAGCTAAATCAGGGCTAAAAAAAAGCTAAAGATAAGATGAGTTTATGTGCATCTTAACCAATCCAATAAAATAATTTGACAACCCACAGTGACAGGTTTTCATTTGAGTTTAAATTTTAATTGGCAACTTCTGAATTCAAGGATTTAATTGTAAATTGTATTTAATCATTATGCATTTTAATTGATCTTATATGCTATTTCACAAATTCATTAATTATTCAGTTGTAGCACTTTTGTCCCTCAATGCTGCCTTTCTGGAGTGAGAAAATGCTTATGAAGCAGTGACTTATTTGTGAAAATACTCTTTATTCTGCAGTAAGTGATTTAGCTGTTTAAGCATATAAACCAACAGCATCAGAAAACCATGAAAGAGCTTAACAGGATGATAGCTGCTTCTTCAACAGAAAGCTATTTCATTTTTAGTTGCCACTTCCCAGCTGTGGTCACGCTTCAGAAAGTGTACACACACTCCTTCATACTGTCCAAGTAGAGTCAGTTTAGAGCCGTATCAGTGTGCGCTTTTAAATAACAGCATTATTGCTCGGAGCGGTGTCCTGCCGCGCTGCCTGTCCCTCACACACAGCGGATTCAGCTATTTTTGTTTCTTTTCCTCTGAAGGGGGTGCATCCGCTTTCACCTTTTACTCTTCCTCTGTGCCTTTCTAAAAGGTTGACAATTCACAGGGAAGGTGCCGCAGTGCCACCTTCAATGGACTGTGGACAAAGAGATGATGCGATACTCAAGTCGTGCACCCAGCAGAAAACCCCACTTTCCGATTCTCCACCTATGAGGAAATCAAATATTTCTTTCAGAAAAAAATAAAACTTTCAGTCTGTATTTTTATATTTTTATATTCAATGTGTTGGCTGGTGGAACATCAGGTTTCATATTTAATGGCTGAATGTACAGGGGTTTCTTTTTATTGATTTGTTTTCTTAAGAGAGAAAACAAAAGACAGCCCTAATATTACAAACTGTAATCTTGATCAAGAACGTCTCACTCCCATTTGTTAACCATTAAAAATGAGCTGCTCTGTGTTGGTCCATCACAGCGGTCAGTCACCTTTGCAACCCTAAGAGCCGTTTTTACCTTCGGTCCAGTTTAGGAATAAAATAGTTTGTTTTTGTAGTACCGACTATTGGAAGTATGTTTAGATTCAAATGGTAAATAATTAAAAATCTGTTTTTAGGTTTAATACATTTTCTGTAATGAGACAATAATTTTTGACATCAAGTTTGCATCTTATTGACAAAACATTATTTTATAAAAAAGAATATTCATTAAACTATTAGTGTCATTCTTTGTGGAATTCTTACACATATACTGCATAAAAACAGCAAGGAAAAACTACTAAAGCTAGCATTTAATGACCTTTACACGTTAGCATATTTTGCCATAGTTATTAAGAGCCACAGTAGAGAGTCTAAAGAGCCACATGCGGGGCCTCAGAGTGCAGTCCCCTGGTCTAGCATTGTCTCTGTACTGAAATGTGCTATGCAAATTAAACAAATTTGCCTATCACATACATTTCCTTATAAAAAAAATCATGTTGTGATGACTGTAATGTGATAAAGATCTAAGGGTTTAAATATTTTATAGCTGTGATCTGTTAACTTATAGATAAACTGGTTCTCTGCTCCTGTTTTTAGTTCCTCACTAACAAATAGACTAAATTTCTGGTTGTGAGTCTAAATAATTCAAAAACCAACTCTCTTTTTCATTTTTCTTTTTTTTTCATGCAGCCTTTCTTGCACGCAGAGTCTGGTTTCAGGTCATCTGTTTTCATCTGCCCTCTCTGCATTTACACTCCTCTGCTCTCCTCCTCCAATCCATTCCTTCTTTCCAATGCATCGTTTCACTCTTGAAGCTCTTCAACACTGCCTCTAATGGCTTTACCTCCGAGTGAATCTCTGTCAGTCCAGCTGTCTTGTGGTCTAACAGTCTTTACTTAAAGTTCCACCCAGCAGCACTCCAATCAAAACACATGCTTCATAAAATACACGTAGAGATCCAGGCTGTAGCTTTGAAAATGAATCGCTTCATTCAGACTTTGCACAACACTGCATCCATAAAACAAGGTCACCCTGAGTAAAAATGTAATTTGAATATATATATATATATATATATATGTTGGTTTATAAAAATCATTTGGGAGGAGTATCTTATTTCTATTAAATCCATGTTTACAAACCTCGATGCATGGTTTTTCATTGAAACTTGCTCAAGTCACTCATCAAACTGTCTCTGTCATAGCTGACTGTTTCCTTTTTGCCCTCCACAGGGGAAGTCTTACGTGTTTGACCAGGTCTTCCCGACCAACACCACGCAGGAACAAGTCTACAACACATGTGCCAAACAGATTGTCAGAGGTGAGGAAATGAAATGTTCTGACTTTACTCTTCAAGAGGCACGAACGGTACAAGTGCTGAAGGAAGAAGAGAGAGACAGCAGACCTTAAATTAGCATATCCTCCACATTCTTGATCTCTGTGTTGGCTTTGTCAGCCTGTACCTCTACCACTGACGCATGGAGCAACAGCATCTCCTTGCAGGCGGGAGGAAACCTATTTTCATGACATGATTTAGTCACACAGCCTGCATGCACAGGATTAAAAAGACAAATTAAACGGAATAAAATGACGATGATACTAGAGCTCAAAGAAGCTGCAGTACTGTTTTAATGGCATTGTAACACGTTTGTCTTTTACATCTTCCAGCACTTTTAACCTTCAACAGTCATTGGGTTTAACTGTTTTGAGGTGGGATGCCGTTTTTTAAATGGGGGTGGGTGTGGCCTAAAAAGTGATTAACAGTTTATCAACATCTTTTTATTAACTAATTACCCGTCAACTTGGGGCACCAAAGAGATTTAATCAAACCAGTCAAAAACTGTGAAATTATTTGTGGACAGCAACACTTTTGAGAAAAAGCCACTCTTCACCAGTTCTACCATTTTCTATATGTAAATAAATTCGGATGATCCCATAATATAAGCAGGGTCCGAAATGAACACTCACCAGATGCCAGATGCGAGTAAATCTTCCGTTTGGCGAGTAAATTTCAGAGGGCTAGCTGCCACATGGCGAGTAAATGTTTGTACCAAATAAGTTGTGTTTTTCAGTCATCATTTGGGTGGATGCTTCTTTATATTCCTCTGCTTTCAGCTCGTATAACAAACTCGCACGTACACAAACACTCAAATGTGACGCAAGAACGACAGCAACTTCGTCATGGCCGATTGCTAACAACTAGCGTTTAGCTCAGGCTAATTACGTAACGGGATTATGTGGAGATATTTAGCAGGAGTCAGTCAGAGTTTTTACATCGACCGGCCAACTTGGCCGGTTAATCAGGAAGTTAATTTTGGACACTGAATACAAGGGATCAGAAACATGTTCAAGGCAAAGAACACTTTGTTTATATTAAGGTCTAAAGGTTAAACAGATTTCAACATGATGGTGGATAGACCTGTGCTTTATCATTAAAGGTCTTTAGGCATGGTTTCCTGATTTTTTATTTTTTTGCTACCTGGGCCAATTTTGTGTGTTTCCACTCTGGAGCCCCTTACCAGGCAGCTTAGATAAATGAAAACCCCGGGCACTGGGAGGTATCTCCTCTTGTGGGTGGGTTGCTTCTTTTAGTGTCACTAGGCTGAGAACGCAGATCTCCACCCTTTGGGACAGTAGAGTCCAGAATGTAATTAAAAACAGTCAAATTACCAAAACAGTAATGATCACAGATTGTTTTATAACAATTATGGTTATAAGCTAAATCCTGGAAATGTGTTTCTAAAAAAGGTTTTAAATTAAATGCTGCAATTTTAACTTCCAAATGTGTGCGAGAGAGAAAGGAAAGGAGTTCCAGTCACAAAGATAAAGAGCTTTAATTTTCAACATTGAAACTCTAACTGATGATACGGTGTCTCTGGTTCCTCTTTATAACTTATGTAGAGTTGGTTAAAACCCTATGGGATGGTGTAAATAAACAAAATTAAAAAGAACTTTGCCGACACAAACCTTTGTGTTTACTTACCTTTGTTGCAGACATTAGACACACAGCAGCTGGACTGGCCTGCTTCTTTTAAACTTAAAATTTCTAAATGGTACAAAATACTGAGGTGTTAAGATTGGTTTTAATTTGTATCTCAGAAAGTACACATTTTATTGAAAATGTGAGCGGTAGAGGAATTTAAATTAGAAGACAACTAAAACAAATTGCAGGGAATATGCAGCTAGTGCTGCCAACAATGAGATAAAGTGCTTTAATAAGATGTTTCTTTTTCAAAAACTCAGGTTCAGAGACGACAACTTCTGTTTAGCCCAAATTTAAAAGAAATATATTTAAAGTCCAGGTTTTTATGTCTTCAAAACATGCCTGTAGACTAAGCAATTGGTTGGATTTATAGATAAATATAGCTGGGTATCATCAGCAAAACACTGGATATGTATTCCACAACAATAATTGATAATTTCACCAATAGGAAGCATACATTTAGTGAAAATACTTAGCCCTAGCTCTAAAAATGTATTGTTTACATGAAACAAGTTAAATATGTCAGATAAATGCGCTTTAAACAAGCCTGGTGCTGTTCTTTTGATCCCTACAGCACGTTCAAGTCTTCCTAGAGCAATATTGTGATCAACTGTATTGAATGCAGCACTGAGATCTAACAGGACAAGTACAGACACAAGTCCATTACCTGTGGCCATGAGAATATCATTAGTGACCTTCACCAGAGCTGTTTCAGTGCTATGATGAGCTTTGAAGCCTGACTGAAATGCCTCAAACTGATAATTATTGTGTAAATGTTCACATACTTGATTAGCAAGTACTTTCTCAATATTTTTAGATAAGACAGGAAGTTTAAATATAGGTCTGTAATTTCTTAAGTCATATTGATTAAAAGAAGGTTTCTTAAGTGAAGGTTTAATTACAGCTTCTTTAAAGCATGTGGTTCATGTCCATTTACTAAGGTTAGATTAAGCGTATCTAAAATGGTCGCAGTGATATGTCCTTAAATAATTTGGATGGGATTCAAAGATTATTTATTATCACCGCGTGTTACTGTGGTGAAATTACTTTTTGGCCACTCCGGCTAAGAGTACACATAACAGACAAACAGGCAATGAACAAGGTGTTTTTTTTGCATTATACGTCCAAAAGATAAAAAAAAAAAAAGAGATGAAGATTGAAAAGTTTGTATCAGAGTCCGAGGGCTTTAGTATCAGTCCCCTTGCGAGTGGTAGAGCCGTGTTACTTGAATTAGTTGTCCTTCATGAGTCACAGATAACAAATAATGAGGTAATGAGGTAATAAGGTGCTTTTGTGTAATGATTTGAGGCTTCATTTACAGAAATGTGCATTTAGATATGCACATTGGGTCTAACATACAAGTGATTTAGCCCTGGCTCCTGCAGTGGGAATGTTTGTTTTGGTGCCATTAGAATACAAGTGGGGCATCATAATAAAATACAACCATTAAGGCCCCATTTAGATCGCATTACACTGTAAAAAAAATCAAGGCAAACGTTGACTGTCTTTGCAAGAGTCTCGGCATGGTCTTATACCAAGAATACAGTTACATTCCCAGTAGCTCCAAACACCCCCTGACTGTCTTGTGAATAGATAAAACATCCTTTGAGAGGTTGTCGTCGTTCATAATTGTGATGGCAGAATATTGGATTTCTGGGTGAGGCAGGAAAGGATGATGGTGGTTATGTATGACATGTGGCCCAAGGGAATATGAACTGGCCTAATGACAAGGCTACAACCTCATCATGCCCACATCGGGGTGGGAGCATTCTAAGTAGTAGCTACAACTAACAATACACCCTGTTCACCCCAAAAAGTACTGAGCTGATAACTAACCTTAACCCAAATTGTGACAAGACTCAGCTGTGCTGCTTGTTTTGAAACTGAAGGAAGTTCTGAGATCTTCAAGCTCAAATGTAAAACCCACCTTTCAGATTGTAGAAAAAAATGTTCCTTTAGATTGCATTTAACAATAACGTGTGAGGAATGAGAGCCAAGAGCGGCTCATCATTAGTCTATGATTTTAAAACAGTCACAGGCTAGAGGGCCTCAGTGTGATCAGTGAAAAACAGAGTTTGGAGTTTGTGTTCAGGAATCCTTGAGACGGCACTTCCTGAGAGAAATCTGCATTAAAAAAAACATCTTACCTCGCCTGCCTCCTCTCATGCTCCTGATAAGCTTTTGGAAATATTGATTGGACTTACTCATTCTCATTAAGGCTAAAACGGATGCTGGGCGCACAAAACGGCTCCATATTGATGGGGGAATAAATGCAAATTGTGAGAAAACATTGTTGTGCAGCTGTGATAGCTATGGTGGCAACACAGGATGGTAGGGGAAACCTAATGCTCGTGTATAAGTGCACCAATGTCACGCTTGGCCTCACACGGAAATGAAGATTTCTAAATTTGCTGTGTTCCAGCCACAGTCGAATGGCTCATAGAGGTCGTATGGGCCTTAGGGCTTTCTTAATCCGCTATGAAGAAGGACTAAGCGTGAGCAAACTGGATACTTTACCTCACAGGGCTTTAATCCTGTGGAAAACCTTTTATCATACTCAAACTAAAACTTACATTGAGTAAAGACCATATCTGTTAGCAGCATTAGGGAGGTTCAGGTTGCTTCTCCAGGAAAAAATGTATTGAATAAAGACCAAGAAAGCTAACAGAGAACATTTTGGAGGGGCTGAAGGAATTTTATTTTATTTTACCCCCAAAAGGAAGAATAAAAAGTTACAGTACAGTGATATGTTTCTGTAGACAATATGTTTTGCTTTATTGTTAGGTCCTGGATATAATTGTTATTTGAGAAAACCAAAATGTAATCGCATTTAACGTGGAGGTTTTTTTTGTGTTCATTGTAAACAGTATTTTACATTTTCAACAATGATATTAATCCCTGGAAATACGACTCACATAATGTTTTTTTTTTCACACTGCATGCATTAGATAAAATGAAAAAATTTCCCCCAAGCTCAAATCTTTTTTTTTTTTCAAGTCTCATCTTTCTGTGTAATTCCCCCCCCACACACACACACACACACACACTTGTTAGGATTTCATTTATTCTTTCCATTCAAAGCATGAAACTACAGTGAACTAGGGATGAATGGAGCATGAAAAAAGATTGATTTGCTGCACAAGATTACTTACAGAGTGAGGGATTACCATGCAGGCTGAGCAGAGATGAAATGAAAGGAGCAACATGGCTTGCAGTACAAGGTTGGGAAAATTCGTGGTAGGCATTTAGCTAAACGATAAAGTGAGATTTGACAGTTGTACGGGGAAAAAAAACAAAAACAAAAAAGATTAAAGTATGAACTGGTTCAGAGACATTTTTGCTCTTTTGTGTTTTTTCTGGTCACATCGTAATACATCATAAAACACATAATTCTGGATTGAAACCACTTTTTCTTCTCTACAACAACATAAAAAATCAAGAAATTTTACAACTGAAATCTGAAAATGTGTAAAGGACATAGTCCAAATACTTTAATTTACACACAGAGCTACAGAGTTGCTGCAGAAACTGGCTGTTGACAAAATGCTGTATTTGAGCAAATTAATGGGAAGTCCCTTGGAAGGAAAAAAGTGCACAGGCAACAGGGATAAAGGCATTCCCTGAGAGGTTTATTGAGCTTTTTTTATTGAGCTGCATGGGGATGTATCCTTTTTTTAGCTGTTATAATTTTTCCATTATATGTTTCTTCATATATACTCGTTACATGCAACTGACTGTGTCCCCAGCAGTGTAAACTCTTGTAGCACTCAGATCGCCTGCTGTCTTTATATCCCGTTGGCACCATTGAACTCCTCGTCCTTTTTTCTTTCCTTCTTTGTTATGGTCTTACTCTGACCAGTGCGGAGGCGAAGGAAGACATGTTGCAGTGCTTTGAAAGTTATGCACAGACAGGGGAGTATCAGGGGAGCAGGGTCCCGCGTGCTTTCAGCTCGGAGCCTTTCTGATTTGTTTGTGCTCAGCTCACCTGAGGCGGGCAGCCGTCCCCGACGATATGTTTTTCTTTATTTATGTTTGGCTTTTACTGTTCTGGTTTATTGGCCTGTGTCAGCAATATGACATTCAACAATGTGTTTTTTTTATTACTTCAGCTGGTGACACCTTGTCGTGTTTTTCTTTTTTTTTTTTCTGCCCTGGCTCTATATGAATGGAGAGAATAATGTTTCTGTTACTGCTTGAAACCTCATTGAGTCCCTCCTGGCGATGCTAAAAGCTTCAGGTAGTTGTTGTTTACTGCATGCAGCCGCAGAGGCCGTTCAGGATCCACTCAAGCTTAAATACCACACGCTTCACGGTTTATATGAGGAGCGAAGGTCAAAAAGACTGGTCTTTCACTGGGCACTACCTCTCTCATTGTTTCCATGTCAGCCAGGCTCCATTTAGGTGCCTTTCCTCATTTTCACATATTTCTTAGTGTTTTTTTTCTCCCCCTCTAAATATGTTTTCTTCCCTTTGTCCTCATTTTAGATGTTCTGGCTGGATATAATGGGACCATCTTTGCCTATGGGCAGACCTCTTCAGGAAAAACTCACACCATGGAGGTGCAGTATTCCTAAATAATTCAAAAGACAACATCTCTGTTTCGGCACATACATGCACACAACCACACAGGCTTGTTCTTTTTATTTTTGTCATCTCCTCCTCTGCCCTCCATGGCAGTATATCCACCTCCATCACAGCCATCATCCTTTATCTCTCAATCCCAGCCTTGTGTGGGAACCGTCTTCTGTTACAACTCTCCCTGGGAAATGGTCCCGGCTCTTTCAAGTTGAAAAATCTTCTATGTTCTCCTTCTTTTACTATTCTCTCTGCCTAATTCCTCCCAGACTTATCTTTTATCTAACTGTTCATTCACAGACACACATTTATAGAGTCATTCTTCCCCCTGCAGGGGAAGCTTCACGATCCCCAGGCCATGGGAATCATCCCCCGGATCGCCCAGGACATTTTTGAACATATATTTGCCATGGATGAAAACCTGGAGTTTCACATAAAGGTTTGTGTTGCTTTAAGTGCGTTTCTGTTCATGTGTTTGAGGACACTGATGTGTGTTTTGGTTATTCTGTTTCAGGGTCTGTGATCCAATCCTAACAAGCATGAATAAATCGTTGTAAACGTGTATGTTTCTGCATATTTTTTTAATTTGCACCACGGTGTTATAGTGCAAGCCTGTGGTATGGTGAGGATAATGATAATACCTCACTGCTGGAAGCTGGATTATTGCAATACTGTTAAGCTGTTGTAACAAGTATTTGTGCATCACCAAACTATAAGTGTCTTGCAAACATATTCATGCTCCTTTAATTTTCGTTGTGAAGAGGAAAGATGTGGTTTTCAAAGTTTTCTGCAAATAAAAACCTGTGTTTATTTTTCAGCCCCTTTAATGTGACAAACCTAAATAAAACCAAGTGCATCCAGTTGCCTTCAGAAGTTAACTAATAAGTAAACAGGTGTTAAATTAACATCCAGGATAAATCCAGCTCTTCTGTGAATGCCTTGGATTGATGGAGAACATTAGTAAACAATGAGTGAGCACTCCTGAAGGCTTTTATTATTTTTAAGGTCTATATAAGTATTAAAAATAACTTAATGAATAATTAAAAAATGTTTGAGTTTATTTACTTTATTTTCTATTCTGTTATCTAAAAAATAAAGAACCACATTTCTAAAAGAAAATAAGGTTTTGATCTACCTTCACTGATCTTTTTAGAGGCCATCTTTTAT
This sequence comes from Fundulus diaphanus, assembly GCA_037039145.1. Lineage (NCBI taxonomy): Eukaryota > Metazoa > Chordata > Actinopteri > Cyprinodontiformes > Fundulidae > Fundulus > Fundulus diaphanus. The sequence continues at coordinate 17,705,860 of CM073126.1, forward strand.
TTTTGATTTGCAATACAATTTGAATTTTTGTTAAACTCTTTGTCCAGTTTTGGTTTTGCAATCATAGACTGAGAAAAGATAAATAAATCTCTCATTCAAGAAAGGCCCATTTCTCAGGTTTTTTTTTAATCTAATGACTTTTTCCTAATTGGCCTCATTTGTTAAGAAATCAAAGATTAAAAATTCAGAAAATTTGATTCTGGTATAGAAAATAAAAGTCTGAAATGGAGAATTTGCCAACGTAGAGCCGGGAACACACCCGCCAATTTAGAGACGGCAGCGTTTTTATACCCAGCAAACTGGTGGGGAACTGTTACTTTTTGCTATTTATACCCACATATAATGTCTATAAAGCGAGCATAAACCGTTGTTTTAGGTGTTTGTCTGCTTGAGCACACCTGATCATATTGAGTGAGTTATCAGCATAATCCTGTACAGCTGACGATATTTGAATAAGATGCACATCTGGAACTGGCTACAAGTCATGAAGGACTAGAACTGATCACCTACATTTTTAGATCGAAGGTCTCCATGTGTTAGGATGGCTTAGTCAAAGGTCAGACCTAATTCCAAATGGGAATTTGTGGTAAGACCTTAAAATATATGTTCACAGATGCTCTCCATCCAAAATCACTAAGTTTGAGCTATTCTGCAAAGAGGAATGAGCAGAAATACCAGTCTAGGAGAGCAAGTATAGACTCAGGGAGACTGAATACATATACATGCCCACTTTATAGATTATAATAAGTAAAAAAAAAAGTAATTAAAATCTTGCATTATTTACTTTTTGCCAGACAGTCTATGCTGCCTTTCTCATTTACCAATAGTAGATTCTATTTTTATCTGTACTATATTCTATGTTTCTGGCTGTGTTGCAGGTCTCCTACTTTGAGATCTACATGGAAAAAATCCGGGACCTCCTCGATGGTATGATTTACGCTTCTAATGAAACAGCTCGTTGTTGGGCAGAAGGGAAATTGAAACGTTAAAGTTACTCTCTGAGGCACCAGGGGGCACATGAAAGACGAGCCTGACTCTGTTAATTCCCCTATCTTTATTTATTTACCTTCAACTCCATGTTGAACTCCAAATTTCTGTTCTCACGCTCGATTTGGTTCTCAACATAATAATAATAAGCAAATTAATTGATCGACAAATTAGGAACAAGAATATTAACCATGCCATGGTTCACATTTGAAGCTTATCTGCTTCAGCCAGTAATGGTGTGAAGGTTTTTAAACACGCCACTGCAGCTTATATGTTCTTATCGCTAAGAAATACAACCAATGTAAAATGATGGAGAGCCTTGGATGAAGAGCTATGGGCTGTGATTACATCTTTTATGGACCCTGAGATAGTGGTCAAAACCCCATCTGTATGCATGAGGGTTTATAGAGTCTGAGGAACATCTAAACTACGAGCAACAAAGGAGTCAACAACAAGCATGATGAATTAAAAGAGCGAAGAAATCACCCCGAGGGGGAATTTGTTAGGGGGAAAAAAAAGATCCTGCGGGGTTATAAAAGCGCACACATTTACTCAAAAATCCTCCAAGGAGGACTATCCATCGCAATTATTTGAATTTTAATTATAATCAACATAATATGACTCTTAAAATAACAAATGCAGAAAAATGAGCGTGAGCCTCTGCATAAATATCGTATTTTGTTCACTGACTCACAAAAGCATCTGCTTAACCTCGCAGGGACTTTGCCAGAAATAAATTAATTAAAATCTTAAAACATCCGTAGACCGTCCCACATTTTTTTTTAACACTGCATAAATAGAGGTTGACTCACAAATACGAAGGGAAAATAACAAGGTCACATTAAACTTGTATGCAAACATGCCTAATGATTTGACTGAGACGTTGTCCTTTCTGCTTATTTTCCCCTGATGTCACCGCAGTGACAAAAACCAACTTGTCAGTGCATGAGGACAAATACAGGGTTCCTTATGTGAAGGTAAGTCAGCTTCAGTTATGATTCAGCTTTGCAGCATTTTAGACTTTCTGACCTTGTTAATGTTGTGTTTTGATGTAAAAACTTTATTTCAGCTAATGATTTGCCTCAGGACTCAGAGTTCAGTTCTCGGAAAGATGTAACACTCAAGCTGAGCATGTTGTGTTTGCATTTCAGGAAACATGTGGAACTTGCAGTGATTTCATTTCCAGACTTTTTCCCTTTTTAATTTTACATAAATCTTGTGCCATTCAACTGAAAAGCATGTTTTGAGCATTCACTATTCTTGAGTTCACAATCGCCTCCCGTGAATGAACCTGATGAACCTGAAATGAAGTTAAACTGTCTTTTTATTTTACATTTATATCCCTTAGCAACAGCCATAGTTTGCAGAGAGATTTCAAAATCAAGTTTGTGGTCCACATATCACAGCTATCTGCTTTCTAATCTAGTATCCTAGTCAAATAGAGTATGAATTCTGATAAGGGTCATTTGTCAGATTAAAAGTAAGTTCTGGAAATAACATCCTCTAAAAATTTTACACAGTGTTCATTAAGCCCACATGTTGGTATTAAATTTTTTTTTTTCATTGGTTAAATGTAATATTCTAATCTTACATGTTATTGTTTTTATTAGCTGTAAGCAGAACAATCATCATAATGAACATCAGTGAAGAGTTTTATGTGTTTAACTTGCTGAATTTAATGACTGAAATAATATTTTTTATCAATATTCAGATTACTGAACGTATGTTTCTGGACTAAGGAAAAGGTTTCTAAGAAAGAGGCATTTTCTTCCAAAGACGCATCCAGGACAAACTGGAATAATTAGTCCAAAATGCACAAATGTTTGGCACTAAAATATTGTGATGCATCACTAAAAAGGAAACCATGCCCTCTGAAACATGCTGGTGGCAGCATCATGCTGTGTGGTTTCTATTCTTCTGATCTCAGGTCAACAGTTGCAAATATTAGTAATAATAATGCCTTTTATTTGAACAGTGCTTTTACTCAAATACCATTAAGTTTTGACCCGAAACCTGCAAGCCTGTGCTAGAAAGCTGAGCATGAGGAGAGATTTTATTTTGTAGCATCACAAATTAGTCAATCCATTCAAATCAGACAAAGACTGACTTCATGAGAGGAAAAATAAAGTTTTGAAATGGCCAAGCTGGAGTCCAGAACTAAATCTGAAACTTCAACTGTTTCAGCTCTGTTTTCAAGTTTGTTTTAACTTTTAAGTAGAAACAGACGTCTGCATAAAGCCACAGAAAGCAGAGGTGCCAAGAGGCATGATTTAATTTTACACCCATACCCCTCTTTGATTTCAGTCAGACCATGTTTTATTCATTCTTATTTACTCAAAATCATCGGAGGAAAACAGTTCACGTTAGCTTTTTTATCTAATATGTTTTTGGATAATTTATCTCAAGAATATTATCATACTTTACATTAATTCAGTTCATGTGTTGTTCAAATCTGTATATTTCCAAGATGTTTGGCTTTACTAAATGATCACTTGGTACACAAAAAATTAGGGTTGTTATGCCATGTTGGCATCCAGAGGTTGCGTTGTGTTGGAAAGAATATTTATTGTATTATTTTTTTTTTCTACAGAGGAGTGACTTTAACATTTGGGAGGTAACAGTTGCAATCATGCATGTTTTGGCTCGGCCTGAACAGCTGACAGAAACAGAGCTACTGTTTGCTTTATTTTCACTGACTCGGTTAAGCATCATTTGGCTACTTCATTACAGCATTGAACAGGATGAAGCGCTTCATCAATCTTCTCATGTTTCCTCGCTAACTGTTGAGTTGGCTTCAATCTATCATCAAACAAATAAGCAATCAGCACATTTCACACTTTTGCGACAGAGCTGGAGGGCCATGATTCAAAGCCATGCAGACGAAAACCGTTTAATCCTGTGGGGTTATGCAAGCCTTTATGTCTCATGTGCATTTGGAGGTATAGCTAAAAATAGGTTTGCACATGGCAGGATTGATTTGCACTTATGTATGTGTACGTTTATCTATGCACACACTTTTTAAACATGTCTTTGCAGCAGCATAGAGTGTATTAATGCAATCTACTAATGCTATACATTCAGGGCTGCACAGAGCGGTTTGTCACCAGTCCTGAGGAAGTGATGGATGTGATAGATGAGGGGAAGGCCAACCGTCACGTTGCTGTCACCAGTGAGTCACTCCGTTGATCTTCCTGATGGTCCGACGCTCATGCTGTCACACATTTCATGTCAGGATTTTTGGCAGTGGATGAATTATTAGTGAAGTGCAAAGCAGGGATCAGCCAACTCCATTCTGTCGGTGTAAAAATGAGTCAAATGAAGTAAAAAGTTGAATAAAGACCACGCTGTTTGTTGTGTATTTTCTTCATGTTTGCGCCTAGATATGAATGAGCATAGTTCTCGCAGTCACAGCATCTTCCTGATAAACATCAAACAAGAAAACGTCGAGACGGAGCAGAAACTGTGCGGGAAGCTGTACCTGGTTGACCTTGCTGGGAGTGAGAAGGTAGGAAATAAGTGGATTTTTTTTTTTAAAACATTAAAAGGATCATTCCGATTTCATTGAAGTGGAGCTCTCTTAAGAGGCTATCACCTTACGTGCTCTATTAGTACATTCACTTTAATAAAACAGAAATTAAATCAACTACTATTTTAAAAATGTCACAAAGGTTCTTTTCAAATACTATTTTATAAAATTTTACACTGCTGTCAAGTTTGTATTAGAAGGTCATTGACATATAACACAGACACATTGCACATTTATTAAAGAATCAAGAGTCTTTATTGTCATTATGTCAGCGTAATGGAAAATAAAAATATAAAAAGACCCTGTTAAATCTGTCTCTTTGCTTCTGGACATAGGCTTGAGTTCATGGGTCTAATGTAAAACATGAAGCTGTGTGTACTAAGAGCAGCAAAGAGCAGCAAAGAGCTATACGGTCCTGACAGATGCTGACAGCTGTGTTTGGTAGCTTCTAAGTGCTGATGGTGCATCTGTTTTTTGTCTTGGTGCACTCAAGCTGGCGACTGAAAAAAATGGTTGTGCTCTACTAGTTTCTGGAGGTTTAGGACAAAATGTTTTCAACTAAACTGAGATACAAGATGGTACAGACTACAGATTTTTCCTGTAATTAAGCTCCTTTTTATCTCGCTCTAATTGGATCCCATGACAATTAGGACACGGTATACTATGCGCTAAGATTGGCTAACTTCTGACTGCATCTCATATTTTAGCTTCTTAATAATTTACACTATACTAATTTATGTCTTTGGTCTTTAAATTCATTTTGATCTTGGGAAATTAGCCCCAAAATTTTAAAATAAAGTTATTCTGGACTCATTTTTGTGGTTTTGGGTCTATAAAATGTTGAACTGAAAAGATGAGTTATTTGGTCATAAGCAAACAATTAGTTCTTTCTTGGGGTGTTTATTAATTGGAGCTGTGCCTGTTTAACAAATGTTTCTGTATACTCAGCTGACCTGCTTCTGTTTGTAGCAATTCATTATAACAAGCAGGTAGCAGAAAATAAATGGGCACTGACACCTGTGTACTCTCGATAAAGCCTTCCCATTAAGTTACTGTTTGGTATAACTACCGCATATTGATTGGAGGAAATCGATATCCAGAGCATTAAAAGTATTTATGCCACTGTTGATCAATTAATGCATCAAACATTAAAACTTTTTAAGTGATAATTATGTGTGATCTTATTTAAATGCTTAATACCAATAAAGCAAAATCTTTCTTGTCGATAAAATATGCATCGGTTTTTCTCTGTTAACGGCCTTGCCTTGCCAAAGGAAAAAAGATTGAAACAGATTTCATTGGCTTGGATTAAACTGTTAACAAACTAATTTCTGCCATGTTCGTGTATGTGTGTCAGGTCAGTAAGACAGGTGCCGAGGGAGCGGTGCTGGATGAGGCCAAGAACATCAACAAGTCTCTGTCGGCTCTGGGGAACGTCATTTCTGCCTTGGCTGAAGGAACGGTACGAGTAAAAATGAAATGCCCCGCAGTCCCTTTAATCCGTTAGCAGGTCCTTCAGGCTTGACTTGTTAATTATTTGCTTTAAACAGATAACATGTGCTTGTCATTGGAACAACATTTGACCTGGCTGCAATGAATTAGTCTGAAGAATGAGATCAGAACTACATAAAGCCTTGAAAATGGGATTTTGGTTTATTGGCAGTGAGCCTAATGATAATAATAATAATATAATGTATTTATTGTCATATACTGATAGCCTGTTTCAGACTTTACAAGAACTTACCCATTTATGAGAAAAACGAACATTTGTATCAAATTATTTGCTTTGATGCTGGCAAGAATGAGCTGGAAATGACTGTCTCATCCTGTATCTCTAAATGTCATCGTGCCTTTTTGTGGGAGGTCCCAATTCAAGTTATGTGAATATGTTTTGAATCCTCTTGTCACTGGGAGATTGCAAAATGAACAGTAGAAAAAAGGAAGAATGGCTTACATGGACTTTACAAACGCACCAGATATGACTGTTCACCCACCAGAACTGCTTTTTAAGAATCAAGAGCCTTTATTGTCACTAAGTATCTATAATGAACCTTTTGATGAGACGCTGCCTCAGAAGTCCCATATAACACACAGACACAAATCAAAGGCATCTATGGAAAAACAAATAATGAGCATTCCTCGGGAGAAAAAAAGACAAATTTAAAGTTTAGCTGTACGGCAGAAGAAAAAGACTTATCAGAAAGGGAAAATATTGTACAATTGTTAATGGATAATAGGACATACTCGGGTAAAATAAAATGTTCAAGTTGAATGGACCCAACAACAGCTCCCGAGAAGCTAAAACGATTGCAAATACTCCATAGCATCTGATAAAATGTAAAAAAAAAGACAGATAGCAGTATACAGAACAATGCAAAATAATGTGCAATTTGCATGACTCTCCAAACAAACGTTCCCTGAGAAGCTAAAAGTATGTAAATAGATATTATGTGAGAGAAAGTGTGATACTTATTTAATGGTCCCCTGTGAAAGGGGCAGCATGTTGTAAACATGTATCAGATTATGAACAGGGCTGGTGGTTTATTTGATTCTCAGCAGGTGACGATAGCCCTCACAGCTTTGGAAAAACATTTTTTTTTTAAGTCTATCAGTTTTGATTTAATGTTCCTGAATCATTTTCCTGATGGAAGCGGGACAAACAGTGCATTGTCTGGGTGGGTGGGATCTGAGGCTATACGTCTGGCCTCATGTCTAGTTCTTGTAGACGGCATTACCAAGTCCCCTGACAATATCCCTAACAAACCCTTTCCTTTGGTACAACATTTAATCTCATGAATCATGGATCTTCATCTTATAAATTTGAAAATCCATCCAACTACTACTGTATCAGTAGTAGTCATTAGAACTGGTGTTGTAATTTTGAGAAACACCTTGCTTTGCTAAACGTGTGATAGAAACTGTTGTGTGGTGCAGGTAAAGACGCCTTCAGTCTGAATTTGGATGGATTGTTGGACTGATCATTATGCAGGTTTTTTTATGTACATTTATATAGCTGGATGTACCCCTACAGTCATCTGACATAGCGTGATCTTCCTCAACTGGAATGCCTGCACATGGTCTGCAACACAACATAGATAAATACGGAAATAAAGTCTGAGTTGTGACTTTAGTGGGTGTTGGTGTCATAAGGTCGCCTGCTTTGTGTTCCTCTCATCTGTAATTCCCTACACTACTACATCTGCTAATACGATTCATTTGACCCTCTCTGTGCTCCTTCCAAGCCTTCTTGTTGTAATTAGAACACTGACCATCTTTCTATAAGACTGCAGGCTCAGGGAAATCCTCATTAAAAAAAGTGGAAAAAGGCTGACAGACAATAAATGTTGCACATATCTCTTAGAAAAGAGGTGAGCATTCATTTGCTATTCACTGTGCAAGGACACAGTCTTTAAGAGTGCATTCAGGAGGTTAAACTGGTACAAGTCTGAATAATGCAGCTGCAAGGAAGCAGTCTTTTCTTTCCACGTGAACAGCCCACATTTCAAAGAAAGGGCTGTTTTTCATTATTCTCTGTCTGTTTTGATGTCTTTCTCGCAATCTAGAATTCCCTTTCTTCTCCCCTCCTTTTGTCCCTTTGCAGAAATCTCATGTGCCGTATCGTGACAGCAAAATGACACGCATCCTGCAGGACTCGCTGGGCGGGAACTGCCGCACCACCATGTTTATCTGTTGCTCTCCCTCCAGCTACAATGATGCAGAGACCAAATCCACGCTGATGTTTGGCCAACGGTAACATGCATCTCTGTGCTCACTTGCCTTGAGCGGCTGCACTGCTGTGCACAACAAAACACATCCCTGTCAGCTTGTAAAGCTTCACAAATCACTGAATTGGGCTATCCCAACTTTTCTGTAAGCCCCACACACAGCTGTTAGTTTCTTCCTCTAATCTAAATTTCATTACGTTAACATATATGCATACACCCCCACATTTATTTGGCTAAATTTCCCTCAGTAAGTTGCAAAAAAACATGCCTTTTGTGACCATCTTTTGTATAATTTTGGCAGGATAATATTCCATTTTTCTCATCTGTAATGATAGAGTTTTTTATAAATGGTAGGTTGACTTACATTTTGAATAGTTGTTTTGATGAGTGTTTAGGATCCTTGTCCTGTTGGAGCACATGGTCCAAGTGTCACCCGCCTAGTCACTAATTTAAGATGAAGTTGAAGAATTTATGAAGAGTCTTACTTTTACATTATTTCTTCCAGTTTTTCTAACGCACTAATGTCACTGGCTTTAGCCATGTTTTTTCGTCCAATGGTCATGCACATTTTTAGCACATTTTTAAAATGGTGCAAAAAAGAAAACGCAAATTAGCCGTGCTTTCATCCACTGGTTTGAGGGGAATTAACCGGGCTACAAAAACCATAACTTTGTCACAAGTTGACGTTACGCCCGGCCGTAATAAACAGGAAGTAGAGGTTGCAAACTAGCATGGACAAAACAGCTAAAAAAAGGTTCTGTAATGTCAACTATTATTGGCAATGTTACATGCAGTCCGGAGACGTAGAGAAAGAAATGCAATTCTATGCGCGTTATCGGAATATCCAGGAAGACGATGACAGCGGAAACAGCTGATTGGTCGTGTAAGTTAAATTTTCGCTACATCAGAACCTATTCAGCTGATTTGCTTCCATCTCCCGTTTTGTGCATTGACTCTTTTTTTTTAACAAAATCCAAAAACCATCTCAAGTGAGCAAAATAACTCTTTATCGAAGTTGAGGAAGTTATTTCAAATTTTGACATTTCCATCAATCTTTTCTTAATGACATTTCAAAATGCGCATAAAAAAACATTGATGGAAACACAGCTAGTGAAATTAATCTTCAGCATAAGTCTGCCATCATAATACTCCTATTATCTGATATCTTTCTCGTTATTTTTTTTGCAAAGCTGTTAACATTAAATTTGCTTCATATGGCTCTTCCAACATCTCCCAGCCTATGATAGGCTTGAGCGTTGGTCGTTCCCAAACACTTTGGGATAATTAGTCAAAACTTGGACACGGGTGGGGGTTTCAGCAGGACAATGGTCCCAAACACAAATCACAACTGGCTTTGGAATATATAAAGCTGGCTGACAAAGCAAATTAATGACTGCTAAACCCAAAGCCCTGATCTCACCCTTTTTGAAAATTCACAAACTGTGCCCAAATACAAGGTCCATGGCAGCAGATCCAGCAATTAAAACCATTTCTACCAGGGAGAGTGAGGGATTAAGCAAGAACCTTGTTTATGGCTAGAAAAACTGTAGGGCTTTTTCTGCAACTTACTAAGTTGCACTTATCCGAACACTAAAGGGGTGTATTTTGAATATATTTGAACATGTTTGAATACCTGTTTGAATCTATGATTAGAGAACATCCACCTGAATTTTCACAGTTGTAAATGAAATGTTTTAGAACAGAACCATTGAAGTTGTGTATTATCTGTTAGAGCCATCTGAGGCTCTGGCTGGGCTGCTCTGAAATTTCAGTAATGCTTCCAGTGAGAAGAAACATGTTTGTTCATATAATACATTCACTTTAAATCTAATTCTGCCAGAAATATGAATGACTTTGGGCTTAAAGGTAGAGTCGGCGTTTTTTACGGTAACGTAACTAAGACCCTTTTGAAAAGCGCATTTGCAAGACCGTCTTATCTGCTCTTCCGCTCCTCAGGGGGCTCGGGTCGAAAAATCTTCCAAAATCCACTCTGGTATTATTTCTTTCTTCTGAGGCCTTCCTTTTCTTCTCTTAAACTTGTACGCAGTTTGCTTCTTGCCACTTTCCGCCATTTTCAAAGTATACGGTGAGAGCAGCGGAGCTTCAATGAATGGCTAACACTGAAGCTACCTGCTAAGCTAACCGGATACATAAACACTAGAAGTGTGCACGGGCAGCCAGAGAGCAGAAACTAGTGAAGAACATGCACACACATTGGCGTTACGTGAGCGCGTCAGAATGATTGGAATGTGGGACAACCAATCAGAACTTGAGGGACAGACGAGAGTGAGAGCAGAACCAAAGTAATGACCTACTTGAGGAGTTTCAGTCAGGCTTTAGAGCTCATCATAGCACTGAAACAGCTCTGGTGAAGGTCACCAATGATATTCTCATGGCCTCAGATAATGGACTTGTGTCTATACTTGTCCTGTTAGATCTCAGTGCTGCATTTGATACAGTTGATCACAATATTCTCCTACAAAGACTTGAGCATACTGTAGGGATTAAGGGAAAAGCATTAGGCTGGTTTAAATCTTATCTGTCGGACAGATTCCAGTTTGTTCATGTTAATAATAAATCTTCTTCAAACTCTAGGGTCACCTGTGGAGTACCACAGGGTTCAGTCCTTGGACCAATTCTATTTACTATATATATGCTTCCGGTTGGCAAAATTATCAGACAGCATGGGATTAATTTCCACTGTTATGCTGATGACACTCAGCTATATTTATCCATAAATCCTGATGAATCCAATCAGTTACTTCGACTGCAGTCATGTCTTGATGACATCAAAAGCTGGATGACTTTAAATTTCCTGCATTTAAATTCTGACAAGACAGAAGTTGTAATCTTTGGGCCAGAGTCCTCAAAAAATAAACTTCTTAATCAATCACTTAATCTGGATGGCATTAACTTGGCCTCTGGTAATAAAGTTAAAAACCTTGGTGTTGTTTTCGACCAAGACATGTCATTTAAATCCCATATTAAACAGGTTTCCAGAGTTTCCTTTTTTCACCTCCGGAATATCGCCAAAATTAGAAACATTCTGTCCAGGGGTGATGCTGAAAAACTAGTCCATGCATTTGTTACTTCAAGGCTGGACTATTGTAATTCTTTACTATCAGGAAGTCCACAAAATGCAGTTCGAAGTCTTCAGCTGATCCAAAATGCTGCAGCAAGAGTCCTGATGAAAATCAACAAGAGGGATCATATTTCTCCAATTTTAGCTTCCCTTCATTGGCTTCCTGTTAAATCAAGAATAGAATTTAAAATTCTTCTTCTAACGTATAAAGCCCTTAATAACCAAGCTCCATCATATATCAGAGCTCTGATTACCCCGTATGTTCCTAACAGAGCACTTCGCTCTCAGACTGCAGGTCTGCTGGTGGTTCCTAGAGTCTCTAAAAGTAGAATGGGAGGCAGATCCTTTAGCTATCAGGCTCCTCTCCTGTGGAACCAACTCCCAGTTTTGGTCCGTGAGGCAGACACCCTATCTATTTTTAAGACTAATCTTAAAACTTTCCTTTTTGACAAAGCTTATAGTTAGAGTGGCTCATGTTACCCTGAGCTATCTCTATAGTTGTGCTGTGATAGGCCTAGGCTGCTGGAGGACATCAGGGTCTAATTTTCTCACTCTACTGATTTCTACTGTTCTCCAGTCTACTGTTCTCCAGATTTGCATTGTATTACATTGAAATGACTGTCGTCATTTCAGCTTTTAACTTTTTGCTCTCTCTCTTTTTCTTCATAGTAGGTACACCTGGTCTGGCGTTCTGTTAACTTTGACATCATCCAGAGAAGACGGCTCACCCGTTACTACCATCTAATGTAGAACAGATTACTAGATCAATGTGTGCTTCTGTGCTTTTTGTCTCTCTTGTTGTGTCTCTGCTCTGTCTTCTGTAACCCCAGTCGGTCGAGGCAGATGACCGTTCATACTGAGCCCGGTTCTGCCGGAGGTTTTTTTTTCCCGTTAATGGGTGGTTTTTCTTCCCACTGTCGCTTCATGCTTGCTCAGTATGAGGGATTGCAGCAAAGCCATGTACAATGCAGACGACTCTCCCTGTGGCTCTACGGTTCCCCAGGAGTGAATGCTGCTTGTCGGGACTTTGATGCAATCAACTGGTTTCCTTATATAGGACATTTTGACCAATCTGTATAATCTGACCCAATCTGTATAATATGATTGAACTTGATTTTGTAAAGTGCCTTGAGATGACATGTTTCATGATTTGGCGCTATACAAATAAAATTGAATTGAATTGAATTGAATTAGTTGGTCTTTCATGAAAAAACTCACAGATGGCCTTTTCTTCATTTCTTTATCAAATGAGATCTAGTACCAAATAATAATTTCAATGGGAAACCTGGACTCTTTCTTTATAAAAGTTATATGAAATCTAATTAACTGACACATCATCTGCTCTCTGAGTTATTTTATGTTTTCTTTAGGAACAATGTTTGTTGTTGGACTTTTAGTCACAGTATGTCTGATTACAGTCACTTTGCTCCACACATATCATTTTATCTAAGGTCTAATTTAAAAAGAAATCAACAGAAAATTATATTTGCCTTGCAAGCAACAGAAATCACTTGCATATGGAACACTGTTTTCTTGCTGTAGTGTGAAATCAAATAATAGCATATCTTTCTATTCAATGATGCCTGTTATTTGTGCTAACAGCAGAACAACATACTCCATCCTAAAATTTGTTTATAATAGCATAATTTCAATGCAAATGTTTGATGCTGTGTGAAGCACTAGGCCCATGTAGCTCCCTTACCCTATGCACACCAAATGCTGTTTGCACATCTCCAATTTACATACAAATTAATGAGATGCAAGCCAGTTTTTACTGTGCAGCTAGACATTTTCCCTGTTCCCTCACACTTTCTTTTTGCTCTCTTTTCACTGAATCTTGTCACTTCAACCTCTTCCCTCCTCACCCCTTCCTTTCCTGTCTGTCACGGCCACTCTTTCCTTCCCTGCGCTGCGTCCCCTCTAATTAGAGCCAAGACCATTAGAAATACCGTCACAGTGAATCTGGAGCTCACAGCAGAGCAGTGGAAGAAGAAGTACGAGAAGGAAAAGGAGAAGAACAGGTCGATGAAGGAGACGATACAAAGACTTGAAGCTGAGCTGAACCGCTTGAGGAACGGTAATGCTTGTACAGATCATGCTCATTTGTATATACTTCTACATAGAAAATGTGAAAATGGCTGCTTGTGTGTTTGTGTATCACCTAAGAATTGTAAAATGTTGATATTTTTTGCCAAGCAAGTGGCAGTAACATCGTGGAATAGTTGTCAGTTTGACTACATTGAACTTACGGCACGTCTTAAAGCTAATTTTTCTCTAGAGTTTTAGCCCCCTCCCGCTGGCAGACAAAGTTGACTGAAGACAAATAACACAATTTTCTACGACGGAGTATTAGGGCCACACATGAAGAGAAAAAATATTTTTGCCATGACGAGATTAAACTCGACATGTCGATTTTAAAGTCGCCATGTCGACATTAAACTCAACATTTCGAGAATAAAGTTGAAATGTCATGTCGACTTTATTCTCGACGTGTCGACATTAAACTCGCCATTTCGAGAATAAAGTTGATATATCGTGGCGACTTTAATCTCGACATTCCAAAGTTTGGAGAAAAGAGCTACCGCGCTCCACAGCTGCAGTCTCTGCGTTTTAATTAAGTGTGAAGGTAGTCTTTGCCGTGCTGCAACTGTATAATCATGGTTCTGGGCTAAAAGACCGAGGATTTCCTTATTGCTAAACCCGATTCTGAAGTACAATTTGACCAAATCATCTACACAAGGCATGTTGAATCGTCAGCCAACTGTCTGATTCTGGATTCAGTGCAGGTATCCTGTGCAGCGGTTGGCTCTCCAAACTATTTTGAACTAATTTCATCTTTATTATTGAAATGTCGAGTTTAATGTCGACTTTAAAGTCGACACGTCGAGAATAAAGTCGCCACGATATATGAACTTTATTCTCGAAATGTTGAGTTTAATGTCGACATGTTGAGTTTAATCTCGTCACGGCAAAAATATTTTTTCTCTTCAGGTGTGGCCCTAATACTCCGTCGTAATTTTCTCATAGCAGACCACGAAAAGATGATTGGAAAAAATTTTCTGAATCATTTGTTGTGGAAGTGGGCAGGCTTCATCTCCACGGTGAGTTAGCGCCGAGTCAAGGCTGGTGCAAAACATCCTGTGGCAGACGACACCTTTCTGTACCAGTGAAAGTCAGTTCTGAACTGAGTTGGGCAAGTTACTGAAGAAGCAAGTAACTAGTTATAGTTACTAGTTACTTCTCCCAAAAAGTAACTGAGTTACTAACTCAGTTACTACACTATTAAAGTAACTAGTTACTAAGCAAAATAGCTAAGCAGTTAGTGTTTACAATCTAAAATGTCGGTGAATTTGGACGACATTCCTGTAATTGGAACTGTAAATACTACTGAATTCAAATATAAAATACATAGTAATTAATTAAATGGACGAAATGTCTGAAAACAATAGTACAGTCCATATCATTTTTGTGTGTGTGGTGCGACAAGTGAGTCAATATATTTATGAAGATTTGATTTTTATCATCATGCTCAATGTTTCTAACCACAGAGCAATAAAACAATCTAGATGTTTTAAAACTTCATAATTATTGCACATAAACACGCCACAACTGGCTATAAAATATGTATAGCAATAAAAATAATGCTTTTTATAACAAAGCAAAATACACTTTTTGTAAAATTAAATAGGGCTCACAGCATTCCAGACAACAGCCGGATAGGATGTACTTGAAGTATTTTGGGGATTATGATAGTAAACCATACCAACATTAAAAATCCAACCCTTCATTAAAAATCCAAACAAAACTCCGTTCTAACTAGTGACTCTCCCTTCACTTATTTATTTATCAATCCCTCCTGTTGCCGTTACAAATGGCTTTTTTTCCTAAAATCTTACTCCCAGCACTGGCTATGAAACAATTAAAACTTCAAGAACACAGAAGGACAACGAGTCAAAATGCTCAGCACCTGATAGTTTTAAATCAGAATCAGCCGGAGAGTTTATTTTCAGCCACACTTTCCATCAATATAGAAAGCCTGGGTCATAGTACCAACCTTTTGGCTGGTAACAGACTTTGGGTTAATTGGTATTTTGCCACTTTGTACCCCAACAACCCACCCTGTCATTGATGTTTCATCCAGATCTACTTCCATTTCCCACCCATAAACCTACCATTTAATGCATATACACTGAATTATCACGTTACATCTATATTGGTGGTTAAGTATTTTTAAAACTGTAAATTATAGAGATACTTTATGCATATTCTCAAAAGTCCTGCAAATGACCGGATTATTTGACTCAGGTGTCCATTCCTCTGAGTAGAACTGAGGCTACTATAAGTCAGGTTTGTTGGCTATCTTGCATACACAAACCTCTTAATATCTGAACACAAGTTTTCTGCACGATTGAAATTAGGGGTTTGTGATGGCCACTCTAAAACAGTCACTTTGTTTTCTTGAAGCCATTTTATGATTAGTTTGGCTTTATGCCCAGAGTTATTGACCATCTGAAAGACCCATTGTTGCCCCAGGCTTTACAATCCTGGTTGATGTCTTGAAATGTTGCTTCAGTCTTTCAACATAATGCTCGTTCTTCATGATGCCATCTATCTGGTAAAATGTACAAGCCCCTCCTTTTGCAAAACACCCACACAGCATGATACTGCCACATCCCTACCAAACCGCTGGGGTTCCCCCCTTTTTCCTTCAAATGTAACAATGGTCAATATGGACACACACTTCAATTTTAGTTTCATTAGACTACAAGACATTGCTTCAAAAATTAAGGTCTTTTTTTCTGAGTGCATTTGCAAATGGTAAAAAGACTTTCTTTATCGCTTGGAGTAATGGCTTCTTCCACACTCTGCAGCCCAAATCAGAGCTCATTTCTCTGTGAATAATTACACTTTCTCTCCAGCGCCAGTCAGCATCTCCACAAGGTCTTATTTTTAAAATCCCATGATATCACACAAGGAAGCATTTCTTTTAAAATGTTGCCTTGAAATTAATCCAAAGGTCTTCCTCCATTTAACTGAGATTCTTACTACGCCAAGACATCATTTGTGTTTTCAAAACATGTTAAAGGCATAGTATGTATGTAAATGTGTGTAAACTTCTGAATTTAAACTTAGTTAAAAACTTTCCATCTATTATTATTTTTTGCATTTGGCAAATGAAAATAATTCATGTGTTTTAGATCAGGTGTCAGACCTAAAACAGGAAAGGTTGAGTCAGACAGTGAGAAGGGAAAAATATATATTTTAGTTGTATTTACAGTGTATTTGGATATCTGGTTTCTGCATTAGATCACTAATATCTGTAAATTATTAAATGGGACATTGTTTTTAAAAAAATCATATAGTCCCCCATTTTCCATTAAATGTGATTCTGATCTATATTTGATGTCACAGATTCTTCATAAAAAAATAAAGATTGCGACCACTAATCAAGCCATAATAATTGAGCAATTTTCTGCTGGTGGATATTAGGTATGAGTGTCTCTTAAACACATTTCCATTTAGTAGACTATGTTTCATTTTTAGAAAATTACTTTAAATCAAAGAGAGTATGAAATGACCCGAAATGAGCACAAAAAGATGCATGGCGTCGATGAGCAGTCCTGTGGCTAATGGCTGCAAAAGAACAAAATGACAAAGAAATAAAATGAACAGGGGCTTCATTAATAAAACAGCGCGTAGGATCTATACAGAAAGTTTTCTTTTGCCCAAAAGCTGAAAATGGCGTTCGCCAAAAGAAAATAAATCCTGATTTTTAAAACTATGCGCAAGAACACCAGCAAGTAATTTTGCTTCATCAATCGCAGCTGCACCTGAATGTTTGCGTACCAGGTTCTGCCCTCTGCATTCATTCAGCCATAAATGGTCAATGCAAAGCACCTCATGAATGAGAGTTGAGGACTAGCGTCAATTTTTGGAAGACGATGGCACGCTCCACAGTTGATCACCCATAGGTGTCAGTGGTATTGTGCCCTCTCTGCGCTCTGCAGGTTAGGACCCACCACCAGAGGGGGTAGCCCCTGTCCCCTGTGGGTTATAGTGGAATGCAATGCTCTATGGAGTCTAAATCAGCATACTGGCTAGTCATCATCATCATCATCATCATGGGCCAGGAGATCCTATCCCTGAAAACTTATTCCCACCTCGTTCTCCCGTTTGCAAGGTCACTAGCAGTGCCCCATCCTCCACACAGTATTACGCGCGAATGTCACCACGGTATTTAAATGTTTACAGCAATCAGTGTGATTGGCTCAAACCTTCACATCAACCTGGGGATCATTGGGAAAAGGAATGCGATGGTAAAAACCCTGATGTTGACCGGACTTTGATTTACGATTGAAGCTGGAGTAATGGGCCTTTTCTATTAATTTCAAAGGTCCTTAGCTATAGTTAGGAGCCACCAGCGCATGCATGAATAACACTGCAGTTTTAAATGCTTATTAAAAATTTGATCTATGATTAAAGTCTGATAATGAGTGAAATTGAGCATTTGAGAGAAATCATGATGCAGTGTGGCTGTTATTCACCACTTCTCCATCTGCGTCACCAATTCCTCCTGTTCCCAGAAGGAGCGATTGCATGCGAGAGTTTGGAGAGTTGCTGCATGGTTGAGGGGCTGCACATTTTAGTCAAGTCAAGTTTTCTTTATATCACTGCTTTCACGTGGAACGTGACAGACGCAAGATTCAGTCCCCGTTTTGTGCGTTCGCAAACTTTATAAACAAGATCCAGGTCCTCTGATAAAGCCTTGCCAAAAGGCCCAAATAGTTTGCTTTTCCAAACCTTGAAAGTCAAACCTTTGAAAAGTTACTCTCTTAGCACTTAATCTCAAGTGTATGAATTAAAATTATTTAAAAAATAATGTTTCACCTTGTTTGGATGATGGACAATCTACTATCACCAAACAAGGTGATGGTTAGTTTAAGTCTTTTTTTTTGTAACATTTTCAATGTAGTAATTAGTAAACCCCGATCGATATATTGGAAGAACCTTGAATAATTTTCCATTTAAAATTATGACTTGAATGATTAAAAAAACCCAAAATGCAGCCTTTTAAGTTTAAGAGCTGGTGGCAGTGCAGAGGAAAAAAGCTCCGCCCAGAAGAATGACTACAGAACATGTCCCTATTCCTGTCCCTTTTTATGCATGGATGACTTTTCACTTAGAGGAATGAATTTTTCACCAGCCTGCAGGCATTGCTTTTCCTTCCACGTAAGGGTAAATTTAACCTTATTTGATCTAATCCGAATACCTGTCAGTGCAGATATAGGAGAAAGGCAGCCAAACAGATTTGTTGGACTTGTGCCCAAAACACATAAACACTGCTTTCTGGCTCTTAGTTTTTTTTTTCTTCTTTTTTTTTCTTGAAGAGCTCCCACACTTTGTGTAATTGGATTTCCCATCACATTGTGCTGAGATAAATCATTGTGGCTCAATTTATGTTTTATGAATCCCTATGTTTTAATAATATCCTGACCATCTTAGCCACGGAAAAGTCAGAGCTTAGAGTGGTTTTTCTCACATGTCAACACACAGAAAACACCAGCATTTCTTTTTAATCACACACACCCCCTCGCAATGATGTGCATCTACGCTCATCTTAGGGATTTTTTAAATGTCAGTGCTCTCAGTGGTGGTGGTCGGTTGACATTCAAGCCATGAATCAAATTTCTGCCCTTTGTTTCTCGTGAAGAAATCTCCCCCAGCAGTTGACCTGCATTTTAATGAACTGTAGCACATCTTTATTGAACATTCATGAGCGGAAATCATTTCTTTTACAGCTTCGTCCCGTGGCTTAGCTCTTAACCATTCCTCAGACTCTCTTTCTCGCAATTGCTCTTAAGTTTCATATGATTTTATAGATCATTTTGACAGATTCTTCGCCCCAGTGTTCCTCCAACAGGTCTTTTCGCTGCTGCCCATTTCTAGCCGGGGACTCCCGGAGGTGAATGCTGTTGACCTCGATCCAGCGCCGCATTACCGAGCTCTTTAATCAAGACTGGCCCAAAGGAAATAACTGTCTCAAGCAGCCATATTTGCTCAGTTTGCGTTTCTGAAAGCAGATCCTCTGCCAGAGTGGAGAGACAAAGTCAATTCAGTTTTATTCACACTTTATAAAGGAGGAAAACAATTCAATGGCAGTTTGAAACAAGCCGATTCATCACAAGTCCACGACACAACTCAATCAAACTGTGTTTAATGATGCTTATTTATGTAAAACGTAAAGCAGACTCGCTCCATCCACCGAGTGGTAAAAGGAGGGGTTATCGGGGTGGAAGAAGAGATCTCCAACAGAACCAGAGTAATCTGCTTCAGACATCTGAGGCAGACGTGGGCAGTTTCTGTCCTTATGGGCCGACGTCCTGCATTTTTTAGGTGTTTCCAAGCTCCAACACACCTAAATAGTCTTTCAGCAGGTTTCTACTAGCTGACCTTAACAAGAGCAAGTGCTAAGTTCATGCTCATAATTTTTTTTGTAATTACTGTGTACAAACATATCTAGATCACAACGTCCTTGATCAATTAGCATATTGATTATTACAGTGTTACATAAAAGACTATTAAATGTCATAATTTTTTGAAATGCAAATATAAAAACAGTAAAACATGACATTCAAAAATTTATTAATTTGGGTTACTTAACAGCAATACAAGGTTGTTGTTAAGAAAGCTCAGGTTGCTTTAATAGCAGCCTTTAGCTTGTCTGAATTGTTGGCTAATTGTCCCTAATTTTCCTTGTGATAATACTTCATTAGATATAAGGGTTGAGCTGAGGATAATTTTTAGGCCCAGTACATTGATCCCTTTATCATAATATCTGTTGATAGTTTTGGCAAAGTGGACAGAGGTCAAGTCCTGTTAAAAATGAAATCAGCGTCTCAACAATGCATCTCAATAAATGTCCGTACAGGGAACCATCAACTGCTTCAAAATGGCCGCGCTGACTTTTGGACTTTTTAAAACACAGTGGACAAACACCAGCAGAGAACATGACTTTCCAAATGATCACTGACCGTGGAAACTTCCCCGCTGGCGCCGTGTTTATGGTAGATGAGGACCCAGCTGCAGGCATACGGGGGCTTGGTGAAGCAGAGACTTTTAATAAGCAAAAACAGAAACTTACAGCTGTGATTCCAAGACTGGCAAAAACAAATGCAAAGATAAATCTGTGAGGCATTTGATCATGCCAGGGAGAGATCCAGCAGGTCAGCATGTAAACAGAAGGAAACAGGATACATGATTGGTATTACGGACTTTAGGAGAAAAACACCTGCCAAGAGTGAAGGAAAGCGAGAGCTTGCAGTATATACTCTGAGGTGTGATTAGTAGACCAATAAGCAGTTGAGTCTAGATAACTTAATGAGAGGGATGGGTGGGTATTAGGTGAGACACTGAGGGAGAAACACTGCACTGCATACATATCATCAATAACAGGTCTGTACTAAGTCAGATGAATGTGCTTAATAAAGGTGCACGGCAGAAACACATGCAGACCCACCAAGCTGTCTCCTTTGAGGGAAAATGTTTTTGATTTGCTGCAGAGAACTGCCACAGTTTACCCTAAAAGTCTCTCAGTTTAGACAGATTTTACTTGTGAACAGAGCACAGTGTCATGATGCCTGGGAGAGCTGTGCTCAGGTCAAGTTTGTCATATACACACAAAAAAAGCCCAGCTTTGTTCAGGTCAAAGTGCTCCAAAAAGGGTGACTCTGATTACAAATGTGCTCATTAGTGTTGCAAAACACTGCCTGCTCCCAAATGCAGTGGGATTTTACTGATTACCTATTAATTACAATAAGTGTGTGCAGTTGTTTATGTGCTGCATTGTTTTAAAACGTGTTGGACACCAGACCTTCAGAACTGACTTTGAGGGGTGACAGAAAAAGACCAAGAAAACAATAACCGCTTGGCCAGGGATACCTGCAATTACAACAAAATGAAACGCAAAGTGTTTTGCATTATTAACGTTCACATTCACAGAGATTAAAGGCTAGTAAAGATTAAAGAATTGTCCAGAATGTTGGTTATTGTGTTGTTGAAGTCCTCACTACAGCAGCTGTGTCCAAAGAGCGACCAGGGGGCCAATTGTGGCCATTTTGAAAGCTTCCTAAAAAGCTTCCTAAAAATTCCTAGCTTTTTAAATTGAGTGTCGGCTACTAAATTAAATATATTCCTTGATTAGACATTTTTTTTTTATTATTTCATGTTAATATCCAATTAAGTAGGGCTACTTCTAATTTCTTAAGAACAGACTTGGGAGCACCCCTTTATTTAACTTGGAAAAATACAGCAAGTGCGTTTGAGAAAAAAAGTTATTTTATTTGTTAATGGGAATAGACTAGAAACAATTTGTAGACCAACAAAGTAGAAAACATCCAACCCAAAGAGTTAGGAAATCTTTCTCTTATTAGGGAAAATGCCTTGAGACCGTTTTTTTGAACCTACAATAATTTGATCTTGTCTCCTTTTTTTTGTTTAAAATAAATAAACATTTCATTTGTTCACTTTTTTAATATATATAATATTGCATATTTAATTTATTATGGATAAGATAAAAATAAGTCATAGTAAAATCATTTTGCATTTTTAATTTTTGATTGCTTTCAACTCGACGAGTTCTGCCCACGGTGCAAAACGTTTAAACATCCCTGACCTACAGCAGCTAAAGTAAGATTATAGCTCTGGCTACTCTGGCTTCCTCTAACTATAAACAATAAAAAAGAAGTTTTGGGCTGGATAATAAAGGTACAGAATATATTCTCTTTATGTCATTCAAGTCTGCCTCTCTGTGATTTCTTGCAGATTTGTTTTACTTATAATCCGGTTCCAGCTTCTTGTAGATTACCTTTCCATCGTAGAAAGGAAAAGGTGCACAGGAAAGTTGTATTTGTATGAATTAGAACCAGCAATTTATACCTGATTTGACTGACCCGAGTAGATGATTAAACAGTTCTTTGTATGTGTGTTATGCATTAACATATTGAAACAGAGAGAGACTGCTAAACTATCTGCCAAGGAACGTGACATGAAAATGTCTTTAAATAGACCTTCACTTCAAGTACAGGAACTTCTCAGAGACAGGAGCTTAAATGACTAACATTTAAACTCTGAGTCATATAAAGCAGCTCTAGAAGAGAGACGTGAAAAAAAAAATGCAGCTGAAAACTAACTCAGTTGTTTTCCTTTTCCTGGTCTAAATGACTCTAAGGCTGAGATCAGGAGCTTACCTTTGACAGCACCGAAGGTTTATATTCAGAAAAAACATAATTAAATGATTCAAAAAGCAATGACACAAGATAAAACAGAATATTATATAAATTAAGAATGCTTTATATGTTTTATTTTTTGTTGATATTAGAGCTTAACCCTCTCTTGTCTGTGGTATATGTCAGTGTATATTGAAAATATATTAACTCCCATTCAAAGATCTAAGTTGCACATTAATTTACTGTCTGACCAAATTCTATTATAAAATATTGAAACTTTGAGCTACTTTAATAAATTATTTAGCCTGCTGTTTTTGTTCTATGTATAAGGCAAATCTTCAATCTTAAATAACACACTTAAGCTTGAATAAAAGTGAACCTATATTTCCTATCAGTTCCTCCTCTCCCTCTGAGTTTTGTGACATGCTTAGGTTAGCTTTTGTACAGATTGTGTATTTTGAACAGTCTGATTGTTAACATCTTGTAAAGAAAGCACACATGAAATTTTATCTCATTTATACCACAACTGTGACATCTGAGCTAATGCCAGGTGACACGGTGTTGGAACAGATGCCTCTTCTTCACGCTGAACCGTCTTGTATTGAAATTGATTCAATTTAGGGGGAATGTGAGGAAGATAAGATTCCTAATCCCATCCAGTGCATTCATCCTTGGGGGTATGATGGGTTGGGTGAAGGGCAGCGCAATGACGAAAAATATTTTTTCCCCTGTCTCTATAGGTGATAATGGTGTTGTGCTGGGGCGGCTGGGCGAAGGACCCGAGGATGCCCCCTTTGTGCCTCTGGATTTTGAAGAGCCTGCTGTTGAATTATGCAGCCCATGTACCCCCTGCTCCCCTTGCAGCCCCTGCTCCGTAGCCTCGTCCATTGTGGTCCATATCTCTGAGGAAGAGCGCCAAAAGTATGAAGAAGAGATTCGCAAGCTGTACAAGCAGCTGGATGATAAGGTGATGAATGCGGCAAGAGGTCAATGTCTGGGAATGAACGCGGAGCTGATTTGTCACCTTGTGTGAGATTGAGTACCGGTGCGCATGCAGCCACACAGAGTGTATTACACATGCCTTATTTATGAAAACATTTAGGGCATGATTGGTTTACAGTTGCCGCTTTTATGAAAGGTGTTCATGTGGCAAAAAGGTCACATTTATTTTGAAAAGCTAACCCTTACTGCTACTACCGCCCACACCACCCACACTATTTAAAAGAAACGCCAGCGTCTCTTTTTCCTGAGTATGCTGAGGAGTAATTCACTCCCTCCCACCTTTGCTGAAAAACTTTTACAACTGCACAGTAGCGAGTGACCTGACCTGTGTATGTACAGTGTGGTATGCCAACTGCACTGCATCCCAAACGAAACACTCGAAGCAGGTCCTCAGGCCGGCTCAGTTGATCCTCGGCACTCCACTCCCACGCCCAGAGGAGATCTACTCAAGCCGTCTCCCCTGACGGGCCTTAGAGATTTGGAAAGACCTCGCCCACCCAGGACACTCTCTTTTCACCAGCCCTCTTCTCTGACTCAGAGTCATACGAGCCCACGCCAACAGCTTCTTATTCGTGGCTTTGAAGAGACTACTGCAGGGACCATGTCAGCACCCCACAAACACACATTACTACCTCCCAGTCCAATGCAAGGACTATTGTTAAAACTGCTTTCGTACTAGCTTTAATACTGGTGATTTATATATACCATTTTAAAACAAGTTTCACATATAACATATTTTGTACTGCACTTTTATATTTACCACTGACATTGTGGCCGTTAAACAGCAAGAGATGCTGCCAAACAGAATTATGCTGAAATCTTTACAATGACAATGAAAGGCTTTTTCCTGTTTTACTAGAGTCTAGTTTTGAATTGAACTTTAATATTTCTGGCCGATATTGTGTTGTGGTTTTATGTTTATCTACTCGCATTTTGCACTTTTCAGCCGTCGTCTTGCAATTGGGTGGGTTCAATTCCAGCTTCCCCTTGTCACACGTCGATGTGCCTCTGGGCAAGGCACTTAACCCCAAGTTGCCTACCGAGCTGCGTATCGGTGTATAAATGTGTGCGTGTTAGTAAGTGCGATTGGGTGAATGCGGCTGTAGTGTACAGCGCTTTGAGTGGCCAGTATGACTGGAAAAGCGCTATAGAAGTTCAGTCCATTTACCAAATACATATTTCCCTTTATAGTTCCACAGAGGGGAAATGTGTCTCTGCGTTTAACCCGTCCTTTAGGGAGCAGTGTGCTGCCAACACTGCGAGGGGCACAGGGAGCAGTCTGTGGTCGAGGGTCTTTCTCAGGGACCCACAGAGACAGACTGAGTTTTTGGACCGGCGACCTTAGCAGCCTCTATGAGACGCAAACGCCCGGCTAACCACTAGGCCACGACTCCTACAATATGTATACCACAGTGCAAAAGTCTTGAATTTATAATTTTCCTACCGAGAAGCCATGCTTATAAAATGGTCTTGATCAAAACGTATTTAAAAGACTTACTTTTTTTTTTTCTTTGAACCTTTGCTACCCCCCCTTCTCATTGTCAGTCCATTTGTTTAGTAAGCAACCTAACTGATCTAAACTGAAGGGATGATGTGTCTACAAGCCATAGCGATTCTAAGTTGGATCTTTATTAAATTAAGGTATTTAACTTCTGACCATCTCTTTAGTTTGATAGGTTGAAAATAAAAACACAAACCCAGTTTGACCAGTTTTTATTCAGCTCCAACAATGTGTTTCTCAAAGAGCCGTGGACTGAAATGTTGGTGTAAGGTAGATAGCTCAAAAATGACACATCTCTCAGTTTCATGGACTTTTTTTTCATCCTTTCTCAAAGAGACACTATTCAACCGCCGCAGATAGCATTATGGCTTTCTTCTTTTGTCCTCCCCCTGCCCATACTGTACCATTTGCTATAATAGTCAGTAACAAGGCCTGGACAAAGCAGCCAAAATTGTAAAGAAAAACTTGAAAAGCCTGAGAAGACCTGGAGAACCAAGGCCTAATATCACCTTAGAGACTGCAAGAAAGTTTGAGTTCTTGGAAACAAGAATTTAAAGTAGTCCAGTCCAGTAGGTCTACGAACATGGCTGTGAAGAAAGAAAGCCACAAAATCATCACACATCCGTGACTCTGTGTAAAAGAGCTTGACTATTTATTTATTTATACATACAAAGTTGAGCCGGAAAACAACACTTTAAATGAATTTTTCAGCATTGCTTATGGTGTACTATCCAGCACAAGTTGTGATCACACAGAAGATGCTCATTGTACAGTCATAAAGACATACAAATTAACTGTTTCTGTTCAACTAAAGGATGATGAAATCAACCATCAGAGCCAGATGGTGGAGAAGCTGAAGGAGCAGATGCTCGACCAGGAGGAGGTAAAAGATCTCGGTTTTTACATCCTTTCAACGGTTCGGTTAAACAGCTCACAGTGGGCCGTAGCCCCTGCGAGCGTGCGTCACAGTTTAAACAGGAGTCAGCTGTGAGACGGTTTACCATCCTGCCCCTGAGATGAACGAGCTGGAAAAACAGCACATGTCTGCTGCCAAAAAGGAGCTCGAGTAAATGAGACTGTGGTTGCTGATCAGCAAGTGGATTTCTGCTAACTGGAGTTTAAAGCAGAACGTTGTTCCATCATTGCAAACAGGGATGAAAGACTGGAGCTCGTTAGGAACTCCCTCGAGTTAATTTTTGTTTAGTTAGAGGATGTTTTGGAGTTAGTTGCTCTTTCAGCCAGTAACACTAATAATAATAATTCACAACATGTTATTCTAAATATCCTGTTGGAAATTTCTGGGGAAATCTTTCCCTTAATAAATCCATAAAGAAAGACAATAAAAGGATGTGTTCACAACAGATTTTGGCTCGTCGTGTTCGCAATAAGAGGAATAGGGCATGTTCTGGATTTAATGTTAAGGTCACCTAATGTTCCTGCTGAGAGCTGGGATGGTTTAAACATATCATAAACATATGCTTGTCTAAAACCGTAGCAGCTTATAAATAAATGAGTGAACCACCAATTCCAGTCATTCAGTTGAAATATTTGACCTCATTAGATACATACCTGTGATATTTTAAGTGCCTGTCAGTTTATTTGTTATGAGTATGGCATATGGCTATAGAAAGGTCAAAATTCAGTTATATTACATAAAACAAATAGATGATTTAAAACAGCAATTTCAGCAATGGAAGGTATATCCATGTAGGCCTACTGTACAGTTCATGCATCCAATACCAATGGAGCTCTCTTGCAACCTGACTCCTCAGATATGATGGGGAAAAAAAAGGGGGATCGGTCATCTCAATGTGAACAGATAAACATGTTAAATCCAATTTTTTCATATAAACTGAGAGAAACTAAACCAAACTGCCATGAAACCGGCCCTGGAGGAGCGGATTGAAGAGGGTGGAGCAGAGCACAGCAACCAGCCGTCTATTTAAGGGTTAATGTTGAAGCTTATCGTAGCTCTTTTTGCACACATTACTGCATGAGTGTGGCATTGAGGCAATCACCCTGTGGTTCTGCTGAGGTAATGGATGAGCCATCAGATAATTCGTATGGTTGGATCTGGTGTCTCGTCTTGCTCTTGGCTGCCTCCCATAGATTCTGTTTAGCGAATAGGTTAGCCCAGTTTTCTGGCCAATCAAACACGGATACCACGATCATTAAACTGGGTATTGGTACTGTTCCCCTCTGGGCAGGTGCCAAGTCCTGCTAGAAAATGAAAAAGATAGCTGTGCTGACTTTGGACTTGATGAAACACAGTGGAGCAACAGCAGCAAATAACATGGCTCCCCAAACACATGGCTGGCTGTGCTAACTTCATATTATTCACATTTTTAGGGTAGATGAAGATGCAACTGTGGGTAGACAGGAGTTTGGTAAAGCAGAGCCTCATAATAACTTAGAACCGTCAGTCAGACAGTTTAATCATTGGTCTCAAACGTGTCTCTTGCCCCCAACACACGAGTCAAATGGCTAAACTACATCTCTAGCATGCGGTCAAGCTCTGCTCATGGGTTCATATTGGCGTCAGGTGTGTTGAAGCAGCGGTCAATTACTAGAAATCACTCTGAGACTATGTGAACAAAACAAAGGAACACAGGAAAAAAGAAGTGAACAAGCGCAGGAAGCACTGGGATGAGTAAAATAACTAAACAGAACAGTAAATTTCAGTATCTATTGAAATACTAAATAATACAGAATGACACAGAACTCAGAACTCAGGACTAAAGACCAAACTAAAGTCCTTCAGTTCAACAACGACTGGACCTCAAGTAGCTTGGATGCTTTGCCTCTCCTCTCCTCCTTCAGACTCCGGGTCCATGAGTTCACAATGAAATGTTCACCATTTCCTACCACCACTTTTTCCTTCAACTCTATTTTCCATTGACATGCGTGGATACTGTTCTGTATACAAGGCTGGACGGCGTCGACCGTCAACTGAACAACTGTGAAGTCGGCAACTTCCCCGTCATCATGTAGGACACAACATGAGCAGAATCTACATTTGTTCATTCAAAAAAAAAAAAAAGTCATTTGATGTAATTTTCACATTTTCTGAGAAACAGAATTTTAAGTTTTAATTGGATATAACTGTTTGAATTATAGTACTCGTAATACATATACTGCATATGATCCATAAGTTTCACTTTTTTATGGAATTGCTTAAATAATTTAACTTTTCAATTATATATATATATATATTGGGAATCTTTTCTTGATTGAATCAATCAAAAAGTAGCAAAAATCAAAGTATCTATAGACACAGCAGAATACATTTAACATCATGTTTTAGTGAGGGTTTCACTACAAAATAAAATGAATCTGCGTTTCCTAGACTGTGCCATTCATGACCCCCAGTAGTCCTGCTGTGAGCTGAGTTGACATAATCATAAGTACCAAACCAGAGACGTTGCAGCGTAGTGGCCATTTGTTTGACAAAAGCCACGAGCTTGTGTAAATATACTGGAAACCCAGCAGGAGCATTATCTACATTTAATGACCCCCTATTCAGGGATATGACTCTCAGCAGGCTGCAGCAGAAGAGCAAAGACTGCAGTGGCAAAATAAAATCACCTCTTTCTGTGTGTTGTGACATTTTAAGGTGAATATCTTGAACGGTCATCATTTGTAAAGCTACATTGTGTTGCAATCTTGTAAAGCTATTTGTCTCTTCTATAAGGGGAGCAGGATACCCTGTTGTTTTATTTAAAAAGGAATGTCTCCTTTGCAACAGTTCATTCTTATTTCTATAAATTGTTTTGTTTTTTCTGCGGCTCATATGTCGCTAAACCTCTTTGCCTTTCAGCTTTTGGCTTCATCCAGGGGAGACAGTGAGAAGGTGCAGTCAGAGCTCGGCAGGCTGCAGGCGGAAAATGAATCAGCTAAGACTGAGGTGAAGGAGGTGCTTCAGGCCTTGGAGGAGCTGGCTGTAAACTACGACCAGAAAAGCCTGGAGGTCGAGGAGAAAAGCATGCAGAACAAGCTCCTGGCTGAAGAACTTGGAAAGAAGATGGTGAGTCTGAGTTTTAAATGGCTTTGATGCAAGTCCTTTACACCAAAAAGTCGAGAGAAGAAAAGGAAAAAGATGGGTTCAATTTGAGGAAGTGTGAGTAATAAAATCTGTTTACTGATCTCCTGAAGTCACTTGCTGAATATATTTAGTCAAAGCAGTGGTACTGAATGCAATTAGATAGATAGTGAGGAAATGAGATTTCAAAGGAACCAGGGATTGGAGAGAAAATGTGACACCAGCAGCCATGAAGAGATTTAAATACGAAAACTCTCTGAGAGGTGACATTCGTCCTGAATATCAGAAAACGCTGTAAACAGTAACCACAGAGGGAACTTGTTCTCTCTCCTGGACAGTCTGTTTGTAGATCCGTACGGATAAAAGTAACATGACATTGCTTAACAGAGCTTTGTTTTTGTTTTTTCAAAAGCAAAAACCGAAGTGAATGCTCACACAAGCAGCTGTTTTTTTTACAAGGAGAAGTTCCCCACATGCAGTGAAAGTTTGGTTTGAAAGTATTTTTTTTTTTGCTAAGGAAGATTCCTGACTGAGTTAAATGACCCGAAACTACCGCAATGCCAACGATGGTATGAGTTGATTAATCCTCTGAAACCTTAAAGAAAGGAGCTGCAAGGAGTCTTAATTAGCTTCAGTGCTGTGGTAAAGTGTTTGCCCCGTTAGTGAAGTCCTTTGCTTTTGCGCTTTGTCTCACTTAAATGTTTCAAATTTGACCTCAAAGATAAGCTGAGTAGTTTTTAAATGATTTCAGTTATTACGGTCAAACAGCCATCCAAACCATCCTGGCTTAATGCAAAATAAGTGTCCCCTAAGCCTACAAACAAAACAAAAGCTGCCATCAAGCGGTGGCACCAAGCCAAGCAGCCTTCGACATTGCTGCAGCAGCAACCTTAATCACTTATCCCTGCAGAAGTATTTACATTCTCTCAGTCTGTTTAAGACCATGCCATAGCGCCTCACTTTGATTTACCGTACGTCTGAACTTTGTCCAAAAAACTTTTATACTCCGCTGCAAAAATCAAGCGAGCTTGATTTTTAGGTCTTGAACTCCGGGAGCGCTGGTAACTTTTAGCTTCATTGAAGCAGCAGACGCTACACCACCACCACCATCTTTGACTGTATGCTGTAATGTTTTCTTAGTTGTACATTAGATGTAACAGGACACCCAACCTCCAAAATGTTCTGCTACTCACTCGTCAGTCCTCAGAATGTTTAGATCTTGATGGTCAGTAAGATGATTTTTGACAAATGTTCTTTTTGGTGCACAATGCTTTTCCCTCGGGACTTTCTTATGGACACCATTGTTGCCCAGTCTCTGACTTATTGTTCAATCATGAACCCTGCAGTGCTTTAGATGCCGTTCTGGGTTCTTTTGTTACCACCATGAGAAGTCATTGCTCAAGCGCTTTTGATAGGTCAACCACTCCAGGGAAAGTTGCCCGATGATATCCTCTTTCTATTTGTGACTAATGGCTATGGCTGTTGTTTGCTGAAGTCCCGAGGCTTTAGACATAGCTTTATAACCCTGTCAGATAGATGTCAACTTTGTTTCTCATCTTTTCTTGTGGTTCTTTAGACTGAGGCGATATTAGTTGCTTTGTGAAATCTTTTAGCCTGCTTCATGCTGTCAGGCAGGTTCTCTTCAGTTGATTTATTGATTCTACAGGTCTGACTGTAATGAGGCCTGGGTGAGACTGGTTTAATTGAACAAAAAATGTTGATTCTTTTTTTTTTTTATTTAAGAAGGGGGCAATATACAAACGGCCATGTTGGTTTGGAAAGGGTAAAGCGGTAAACATCTGTAGGAGGGTAAATACTTTAAAACTTTGTAAATGGCCCTATACATTAGCCTGGGAAACATTAGGCCATCTTTTATAAAAGAAAAGGGATTTTTTTGGGTCCTATATTTGTTTGCTTCCACGTCTTTCAAAGCTCCCATCTGGAACAGATTTACCAATCAGTATCTATATAAACCTGTTAAATATTTTATATCATGTTCTATTTTGCTTAAATATTTGCTTAAATATGTATTTATGCCTTTTTGATACATTCTTGGATATACTCATTAAGTATAATCAGTAATCAGGTGGTATTTTGATCACGGTTTGTGCATTTTCTGGTGTTTTTTTTATCTTGTCACATATTAGTACTTCTCAAAAAATGTGAATATTGCGTAAAAGTGCATTATTTTTTGCCACTCATCTCAGAAAGTGAAACTCATTTATAGATAATGAAAACCCATAATTCAGTGTCTCAGAAAATCAGAATACTGTGTAAAAGTTGATAATTGGAAACTCATGGTGTTGCGTCCCAATCAGCTAATTAACTCAAATCACCTGCAATGGTTTCCAGTGCCTTTAAACAGTCTCTCCCTCTGGATAAGTTGGCTACGCCAGGGGTTCCATTTTGTAGAAAATAATTTAGATTCTCATGTTTATGAACTATGACTATCACTTATGTTGCGCCCTCATTTTGTACGTTCCATGAGTTCTGGGTGCGGGTGTCAGATTTACATTGGGGTACTTTGCTAGTTAATTATTTAAACACTTTTAGCACCACATTTTTTTTTCTGTCCCTGTCTTTTCAGACAACAGTAACCAGTTTAGGCAGAAAAGCGTAGCCAGTTTTATGTATGAATATTTATGACCAGATTCTCATTGCACGGGCTTTTTTTTGTTTGTTTTACAAGTTTCTTTTAAATTTTTTAACTGCATGAGCTCAGAAAAAATACCAAGAGATACTTTTTGATTATTTGACAGGGAGTTTAGCCATGTGCAGCTAGTATGCTGATTTATTTAAATCTGTATTTTTTTTTATTCATTCAATAGAAATATGGTTCTTATCGCTTAACCCTTATTTTTCAACTTACTCTTCATTTTCAGTTTCTTTTATAAAGAATTTTCTTGTTTTTACAAATTAGCATACCTGGAGGTTTTCTGAAGTAACTACCTAACATGTAAATAAATGTAAAACAATACTGCAAAATGTAAGACACTTGAAGCAGAACGTTTAAAAAAAAATTCTCAGTAGTTTATAGATTACTTGCTTGAGGTAATCATATTGTAGGGTGATTATATCTTCATTTAGGCATTTAGTCTAGGGATGAAACAATTTATTGATACTCTGATCACTTAAAAAATAATTACAGCTTCAACATGTTTATAATATGCCTTCTCTTAGTTGTTAAAAATGATTATAAATAAAGTTCATACAACCTTTCAGTAATCAACAAGTACAAAATGTACTTAAATTACAGAAATAATGACTCTACTGTGTTAGAAAATTAACCTTTAACGATAATGGCTCAATTTTTGATTCATGCTGGGCAAATAAACAAATATCTGAAACAATATTCTGATAAAATGCCAATTTTATTATTAATTTTTCAATGTAATGATTACAGTTAAAAGCAACAGGGTCACAAA
Source organism: Fundulus diaphanus (assembly GCA_037039145.1). NCBI lineage: Eukaryota > Metazoa > Chordata > Actinopteri > Cyprinodontiformes > Fundulidae > Fundulus > Fundulus diaphanus. The sequence continues at coordinate 17,738,372 of CM073126.1, forward strand.
GAAATTTATAAAAACAAAAATGTAGATACTCCAGTCTTCAGTTTTCTATGTCATATTTTCCCCTTCATTCTCCTTTTCTTTTTTGCATTTTTCTGTGTGAACTTTTGGCTTATATAATAAAAAAAGCACCTCAAAGTGAAAAACAAATCTGAATTTAAATTGAGAGGCCTGGTAGGGGTGGTAAAACCTTAATTCAGTTATTGTGACCTGCTCTGTGAACCGAGTGAACCTTTCTTCGCCGTATTAAAGCCTCTTCAATATTTCATGCACTGTTTTACAGTCAGGCCATCACTTCTGTCTTAGTCTTTCCCAGAAGCCGATCCAAGAGCTGATGAAAGGAGCTGACAACGTAACGACTCTGTGCACAATTCAAACTCAGCTGGCACTGAAATTTGTCCCCAATCATTTCACTTAGCACAACTTCTCCTTTTCGCTGCTCTGTCGATACCTCTCAGCTGACGGGGATCCTTCACGGGAACGTCTGCCTGCGGGCTGACAAACGAATACGTGGAGGAAGAGTGATATTACCTCACAGTGACTGGGCATTTCCTCAGCTTCATCCTGCATTTTTAGGAAATCTTTTTAGTTTTACATATCTGTAGTGGCTAACATTCGTCATTTGACTGTCTCTTTGGTTTTCTTCATTCTGCTTTTAAGTTGAGATTTCTCTTTTCTTCTGCATGAGGCCATCGCTCACTGTCACCGACCTTCGTCTGCTCCTCAGTGCACCTGCTTTCATCCATCTAGCCCCTTAAGCTCCTCTCTATCAATTTCATTTACTCCAACCATCACTTCAGCAGTCTTCTCTTGAGTATCTGTTCATAAATCTTTCTTTAGATAAACAGGAGAGTTTTATTAACCTTCCTGTCGTTATCCTTTTGTATTTCTTCACGAAGGAATTATCTATGGTTAATGATTTACTGCTTTTTACTCATAAGTAGAAGGATAACGGAGCATCATGTTGATGGAAGAGATGAAGACTAAACAGCTGACATTGTGTATCTCCACTAATTGCATAGTGATGGACATGGCATCGGGGCGAGTCGCTGCCGATCTGTTTACAAAGGTGCATCGGCTGGTGTAGACACAGGGTGCTTTATGGTGGTGCAGGAGGGCCATGCACCCACCTGGTTCTGCACGGCTGACCCAAACTTAATGGAGTCGTTTTTATGCCAAGTCGTGAGTAAGTTGGCAAATAAAGTCAGTTTATTTTTTACTTACTCGCACATTTGTGTCACGGCTTTTAGGCGCCCTAGTTGGCTCCTGAGCGGTCGGGCAGAAAAAAGACCAAGCCTGCTCAAAGTCACTGTATTTAAGGTTCTGTGAACGACCTCTTATGCATCTCATAAACAAGAGGAGCACTTTTAGTTTTACAAAGTGTAAAGATATATATATATATTTTATTTTTATAGATTTTACTTCAACATTAGGACCAATAAATGCATCTATGTTAGGACCAATGATTCAAATATCATCAAAAAGTTAATTGATCTCTATAATTCAACTCACATAAAATAGATTCATTGCAGAGTTTATTTCTGTTAGTTTAGGTGATTATTGTTTCGAGTCAATCAAAACTCAAAATTATATTTCCATTAAAAATACATAACGCCGGCAGCAATTATTTGCGCTACAAAATTGTATATTTCTTACAACCTAGCCATGGCCTGGCCTCCTGAATAACGGGGAAGAATTTTGATGAGACGCTTCTCCTGCAGACAGTCATTGTAACTCCCCACAAAGAGGGGAAGCCGCAAAAGGTCACCGCTAAACAAGCTGGCTTTTCACAGGCGACTGTATCCAGACAAATTAATGGAAAGTTGGGTGGAAGGAACAAGTGTGGTAGAAAAAGGTCCGCAAGCAACAAGGATAACAACAGCCTTAAGAGGATTGTGAAGCAAAGCCCATTCAGGAGTTTGTGGGAGGATTAACAAGGTCTGGAGTCAGAGCTTCAAGAGCCACCACACAGACTAATCCAAGACATACTCCTGTTCCAAAGCCCTCATTTCAGATAAAAGTGGCACAGAACCTAAGCTGCTTCAGGTCCAGTTTGAAGTTTTCAGTCAGTCATAACTTTGGGAGCACTGTTATCTACTGGTGTTGGTCCAGTGTGTTTTATCAAGTCCAAAGTCAACACAGCCGTCTACCAGGAAGTTTTAGAGCACTTCATGCTTCCTTGTGCTTACAATTTTTATAGAGGTTCTGATTTCATTTTCCTGCAGGACTTGGCACCTATCCACCGTGCCAGAAGTACCAAAGCCTGCTTTTATCATCATGATATAAAGAGGGAATCTATGTGGTATTGTTGAGAGGAAAAAAATATTGATCAGAGGTTTTTTATTAGATATGGTGATAATCATCAAAATCAAAAGTTGAATTACAACGACCTGTATGGATTGAATCTGAGATAAACAAGCTTTTTTGATCATTTTCTAATCTGCTGAGAAGCCTCAGCATGTGTTCACAATTCAGGCAAAACAGGCATCTTGATATAAATAACATAAATGTCATAACTAACAGAATAAGCACAGTTCAGACGTGCAGACAGTTGCACATTCTCTGCTCAAGCAAGAGTAAGGTCAGAGCAAAGTATTTTTTAAATCTCATCAGTCAGCTTGAACATAAATCAAAGTTTTCATTTTTTTTAGTCCACTTGCGCTCCCCGATTAAATGTCAGCTAAAAGCAAATGTGTCTGAGACAGAAAAATACAGCATGTTTTATTTAATCAAATCTAGATTATATCCTTCAAAATACTGGGACACACAGAGACAGACAGCCCAAGCAACCATGCACACACATACTCATACTTAAGTGCAATTTAAAGCAATCAAATAACCCAGCAATCATGTTGCTGGATGTGAAAGGAAGCTGGAGTATGTGGAGCGAACCAACAGATGCACAGGGGGAGAACGAGCAAACTTCATGCAAAAAAGTGGCCTGGATTTGAACCTAGGACCTTTTCACTGCAATGCAATAGTGCAACTACAGTTCCACTGTGCAACCAAGAAATATACACGGTTTTAAACTATTCCACAACAACAACAAAAACATTGGAAATGTGTGCCGTGCATTTGTAATCCGCTCCTTTTTTAGTAAAAACAAAAAACAAATAACAAAAACAAATAACATTTACATGTACAATTATTTACTACTTTGTGTTGATCTATCCTATAAAATTTCACTGAAATACCTGGAAGTCTGTGGTTGAAATGTGTCGAAATGGATAAATTATACTCTGCATTCAAACTGTAGAACCAGGTTTTTTTTTTAAAAAGAAGCTGATATATAGATTGAAATAGAGAGAAATGCATAGATTGCAAAAAGAAAAGAAAATTATCACATGTCTTTTATGAATCATCATTTACACACTCATGAATACTGAAATAGTAAAACGTCATGTTTTCTGACACACATTGTTGGAAATATTTTATTCTTTCTGTATTTTTGGAATCAAGCATCTGTTTAACACTGCCTGCAACTTGCTGTTGATGCTTGGCACATGGATATTTTTTGCATCTCAACAGATGGAGAAAGAGAGAGAGCGAGCAGGCCAGACTGATAAATGTTGGCATCGAGTGGTAGCTAGGTTGTGTTTCGCATATTAACAATGTTTTAGTTTTTTCACTAAGGCAGGGAGGTTCAGGAGATGCTTGATGAAGTTGAAGAGTGAGGAAGATAAAGAAAATTAGGCTGAAGAGTCATTTCCTCTAACAAGACAGTGCTTCTTTCAAACACACAAATCGCCTGTTAAAGAAACACAATTACCAAATATTAAAAATGAAACAATAACCACTTCACTGTTTTTTTTTTAAAGTCATTGAAAACAAAATCATAGAGCTGGACAAACACCCATAGTTAAAACTATATTTGACCTGAACTTCTTAAGTATGAAATCAATTTTATTTACTCTTGAAGCTTTTTTTTGTCTTTTTTATTTAGTCTGATCACATAAATAAATGTATAACTTCAGTGTACAACATAGTAACTTAGAAGAAGACAAATGGCAAAGAAGCACAAAAGAAATTATTCGGAGCCAATATTTAAAACCCTAACAGCAACGACGCTGATCACATTGACCATTTCAACGTGTTTACTTTAGCAGTGTAAAAACAAGAGCTGGTTATATAAGAGCCTCTCTAAGGATAAGAGCCTTTCTTCAGTATTCCTCCAGGTTATAATAATGCAAATCTGCACTTCTTTAAATCCTTTTGAGAGCAGGAATAGAGATGAAATGCAGACGACAAATAAAAGCTTAAAATGGTACAAATTAAAAAGCTCCTCTGTCGTTTATTGTCTTCATGCTTGAAATCCTTTCCTCTGTCTGCTCTCACCGCCCTCACTTCCCTCGCCTCCTCCAACAGGCTCACCTCAGGGCTTTAGAGGCAGAGCTGTCCCGGATCCAGGAGGTGAGTAGCCACCAAAGAAAACGCATCGCTGAGGTTCTCAACGGCCTCATGAGGGATCTGCGGGAGTTCAGCACCATAGTTGGAAACAGGGAAATCAAGCTGGTGAGTAAACGGACAAAAAACCTTATTCATTGTTCAGATCACGGCTTTTGTTACCCTTTTTAGATTGGAATATGTCCCTAACTTAATTCATGACTCAGTGTTACTAAACATACCGACATGCTAGTTTGAAGTTATTCCCCCTAAAAAAATATATAACTTAAATGTGGAAACTGCTTTTTGTATTTGCCCAGTTTATCTTTTTTCTGATTATATTATGAAACGGATTTCATGATGTGAGCAATTTCAGTATGACAAAATTAATGAATAAATACAAAAATGATAATTGAATAAATAAATAAATAAGACTGAAATGCTTTTGGATGTCGCTACATTTGCAATCATTGTAGTCATCACATTATAGTCACTCATAATTATTTGCAAATAAGAATCTACGTGTTAGCACTGCACGATGTCAGGGAAACATGTGAAATGTGATACGATTGGTGAATGTAGCAATAACAATATGACTTACTATAGATAAACAACTGCCTGAAACATGTTAATGTTTTTCTGCTGTGGGTTCAGAGCAAAATTGGACCCCAGATGTAAAAAAAATATTACCTTCATCTCAACAACATGGTTTTAATGAATAGATTGGCTCTGGCTGACGTTTTGCTGTTTTGACATTGAAAAAAAACTTGGTTGTGTTTTTTTCTTGGTTGAGGACTCAACCGTCTTACCATAACTTTACCTTTATTTCACATTAATAGCAAGCCTCACCAAATATAAATCAAGCATGAAGAGCATGTATAAATAACAGACTTCTTAGGCTTGTCAGAGGACAGTAAACGCGGTCATGAGGACCAAAGAAGTCAACAAACAGGTCAGGGATAAAGTTGTGGAGAAGTGTTAACGTATAAAACTGTATTCCATGGTTTGAAAATCTAACCGAGCATTGTTCTGTTATCTGACAGTGCAAAGAGTATTGCAATACTGCCACAAATCTGTGAAACCAACAGATGGGAAGGTGAAAGGAGAAGTTTAGATCGCTGCATATCCAAGTGTTAGAACTATAGAAATTATCCATTTAGTCCAGCAGAGTTTGACCAGTTTTGCAGAAGACAGTAGGCAAAAATTTCAGTCTGTGATGAAAGAGGCTGTTTGAGATGCAGAAAGAGTTGCTGCCATTATTAAATCAAAAAGTGTGTGTCTGCAAAGCATTGACCATAAGATGCTTACTGCAAATGCATGCCTAACCTTTCAGATGTTTATTTGAAAAGCATTTTGAAATATTGAGCATTTTCCCTTCAATTCACAACTATCAGCTACTACGTTGCTGGCCTATCACATGAACCCTGAATACAATCTCTTTTAATTCATGGTTATAACATTAAAAAATTGCAAAAATCAATATATATATGAATACTTATGCAACAGACTGTAACACTGAAGAATAGTTTATGGGCCTTTTTTAGAAGAATCAGTAGAATATGTGACATTTAGATTAATGTATATATTTCTTTAATCCTCCACAGGCCATTGCAGACCAGCTGAATCACAGCATCTGCTAAATGATGCTGTTAATCAAATGTTTATGTGCAAAAGACGCCAGAAAGTCTTTGCTTTTCTCCCTCTCCTCCTTATAATTTCCCAGCTCTCTTTTAAATCGTCGCCACTCAATCCTAATAAAACATCAACTCGCCAGTTTTTTCAACAGCCTTCCTCTGCTGTGTGCCTGATTTATCTCCAGCCCGTGGAGATCACCGGTGCGATTGAGGAGGAGTTCACTGTGGCTCGACTCTACATCAACAAGATAAAGTCAGAGGTGAAGTCCATGGTGAAGCGCTGCCGACACCTGGAGAACCTCCAAACGGAGTGCAACCGAAAGATGGAGGAAACGAGCCGAGAGCTGTCGTCGTGCCACCTCCTCGTCTCACAGGTGCAGGTCTTTTCTGATGAGTTAGTCGTTGCCTTATTACCGAGGAAACAAAGAAGAACGTGGTGAGAAAAGAAGACCGTCAATCTGTTTCTCCACACCGAAATGCTGCCGTTACTGTGGAAAAACAAGGAGAGCTGATATCAGAAACTCAAATAGCACGTTAAACATTATCATCACCATTATCTTTCAAGCACACTTCTCTATCAGTTTAATTATCATCTGTCACAGAGAGCTGATTCACGCTTTGAAGCATCTTTCTCTTGTTTTTGGAGATTTTGGATGCTCCTGCGTTCGATCCTTGTTTGCGCATGCAGTTCTGCTTCTTAAAGTGTGCCGTGTTTTGTATTCTGTCTGCGGCTGGGGTTGCCTGCAGGCATCAGGAGGCAAATTTTACTATCTTTGGTGTTTAAGCTAAATTCCCTAATGACCGAGGTTCATAAATATTTAATGTAAGAACATTCATTCAGCTGAGCAGGAGAATCCCTCATCTTTAGCGCAGGGTTCTCATGGGTAAAGGTTTATTTTTTCGCTGATCTTTAGACTTTCTGCCACTGTGATTCCCGTTGTGACTTTCAGCATGAGGCAAAGATCCGCTCGCTGACGGAGTACACGCAGAACGTGGAGCTGAAGAAGCGACAGCTGGAGGTCAGCCACGATTCTCTGACTGAGGAGCTGGCCAAGCTCAGAGCTCAAGGTACAGCTGAGTAATACCTGAATCCCAGTGGTTTAAAAAAACAAACTATTATCAGCACAAAACAAAAAATACAGACAGGCCCTGCAGCTCTATGAGGTTAATACTGTTGACCATCAAGGCCTTTTAGCTAAATGCAGATGCTAGATTTCTGAGTAGGCCTGACATGCTTGTAGTTTAAACATATTTTTTATCATAATAGTGTTTCTCTCTTTTTTTAACAATGCACTACAGCAGTCAATACAGTCATATAGGCTTGCTCGTTTTGGCAAAACACAACTCAGACATAAGCATTGATTTTGATCATTGTTTGCCACTGTTACAACATTCAGGGGGAATAATAGTACATTGCGTATTTACTTGGATATCGAAATCTACAAAGACCAATCAAGAAAGTAGCGGCCGTGTCAAAACCATTTAGTTAAAATGGCAGAAATTAAATGTTTCCTTGCACTTTTTGTGGTTTTAATCAGTCAGTCATACGAATGCTACGCCGAAGCATCCGTTTTTGAATGTGATCCTTTAGTTTTTGAAAGCAGAAACTGTAGAAAGATGCATTATCTTCAACTATTAGATGTCTGAAGCCAGAGCAAAAAGCAACAAAGCTTTAAATAACTGAAACGTTGACCCACTTTTATGCACAGTAAGACCAAAGGTGAGGCAGGTAAAATAAAATCTTGAGCATTTACCGTTTGAGAAGTGCAACACAGTTTTCATTGTGACAATATGCTGCTGCAATAAAGAAAAATGCATTTAGCATTTTTGAATAGTTACCATTTTTTTTCTGAAGAAACACCAAAAGAATCAGGATGACTGAGTGCGTGGTGTAAGTCTTGCAGTTTAAGAACCTGATTTAAAGCTTTTGGATCATCTTTAGAGCTATGAACCTTTGCAAAGAATGCTTTAGGTTGTGGTAATAAAAGTCATCACAGGTAAACTTGTCACACAGGTAAAAGTTATTTAGATAAACCAATATAATATCATGTTTTCATCTGGACTATGTGGTGTAACCTGCCTAAAGTCTCTCCGTCATTCAGCAATACCTCTCGCAAGATTGAATCACTTGAAGAAAACTTGTCCATATGAAGTTTTAAAGAGCTCTTGCATTTCTATAGGACTGCTTTAACAGTATCTCAGAAAAGATTTTCTTTCAATCTGAAATGATGGTTTCCTTTCACTCTTGGACGAAAGCTAAACTGTGGCTGCCCAGACACTAATCTAATCTTGCATTTAGAGGCAAACTAGAGGAGCCGATTTATCAACTCCTGCCAAGGCAGAAAGTAGCTGCCACGGCTGCGAATGTGGAGTGAAACAGGCATTGTCTGACGCCATGGCTCAGCTTTGTTAGTTCAGTTAATGACTAGGTCATGTCCACATCAATGATTCTGCCTCTAAACATGATTTGCTTATTTATGAGCAATGATCATTGGCTTAGCTGAAAGTGGCATTACACCATTGGCATTCCCACCCCCTTTATTCGGCATAGACTATCTATCAGACTGTAAGCCATTTTCAAACATTGCTTACAGAGTATCATTATAACTGAAATACAACAAACATGCATCATAGGGAATGTAAAACTCAGTGGTGCATGGAGAAAAAGCGTTTGCTGCAACGGCTAAATATGCAAATATATAATGTTCTCAACATTATAGAAAAACAACAGAGAAAATCCAGCAAATCAGCTCTAAAGACTTTCTGTGTTTTAGTATAACTGACTGACTTCCTGCTCAGAAAATCCTGGAGTTCTATTTCCATATTTTCCAGGTTTGGATATGCATGAATAACACAGGGTGTGGCCAAAATATAAGTATTTATAGACTTTATTGTCTGCTATGGTGGTTAAATTTACATCCATCCATCCATTTTTTTTTTTTTTTTTTACAATTTTGTTCATATACCTAACCTTGATGGAAATATTCAAGATCCAGATTAGATCCGCTGTTGCTTTCTGAACGGCCGTAATTCTCATGTTATTGGTTCAAAGTCATCTTTTGACGTGATAACATCATGCAGTTGCAGCACAACCATGATGCAAATCACCCGTTCGACCACCTCCAACGTCTGTCGGATTAAGAATTGTTGACTGTGGAGGCCACTGAAGCACATTGAGCTCTTTATCACATTCAAGAAACCAGTTTGAGATGGTTTTAGCATAGTGACATGGTGTGTTATACTGCTGAAAGTAGTGATCAGAAGATTGGTCCTCTGTGATATTAAAGGGATGGACATGTCTGTCTGAACTGTAGCCTCGGTTTCCTGTTCTTAGCTGACTGGACCAGAACCTGGTTTTGGTACCGCGGCTCATCTGCTTTAAGGTGTGCCACGCTGTCTGTTTAAGGAAGGTATTCGTCATACTTTGGGACAAGACTCAGCCGTCCACCTGCACCTCAAGGAAAAGGACACTCTTGAGGACCAAAATGTTCACATTTTGAACAGAAAAGACAGATGGTGTGAGAGAGGGGTGAAGGAAGCCATTTATGTAAAGCGAGAAAAAACAGCTTTAAACAGAGGGGGAGGACTCAGGTTTCAACTTTCAAAAACTTACAACACAGGTTTATTCCTGCCAAGTTTCACCCCAATTCACACCTCCATGTATGTGACCACAACATGCCAGGCTAACGATGAGCCTAACGACTCTCCATCGTGAGGGGCGATCAGTTCCAGGTGAATCTACATGTGAATCTAAGCTGTAACGAGGCCTCGCCAGCAGGTCTATAAAGCTTGGAAATCCACACTACTCCAGACATTTTGAACGCTTCCTGGATGGAAAGCGAATCGTCTTCAGCTTCAGAATAGAAGTGCAGTTGCTTTATTTTTTAACCTTCTTTGGTTTGATCATGACCTGGATGACTGAGAATCTTTACCAACATAACTAGCGGTCATCTGAGCTGCTGTTTGCTTTCTATCATCTTGAACCAGCTTGCCCATTTTCCATCAACAAAGACTTTTATCCACGCAGCCATCACTCACTGTATATCTTCTATATTTCAAACTATTCTTTGTAAACTCGCTTGTGAGTGAAAACACAAGTAAATCAGTAGTTTCTAAAACATTTAGACCAACTTGATTAGCACCAATAGCCATATTACCTTGAAAGTCCCTTAAATCACCTTTCTTCCCCGTTCTGAGGGCGGTTCAAACTGCAGCCAGCCATCTTCACTACGCCCAGAGGCCTAAAACCATTGAGATGCTACCAGGTGATTGGTTGATTATTTGCTTGTGTTAAAAACCAATTGAGCATGTTAACCTAATAAAGTGGCCGGTAAGTGTCTCAATGAGCTCTGAGCTGGTGAATCTGTTTTATATAAAAAAATAAAACAAACAGATATGGACAAATAAAACATCAATTTGTGATTTTAAAAGAATCTAAATAAGGTAAATGCATTAAATTGAGCCAACAAGCAAGTTATGTCCTGTTTTAGAGGAAGAAATCTTACCTTGTATGGTGTAAATGTTAAATGATGATCCTCGATGTTGTTTGACATTCCATGTTTCTCCTGTGAAGGACGAAGGACTGCTACAGTTTGCAGATCATGATAAATTGCAGACGCTTGCCAAAGTCAAACGTTAAGGTCAGCGTTCTGAAACAGTCCAACGTAATCACGTCTCTGCAAAATTAATGACAAGGAAACAACAAAACAATCTGTGCTCCAGACCTACCAACGTGAGGAGAAATTGAGTTTGTGTTAAAAACCTGTTGTTTGCTTCAGCGGAGCAATTTATTCTGTCACTGTTTTTTTTTTATGTGGTTGAGAACAGGAAAAACAAAGCTAAATAAATATTTTCCAGGATCAACATAAAAAGATTAACGGTATGTTTTAAATTTGTGCACGGCGCAGCTTACTGCAGGTTACTCTCAGTGCGCTGACACGATTCACAAATCAGGCCAGAGGCATTGTAAGTCACTCTTTCTGTGGTTTCACACACAAGCGAATTAAATAAGCAGTGAGTTGAAGAACTTATAAATTCATTTTGGTTGCAGTCAATAAGCCAGGCAGGCGGACCTTGACGCAGTTGACAAATACAAACTCCAGGCTGATTGCACTGCCTGGAGCAAGGTGCCGAGCTCAGTGGTTTCCTAATCAGACAGCAGCGTGTCAATTAGGTCTGCCTGACCCAAAGATTTAATTTACAAGTAAATATTGTCTCACTAAATCCATGACTGATGTCAGCATGAATGACCTTTAATGATGGGCTTTTAGGTCACGGCGGTAATAAAACTTTTTGGTGACTCACAGCAACACCCTGTCAGCTTTGTTTAAACTGCTTTCTCACATTCTTTCCTCCGTCTTCTGTCCTAAAAATATTTTGTTTCAGAAAGCATGTCACAGGTGACCAGTGGGGAAAACAGCACATCCCTCCAGACTGATATAAAGGTAACTATGGCTACAGTCAGAGCAGTTTCAAAGTAAGCTTCTTATCATTACTCTGCCTCTGCACTAAATGCAAATGCTGTCAAAGTGTTTTTGTTTCGTAGTTTGTTTTTTTAGAGACGTGAATACACACATCATGTTGTGTTTTAGTATTTTCCATGTCTACAACTAACTAAATTGTGATTTTAAGAAGTGATTTCAAAAAGAGGGAGCAGAGAAAGTTTGGGTCCATATGCAGTCTGGGAATGTTTGGTGAAGGATTTAATTAGGTTCAAACACTTATAGTATAGAAAAGCATCTGAAGAGTGGAACATACATACATACATACATACATACATACATACATACATACATACATACATACATACATACATACATACATACATACATACATACATACATACATACATACATACACAAAGATTGTTTGGACATTAATGCAAGTTGCATTTTTTTACATTGTTCTGTAAATAGACTGCTGTTCTTCCTATTTGTTTAATAAACATGTCACTTTATATGATGCTAAATACTTTTTGCACACATTTTAGCTTCTCAGGGAGTGTTTGTCTGGTACATTCATGCAAATTCAACAGTTTTTACATTGCTCTGTGAATCAACTGCTGCTTCTCTTCTTTTAAACATGAACATCTCATTATTATCTAAATTTACCATAATATTAGCAATATTTGCACAGAACGGTTCCCCTTTTGATAAGCCTTTCTCCTCTGTTTTACTGTTTAATCTTAAATTTAGCTTTTTTTATATTGTGCTTTTGCATTTCTGAGGGTCCTCTCAGGCAATGCTCATTCTTAATTTTTCCATGCATCAATTCATCCATCCATCCATCCATCCATCCATCCATCCATCCATCCATCCATCCATCCATCCATCCAGTTATGTTTTGTCATAAGCTTCACCCTTAACCAAAGAATAATTAATTCAAGTAAAATCATACATGTATTCTTCAGAAGCTGCCAAAGCAGATTATGAACTTTGATCATTTCAATTTTCAGTTAAAAATAGGTATAGGAAGCTTGGCTAGACAACTGTTGTCTTGCAGCTAGAAGTATTTTTTTTTGCTCGTATTTGTATTCTTGTGGGTGTTTCTGTCTCTGAAATCCAGTTTCATTAGCCGGGTCTTAAATCAGCTTCAGTGGCAGTTTATTGAAACAGGTTATGCTGCGCTCAATGCCCATGTGGCCTTTCAAGTTTACATCTGCACGATGTGTGTAATTTCTTTTCCCATGGTGTTTAGTTGTTTGTTCTCCCTTTCTTCCCACGTCATGCTGCCTTCCTTCCTCTCTATTTGCACTCACTTTATTGGTCTTTTTTTGTCCTTCTCATTGGCGACTCCTCAGAGAGCCCTGGATGAGCAGATGCAGTCACACCGTGAAGCCCAAAGCAAGCAGCTTGGCCGCCTTCGAGACGAGATCGACAAGAAGCAAAAGACCATTGATGAATTAACAGAGTCAGTGCTTCTTTCACTTTACTTTCATACTCAGTTTTATTCTTTTCATATCCAGACAACAATATACAAAGGTGGATAGGAGTTTTGACATATTTATTGTTTCTGGTAAGATGCATTTTATTTATACTGTAAAAGCACAGTGAACGTTATTTTTGAGGGATCTTTGCATCAAAGGCAGAACCTTAAATGTTTCCTAAAACATCCAAAGCAGCATACCATAAACAGTACTTCTAATACAATGAACTTGCGTTTTGAATTTAACATAAATTGTTAAAACAATAGCGTTGTTTTTGTTTTTTTTATTAGCATTTCCGTTAATACATCCTTCCATTTATCTTCCATTAATGACTTGCACTTGTGCCAGGTTGTGTAACTGAGGCAACAGGTCTGGGAGGGAAACCCAGACATCCAGATGGTGACAATCTCAAGCTTATTTTGGAGATCATTGGTCTCTCCACAGTCTCTCCAATGGGTTCCTGGCCTGGTCTGGTGTTTTCCTCCAGTAGTATATGCCTGGAAACAGTGGAACAGTTTGGAGCAGTGGCCCTTCTCCAAGCTCCCGTCTTGTTGATGGACGTCCTCAACTCATATGCTTAGCCCTGCCACCCTACAGATGAAGCCCATTTCAGCCACTTGCATCCTGGATAGGGGCCAGTCAGAAAGTAGACAGAGTTGGAGATCCACAGATATGCTTTTTGGCTTCGCTCTTTCCTCTCCATGAGAGACTGAAGCATCATCCACACTACAGAAAATTAGATTCTAATCCCTCTACCATCATAAAGTTTTTTTTATTTTTTATTTCATGTGATCATGATGAAAACAGTTGACTTCAGTGCTTCATGACCACATTTCTATGCCAAAAATCTGTGCAGAAATTTTGCTTCAATTCATGGATGCCCGAGACCAATTTTCAAGAGCTATTGTCCTACAACTTTTAGAAGCTTCCTTTCTGCACCTGAATCAAATAAATGGGTCATTGCAAGGCTTCTGCAGAACTGAGTGGCATGCTGAAGAGGGAATTCTGCCATTTCATTCAGGTGTTTTGGAGCAGGGATGAATCTAAAACTTGCAGGATAGTAGCTCCCAAAGACTGGACTTGGGCACACCTGCTTCAGGTAAACCCAGATCTCCCTAAAGTTATCTCCAGTTCCCTGTACTGCATGGTCCCCCTTCAGAAGCACAAAACACATGTGGACGATTGTTCGGAGCTGATGCATCGTTTCACTGCTTCTCTGGATTCAATCATGCAGCGGAGCGCTGCACAGACCAGCTCCAATAGGGCTGTTCGTCAAGCTAATAACAGCTAGCATTAGCATATGTTGCTTTGGCGTATTGATTCACGTTCAAGAGAAGACCTCTCAATTTTTATCAAAAGTTAAGAGTGAGATTATGTTAATTTCCGGCGGGCGTGGCTGGGCGGGGGCGGGGATGGGGGCAGAGCTGACTGGACCCTGGAAGAGAAATCTTTTTTTCCTGACTTTGATAAGAAAATATTGTAGTTGATTATAAAAGGCACAATATGAATTATCAGAATCACATCCAGGCTATGAAAACACTACAGATTATTATTATTCTATCCACGTTGGTCTCATTTGTGAATGAGGCGGAGTTTCATCAAGCCTTTACGGTCTAACATTTTTCACTCAGCTGCCACACTTAAAGCACGCAGGGGTTCACGCTGCGTCTTTACACCAATCCAGCTGCTGGATTTTATCCTCGTGCGCTGCGCGCGAGGGATAAACAGTGGGGAAAATAAATAAATGAAGACTGTAAAGGGTTCCTTTAGAGGGAAGAGAAGGAATAATGGGTCTGAGCTGAAGCTGCTGATGTTACAAGTTTCTTAAAATGACCCTTAAAAGTGCGCACCTAAATTACATGTAATGTAATTTTGCGCACCTGAATTCAAGCGCAAGGCAGCAGCCCACCGAGGCACCGCTGGTTCTGTGTCGTTAAATACAAATGACCATGAAACACAGCTACTGACTCTCCTATTGATTTTAATTGGGACATTTTGGTACGAGTGGAAGGACATTAAAGGTAGTGATTCACGTTTTGAAGGCTGGCCGCTGATCCGAGGGAAGGGAGGAGAGAGGAGCAGTAAGAGCGTTGAGGAACAGAAACACAGCGCACGTAGTTAAAAAAAAATGCAGAATTAATAAAAACGAAACTTATAAACAGACTAAGTGGCGTTTTAGACTGCATCTGGTTAGCAGATCTGTTTTCTGATCCAGCGTGCAGCCATGACTGGTTCTGAATAAAGGCTTTATTTGGGAGCCGCTCTCCCCCCTTGCCTCCTGCTTTGCACTTTCACCACTGGTTAAGACCAAAAAATCATGACTCTGATTGCTCTTCCTGCTGCTCTGTTAACATGAACTGCAGCAGAAATAAGATGTGAAAGAAGCTGAAACAGCTCCACAGAAGGCGGGTCTAGACTTAGCTCTGGATGGACAGAGCTGTGAACGGATCATCCGCAGCCCAGATGGGCTTTGTTATTTTTATGCGTGAGAAATGCCATGTGTTGCGTGTGAGCGTGTGAAGTCAGTGAAATGCGTGTGTCACACGGTAAATGCGTGAGAGATGAGAGCCCTTTTCAAGAGCTTTACGGACCTTTTTATGTCGCTCTCAAACATCCATGTCGCAATGTTCTGTGTGTCGTATTGACCGTTACGCTCATACAAAAATTTGCCTAAACTCAGTGTAATGTTAAACATTTTCAGCGTAACGGCCCATTACGCTGAAGTGCGCTGACGAGAACACTAATTTGTTAAAAATGTCCCTAGGCCCTGATGTAAAATGTGAGACAGATAATCTGTGGAAAAAAAATCCAGCTCTGGCTGGCAGATCTGGCTCCCCCTAGTGGTCCTACTGCCATTTGCAGAAATACATCGCTCCCGGTCAGAAACAACCAATCAGAGCCAGGAGGAATGTCTGGCTGTGATTGGTTGTTAGCTTTGTCAATCACTCTTGTGATTGCCGGTGGGCTGCAGCTGTGAAGAGAAATGGAGGAGAAACAACCTGCTTTACAGGAAAACCGACATTTTCTGGAGTGGAACCTGCTGAGAAAACATGGACAGGTAAACTTGGAGCAGCACGACACGCTCTGCGTTGGTGGATGAGCTGTGAAGTAAAGTAGCAGAAGAGCAGGGGGGGCGGACCTGTAAGGTGCACTTCTTCAGGCTCAGTCCACGGTTTTTTCAGCAGTCCCTACTGCAGCTTAAATGGTGGTTACCCTCCTCAATGAAAATATCAATTAGAAAATCTCCTGGTTTTCAAGCTTTAAACAGTGACATGGCTAAGTTGGTATGATATCACTTCCTGATTTGGAGGATTCAGAGGCAAATGAAATATAACATAGAAGATTTGAAATGTATCTGCTTACAAACGTATTCAAACAGCAAAGACATTAAATGGTCATAGCTGGATTCTTAAAAGATCTAAGCCATCACTACAAGAGTGCCAAGATAAACGCTTGTGGGTGGCTAACATAGTAAGAAAACTGTGGCGTAGGAGGACATTATAGCTTAGCTGCTTCTACTGAACCTCCACATAAAGAGCCTCTGGTCTGACTCAGCCTAACTGTGAAAATAGCTGTCCCTTTAGGTGCCTGAATCTGACGATGTAGTATACCAAGCATGACTGTCCGAGAAGAGGCCGCTAGTCGTTCTGCAGACACCATCAAAGGACTGAAGCACATTTCTTAGCTGGCCTCAAAGTACCCGTTGCCACCAAACGAAGAGATGGGAAGAGTTCTTGTGTGAACACACATTTAGTGCTTATCCTGCTTTCACAGTCTGAATTTGGATAAGCCGCTTGGAATGGATTGATGGGTGTCATTGAAGCCGAACGGATGTGAAACAGAAAAAGAGATTATTTTATTAAAACAGGGCAAGTCGGTGCAGATGTCTTTTTTTATGTTTCTATTTTTTGAAGATGAAAGGATTAGGGAGGACAAAACATAGACAAAGGGTGAATATTAAGCTGTGTGGAAGTATTTACTGGTAAGTCTTCTGTAATATTGAGAAGGGAATTTCAGTGGTGTAGTTCTGACCTGGTTTTATCCAGAGGCCAATCAATCAGCCCCAGTTTGCTGCCAAAATGTCTGCCTAGGCCTTGAAGCCCTGATGTGAATTTAAACTCCCGATTTAAACTGCTTCTTCGTAATTCTTTGCTGCACACCACTGAACTGAGCCCAGAGATGCCTCCGACCATGGACAGAGCAGTTATTTTCTGTTCTGATAGAAAGATATGTGGCAAGGCCAGGCAAAATGTTTTTAGCTTTAAAGAGTCGAGTAAAATGTGGAAACAAATACGCTGCTGTGAAAAAGTATTTGCCCCCTTGCAGATTTCTTCAGCTTTTGCTCTTTTGTCTGATCTAAATGTATAAAATCACGAACTCATTTTAACATCAGACAAATATAACCGGGTTATATTTAATCTATCAAAGGTTATGTTAAAAAGTAATTGCTCCCCAAACTGAATAAACCGTTTACAGCTGGTAGTGCGGCTCTCAGTGGCAACCGCTGCTAATATTTTTTTACACGGCTGTGGAGAGATCTCTGCCCACTCTTCTTTGAAAGACTGTATTAATTTAGCCACATTGGAGGGCTTTTCATGATATATCACCTTTACAGATTTAAGTCCAGACTTTTACTAGACCAATCATGCACCTTGAGGGGGAGTACTAGTTAGTGCTCTTCAGATCATTGTCCCACTGTATTACACAACTACACTTGAACTCGTGTATTTTGTGTTTTTTTGTATTATTTTTAAAAAAATGTTAGTGTCAGCTCTGGTTTTGACCTTAAAATGTTTCCATTGACAGCATTTTTACCTGGTCTTTTTCATGTAGTTGAACCATGAACACTGATGTTAACCGATGCCTTTTAGGTTATCAGCGCCCAAGATACTATTCTGGGGTCTATTGTGACCTCCTGTGTGAGTCACTGATGCGCTCATGGAAAGGTTTTGGTTGGCTGTCAACTCCCAGGAAGCTACGCCGCTCCTCTGTGTTTTCTCCATTTGTGGATGATGGCTCTCACTGGAGTCCCAAAGCCTTGGAAATGGCTTTGTAACCCCTACTGGACTGATAGATCCTTTTTCTTGACTTTTTATTTTATTGCGGCATAAAGTGTTGCTTTTTGAGATCTTAATAATAATGATGCATTTTATTTAAAAGCGCTTTTCTAAATATTCAAAGACACTTTCCATGCAAAAAGCACATCAAATCAACAAAACAATATGAAATAGTACACTAAACACATTAAAACACAAAACAGATTACACTGAGCTAAACATTAAAAGTGATTTTAAGAAGGCTAACTGCATAAAGCTGCAGTTAGACGAGTTCTGCTTAAAATAATTATTGACTTTACAGGTCTGGCTGTGTGGCAGGTGTAATTAAACAAGGAAAAGTATAATTTCAGTTAATTCCTGATTTAACAAGTACGGGTCAATACTTTTTGTCATAGGGCCAGGTTAACTTAGAAAGATAATTTACTACTACTACTTTTTGTATGTATTCAGATTATTTTTGATATTTAAATTTATTTGATGATCTGAAACATTTTTTAATGGCAAAAATAAAAACTGAAGACGTCTATAAGGGGATAAATACCTATTCACAGCACTGTAGGAAAACATTAAGATATGAGAATTGCTTTTCTGCAGTGCAGTGTGACAAAGACTAGCTCTCAGATGTGGCTTACAAGACAGATTCTGTATCTGCTTTATGTTCTGCAACAGCTGCTGAAGGACAAAGCATTGATAGGTCTCTCCACATTTCTGTGCTATAAACGTGGCCCTGACTGGATCGGTTTTCTTCCCTTTCCAGCTGCAACCAGAAGCAGCAACTCGAGTTGGAGCAACTGTACAGCGACTTTGAACAACTCAGGAGCCGGGAGCATCACAAGAGCCGGCAGCTGGAGGAGCTGACGTGAGTCTCGTCTTTACTGTCCTGGCCATCTTTCAAACACCTCGCCATACGGAGTCCTGGAGGCAAGCTGCCTCTTTAGATTCCCGTCTTCCGTTTTATTCTTTTTCTTTTTTGTTTGTCTTCTATTTCCTCTATTTATCACCCCCTCGCTCTGCCGCTCTGTCGGCGTTTTTGCAGTAAACGGTTCTGTAGGCGCGTACACCCTTTTGTTCCACAATGTTCTTCATTGCATCTTCCGTCCTGTCCAACTCATTTTGCTTCTCCATTAGAGTTACTGTTAATGAGGTAGCAGCTGGCTCTTAAGGGACCCTTTCTGCACTGACCTTTGCAGCATATTGCATCAGATGGCAGATGGGCAACACCCCCATGAGTGTAACAGCCGGTTTATGCTCCCTTTGTTCTCCAGTCATGCATTATTCTGATCCGAATGAGGTAATCATTTGTGTAAAGACAAGTTGGGTTTTTAAATTTACTGTCTGGCCATGTTTTGGTCTGTCTGCAGATTTCTCTGCGAACGGCATGAGCAGTCAAAGCAGGACCTCAAAGGGCTGGAGGAGACTGTTGTAAGTCATTATTCACGGTTCAAATCTAATCATCTCCCTCGGTTGCTGCCTATTCAATAAATAATCCACTAAACATCTAATTTACTCATTTCCTCCCTTTGTAGGCCCGTGAACTCTACACCCTGCACAACCTCCGCAAGCTTTTTGTTCAAGACCTCACGACTCGAGTTCGAAAAGTAAGACAAACCGAATGATCTTTAAAGTCCTGACGCTCCAGCATTTTCAAAAACACCAATTTCTGCCACACAGTTCTGACAGATCTCTTTTCTTTATTTTGCCAGAGTACAGGGTTTGAACCGGATGATACCGGGGGATTTATCACCCAAAAACAAAAGATTTCCTTTCTTGAAAACAACTTGGAGCAGCTTAGTAAGGTTCACAAACAGGTAACACAAACAAGAGATATGAGAAAACAGAAAGCTTTTACTTGTCTGCAGAGCTTCCCGTTTTAAGGATCGTTTTCATATCTGCTTACATTAAAAGCTCTAAACTCTATTTGCTTTATTGGGATTTTAATAATTGTGACGTTTCAGGGAAATAACACAATAAAGTGGCATGCATCTGGATTCGGTCCCTTTTCCTCCACCTTCCCTAAATAAAATTAAGTGTGATCAATTGCAAAAGGCACCAAATAAGTATTTTGGGAGTATTTAAATCTCAGCATAAATAAAGCTCTCTCTCAAAGGCTTCAGATGGTTTCTGGAGAATATTAGTAACTATAACTACATTCGTAAAGAGAAAGGAACACAGAATAAAGCTGTGGAGAGGTAAGATAAGGGAGAATCTGATGAAAGGAAAATGCTCTCCACAAATCTGACCTTTATGGAAAACATGCAAGAAAAAGCCCTAGTCTGAAGAAACTCACAAGAAGTCCCATTTGTAGAACATGCAGAAGAAGCTGTTCTGGTCGAATGAGGTCATAAAGACACTTTTAGGCGTACATCAAAAACGGTACATGTGGAGGAAAACTATCTGCCCATGACCCTTTCACGCTACCAATACTGTGAAACATGGTGGTGGCAGCATCATGCTGTGGGGAGGTTTTTCTTCAGCAGGGACAGGAAAGCTGGTTAAAGTTGATGGGAACAAGGACATTAAATACAATGGAAATATTAAGTTCAAGGGATTTCCATGTGCTAGAATGACCCAGACAGTCAAAGCCTGAACCTTAAGCTGGTGGAGAATCTGATGCAGGACTTGAACATTGCTGTTTATACATCGTATTTAATCAATACCATCACTCAAAGTCCAACTCAAATATAGTTGAGTTAGTTGTTGTAGCATGGAAAATTGGAAAATTTACAGGATATGAATTTTGTACGCTGAATTTTTACCTTTATGCGTGATTATTACTCTGTCGTCATTTGAATTTAAGGGAGAAAGGGAAAATTTTGAATTCTGCTTTCCTGTTGGTCAAAGCAAAATTAGCAGCCTCAGTCTTCTGAACATAGCTGCACATTAATTTCTTCTTGGAAACAGGACAACATGAGGTGTTAAATGGTATAAATTTAAAGGAAAAGAAGCTGCACCATACATTTAGATTAAAGAAGCACAAATAAATTAATTCTCAAACATTTTAACACTTTTATCATCTGTGTTTGTACACAAGCACAAAACAAACAGACTTAAACCCACACACTCGCTTCACATCTTCTTTAATATTTCTAAATGGACCGTTGCAGAACAGGAAGTGGTGATGTGCTAAACGTTTTGCAGACTGGCAAAATATTTTGAGGCAGGCAGATTGGTATGAGCTGCATTGCAGTAGTTTGTCAGGCTGAAAACCAATCCCAAGGATGCTGCTGGGGGTCTCAATCCCATCCGCTACCTGCTGGTACAGTGCGGATGAAAAAAAAAAAAAAAAGTTGTGGTCGTAAATCAGCAAACTCTCCAAGGAACATGATAAGACTTTCAAAGAGAGTGGGGGACAGTGGTAGATTTAATCATCCGTCGATCTGCCTAGCTGATTTCTCTTAGAATATCCCTTGCCTTCTGTGGGAGTCTTAGCTCTGTTCCTCTTTTGTTTTCTGTTAAAAAAAAAAAGATTCACTGCCAAACTGTAAACTCCTGCAGCGGAGTCTGAGGTCAATTATCTGACTTCATGAAGGTTATGATTGTTGGCTAAATTTGCCTGCATGTAAAGCCCTCAGTTCAGAATCTCTGCAGGACGTAGATTAGGTTGCATGATCACGTTCTGGCAGAATGTCACTGTTTAAGGGTTCGGTCATTATCCTTCCCACGGGGAGCAGCAAATCAAACGCACAGCAATCTCCACACAGATTTTGCTTCCTGAGGTCCCATTCAAACAACTACCCTCTGTTTTTATATGATTTACAACAGCATTGTTTATTTTTTCTTTTGTTTTTTTGTCCTGAATAACTAAATCGTTTCTCTTCCTCTAATGTGTGACACAATTTTTGTAAAGTTCAGTAAATGTATCAACAAATGACAGCCTCCACAATTATTGGTATCCCTCACACTAAGACTTTGTTGCCGTATTTGAATTGTTTTTTTGACAAAGTGGTTACCACACTGTTTGCAAACTACTACCACTTGTCAGTACCATTAGGCTCTAGCTCCATGCCAGCTAGTTGTTTTTGTCCTACTTTTACAAACCTAAATAACCCTGCTAGAGTGCTCTGCGTCATGAAAGCTTTGACAGACAAAACGTTTAAAATAGAAATCTTTTTGCAAGATAATGATTTAAAGGGTATAGTCAAATCAACAGAAAGATAGTTCAGCAGACAAAAACAACCTTATTTCATGATCATCTCAAACCCAGAGCTAAAATCAAACCTTGTAGGGTAGTTGAAGAGCTGAAGGTACAAAAGCAATTATGAGACTCCCTCTCTGTTTGCTCTGACCTTGTAAAATATTACCGATGAAGATTGAATGCTGTCCCGTTGGTAGAGTCATATAAAATATATATATATATATATATATATATATATATATATATATATATATATATATATATATATATATATATATAAATCTCAAGGGTGACAATACATGTGGCACCAGTGATGTTGCTAGAATACGTTTTTTTCTACTTTGGAAATCTTTGTTCTCTACATTAAAAGAAGCCAAATAAAATTTTTGATATTTCTTTCACACCTTCCACTCATTGTCACTCTAATCTAAAAGTTCAGTTTTCAGTGTAAAGATGAAATCAGTGCCACTGTAGATGCCTCAGAGAAGCATTGACACTAAATGCTGACATAGTCCATCCGGGTTTGGCTATTTGTTTATTTTACCTGGGCTACAGCTGGTACGCGACAATGCAGATCTTCGCTGCGAGCTTCCAAAGCTGGAGAAACGTCTTCGCTCTACAGCTGAGCGAGTCAAGGCGCTGGAGGGAGCGCTGAAGGAGGCGAAGGAGGGCGCCATGAAGGACCGTCAACGCTACCAGCAGGAGGTGGAGCGAATCAAGGATGTGATGAGGCGCAATCCTTTCCGCCGCCCCCATGCTGCGCAGATAGGTAATATGAACACCTCACTCATACGCATGAAATGACATGTCTGGTTGCTAACCTTAAAGTCCAGATTACAAGCAATGTTTTGTGTGGTATACTGCATCTCTGTAAAAGAGCCCATAAGGAATACAATCTTGATAAAAGCTATATTCCATTTTAATACACTGTAGTTATATTTATTTCCATCAAACTCTTTGTACCTCAGCACCTATTAGCAGCAACTATTTTTTTTGTGTGATGCATACAACCTGACTTTGATCAGTTTTAAATTAAACAAAGATATTAGCATAAACCAAAAACACTAGAAATGCCATTTTATATAAGCTAAATGTAATTTAATTTTTATACATAAAATGACAAAAAAGGCTCACTCATATTGTTCATTTATTAAACAGAGAAGATTCACATCAGTCCTTCAATGAGCTAGCAAGGACAGCCAACACTAGATGGTCACACACTATCCAGCAGAACGTAAACGTAACAAGTGCAATTCCAGTATTTTGATTGGACGATCCGAGTTTGGGGCCAGGCCCTACAGGCCCCAAATGCAGAGACGCCACAGAAAGATACTATTATTAGTATGAAATTCATCTAGACTTTTGATCATCATTTATTGTGCAGATAAAAGACTCTCTAGCGCCCTCCTTAGGGGACTCTGTCCCTCAAGGGGAGAATCACTGAGCTATAAATGAAAACTATAGCTGCCTCTAATATTTCTTTAAACGTGTTGGACTAAGTCAAGCAATTTCATTTGCAACGGGATTCTCAGACCTTCAGGCAAATAATAATCAGACGCATTCATCAAAGTTATTACTCAATTGAGCTTCCTATTGCAGGGCTTCTGAGGACACATTGATTTGTTTTTACATTTTTACATTCACTCTTTAGTCATGTCATGGGAGTGTTATGGATCACAAGTTTTTAGGGATGATAATTATCAGAAAAGTAGGAGAACTGCTAATAAACGTTAAAAAATCTTCAATGATTATTGCCTATGATTAAATAAAATAATTTATTTTACAAGAATAGTAGTTGGAAAAGGCTAGTTATAAAATCTTCATATTCTTTTGCTAACGGGGACAAATCTGAACTCCTTTGTGAGATAAATACATTTCATCTATTGTGTTTCTCTTTAAACCAAACCCCTTCAGATGTTAAAAATGGTACTTAATTATCTGGGGGAGGCTTAACTTGGCCTGACATTTAGAAAAGCTCTAATTTCAGTAAAATGTATTTCTTCAGTGATGAATTTTACATATGTATGTAAAAAAATTCAAGTAAAGATACAATAAAAATCCATCCACAATTCTATATGTATAATTGATGTTCATTCAAATTAAGGAGATTTAAGTTTACACCTGATTATGAGTGAAAGACTCTTTGTTTCATGGCATCTGTTTTCCTTCTGTCCCTGACATTTCATCCCCCTCACTTCTGATACTCCCCCGCCTTTTCATGGCACGGTGAGAGGAATCGCTAACCCTGCTGCAGCCATCCCTTTTATGTTCTTGCTGTACCTTCCTCGCAAACAACATTCCCAGTACGCTTTACCTCCACTCGTCTGTCATCTCTTTCCTGCCTTTGCTGGATCACCATTTTTTTCTATTTTTTTTTTTTTTTGGATGAGCGTGGTGCAGCACCTTTTTGCTGAAAGTGGTTTTAAGACCAATCTTGTTTTGCTGTCAGGAAATAGAAGTACCTTAAAAACACATTTTGCAGAAGCAGATGGATAGTGAGATGTTGCTGTTTACCAAATTGAACAACACTGCTGTGCTGTTTAAGTTTTATCAGTTGCATAGAGATGTGGCAATGACTGAAAAGCAGAAAACATTTAGGCTTGGAGTGGTTTAACACTTCGGTGGAATATTCCCCCATGACAGGATTTGCACTGTATGCATTTAATGAAGAAAGGAAAGGCTTAGAAAAGGAATATAATTTATTTTAATCACCCGCTCCCATCATGATTGGTTCAGCTGAAGATAATTGCGGTGAAATAATGAGAGACACATATGCCTCTGCCAAGGGGAAACAAGGCATTGATTTATGTGAGAGGTTTCAAAATAATGGTTTTCATCACAGGATTATGCCGAGGCAATTAAGAGTACCTGAGAAGTATAGATTAACACATTCAAAGCTCTCCAGATGCAGCACAGATTTTAGGAAGTTGAAATTTGTCTTTGGGGTCCCCTGTTTCCGCTTGCAGCCAAGCCTGTGCGTCCTGGCCACTACCCGCTCTGTGCCCCCATCAACCACTTCTTCATCCGAGGCTACAGCGAAAGCCCCGTCGACTTCTGCAACGCCGGTTTCCAGAATAAAAACCAACCAGCAGCTTCCACTGATGCTTCCCCAACACGCGACACCCAGGCCAGATTAGCCGACGGCGACTGCAACCAGAACAGCCCCGCAGAACACCTCGACCCGCAGAGCGACGACGGCAGCGATGCTCAGAACAATGTGTGAGTGGCCGCCTGTTCACATTTCACTCGTAACGGGTTTGAAGAACAGAGATTGTGACTCACACTATATATATATATATATATTTTTTTTACATTTTATCATTTAAAAAATGCACTTTAAGGGTTTAACCATTCTCTTAGGGAGTAGTGTTCTGCCAACACTGAGTGGTGCACAGCAAGCTATTGGCTCAGGGGCCCAGAGTGACTGGCTGAGTTTCGAACCCCCAACCTTTAGGGCCTCTCCGAGACACAAACACCTGGCTTCCTAACCACAAGGCCGCCACTCTAACCAGTGCTTAAAAACATAAAATACTGCAGCAAGCTCCTTTCAGCATTTCTGACCACTTCCTTGAACTCTGGCATTGTGGTTTCAACCTATAATTTCAACACAAGGTTTAATGTTTACAACTTTGCAAAGTCATAAGAATTTATTGCACTAAAGTTGCCATGGCAGCCTTTCAATGATAAATGCATAGTTCAGGGTTCTGAGGATAAACTAACAACAAATACTGGGCTAAAACAATTCTATATATTTACAAGCGAATAATTATCTTTATTTTAGCAGTTCAATTTGGGCTGTACTGCTGGTGAGCGGGAAAGACCTCTAGACTGGAAAATGAATAGCATGTAGACATGGCAATCTGATCTGATCCATTATCTGTTTGGAGAGTTTAAGGGATGGTTTAGATACTCAGCAGTTTTTATATTATTCAAGCTTCGGGAAGCTTTCTTCATCCCAAAGAGCATTGCTGTGAAACAGTAGCAATACAAAGTGGGAATATACAGCAATAGCATAGAAATACCTTTATTGTCCCACAATAGGGAAGTTTGGATGTGACAATGAGAGTAAAAAAAATAAGTAAAATTCAATAAGAAACTAAAGGCCACAAAACACAGTCATTATTTCCAACAGTGGTACTCAATTCTGGTCTTGGAGGTCCGGTGTCCTGCAGCTTTTAGACGTGTCCCTGGTCCAACACAGCTGACTGAAATGGCTGAATTACCTCCTCAGTCTGCAGTCAAGTTCTCCAGAGTCCTGCTAATGACTCCTGATGTTGATCAGAGTAACAAATAAAAGCTGCAGGACACCGGCCCTCGAGGACCACTGATATACAAGACGCAATAATACACACAGTAGTATTTAGTAGCTTGGATTTAGGTTAAATTCACAAACAAATGCATGATGAGGTAGAAATTGTGAAATTGGATAAAGAGATATATTGGCATCAGGACACAGTGTCCCCACTAACCCTCTCCCTGCCTGAGGTAGATGAATTAAACAGTCTGGTGGCCACAGGAAGAAAGACTTCCTCTGGTGTCTGTTTTACCTTGGAGAGAGATAAGTCTGCTGCCGAAGCTGCTTCTGTGTGAGGTTATCAGCTGGTGGAGAGGGTGAGCGTTGTTGTCCAGGATACTACACAGTTTACACGGCATCCTCTTCTCTGACACCATCAACAAAGACCCCTAGGAAAGAAGCAGCTTTCCTGATGATCTTGTTGGCCTTGCTGGCGTCTTCTCCAGCACATCACAACAAATAAGATGGCCCTGACTACCGGCGACCGGTAGAACATCCTCGGCATGATGTTACATACATTAAATGACCGGAGCCTCCTCCGAGAGGAGAGTCGGCTGTGGCCTCAGCGTTCCTGACCCAGTCAAGATCTTCTGTAGATAACTCCCTGAACAACCTCAGATTGGAGATTCAGAAAGACGCTCCCTGCAGATGGAAGTTTTATCTATTTGCTAAACCTTGACATTGCTGGCACTATTGCAATAAACTCTTGAATTACGTTATAAATCATGTTGGTTTGCTAACACTACTGAGTGCTGCTTACTTAGCTCTTTCACCGCTCTATACATTTGGAGCTTTGGGCTCTGTGTATATACTTTTGACATGTATTATATAAAGTTATCTACTATAATCTAGTCATTGGCTTCTGCATGGTCACATGGAGTGGTTTTGTGACTCACTTCCAAAAGATCACTCTTACTCCCAGGGCTAAGGAAAAAAAAGTGTCCCCCTACAGATCACAGCTTTTTTTCTCCAATGAAATGATGGAGAAATTTTTTTTTGGACCTGCAACATTTGAGTGTATCAAAAAAAATTATATATATATATATATATATATATATATATATATATATATAAACATGTTTGTTTTTTATATATATAAAAAACAAACATGTTTTGACGCCAGTGTAATTTGGTTTAATCAGTGGTCATAATCTCTCCTATGTCTTAAAGTCAACTTTCTGGATTAGAACCATAATGACAAATGGTGCAATAAAAAAAATCTTCAGAATCCAAATATATTAAATTGTTTATTTTTCTTGGTTGGTTGGTACAGAGGGAAATAATTAAAACAACAACCAAACTATAGAACGGTATCACTGATTAATTTGATTCAAAAATACTTAATTAATTCCTAAGGGAAATTAAAAATTGGTGTTGCTCATAGGGGTTTCTTCCATGGGTTGTTGTTGATAGTGATGCTGCAGCAGGAAGGATCTCCTGTAGCGGTCTACATGGTCTACAGGGCCATCACAAAGCGTAACGGTAAATGGTGATGTTCCCAAAATGTTTCAATTGCCTCTAGTTCCCAGACACCTCGCAAAGGAAAATCTGCTCCAACAGTAGCTCCAACAAGTAAATGGCACACCTCTGTGATGCTGTAATTTCCTCACATTTTGATGATGTACCATGCGTCCATTTAGGATAAGGCTTTCCAATATATATATATACATTTATGTAAATTACAGCCAGAGAAAATTGCTTTTGATTCTGAAAGACCAGAGCAGTTTCCATCATGCAGACAGCTAGAAAAAGGACCCTGTATGCTGAAAGCAGGTTGTTATTTCGATGCAAGAGAAGAAAAAAACAGAAAAAGGATTGATTCTCCTTTGTTATGTCTACCTCAAATTATTGCAAATAATGACTGTGATCAAGTAATTACCTAAACTTTGTTAAAAATAAAACTTTTTAATATTGAGACTAAAATCTGCATGGCTTTCGAACGTTCCCATGGACAGTGTTTTGCACGAGTTTAAGAATCAAAAGATAAATAAATAAACATAGTCATCAGTTTCTTTTTGCACTGAGGGTAATGATTTAGAATCTGGCAATATAGCACAAATCGGTACAGCAAATATTTCTGAAGATTAGTAGTATGTATCAAATATACAATCTGATATATTGTAGGGCGTTTTCTTTTTCTCATTCTCTGCCTAATGTCTGTCGTTGAAGACAGGACAGCTGCGATCTGATGCAGTAATAAGTGCAAACTGTTGCTGGACTTGATTTTTGAATCTGCATGATTTACTTTAATCTGCGTCATGAACCCAGTGCAGAAACGAAGCAGATGCTGCATGCAAAACATGTGCAACAAATGAAGCAACATTTGTTATTATTTTTTTCCACTGTCAAATATTTTTTTTTCTTTTGTTCAATATTTACTCTGGTATTTACTCTTATCTTCTATTCTTGTTACTTTAGAGCCAACTTTAGATTAAACCGGATTGCTCTTGTTTCTTCTTCTCTTTTTCCCTCATTGCTATAATTGTGTGTAACTGTCCGTGTGTTTGCCACTGTCACACCCGAATTTCCCCATTGCGGGACAGTAAAGGAAATCTTATTCTTATTATTTCAATAATTCCCTCAAGTTTTTGCAAAACTTACTTTACAGTGCAAAGGTTTGTGAAGCTGATGTTTGTGTGAACCGCAAAAACGAAATTCAGCTTGGAACCGGTAGTCTTTAGCTCAACTTTCCTGTGAGAACTTGATTCTTTGGGCTGAAGTTGTTCACATACCTTCCTGTTGCCCATAAGGTGTTGACTCTAGATAGGACAAATACTCCTCTTATAGTTATGATCAGTTTTTTTCCCTTTTCTTTTAATCAATTTGAAGATCTAAAAAAATAAATAGAAAGATGTCGTAACGTATTTGAAACATCTCCCTGTTTTATTTCTTCCTTTAGGCTTCCAGCTGAAGCAGTAAGCAAAGCAGAGAAGTCTTCAGAAATGCTTGATTCAGAGAACGGTGAGCCTCCTACAAGCAAATCTTGTTGAAAACAATGAGTAATGTTATAACCCAGATCAGCAGGGGGTAAACTCACTTAAATTTATGAGTGTAATTTTCATGACTACCATTACGCCCTCATACCAGCCATTAAGTTCAGACGTTGTTTTATGAGCGCTTACAGAGTGCAAGCTGTTTAAGCAGTTCACAGCAACTGCCCTGCTGCTGTTGTTTCACAGGGCAGATTTTCACCTGATGTGATGAGAAATTTGGAGGTGCTTCACATAT
The DNA here is from genome assembly GCA_037039145.1 of Fundulus diaphanus. NCBI lineage: Eukaryota > Metazoa > Chordata > Actinopteri > Cyprinodontiformes > Fundulidae > Fundulus > Fundulus diaphanus. Next base: position 17,768,025 of record CM073126.1, read on the forward strand.
AGGTCGGCTATCGGTTTCTGCACTCCTACAAGATGCGGACTGTCATGTTTTAAGATTGGCCCAGAGAATGTGCAGCCGACTGTGAGATTCTCCTGCTGCCTGAAGATTTTGGCTGTCTCAATCTCTGTGTTTGTGTATGTCTGTTATCAGCTGCAGACTCTGGAGGAGACAGATTAGGCTTGCAGTGTCATTACTCAGAGAAGCCGACAGACGAGCTGGGGGCCCAATTCAGCCTCTGACCCGACGATGACAGTTGTTTGAGTTGTGCTACGACATCACACCACTTCACTGGGAATATCAATAAAAGTCACAAATGGGGTTAGGATCGATTCATCAACATGCTGCGAGTGCTTATGCTGTTCATTAAACATCAGACCTGACCGCCGTTCTGCAGAAAGCCCTTCAAGAAACTTATCAGCCTGGATGTACTTTGCTCTGTACGAAAGCAGCTGCGAGTTTTGCAGTTTCTTTTCTATTTACCAAAGTAGTTTGTATTCTGTTTGATTTATTTGCCAGGTCAAACCTCTAGGGCTGCAGCCCCTCGTTCCTGTCTAGTAATTTCCACTCTCGTGCTTCAGTGTGATGAATTTTAACAAGGGCTTGTGGGAAAACGTGGCCAAATAGATCCGTGAAGCCTGTGCCCCAAATCTATTTCCTGCTTTTCGTTACGTCTCTTGACAGGTGATTTGCTGTGACAGCAGAAGATTATTAGTACCTTTCAGAAATCAGCTTCTGTTCTGTATTTTTCCCATTGAATACAGAACCAGTGAAGCATGAGGTCTCATCAAACTGCGAGCTAATTAAATTAACTTGCCTTTGTCCATGACAGGGAATAAAAACGCTGTCTTTCAGCAGCCTGAGCAGCAGTCAAAGCTCTTTGTTTGTGTCCAGTTGTCAGTGTGTTGTGTCATACAGCCAGGGGAAAGTTTTGTGAAATCAGTTCTTGTCAGGGAAGCACAGTGGGAGATCATCCCTCCAAGGATTTTTGTGATAAACTGGTTGCCAGCACTGGAAGGCACCTGGAAAATGAATTCAGCTCAACAGACTGCACAGAGAATAAATATGATCAGGGGGGGAAAAAAGCCCCATTTTCTATGTTAAGCGCTGCTCTGCTGCACTGATTGTCTACCAGTAATGGCAGCTTTTAAGAAGGATGTGCTTTTAATGAACATTGCAATGAAATTATGCTCTGCAGATGGGAGCTTTTGAAACCTGTGTGGTTTCTGGTATCTGCTGCAAGAGCATAGATACCGGCAGCAGTGATTCTCTTCTTATTCGGGCAGGTCTAATGGAAATATTATATAATATATGAACAAACAACCAGGAATCAAGTTAGCATTCATTTTCATATGTACTCCAGCTTGTATTTGTTTTTTGGGAAAAATATGATATTAAAAGACTTCTTGGTTTGACCCACATTAACCAGAGGTCTGTATTTGCAGCTGAGTCCATTCTGCAGCTTTTTCTCATTTCATTTATATTCATAGTCTCTGTCCTGAACTTTCACTCTAATCCACTTTATAATTTGCATTGTCATGATGACAGGAGAAGACTTAAATTGCACAGAAACAATATGTATTATTCAAAAGGTACTATTCCTACTTCTTTTCCTTGGTTTCTTTTGGCAGTGACTTGAGTTTGAGTTGTTTATTTATTTATTATATTATGAACACAACAGCAATTGTTATAGCTTTTTTTAACCAGCAGGAAATAATATGGTGAACAAGAGGAACTATTGCAAAAAGTGGTGGATGATGATTATAATTGTGTGTGTGGAAAAAAATTAAAGAAAACAGCTCGGAAGCAGATAAATTTGCCAAAAAGTGAGAATGTTACATTTGTAGCTTTAAGCTCTGGCATCAGTATGCAACACGATGTCCACCAAAGACAAAAGTACCGATAAAAAAGTCTCTAGCTGGAATTTTGATTCAGATTGTGAAAATACAGTATATAGCTGGAAATGCGTCCTGTGAGAATGAGAAAGTGAGAAATGCCCTTTGAGAGCAGTAACGTAGGGACCTAACAAACCCACACCCTGTGAAAGAGTTTAAAAGCACTAGAGGAGTTAAATTACTGCTTGTCAATGAAATTATTTTAGACTGCAGATTACAGTTTCTTGATTCCTTCATTTCTTGTGGCATATTCCTAGAATTCCCACACTTTCTGCCAGTGGGACGAACTGGCGGAACGGATGGTAAAATGTGTGATTAGCTAGCTGAGCACCTAGAGCCGTTTCTTAAGGGGAGTTTTCCTTTCCACTATCGCTTCATGCATGCTCAGTATGAGAGATTGCTGCAAAGCCTTCAACAGTGCAGATCTCTGCGGAGTGAACTACGCCCGAGTATTCAGGGGCCTTTACATGAATACACTTCAAGTTTCAACATTATAGTCAGGCAGTCTAGTAGACAGCTCAGGGGTCCGATCAGGTAGTGACACAGAGTACTGTAATGCTGAGAATATCCATTGAGCGGAGCGGCTTCATTGCTTACCAAAGTTGTACTTACACATTTTAACAGATTTTTGAAAATATTGTACCACATAAAATCGGTCAGTAAGCACAACTTTAATCATATATACAGCACACCAGATTATAAGGCACACCATACATTTTTGAGAAGATTTAAGGCTTTTAAGTGCGCCTTATAGTCCGAAAAATATGGCACACAAATCTAATCTCCTTAGTGTCTAATGAGTAATTGAATATATTTTCTGTTTAGAAACTCTAATTGCAAATAAATGTTTTAAAAAAACTAATTAATTCTCATAGTCTGTGGCCCCCCCGAGATAGCCTTGGTGCCCCCCCACTCCACCCCACCCCAATGGTCTAGCTCCGCCACTGTACATGTTTTGCTAATGAAGCTAAAAGAAGCTTTTGTTTTTGTGTGACACTTCATGCTCACTAAAAGCACCTGCAGTTTCCTCGGTGGTCTGCCTGCTGCATACTCACTGCTAGAGCTATCTGTCACAGTGACGGCATGATTTGTGTTACGCTCTCATCCATCAGCTTTCGGTTGGTTCTTCGCTTAAATTCCAGATGTCAGTTGTTTCATACATATGAGGAAAAAAGTGTTTCTAACAGAGAGACAGTTGTTGGTGCATGAGGAGGAAAAAATTGTCCCCCTCTGTGTTTACTTATTCACTTTGAAAAACAATTAAAACGCTGGTTGCAGCTTATTTAAGCCTCATAGTTTCTAAATTGTTTTAAATCTTGTTTTAAAAATGCATCCTCTTGGCCTTTAACTTCATTCAATAACTTGATTTTGAACCCCTTTTCCCGAATGATGTATTTTCAATCATGTAAACTGTTGAGGAAAATATCTTAGTTGTTATATTAATAAGGAATGCCTGGCTTTTAAGATTGTGTCTCCACTTTGAGGCAGAAAAGCACACAGCTTGTAGAATGTGTTGAGAGCCGATTTATGGTTGGAGAGGTAATTTGGCTTGACCCCTAACCAAGAAGAACAGCCTCTTTGTTTAAGAACAGATAGGCAGGCAAAGCAGATAACAGATAGCCCCCAAATCTGGGACCACCCCCTCCCGAACTAAGCAGGAGGGGCAGTCAGCCTATTAAAAGGATGTCTTTGCGAACCTTTGATTAGACAAAAACTGCAATGCCTGGGAGAAGCACGTAGGTAACAATGGTAATGTAACTTTTGTCTACGTTTGGAATTCCAAATGAATTAAATATGCATGTTTTAAATGTTTGCCTCTGATCATGGTTTCTCCTTTACTGCCAAATCTTAAACCGGGGTAAGACGGGCCTTCAGAGACAAGCAGGAGCAGGCCGGTATTAATATTTACAAAACCTAAAATGAAGTCTTGCTGCAGCTCCCATTGCCGTGTTAATGAGGCCGCTAGATTGATAAAACCATGCAGCTGCTTGTTCCAAAGCTATTAATCTTCAGTGGCTTTGAGATGTAATTTTTTTGAACCCACATGTGTCTTTTGTAACCCCACTTCCTCCAAGCCGTAACACCACCAACCCCTTCACCGTGCACCTGTCTGTGCCCTCATGTACTGTTTCTGTTCACAGGAAACACCACAGACATCAATGACAACAGGTGAGACCATAGCAGGCCCAGTTTGTCTTCATGCTCTGTTGCACTTGTGAATTAAGGACATGCAACCTAACAGCCCTGAACTGCCTTCCTCACTCCCTGCTCTGTTGCTGCCCCCTTGCTGCGGACACTGCTACTGCTACTGCTGCTGCAACGCCCTGTGATCTTGGTGTGTGTATGTGTGTGTGTGTGTGCATGTATTTATGTGTGTGGCTGTCAGCATCCGTCTGAATGTGAATTCTGCGTCCAGAACTGACGTCTGCGACAATCAGGACGTAGCAGAACTCTACAAGCCGCAGACCGAGGCTTCAGCCAGCTAAGGTAAGAATATAGAAAAGGTGTTGTCAAAACCCAGTGTTTGTGCACAACTCGTGGATCGAGAATTGTTGAAGAACAAGTCAGACAGGTTTTTCAATCTTTAATATCAGATAGTGTATACGACGGCTCCATTAAATTGGCCTGCAGGACTTTCATATCCATTTCACTTGTAGTGCTTAGTGGTATATTCTTTAATTAATTGGATGTTTCTCTGCAAACCTATAACTCTGGAAACTGTAACGTGCATACCAAAATAGGCTCTTGGGAGTTAATTAAAATTGTATGCCAATAATTAAACATCACCTCAAAATGCAGGCTGGAACTATGCTGGAATGTTCTTCTCTCATCTATAATTCCACTTTCAGATTGTTGCCGGTGTAAAATGGTCTCAAAAATTATTTATTGGTTTGGAACTGGCCCTGTTTTATGAACAATAACGTTGCCTTTGGAGGATCCAGATGGAATTCTGCCAACTGCCAGAGAGAAAGAAAAGAAAAAGCTATGGGTACTTTAAGATACTTTGCCAAAAAGAAAAACTAATTCTAAGAAAACAGATGTCATCAGCAATTATTAATTGCTTCTAAATCACAGTCCAGCAATAAGTGCAATAGGAATTGCAACAAGAAATTCAAATGAGTGAAAATTACATTATCTCTTGTTCAGTTTTTTTTTTTTTTTGGTACAACCTGCAGATGTTTTTTACATTTATAAGCTCAGCTAGTCTGAGATTGTATGGGGCGAAAAGCAGAATTGCATTTTGGGACCTATTTTTAAATCTGCCAGCCACCCCAGGGCAAACATCCTCTTTTCAGAGGTCATCTGTCCTTTTTTTCTCACATGTTGTGCGTACGCCTCTAGATTCATGGCCCACCAGCTGGCCAACAATTAAACTAAAGATATCACACAATGTATTTTGCTTGAGCCTAAACTTTTTCACACCTCTAGTTACATGTAGAACAGTGAATAAACTGAAACAAGTTTTTTTTTCCTGACTTGTCATATTAGGTGTACAGTTTCAGTGCAGATGCAATATATTTGGGAAAGAGGGGGTAATTCCATGTAAGCTTACAAGCATACATGTAAAAGTGTAAGTGCTTAATAATTATTTAGCAACTGCGATGTGCATTAAATGTGACTCCAGACCAGATACAAGATGCAGATATGATTAAACTCCTGATATTGGATTGTAACTCTACACAAACTGCAGCTATAAAACTATAAAGATTTATAAATAAAGATAAATTCATTTCCTTTTTTTAAAAGAGTCATTCTCAATAAACCTGACTAGACATTTTACATTCGGAGATCTATATTCTTTGTGAGACGTCGAGCACTCGTGTGTGTGTGTGTGTGTGTGTGGGGGGGGGGGGGGCTGCAGGCCTGGAGCCCTGAGAAGCAGTTTAGGCTCAATCCAAACATCCTTACAGCAAAGACTCTTCAGTCAAAGCAGGAGGGCATCAGCAGTCGCCATGATAAGTGCTGTCCGATTAGTGCAGTAAGGAAGGAGGTAGGAAAATAAGCCTGTATGCTCCCTCCCGCGGCTAGTTTTTAGCAGAAACACCACATTTAGTGGTGTTTCTGCTCGACACCACCTGAAACAAAGAATTAGGTCATCAGCAGGACTCTGTAGGTTCTGACTACAAGCCGAGGAGCTAATTCAACTCCTCCAGGTGTATTGGGCTAATGATGCATCTAAAAGATGAGGGAGACTGGCCTTCAAGTACTGGAGTTTGTGACCCATGCTCTATGTCGGGGGTCATAAGCTTCAGTCCTTGATGGTTGGCGTTGTGCAACCTTTATATGTGACCCTGGTCCAACACAACTTCAATGAATAAATTGCTGCTTCAACCTTCAGTAAAATCCTGTTAATGACTCAATTGTTTGATGCAGTTGTGTTGAAGCAAAGATGCATCCAGAAGTTACACGACATTGGCCATCGTACTGTAGTTTGACACCTGTGCTTTAAGCGGTTCACATTGACCAATTTTGAGAGTTTACCAGGTTGAAATTTGACATACTTAAATGGTAAAGCTCGATTTGTAGTTCAGAATCAAGTTTGATAGTTTTTGCGAACTGAAATTTAGTCCCTCTGCAAAGTCTAAATTTCTCCATAGAATTAAAGCAGTTTCCAAACTTCCTAGTGCAGATACCTGACACAAACTGAGACGCTCCTTCTGGCGATGTTAGCATGACTCACAGGGAGCCGTCTCCCCCTTTTCTATCATGTTTTTCTCTTTGTGTGTTTTTATAATGCATTTGACTGTCACTCTTACCCTCTGTTTCTATGTATGTGGCTGTCTCTCTGCAGGCAGGCGTATGTTTCTGAGGCCTCCACTGTAAATCTGCATGCAGATGATCACTGTTGTCCCAGGTTCCTCTTTATGCCCCGCTCCCACCTGCTGTAAACAGTCCTCTTTCTGTCAGTTTCCCAGCCTTAGCCTGTTCTTCTCTGCCTCCTTCTTCTTTCTGTGTGTGGGTAACAATTTGGCAAGCACTGCATCTCGAATACCTGCCAACCTACACCTGCAAGCTGCACCCGATCCCCGTCACTTGAAATAGAACGGGCCAAAAATAGAGAGAGAAGCTGCATTGCAATTTGTTACCACCAGGGTGTGCTCATTAGCATTAGGGGCAGAAGAAGAAAGCTTCCGTTTTAAATCCCATAGTTATTATCATCATCAGTAAGCTTATGGGTCCCATGAATAATCAACTACCTAAAACATGAAAGGTAAAGACTGACGTGAAAACTGTACGAACCCGGTGATCACTTAATATTTATTCTTTTCGCTGCATGTTTATTTTTGATTGAACAACTTGTGAAGTTTTCACTGGTGTTTGACCTCGCTGTTTCTCTCAGTCAGAAGCCTATAATGCTCTCCTTTGAATTTGGGGGGGGGGGGGGGTTAAAACACATTCAAGGTAATGTTTGTTACAAAAATAAGAACCACTGCTGAACTTTTGAAGACAGGAACAATTTTCATAATTGATGTTATTATTCTATTTTTCCCTTAAACAGAGCCAGTGAATCATAATTTTCATCTCTACATTTTGTATGAATTTTATTCCAGAAGTCCAGTAGAGTTTAGTTTTTCTTCTGTTTGAAACCTATCTGGCAGCTGATTAGCTCTTCCTGTTCCTCTGTGTCACCAGTTGAATAAAATGTTTAATATAATAGCTTTCAGGGCCGAAGGTTTTACTTTATCTACAATTTTAAAGAGCTAATACTGAAGTATTCATTCGACAGATGAATGCTTGAGGCTGGATCTTATTTCTTTGCAGCTTTGACAAAGTGATTAGTTAGTTAAAGCTTTCAGTTTTTAGTTAAAAACTAAAAACCGAAAGCTTTGGTTACCTAAATCCCGCTGACTGCCATCTGTCCTGAAAGGTAAAACTATTTGATTTGCTTTCCTTTTTTCTTTAATACACATTATTATTAACTTTTAAAGGTTTCCCACTGCGAGCTTCTGACAGAAAGGAATAAATGAAAGGCAAGAAAGTAATGTAAGCCTCATGTCCAGAGCAGCTGGAAGTTTACGCTCTCGATCTACTGCTTTCACACGTTTACCTCATTCTTTGAAACAACACTGTGACATCTGTTAGTGAGAACATATAAAGAGTCGCCTTTAAAACATAATCCTACCACTTAATTTGTTGATGTTTTAATTCCATCCCTAAAGTCTCAGTCTATTTTCATTCTGCTAAAGATTTATGCAACTATTGCAGCTTAGATTACTTAGACATCAAGGCTGATAAAAGCAAAATGAAGCAGGCAAACCTGCAGTAGTGCTTGACAAAGTTTATTCATATCTGATCTTTTTACAAATAAATGTATTTTTACAACACAGTATTTGACGTCACAATACAGTGGCTTGCAAAACTATTTCTAACCTTTGAATGTCTTCATATCGCTCCATGCAACAACCACAAACTTTGATTTATTTTAATCGGATTTAGTTTGATAGACCAATACAAAATGGTTTGCAAGAAAAGCAGAAGAAAAACTATAAATGGTTTTCAAAAATAAAAAGATTTGTTAAAATGAAAATCTGGAAAGTTTGGCAAGCATTTCTGTTTAACCCCATTCACAGTAGTACCCCTAAACAACGCCCAGTTGCATTTAGACATCATCTATTTAGTAAATAATCCCGCTGTTTAATTTCATTTCAGTAAATAACAGCTTTTAAAAAAAATTAAATAAAACCATAAGCTTTTAATGTCTCACAGAGCTCAGTTCACAGAGCTCAGTTCACTCCATTAGAAAATAGAGTAGAGAGCGTTGGGTTTATGCTTATTCTATGTTTGAATTGGGTGTTGGATATCTGGAGGACCACAATGGAAAAAAAGCTCTTGGGCCTCTTACGTTTTTACCCCCGTCGATGTTACTTCACTGTTGTCTTGAAGTAATAATGTTGCTTCAAACCAAGAGGCCCATGGTAACTCTGGAGGAGCTGCAGAGGTCCACAGCTCTGGTGGCAGAATCTCTTGACAGGAACACTTTTAGACATGCAATCTCCCTTTTAAGGAAGAATGATGAAAAAAAATGTTTGCAGTTTAACCAAGTCATGAAGAAAATGTGGATTTGATTATTTTTTTTGCCGAACTGCAGTCAAACGAGCCTGTACTAAATCAGGACATGAATACAAATGCACGCCACACTTTTCACTTTTTCATTACTAAACGATTTTGAAAAATATGCATCATTCTCTGTTTGATGTCATGACAAAACGCGAAAAACATCAATGGCATGGATAATTTCTCAAAGCACTGCAAGCCCTTTTATATTTTAAATGTTGGAAAACCTAGCTTTCATTGCATCTTTATCCATATATTTTTTTTTATTATTAAGTTTTTTTGTTGTTAGTGTTGTTTTATTTTTTTGTTGTTGTTGTTGAAAAAAGCAGAAACCCGTAATAGATGTTTAAATATATTTTTGACTCATGATGGTTCACCTCATTCCCATACCGGCACTTTCTCATGAAGCGCCAAAGGAACCATAGACCCCAAAAAGAATAAGACAGGTTCGGTGGTTGTCATTTGTTGCTTTTTCATGTCAGAATTTGGATTCAGATCATTTGGTGCTGCAAAACTGAACAAAAAGAAGTAAATAAAAAACACAAAGACAGATTGTTTTAAAGGTTTCACGGTGTAGTTGTTAACATACTTTCAACGTGTATAATATCTAAAAAAAACTGCTTGCAAGTGATTGTTTGTTAAACTTTAAAATATAATTTCATCAGGGCATGGCAAATAAAAAAAATATGTAGCAACTATTTTTATACTCAAAGAATTTGTTAGAAATATAGATTATTTATTGTTTGCTGTATTTTAAAGATAATTGACTTGCTTCCTGGTCATTCTTTATTTTTAAGGTTTGCTGAATGTGAAATATCTGTATTTTGTTGATGTGTAAATGTATTTTTCCATGCATTTCATTCACCGTAATGAAGGGGAAGACGTATTTTCACCAGTTATTGAATGCATGTATGAAAGTGTAATCAAGACAGGATTTTTGTTAAGGTGACTAATCCCGTTTAACCACCTCAGACCGAAACCAAAGGGGGGGGGGGGTGTATCTTGCAGTTTATCTGTTAAAGAGGATGCAACCTATAGCCTATTTAGGCTCAGCTGAACATTGGACAGAAGGGTTACTGTAGGTTATCGGGAGATGACAGAGTCCTGTCTTAGTCACCGACACTCACTGAGAGATACAACAATCTCATCTCGGCCACTTTTCTGACCTTTGAGAATGCAGATAGGTTTTAAGATCTGTGGTGGGTGCAGTCAGAGATATCTGAGCAGATAAAGTAATAGGCCCAATGTCTCCAGCACAAAGACAGACAGCCGCTAAAAACGGTCCACCCTGTCATTCTGACGTCCTGATCAGGCAGTCAGGATCAGAGAGTCCAGGGTGACGGTCCAGGAGCTGCACTGTCAGTGTCTGAGCATGTGTGGGTGTTCTTCAATTAAAACATTTTCTGAACTTTGGTTTTCTGGGATCCCTTAAATATAAAAATCAATTCAAATACAATATCAGCAAACGCATATACTGTCCCTTGCAAAAGCAATCATACCCCTTGAACTTTTTCCAGTTCTCAAACAATACATCTTCAAATGAAATCTACTTTAACAGAAATTATTTATTTACTCTCAAACTTCACCCTTTTTGTTATATACCAATTCTTCAGTTCAGCATTTTCCCAAGGGTCAAAAAGGTCAATGCACATAAAGTTGAGTGTGCTTAAATACCTGACAAAAACCATGTACTGAATGTGAACGTTCAACCTACCTTCAGACAGTGAAAGCAGATCTCCTGACATGTAGCAGCTCCCTGTGTTTCTTTTTTTTTTTTTTGTCAACCTGGAAATAATCTGGCGAGATGAACCCTGTGTGATACGCTATCCTGAATGTGAACAATACGAAGAACTGCAGGAGTTACAAAAAAGGGTTTGAGGAGAAAATGTCTGTTTGTACAGTTGTGCAATGCTTTGTTTGTTTATGTCGTAGTGCATGGGGTATCTTCTCTGTAGTTGCAGAGAAACATCTTTGTTATTCCATGAAAACTCATTTGAATAAATATGATCCTGTGACCATGAACTCGCTCTCTTGTTTAATTATTTTAAGACATTTTACATACATCAAAATACCTTGTCAGCTTCGGTAAAAATAGCTACCGTATATAGCTTATTGCACAGATTGGCCTTTTCACCCTGTATGGTTCAGAAAATTAATGAGTTTTGCAGAATATATTACACTTATTTAACTGGGGAAATTTCCAGCTATTGAAATACCTTGTAGAGTACAAGAAAGAAAAGACAAAAGAAGAAAAATCCACACAACCCAAGTCTCACCTTCCAATGCCAACTTCCAAGCATGGCTGGAGGTAGCTGGAACCAACCGAGAAGTGTAGAGCCAGCATTGTAAAGAGCACATCTGGTAGTTCTGCCATGGATAAAGAAAACCCTAAATCAATCTGAAGCTCAAATTTGTAGAAAACAGTTAACAGGCTTTTAAAACAATTTTATCTGGTTTGTAAATATTTGATTAAATTAAAAAATACGTTATTTATCCCAAAGGGAAATTAAATAAATGAAATTGGACGGTACCATTTAATTTTGCTAAACCTTCCAGTTAACCTGCTGTAGATCCTCTATAGATAAAAAGAATACATACCTGATTTTGTACAATTAAAATTTCTAAAAGTATTTTTCAACAAACAGCAGAGCTATGCCTTTGAGACACTAGAACAAAGCTCTATCTTAGCAAACCTAGGATATTAAATTGGGGTTTGGATTTGGTGAATACAATTAAAGGATCTAATTTCCTTTTAAGTTCTTCCAGAAGTTAACTTGATGTTGAAGCCATTTTTAGTGGTAATGTAATTTAAACAGTTAAAACAACAACAATTTACGGTTTGCATGGTTGTTGAGAATAAACTTAAATGTTCTGCACCGCTCCAAGCATCCAACAGCGGAGCAAGGGTGGGGTGGGGTTGGGCAGCATAGGACCTGTCCTGTGCTGGGCTGGGATCCAAAAGACCAAAGTTCAAAAAACTGCAGAGAAAATAGAGTAGGAATCACAACAGTCGGGACAGACATACTTAAATACTTGCCTGGAACATCATCTCAGTTGGAGTCATCATTTGGAGCAGTGCTGAGGACTGTGAGTAAGAACCAACCACACCACAATATGATGTCTGTCAGCTTGAGGTTTAATTTGTGCTGAATTAGTTTTAGCCAAGGTGCAGAAGAATGCTCACTCAGTTTAACTAACTCATCACATCTGAAAGCTACAGGCTTTAAATGTGGCAAATTAAACACAATATGTTGAAATATGATTGCCATGCATGGATTTATCACTTTTGTTATTTTTTCTGAGATGAAGAGAACAGCTTTAAAGTATTTCTTTTCATAGATTATAGATCACTTGGCAGTAAAAGCCTAAGGGTAATTTGATCTTTGATCTGGTGTTTCATCCAATCACAAAAGCTGAGTACATTAGACTGTATTCAACTCAATATTACAAAAAGAAAAAAATATGCACAGTGTTAAAGGTTACAGTTAAGCTAAAATGTCAACGCGGCAAAACCCTTTAAAATGAGCACATTGTGTCTCTATGGCAATCTTGGTAATGATTTATTTTATTTACAGTTAATATCATATTGCAGATACTAGATAGCAAACCATAAACTCCCTAATCATTTCCCTGGTACCCAGTCAACAATTTGCAGAAGCTGTCATTGGTGGGGAGGTTAAGGAGAGAAGGATACAAAGAACAGAAATATATCTTATGTAGTAATTTTCTGCTGAAGTACAGATTATCAATAATGACAATACACCCACACAGGCTGAGACTTCCTCCACTACAGCTACAGTAAATTTCCCCCAGTTAGATATGCTAGAATGTAGCAGATGGGTTCAAAGGTTTCTCTGTCTCCAACGCTTCAGAAACAAGCCTACCATGTTGCCAATAGTGACAGTTTAAGCTCTCAAGTAATCTTTTCTGCTTTTGTGCATACATGGAAGCATCAAAACTACCCAGAAATAGTAGATACTGGGTATTTTAGCAGATAAAAACTAGATGATTCACTGGTGTTTTACTACAAATGGCTGCCATACATTGGTTTAAGCCATACAATGTACCTTGACAAGTGATTCAGTGGAAACAGGTGTGAGAGAATCTGCACAAAAGAAGATAATGTAATCAGAAATTTAACTCGGATTCATCACATATACAACAACTGCTTTAATACATGCTTTCTCTGCCATTCACTCTCAATGACCACATCATATACAGCACAAGTGTTTGATGATTATTGGCTACATTTCATCATCATGAGTAGTGATTAAACAGCATGGATTAGCAGAGGAGGTCACTAAATGTCACTTACCTCTCTGGGAAAATCTCTCTCTCTGGGTTTCCTGTGGATCCTACCTGACAAAAGGTTAACCTTTAATGGTCACAGGAAGCTTTATCATTTGTTTACATTGATTGGCTTGGACTATGGACAACCACTCAGAAGGTAACTCGTTTAAAACTCCAAATCTATTAGTCAAACAGTTTTTCACTCCAGTGAATATGAAAGATAAAAGGGTGAATTCAACTAGATTCACATGGTGCTCAAAGTAGGTTAAACACAGGAATGTTGCACATCTTTGCAGTGATGTCACAATACTCTGCATGATGCAATAAATTGGGGTTGTTTCAGTGCATTATGAGCAGAGATCCATCCCTTCTCTTTCCTGTTGGCCCTAATATTGTGTCCCTTCCAGTCTTAAACATGACCTCCTCGGAGCCCCCTAATGGACTCTGGCATCGGAAAACCAAGACTCGGCAGCAAGATGCCAAATCCGATCAAGGTATGCTCTAACAGTGGGGAACTTCTGGGAAGTTCGTTACCATTTTGATTCAGTACCATAGCAAAAATAAGAGTTTAGTGTAGAAAATTTTCATTGCTTCATAAAGTCGTTTCATTGCCAGGTAATTCTGGTATACTTTGTAGGGCTGGATGATAATTCAATAACAAAACTCGATGATAGAAAAAAAGGGTCAATAAAAGGTTCAATAGAATAACATTTTTCCTTCCTTTTACATTCTAGCCATGTAGGTTAAAATTGCCGTCACTCCTTCCAACCAATCACAGACGCAGACCCAGGAACACTCCGCCCCCTTCAAACAGTTCAGAGAGCACTCGTTCTTTTTTCTTCTAAAAAAAACTTTGCAAAAAGTTGGTTAAATAAAGGGTGGAGTTTGGTTTCAGTGTTTGTGTGTTCTGTATCTAAAAATAGGTCACTAAGCAACAGCATAAAATGGCCAGGGCTGCACTTAAGATATATATTTTGAATTTGTTGGTAATTATCAATATATATCAATGTGATTTCTATTTTATCTATATGCTTTTTTTCTATATCATCCAGCCCTAATGCTTTGTCAAATTTTGACATGTCCAATTGCTGCAGAACAATATACAGTATGACCTTCTGTTGTCTGTTTTGTGAATAAGATGTGCTCTATATTGTTAGGCAAAATAAACAATCTGAGCAGCATCTATTTGTCTCTCTGCAGCCAAGAGTGAGGAAAATGTGCTGGAAGACCTGATTGAGTGGGAAAAATACATGAAGGTAACTAAAAAGCTTATGTTGCGCATTAAAAACACAGTCTATGGACTAAATCTTATAGAATAGTGATCTTTAAAGTGGTGTACAAAGCAGAACCCATAAAATAGTGACACTGACATTATATTCAACTGCACCCTTTAAGCTGGAGGAAAAAATAAAACCCTTTCTGTTCTGTGTGTAGAAACTAAAGGTGAAAGTTTTAGAACAGGTCCAGGATCAGCTCAAAGATATTCTTGACAAAGCTCTGACTGAGTCCATTGAGCCTCCCGCCCACATTCAATCTGCACTGACTGGGAAAACGACGAAGAAAGAGTCAACTAGGTGAGATGGATATGCACGCCTCAGCCACATGGGAAGACAGGGAGTATGAATGCTCTGATTAGCAACTTGCAGGCAGGAAGATGCCTTTTATTAAATGGTGTCTGTGCTGTGTTTTAGATCTCAAAGGATGGAAGATGGCAAAGTGTTTATGGAGAGAGCGTCGCTGTTGGAGTGAGTGACAACAGAGCTGAAACGAATGAGCCTAAAGACCAGCAGCAGTTTCCTATTAGAGCAGCGGATACAGATATAAAGGAAGGCTATATTTGAATAGAACTAAAAAATACTAGTGGTGTCCCCAAATCAATACCAGCGTCAAGTACTCGTACTTGTAAAAGCAATCCAATACTCTGAACCGATACCAATTTTCCTCCTGGGCTGGGCTATGCTGCAACTCAAAGGCTAGATACTACTTTATACCAGGTAGTGGTGCTGTACACCCAGAGGTTGTTTGCTGACTCTCCAAAACAAAAAGGAGAGAAGATAACTGAAGCTCTAACCGAATTCATCACCCTTGACGGTCAGTCCTTTTCAGTGGTCAATGATAGTTAAGTTATTTGTGATCTATAAGTAACAATTTATTAAGTACTCTGTATCGGGACACCCCTAAAAAATATAACAGGATTTCCTTGTTTTCCCTGCAAAAAAGCTTGTACCAGCCATGGCTCAATGAGAACAGCCATTGTCTTGCAATCCAAAAGTTGTGGGGTCAAGTCTAGTTTTCTCCCGCCAAATGTTGATGTGCCTCTGGGCAAGGCACCGTACTAATCTACATATTGACGTATGAATGTCTGCCCATTTATTATTGCGATGGGGTGATTGTGGCTCTAGCCACAAAACACTATTTAAGACATAATTAAATCACATGTCTTACATTTACTTCTGAATCCTAACCCTTAATGTTGGCGGGTATTTTATCATCTGTTAAACTGTAAACATGTACTCTGTTTTAGTGGCGTAAAATTATAGGGATGCACGTCATGCAAAGGATATATAGTTGAAGTCAGAGGTTTAGTTGAACTGTATAAAAGATGCTGAGTCAATTTCTTCTTACTGTCTAACGTTAAACCTGACAAACTTTTCTTGTTTAGATCGGTTAGACCCACAAACCGAACTTTCCTTAGTTTCATGTGAGAAGCTTAGGGAAGGATGCCCAAAACATTTGACCCAAGCCATAAAGATTTGAGGAAAAATCTACCAAATGCTGGGGAAATGTTTGTAAAAATTGGGAATTGTTAATTAAAAGAGTTCAATTACCTCTCTCTTCAATACTGCATGAGCAGATAGAAATAGTTTAGCTGATCCTAAGAGAGCTCAACACAGGACAAGTTTGGTCTGATTTAATGTCAGAATTAACGTCAGATCTAATGTGTGAAAATACATGTCTTTATTTACAATTTATGTCGATGTCTGGTTTCATCTGTACGCTATTCCTGATTAATTATCACAGCGTTCAATAAATGACGTACAGAAAGTCCTGTTGGTATTTACTGTAGTTTAATAAAATTTGTGTGGATATGTTGGATTTAATTATTGCTTTTTCTGTGTTTTCTTCTCTTCCTCAGCGAACTGTTTGAGATCAGCCACATTCGGACCATCTACCACATGTTTATTGCTGTGCTCCTCATCTTCTGTCTGAGCACCTTGGCCGTTGACTACATTGACCAGGGCAGGTCTGTGTTTCTAAGAGCATTTAAAAGAAATTGATGAACTAAAGAAAACCACAATCCGTCTCGCCAAGCTGCTGCAAGACTGTGGAGGTTTAATAGAGACATGAGACACACTGCTACCCAAACCTTTTTTCCTTCAGTCAGAGTTGCTGAATGATGATGATGGAAAAAACTGAAAAACATTGGTTCAAAGTCTCCGCTCTAACCTATTGGCCCATTTATTTAGACCATTCCATTTATATTGTTTCAATTTCCAACAAACCCTTTGGTGAACCCTATTTGTTGCACTGTGCAAAGATTTTAACGTGTCCCTGTTGTCTCTTAACTTGGTTGCCAATGAGCCTGGCTTTTTGACGGTCTTTTGAAGTGGATATACAGCTTGAGAAAAATCTGAAGATTACTGGAAAACGTCAGGATGTTTTGATGAAATATTTGAAATATCTAGCAAAGACTTGAAACGGGACCGGAGTGCCGCTCATCCTTTAGCTGATCATCTGCTTTAATGTTAAATGTTTAGCTTAACTTTGAAAATCCGCTTACTAGTGCACAAAAACATTTTATTTCTATTAAACTTGCCAAACGGTGTTATCTTTGAAATGTTTAATACATTCAGCAAAAGAAAAGCCTATAAATATATATAAATACCAGTACCACAATCAACACTTGACAACTGTTATGTTTACGCAACAATTGTCCGGATTATTGGGTATATTTTAATGCCTGAACAATTCATAGTTATGAGTCAGAGTTAAGTACCTCATCAAAGAAAAATCTCTCGTCTGAAAGATTGGCTGAAATTTAGTGACAGGCAGCAAAAACCTAGAGAAAAGCTTAAAACGAGATCCAGAAAGTCTGTAGGAAAGTTGGTTAAGACCACTTTAGAAGATTACAACTGCAGCTGCATCTCAGGTTATTTGAATACTGTAAAAGTGAATTTATTTCAGTAACTCAATTAGAAAAAATTCACCTCATACATTATATAGACTCAATACACATGGAGTGATATTGATAATGCCTGAAAGCTACCGAAAACAACCAATATTTCTTTTTCTCAGAAAATGTTTTACATAAGACCAATAAAAAGGTTGTTTGTTTGTTTGTTTTTCCACTAAAGTGCTGGCCTACTGAAAAGTATGTCCCTGTACTGTACAGAATACATACTCAGTACTGTCTGACTTGGCGGGGCTCTTTCGGCTGCGTGGCATGGAGACGATTGGGCGGTGCTCTGCTGATGTGTTCAGGAAGCCCGGCTTACCTTAATAGTGACTTTCAGCTCATCTGCATTGTTGGCTCTGCTGTCTGTCATCTTCCTCTAGATGTGTCTGTGCACATTCTCAGTTATCCAG
Source organism: Fundulus diaphanus (assembly GCA_037039145.1). Taxonomy (NCBI): domain Eukaryota; kingdom Metazoa; phylum Chordata; class Actinopteri; order Cyprinodontiformes; family Fundulidae; genus Fundulus; species Fundulus diaphanus. The sequence continues at coordinate 17,785,850 of CM073126.1, forward strand.
GTCACCGCAACGCCAAACAGGCTTAAATCAGAGGCAACCGGTCTTTCGCTCAGTTCTTTCTCAAAACGTTTCGACGCCTATCCAGGAGACTTTTAAGCCTGTTTGCTGTTCCTCTAGCTGGCCCTCCCACTGATTCTCTGAGGTTTAGGTCAGGGAAATTTACTAACCAATCACTGGGCGTGATACTGTGGTCGTCAAAGCAGGTTTTGGTTCTTTTGGCAGTGTGGGCAGGTTTTAAATCTGAATGGAAAATAAAATCAGCATCTTCATGAAGCTGGTCAATAGATGGAAGCAGGAAGTGCTCTAAGATTTCCTGCTAGACTTCTGTGCAGACGTTGCTGAAACACAGTGAACGAAGACCGGCAGATATAATGAGTCAAACATCACAGACTGTGGAAACTTCAAACTAAACCTTGACCAACTTGCTTCCTAGTGTCTTCTGCTCTTACTCCAGACTCTGGGATCTTGATTTTCAAATGAAATGCAAACTTTATCTTAATCTGTAGAGAGAATCTGACCACTGAGCAGCAGAAGCCCCTTACCTTATCCCAGGTAAGGGGCTTCTGCTGCTATCTTTGGTTCGGGATTGGCCTAACACAGGGATGATGAAAGTTTCAGCCCATGTCCTGGATACATATGTGTGTGGAGGAGTCTAGCCTCAGTCTAGCCTCAGTCTACAGTTTGTAATCTCTCTTAAACTATTTAATGGACTTTGCTTCTCAATCCTTTCCACAGAGTTATCCCTGTTGCTTGTGCATCTTTTTCCACCACACTTTTTCCTTCCTCTCAACTTTCCATTTCTATGCTTGGTTACAGCACTCTGTAAACATCAGGTTATTTGGCAAGGACCTTTTCTGTCTTACGCTCCTTATGGAGGGTCGCTCTCTGCTGGACATGTGTCAAGTTAGTCTCCTCTCCCATGATTGTGTATGTCACGACTTTTCTAAAGTTAAAATAATGTTCTGTCCTTTGTATGAAATTGGATTATGGGTTTTAATTTTGTGAAATGAAAGCACCTAACACCCCACATGTTGCATATTTCCCTTTGGGATTAATGAAGCATTTTTTAATTTGAATTGAATTCAAACCCAGAATACTACATATAGCCATCGTACACATTTTCATCTTTGAGTCTGCTCCTGGCTAAAGTAAAATAGTTTGGCTGGTTTCATTGTATCGTGACGATCTGTTATCCCTGTTCTCTCTGAGGGGAAAAGTCCTCCCAAATTAGGCCTCGGAAATTCCCCCCACAGCATAACAGAGCCACCACATCTCTTCACCACAGCAGGAAAAAATGCAGTTTTTCCTTTTATTTGTCACACGTCTGTGCTTTTGTCTGGATGGAGATATTTATGGTCATGGCGTTGTGATGTCTCAAGCTCTATAACCTCGAAACAGTTTGAGTGGAACTCCTTTATGTCCTGAAGCCTTTTAAAAGCTTATTTCCTCGCTCCTTTCTTCTGTTTGTCCCCTCATCATGTCTCTCGCTGCTTGCCGCACCGCTCCCTCTGTTCATCTGGCAGAGGAAGAATGTATAATCAATCCTTCCGAAGAGTTCCTCCCATTGCTTTGGGTCGCTCACTAATGATTTTGTTTGTTGTTTGCCGTTTTATATCGTTTTTTTTTTTTCCATCTGATAACAAGCATCAAAAATGAGCTCAACTGTGTGCAAATGATCAGATATGTTTACCCTGCATTTTAATGTGGATAAACTGAAAGAAATATGACAGTGTTCTTGCATGTAATCGTGCAGAATTAAGGGAGTATCTTTAGTATTTTGCTTTTATTTTGGTTATGTAAATTACAGAAATAGACTCGATCTCTTTAGCCCTACTGGTCTTATTAAAATGTACTTTTAGAAGAAGAAGAAGAAGCTCAAACAATTTTCAAGTTAATTTACAGTCCTTACTATTAATAGGTAAAAACATTTAGTTACATTTATCTTCTTTAAATGTTAATTGTAAATCCTGTTTAAAGCAGAAAATATACTTGTTAGACTTTGTTTTTTACACGCTTATGAAAACATTTTGTTTGAACTAAGGTTTTATGCTTATTTTCTTTGCCACACTCCCAGGTTGGTTTTGGAGTTTGACTTGCTGTTCTACGCCTTTGGGAACGTGGGGACGGTCACCTGGGCCTGGCTCGCCATGTTTGTTTATGCCCTCTTCGTTCCTTACTACATCCTGCAGTTTTGGGGTTCTTTGTACCACAAATTCCCCTCCAAGTTGGTGCTCACTCTGGGTGCGGGGTTGATCTATACTGCCATACAGACCTGCGTGCTTGGACTGTTCCCAATCTACACGGTTGTGCATCACCAGCTGCCTCCAGCGTCGCGCTTTATTGTGATTCTGGAGCAGGTGAGTTTGTGACGATGTGAAGGTTTCTAAGAATAAATCGTTACAGAGGGCTGCTTTATAATCTCACACAGGCCCCTTATCAATGTCTCCAGCTATTGCTGCTTTCTTGCAGAAAAGTGGAACATTCAGTGCAGGAACTTTGATTATAGCGTTATTAAATGTCCTCAGATTCGATTCCTGATGAAAACCTACTCGTTCATTAGAGAAACGGCTCCTGTTATCCTGAAGAACCCGCCAAAGGAAGGTAATGTACCATGCTGTTTCGATGTCAGGTGTATTTACTCCTGAGGCGCTAACATTATTCACAGTGGCACTCCAAGACACAGGAGAAAAATGACTGAAACAAAACAGCAGGTTACTGGGAATATAGCTCATACCAACATCAAACCTTACAATGAAGACAACACCACAAATAAATTACCGTGGGTGCTGATGCTGCTCCATGAGCTGTTCAGACAGAAAGTCAATTTTAGTAGAAAGAATTTCAACTATAGGCCAAACATTTAATGCAAGTGACCAACAAATTTAATTTCGGATCTAGAACCTGAAATCTACACTTCCAAAAATTTACGTTTCAAAGGCCAAACTCAGATGTCAGTGTATAGAATAATGCCACCCCCCCCCCCCACCCAAAAACAGATTAATGTTGGAAATTAGCCAGTGACTAGAAGGATAAATCGATGCAATCTGCTTGGTTTCCTTAGATAACAAATCTCTATGATATGATATTTGACTTTGTAAAGTGCCTTGAGATGCCATGTGTTGTGAATTGGCGCTATATAAATAAAATTGAATTGAATTGAAATTGAATCCAGATTTCATGGACAGATCATCAATGTTGTAAAAATGCTCCCTATGTTTTATTTGTGTTGCCAGTAAGGAGCCACATTTCAATTCAATATGTTCCCTATATAAAAAATGTCCCTTTTAGTCCAATAAACGCTGCAGATTCCAATTTGTTTTTAAGAGAGAAGTGGCTGAAAACTTGTTTTTGTTTTTTGTTGTGGTGGAGGGTGGTGTAGTGAAAAAGGTAAGTTGAAATTACTTGCGCTTTTAAAACAATATAAATGGTGATTAGGATTTATGTTTGTACGTTCCTTTCTATAGTTTTATGGCTCTAATATCTAATAATATTTATTTGCTTTAAGGAATTGAAGAAATGCTCAAAAGAAATTAACATTTTAATTGGACTATGTTATCAAGTTAGTTACGCTTGTGCCATTTTGATCTGGTCAGTTGAGTAGTGGAGGTGGTTGTTTAAACATTGGTTTTGGAGTTCTCTAGTAGACCACCGTGCTCACTGCCTGACACCGTGGAGCCCGACTGGTAGTTGCCAGAGAACACTGGAATCGGCAGGTTTGCCACTTGTGCCCTGTTCTTTGGACAGATGACAGCAGGTTCACTCTGAGCTCATGTTACAGACATGAAAGGACCTGGAGAAGCAGTGGTGAACATTATGCTGCCTGCAACATTGATCACCATGATTAGTTTGGCAGTAGGTCAGTGTTGAGCCTGCCCCGACATTGTCAGGCATGCATACAAGCCCATGGAGACCAAGCTACTGATCACCATGCTTAGTTGCTGCAATGACATTTCAGTAAATTGGACTAGCCTATCACATCGATTTTTCAGTTTCACTTTCTCTGTGACTTCAGATTAAGTCCCCTGTGGGTTGATCATTTTATTAAATGATGTGGCATCCTTTTGTTCCCAGCACATTACCTATTCCATTTCAGTATGGATATCCAGAATGATTTATTTTTCAATTGGGATCAAAGTGTTCCTTTGTTTTTTTGAACAGTGTATATTTAAGTTAATGACAACTGAAATGATTGCAAAGAAAATTTATGCAAAAACATTTCTCCTTTGGGCGGCATGTGAGTGCTTTTGGTTGCTCCCTAACTCAGTGGTCGACACTGCAATCCATTACAACTTGCACACAGCACTGGCAGAGGTTCATTTTCTCCAGATGCCCTTCCTGATGCAATTGCCTAAATAGAGGAAATCAAAAACTTTCCATATTCCCTTAGCAAAGCCAACATAACCAGAACCAGTAATGAGATTGTTTGTGAAGTCCCAAAATATCTAGATAGATAAATAAATAACCGAGGAAATAAATACACAGAGAATTAATTTTGCTAACATTTGTTCTGTTTGGAAATCACAAAACAAAATTTAGCTAAACAGCTGTTTAAAGACTCTTTCTTGCTTTCAGATTTAAATATCACTGATTAAAATATCACACAGTGGATAAAGGACTATAAGGCTGATTTGTGGATAAAACCAAACAACTTTTTTTAAATAGAAAGAAGTGTGCTTATATTACAGTTTTTCTCCACTGGTTTGGCTCATTCCTTATAACAGAAATTAAATTTTTAAAACTCTAAGATCATTTAACAAGACAGTTATACAGTTCAGCACAACACTGTGGCTTACTTGCAAAAGCTCATATCTCTCCCAAAACTGTTCACTCATGGTTCAAAACTAAATTCCTTTCCCATTTAGATAGTCAGTGCCACCAAAATTGCAAAGTTACTTCTCAATTGCTTTGACTAACTTTTTTTAAACAGACCAGGTGTTCTCAAAACTCTTGGTGCTTTTGCCGGAATAGCCTGGATTGTTCAGCACAACACTATGGTTCACCTGCAAAAGCCCGTATCTCTCCAAAAACAGTTCACCCATGTGTCAAAACTAAATTCATGTTCAATAGAAATAGTCAGTGCCCCCAAAATGCATCAGCCTCTTGAGTAGCCTCAAAGGTTTGACAGCACAGCGTATATTCTCCCTTGCAATGCAACGAGGGAATAAACACGTGCATGTTGCATCCATTCCCTACACTGATCTCCTGTAATGTCTCCACACGCAGCGTCCATTGAATGGAGCAGGGACCTTTGATCTTGAGCCCAATGCTCATATGCTCTCCATCTCCAAGTGGAGAAAAACTCCTCAATAGGATTCAGGAAAGGATAGTAAAGTGGTAGTGACTCCATGAACATCCATGAGTAGTGAACCAGGCCCTACATCTTGTGCTTTATGCACAGTGCCCTGTCCTATACAGCGTGCTGTTCCATCATCGACTGAGTACTGTACATACCTGTTTGCCCTTTGAAAGGTTTGGATGATGGAGGAGACTGTAGACCGAGGCACATTAGGCTGCACCTGGCGACCTGCATCTGCCATTGTGAGGCGAGGGTTGAGAACAGGGTCTGTAATTTTGGCCAGAATTTCATCATATTGTCTTCGTGCTCCTCGACCTCTTCCCCCTATCTCACCACCCTGACTCCTGTTCTTCCTCTTCCTAAACAATAAACAAGGACGCTGCCCTTGTTTATTTACTTGGCCTGGTGCCTCCATGTTCAGAAATTGTACTGGTCCTGGTCAAGCTCTATATATAGGCCTACATGTTTGGCAGCACTCACAATCATGGACAGCACCTGTCAGGTAACTCACTGCACATACCGTCAGATCATCCGAGATGCGTGAAACTCCCCCTTCGTTGGTAAAGTTTTACTTTCACCTCGCTGTAAATTAGTGTCATGAATTATGAAACGTTCAGGAGACATAAATGGCATTTGTGGTATTATGCCCTTGACTAATTTAGACAATTCAAGAGACTATTGTGCATGTGATGACATATACAATGAAATCATGGTGACATATTTTGGAGAGAAGAACCGTTAGATTGAGAATCAACTAATCAGTTTTGATCACCATGATCAAAACGTGCTAAATGTAGGCTAACCGTGCTAACTGTAGGCAACTTTAACTTAATCCTTTGCAAAGATGCACTGAGACATTTGAGAGATGAACAAATAGATTTGCAATGTGTTGAAATGAATGAGAAACGTTCTGTTGTTTGTCTGTGTTATTTTGAGAAAGTCATGTCTGTTTGAAGAAATGAGTCAAACCAATGGAGAAAAACTGTAAAACATAAACTAAATAAACAAAACAGCTCAAAATAATCCCAGCAGTGTTATGATTTGGGTTTATAAAATGCTTTTATGGAAAGAAAATTACAATGAATACAAGAAGAAGAAGAAGAAGAAGAAGAAGCTCAAACAATTTCAAGTTAATTTACAGTCCTTACTATTAATAGGTAAAAACATTTAGTTACATTTATCTTTGTGCGAGATTAAGTTTTGGAAAGTTGATCACACAGACAGCTGATTTATTCAAATAAAGAATTAAGAACTAAAACACTTTGAATCCCTGGATTTCAAAAACTATTGTAGACATCAGAACACTTTTATATGTGTTTTGTTTCGGTGAAGATGATAATGTATAGGTATCACATCTGCAGTTTGGTATCATGACTTTAAGATTTTCTGCTTGACTCTGGAAAATATTAATTGTGCATTACTATTAAGGTTTTCAAAAAAAGGGAAATTTAATAAAGAAACCATGAATCTTCCATCTGAGAGAGCTGATGTTATAGAAGCTGGATTTTGTCAGTCTAAGTGATATTAACTGAACTATTTTTCTCTTCCAGGAGAGAATCCCAGGTTTCCAACAATTTCCAGCTACCTGTACTTCCTTTTCTGTCCAACACTCATCTATAGGGAATTTTACCCTCGGTAAGACAGGCCACCGGGACTGCATTTATCAGGCTACTTCTAAACAAGAACCAAGCTGAACATGAAAAGAACAAACAACAATTTATGGAACATTCATCCTTGCAACATGTGTATTACATATATACATGTTATAATCCCCACAGCACTTTGCTACTGATTCCCCACTGAGGGGCAATTAAGCATATTTCTATTGCTGTTCTATATGTATGTAAATTAAAACCTTTGCTGCTACGACACACTGAACTGATCAAACATTAGAAATGCCAAGTTGAGCTTTTGCAGACAGACATAAAACAGTTAGATAGATAGATAGATAGATAGATAGATAGATAGATAGATAGATAGATAGATAGATAGATAGATAGATAGATAGATAGATAGATAGATAGATAGATAGATAGATAGATAGATAGATAGATAGATAGATACTATTATGTATTTGTATTCATTTATTGTTTATTAAAAACATAATGTATTATTTGGCATTAATAATTGCTGACCGGTAAAGTCTGCCCATTTTCTTTCATAGGGGCTCATGGTGAACTTTAATGGCTGTCTTCCTGTAGCAGCTTTTTGCACTGCAGCGCTAACTCTGGCTTGAGCATAAACAGAAACGAGGGCAACATTTCTGTTGCTATGGGATAGTGCTTAGCAGAAGCCTTGCATTTAGAAGAAATGCTGTGCACGTTTAGAGAACATAATTAGACGTTTTCGCTTTTTTAATAGCCTGCCTTTTAATCCACAGAAACAGACAAATACGTTGGAAATATGTTGCTGTTACTCTTGGCAAGGTACATTTTCATTTAGAGATTCTAATTGAAGTTAACAATTCTTAGTTTTAAGGAATGTATGAAAAATGTTTTCTGTGTATAATTTGATGATAGATCAACTAGATGTTACCAATTATCTTTCATATCACAAATACGATTTCTGACTCACGTCTGAAAAGCCGTGGTACTATAGTCTAAGTTTAATTATCTTGTCTATTTTCCATAATGTCTTTTTAACTGTATTTATGTTTTAACCCATATTCCTAGATTTTTGGATGCCTATTTTATGGATACTTCATCCTGGTGCGTCTTTGTATACCTGTCTTCAGACCGGAGACCAACCAGCCTTTTAGTAAAAGAACCATGGTTCTGGCTGTATTTCACTCCGTATTACCAGGTATTTTACAAAGTAAATTAGACACACAAATGTGCAGATGGAAATACTAAGTTGATGTGGCATGTCCAATGAACAATTAATCTCTGACTTTATATGTAACATCTGTTCTTGTTTCTAATGTCTTGTATCTCCAGTGGGTTTGTACTAATAAATATATTACACCCCATTAAGGGCGGTCCCAAGTGTGTTTAAGTCAGCGATAAGAATAAAGATGCTATTAAAAAAACAGATACAGGTAATTAAAGGTTGGCTGGTTTACCACTCCCGTAAAGTGAAGAGCTTTTAGAGTGCTGATATTAAAAGATAGATGTTAAGTTACAGTTCCTTTAAGGTTCCTGGGAGCGGTGCCCATTTCACAGCCTCCTCTTCTTTGTGTTTCAGGAATAATGCTCCTCCTGCTGTGTTTCTTCGCCTTCTTGCACTGCTGGCTCAACCTCTTCGGGGAGCTGCTGCGTTTTGCTGACAGGATGTTTTACAAGGTGTGTGACACTTGATAGTTGACTTCCTGTCACATACATAACCTCTCCTGGGAAGGCATTATTGGCAGATCTGTTTTGTTTTACAAGTGGGACTAATCAGATTGACGACAAGTGAAATTGGAGCAGCAGTCTGGAGAATCCCCCCAAACACTTCAATGTTATTTTATTGATAGCTGTTGAAGATGTGTGAAGCAATTTATTTATTTTTATTTATTTATTTTGCAAATACTGCTTTAGCGATTCTTTAATCTTTAATGGCAAACTTTTATGTCTCTGCAATGTGAAGCAAACAAGCAAAAGCAGCTTAGTTCAACTATGAAACAAAACGTTGCTTAACCTCAATTCAGGAAATCATTCCCTAAAAGCCCGTATTGACTGTGTTTGAAATGTGACTCCTCAACTGAATGATTTGTGGTCGAAAGCAAGCCTTTATCTTTAAACTGTTTCTTGGATCACTAAAAGACGCTCTTTTAATAGTTAATTTTTTTACACTTTAAAGATTCTACAAAGCCCAAGATGGAGCCTTAGTTTCAAACCCCAATAATCATGTTTTAAAAGTTCTGTCTTAATCCACTGTTGTCTTAGATAGTAAAATGCTAGAGATGTCTACTGACTACAAGTAAACAAAACATAAGCTTATCCTTTGTTCTCAGTTTTAAGTACGATACAATTTTAACTGCCCTTACCTAGTAAAATAAGAATTTCACAATTCTTATATGTAGTTTAGCTCGTTTAACACTAATATGTTAAAGTGGGTTGTATATGCATCAGTTCTTTTCAGACAACTGTGCCTTATTTATATACACCTTCTAATAAAAATAGTCATTAGTTTCCTTAAATAGCTTAGACATTATCCCCCAGATACATCCATCCAGTTTGTTTCAAAACAGAATGCAGTGAGGGTCAGTGTTGTGCAACCTTCAATGTTTATCTTCTTCAACACACCTGAACCAAAAACAGAGGCCATTAGTAGGCCTCTGCAGCATTTAATGACAGTGTGTGGAGGTAAATAAGCCAGATGATTCAACTGTGTTGGACTATGGACGTCGAAACATTGCAGGACCTTGGCCCTCTGGGACTGGAGATTGACAACCCTGATCTATTATGCAGTCATCTAGTTGGCTTTATATCAGGTAGCTTCCCTGTGGATTTGCAATCCTTTTACTTTCCTCATTCCTGAATAAACTACAGTATTTTTCTAAAAGTATTGATACCCCTTCAACTTCCCTCTAGTGCATTTTGTTAGGATTTGAAGTGAAAACCAACACAGAGGGGTGTATAATTGTGTTACATTGATTTAAACTTTTTTTGAGATGCATTGTTACCTTTCTATTTCAGAATTCTGGATTCCTTTTTGTTCATACGCTGCCTAATTATCCAGTGCATTAAAGAAATGGCAACATTTTAAAAGTTCAAGGTGTAGGAAACCTGTCACAAGGCGCTGTATTGGACTAAATAGTTCTGTATATTTTAACATGCCGCAGACTTTCCATGAGTAGCACCAGGTACAGTTGACAGACATTGAACATTACCAGAGGGCATGCTTCCAGTAGGCGTCACAGGTTGTCAAAACTCTTTCTTGTAGTTTTTAAAGAACAGATTTAATAAGTCCAACAAGAACAGCGTAAAGGACAACCTCCAACATATGTGCCATGACCCAAGTGTTGACGTTTACCTGAGTCCATTGTTTTTCTGATATGTAGTCATGAATTTTGGCATATAACAAATGCAGAATATTTGTCATTTCTTGAGCAAACATTGTCCTTAAAATGCATTTGTTTTTTTTTAAAACTGACGTTTAATGGACCAAAGTAGACAAATTGTTATTCTAAACCTGGTCAGAAAATAGCAAATAATTTATTTCCTGGAATAGAAAAGGCCTCTTTGGAGCAACCAAACCTACATTATGGACTATAGATAATGTAGTTTTTGATTTTTGTTCAGCATTTTTCTATTTGACATGCTTGCTAAAATAGTAAAATTATTTTTCATCCTGCACATGACTCGGATGTGAGTTGTTAGATTAGTTGACACAACCTGACTTTGGAAGGAAGTTGAGCTGTAAAAGGCATTCACTCAAGCGTTCGCCTTTTGTTTAAGTGGAAATTTAATTATGCATAAGAGAAAAAAACAACCCCAGATAATTGAGTTTATTGGACAAAAATACAAACAATATTTTTGCCCCAAGGATAACCTTCAAAGTATTGAGCCAGTGGAGTTCTAAAGCCATAATTGATTTGAAAAGCTCTTATGAGTTCAGAAAGATCGAAGCGTTTTGCCTCAACAATATAAAATCCTTTATATCCTTGCTGGAGATTAATTGCAGCCCTTTCAGGTGTTTTTCAGGCTTTAAAAGCAAAAAACAGAAACAAACACAAACCCGTTATATGATCCACTTAATGCAGAATTGGTTTCTGTTTTCCAGGACTGGTGGAACTCTACATCGTTTGCAAACTATTATCGTACCTGGAATGTGGTGGTTCACGACTGGTTGTACTACTATGGATACAGAGACTTCCTCTGGGTGAGCAGATTTCCAGGTATTAAGGATTACGACCGATGCTCCTAAAGTAGAATGTCCCATGATGAAAAGTGTTTTGCTCTCTTTCCCTCCCTGTCTCTCTTTCTCTGCCTGTTTCTCCATCTCTCTCATCTCTCGGATCCCTGCAGCTGTCCAACAGGAGGTTCCGGGCAGCGGCCATGCTGTCCGTATTCATCGTCTCTGCTGTTGTCCATGAATATGCTTTGGCCTTGGGCTTCGGCTTCTTCTACCCTGTCATGTTCTGCCTCTTTGCAGTTTTTGGAGGTGAGGGGATTTACTTAGTCATGCATGTAACATGTAGGGATAAAAATGGGCTTTGGAAAAACATAAACTTGGGATCTGCATTTTATAATATGCAGATCACATTATAATGCCATTATAATGGCAATCTTTTTCCATTATAAGGGCAAAATATTAGAGCTGGAAATAAAAATCGACTCACCGTCATATTTTATAGTTTTAAACTTTTCAGTCCGATAAAAAAAGTCTTCCACCGTTAGTCACTCTGACACTCAGAAATTATCAGATGACTCTTTTTAATGGGGCATGTTTAATCATCTTTACAACTAATCCTTTTTATTTGTGTTCAGTATTGTAACTCATGATAATTTTGTCGATTCTATGTCTGAAGTTAGGAAATATGCAAAATAATAGCTGGAAAGAAGGAAGGGGACCACAAGGAATCAAAGAAGGCAGCCAAAATAATGATGGCATTATACATGTATCACTGATTTTGAGCATCAAAGCAAAACAGAAGAATGTTGTGATATCAGAGTCTCCTGCTCAAATTAGAGTTCACAAGATTTATTTTGCAGTTGGTTAAGTGACCTTGGTGACCTAACAACCCATCACCCTTTGTGTGTGGATTAAATGGTAAATGGCTTGTACTGGTATAGCGCTTTAACAAGTCCGACAACCCCAAAGCGCTTCACACTATAATCAATCATTCACCCATTCAGACACATCCACACGGTGGTGAGCTATGTTTGTTGTCTTTTCATTAGCTGTATATGGAAATCCATCATAAATTACAGGAATAAAGGCTTGGAAACACTCTGTGTAATGTATCTATATAAAGTGTTTAACTTGCGTTTCAGTGTTTTAAAAATGTACTTTTTAATAATATTCAAATTTACACCCATTAGAAAAATGATATTTTCTAAAATAATAATAATAATAATAATAATAAAGTGTAACATTTTTGCTTACAACAAAAAGACAGACGGTGGGTCGTTTTGGTTTTTAGATTTCACCTTTCACCTAATTGTCTCTTTTCCTTAGTTCTCTTGTCTCCCAGCTACAACACAAACAAAGCATTACTGATTAACGGCAGCCATCAACATCAACCCTCTTTATATCTGTCTCTTTTAGTGGCTTTCAACTTCACCATGAATGATAAACGACAGAGCCCCGTGTTCAACGTCATCATGTGGACGTGTCTCTTCCTCGGTCAGGGTGTCCAGGTGTGCCTGTACTGCCAGGAGTGGTATGCCCAGATACACTGCCCGCCCACGGGGGTATGTACCCTAACTAAAGGTTTTCTGATATAAATGTAAAAGCTTGGTTTGAGATGTATGCTGGTAAATTTGCCCTTCTTCTTGTGTATCCTTATCACTGCAGCATAATATGTAAATTAATTAGTCTAAATCCTGCTTTCAGTTCATTTTTATAAAATAAATTATGGGCAAGAATTAAGAACATGTCAAATACTAGAGTACTAAATCCAATAGATTTCTATTAGAATTACTGTGTGGATATTAAGCAGTGTGAGGCATTGACTGTCAAGGGCCCAACGGTGGGTCCATAGGAGCCAATAGGTTTATGTGTCTTGACAAGAGATGGTTTTACAGTCCTTATATATACACAAGATCCAGATTTTACCTACTATAACCTAAAGAAATGTTGTGACATTGTTAGATAAATGAATGCATTAGCCCATGAGTACAACTTGTGGATTTTGCACCAAAGTAAGCAATCTTTTGTTCTAAGATAACATCATTAGGCCTGAACTTTGACCCCAGTTTTAGATAAATGAAAAGTAGGCCAGCCGGTCAATAAACTCTGTATACGGCTAATGTTAATGCTGGATCAGAGGGATTGTAAAACAAACAAACAAAAAAAAAGTCAAATACCCCGTGATAACATTACACTGTGCTCTCCAAACGTTTTTTTCACCCCTGGTATAGTTGTATAAAATAACATGATAAATGTTACTGCAAAACTTTTATTGCACAATCTCAAACAATTTAGAAAAATCCAGAATGTAAATAAAACTATTTATTAAGTGGGGGAAATTATCTGGTATTAAGAAATTAACGTATTTTATAAAATCGTGTTTGTCGGTTCATTGGCACCGATGTGTGACCCAGTTTCATCAGTACGACGGCGCTTATCTGTTCCTGTTGCACCATATTTGTGCTGCCACATGTTTTGGATCTTTATCAAATTTAAGTCTTGTTTGCATTGGCCCCAAAACAGCCCACAGCATCACCTTTCCCCCACCATACTAACAGAGGGCATTAGGTTCTTTTCCATCTTTTGTTTCACACTTGGCCCAATTGGAACATTTATTCCTATAAAGCTCAGTCTTAGTCTTAGCTGACCAAAGCACACAGTTCTAGTTAAAATCCTGGAAGCAAATGTTTTTTTTTATTATGGAAGGAGAGAGAATGTTTTTGTTTCAAGTGTGGCATGCCTCCAAATAACCAATTAGCAGAAGCATTCTAGTGTAATAGCCTCTATCAGGCTCCTAAATATGGATTGTGGCATCATCAAGTTTTGTTTGTCTGCCACTTGTTTAAAATGTATAAATTACTGCTTACTTGTAGATACAGGAATGTGTTGGTGAGTGCCCGTTTTCTTATAGCCATTTCCTATCTACTTTAATCTACACAAACCTGCCTTACTTGATAAATATGCAGGTTCTTGAGACTCTGAGCCACTTTAAAAAGTAAAGCATAAGTAGTAAAAAATATGATCCAATGAATGCTTTGCATGAAGTGAGTTTCCAATCGTTTTCCCCCACTGAATAAATGTGCACAAATTACATGTTTGTGTTTGTTTGTTTGTTTGGTTGTTGTTATTTTTAGGTTTTTCAATGTGAAATTATGCTGCTGCAACATGACATCAATTTATTTAAAGGATTTTTAACACATCAATATGGGGATGCTGTTAAATGTAAACTGATGTTGGATTAAACTCAGGCATCTATGCAGACTATAAGAGCAAGAGAGAAGGAATCCATGTCATCCTTGAAGCGTTTTTTTTATTTCCTCATATTCCCTGTTTGATCCAACATAGGAGAAAAAAGGTGTTGTGTAGACATGCAGAGAAACCCTGAACATCGTCTGAAGCGAAGCACTTTCAGTGTTCGAATGCAAGTCGATAGAAGAATGGCAGATGTGCTAAACATTTATGGGGATTTAACAATTAGAAAGCCACATCCTTACACCAGGCATTTGACGTTAGTTGTGGAGGATTTGCACGACAGATGGGCCCCGATGATCTTAGAACGCTTTAAGTCCACCATGAATCAACTGCATTTCGATGACATGCAGTGCCTCAAAATAGGGAGATTGTTATGTGGTTAGAACTGATATTAAACATGGAAACTGTAAAAACAAACAAAAAGATAATATTAACAAAAACACTGTGTGTCTTCACAAACAGGATAGCTTCTGGGAGCTGCTGATGCCTCGATCCTGGTCCTGCAGCTACCAGATATGAAGCCACATCTCTCCTTAACCTGGAGTAACTGAAGAACGAAACTGGGGAAAAATTTTATCATGGACTGAAAAAAGGGAAGAGCAAGAGGAAGACAACTTAAAAGGCATATAAATAGACATCAGCAGATATTTTAAAAGCTTTCCATCTATCTGATAGGATGCTGCTGGATAAATCTAATTTTTATTTTTATTTTTGCACTGATGAGATCACAGAGAGAAGGAACAACACAACAACAGAGAATTAGTGACCACTGGTCATTAGAAGTAGGCGTTTCTATGTTGGAGCAGACGACTATATAATTATATTACTTCATTCAATGCTAGACTGGTCACCTAAACAATAATTTACAAAAGGAAAGGAGCACTGTGTTTTCCAGATAGTACAAGATGCCTAAATTTAAATACTGGATCCTTTTTTGCTCTAATTTATTTAATTTGCACGTTGTGAACCTAGCAGAAAAATATCTATTTTAAAAGCTGTATGCATTATTGTTTCTACTGTTTTTATATTAAAAACATTGTGTCTTTGCTCAACTTTTATTTATTTATGTTTTGTTGTTGTTGTTGTTTTTTTACGTTTGCGTTATTTACAAAAACCAAAGACAAAGAAGAAGCATCTTTGAAAAGACCCTGAATCTGCTGGAGTGTCTGGCCTGCAGAGTGCATTACAACTTCAGTTCTGGCTTCGCTGACATTTAGCTGGCAGGGATTGGTCGGTGGAGTGCCTATGGGAACCAGCCAACCAACCACGTTCTGCGGTTTCTTATCAGCATGCCACAAAGCCTGTGTTTGCCTGCCTGCAGCGTCACACAGGAAGGAGGGGATTAACTTCGGTACAGTATTTGCATTAGTGATGTAATGCTCTGTAAACTGATGGAGCACAATAAGAGAGTTAAGACGGGCAAAGATATGGTGACTTTAAGGGAAGGGTAGAATTCAGAGAAGTTGTGTCTATAATTATTATTGTTGGTATTTTGACGTGTCCTTAAATCTCTAATGTGCTTTTCTGTGGCTTCATCAAAACTGTTGCACGTTTGGTTTCTGTCAAGGATACAGTTTCCATACAATAATTCAAAGGCATAAAAAGGTGGCAAACAGAGATTTCAATATAAACAAATCCTAAACATGAGCTTGTAGTGTCATATTTTTGGCCACATAGGGGCAGAGCGAAGGAGCTGGAGAAATGACCAAATTCAGATACTGACAGAACACATTTGAAATTCTTAAAATGTAATAGTCGTGTTAAATATACATCTATTGAATCTAATATAACTGATGGAGTTTTAGAAAAAAAAGTATTTGCATGTAAATTAAGTTTTTTAACTGTTTTTGCTGTGTGTGATTATTTTTTCTTTAAGATAAACAGCTCTATGAACACGTGCCACTCAGTAAAATAGGAAGTCGTTGAAAAGTTGTAATAATTTATTCAAAAAATGCATTCTTTTGGCCAACAGCTGGAAAAAATACAAAATACAGTTTGTCGGAAAGTTAGATTATAACATAACACCAAGATTGGATGTTTTTTATTGAGATATGTCAGGATACTGAAGACTATGCCCAAGTGCTGCACAGAACCGGTTCCCATTATTTGGTTGGGGGTCCTTCAATGCTGTGTGGCATAATAGTGTTCAGTCTGTGTCTCTGCTGGGGTGTTTGAAAAGCACAGCTTTAGTTTCTGCATTGTTAGCTCTGGGGAGAATCTTCCTCAAAAGATTCCCAATTGGGTTCAGATCACGTGTTTTCTGGCCGATCAAGCGCAGTGATGCCATAGTCATTAAACCAGGTGTTGCTGCTCTTGGGAGTCAGAGCAGCTGCCAAGTCTACTGGAAAATTAAATCTCTCTAAAGCTTCTCAGCTTTCAGGGAAGCGTGAATTGCTCTAAAATGTCCAGGTAGACAGCTGCGCTGACTTTGAACTAAAAACAAGATGGTCCAACAGCAGCAGATGACATGGCACCCCAAATAACCCAACTGCAGAAACTTCACACTGGACCTCAAGCAAGTTGGATTCTATGTTCTTCCTCCAGATTCTGAGACCTTGATTTCCATCTAAAATACAAAAAGTGAAAGCATTGAGAAATATTCCAGTCCCCTTTCTCCTTAGCAAAGGTTAGGTGTTTCTCTCTGCTTCAGGAGTGTCTCAACATGTGGAATGTGACAGTGGTGGCCCATGTCCTGGATATAAATGTATGTGGTGGCTTTGAGCTCCTTAATCCAGCGTTACAAATCCCTGCCAAAAGCGCAGTTATTCATGTTGCTTGTACCCTTTTTCTAAAGCATGTTGTCTTTCCACTTAACTTTCCAGTAAAAAGGTTGGATACCATAATTTGTGAACAGCCAGCTTCTTTAGCAATCCTCTTTTCCTGGCTTACCCTCCTTTCTGAGGGCGTCAGTGACTATAAGCTGGACAACAACCAAGTCAGCAGCATTTTCTATCATTGGCCGTAATGTTACATTTCTGTATTAATTTATTTCTTTTAACTGTACGTAATGTTAAAATCTTCTAAGAAACAGAATTAATGGGGTTTTTATGAGTTCTAAGCAATAATCAACAAATATACTTGAATTATGTGACCCTGTATGTAATGAAGCGATATCATTTGCAGGTTCATTATAGCTTTTAACTGAATTACTGAAATGAATCACCTTTTACATGATATTCTAATTTATGAAATTGCATCTACATTAAAAAAATATATATGAAAGTGGCAAGAAGCAAATATGTAAATTTGCAGGCTGTAAAATAATAGCAGTACACATGATAAAGATGAAATTATCACTTACCATTGCTGGGGTTAAACTTTTTTCTCGCTCAGTTACAACGATGCCATATAACAAAATACTTTTTCATTATTATAACAAGAGAAATTTACAATCTAAAGATCATATCACTTTTTTTCTAAATATGACTGCATTACAAAAGACTTCTTCAGCTGAGCCTTATTTACTTTTTCTGACATGGAAATCGCTGCGACCACAAATAATTTTCTGGTTTTACTTATTTAGCAGTGGAAAACGTTGCCAACTAGACCATAAGTGCTTTGTCCGACAGACTGGATAATTGCCCTGCCCACAGAATGTACTAAAATCATTCAGATCTCTTCAATTTCATCTGTTACAAGCATTTCCAAGCTTTTATTAAAAGAAAAGCAAAGCGAGTTAGATTGGCATGGAAAATCCAGATTGTTTTATTGTTTTTTTAATCAGCTGGCAGGTTTGCCAAAGCACCATAAGAAACAAAGGTGAAAAATAACCTGCTTTCATCTCTATATATTTCTACGGCAGTAGGATGCATTCAGCAACAGTGGGGCTTAGCGTCAGTAAACAATTCAAACAAAATTTCTTTAAAAAAAAAAATTCACACATAAGCACATTTTACACAGCAGGTTTTTTTTTTCATATATATTTTAACACTCCGTGCAAAGACTCTTCACAGAGGGGAGTAATTCACAGAGAACACGGATTGAAAACAAAATCGAATGTGAGCCACTAGCAGCGTGGGGGAAGGGTGGCGAGATTCACTGCAGCCATAAACGGGGATTAGAGATGAACACGCAGATACTCACTTACTGCCATCTGAAAGTACATCCAGACACTGCCCTGCCTCTGCTGCTGCGTCCACGTGTATCCGCGTCGGTGTGCGACAGCGTTGTGGGGAATAGATCAGCGTTGACTCTGGAACAAAGTGGCTCAGGAAATGAGCAGAGCTGTGCTTTTACTCAAACTGTCTTTAAACATTTATACTCGGGAAACACAAGTAAAGGAAGGCATTGAGATTCAGACAGCCTCCTGCAGAGAGAAAGAGACTCAAAGTTCATGCATATAATCTTACATGACCACACATTTTTCAGGAGGAACTTCCAACAGGAAGATGGATTAAATGCACAAAAACACAGAGCCTCTCCAACACATTTTTGTGGGCTAGCAGTGGGAGCCATAGTCATAAAACGCCTTCTGAAGAGGCCTGGACCACATACGGTCGAGGATGATGGAGATACTTAACCAAACTATCAGATTGTATGGCCTGACGCCTCGGGAAAACTGCAGTATCCGTAACAAGTTACTTTTCTATCTCAGTCACTTTACGGAGGCATTAACCCCAGAAACAAGTGAAACAAGGAAATAAATGGCCTTTTGGCTGGACAATTACAGAGTAAACGATACCAAAAGGCTTTGGTCCCAGACTCGTTTTTGTCCAAGTCCTTTAACAGGAGCAGACTGCTGCAGCATGCTAATCAAACGGACTTTACATAAGAATATGGTCCTGCTGCAGCACAGTCTTACACGGAGTAAATTTCACAGGCAAAGTCAGCCAAGTTTGAACAAAAAGTGATATCTTAGTCAAATTTATAAAACATATGAGTCTGTTGTGAAAATGTGCAACAGAATGAAGCAACAAATGGTCCTCGATTGTTTTCCGTGAGAACGTCCCCATCCGTCGGCCTTCGTGTTTAACTCACAGACAGATGCTTTGTTTACTTGCAGAGCTGCTCTGGGCTGCAGACGGCCGGACCGTCGCTGCTCATATTAAGAAACTGGAGGCTAAACGGCTCCCGTCAGCATTCCTGTGACTGTCAGCCCCAAGCCATGAGCATACATTTACACATCGTGGGGTTTTGTATTCAAAACAAAAATAAACATGCAGTTTGGGAGGAGGAGCAACTGGAGAACATAACGGTCTTTGTCCACAGGAATTCTGCACCAACAGAACATATCTTACATTTACTAGATATTCAGCATTATATAAAAATAATCTGATGAGTCGAGTAGCATGGCTCTGTAACGCTCGCCAGTCCTTTACATAGAGTCACTTATAAACCTGCTTGGATTTCAGGCTTGTTCAATAATCTATAGACCCACATGAATTTTACAACTTAAAAGAACAATATTACTAAAAATAAATGTGCTTTAGGATAACATGAAAACAGCTATCAACAATGGGTCTAACTTGCTATTGGTGCATGACGTATTACTAAACAATAAGAGGATAAAAAAAAAAAAAAGTTTGGCATCAATAGTGAAACACAGACGTCCAAATACAGAAAATCCAAGACGAAAGATGCCATAAGTCTTTATCTTCACTTCAAGTCATTTTGGAGTGGACTTTCATCTGCCACTGTAATCTCTGCAGTACCTCTTTCAGTAAATAAAAAGCAGCGGCCAACAAGCTGGCGGCAGCATGGACGACTATTTGTGAGGCCTCTGTCTTGCCAGCCGATTCATGAAGCAGCAGGTTACCGTTGCGATGATGACGATGCCGACAAACAAGGCCGATGAGACTCCAACCACCAGAGGGATGAGGAGGAGGTCGGCAGCTGGAGAAACAGAGGAACAAAGGAGAAAAATTCCTCTGTAAACTGATCCGTGGAAAGAAATTCCTCTGTAAACTGATCCGTGGAAAGATATCTACATGTTTTAGTTCTGTTTTTCACTTGGCATATTTAGAGTTTGTGATCGTGCAGAGTTTTAATCTTAAAAGGTAAAGTGTGTAAATAATTTTAATTATCAAAAATCAAGTATTGCTTTTTTAAATATATATTCTGGCAAAACCTAATAACCTCACATTAAAAATGAAAGCGTTCTCATAACTTGGAATTTGTAGTTTATAAATATATAGATGCGGATGCACCCACTGGGAGGCGCCATGTCGCATCGCTATTTCTGATTTCAGAAGCCGAAAGGGGCCAAACTTGTCAGCCTTACGCGGTTTCCCTGTCTGTCTTCTATGTGAAGACGTGCTGTCGGTGGTGGAGGAGTATAAAACAAGCAAAGACGACTGTAGATCATTCTATTTGCTGTTTTCTGTTGAAATAGAGGACCATCCATACTCTTTCCCCAGCGAGAGGGAAGAGAAAGTAACCAAAAAAAGAAAAAGAAGTCACCAACGGGAGAAAATGAGAGGCTATATCGGCTATCATTACCAGGTTCTTGATAGAGGAGGGATTTAAAATGGATGCGGAAGTTGCAGGTTTTCTGCTGGACAGCTAAGTTAATTCAATGTAACAGTGAATTTCATTTTGGCTTTATGTTAGATCTACTGTAGAGTAGCAACTACTCTCTCCGTGTACGCGGAGGGATACCAGCCGGCCAGCTCACGGTCTGTAGTGCAACAGCAAGACCGGGTCTATATTAGACCCCAAATAAGCGACTGCACGTTCAGAAACAAGCCTAAAAAACATGACTAACAGAATTTATAAGCAACTTCAGAAAAAAAACAGGCGTACTTGACAACAGTTCCAAAAACCATTTCAGACGATGACTGTAGCTATTAGCTATGAGCAGTAGCCAGTGTGAAAATCTTACACTCTGGGGCTTTAAGGAACCAGATCTTATTGGTGATCTGTTGCACTAAACTTTAAGGAACTTCATTCAGGAGCTTAGAACATAGATTTATTCTGCTTTTTTTGTCATAAATGTTTCAGATCACCAAACTAATTTTAAAAAGGGAAGAAAATACAAATGCAATTTTCAAATCATGACTTCATTTACCAGAGGGGAAAACTCTATCCAAACAAACCAAATCCAGACGCTATGAGAAGAAGCAATTGCCCTTAAACCTAAATACTGGTGGTAACACCGTTGGCAGCAACGACTGGCATCAAGCTTTAATGATAAAAAGCAATGGAGTTTTTACAAAACTGAGGAGGAATTATTGTCCACTCTTCTTTGCAGAATTGTTTTCATGCAGCCGTATGGGAGGTTTTTCAAGCAGATTCAAAGACTCACCTCGATATGAGGAGTGGAGAACAGATCAAGGCTGGATGTAATTGACACAGAATGTGCAGCTGATGCATAAGGGCAATGCATGAAATGAACACTGGCTTTTTTCCAAGTTAGGATTACAGAGTTGCTATTTTTGACTAAATCTAACATAAATCTACTTACCCTTCTAGCCCCCAACATTTTTTTGCACTGCTCAGAAGTCAATATATTAATGTTGCACCAAGCAGTGACCACATTTTAGCAAGTAACTGAAAAAATTAATCGGTCTTTGGAAGAATGGGGCTCTTACCTCTGGCATACAGGTAAACAGTCACTAAATTTGACTCTGCTTTAGCCCCGGTGTTGTACCAGCCTCCATGCTGGTCCTGCCCCCACACTTCTGCATGACACCGATACATGCCCTGGTCCTCCACTGTTGCCATGTGGATCCTCAGTCTGTAGCTGTCGGCAGACAGCCGGTCGACGCTGACCTCACTCTTGTTGGCGTGGATTTTTGCAATGCCGTTGTACATCAGAGTAGCAACGAGTCTGGGTTCTGTTATAGCGCCAAAGTCCAACGGAACGCCACCCGTGTTCCTTGTGATGTCTGGTTCAGGAATCAGCCAACGCAGCCATTGCACCTGAACCTGCACTGGACCTGTTGTTGTCACAGTGGCGTTGCAGATTAGGCTGACGGTGTTGCCTCGTTTCAGCAGGGGGCCACGGGGGAGCCGAGCCACAGCTGAAACCAAAACATCTGTGGACAAAACAACATTGATCAATTTTTTTTAATTAGTATTTTGTCTTTTTCGTTTAACCTCAATTAATGCAAAGAGAACCAACCCAAACCAATTAATTTTTGGAAGTTTAAGAATAAAAATAATATTTTCAAAGTATTAAAAGTTCTTAAAGGAGCAATATGCGAAATTTCATATTTTTTTTGCATAGAAAGACATAAAAATATATTTTTGTGAAGATCTAAATGTATCTTTTCAGATGGACTACGGTTAAACGTCACACACCATCTCTTTGTGTCCAGTCTCTTGTTTACAAAGCCAGGCCGGCCGCACGTACACGTACGTGCACTTGTACAGCTGCCACTCAGGGCTTAGCCACTCCCTGCCCATTAAATGCCACCGCCAGGCACAAAATGGCGGAGAGCATGCCCAATGGATCAAAACGTTCTCCTACTAACAGCATTATAAAGTTATGAGTTACTTACTTTTTTACTAGACATGTTCCTCCAAAAGGTGATGCTGTTTTGCTTTGGATTTATCCTTTGCAAATATGCACATAGGAGCAGATGGGTGAGAAGGGGAAATGGGTGCAAAGTGCTGGAGCGAGGTAGAGAGAGGCGTGGCTTGATACACATCTTGTTTTGGTCTACAGACAGTGCCTAGTGGTGAAAAGTTGAGTATTGCTCCTTTAAATTTAAGCCCAGGTCATTATAGCTTAGAAGATTGTAATCCAGCCTCAGTAAGACATATATAATACAAAGCAAGTCCTACCATGTTGCTGAAAGGAACAAGACTAAATATGGAAATACTGTAAGTGTAACAAGCTTCTTAAGAAAGAATGACAACAACAAACAGCTCACGCTGTAACACTTCAAAACATACCTTACAGTGCATTTTATTTATTCTAACTTGGTTCTAGCTCCTAAACAATTCAGTCAAGTTCAAAGTCATTTATTTAGGCCATGACTGTGAGAAAGAACCAGATTTTCAGTGGATAACAGGACATTTAACATATTTACTTTTAGTTATGTGGCTCCTCTCCTTTTTGATGAAGCTTATAGGTGGAATGGCTTAGGGTATCCTGAGCCATCTCTGTAGTTGCAACAGCTCCATTACCTCTACCATGTAAACAGTATAAACGAGCAAGCTCAAAGTTGCTGATAATAAGCAGACATGGCAACACAGCAGGAGGCCTGGAACACAACAGTGCTGAGCGTTTCATGAGGACTCTTTTCCCCTCTGTTAACAAACGTGCAATAAATCATGACTTTTTGGGTTACTTGTTGTTGTAACATCAATAATATCTATTTTTATATTTAATGTGCACTATTTTTGCATTGAACAGCATAAATAAAAATCAGTTTCACCATTGCTGTGTAGAAACATGTTTTCCCATGCTGGATAAATGTCCCTCAGGGACTGCCATAGTGCATGCACTAGGCACTAGGCAGTAAATGTTTTGTCCGGAAGTGTTGGAAAAATAAAAGAGTCCCCTTAGCCACGCAGCGACCCAAAAGCCCAGCTCCAAGTGCACTCTCTTTCCACCTCATGCATTGTCAGTGTCGTGTTGGTAACAAACCCAGAAAGCTTGGTTACACTACTGAGTCAAGGGTTGGAGTCACACAGCAGCACACCGTTTACAGAAATAAAAAACACAGATACCGGCATCTTTGTTTTTGAGCAATGGGAGCCGACCAACTCATAACAAGGAGAAGAAAGATAAGAAGAAAACAGCACAGCTATCATTGTCTGATGACTATTTTTGTGGAGAAGTCTGTGTGGATGGTGTATTGAGAGTCAAGACAGTAGCTATGTTTACATGGACAAAAGTAATTGAAATAAAGGGCCGATCGGAATAAAAATGCATCACGTAATCAAGCCAATCGGAATATTCTGATCTGATTAAGCTCAGTCGGAATGAAATTGTAATCAGAATAAGAGGGGTCGGTTTATGCCGATTGGCAATCTGATCAGCATGCATGTAAACGCTTGTCAGGCTCAAGTTATTCCAAATGTGGCAAACTGACCCGGGTGCGCATGTGCGCCCAATGTAAACGTGACGTATTTCCACGTTGGTGAAATGGGGGAAATACGTCGGGAACCAAACCCATCAGGGCTCCTGATAAAAGCTTTCTATTTGCAAAATTAAAAGAGCTCAAAAGTGTTATTTATTCTGTAACCTTTTAGTAATTAGAAGCTGGTGAAAGTCCAGCCTAGGTGCATGGAAGACAAACTCGTATAATACTGCTGTTTAATATTTTTTGTTGTTCAGCAAAGACAGAAGTCCTTCTTCTTCTCTGTCTTTTTTTAGGGAAATTTGATAACTGCACATGTTAGTGGTTCTATTCTGAATAAAGCCAGGTGCATATACACATGCATTTATGATCGCATTAATTAATTGTGTGCCCATATAAACGGTTCTTTTTTGTTTTTTTAATCTGAATAATGCGATTGTGAAATTTTATGCATGTAGACATAGCTAGTGACGTAAGTGCCGGATGCATATCTTGTTATTATACATATAGTAATCGAAACCCAACAAATGGAATCGAAATGGATTTAAAAAGTTTCTAAACTTAGCGTGTCCGATGACGCGATGAATGAATAGTTAGCTTTGCGGTTTAGCGTGACTGTGCCAAACACTGGACATAATGACCACTTTCCCTCACTTTGCAACATTCTCCTACTACTCTCCAATATTGTGTTAGTTTTTGTTATTTCAACTTTTAACCTTATGTTCTCTCTCTGTGATTTCTCTCCATTGTAGTCACATCTGGCAGTGTTTAGCTGCGACATCTTCCTGGATGGGGGTATCGGCTGGGCTACTGCTGCCAACAGCTTCATGTTCTTCTTCTATAAGTTATATAGATACATTTGGCCCTGTCTTTCAGTGTTTAACCCGGTTTCTTTTGTAGACATAGCTATTGGCTGTGCTTTTACAACAACTAAATGTAGGTCCTCTCTTTCACCCTGGCTCAGAGCTCATCTGCTTTGCTGTGTTTTTCTCCTAGATGAACCCACTAAAGGAGCTACTACTACCATTACCCTTTGACTTTTCTCTCACATAGAAAGTACTCCTGGATCAGTGTTCCTGGGTTCTTTTTGAGTGTCTACTCTGTCTATCCAAACCCCCAGATGGTCAAGGCGGATGGCCGTTTACACTTAGCCTGGTTCTGCTGGAGTGTCTTCCTATTAAAGGGGAGTTTTACTTTCCACTGTTGCTACAAACATGGTATGAGGGATTGCTGCAAAGTCAACGGCAAAATGCAAGGGACTGTCCACTCTGGTTGCATGTTAACCCAGGAAGAGTAAATGTTTGTCATGGGGCAGGCTGCATTTGGAAATGTTGACAGCCTTTTAGATCTCACAAAGTTATGGTAAGGGTCTGTATTCTCTAAGAAAAACACAACGAGATGGCCGTTTTAGTAATAATAGATGTGCTAATTGCTAATTAAGGATGCTAAAGCCAGTTTAAAATGTCAACTCTGGAAGCTTTTTGACAATCATCAATAGTTGTTCCGTGACTGCTCTCGCACACAAATTACCTCGTATCTGCTTCTAACATAAATAATTAATGACTGCTGACAACAGGAAAACTACAAAAGAGGATTTTGATGCTCTTTTTCTATTATGGCTCTTTTGTTCAATTCAAAACAGAAGTTCTGCCTTCAATAGATAATGTGCCTAAAAATGACAGGATGAAAAGCTCAATTCAATCTGAATGTTACAGGGCAAAAAAAGTAATTAGGAAAGGCCTATTAATGATCTGACAACTTTATTTTGTCTAACTCACCTTTGGTCTTCAAGTTAACAACGACTCCCTCTGATCTCTGGGTGAGCGTTGCAGGCGTTGAAGGGCTGGGGTTTTTCCTGCCAGCATATACACTCACCACACATCGATACACCCCTGAGTCGGCAGGTCGGGCCGAGAAGAGCTTTAGTGAGTACTTTCCCTCAGATACTTTCTCCATTGAGCCACCACTGGCTCTGCTGAGGTCATCTCCCCAGCTTACAATACCATCCGGGCTCATTCGAGCCACTTCAACCTTGACAAAGTACAGCAAGTCGCAAATCACAAACAAATATCATGTAATTTCAACCAATTGATTGAGAAATAATTTTATAGACTGAGATTCTACAATATAATGATAAGTTCTTCAATATAATAGAAAAGAAACTAAACTGCAATTAATAAAACATCTCTATACATCCTTACAGAAAAGGGAGTAAAATGAAAATGGCAGTACCTCTACTCCTCCGGTTCCAACTTCATCTCTGCCGACAGATCCCCTTTTCATCCACTGCACCAGCAGACCTGAGTTCACTTCAGATGCCAGCCCCAACACCTCACAGGTCAGTATGAGAGGGGACCCAACCTGAAGGGTTACCTCCCCCTTGGGCGAGGATGCTACACCCAGAGACTCCGCTTG
This sequence comes from Fundulus diaphanus, assembly GCA_037039145.1. NCBI lineage: Eukaryota > Metazoa > Chordata > Actinopteri > Cyprinodontiformes > Fundulidae > Fundulus > Fundulus diaphanus. Next base: position 17,812,562 of record CM073126.1, read on the forward strand.
AGAGAGACAGAGAAAGATTTGCAAACCATTAATTACAAGAAACTCTTGAGTGCAATAACACAAATAGGCTCTTAGATTGTGGTGATTCACATCTGAACAGGAAGTGAGATACTGCAAGTAGCAGTTCCCTGAAAGCTAGAGTGGCTCCACGGATTTGTCTTCCCTTTACTGCGCTGCATACCACAGATTGATCATTTTAAAATCAGGGAAACATAATTGCGTGAAACCAGAACATACGTAAATATCAAAAAGGAGCATTTTAATTAAAAAACAAATTACAGTGTCTTGCAAAATAGTTCACCCCGTTAATCTTTTGCCTATTTTGTCACATCCCAACTTGTAACTACCAAATTACCAAGAGGCATCACACCATGAAGACCAATGAGCTCTCAAAACAAGTCAGGGACAAAGTTGTTGAGAAATACAAGCCAGGGCGGGGTTATAAAAAAAAAACAAATCTTGGGAAGATTGGCCAGAAAAAAAACATTACTTAGTGTTAAAAACAAGAAGACACATACGAGACTAAAGTTAAACTTTTCGGTCACCAAGGAAAATGCTATACCTGGCGCAAACCGAACACACCCCAAGAACGCCATCCCCACAGTGAAACATGGTGGTTGAAGCATCATACTGTGGGCTGTTTTTCAGGAGCAGGGACCGAGTCGAGAGAAAGGTGGATAGTGATAAATGCAGAGATACTCCTGAGCAGAAGCCGTCAGTCTGCCTGTGATTAGCGACTGGGAAGAAAGTTCATCTTCCTGCTAAAGCGACACTTAAATTACATTTAAATGTGTTGAAATAGCCTAGTCAAAGTCCAGACCTCAATCCAATCCAGAAGCCATCCAACAAGAAGGAGCTTTAACAGTTTTGTCTTGAGGAATGGCCACAAATCCCAGTGGCAAGACGTGGCGAGCTCATAGAAAGTTATCCAGAGCCACTTTCAGCTGGAACTGCGGCAAAATGTGGCTCTAAAAAGTACAGACTTCATGGCGGGCGGACAGGTATGCAGGACAGGTATGACGTTTTCTGTTATTTCGTCCTATTTGTTGTTTGCTTCACAGTAAAAAAAAAAAAAAAAGAAATATATTTTCTAAGTTATAGACATGTACTCTCATCAAACAATCCATTTGATTTTAACATGACCCAAAATGTAAGAAACTATAAAGGGTAAACCTTTGAAAGACATTGTAATTGGCTTCACGTTCACCTTTTTGTGTGCATAACTCCATCTTTATTCCCTCAGTTTGCATGTAAGTACAATTAACTGGTGCAACAATCATTCATCAACACTAATCCACTGTGTGTGCAAAGACTTGTTTGACAATGACTCAATGTGCCTCTAGAAAAAAAAAGACACGTTATTTATGCAAACAAAAAGAGTCCCTTGTATGGGCAGAACAACAAGAGCCAGACGATGTACAACAACAAAGGGCCTGTCAGTGAGTGGCCTTCGAAAGGAGAACAATGTATGAGCTTTAAATTTGACCTTAATCTTATCACAGAGAATGTGAGGAAATTTGCATGGTGCAAAGACATACCTGATTATCTCTTTCTGCAGCATAGCAAGTCTAAGCTAGTTTGTTTGATGTGAAATGCATCAATAAGTCTATATTTGCACCAAATTCTTACAGTGAAATTATGCTAACAGCTGACATTTAGCTTTTACATAACGAAACAGGTTAGTGTTTCATTATTACCGGATAAAAAACATGTTTGAAGAGGGATTACCCAACACAGTGGTGCTTATCTAAAAAAAAAAAATGGACATGTCAGTCTGAGAGAAAGAAAGCCATCCTCCCTGTAGGCCAAAAGAGGCCGAGGTGGGAAAAAATATAATATAATCCTTCAGAACTGCGGCAAGGCCAGAAGCAGCTATTCAGTCATACAGGCAATCGGCTATTGACTTAATAAATCCAGCTGAATAAGTAACAGGAGACCAGTGTATTTAGTCCGTCAGTCAGGGGATCTGACAGCTGGGGCAACGACGGGAGGAAAGTAATTCATAACGATTTTAAACAAGCATAATTTCTAGTCAAAAAAGGCAAGAATTTGTGTTTTTTTTTCCTGTCTGGTTAATAACCGATTAACCATAAAAGAAAAACATTTGTCACCTGAAGTTCTGATACTTTGAGAGGAAGGTACTCAATGGATTCCCTCAACCTTTTCTACATCCATGTTGTTAACAGGCTGGCGGTAATCTGAACAGAAATGTTTATACTGTTATTTAATCAGCACTCAGCTGAGGTCTCTATAACACAAACTCAGAGCGCCTAAACTCTGGAAGGAGTCCATTATAAACCTGCTTTGCTGTTTATTGGCATTCAAAACTCTTTCTGTAGCCTGGCTGATTATTCCTAGGTCTGCTTGTGAAAAAGGGGGATTAGGTTTGTTTTTTTATTTTATTCCTTCCTTCCTTCCTTCTTATGTTGCTTTAATAACTGAGCACTTTCAGTCTTTTGCTCCTATCTGTCCTCAAAACAGTACTTTTCATTAAAACTTTTCAGAATATTCTAATTAATTCTTCTTTAATTTCTGCAAAATGTCCATAAATTGTTCCTTTCTTGCTGGCAAAAAAGGCTGTACAAAATCACTGCAGTTTAATTAAGGATGTTAATGTTACATTAACTTTGCTTGAGTTATTTAAGGTACTTTTTGCAAAGTAAAATCCATCAGCAGTTGCGTTTTGTGTCTTTTGTGTTATTTGGTACCAAAATGCACGGTACAAATACACAGTACATGAGAATCGATAACGGAAGCTATTTTCTGTACTTTTGTGTGTTTATGTAGTAATAAATGTTAGTTTGAATGTAGAAATTAACCTTATTATTAAATAATTTATGAATTTTAATACCTGAATCCACAGCACAGAGTTTTTTTTATACCAAAACAACAGTTATCAGCGGCACGCAGAGTGAACGAGGTGAATGGGGGATTGAAGCTGTGTGTGAATAAAATTCAAGGAATTGTTTTAGTGCAACAGTTTCAGAGAAGAAAAAAAATATATATTAAATACATTATATGTTATCCTGCTTTGTAAATCAGAGCGGGATACATTTGCAATGAGGGAACAGAGAGGCTTTCCTCCCTGCTCTGACTGCAGGTGGGTTTCACGACAAGGCAGCAGCAGCAGCAGCAGCAGCAGCAGCAGCTGTCTGTCTGTGAGACAGCGCTTGGTGAGGTAGGAAGGTGCTCACAGCAGCACTCGCCGCTCCCCCAAGACAATGACTGCAGAACGATTATTACTTTCACGGGAAGTCAGCTATTACAGAAGAAAGTCGCTAGATTTTTCGCTAGTAGCTTTTTTGAAAAAGGTGGCTGGATGGGTCCGGAAAGTCGCCAAATATAGCAAGAAATTCTCTAAAGTGGCAGCAGTGACCAGGTACTTCCTCAGATTAGAAACATTTCCGCCGCTGGCTTTGTACTTCGCCTCATAAATATTGCAGGGAGCATAAACTGTGTCGCATTTTGAAAAGTGGAGCCATACTTTTTGCTTCCTTCACTGGACCAGACGTCATCACGCTCTCGTGCGTGTGATGCTGTGTTCATGTCCGGCATGGAAAATTGCCCACTCTTCCGCTCCTTCAGTGTCACAGTGATGCCTTTAGGTGCCAAAACACGGTAATGTTTGATTTTACGTGAATCGGTCCTCAGTAGTACCGACGGGATCCGGTCGGTGCCAATAAAAGTACAGAATTCGGTACCCATTCCTAAACATAACAATACAATTTCTTTAGTTACCTAGTTGCTGCACGGTTAAGTTGCCGATATCAAGCGTCCTCTGAGCAATCGTCTGCCACGTTCGATCGGGGTCCCGAATCCACTGCGAGGCCTCGCAGAAGTACAACCCCGCGTCATCGGGCTGCACCGCCTTCATCTTCATCACGTACAACCCCTGCCCGCCCTCTCCGTTCCTCTTCTCCAGCGTGATCTCTCCATCCTCGTAGCGCTTCTTGTAGAACCGTCCCGGAACAACCCCCAGGAGCTTGTCGATGGAGATGATCTCCCTGATGGTGCTGACCTCGGCATCGGCTCCGCTGTCCAAGCGCTCTCCTCCGCCCCGCTTTCCGAACATGATGGACAGATGGGTGAGCTGCTCCGACTGGATGCTGGATGAGCAAGTCAGAGTTAATTCAGCTCCTTCAGGAACAGGCTGGCTGGTGAGGGAGCGAATGTAGCTGATTTGGAGTGAGTCTGGAATTACTGACAAAGGGAATGAAGAAAAAAAAGTATAAGGAACTTACATTGCTTATGGTGCTATTCAGGTTTTACAATGTTTAAAGAACCAAAACAAATATATATAAACAGAACTTACTTCTTGTGTTTTCTTACTTTTGTCACTCAAATTTTTCAATCATCGTCACATTTTATTGTTACATTTGGATTATAACAAAGATAACCTACAAAATGCAATTTTCAAATGATGATTTAATTTAAAGGCAAGGCAAATTTATTTGTCTAGTGTCCTAAGTTGTAGAGGTGACGGACCAAAGCGGCAACAACACGTCGGCAGGCACATATTAGACGGATGCACTTTAATGAGAGCCTCACAAACACCACAGGGAACTCAGGAACGAAAACTGACGCCATGACAATGAAAGAGCAGATACCCGCAACCTAAACACAACTGGGATTAAACGGAAATCACCTACAACACAGGTGAGAGCAAATAACACACCAACAAACAGGTGTGACATTTAGCACACTTCAGTGACAAGAAAATTCAAGGTGCTGTGCATGAATATAACATATGAAGGGAAAAACACAGAGCAAAAGTACGTTGCAGTGGAATAATCGGCAGGTGAATAAAAGTCGGACTTAAAACTTAAATGATGTTTCAGTCAAAAGCAACTCCAAAGAAATGGGTTTCTAACCTTGATTTAAAATAACTTTGGTGACAGAAAGCTATGGGAACAACAGCTGCCACCAAGTATGATAAGTGCTCTGTCTATAAAAACACTGTGGAGATCTTTTTGGCCCACTCTTCTTTTCAGAATTGTTTTAATTCGACCACATCACAAGGTTTTAAAGAACGAACGGCCTCTTCAAGGTTATGCCAAAGCGTCTCACTTAGATTCAAGTGTAGACCTTGACAGGACCACTCCAAAACCTTCATTTTATTCAGAGGTGGACTTCCTGGTGTGCTTTTGACCATAGTCCTGCTGTATAACCCTATCTTGCTTGAGCTTAATAGCTCAGTTATGATGGGTCATCCTGGTCCAGACACAGCAAAGCACCCTCAGACCATCACACTACCACCATCATGTTTTACTGTTGCTTTGATTTTTTTTTTTCCCCCGGATATGCTGTGTTGAGCTATACCACCCAAAAACATCCCCTTTTGATTTGTCTGTACATGTCAGATTTTCATAACAGACTTGGTGGATCATCAAGATGTCTTTTTGGCCAGCAGTGGGTTTTCCCCTTGTAACTGTTCTGTTGACTCTTCTGCAATTGTACTTGTTTTTGGCCTCTTTCTTGTTGTTAGATTAAGAATTTAACTGTGGTATGCGAGAGCCGCAGGACATTACACACTGCTCTGTAATCTTTTCTGACCTCCTGGTTGAGTTTCTGCTCCAGGAGTATCAAAACAGGACTTTTTCTACACAGGGCCTGGTTGGTTAGGATAGCCATTCTCCCCTTTAACAAATGAAATAATCATTTGAAAACTGCTTTTTTTTGTAAAAAATGTAATCAGATTCTTTGCGGCCACTATTCAAATTTGTTTGCTGACATAAAACATTTAGATTTGAGCAAAAAGTGAAGAAAAAGTAGACATAAGTAAGAGGGAAAAAAAAAAATTTGTAGCACTTTAGTCCCCCTAAGCCTTTTTTAACGGGAAAGGGTAACGGCCATGTGTGGATGCAGACGTTTTGCACAAAGACCTTCACTGCCAGAAATGCGTCAATAAACCGGAATGAGGAAAGCTGCGGTGAACCAAGTCAAACCCACATTCCTATTTCTCACAAAAAACTTCACCTGGTCGATGTAAAGATTAGTTACTGCTAACATACTATCACACTGTAATCTCCAACCTGGCTTAAACGTGGCAGTTTGGTATTTTCCACTGCGTTATTCATCATTGCTAAACTTAGACTGCTGTTAAGCTATGAGGGTTGTCTATCGTTCAAAAAAAGTAAAACAAAATAAAGAAAAGTTTTATACTTTTTTTATAGCTAACTTGAAAGATTACTGGCTGGTTTTCTGGAAAGAAAAAAAATATTATTCTGGTTTAAATGAGGATCTACCTAATGTTTTATAAAAGATTATTGGTCTGATTAGATATTTTATAGTAGTGGTAGTCACTTTTACTTATTCCAAACTTCACATTTGAGAATGTGAGAATGGGATTTGCGGATCAAGAGTCCCTGGAAATCTGAGCTTGTTATCAAACATTAGCTTTCAATTCATGTGTTTTTCCTCAACCCCTATTTTTGTGAATTAATTGAATTTCTACCACCATGCCCTATTTCATTTAAATTGCATTATTTGAAACTCTCTAAATTTAACATATTTGTCGTTTATTATGTACAAGTCAAGAAATGTGTAAATAAGGCCCCACATTAAAGGAGCATAGCAAGTTCCAGAATCTTTGCACAAGTTTGCCCCCTCTGGCGACAAGTGGAATGACACCAGTGTTGTGCACGGGAAAAGAGGAAAAGCATCTGCCGCTGCGACTACAAAGCTCTTGTTTAGAGACGTACTGTGTTTTCAGGTAACAAAGTTATAAATATTGAAGTTAGCCTGTGTTCTCTCGCTAATTCACCAATGACGGCAGAGATTCAACAAAGTAGCCAGGTGAACGAAAGCGTGCAGCTTTATATTTTAAAATATTTTAATATCTGTTTCGTAAAACGTGCAGCAACAGACGTTAGGTGCATAAATAGGAGACAGCAATGTAAAATTTTATGTGTTAATATTTACTAATTTATTAAAAAGGTATAATGTTATCTTAATCAACCAACTATGCAAGCAGCTATACTATTTGACCTGCTATAAAAGGCTTATTTTGTGTCATCTACAGATTTCTGATCACGACCGAAGTATTTCAGCTGTATTGCTGATGATGACTCCTGTGCAGTTTTTCCTGTTAAAGAAGATAATAAAGAAGAGCATAATTCTAATTAGGCAAAATGTCTGCTTTACTCATTTAAATGAAGCAATAATATATGCAGCATGACAAAAACAAAAGCATTCCTTCTTCATTAAATATCAGAACAGTTGTTTTAGCAACTGATTGAAGCTCCAAATCTCAGACCAATTTAGAAACTAAAAAAAATAAATAAATCACAAAACCATTACTTTTTTTTTAAATTACTATGTTTATGAAATTCAAACTCTTTGAAGGATATTTTAGAGACGGCATAAGTTTTCTCCAGCACTTTGAAGCATATTACTCCCTTTTCTCCACCAGTCATTAAGCTGTGTACTGTTGCCGAAGGATGCAAAACCGCCTGAGCCTTTCCCCTTGATGAAAAACAAAAAGATAATAGATGTTTGGAGATTCTTCTAATAGTAGAAAACACTGACTACAACTCAATAATGTTGGTAAGGTTATTCACTCATTGGTGACGTCCTCTTAACGTCTAGTTCACTTTAGTTGGGGGTTTTATTTTTATATCAATATCATCATCATTAGACCATGAAACCAGAAAGCCTCTTTGTCCATTTCTAGTGTAACATGAGATCTACTCATTTGGCTGTTCATGGGTATTTTTGATCCTGGAAACTCAGGAAATTAATGTTTCATTTTTCAAATCAAACAATTACATTAAATGGCTTCTGTTGGAGTCACAAATGAACTTGCAATGAAAGACTAGGTTGAGTTTTAAAGCCAGCAACTTTGCAAAACAGTCACAGAAATTTGCATTTGTTGGTCTTACCTTTGACAACAGCTGACCCGCTGTAATTTCCCTGGTAGGTGCTGTCCGTGCTGGGTGTGTAACACTCATATTTCCCCTGGTCTTCGGCCCGAAGCCTTTGGATCACCAGTCGAACCGTATCCCCCGAATCCCTCTCCACCCTCACCTCCCCGTTCCTCACTCTGGCCTGGAATGGGGCGTACGGGAATCCTTTGTCCCTGGTGGACACCACGCCCATCTGCCTTCCGCCAGCACCATCCCTGTACAGGAACCACTCGAACTCTTGGGTCCGCGGGCCCTCGTATCCGGACACGTGACATGGCAGCGAGAGGCGGAACCCGGCGACACGGAAAAGGGGTCCACTGGGAAGCGTCACGTCACGGCACACAACATACTGGAGCACTGTGATAAATAAAGGAAGAGAAAAAGACTTATGTAAACTTTAGTGAATCGTAGTTGTACCAAACAACATCTGGAGCTGGTGACTGATTAACAAGTAAATTATAAATTAAGACGGTGTGAAGAAGAACGTTGAATGTTTCTACTCTTGTTGAGCTTCCTAAGAATGCGATTAATCTAAAATCAGACAACAGCTCTTTTTAAAATGTATTAAAATCTGAGTAAATTGTTCTCTAAACAGAAAAACAGACTCAGTTAACAGATTTGCTTTACTGTAGGTCACTGTGTACAAGTTCTTTAGAAGTTCTCATGTAATTAGCTTGAGCAATGCATATTAACAACTGCATACAAATATATATAATTATTTTATTATAAAAAAGCTTTGGCTACTAAGATATAAAAAAACAACTTTTTAGAGAAATAGGGCCGATCACATGCAGAATTTAATGAGGTTTATTTGATATCTTTGTGTTGGATATTTTGCACATAACTGAGTGAGAGGGGTTTACTCTGGCACAAGGGACAGAGAAATAAACTGTCCATGGTGTCTGTTTAATAAACATCTGGCATCTTTGCTAGCAGAAATATTCAGCAGGGGTGCCTCAGGGCTTATAGTTTTCCCTCTGAGCCTCTATGTCTGGCTTTTAAAATAAAACACCCTTCTCTAAAAAGGTTCCAGTCAAAGATTAATCTGTTCTCTTTTAATACTGTGATTTTCAGAGTCTAAGGACAATAGACTACACTTTCTGGGGCTCCAGTTTCCCTTTTCAAAAAGGAAGTCAACAGCAAAACCTGAACCTGACATTTACACAGTCGAGTTAAAATGGTCAGAAAAAGAGAAAACATCCAGTGAGTGGTAGCTGTGTGGATGAAAATGCCTTGTTGATGTCAAAAGTCAGAAGGATTGGGCAGACTGGTTTTAGATGATACGAAGGCAACAGAAGCTCACATAATCCCTTTTTACGACAAAACTATCCAGAATCCCATCTTTAAACTTTAAAACTCCTGCACCCATATTCACAAAGGATCCTAAGACTAAAAGCAGCTCTTAGTGACGTCATTTTTGGAAAAATCTTAAAATTTCCCGAATTCTAAGAACTTTCTTAGAATTTTACCCCAGTAAGCTAAAAGTTATTCACAAAGCATCTTAGGCCTTAAGAGAGCTCCTAAAGTGAGAAAATGTTAGGAGTAGCGAGGAGGACTTTTAGTGAGACTTAGAGTGTCTTAAAGAGGGAAGATGGTGGAAACAGAGAGAGCTGATTGGCTGATCCACCACCTAAACAGTAGAGGAAATGAGCACATAAACTTCTTTAACAACCATACAATTATTAATATGTAGATAAGACATACTTTGTCGTCCCCATAGAGCTAAATTAATTAGTTTCAGCGGCCCGACGGGTTATTGCATGATAATGTCAGTAGCCTAAATGGTCATGTAGAAGTCTGCTTATGTGATGCCATCACCTCTCTTTTGATTGCTGCGGGGCTTCTCACTTTTCAGGCTGGTGAGAAAAAGATGCATTGAATCTGCGGCAACCCGCTTCAAAGTCAGTTTATTTGCGCAAGGACAAATTTGCCTTTCAACACTCCTGTATTCTCCTCTCAGAGTTGTGCAAACAGATGTGCTGCTGTCCAGCTCGGTTTTTCCACCCTTTTTACCTCCATTTAATGTCGGTCGCTTTGCCAAATACAAGCAGGCAGTCTCAGTAAAACTCTGACAGGTGAGTGTGCATGAATATCAAATAGATAAAGTAGTAAAGCGACTAGCGAGTAAACAACAATAAACAGATCAAAATAATCATGAGGATGTAAATAAGGTGCGTTCAAACATTTTGATGCAGTGTGACAATTAATTTAGCTAAATTTCATCATGTCACACATTTCTTAATCCAGTCTAATTGGTTAATTTCTCTCCTTTGATAACTAGGAGCGCATTTGTGTTGTTTTTTTCCCCCTGAACTATCAACCAATCACAGCACTTGAAAGACAGCGTCACACCTAGCAACGGTGTCCTCCACTCCTCCTCACTAAGATAAAAAAGTCTGTAATTTCCTTACTCAGAGTCGCTCTCAGCAGCGGTCTGAATCACTCTTAAGCTGAGACTCCTAGGTAGGAGCTTTTAGGCTAAGATAGGAGCTCTCTGAGAGGACTGAGAATCTTTGTGAATACGGGCACAGAGGACCACAATGGGTGCCGCTCCTGTCAGCTAAGAACAGGAAACCGAGGCTACAATATGTACAGTCTCACCAAAACCTGACAATATCAGATATAAATATGTTGCGTGGTCGGAGGAGCCTTGATATGAGCTGGAACATCCAGATGATAGGGTCAGAATTTGGCCATGAAACCCTCCTGCCTTGTATCAACGGTTCACGCTTGTGGTGGTGTAATGGTGTGGCGAATATGTTCTTGGCACACTTTGGGCCTATTAGTACGCAGCATCATTTAAACACCTCAGCCAGCATGAGTGTCGTTGTCGGTCATGTCCAGCCCTTCATGGCGAGTGACATGTAACTGCGTAGATACCATCAGAAAGATCAAATAACCCCAAACAGGGTTCTTGAATGTAGCAGGTTTAATGTACTCAATGGCCTTAAAAGACACCAGATTCTTGGAAGAACGGGAGATTCAGGTAGCCTAGTTTGTTGTTGTTTTTTTCCTTCTTTTGCATTGCAAATAATTGTGTGTAACTGTCTGTGTGTGTGCCACTGTCACACCCAAATTTCCCCACTGTGGGACAATAAAGGAAATCTTATCGTAAATTGCACATTTAAAAACAGACGAGTCTGACTAAAGAGCTTCACCGTCAACCTAAATCAAGTAAATTAAGCAAAACTATGACATCCAACAACCTTGGTTTACAAGTTACAATTAATATCAGTAGAAAGGCAATACAAAACAGGCTAAGAACACAACAAGATAAAAATATACAGTATATCTAGAAAAATATAAAGCACCATTAAAAATAATAACATTTAAAAAAGATTAGTTTTAAGCAGCAATTTAAAGTATCTAATAGTCTGAACACTGTATTCATGACTTAGTAACGCTTTCCATAATTTTGGAGCAGCTAAACGCTATAACATTTATATTTCAATCTGAATCTTGGAACATCTAAGAAAACGTCTGTTTCACTGAAGCGCTGTTACTGGGATATATGCTGAGCAAATTAATTAAATAAGAAGGGGCTAAACCTCTCTAATAAGATTTTAAAATCGATCCTGAAACAGGCAGCTAGAGAGGAGACAAGGCAGGAGTAATGTGCTCAGGCTTATTAGCTCAAGTTTAACGATACATTGCAGTGTTCTGTATGGTCTGTAGATTATATCTCATTGGTCTAGTGGTGACAAAATAAAAGCATGAATATTTCCTTCTAAGTCTTTCACAGTTACATATAGTGTATCCTTGGTAATAATGCTCAGTTTGAATCTTGACTTTCTTTTTGCAGCTTGAGAGAGATGCCAAGCATTACATACAAGTTCCTTACAATAATAATAATGGCTGTAAAGAGCCAAAAAGAGCCAAGACAAAAGGGAGAACTCTTAAATGATTTGGTTTTTGAAAAGCCAATTACTTAAATTGTTTCATTGACATTCAGACAGTTCAAATTCAGTCCAAGATACAGCAGTGAACCCCAGATAGAGCCCCGAGGAAGCCCAAAATTGAGAGGACTCAAGAAGCAGAAGTAGAAACTTACTTTTTTTTAACTTGTTCATAATACATGTTCCCGTTGTAACAACAAAATATTGTCCAATATCCATAGCAGAGAGCCTAAAGTCTCCTAAAACAGCAGAACAAGTTAAGATAATGTCAATAAAAATGGCTTTCTCAAGCCAGTAGCCTGCTTTTAAGCCAGAGTGGAATGTCATTTTTGGCAACTAAAACTCTCTAAAGTTAAAATTTAAAATATTTAAAAAAATACTTGGAAACTTTGAGTTTCATATTGGTTTGAAATTTCACAGCACTGTTGCATAAAGGCTTTGCTGAAAAACAGCCTGTTGAGAATCAAATGCAAACAGAAACAAGAGTCCTCAAAACAACAGTGTCAACTGCATCTTTAAGAAGAGGAGCAGTTGCTGGTGAAGATTCTCAGTCATCCAGGTCATGGTCATGATTTCATTTGTTGATCAAACTGTGCTATTGTTGGCTGCTGTAAACGAAGAGTCTGAAGTTTCCCTCTCTGTCTGCAGATAACAGCTGCTCAAGCCTTGAGTTTAGGAGCCTTATATGGCGAAATGACTCAGGTTAGTGGCATAAAACGGAAAACTGCAAAACTGAAAATTATTTAAAAGAAAAAAATCAGGAACGTTCCAAGGGAATAACCTTTAAAAGATCTAACGGCTAAAGAAACAGAGAGACATTTTAAAGCTCATAACAAGCTCTGGACGCTTGAAAGCAAAACAAAACAGAAAGACGTCAGAGAAGTTCCCACTGGTTCCAAATCATGATCCTCTAATATGACAATATAACATTAACCAAAAAAAAAAAAAAAAAAAGAGAAACAAAAGGTAACAGATTTTATAGTAGACAATGTTGTTCCTTATATTCTGGGTCAAATAAAGCAACCTAAATAGGCAGATAAAATGTTAATGTAATGTAGTATTTGACTAAACAGAATCTAATATTACTTTCTCTGGAACTAAAGAGAGTCCTAGAACAGGTCTGAAAAGGACACCAACTCTGCAAAGTCTGTTGAACATAGAAGGATAATGAAATTAAAAGCAACATCCACAGGTTAGATCATCCATGATGTTAACTTAATAGCAGTGCAGGTACTGATTTGCCCTGAAAGCAAGCGGTAAGACAGCTTTTCTGACCCCGTGTCTTATTCCAAGTTAGTGCTAACGAGTTTCTGTCGTATGAGACTGCAAGTATCTGCCGTTCCCCTCTGACCAACCCTCCATAACACCGTTTACTACCTGAAACGCTCGAAAGACAAGGTGAGGCGGTTGTAACATTCCTATCTGCTGTTTATGTGGGTCTGCGTACAGCACTGAAACAACTGGATCTTTCTCATAAGCAAGCACACCAGCCTGATGACAACACACACACACACACACACACACACAAACCCACATAGATAATGACATGGCAGACTAGAGAGGCTTAAGCGGATCAAGCCCTAATTAACATTGGACTCAGTCTGATAGGGCTAGGGGACACCATAGCTGGTCACAATACTCAGTGCTGTATGGATTAGACCTCATGCAACAAGGGGGCTGGGGGGCAATTTCTGAACCAAAATAAACACAATGGGTGTTGCACCTCCCGATCTAAATGCCCACATAAAGAACGCACGCCCTGCCTCTAACTGCATGCGAGCATGGAGATAAGACGCGCGGAAACCCTACTCACATCCCTGTCCAGATCTGCAGGTTATACTACTTTTTATTTAATGCAAGCAGCAGAAACGTGTACCTCTTCCTACACGGATTGCATGCCCTGCTTTTCTGGATCTACAGCAAAGCTCATTTGTTCTCTTTGAAAGACCTGTTCAGGATATCGCAGGAGCACGATTCAGAAATAAAACAGGATCTAAAAGACGATGAGAAACTGCAACTCGGCGTGCCACTCCAGCGGCAGACGACAGGCCCTGCGGAGGACAGTGAGGGGAGCTGAGATGGTCGATGGAGGTATCAACTACCCCCTCAGTCAACTTTTTAGACTGCTGCCATCGGGAAAACGTTGCATCAATTTCAAAGCTGCTACATTATTATATGACTACCTTTTAGGTTTTTAACCTTTGAATTATTTGTTAACACAAAATGGGTCTGATTTTGCTGTATTCCATTAACCGCACAATGTAATCATAGCAATTTGATTGGATCTAAAACAGCCCAGTTGAGACACGGCGGCAAATACAATACATGGTCTGGATAACAAAATTAATCAGTCAAGCGATCAAACAGTGACCCGTGTAGATAAAATCTCAATGGTCAGCTGTTCCTGAAATGAAAGGTGGATTTAAAAATAACAAAAAAAAACACCTGTAGTCTACATCCTGTTGTAGCAGTGGACCATTTCAGACAGTGAAGAAGTTTGCAAGGTAAACATGACCAAGTGCACAGTGGGTGTGATCCTGACTCTTACAGGGAGAGTTAATTATTTATAATGAATTTTTTTTTAAAAAACACACACATTAGAATAAACCTGTAATCTGCTGCATACAACATGTAAATAAAATGGAGTTATTTAGTGAGCCGTCTCTTTCTGTGACAGATGGTGAGGCGGTGGAGACAGAGCAAGAAAACAGACGCTGGATGGACTTACCCGAGTGCACAAACACCAATAATGCTGTTTTCATCTTGGGCGCTATCGTGGTCCTCATCTTTTCCCCCCCTCCTGAACTCCAGATGGATTATGTTGGTCTAGATCTCTCTCTCCTCGTTCCTCCGCCCGTTCACCGCCGATCATAGTTCACACCGAAACTGCAGTGGAGTACATAAAAAATTATAATAATAATACATGAATTATTGCGATACGAGTACACAAAGAACCACAAACAACTGGAAGATAAAGAAGCCGAATGAATGGAAACGCAGGACTACGTGTGCAAACCTCCAAAATGATTGATCCTGTTTGCCCTGCACCACCTCCATCAGCGACGTCGACTACTCCGCAGCATGTTTTCAGGTCACGCCGCCTGGACGTCCATTCTTACCGTGGGAGACCGTCTGCCCACCACAGGGGGCTGAGCTGCGCGCTGGTACGTGTGCGTTTGAAGGGGAGGGGGAGGGGCTGGCCACAAAAAGAGGTGGAGCCTAAAGGAATTAGAGAAAAAAAAAGAAGCAGGTCAGTCGCTATTGGTCACTAAAGGGACGGTGACGTTCGAAACCAATCACAGTGGAGTTTGGAGAACAGGGGGGGAGGGGGGGGGGGGAAATTAAGACAAACGGTAAAGCCATGACGAACCACAAGGGGGCGACAAAGACAGACATAAGAAATGCGTTACCAACAAAGAGGTATCGTTTACTAAAGGTGAAAAATCAAACCGTTCAAGCATTGAGAAGGGTCAATTATTGCCCCGGGGATCAGGAATAAAAAGGAAACTATATCTGTCAATATTTCATATAAAATGAAAATGGAAGAAACAACATAACGAATAATACAGTATAAGTACTGTCTTGTCCAAAGGTTTTGAGACTTACACAAATCTTTATTTCTACTACCTTTGACTCTACTGCTTCAATGTTTATGGTGGAAATCTGCATTGTGGCCCGTTGCTATGAAGAGTGAGCTAACTGAACTTCAAAGTTAATTAAAGTTCAGGTGCAAACACAAACCTCATTTGCACTGGATTTTTAGCACATATCAATGAGCTCAGGGGAATGAAGCTTCAATGTCGTTCCGCTGAATTTACAAAAAGCAGAGCGGTTGTTTTAAATGCGAATTGTGTCCAAAATCGTTCTCTTGTCAGTTGCGGTTCCCTCTAAGTAGGCATGTGTTATCATCATCTTTTTGCATCAAAAAGCTTCACAGGAAAGGGTGCTCCTCAAGAAGTTCAGGGAAAGGAGTTCATCTGTAAAGCTTCAGGTCACCCAAGGGAGTCTAATAAGAGCCAGAACCATCTTCTAAAGGGGATTTAGCTAAGGCCATGGTTACCAGTGCAGAGCTTGCTCAGGAATAGCAGCAGATAAGTGGAGACAAAGACTTTTTTAACTCTGGCCCGGTGTCAAGAAGCACAGCAAAGAGCCAACTTCTCTCCAAGATAGTCATCAGTAACAGTCTGAAATCCAGCAGAAATATCAGCACAGAACTGACTTTGGAATGTGCCTTGAGATGACATGTTTCATGAATTGGCACTATATAAATAAAATTGAATTGAATTGAATTGAATGAATGTTAAAATCCCCCACTATAATAGCCTTGTCAGTGTTCAACACCAAATCAGATAAGAAGTCTGAGAACTGATCTAAAAACTGAGAGTAAGGGTCTGGTGGAGGATACAAAACAACAAAGAGAAGAGGTTTTATTGCTTTGCCGTTTGGATGAGAGAAACTAAGGGTTAAATGTTCAAAAGAATTGTAGTTATTAATTGGTCTGGGATTAATTAATAAATCAGACTGAAAGATGGTTGCTACACCTCCTCCTCTTCTCGTAGTTATGGGAATGTGGAAATTTAAATAATTAGAGGGAGTTGACTCATTTATACTAACGTAGTCTTCTTGTAGACATGAGACAAAATAAATAAATCTTATTATCAGAAATCAGTTCATTAACTAACAAAGTCTTTGGAGGGAAAGGCCTTATATTTAATAAATCAGATTTAATTGCTTTATTTTTTTGGTTCAAGTTGAGTCATATTGATTTTTATGAGATTTTTATGATTTGCTCCTTTTAGACCCTTTTTAATCTGTTTAGTTTTGGCTGTGGGAAAGACACCGTCTGATTGGGGTAATGGATGGGTAACAGTAGCTGCAGAGAGGTGTGTTAAACTACGGCTCTGCTTCCTGGTCTGGACCCTGGGCTATCAGCATTTTGGAGAACTAATAAATCCGGCAAGATTCCTAGAAAGAAGAGTTGTACCATCCAAAGTCGGTTGGATGCCATCTCTTCGGATCAGACCAGGTTTTCCCCAGAAAGTTCGCCAGTTAATGTAGCCCACGTCGTTTTCAGGATACGACCTAGACAACCAGCGGTTGAATGATGACATGCGGCTAAACATGTCATCACTGGTCAGATCAGGCAGGGGACCAGAGAAATTTACAGTTTTATCTGCATTCTTGTATGTAGCTGATGAAATATAGTACCTCATGCCAGGTATAGTGTTAGTCAACCACAAGATGGAGACATTCAATTGCCAAACTGGTGAGGCCTTAAGCTTTAGGTTGCAAAGAAACCTTTTCTTTTACATAAATCACATCAAATGGCTATTGTTGGATTAGGCAACCGTTTAGGAGTCATGCCATAACACAGCCAGTCAATCCAAAGTCACAGCAGTAGTTATAAAAGAGGCTTTTCTTTACATCCGCCAACATAGTTGTTTTTTTTTCTATCTTAGCTCTTAAAATATTGAAAATTGATATTTTTATGTGCAGTCTGTAATCGCAGTCATGCAAATCGTTTTTGTTTTTGAACCAATTCAGCCGTAATAAATTAGCCAGGTTGTCTATCGTCGTTATGAATGTGAATCACATTTTTCTGCATCAGAAATGGTGAGGTGTTTCTTACATTAATTAAAGTAAAAAAAAAAATTTAGCTTGGTGTGACGAGATAGTGTAACAACTTCTCACTATAAAAATGATCAAAGACACTCTGATTCAATCCTCTCAGGAGACATTCCAGCATCCTGTCCACGATTCCGTCTTTCCTCCCAATTCTTCTCTCCTCTCTCTGAGCTACATGGAAACCTGGACGACTTCACAGCGCGGCTCGGGAGCTAGTACAGAGGAAGTCATTAGGGTATTCTGGGTTAACAAGGCGGCAGGCAGGATATGCAGACTTCAGCAGGAGCACACACTGAGGGATGGCACTCATGCAGAGAAAACTTCCTCAGTCTTATGGCTTCTAATATATCACAGTTTTAACCGAGTTGGACAGCTAGAACATGATGTAGTGTGATCCGCTTCCAGGGAAGTAAAATGAACCTCAGGAAGCTGTGCTAATCTGCAGTCTGAACTACACTATTTTCATGTGAATGACTCACTAAAGGAAATACTAAAATCTATAAGTCTGCAGAGCTTTGTTCCCTAATTTTGCAATTAAACGTTGGCGTATTTTCTTCACTTCTTTTCTTCAGTAAGCCAATAATGTAATCCTTTTTTCATCCTCATGCACGTGGTTACCTAGATCCTAATGACTTTTTAGATTGAAATGTTGTTTTTATATCTTTTTTTTTTTCTTTTTGAAAAATGTTATTTTCTCATTTCAATGTAGTTTGAAACAGGTAAACATTTGTTTCTTTTCTGGTCACTGAATTTCACATGTTGTGTTTAGAAATACAATTTTATTTTATTTACACCAATAAAATAAAATATGTGTGAGAAAATGTTTGGCTAGATTTATGTTTATTTTTCGTCGTAGGCTTTTTGGTCAACTTGGAAGCAACACAGTTCAGTATCTGACTGCTGAAGATTGCAAAGCAATTGGGTGAAGCAACACACGTATGTGTTTGAAGATGTGTTTCATTGACGCTACAGGAAATCATCTGTTTTTGTTCCTTTTGGTACTGTGTTACAAACGGTTTGGTGGTTAGCGTGCATCGTAACCTTTACTTGACTTCTTTGCTGAAAACAGCTGATTGATGCTAGAAATCATTGGAACAGAGCAGGTAACGAAGACAACAGGCATGTCCTCTTTATAGAGCCTTGGAGAGTGTATTGCCTGTGAAGGTCTTTGAATGATAATATAATGCAATCCATCCAACCCTATCACACCATGCGTATCATTTTTGATACACATACAACCCTGTAAAAAACAATTAGGAGATCCTATTAAATATGCAGCTCTTTTAGGAAAAAAAAGCCACAAATCAATTTCGTACTGGAAAACAACGTGATTTGAATACAACTCCAAAAATAATTGAATTTTTCTTGATAGACAACAGGTATTAACCAATTGTTCATTTGGACTGAGGAAAATGTTTGGACACTTTTTCCCCTTTCAGCTAGTGTCTCAGCCTTTGGTTGAAATAACTTCAGCTTATCAGAATCAGAATCAGACATACTTTAATAATCCCAGGGGGAAATTGTTGTTTCAGTACAATCGCCATAGCATAAACAAAACAATGCTTGTTTTAGATGCTTCTTTTAGCCATCTAATCTCTGACATCGGGCCGAGGAAAGTTCGCACCTCTTCCCACGCCTGGCTGTGAGATTTGGGCAATTTCCTGCACGCAGAACCAATTTTAAAGTCACCCTACAGCATCTCAGTATAGATCTAGGCTCAGACACTACAGCCAGGGTGCGAGATGGCACAGTATGAGAGTATGTATGTATGGTTGTTTGTCTTGTGTGTCTCGATGTTACCTTGTGATAGACTGGTGACCTGTTCAGGGTGGACAATGAAAGCTGGAGACCAGCAACTGTGCAGGGATAAGTGGGGATTGGTGATTATATTGGTAATGATAAATGGATCATTTTGAGTCCGGCCCTAATGGATTTACTGGTATCTTTTCGTTTATTGCCATTTAGCAGGTTTTCAGTTCTGCTTCAACTTTGATTTATTTACAGATGGTCTCTGTATATAAGCTCCCTGGTTTTTGTTGCTCTTCCTGCAATTCCTTCTGTAGTTTTTCCTTATTGTTTATCATTAAAGTGCTCCGTTATTAACAGAGTCAGTCTCTGCGCTTGGGTCCTTCACTTACCCCAAACAAGGCAACGAGACACTTTGGAGTGATTAGAAGAGTCACAAGTGACTCTAAGGCCAGAAGTTGCAGAGCCCAGGCCTAAATAAGCACATAATTCACTTATCTTTCTTCTATGAAAAGTAATTATAAAACACTATCAAACAAAACAAAAACCACATGTGTCTAGGTGTCAGGAAAAACAGCACTTTATTCAATTTATTTAAGGTTTCCATGTACATTTTGCTATATGGATTTTAAACACCTTGAGTAAAAAAAAAAACTGAAGTCATGAAAGGGAAGTTTGTAAATTTTTTCTTAAAAGTTGTAAATGCTGTTTAAATGAAGCAAGGATTATTTTCTGTTGCACAAAATATATATTTTTAAGTTTGGAAAAATGTGTTAAATATACAACCATAATGTATAAAATATGATACAAGTATATGAAAAAGGTTGTTGACAAAATAAATGCATCAGCTTAATCTAACGTTTTTAATTTTGATTATTATTACTTATTTCAGGCTTTTAAGGGTTCCTTAAAGTAATATTAGCTACTATACTCGAAACAGGGTAAATACTAACCCAATAAGAAAAGTTTTTACGCTTCAAGATGGAGTATAATCCTTCATTATTTTTCCCTCTCACCTTCCTCTTTGTGCCCTCACTCCCACTCTGTCTCTTTTAAGGCCACTGCAGACTAAACTGTGACTTGGTGTGGACCATCTCTAATTACTCTGTAGTACAGTCACTATTCTCCTGTCATCGCAGGGACCTCATCATGACTGTGGACCAAATCCTGTGACTGTGTGTGGCACTGGCTCCCACTCTTTATGCATATATTCTCACCTTTTGTTCATTCATTTTGTTCCTCCTGCTCTCAGATTATTTTCATTGGCAAACTGAGTCATGGTTTCTGTCTCCCAGTGTTTGTTTCTTTCCCCACGTTTCCATCATTTCACCATGTCTCATGTCAACCACAGTTTCGGGGCATGACTCGACTGCTCCCTTGGTTTATTTCCCTCACCTATAGATACATGGCATACATAAATACAACCACCTACGAGCTGTAAATCATTTTAAATCAAGCATAAGTCAAACATATGTACCATATATAATCTGCATTTTCTCTCGCCATTTCTGTCAGCGATTTTTATGACCATGACGTTTCACCGCTTCAGTGAAGAATATCGTCACTTCTTTCTTTTTGCTTTTTTTTCCTCTTTTTTAAGTGAATTTACTGCCGGATAGATTTAATGACCTGCCCCGAGAGAGAGAGAGAGAGAGAGAGAGAGAGAGAGAGAGAGAGAGAGAGAGAGAGAGAGAGAGAGAGAGAGAGAGAGAGAGAGAGAGAGAGAGCGAGAGAGAGAGAGAGAGAGAGAGAGAGAGAGAGAGAGAGAGAGAGAGAGAGAGCACTTGGTTTTCCATGTTTTCTCTCTTTATTACAGAAAGCAGCGGCAATGTTTAGCCAGGTAATTGACCGCATCAGCTCGGCTTTGCTTTGGTTGCTGTTTTGGACTGAAGCTGTGTGAAGCTGATCTGTCACTTTTTCTTAAAACAGGAGCTTCATTGTTTTTTCAAACCTCTCTTTAAAAATGTGAAAAAGAAAACATTGAAATCCAAGACACTGGGTGTGCTGTACAAGATGGTTGAAACCAAAAGCCACGTCAGACTCTTATTTTCAATGTATTTGTTTAAATGGGATAGCACATGGTTAAGATGACAAGGTGCTTCTGTTTTTGTTTTGCTTTTGTCACACTTAAATGTTTTAGATAATGAAATTTTATCTTTTATCACTGTGTAGAGGTTTTGAAATCCAGCCACGTTGAAGGGGCCTGTTAAGGTCAGGACACAGCATGTTAACCAGATTGAAGTCTGTAGCTTTTAAAGAACATTCAGACTATTTTTGAGAGATTATGCCATGACCTCACCACAAATAAAATTAATCTACAATCTGTATACAATGAAATACCCACAGAATTGTTCCCACAGAAAAGGTAAATCATTGAAGTACATTAAAAAGAGATCTGCACCGAGTGTGGAGCCCCGGGTTACACCAGTTGATATATACATGGGAACCTGAATTAACAATCTCCAACTCTAAGAGTTCATAAACCCTGTGGAAAAACTGACATCAGGTATTTTGTCCTAAACAGTGTTGTGGTTAACAGTCTCAGATTCCTGCTATGATGTGAACGCACCCCTGACAATCCCGCGTTTGGCCAATGAACCTTCAAACTTTTCCAAGGAATGGCATGTTGCTGTTTCTGTGAAGTAGTTTGGCCTAAGAATGCATCGCATGTCAGACTCTCAGAAACTACTGTATTTCTTCAGTGTGGCACATGGTGTAGCATCCTTTCACCAGGTGGGTTGTTTTCTTTCTAGATTTGACGGCGCCGCATTATTGCAATGAGCCGTACAGTGTGTTTATTCAGTTCCATTACAGCAACAAACCGTGCATGATTCTGCATGAAGCAGACTTGGTTGGCAAACGTGTTGTATAAAAAGTATTAAACGGTTCTCTGTGGCATTTTTGGCTCACACTGAGCTAGTTTTACTGTCTGCCATGCCACAGACAGGCAGGCAGGACAAACAGAAAGCCTAATGGGCAATTTGGTGGACATAAAGAGAAAGAAAGATCTAGAGAGGAGAAGGGAAGATAAATGGGAGGGCAAGAGGAGGCCAAATGAGGAGAGGCGAGGTCTGTGAGGGGGAATTGAAAACATATGCAGTGGTCTGAGTGCCGGTCGCCCCCCTCTTCTGCAGCACCACCACCACCCTCTGCCTCATCCAGACAACCGCACACAACAAAGACTGGAGATGGGCCAGAGATGGTGTGAGGCGGAGTGCGAAGGTGATGATACATGGGCAGTGACTAGCATGTAGTATTTACGCAAGAAAAATGGCAAGCAGCAGAGGGTAAACACATGCAGATGACTGAATGGATGTCTGGCATCATGTATTGGCTTTATGTTTAGTTGTGTACACACAAAGTACCTCTGTGAAAGATTAAAACCGAATAAGACTTGTTTACATTTGAGTATGGATTGGAGAATAGTTGGACATAGACTTAAGTTAAACATCCTGTGAAATACAGTTTATTTTTTTTTAAATGTTCTTACTTATTTTAAAACAAATAATATTCACACTGACCTCAGTCACTTCTGCAGTGGTAGGCTACCAATCAACTGGATGAACTGCTCTGCCAAAGATGTTTTCCAAACGAGAGTCAAACTGGCTTGAACTGTGCGACTTTGGTGCCCAGAACCAGCCAGCAGCAGTGTGAGTCAAATGTTTTTCTCCATAATGATAAATGAACCACAGCCAAGAATGAAGATGACATAGTGTCTGGTTAGGTTTGATCAAGATGCATCATTTCAGGCACAGAGTATGGCGAACAGGCCGAGACAGCCATGCCGGTTAGCGAGCAGCTCGGGATTATAACCAAGCCAATGTGAAGACGCTTTGTCAAATCTTAAACATCATTACTTGTATTTGAACGCTGAATCTAGCAGATAGACTTAAAAACTTAGACTATCAACTTGTAATTTTGAAACTAACAGCTATTGTGTTAGCTTGAACTGAAAAAAGAACAATCAACGTGTTATTGTGTGTATTTAAGTGAATCTGGGGGAAAATCTGCAGTTCTGAAAACAAGATTCATCTTTTTTTCATTAACCGTTTTTATCAAACGTTATCAAGAAGTGAAAACAAAAGTTAAAATTTTACAAATTTAAATAGTAAAAAAGTTTTGATCTTTCTTTTATTTTGATGACTTTTTGCAGACCTTACGTTGAGATCGTCTTGCTAGAACACAACAACAAAACAATCAAGTGATTTTATCTTTTTCAAACACAGATTTTGCTGTTATTTCTGAATTTGTCGTTTTATTTCTGAAAATGTTGAAATTCTATGAAACGTTTTGCTGACAAAATATTAGAAGCTGTACATTGAAATTTTCAACAGTTTGCTCTTAAACTGTAACAGGAGAAAATGTATCCCTCATGGGCCGGTTGCTGTTATTGAGGTTTATCAAGGTTTTAAAAAGTTGCTACTTTGAACATATTTCATTATACCACTCAAATGAATACAATGACCATTTTTCTTCACCTGTATGGAGTATGGAGTCACACAGTTCTTCTGCTGCCCCTCCTGCACCTGTTGCTGAGCACCATGGGCCAGCTGGGTGAAAGGCAGGCTATTGCACTCCTTCTTCACTAATGGTGACAAAAACAATCCAGTTCAGCAGTTTGTAAATGTTTACAGTAGCAGAAATAAAAAAAAGCTAACAGTGACGACATAGAAACTAAGGAGGTGCCAACCACATCACTCCTATTGAGATAATGCTGCATAAAAAACTATTATTGGAAAGCAATAAGCAACATGTCTGTTAAGCTGCTGACTGAAGGCCGACTTCCAGAGCAGATAGCCTGACTAAATAACAAGCTAATATCAGCTTCCTGATACAGGTTTAACAAAAGTTCCTCAGAGTAGTTGTGCTGAATAAAGTTAGCATCCAGAGCACCAGGGAGAGCGCACATATTAGTCTGGGTTGGGGGAGTGATGGCTGGAAAAGCAGAAGTTAGAGGAATAGGGGGCCGGACACTGAGAAAGACGGCAGTCTTGGTTTGGATCTGAGCCCTAAGAGGGACTGCGGCCGACGGCGAGTACAGAAACTGGAGCGCGAGGCAGAGAGGGAGAGGATAGGAAAGAGGAGGAAGAAGAAGAAAAGTTAGCAATGGATGTGTTGAACAGCCAGAGAGAGGGCGAAAGCTTGCTGATTTGTGTACATGGAGGACGGAAGGAAACAAGCAAAAATGAAGGGGGTTAGTTGTGTTGTATGAGCTTGTTGCTGGATGGATGCTCCTGCCGGAGAGTGGGGAAGGGGAGGAGGAGGAGGAGGAGGAAGAAGAAAGAGGGAGAGGGGAGGCTGATTAACCAGGGAGAGATTGGAGTCTCAGTGGCTTGCTCGCATTCGACCACACTCTTCCTTTGATGAGGGCTGGATCCTTAAGCTCAATCAGTCCCACATGAGTCCAACTGTGAGGAGAGGGAGACAGAGAGGCAAGAAAGACTGTCGGAGGGAGACAGAGGGGGTGGTAAAGACTGTCAGAGAGAAATGAGGATGAGGAAGGAGGAAGGAGGAAAAGAGAAGAAAAAGGAAACATTGGATGGTACCAAGCCATGGGGATGCATAAAGGGGGAATGGAGAAATAAAGATCATAACATGTGGGGGATTCAAAGGATATGCAGAGGGCTATTTTTCTTTAAATACTCTCCAGACTAAAATAACTTGTAATAATGTGAAATGTTTAAAATGTTTCAGAGGACAAATGAATCATTGTGAGGGGTGTAGTTTGTGACTGTGCATAAGTCTGAACAACGCCGCTGTGTACTGAATGTTTGCAAAGCTCTGTGTTGCTTGCTGCATGTTACATATTCATCTGTGTACAAGACTGAGAGGATTTATTCAGACTACTGCTGTGAAAATAAAGCATTGGAAAATGTAAAAACCTTAGACATGACTTTAAAGCAGTAACGAGCACACCAGGATCCACCCTCTGGAGCACATCACCCCAGTTCTAAAGTCCTTACACTGGCTCCTTGTACCTCAGAGAATAGACTTTAAAATACGTCTGTCTATAAATCACTGAATGGCTTAGCACCTAAATACATCACAGACTTGTTATCAGAGTATAAATCATCCAGACCACTCAGGTCTTCTGGGCCCAGTCTACTCTGCAAACCCAGAACCAGACATGGAAAAGCAGCATTTAGTTCTTATGCTCCACTTATCTGGAACAAACTCCCAGAAGGTTGTAAAAATGCTGAAAGCCTGAGTTCCTTTAAGTCGAGGTGAAAAACCTATTTTGTTTAAAGTTGCCTTTGAATGTTAACTTTCAATTTAAACTGTTGTAGTTCACTGAAAAGTCATTAGATTAAGTTTGTAGTACAAATTGTCTTGACCTACTGCCATTATTCCACTGCAATGTACTTCATCTGTGTGTTTTCTTTTCTCGTGTTCTGTTCATGTACAGCACTTTGAATTGTCTTGTTACTGAAATGCTTTACATAAATAAACTGGCATTGTTTTTGGACCTGAGCTGGTCTTCACACATAGACAGAAGAAGGTCCAGCAGATAAATGGACATACTCCTCATTTTATCCCTATTTCTATTTCCTCTAAAGCTTACATAGTTATACTAAATGTCTTTACATTGAGCACTTGAATCCAAAGCCTTGTTTGTACACACAATCTTGGCCCATAAAGCTGATTCTGATGAAGCTGCATACAAGCATAATATACACATCAGTAAAGTTCTTTTCTGCACTTTGCTTTCTTAGGATCACTTTGCGTTCAGAACTACTTTAATTCTTTTTTGGCACACATTAAACAATGTCTTGAAGATTTTGGTCTATATTTGCATGTTTACACAGCTGCTGCAAATTTGTCAGCCGTACATCCATGGTGTGAATCTTCAGTTCTAGGACAAAAAAAAAACATACTTACACTCATTCCAATGAACATTAGAACAGATTTACACACAAACTTTGCAGTTTTTAAGCACTAGGCGTGATACCGTGTTTTTGCTACACGTTCTGTGTTCAATGTAAATTATAATTTTACATCCGAAAATGTATTAATCCTAAAGCAAGATTAATAAAGTTTTGGGCAGGTTAGTAGATTGCTCTCTTTAGCTTTAAGCCCAAGTTGTGGAAAAAAGGGTGAGCAGCTATTTAAAGGTCTCAAAAAGGCAGTGCATGATGATCATACTACTTAGTCGTGACAGTGATATTTTAATTCTGTTTGATTTAACAAATTTTTTGGCGCAAATGGAGAGTTAGATTTTTTTTTTATTATATCTCGGTCTGATATCACTTCATTTGCTTTCAAGGTACCAAAATTCAGTTTTGAAGTTTTAACAAGCTTTTGTAACAACTGTCTATGTGGGTGTTTTCATGCCCTCTTGTAAAACTGAGGAAGAAAGAGTTTTCAAAAAGAGAGCGAGTTTGCTCATATGCTCTGTGTGCCTAATTGTGTGACTGGCGTGTGGCATGGCGTCACTGCTGTGGATGAATGTGGCAGCATTTAGTGGTTCACCCAAAGCTCAGGTCTCCTTCTCTCTTTCCTTTCTCTTTTTCTCTCTTTCAACACCACATCAGCCCCAGAGGGCCGCAGCATCATTACCCCATTACTGCATCTTTATGCCAGAAGCAGAATTAAACCTACGTTGTCCCCATCCGCTGTCTTCTTCCCTCTTCGATGCAGCATTCTGCAGGGTCCAAATAATCCCAGCAGCTATTAGGGTTGCAGTTAGTGAGTAATTAACTGAACAAAAACAACTTCAGTCTGCTCTGTACATAGTTGTGTTGCCGGTGAATGTAAATGTTGGCTTTTCTAATGAAAGACTGTGAAACCAGCGGAATCAGGTTGTGTTGTAGGGGAGCATAGGAACTCGGTTTTACTCGATGCGCTTCTGTAAAAGGGGGATAGGAGCAGAGCACTCTGGATGATGCAATCAGGATGATAACCTAACAGCCTTCACGGCAGTAACTGTATATTCTCCAGTTGAATCCCCTCTGCCACTTGGCAGACATATAGGACTGAGGTTGCTTTATTGGTTTCCCCTAATTGGTGCCAGTTTCCATTTCATTTCCAAAAATTACAGTGCCGTCCTGCTTGCTCTGCGTGCGTGCGTGCATTCTTGGTACATGTAACAGAGACACCCTGACAGAGGAATAAAAAAAAAAGAAAAAGCAGAGGAGATGAAGTGGAAAATAAGTCGTACAGGTAGCAGAGAGAGAGAGAGAGAGAGAGTCTCTCCTGTGCCGTTCTAACCCTGGGATGACTGTTTGTGCTTTGTTCTGTTTATGTGTGTATAATGAGTCATCAGTGATTGGCCAAGTTGATGTGGTCAGCAATGGAGGCAGAGGGAACACTTTACAGTAACTGCATCAATGGAAAAGAACCTCGCTGGGAGGGAGGAGGAGGGGGAAGTGGTGCCGGGGGAGAAGAGCTGAGGAGCACACATCATTCCTCCAATTGTAGGAGTAAATTACACGAAAATACACAAAACCCGCCACAGCCGTGCACAAAAGCCACCGTGACAGGGAGCAGGGAAAGAAAAAAAAAAAAGAATACGTTGGATTTGGATAAACACACGTGCAGAGGCTGCAAGCGGAGTAAACAGGGCTTAGAAGTTCAGTATTCTGAATAACTTTTTGAGCTGATCAAACATAACAAAGAGAGGAAAGTAGCATCAGAAAAAAACATATACATCATTCAAACACGGCAAAGT
This sequence comes from Fundulus diaphanus, assembly GCA_037039145.1. Taxonomy (NCBI): domain Eukaryota; kingdom Metazoa; phylum Chordata; class Actinopteri; order Cyprinodontiformes; family Fundulidae; genus Fundulus; species Fundulus diaphanus. The sequence continues at coordinate 17,840,401 of CM073126.1, forward strand.
ACACTGTTTATCAAACTTTTTTATTACATACATCTGTGCGGGCCTGAATAAAGGAGGATCTGTAGATCCACCGCTGCACTCCCTGTGACGCATTATTCAGAAGCTGTTCTCCTAAATGTGATAATTATATGCTTACCCATTCTAAGTGCAGCACAAATATACAAACCATGCTGCTTCTGTTCATCCTCCTTGTAATTCTTCCTTTATTTCCTCAAACACTTTAAACTGCTCTGTTATTAACCAGCTCTATTACACCATTAAGTAGTTGTCTATCTGATTCTACAGTCCTCAAAGCAGGACACTCAGGACTTTAAGCTCAGAAAATGCGATGCACCTATTTGGCAACAAGCGTGCATCTGGCTTTCCATCTGTGGACTGAAAAAAATGTGTAGGTGTGCGTGCGTGAACATCAGTTTGTCTTTAAACGTGTGCATGTGTATGTGCACTGGCAGGCCAAAGCACCATTGTGCAGCAGCAACCACAGCCCCCCCCCCCCCTCCCTCCCACCACCCACCACAACAAAGAGCAATTAAACGCCGCTGCCTTGCCAGCTGAGGAGCCAACCGCCGGCCACACTTCCACAAACAGGCAGATCTGTTTAAAACCAAAAGGGGAGAAGCAATAAAAGCCAACCTACCGAGAGCAAGCCCCTTGCTGTCCCATTCCCCTGATTCAAACCAGAGGTTGGCTGGCTGGCTTCACCCTGTCACTTACTATCACCGTTCAGGCCAGGGTTACCATCAGATTTCTCATTTCTTTCACAAAAAAACAAAACAACTCTCAGTTCAATGTGATGTTGGCCATGTTTATTGTTTATCAACCGTAGAAGAAGGAGGATTTGAATTTACCTTGATCTGAAACTGAACTTAGACTGAATGTCGCTTCAGTTTGTTGTGTGTATTACAGGGCTTTAAATTGGAAAAACTGAGCTGAGATGGACAATGTTCCTTCAACTTCTGTTGATGTCAGACAATGACAGACTTCTGCTAAACAGGATGTGTACATGGAGTCGTACTGTTTGTTTGACCTGCCAAAGATCTCGTTAAGGATTACAGCCTTTAGTTAACCACATTAAAACAGTGGAAATGGCAGCAAAAAGTTCACCGGCTGCTTTCGTTCTCTCATTTTTTGGCGTCAGGCACCTACCATCAACTGCATAATCTGTCTGTGCTCTGCATATTGTCCCCTATATTATAGTTAATCACTCATTCCTTATACTGTATGTTAAATGGTGGTATCAGAGTTGCTCTAAACAGGAGGCAAACTCAAAACAGCGCATTATGAATTCAAATTTTGAATTATTGACACACATGTGTGCTCAGAAAAAAAACTTGTTGCTATGTAACAGACGGTGGCCATAGTCAAGCTGATTCATTTATTGCAGTTAACTCTTGAAATCAGGCCTTAAAGGTCGGGTCTGCGATATTTCCGGAAATGCAAGTAAGAAACATAGTAAGTCCCTTTTTGAATAACTGCACATGCGCAAGACCGTTCCTCAGGGGGATCTCGTGAAACAAAATCTCCCAAATCCACTCTGGTTTTATTTCCTTCTACTGAGGCCTCTTCTTCTGATAAACTTGTACACGGTTTGCTTCTTGCGACTCTCAGCCATTTTCAAAGTATACGGTGAGAGCAGCAGAGCTACAATGAACGGCGAACTGCTAAGCTAACTGGATAAACACACGAAGTGCGCAGGCGCAACAAGCATGCGGAAACTAACGAGGAACGAGCCACTGTTGCCAACTCCAACATCGAGGAAAGTCGCTATTGGCTGTCCTAAAAGTTGCTAAATGATGTCATCATGTAATTTGCATATTTTTTTCATGTACTTGTGATCCAGACTGTAGGAAAGAGAATCCTTTGGCAAGACACATTTTTTTTAATTAAAATCAATCTAAGTATGTCTGGAACTACAAATAACTTTAGGAAGTAATTTATGAATTTTTATACTTTGCCTGAACCCACATTACATACATCAAATTTTACCAAAAAGACAGTTATCAGAGGCACAGTGAATGAGCGTAATAAGGGACTCAAGCTGCTTTCAGAACCAGGCAGCAGCTGCAGTGTGTCTGTTAGACAGACAGCGCTCATTCACGGCAACGCTCTCTGCTCCCTCAAGACACTCACTGCAGATTGATTGGTGCTTTCACGTGAAGTCGCCAGTCGCCAAAACACCGAAAAAAGTTGCTAGATTTATCACTAGTCGCTTTTTTTAAAAAAAAGTCGCTAGAAGGCTCTGAAAGGTTGCTAAATATGGCGACAAAGTCGCTAAGTTGGCAACACTGAAATGAGCACGCACACTGGTGTTACGTGAGCGCGTCAGAAGGATTGACAACCATTAGATAAGGCGATACCCCCAGAATTCGAGGGGCAGAAGGGAAAGAGGCAAGACGAGACATAAAGGCATCTGATTGGTTCTTTCCATTTGGACCGAATGACGGGATTGGTCAGAGTTTTTACAGGCCTGCAGCTTTCACGGTGATCTAATTTTTAACTCCTTTTTCTGAATACATAATGCATTGACTACTGTCAGGTTGAAAGGACCATTTCACCCATTATAACAAAAAGTGTTTCTGAGCAGGATGACCAACTCTAGCTTTAATGATGGTAAACAGAAGTATGGCTACACTTGGACATGTTTTAGATTTTAAAAACACATTTACACACAGAACATTTTGCAATGCTTTAATTCTATACATTTTATAATAATATGGTAGAGGTCACCCTTGTACATGAGAATGAATGGCTCACATTAACCAGTGAAAGATTTATGAATGGGTTTATTGACTGAATATATCAGGCACTTTTCAAGTCCAACCCTACTGAACCCAAAAAAAGGGTTACATTAGAGCCACATTCACCCAAACTCGGACCAGTCAGTTTAGACGCTTATTGCGACATGTGGAGATTGCAGCCAGAGAAACTACCGTCATGTAGATGTATCGCTTGTGGGGCAGGACATTTAAAACTCCATTGCAATAGCATGCGTAAAGCTCATCCGGTTGCTACGCTCTCGGTGCATCCTTGTGTGTAATAATGACGCACATTAGACATACATTTTCACCAGGAAATATGTGTAAAGCTTCTGAGAAGACTCAAATAGCAACAGAAGAAGAAATGGAGTTTGTCACAGGAGTGACAATGTTTTTTGATAACTTATCAGAAAAGTTTTGGAGAGCGCCTAGACATGCCTACAGAAAAACAGGTCTGGAATAATCATTTGTTATTATATTACATTCAAATTTGAACCTGTCACACAAAAGAGTTGTCTCTTTTGGCTCCCTTATTTTTCAGCTAGAACCTCCTTGTATCAGCCTGCAGCTGCATTTCGAAGAAAGAAACTAGAAAACAAGAGCAAAAAAATTGACAATTTGGGTGTGTTCCAACTTCAATAACTAAAAAACGGTTACCAGAACACCATACTGGACTTCATAGTTAGAAAATGAAAAGTGTTACCGTTACAGAAACACCAAGCTTTTGCTCACACTCCAAAGGGTCCAAGAGAAGCATCTGATTTAATTTGGATATATTTTTTTGTTGTTTTTGGAATTTTGGGGGCGCCAGTTAAAGAGTTAATCCAGATTTTTTTTAAAGGAAGTTCTGTGAAATTATAAAAGTTACCTTATCTGTTTTATAAGGATGGTTGAGGGAAAGGCAACTAACTTCTGACAGTGGAGGAAGCTGAGCTGATGTAGGTTGTTGGATACATTATAAACTACCAATGAATCCAACATTGTGAGACCAAGGAACCACAGGGACTGTCGAGCTGCACAACTTCTCCAAAATCCAAACGTTTGCCACGCTCTGGAGGGGCCTGATGAGATGCAGCTGATCTAGTGGACTGACACAGCCGGCAGGCTCAAACAGCATAAGCTCCCATAGAATCACTGGTGTTGATTGACCAATAATAACAATTCATATTTGCTAAAGTAGCATTATATTCCTCTGTTATTAACATTTTCCCTTTAAGTTGTTTAAATTGCTAACAGGTAGTGTGCATCTGACTTGCTAAGTAATCTTTCACAATTTTTTGAAGACTAATTTTCAACCAACTGATAGGACGTCTCTCTACTCCTACTCCAGGGAAGGGGACTATTACCAATAAAAATTAAACAGAACATTGCTTAAAAATATCCTAACTGAACACTTTAAGTGTAAGTAACATAAAACATGGTTTTCAATATTTTTACCACTACATAAGTGTGGCGCAGGACTAATATCATGTCTCTCACCTGAGTTGTGTATATCTGTAGCTCCTTCAGAGTCACCAGGAGTTTCTTGGCTTGTTTTCTGATTAATGCTATCCGTACCCAGCCTGCTATTTAGGAGGACATTGCGTCTTGGTAGATTTATATTTGTATAATTCTCTCCTTTTCTCACATAATGGATTCAACAGCAATGAGTGATGTTGAGAGCTTGGGATTTTTTTGTTATCTAACCCAACGTGTCCCTAACTTTGTCCCTGACATGCCAACTACATCCATTATATGTTTTACTTGCTTTATAATTTTCTAACTTTTGGTCTTGTCCAAAGGTTTGTCTGATGCTTTGTTTCCTCTCCGACCCCAGCAGAGGGCAGGAGTGCAGGGACCTGAAGGAAGCTTATCCTTTCCCTGGCCCAGCCCAGCCCAGCCCACTCTAGCCCGGCTCGGCCTGGGTTCAGCGTGGGCCACATCGCGGTGTCTTTGGTCAGGCAGCCTGGAGCCCTTGGGCGCTGGCAAGGGGTGCGGGCGTCCGGGAGGGGCCCCCTCAAAAGCCATCTACGAGGGGCCACACCCACACGGCCATTACGGTGTAGGCTGTTCTGGGCTTCTCCCGAGGCCGCCCGCCTGCCATTTTTAGAGCAGCAACACAGTAGACCACATACTGTGGCTTCAGGCAAGTGGGGGGAAGGAAGAGTTTCTTCTTTATTTTCAGTCAAAGCACCAAAGGCTTTGGGAGAATTTCTACATTTGCTCTCCAGTAGAATACGTCCATCTAGAGGAGCTGTTTGTCCCAGATTCACCTGAAAAAGTGGAACAACAGTGAATCGGCGTTCAGAATTAAAGCCCAACTTTTGTCCAGCAGCATCCAGTGGGAATCAAACTCCCCGGACCTTTAATTGGTCTGTTTTGCTTGTGCGGTTTGGTCTTTCTCTTGGTAATAAAAGAATAGATGAGTTGAAAACATCGAACTCAACTCCGAGATTTTGAGAAGCAAGTAACTGTTGGTTTACACAGTCCTGCACAGTCTCAGTGTTTTCAGCAGCGTATGTGGGAGAAGCATTGGGTGGTCTAAAGTGGAGAAGACTTGAGCTTCCTCTTGCTCACATATGGTGCGGGTTGGCCTTTTTGTTTTGATTTCAGGGGTTTTAGGTTAGAAGAAAGCAAGTCCCCTTTAGGTACAACCTGCTTATTTTACTTACCTATAATGTAATTCTATTTCTGTATACGGTTTCCCCACTCCTTCCACGTTTTGTCCAAATACTTTCAGACTTTTTCCAGTTTAAGCTCGTGCCACATCCAGGTGTGAACCTTTCGCATCCTATCAAGCAAAATGTGGATTTTAGCATTAACTCCCTTTCTTCTAATGTTGTTTATTACTTATTTTCATCACATCCCCTCTTGTTCTTGAGCATAAACCTATAAATCAGAACAGTCAAGAACACTTCACTGCTTCCCCACACCATCTCTCAGTTGTCGGGGACATCTGATACTCTCAGTCACCCGACTGAAACGTAGAGACAAATGTACTCTTTTTACCCACTTGAAGATCTTATCCCCCTCCTGCAGTGCAATGTGTCTGTCATAAATAAACGATTGTTCCAGCCCTCCAAACCACATCGTTATGGCTCGAAACGATCTAACATAAAGCTTTGAACAATCGTCTGTTAGGAGCAAAGGAGCTGGAAAAGATGGAGGCTTTGTCTTGTGAGTGGCAGACCACAGAACTGGAGTGGATATCTGAGGGAGAAGAGAAATGTAATACAGACAGGGAAATAAAAAATCCCAATTTTAGCAGAGGCATTCCCTAGGTTGTGTTTTGCGAGGAGAAAAACCTATAGTATAGATTTTATAAGTATGAGTTGACAATGAGCTGTTTATTGAGGTCATAAGGGAATAGTAAAATGTCAAATTATTTAAGAATTTTCAAATGTCTGAATTCTGAGAAATTAGGATCAAAAACTCCAGATGTAAATTCTGGCTAATACGTTGCATTAAGGAGGGAAGTTCATTAAATGAAGAGAGCGGAAATTATTTCCAGGGTGACAGAGAAGCAGAGCTGACTGCTGGTGGCACACACACGACACATGGAACAGATCACACCATGCATGGAGCTGGATTTGCCCGTACAAAATAAAGAAACCCAAAAGAGAAAACCTCAATTTACTCCCTTTAAAAAACCCTTCCTTCTTTTCTGGCAAGGCTCCACCAAGAAGTAATGAGCTTCCACCCAAACCTCAGCAACAGCTGCTGTCAGGGTCTGGGGGCACTGACTAAATAAATCTGAGTCGGCGGGGGCAGAGGGTAGGGTGGTCTGCTGGAACTACTGGATATAAGTGAACGTAAGGTCAGAGATTACAATGCGTGAAAAAAATAATACTCATAAACCAGCAAAAAGTAGCGAAACGATTGGCCTTTTCTAAATAATAAAAGCAAAAATTGAACTGATAACTGAGGGCTGTTTTGTCCCCTGAACACATTCACTTTCAATTTACAGTGGCTCTCAAAGGTTTGCACATCCTGTTAAAATGCCAGATTTTTTAACACAAAAAACTACTTTGATGAACTACCTCAAAGACTAAAGAATAAAAACTGTAATAACCTGGTTGCATAAATGTCAGCACCCTTACCAGGACTTTGTTAAAGTACGTTCTGATTGTGGTTCAGCACTCAGTCTTCTTGAGTTCACAATTACTATAGTGAATGGGATTAACCTGAAAAAGGTTTAGCTGTCCTTTCATCATTTTCCTGACAGGACAGCCAAAAGCTGTAGTATTCTTCATCGTTTTAGATTAAGGAAAAAGCGGTGAAGGGATTGCAATATTTTTTACATTTTTCAAAGAAAATACCCAGACTTTAAAACAATCTCCTGTGTTAGACCACATAAAACCAAACAGGAACCTTTTGGCACAAATACAAAACAGCAAGTTAGCAAAAGAGCACCAAACTCACTGTTTAAAATGGTAGTGGCAGCATCATGATCATGGTTTACTTTTCTGCAGATGGAACTAACGTTTCTGTCAAGGTGAAAGAAGTTATGAATACGTTTTGCTAAGCATACGTCCAAATCAACAAACAAATGAGAAAATAAAAGTTTTATAGTGACCTAGCCAGAGTCCAGAACTAAATCCAACAGAATATCTGTGGGGTCAACAAAACTGGGCTGCAATATTGTATATTTGGAGAATTTTGGAGAAGTGAATCAAGATGAGCTTTAACAAAGTATTATGTCAAGAATGTGTAAACATGTGCGACTGGGCTATACCTCTTTTTGATTTTTCCCCTCAAAAAAATGTTTTTCAATTGAATTATTAAGAACAAATACCACATTACATCTGGAGGAAGTTTGGAAATTATATATTATGGCCTAATTTTATCGTCACAAGAATCTGTGATTTTAATATCACATTTGAGATCCTCCCATAAACTTAAGTAGTTGCAAGTCTTAAAATCTCTGCTTTTAAAATTTTAAATATTTCATCTTTAACACTGTAAAGACACAATAGGTATTATGGACACTGTGTAGTATCAAAAACAACAAAATATAGTTTCAATTGTTATTCACGTTGCATCACAGACAGGAATTTTTTACTGTGTTACTTCTCTCCAGCATAACTGAGCTAAGAAAGAACAAAGATCAACTTCTCTGGTGGCCCATTTCTTTAAGTTTTAAAAATGTGTTTATTTGCTTAAAACTCAAGATTTTTGTTTTGTTTTGTTGTTGAAGCAGTTCAGTTTCTGAAAGTATTGTAAGAGCATGACAGCCTCAACACCCTTCTTGCTGTTCAGGTATTTTTGTGCCAAGCAACAGCGGTTCAGTATGCATCACAGGCAGGTTTTAGGTATTGTAAAAGTCAACAATGGTGGTTCCCAAAAAGGTAAGTGGATATGACTGTAGCATCAGTTGCCAGAAATTTGCTAGTATTTTGTTCATTAAAACCAAGCTATTCTCATCAATACTGACTTTGGCAGGAGTCAGTGTTACCACTGATACTCTCTTGTATAACATTTTTTGTGGCTAACAGGGGAAATCCAGCATTTGCAAAAAGGATATGGGAATTTAGCTTCCATGTTTATGCTTTTTGAGTTTTTAGTTGACAATTAATGACATTCAATAACATATGAAATTTCTGTAAGTTTTATTTTCAATCATGCACAGGAGCAACAATGTATCCTTCATTCCATTTGATTTACTCTGCTTAAGACTGCTGAAAGAATATTTTCTCATTTGCCAAAGTTGTTTTTTTGAAAAGTCAAAGTTACACTGAGATTTACTGCCTTGCAACAGTGTTCATAGCTCAGTCTGATTACATGGAGAACATCTGTGAACATCAATGCTGAAGTCTTGCCATAGATTCTCAATGGCGTTTAGGTCTGGACTTTGACTGACCAAACTACGAATATGTTTAGATCTAAACCATTTAAAACCAACTTTCATGTAGGCCTACGTGTTGTATGTTTGTTTGTTTTTTTTCTGCTTGAAGGAGAACCTCTGCTGCCGGTATCAAGTCTTTTCAACCCTGGAGCAGGTTTTTCTCCATGGTCAACTTCGTTTTAGGTTGTCACAAACCCCGGACAGCTTCCCTGTCCCTGCTGAAAAAAGGTTCCCCACAGCACGATACTTCCATGTGGGTGTTGTGTCCAGGGTCAAGTATGTCACCATTTCACCATCCTTATTGTCATTTACTTGTAGACAAAAAAATCTGTTTTCCAATGCTTTTTGCTTTTTGCAAAACAATACATATTCATTAAACCTTCAAGTACGCACTCAGCTTTTGCACTTGCAAGTAAGAGAACCCTGTGTTCAGGTTTTTTATTAGTGGCTCTCTAACATATTTTCTGAATCTGAGTGGTTGGGCTATCAGCTAACATCCTTCTGTACGCAACACGTCGCTGGAGCCTCTGCAACGTCTAAACGCCTTGGTGCTGTGGTACCTGTCTGAACCGAAACCTGAAACAGTAATGAGTTGGGGACTGCCTTCACCCATCAGTGGATAAAGCATGAAGGCTATGCTATGAAATAAAGTACTTCTACTTCTTGTACATCAGGAGATGAGACTGATGCAGGTCCCCTCTCAACAGCTTTTTGACCTCAGGGGCATTTAAGGAGGACCTGGATTTAGGTGGACACGAGAAACATCGTTTTGTTTCATTATATATTCTCAGAGATTATGTCCTTATTTACTTACTATCTACTATATAAATATCATAGCACATAGGGACCTGTACCTGACTTTATCTGTTAGCCTGACAATGACTGACACCATCATTTTATTTTATTCTATTTTACTTAATTTACACAGGTGCTTTCAAGATAGACCTCTTGAAAACCAGACTCATTGCTGATCATTTATTTAAGTCCAGCCTAAACTTGAACCCATCAGTCACTCCCACCACACACTTTTCCACTGTCCAAATGTAGGTGTACACAAGCTTAGCGAATCCATCGGAGAAGAGACAGAAGAGGAAAAAAATGAAAGTAATAAATGTAAGAATTCCAAGGCAATTAAAAATACATATAATAAACCACATTATTTATTAGGTGAAGAATGAATACCAGAAATAATGTCAGGAAGACTGTTAGATGACTTTCTGGCACGTATTCTGATCAATTACAGGAATAAATGTACTTTCTAAAGTTCAAGTTGAAGTCACAATACGAGTCTTCCAGAAATTGCCAGTCCTTCAGAGCTCCATATAATTATTCTTAAAAACTGCATTTCATTTTCTGTCACATATATTTTTAGAGCAAGTTAAATGCTCCTTTTCAATGCCACCAAATCTTTTGATCATAAAGTTGTAAAAAAGCAGAACAAAAAAACAAACACTTTTTTTGTGTGTGTTGTTAGAATCTCCTGTTGGATTTAAATCTTAGATCAAAAGCTAATATAAGTTTAATCATAAGTAAGTTAAATCATAGCTTTGTTTATCTTCGTGCTGCTTACTGGACACCCAGCGGAGTCCAGTCGCAGTAGTAGTATCCCAGGAGTCCCTCTCATTTTGCATAACATGTATAAAGAGACATTGAAAGACACTGTCATTGCTGCTATTGCACCATGCTGAGCAATTGCATGCATGACGCCTGTTTGGGTCATTAGACGGCCACAGGTCTCCTCAACAGACAGCGAGATTACAGGCCTGATGTCAGCTTGTATACAGCACGAAGGCGGTTCACTGGGATTTGTTTGGGAGTAAATGGACTTTTGTATTCCTAGAGCTGATACTTGCTTGTAATACTGTGAATAACAAACAGCACGTGCAGCATGTTGCATAACACAAGAACTCATTCATCACTCTGTAAACAGTAAGTATTATACATAAAGGTAAAAACAGCGTTTCTAAACACCATGTAGGTTTTTTGTTTTTTTTATTGCATCAGATATGTGGTTCCCCTTGTTCAGGTTTCAGACTTTGTTTAAGAAATATGCAGAAAGGAAAATGTCATAGTTTTGGTTTACATTTTACTCTTAATTAATGTGTGGCAGTTGGAAAGTGAAGGCACGCCTTGTTGATTTACATCAATAAAACATTTTGTATGTTTTTTTTTTCTTTATTCTATCTGAAGGAAAATGTATTTTCTCCCCAGTGAACGATCTTCATCACAAATTTTAAAAAGCAACTGGATTATTTTTATTTATTGATTTATCATTACAACAATGATTACACTACAATCAGGCGTTAGAGGAAGAGTGTGACTATTAATGTTGTCAAGAATTTGAAACGACACAAGAGGAAATGTGCAAAAACTGGGGGTGCTTTCATCTTTCACCTTGTTTGGGTCACTTTGATGCGGCACTTTTTTGCGGCACTACTGGCCCCTATTTGAAAGCAGGCCGACAGGAAATGGGGTTGAGAGAGAGGGGAGACATGCGGAAAAGGTCCACGGGCCTGGGCTCAAACTCAGGACGCCCACATAAAGTAAGAGGCCTCCGTACGTGGGTTGTGTGCACTACACCTGCACCCTGCCACACTCTTGATGTTGCACTTTTGTCAACTGGAAAACAAAATACAGTTACAAAAGCTGGTCCTTTAACAAGTTATCACAAGAAGTTAGCCAAGATGACCAGCAGCAGAGACAGAAAGCTACAGTTACGACTCTGTTAACAATGCAGTGGTTTAGCAAAAGATGGCGGATCGGAAGAGGCTGTGACGTGCTGCTCTGGTCACTCACACGCAGATTGAGATATTGCAAGAAAGTCAATGTTTTTACATACATGTCAGTAAATAATATGTAATAAAATGTATTCTTTCCATCAGTTCTCTTTCTGTTTTCTGTTTGACATAATTGATGAGTGAAAAGGGGATTTATTTGCCTAAAATAATCAATATTACCGACCTAATGATTTCATTTGAGGGGAGGAATTTGGGAGAATACGAGAGGAATTCAAAGTTTCAGAATCTCCTGGACTCATCGCTTTCCCAGTACTGGAAAATCGCTTTAGTGAAAGAAGCAGAATGCCTTACTGTGGTCCAGATCACTTCAAAATGAGTCCAAAATGAGTCCGTCTCTTCAGTTCTGATGCCTCCCAGCTTGGCTGATGGGAAGAATTGGCATTATGGCTGTTTAGTCCCCTAAGGGTCGTCATGTACCAGGAAGGAGCAGCAGATTTGGATGTTTGGATGTTTTCACTCATCTAATCTCTCCTGATTTTGGTGATTTGAAGAAAAAAAAGGGATCTCAAAAACGGGAGGTGGTAACAGATTTGCCGAATAAGTTTTGGCGTAGTACACATTTACCTCACATTTGCCGTATTTCTCGGACTATGAATCACTCCAAAATATAAGTAGCATCGGTCACAAAATGCGTTATAAAGAGAAAAAAAAAAACATATACAAGTCGCACCGGACATTAAGTCGCATTTGTTTAGAAATTTATTTCACAAAATCCAAGACTAAAAGCTAACATTTAATCTCGTAATTCAACTCATTCAATTACCCTACTTCCTGTTTGTTACAGCCAGTTACTCCAGGGTTAATGTCAACATCTGACAAAATTACACATTGTGTAGCCTGGTTAATTCACTCCAAACCAAAGGATAGAAACGCACCTAATTTGCATTTATTTTTCTTATTTGCAACATTTTAAAAGTTTGCTCAACATTTGCAGCACACTTGGATGGAAACATAACTACTGTGAAAGCCTGATCAACCATCAGAGGCAGACTTCCGAAAAAGAATATCAACAAACTGTCCTCGCAGATGAACTCTGTCATGCCTGGACCAGCTTTTACATACCATGCAATTATTCTATTGAATTTAAAAGTCAAGAAGCTTTCAGAAGTTTTAAATCAGCAAAACAAAATAATTCAAATAAGAGGTACATACATAAATATGGCTTACAACATTCAGAACAGACTGTCTTCTCAGCATAACACTTCATTCTAACCTAATCTAGTTTTCCAGAAAGGGTATTTTGAAGGGCCTTAGTTAAAGCAGTTCAAATTTTTGCGTGAATGGTCAGATCTGAGGTAATGGTATACCCTAGACAGGGCTACTTGTCCTTGTCGCCACTTGCTCCATGTGACTATCACCGCATATGGTGTACAAAACATGTTGTGTCCACCAGCTGAAATGCAGCCTACTGGTGGGGAAATTATCTGAAACCACCAACATGTCTTAATGCTGCGAGAGAGCAGTGAAGCAAAGACAATCATTTTGTTAAAAGTATGTTGTCCCTTCTCGTGTATTGACTTTAAGAAAAAAAATGGACTTCTGAAGCCAAAATCAGCATCATCAGCAACGCAAATGAACATGAAATTCACTGCTCTGCTGTATAATCCAAAACCCAGTCTCACTGTCTATTTGCCCCACCCCCCCCTCGCCCTCTCCGTTTCTCCCCCATTTCTCTTGCTTCCCCATTTTCCGTTGACAAGCTCTCTGAATCTTTGACCACACAGCCTGGAAAAATAGCACGGAGTCATGCTGCACGGCAAGTCTATCCCTGACCCTGATTCCCTCTCACCACATTTCCATCAGCAGCAAAGTAAAACACATCTAATCATTTCAATTTTCCCCCTCTGTTGCAGTATTATTAACAATGTTAATTTTCTGAGGGCTGCAGCCTGGAGGGGAATGTCAAGGGAAATGCATTATGGCAAGATATTCCATTGATCCACCATTATGCACACTTTCATCGTCCCAGTAATGGCCTAATGTTACCCAGAAACCAATTTAAGACAAATGTAGAAAACAGCAGCCTATTCAGCCTCAAAAGAAAAATACATTAAAAACTTTTTATGCAGTGTCAAGTTGTAGATGTCATCTAAGATTTGAAGATTTTCCTTCCCATGTGTCGTACATGTTCGCGCTGCCTTTGTGAATTGCAACTACTATGAAAATTAGGAGTCTTAGTAATGAAGTAAGTACTGTTTTGTGCACTAAAAATAATCTATCTAGAAGTGACAGATGCATTTTAAGGTTTTTGGACGGAAAAGCTTTTTGGACTTTTGGGGGAGACTGGGTGCTTTTGTCAACAAGACACAGAACCATACCCAATGACACTTACACTTTCTGAACAGTGGGGGGAAGACTGAGGACCTTTAGAGAATCTGCAAATGAATGAGGAGAACATGCAAACTCAACAAAAAATCCAAGCCAGGATTTGAAACTGATATCTTTTAGCTCTGAGGCAATAATGTTGACCTCTAAGCCTTTATTCCCGTTTGATATATTTATACTATTTCTAACCTGGATTAAATCATTGGTATACCTTGATACTTGCGCTTTACTCTACCAGAAAGACCTTTACATTGTTTAAATCACTTTCAATTAAAATTTGCAAACCTTAGATATGAAGGATGAAATAAAAGGTTTTACTTTGATGTTAAATATTGAATATTTAAAATTTAAATATATTTTAAATTTTAAAGAATTATTTATAGGACTGTTAAGCATTGTCTGTAGACCAAAACAAGATGTGTGGCAAGCCACACCTCTCTCTACCTCCAAAAAAAAAAAAAAAATCACCAGACCGGTTATCTATTTCAATTTTAAATTTTTTGTCAAAAAAGAACGACCTGACGATATGCAAGTATTACAGTGGACAGCCCACAAGCCCCTTGGGCTGCATTAGACAGTGCTAACTGTGTTAGCTGGGCTACTGGCTACTTGCCTCACATAACAGTAACGCCTGGCCTGTTAATCCTCGTTTTATCTCTTTCAATATCTGACAGCTTCTTTTCCAAAGAGTGTTGTTGTTGTTTGATGGCAATAATGGGTCCTGATCATCTTCAGGTGAACACAGCAGTGGCATTTTATGAGGAAGATGGGGCTAAGCCCTCAGTGGCCGCGATTCACATGGAATTACATCCGGACCGGCTTTGTAAACAACAGACTGGAGAACAACACAGAGATCTGGTGTGTTACGTCATGCGATATTCCATCTAAAATATTTTTTACTTTCTATCTAAAATTATGAATTATTGCTTATTGCTCCTTTAAAGGCGTTGCTAAACGTTAAAGTCATGCAGCATTTCAACCATTGACATGGCATTACAAGCTATGTCAACTCCAAGCAGCAGCTTTTCACAGGTCATTGACCATTCTTTATCTTTTCTGCCTTCATATGCAGCAATACTAGCTGAAGTTGTTGGTTATTTCACTGTAACATCATAATGGTGTAAAATATAATAAAAAATAATTGTTGTTTATGTGCTAGCTAGTGTTAGCATTACAGTACAGCATGCTATCACAGGAATTTAGAAAAGTAGCATTTTAAAATGTCAATGAACCATAACTCTAAAAGTTGTGCGACTGTTTAAGATGTGTTGAATGACTGTTGCAGTGTGGTAAATATTTTGGCAGGTAAACGTATAGTGGACGATCTTTTCCAGCTTTGAGTTACGGAGGATCGCCTTATCTATTGGTTGTCCCACACGCCAATCATTGCGACGTGCTCACCTAACGCCAGTGTGCGTGCACCTTCCTTGTTAGTTTCCGCTTGCTGGCTGAGCATGCACACTTCTAGTGTTTATGTATCCGGTTAGCTTCAATTTCAGCCGTTCGTGGTAGCTCCGATGCTCTCACTGCATACTATGAAAATGGCTGAGAGTCGCAAGAAACAAACTGTCTTAAAAGTTTATGAGAAGAAGAGGAAGGCCTCAGAAGAAAGAAATAAGACCGCAGTGGATTAGGGAGATTTTTTTCACTCAATTATTCAAAAAGGGTCTTGGGTGTTTCTTACCTACATTTGCTGAAAAATCATCCACTATACCTTTAATTATTTTAGTGAGTGTGGACCAAAATGCATATCCAGGTGGTATTATTCCTAGAATAATTAGGTTGTGAAAAGAAGTTTCCAGATACATATATAGTATGTCATGTTATTATTCATTATGTAGTGATAAAATATATTATTTCATAAATAAATAATACTGCTTTGGTATTTGCCCCAGTCTCTGCAAGAAAACAAGACATCCTGTGCAGTTGATTAATACTTTATCATGACTGGTCACACATTAGACTTGTCCTCAACAAACAGGAGCAGGTAAGATCAAGAAATCAGAAAAGTGCAATTGTAAGTACATAACCACATAATTGTATATCATAAACTTTATTAAGTGTAAGTAGCAACCATGATTATAATCCTTATCTAGTTATGCCATTTTGTCAATATTCTTCTATGTCTACAAAGCTTATTTCTTTCATTGTCAGTTTATGGCCTTTTCTCCTAAAGCAGATTAAGCAAGTTTAAAGTTTGACTTTCCAGAAGCATTGACATACATTTCAACAGGCTGACATCGCCTCTCCATTGAGCAACCAGCCACATTCACCAACAAAGAAGTTACTTTTTTTACAACGTCATTAAAATTAAGTACAAAACACTGTCCATCTTTGAATTCAAAAATAGAAGCAATTCTTGTGTTGTAGGTGTCATTTAGCAATCATCATTTTATTTGTTTCATCCACCTGGTATTTTAAGTAGATTTGCACCAAAAACCACCTGAGACATCCGATACTAGAGTATCTACATAAACATGCCCACCCAGTGCTCCAAGAACCCCCAAGCCTGCAGTGCCCTTACCCAAAAATCCCAACCACACCGGGCAGAAAACAGCAAATAGAGCAGAGAAAGCTTTTTGATGAGGCTGTTATAGCCGCGTAACACGTTCTCTAATTATAGATCTCACTTGCTGTCTTTTGAAGACAACAATAAATGGGAACACGCCAAGGGTTTAGATTACGACGAGTCTTATAAAATGGGGGAAAGCGTCCCTTTGCGGGACCACTTTGCAGCGACTTGGAAGGCTTTTTTGATTTACCTCCCTTGTCATTTCACCTAAATGTAAAGAATTAATTAATCTTAAAGGGGTGGGGGGGAAGGAAAACTTCACTTTAGGATTTATGCCAGTGGCAGACCATAAGTCAAATGACAGGGGAGGGAAATGCCTCAGAAAGTGTGAAAAGATTGCCACGTAACACATGTATCCATGAGGATTTGGCAGGATTAAACCAGTTTAGGTGGACGGACAGAAGGATGGATGGATGGATGGATGGATGGATGGATGGATGGATGGATGGATGGATGGATGGATGGATGGATGGATGGATGGATGGATGGATGGATGGATGGATGGATGGATGGATGGATGGGATAGGTTTTTGATTGCATGCAGCAGCCTTTGTTCTTCCATTCACACCCTTTCTGGAAGAAGAAAACGAAGCAATGAAGGTCAGTTGCAGAGCAGACTGCCAAATATAGCTGCTGTGTTCATGTGAGGGCCAGACTCTCCAGAACGACAAGCCCTGTTCTGACCATGCCCTGTAATTGAGGAGAAAATAAGGACAGAAATTATATGTTTATTTTTGACAACAATTTTAATCTTCTGTGCTCTCCTTCAGAAAATGAGACGCCTACAAAAAAAAAGGCGCTGAGAATCTGTTTTCTGCTCTGAGGCTCAGAGTTCAGTGTTTGACCTTTTTGGTTTGACAATGAATTAAATTCTAAAGAACAAACTTTATCTGGTTTGTAGCAACTATAACTCCAAATCTGAGATTTTCTTTTTTCATATGCACATCTTTCAGTCCATTATGAGGTTGCTTCCAAATGTGTAATGATGCCAGAAAAAACTTGTCAAGAAAGACTTTGTTATCCATCACTTCAAATCAGGTGAAGTTCGGCTTTCTTAATGCAGAAAAGGTCTAAAATGTTATCTCTCATTGTTTTTATTTATTTATTTGTTTTTATAAACAAATGTGAATAGTTTATTGATACACACTCTTTAAAATAATGATAAAATGTATGTAGAATGTATCACAAGATTTATTTAATTCAAATCTGTTAATAAAAGGTGGGTCCTTGCCTAAGGTTAAATACAATATTTTTTTAAATGTTTATTTTTAATAAATATGTATAATATACAGAGTTGTAAAAAAGCAAACCAATCCTTACAGATGTCTTCTGTTTTTACTGTCTTGTCATATTTAAATGTTTCAAATCATCATTCAAATTTTAACATTAGACAGGCATAACCTAAATAAATACAAATATTTTTTATCAAGGGGAAACATCTCTGCAAATCAGACAGCCTAATAACAACCTATTAACTGGCAGTTCCACCCTCGGCTTTAACAACTGTCTTCAAGTGTGTGCGATAACTGGCAGCGAGACTTTTAAATCTCTGTGGAGGATTTTGTTTTAATTCGGCCACATTAGAGGGTGTTCCACCCTGTTTGATGTAATCCCAAAGCATCTTAAAAAGACTTAAATCCAAATATGGCCACTTGAAAACCTTCATTTTGTTTTTTGTGAGGCAATCAGAGGTGGACTCTCTTTGCTTTGGGTCAATGCTGTATGACTACAAATGTTTGAGCTTCAAGTCATGAACTGACAAACAATATTTCAAGATGTCCTGCTATAGAGGAAAATTCATAGTTCAACCAATTGCAGGAAGACGTCCAGGTTCGGAAGTAGCAAAGCAGCCCCAAGCCAAAAATCTTGGGAATCTACATCTATTTTCTAAATATGAAATGAGTTTTGTGTTATATTTGGACAACGGTGGTTTTGCTGTGGATGCACTCCTAGAGTAATTTTGATTAATCCAAATGTAGATAATGTCTTTTACTATGGTTCACTGGCGTTCCAAAGCCTTAGAAATAGCTTTGTAATCCGTTCTAAACAAAAAGATAGCATTGCAATTTTGTTTCCTTATGTGAGTTTCTATAGATCGGTGCATGATGCATCACTTTTTGAGATTATTTTAGCCTACTTCATGCTGTCTTACAGGTTCTATTCAAGCATCTTTTTATTCTACATATCTGAAAGTTTTTTTAGGCCATCTTGTGTCTGCTGAACTCAGCTTTGATAAAAAAAAATTTTAATCACATTATATGTGATTAACATGATGTTTTTACACTGCACCAGGTTGGCTTGGATAGCTGTATACCCTTAATGAATGAAGGCATTTTTGAAATCGCTTTACATGTGTAACTCCTATTTTTTTGATAGAATATAATAGAACTGAATCATCCTTTACTGTCCCACGGTGGTAGAAATTCGGGTATACCTGCAGCAAAGAGACAGAAAATGGAAGCATGCCGATGCAAACTAAGGTAAAAAAATAATAATAATAATCACAGATAATCTGAAACGTATTAGTGTGACAAAAAAGGTCTGTATATATATATATATATATATATATATATATATATATATATATATGTGTGTGTGTGTTTATACATAATTTTCTTCTTTTTTTATATGGAGAGAGACAGACAGATTATTTTTGCCCCACGTTCCTCACCTTTCTTTAATAAACCTTGAACATATAAAAAGTAATCTTTCTAGTCATTTCCTCTCCTTAAAGTTTTAATTTACTTTAATTGGAGTGATAATCTCCTTTTTATTTTATTTAACGACTTCATCCTTTTTCCTCTCAACTTGCCTCTGTAGTTCTGCCTCTCTAACCATCGCACTAATGTCTAAAAATGCAGTTAACTACATTTGGGAATATTGGAAACAGAGAGAGGTTTTGAACCAGAATAATAAAACCTCGGATATAGAAACCACAGTCTTACTCAACTTAATTTCTTTTATTTGTGTGGTGCAGGCTAAGACTTCTTATAAATATTCTCGACACACCAGAAAACACAGAGGTTTCGTTTTCAGACATATCATCTGTAAATAGTGAAAAAGTTGAGACTTGTTTAATAACCTGCATTGTACCCTTGGAAATGAATTTCTGGAGGATGAAGTTTCTTTTTCCTTCGGACTCCAAAGGATTGATCTCAGTGGGGAAAAAATAAAATAAAAGCAGTGACATTAAAATAAAATCCACATGGTGATTGATGAGTAGCCCATTAACTTTTATACAGAATAAAGGATTGAAAAATGATTTTCTCTTTTGGGGAGGTGGGATGTCCTCGTTTTTCAAGCCACCAATGTCCGTCCATTTCCCTCCATCTTTTGGGGTTTTTTATTGCCTCTTAGCAAGTCTTCAAAGAACCCAGAGCCTATAATTAGGGGGCGGGCCCAGAGCGCCTCAAAATGCTTCCCCGCATTGGAGCTCGACTCCATCCAAAGTGTCCCGGGACTCAGAGCTGTGCCTCTCCCTCTGCCCTCAGCTTCCTAAAGGATTTAGTTTCTCAGGGATGGCCGCATCTGTTCTGGAGCTAGGGAATGCAATTGTAAGTAGAAATTCTTCTTTTCTTTGAAATAAATGTAACTTTATGATAAGAATATTGTCACATTTCTGTTTTGAGATTATAGTGAAGGTGCGTTGTGAGCAAACACAGTTTAGTTTGAAGGTATTTGGTGTCACCTTTAAGTTACTAGAACAAAACAGGTATTCATTAAGTTCATTTCAGATATCTAAATGGAGCAATTCCAACAGACATTAAAGTTTACATTTCTCATTTAGACATTTAGAATAAGCTCTTCTTTATACGACGGGGAATGACATTTCCTTCAGTGGAGTCACTCCTGACAGCAAACAAAGCTTAAAACAGTTAGAAAATGTTTAATGTAACTTTATCTTCTGTGCTGACAACAAGATGTATGTTCAAGAAATCAAGAAAGCCTGCAAAAGTAAATTTATATAATCCTAAAACTGTGTTGAAACTTTGTTCATTAATGTTGAGCAAAATTAAGATCAATTTTGATCATTTGATATTTTTTTAAAGAATAATAATAGAGAATAATTATTAGAATAAGTATAACCATAACTTTTATTTATTGAAAACTTAATTTGTTGTCCACCTTTAAATAACATTAAGGAGTTTATTTTGAAAGCTGTAAGAAAGAATTAAAATCCCAGAAACTTTGCAAATACTGTTACATCCATGTGTGAATCGTTGGTTTCTGTCACAGAGAAGTAGGGGACTAGAAGCACTAAGCTGTGAGAACTGAGCGGCAAGTTCTATATATATATATATATATATATATATATATATATATATATATATATATATATATATATTCATCAGTAAAACCTTTTGGTTTCAAATGGTTCATTGGGTATGCTCAGCATTTTAGTAATTGAACAAAGCCCAAAGGATTTGTGTGTTTTGTATGTGAGAGATTTTGTAGTGAGGCCACACAGTCTGCATGTTGGAAAGCTTAAACAGTTAAGGAAATTTAAGCACCACTAATTGTATATTCAAGAACGGCTTGTTAACAGGGCTTAATTTTAACCGAGCACGATGCAATGATTGATCCGAACTTTAAAACTTTGACCCTTTTAGAAATGTTGAGAGCAGAAGAATAAGCCAAATGTGTCAGTCAGACATCCGTTTTTTATTACGGCTGACACTTACAGAGGCAGTGGCAAAGAGCCATATCCTGCAGACAGATTGTTTCACTTTTCCCCCTTCTCTTTTTTTTATTTATTATTTTGGTCTCCAGGAAGACGCACGCTATGGCTCCAGTCCTCTGGCTATGTTAACTGCTGCCTGTAACAAGTTCGGTAGCACCAGCCCCATCAGGGATTCAGCTACACCCGGCAAAACCGGCAGCTCTCCAGTAAAGAAGCAGTACACCATGACATCTGACCTTCAGACATCCAAGAACGGGCGGGCGTCGGACGGCAGTGGGCTGACGGACTCCTACACCGGCTCTTTCACCACCGCTGGAGGAGGCGGTGGGCTGCTGAGTCCCACTGGAAGCCCTCCTCCTTCCGCTGGGGGGTATGCTTCAGAGTACAACCCTTTCTCCCACTCCTTCCAGACCTCTGTATCCCAGGACCCGTCTCTTTTAGTGTCCAAGACCCACGCTACCCCGGCTGACTGTCTCACCAGTGTCTACACTTCTCTGGATATGACACACCCGTATGGCTCCTGGTACAAGGCAGGAATCCACCCCGGCATAACTGCTGCTCCAGCCAACGCCACGTCCTCCTGGTGGGACGTCCACCCCAACTCCAACTGGCTGTCAGCGACGCAGCCCCAAGCTGACGGGGGTCTCCAGGCCTCACTTCAGCCTGTAGCCCCACAGGCATCCCTGAGCCCTCAGCTCCCAAGTTACACATCCGACTTTACACCACTCAACCCAGCCCAGTACACCTCTGTCGGACTGGGCTCGTCCTCCCACCTCCTCCAAACGTCCCAGCACATGTTGCCCCAGGACATGTACAAGCCCAAACCTGTGTCAAGTGCGGGGCTAATTGAGAATTCAATGGGCCTAAAGCCTGCTAGGGGGTCGGGAGGCTATAGCGGAGGGGCTACACCCAGTAGGTCTTCATGTGACTGCCCAAACTGCCAGGAGCTGGAGAGGCTGGGCGCCTCCGCCGCCTCCCTGAGGAAAAAACCCGTGCACAGCTGCCACATCCCAGGCTGTGGGAAAGTCTACGGCAAGGCTTCCCACCTGAAAGCCCACCTGCGCTGGCACACTGGCGAGAGGCCTTTCGTGTGCAACTGGCTGTTCTGCGGGAAGCGCTTCACCCGCTCCGATGAGCTGGAGAGGCACGTGCGCACCCACACGCGGGAAAAGAAGTTCACCTGCCTGCTGTGCAACAAGCGCTTCACCCGCAGCGACCACCTCTCAAAGCATCAGAAGACCCACGCAGACTCCGCAATGCAGGGCAAAACTGTAGCCGTGGAGGGAGACACGGACCCTCGGACTGAAGACGCACCCGAGCTCAACTCCAACGCCATACCAACCAATCCTGTCGCCGAACAAATCGCCAACGGAGATGAGAAGACGACCACACCCAATGGAGTGGAGAACAGCAGTGGATTGTTGGAGATCTGACTGCCTTAAGTTTCTCCTCCAACATTATTTTTTCACATTTCTGGGGCTTTTTAAATTAATAAAAAACAAACAACTTTCAAATAAAAATGAAAAGAGAAAATATTTAAGAGAACATTTGGACTTAAAACGATAAGTGACTGAGCATGTAGCAACCACAAGCAAGTACAAGAAAGACGTACAAGCATGCTACCATACAGCCAAAATTGTATGCAGACACACCGCCAAATACACACAACCAAAACCTTGATGTATATCAGCACAAATATTACATCCACACGTGCACCATTTGCATGCAAAATAATAACTATGAGCAAATGCACAAGCATATATAATGCATTCATGTATGCATGGGCAACCACAAGAAGTATGCCTGCTCAGACCCATGTAGGAGTAAACATTCTCATGTGGACATTTAGCAGTCTGCACACATTTTCTGCCTTTTAAATGAGACAAACCACTGGGGATATGTAATCTGCAAAAGCAGAAGGAAAAGAGCTCCGAGGCTGCACAAGGAAAGCGGTTTTAGAACAAGACTTATGGTCGGGATGACGGAGTCGATGAAGCATTGCATGCCTGGAGTGAAGAAGAAAAAAAAAATCTGATTTACAGCTACACTCTGATGCTTATTCAATATTCCTGAAATAGACAATCTCACTTAGAGCTACTTGTTGTCAGAGACACCGTGATAAAGGTGCTGCATTGTTTTTGCTGTTTGCTTCATACTTTGTCTAATTTAATTTCATATTTACATTAATAATCTAATTTATGTTTTAAATTATACAACACAGGGGAGTATCTTACATGTTGTGGGAAATATTATACCTAAAGGGAAATTAATGGTTGAAGCTGGCCAAGAAGGAGATATATGGTGCATTAAATTAAGACCTTTTTTTTTCTTATTTATTAGTTATGAGTTGCAATTTAGGAAGTATGTTATTAAAGTTTTATTTATAGATCTTGAATCGTATGTGTGCATTACCTAATTCTGTAACATTTTTCATTGTGACTTCTTCCACACCATGCAAAGCAATGAATAAAAGGGGCTTCCTAGATTGTTTGAACATGCTATATGTAATAATAACAATATATAGATTTTGTTAGGTGTGATATTTTTCTACTTTTTTATGTATTTTCTCTTTTTTTCCCTCATGAAAAGATATCTATTTTACTGCAGCTGACAAAAAAGTTTCTCCTTATTTTGGTTCACGAAGTAGCTATTAGTGTTTGCTGGCATGTTGTGAATTGTGTTTAAAAGAGTCTGTAAATAGTGTTAAAGCGGAAAACCTCAGAAATGTACACATGTTGTTGGATTCATGGAGCAGAATCATGAATTTTTGGTGCTTTTGAGAGAAGACAAACTGAAAAGAAATTCTTTTTTTTTTTTTTGCTGGTTTTATTTTCTTTGCAAAAGCATTCTGACTTGATTGAAAATAAACGAATAATTAAAAACCCGTTGTTCCTTTTGCACTATCTTCAAACCCCTCGGCTTCGTCCTGATTCCCTCCCCGTGTTGATCTTCCTCTCATATCCTTCTACCTCTTCAGAGTCGAGCAAATGCTTTCATTATCTTTTGCAGAAAATAAACAAAGCCATTCACTGAATTGAAGTCTTAACTAGACACAATGACCCCCTTTCAGGGAGCCACTGTAGTTACACTCAGGACAATTATTCAACTCTACAGCCTAAAAGAGGTAATTACTGCGAGCGCTCCTCCAGAAGAGTCAGGAGAGAGAAGAAGAGGGGATTAGGACAGGAGAGCTGCGGTTACATTGTTTATGGAGGGAGGCGGTCAAACAAAGGACCCCAATTAGGGCAGGAGGCATGAAGAAAGATGAGATCTGGGGAAACAATTGCAAAGGAGAAGCCGAGCTGACCAGCGACGTTGTTTTGCAAATTCAAGGTGCTGCTTGTGTGTGGTTCTTCACCGGGGTTTCTGTAAGTCACAGCAAGTGGAAACTCACCTCTTTCTGTCCGTGCGACTGTCAGGCCATTCCAGACTAATAAAAATACCTCTGGAGGGAGGACTTCCCACAATGCGTTACACTTAAACAACCTAAAGAGAAACTGCACAGAGCCCTTAAACAGATGCTCTGTGCAGTTTAGCAAGCAAAACGTATCTCTCGTTTGTTAAAAGCAATGTTGGGGACAGGTGACTTTGGGTCATAATGAGGGATATTTGCGAAATACACAAAAGTATTCCTGGTCTCTGAAGATTTTACAATTTTGCCTACTGATAATCACATACTTGAATTTATTTGACTGCGTTTTTATATAATAGACAAGCAAATAGTGCTAAACTGAGGAAAATGCTTTTTATATCCACGGCAGCATGAATCAGAGAAGCAACCAGGAGGCCCGTGGTAACTTTGGATGAACTGCAAAGGTCACCAGCTCAGGTGGAAGAATCTGTACACAGGAAAACTGCAGTACAAGCTGTGCACTTCACAAAGTCCTGCTTTATAGAAGAGGGGAAAGAAGAAATGCTCTGAAATCCTTTTTTGTTGTTGTTGTTGTTGCTACAAGCCATGCAGGGAACACAGCAGAGGTGCTGACGAAGGTGTTCTGGTCAGATGAGACCAAAATGACACTTTTTGCCTGGAGTTTATGCAAAATACAAGGTGTGGCCCATTACCCTGAGCTCCTGCTGAGGGGATGCCTTTCGTCACCAGGAACAGAGGGCCTGATGAGAGTTAATGCTAAGATGGATGGAGATAAATACAAAGTTAACTGGAATAAAGCTAAATCTCATTTTCCTGTCATTTCACAACTGTGCAAAACTTTGTGTAGGTGTTTGTCACGACATTTAAATAGATTGCGTTGATGTTTGTGGTAGTGACTTGATTACACGGGAGAACTTTAGGTGGAGGAAATACCTTTAGGAGACAAATGTCTGATAGTTTTATCAACCTTTCAGTTGAAATAAAATAGCTGACAGTAATGAAGTCAAGAAAGCACTGAATATATTGCAGAAGAAGAGACCAGGACAGCTGACGCTCCCTGAAGGTACCAGCGCTTCTGCTGTAACATTTACACTTCCCAGGCTGCATGGTTCCAATTTAGGGCTTCTAATGAGCTGTAGTTGAGGTTAATTTAAATAAAACGTCCCCGGGCCGACTTTGTCATCAGGGACGAATATGTTTATGGTGGTCTGAAGTGGGCGCACAGTCCAGTCCACAGGATAAAAGGCAAACATGGGGAAAAGGGAGTGGGCTGGGTGTGTCGGGCCAGCAAATGAGGGTGAGGTTGGGGGGCGGGGGGGAAAGGGGTTTAAGAAGATGGTCAGTGGCTTTTAAAAACCATCCTCTGCTCCCGGTAGTTTCTGCGTGTCTAAAATACACTCCTGGTGGTTGCATAATGTAGCATGGGCTTTATTTTTACTTCTTTTATTTAGAAAGCCAGGAAACATTAAGTGTTGCTTCAAACAAGGTCGTAAAAAGAAAAATACACATGCAGTGACACACAGAGGCTAAAGCAGAAAGTGGACAATCTGTTCCACATGCTGTACCCACAGATCCCCATTTACGCCATTTAGCAAATCAAATCACTGCAGACTTAATAAGACTGAAAACGGTTATTCCAGAAGATCCCAGAAGAAACACCTGCTAAAGTCATCACACATCTCATTTCCCGTCTAACAAGAAGAGGAAACTTTAAAACATTTTCTCGTGCTGTGTTTGGTTTTGCCCTCAGACTTGATGAGTTATAAAAACTTGCTCTTAATGAGTCACTCCTGGTTGAAGGGAGACTGCAGACTTTTATCATTTTGTACAATGCCTCGCATACGTATTCACACAAATGGATTTTACTTCTTTTTTTTTCGCATCCTAACCACAAACTTTGATGTATACTGCTGACATTTTATGTGACAAACAGCGGCACAGAATTTTGAAGTGGAAGGAAAAGGCGAAATGTTCTCCAAACATTGTACTTCAATTAAAAGCGGAAAAGTGTGGCATGCAAATATTTTGACCTCCCTTATGTCAATCTTTGGCACAACCACATTTCTTACAGCTGCAAGTCTTTTAGGGTTGGTCTCTGTCAGCTTTTTAAGTCTAGAGACCAAAACTTTGCCCATTAAGTCATCAAGTCTTGCCACGAATTCTCATTTTGACTTAGATCTAGACTTTGACTGGGACATTTTAATCCATCAATTTGCTTTTTTTTTTTTTTTTTTAAACATCCCATTATGGCTATGGCTATAGTTTCCGGAGTTTCTTCCACGATTAATCTGTACTTTGCTCCATTTATCTTCCTATTAACTCTGACTAGCTTCCCAGTTTTAAGGTACAACTCTATATTTATTATAAAGAGTGTAACAATGTGGTTCCGCAAATGGTTGTCATCTCCAAATGTTTCTGTCCAACTCTGCTTTTAACTCTTTATTTCATTCATATCAGTCCTCTAACAGGTTTTCATCAAAGATTTACCTCCACAATCGTCCATCAGCTCTGACTAGCTTCCCTGTCCCCGTTGAAGAAAAGCATCCCCCCAGCATGATGCTGACACCACCATGTTTTGCGAATTAATTTGTGTTTTGAGGGTGATGTGCAACGCAGGTTTTTCCAAGTTTCTGGTCTTAGTTTTCATTTTGTGAAGTGCACGATCAGTTGTCCTGTTAACAGATTATTACTCATGAGCTGCAGATCTCTGCAGCTCCTACCAGCTTACCATGGGCTTCACGGGTGTTTTTTTTTATTACTGCTCTCCATGCAAGTGTAGCTATGTTTGGTGGAGGGCCATGTCTTCATAGGTTATAAGGCGTTCCATACTCTGTGAATGATGGATTAAAAAGTGCCATGTGAAAAAAAAGTGCTATGTTAAAAGCTGGCAATGTTGTATTACAATCTAAACCTGCTTTAAACTGCAACAAAACTTTATTGTTAACTCTTCTGCTGTGTTCCTTGGTTATCATCGTGCTGACCAGTGCCGGACAATAATTCAATAACAATATATATCGATCAATAGACGTATGGTGCAACAGAAAAAAGGGTCAATAAAAGTTCAATAGAAGGACAGTTTTCCTTCCTTCTGCTTTCTAGCCTATCATGTAGGTTAATACTACAGTCATTACATCCTCTCAACCAATCACAAACGTAGACCGAGGAACGCTCTCAAGCTCCGCCCCCTTCAAAGAGTTCAGAGAGCACGTGCTTTTTTAGTTTTTAAAAAACTTGCAGTTTTGGTAAAAACGTTGGTTGAATAACAGTTAAATTCAGTGTTTGTGTGTTCTTTATCTAAAAATATGTAATTAGACAAAAACATAAAATGGTCCGAGCTGCACTTAAAATATATGTTTTTAATTTTTTTTATAATTATTGATATCAAGTCAGTATGATTTCTATTTTATCCATATGCTTTTTTTTAATATCATCCAGCCCTAGTGCTGACTATTCATTCATTTTCTCTAAAAAGTCTGTGAAGCCTTAAAAGGATTTAAATTACACACAGTTCGTTGTTTTTATTTAAAAGAAAATACCTCTGAAGCCAGTTTGTTTCACTAGATTTAATAAGGGGTGTCAAATTAAAGTAAAAAATATATAAATGTATGCCACACTTGTATTTTCATCATACTTGTTTTTTTTTAGTATGAACTGTTGAAAACTATGTATCATTTTACTTTAACTTCAGTCATGCACTGCTTTGTGTTGGTCTTTCTCAATTTAATCCCAATAAACTGTGTTGAAGTCTGAGTCTGAAATGCGATAAATTGTGAAAAAGTAAACAAAAGGTGATGAAAGCATCCTTGCCCCTTATTGTCTGATGCACACTGACTGGTCAAGGAAAACAACTGACTGCTTTGCCATAGCCACAGGCACAGACACTTGCAGTGCATTCACGGGAAGCACAGGGTAGGACAAAAGCACAGGTGTCTGCAGGTGTGACCGAGCCTCTGTGACAGGGAATCTGAAGGGAAATGGCTAAAGAATGTCACCATGCCCTGAAGCCCAACAGCCCCGCTGCAAATAAAAACAAGATAATGCTTTGTTTTGTGCCAGAGAGGTAAAGTGGCCAGAGTGAACCATAACATGACCTGGAGAACAGAAGAGTTCAGGCCAAAGAAGACAAAGGTTGAAGAGGGAAACAAAGCAGGTTAGAGAGGCCAAAAGGTGAAGAGGCAACGTGAACTTCCAGGCGTGCTTTAGTGTCTTTCTTATCATTTCAGCCATCATTTACATTTCATGAGAGGAAGCAGGGGCATATTATCTTTTTTAATTTTTTATTACATCCATTTTAGCAAAAATTCCTGTATCCTGTTGCATACTTGCAAAAGCATTAACACCCAATGAATGTTGCCACATTGGTCAGATCTATTCTCTGTCACAGGCACAAACTTTAATGTAAGATATTACATTATAGACCACCACAAAGTAGAGTATAATTGTGAAATGCAAAGAAATTACATAATACTCAGTTGCCATTTATTTACACAACAAAGTCAGACCAATTTAAAGGAGCGATAAGTACGAAATTTACTGCAAAATCATTCTCATTTGTCATTTATTCCCTCCACAATAATGCATTCTTTTACCTTAATCTATCACGTAACATGAAAAGATGGTTGGTTTACGACAGCAAAAAGTGGGTACGAACTGCAAGGCACAACAACATTCTTCCCCTCAAAAAATACTTATTACAGTGGTGAAGCTTCATTCATCTTCACTTTTTAATCAAAGACACACATTCAGCCCCCATGCCTTGCATCATCACGCTTAGAGTGCTTTTCATACTTGCTGCTCTAATTATATCCTTTTATAACATTTCCTGGCCTCCAAGAACTGCCCTTGAAGTTTACAGGGAGTCCTCCTTTGCTGCCCAACGCACCAAAATGAGGCCATTTTGTTTATAGGGATTGCGTGAGGGTTGTGGGTGACTCTGTGCCCCTTTATAAGATAATATGCTTTCCATTTAATGGCCTCCGGATGACAAATTGCTTCCAGGGGAAGAGTTAGGTTAAGAAAATAGCATGTGCGACACGTAAAGACATATCTCGTCTCCTTAAGAGGTCTGATATTCATAATTTCCTTTATACGCAGCAGTAGGTGGTTTTAGGATTCTTTGAAAAACCACATTTGCTCCAGAGGCTTTTTTTTTTGATAATTGTGTTTTGTTTTGTTTTATTTGCCCCGTTGGTACAGATAACTTTTAACCACAATGGAAATTTCTGTCTTTCAAGAGATTAGTGATCTGATACCTCTTGAAATTGGAGTTGGAAACCTACTCACAAAACACATTGGCACATTGGAATATTGTTCCTTCCTTTTACAAAAAAACAAAAAAACAGAAAACAAAGCTGCATCCCAGTTCTTTTGTTGTTGGCCGTTTTTGTTTTATTTGAGCTAAACCACTAAAAGGACCTGATTTAAGAGCCCCTTGTGCAGTGAGATGGTGGTGGAGGTGCAAAACACAATATCCCCAGGAGAAAAGGTAGTAAAAAAAAAACATCAGGGAGTCCAGCAACCCAACAATTCAGTGGCGAGTAAGAAAAAGAGCCCAGCCAAGCAGCGAATAATTTTGAATGCGGATCAAGTGATGAGGAAACTGAAGAAGGAACAGTGAACCGGGCAGGAAGGAGCGAGACAAAATGGAGAGAAAGAAGTGAGTGATTTGGGTTGGAAGCCGGAGCAGGGAGGCCGGGGTTGGCAGGGTTTTGGTGGAGGAGTGTAGTGGTTCAGAAGTCCTCCAGCGCGAGGCGCCAGTGTGTCCGGTGGGGGCCCTGACCATGAGCTGCCTCACCCCCCAGAGCCACGGCCACAACACCCCCCACCCCACCCCCCATTCACCCATCCAACCCAAAACCCACTGGCAGTCAGAGCTGCACTGAAGCTGCTGCATGTTTATTTAATATTTTCAAGAAATTGAAATATCTCTGTGGGTTCACACACACACACACACAATTACACATCCCTCACACACTTACACACATTGCCACCACAATATATAAATAAATAAAAGGAGAGCAATAATGTTCTCTTGATCTGTGGCCAAGGAAAGGGTTGGAGAAGCTCTTTTTCGAATGGTGTTTTCAGAAACGCGGAGGGGAGGAGCGTGAATGTTTTACACTTCGTGTTGCCGTAGCGGGCGGCATGTCTCAGTCCGACTCGCCCACAAAGGAAACAGTGCTTTAAGAAAGTGGCTGACAAACAAAAAAAAAAAAAATAGTTTCCATGTGACAAAAGCACAGAAATCCATCCACATGCAAAAGCCAGGATGATGTAGGCTTTACTTTACAAAGAGGACGTCTAAATGCGTGTGGTCCGGTGAATGAGGACGCGAAGTGTTAAATGAACACATTTGCACGCCAGCTCCTTGCTGTCTGCGAGCGAACGCATGATGGCATGTGTGCGCACAATCGTCACAGAGAGATTCCTTCAGACAGAAATCCCTTAAAAAGCCTCGATTTTTTTTTTTTTTTTGGTCTTTAAGCCGGACCCGTTTCTGTCTCCTCTCCCCTCAGCAGCCACCAACCAGCGCTGCTGCCAAAAATAACACAGGAGCGCCACTCGAACCCGCGCCTCGCCGCAGCGCAGCCTGGCCGCAGGAGAGGGATCAAAACACACACAAAAAAGGAAACACATCATATTGTGGAAGGAGGACCGGGGGATTGGGGGGGGGGGGGGGGGGGGGGCACAGACCCAGCCCTGCACTTGAAGACCTACTGATGATCTGGCCAACCAAAGAACCGCATATGCAGTGCTTGTAGCATTCATATCTCCTGATTTTTATTTTATTTTTTTCACATTTTGTCAGATTACATAAGCTGAAAATATCCTTATGTTGCATTGGATTTTTATGTGATGGACCAATATAAAGTAGAGCATAGTTATTACATGGAAGGAAGAGAATAAGTACGCCTTTAAAGTTTTTTTTTTTTTTTTAAATGGAAATCTGAAACGTGTTTTGTGCATTTAAATTCAGCCCCCTGTACTCTGAGACCCCCTATATCAAATCCAGTGCGACCAATTGCCTTCAGGAGGCACTTGATATTTAAACTGAGTCCAGCTTTGTGTAATTTACTTTCAATATAAATACAGCTGGTCTGACTTTTATGAAAGAGTAGCATAAAGAAGTTTTTTTTTTGAAAGAAAGCCATAATAAGTCTTGTTTAAAATATGCGGTTTTTCGCTGGTTTCCCTTCGGAGGCCGTAGGAGTCTTTGTAGCACAAGATTGTTGGGTTTTGTCATTTTTGTCTATATATTTTG
The DNA here is from genome assembly GCA_037039145.1 of Fundulus diaphanus. NCBI lineage: Eukaryota > Metazoa > Chordata > Actinopteri > Cyprinodontiformes > Fundulidae > Fundulus > Fundulus diaphanus. The sequence continues at coordinate 17,871,991 of CM073126.1, forward strand.
TTTGAGTCTCAATCTTTTCACTCTTTCTCTTCCCCTCGACAACAAAATAAATCATGGAGAGTTGCTCATCAAGGGACAATTTGTTGGTATAAAGCCTCCCTTTGTAAAGCAGTGTTTGGCGTAACTGCAGCAGCCAGAGCAGCATTCTGCTTTTCATGAAGCTGAACAGCTAGGACAAGGCAAAAAATAAATACATTAAAAAAACATAAAAAGCGTGCCACAAAGCATGGGCGGGACAAAGCAAACAGCTGGAAGAAAGTGCTTAGATGACAAACAAAATGGAACCTTTTGTCTCACTAATATGGAAAAACGCTGCAAAACATCCGATGGACCTTATCCCCACTGTGGAGAATCGTGAGGGCAGCTGGGGAAGATTTTCCTCATCTGGGACAAGAAAACTGCTCACAATGGATGGGATCATCTTAAGAGCTTGAGACAGAAGAAACACTGTTAGAAGCTACAATTAAATTGTTTTAGATCCTTCGGATCAAAGCGTGTTTATGTGTAAGTGAGGTCTCATCAAAGCCCAGACCTAAACTAAAATCTGTAGAAACTGTTTTGAAAAGCTCTAATGCACCAAGCCAAGATGAAACGTGCGTGTCCATGTGTGCGTGCGACTTCTATGAATCGCATCATAACTGCTAAGGTGGCATTTCTACATCTGATCTCATTCAGTCAACGGTTTAACCACCAGCTCCATAAAACACACTTATACTATCACGTTACAGGTCAATAAATTAGAGCATTCAGCTGACAAATGAAGTCACATCAGCACTGAAACTTTGAATAAAGAGTAGGAGGGATAAACTCTGGTCACAGCTGCTCAGTTGTTGGTTTGGGGGTTCAAATGGGAGACAGCTTCAAAACTGCCATGGACAGTTCTCCTCATGTTGGCAAAATGTGCTTATCCACACTGACACTTTGATGCCAGTGGATAAAGCCATCAAAATCCCTGCTTTGCTTCAGAGGTGGCCAGCAGGGTTTTACAAGCGAGTCATCATGGGATTAATCGTCAACCCGCAGAAATAAAAGGAACTCGTAGGAAGATGGAAAATGGAACTGCAATATTTTATGGAAGTGCTGCTATATTCATCGGAAAGGTTGCGGGTCCAAAAGGATTTAACCGGTTGGTAGGATTCCTTTTACTGACGCAAAAAGATCCAAACTAAACAGAGACTTGGCCTAAAACGGCAGCGCTGTCAGCCTTTTAAGCTATCTAAATTCATTACAGTTAAATGCTGCTATCATTAGAACCAAGAATCCTGCCATTCCCGTCATATTGCCTACATACTATATGTATGCACAGTCAGACCAGGTCTGTTGTCTTTTTAAAGGAATATTCTGTGAAATTCACTTCAATTGGCGCTTATTTATATAGCGCCAATTCACAACACGTCATCTCAGGGTGCTTTACAAAGTCGATTCAGTCCAATCATCCAGACGGATTAATTAAAAAGTTTTCTATCAAAGTAAACCCAGCAGATTGCATCAAGTCATTGACTTGCAGCATTCACTCCTCCTGGATGAGCACGGCGCTATAGGGGACAGTCGCTTCCACTGTCTTTGACTTTGCAGCAATCCCTCGTTGTCAGGATCCCCAGGGGTGTGATTACTTATGTTAGCTCACCGATTCATCCTGCAGGGATCCTGCAGTTTGTTCTTGTGCACTTTCCATCCCTAGATCCTCATTCGTGTTACCTGTTTAGTTTTCTGTTCGCTGTTTAGGATAATGATGTTCTGAGATCTGCTAGATCCAGTTTCTGTCTTAGATCCTTTCTTTTTGTATTTCTGTTATATCTGTTCTTTCTTAGTTTAGTTAGATTCTTCCCCACGCCTGGCCCTTTATCTTCTTTCCTGTTTGGTTCTGCTATTCCCTGCACCTGCCACTTCATTGCCCCTCCTATCCCACAGCCTTATTGTCTCACTCAGTTCACCTGTGCCTATCTATCCACCTATTGTTCCCTCCATATCTTACCCTTTAAGTTCCGCCCACTCTGTCAGACAAATTTGACTGAAGTAGACAAATTATTCCTATACAAATTAGAAATTATCAGCAGGTTTACAGTTTGATTTTGTTTTTAGCATCAACCTTTGAACACTGGCAGTATATCAATACTTGCTGGGAGAATATGTACTATGGTTACTGTTGATCACCTGCATTGGCTGAAATGATAACCATGTTATCAGTAAGTAATAAACAATTTCATATGTATGGAGCACTGATAAAGCTTTCAGAGTATCAACTATACTAAAAGGGCAAAGCTATCCAAATCAAGTAATCACCCCTAAACCTAGAAACATCTTGTGCCACCCTTGGCAGCAACAGCTACCACTAACCATTTGTGATAACGAGCCATGTCATTGTGGAAAGATTTTTGTCACCTGTTTGGTTCAGAATATTTTAGTCCAGCCATATTGGAGGGTTTTGAGCATGAGCAGTCTGATTAAAGGTCATGACACATGATCCTAACGGGGTCTGTTAATGAACCTTGTGGTATGCCGCACAACCAGGGCTTTGAACCGGTTCAAGGAACGAAAACGAAAACCGGGAACTTTTTGTATTTTACAGTGAACAGAAACGAAACCGGAAACGTTATTATTTTTTATGTTCTGGAACTGGAACACTTATTTAAAAATAATGGTAACCGGTTAATACCGGTTTTATTTCGTTCCTCAAAGTTTTCGTTGCCTAATTAGCTAAAAAAAAAAAAGTTATTATTTTCCTGCACACGTTACCATGACGGCTGAGGTTCACTTCCTGTGTGACATCACATCACACATTCGCTGACTGAATGGAGAGAGAGCGGTGTCTCCACTAGAGCTACACATCTTAAATAAGAGGTAAATTACGATCCATCGTTAAGTAAAACGCTCATTCCAAACAGCTGACAGGAACGAAATTAACCGTTCCGGGAACAGTATTTTTTTGTTCTAACCGGTTCGGGAACGTCAATTTATTGGTGGAACTCATAACCGGAAACGTTATAATTCCGTTTCTGTTCGGAACGAACCGATTGGGAAAAAAAATCGGTTCAAAGCCCTGCGCACAACAAGGGTGTGAATAAGACATTACCTGATCTGCAAGAATGCTAAACGTTCCAGAAAATCAGCCAAATTATCAAGTCCTTCAATCATAATACTGTGGACAGTAAAAAAAAAAAAAAGCAGATGAAAGATCTGAAAAAACTACAACAGTGTAGGTCATGGGTGTCCAAAGTGTGGCCTGGGGGCCATTTGTGGCCCTTGGAATAATTTTGAGTGGCCCCCCCAACCGCAGTTAAGAATCACAGAAATTTGGGAAATTGTACACCTTTTATTATTAAGTCAAACATCTGAGAACCTTATTCAGACCTACAACAGTACGTTATTTTCTGATAGAATAATTGAATATTAAATTATTTTGGATTTTTAATCGATAAAATGTGTAAAATCAACTTGCCGATTTTGGCCCATCGGGCAGAAAGTTTGGACACCACGGATGAAGGCTATACTCACCAGAGTCCACTGACATCATGACATCATTTGTCACTTTGATTTGGATTTTTTTTTCTTAGTTCTTTATTTATTTATTTGCCAATTGTAACAAAACCTGACTAGAATTTTTTATTAACACACATCGTGATTTTTCAGGACCAGGAGACATTGCTTAGGACACACATACCAAAAGTATTCTGGGTTAGTGATTGCTGCACGCCTTAGCTGGGATGCTGCTGGACTATGATACATAGTGCATATTGTATAAGCTTTGTATGTTATGGAAATTGTACATTTGGAAATATTCCATACTCTATTATTGTGTGTTAGGTCTATAGGCTGGAGTTATTTTTCTACTAACAAACAACTTTGTTTTTCCTTTGGTGAATTTATTTATTTATATTATATATATAATATATATATATATTTATATTCTACTCTTGGTGTTTTCTTTAGAGCTAACTTTAAATTAGACAGTTCTCTTTCCTTGTATTCTTTTTTCTCTTCTCATCACTAATAATTATGTATGTTTGCCAATGTCTCACCCAAATTTCCCAATTGAGGGACATTAAAGGAATTCTTATCTTGTCTAATCTTACAACAAAACTCAATAAACAGATCACAAACCATCCCATAATTTCTGAAGCAACAGTTCACTAGAGTTTCAAAGTTAAACCTAACTTCCAACATTATAGCTTATGTAAACAACAACAATAGAAGGCAGCCAATTGTATTTGAGTCTCAGTTTATGAAAAAAACATAGTCTTTTGCCTCTGCTGTTGCTGTTGCTTGTTAAAGTTATTCTTTCATATTTCTAACGCCAATGCATTTTTTGCATATATATATATATATATATATATATATATATATATATATATATATATATATATATATATATATATATATATATTTATATATATATATATCAAATTTCCTGATGATATGTATTCTGGTGATAAAAAGTTTTTCAGTGCAAGAAAACGGATAACTTTAAAGTTTCTGGACGTTTCTAAACAGTTTGGACTATTTCTATTCTATTATGTGCGTCAGCATGTTCTTGGTTTTTCAAAAGACAATAAATGCAGAGTAATCCTAACTCTGTTGCAGATATTTCCCTGTTACAAATTATAGCTACAGTGCAGACGGCAGGTGTTTGACAAATTAAATAACTTTTTTTCAGTCGCAGAACCTTATGAAACAAGTTGGCAGATAGGTGACTGAATGTCGCCCTCTGCTGGTTCAATCTGAGCACGTCAATTTTGCACAGTAAAATACATTTTACACAAAGCATTTAAACTCGGTGGCATTTCTTGAACAGGACAACAATAACTTTAAGAATAAAGGAAAAAAGAAACATAATATTTATTTTTACATCAAGGTTTTATTCTACATACATACACCATCGCACAATTGAATGAATGGATAAGGATAACATTAAATGTAATTATGATTCAGATAAAAGATCCACTGAGATCAAGACCTTTTCACAAGGGTGGCCTGACCAAGAAAGGCAGCAGCACAGATCATAGTGGACAAGACAAACGAACAAAGCAAACATTAAAAATATATAAAGTGTTTGCAATTTAACAAATAAATAGGGGATTTATTGTTCCAGTGATGATATAGCATTTAAAACAATAACATTCTGAGATTCTAAACGCAGGCACGCAGTGCGGAAGGCTTTCAGTGAACACAAGTTGATGTTCATTTTCAACCATGCTGAACATTTTTAAACTTATGCACTGCAGTTCTTGATTACAAAATTAATTTACATAATGATTCAAATAAATCACAGAAAAATGTCACATCACGATTGCATGCAGACATCTGACCTCAACTGCACATGTGCCCTTTACTGGTCTTTCAATCTTTTTCCTTCTAGTCCTTCTACCTGATCAGGACAGCATGTTGTGGAGTCTGTGTTGAGTCATAGAGAAGGAAGAAATGGAGAAAAAGAGTGTCAAGGATAAAAATACATCAGAAGAACAGAATCTTTAAGTTGTATAGAAAACAGAAACAAAAGAGCTTATTGGGGGTCTATGAGAGGCATAACCCATATCCATTCATCCCTTTCAAATCTGTCATTTAAAATTGTTTTCTGTTAGGTGTTCACCCACTACTGGTTCATTCTTGAGTTCAGCAGACTGACTGGTTCATATAGCAAAAATAAGAGGCAAGAAAATATATTCTTCTTAAAATTGTCAGGCACTGTCTCACCAAACTTTTATTATGGTTACATGACAATACAAACTCTTGATTCCTTTTTCTTAGTCCTTGATTTAGGAAAAAAATGAGGGAAAGAAGTCAAGAAATATCCAAACTAAACCTTTGTGGGCTTTCACAATCGATGAAGAATGATCAAAATAATTGTTAGCAACTGTAATTGAATGAGATAGAATAGAAAGAAATAATAAAACAAGTAAACAAAACATAAAAATAAAGCATAAATAAATAATTTGTGCCTGTGTTTTTTTATGTGCTTTAGTATTTGTGCAAAAACAGGTAATGTTCAAGAAAAAAGACAAATATGTTGAATTTTAAAAGAATACAGGGATATTTCAAGGTCCTATTGATTGTAATATTGGCTCACTATGGTATCATAGCTGATGTTTATTCACTTTGGTCTGTGGGTGCTTTAAGTGCTTTATAAACAAAGCCTATATGGTATGAAATGTCGAGCAAGCGTGACGACAGAAACACTGCTCATAAATGGGTGAATTTGACTGCTTTTATTCGCTTTATTTTAGGCACACTGCTCCTTATAAAGCGGTCAGCGTTACATAGGACCTTGTTTCCTTTTTAAGCTTTCAAGTGTTGTTCCCCTTATTTGTTTACATGAAGTATATATATATATATATATATATATATATATATATATATATATATATATATATATATATATATATATATATATATATATAATTGTATATATAGGTATGTACATATAATAATATATATTATATATTATTATTATATATATATTATTATATTATATGCATTGTTATTTTTATTTATTATTTTTTACGAACCCCAATCAGGAGTCGACTTTGACAAGGCGTCACGACTACGTCATCTTTGCGTGCCGAAGGTTGTCGCAGCAGAGGGGATTTCTCTTTTTTCCTCCTTTCCCTCCTTCCATCATGTTGTAGCCTCGTCATCTGTTTGGGGGCAACAGTAAATACCGTCTAATGAAAGCTCGTCTATGTTCTGGTGGGGGGGATTCGCCATCCGAAACCGATCGGCTCCGTCTGCACGCTATAGGTAATGAACGACGAGACAGAATCGGAGAGCTGGAACAGAAACTCCGGGAGCTCCAGGTGAGGCTGAGCGGAGTGGCAAGCATGTACATCTGATTGTGAACACTTGCTATGGATCTTCGCCTGAATAAACAGCAGTGCTAATGAAGAAAATGTTCAAGGCAGTGATTTTATGTCATAAACAGACACAAAGCTGCACATGACTGGGAAGTGAAAGAAAAGGAAATCTAATTACAGTCATAAAGACGTGATATGCATTTGTATTTAGCCCCCTTTAATTAAAACGAAATGCAGTACTTCAAACTGTCTTCAGAAGTCCACTAATAAGTAAATGATCATAATTATTTTATGTTAGTTAGTTAGTCGTCTGCATGTATGCTCAATACAGATATTTGGTTAGAATATTTCTCATAGTATTGAACATTGTGTTGGTAAGTATGAAGGTATGTGTCTATTTGTTGCTGTTTATTTTAACCCAAATGACTCCTTTATATATATATATATATATATATATATATATATATATATATATATATATATATATATATATATATATATATAAAAAGGAGTCATTTGGGTTTTATGTTTAAGTTTTTAATGGACCAAGAGTCCAGAAATAAAATTGAAATGAGAAAAAAAGAAGAAAATTTTAATTTGTAAAGCCCTTTGAGGAAAGTACACTGCAGTGGAATAGTAGCAGCAGGTCAGGATGAGTTGGACCACAAACTTATTCTAATGATGTTTCAGTGAACTAAAACAGTTTGAATTGAACATTAGCAATTAATGTTCGATTAAATGAACATTAAATGTTAAAAGTTCATTTAATCGAACATTAGTTGCATTTAAAGGCAACTAACCTTGATTTAAAGGAACTCAGGCTTTCAGCATGTTTAAAGTCTTCGGGGAGTTTGTTCCAGATAAGTGGAGCATGAGAACTAAACACTGATTCTTTGTGTTTGGTTCTGGTTATACAGAGTAGGCTGGAGCCAGAAGACCTTAGTGGTCTGGAGGGTTGATACACTGATAAAAAGTCTGTGATGTATTTAGGTGCTAAGCCATTCAGGGATTTATAGACAGAAGTATTTTAAACTCTATTCTTTGAGATACAGGGAGCCAGTGGAAGGACTTTAGAACTGGGGTGATGTGCTCTACTTTCTTAGTCTTAGTGAGGACGCGGGCAGCAGCGTTCTGGATCAGCTGCAGCTGTCTGATCCACTTTTTTTGGCAGACCTGTAAAAACACCGTTGCAGTAACCGATTTGACTAAAGATAAATGCATGGATTAGTTTTTCCAGATCCTGCGGAGACATTAGTCCTTAAGGTCTTCAGTAGCACGATTTCTTGGCCGTGGAAACACAGTAAAAATGAGACTTAATTTCCCACCAAGTCACGTTACAAGTCTATGCTGAAAAACACGCAAAATTGTAGCAAGATTGCAGGTATTCACCTGAATGACTTCACTGCCCTTTACCAGCTCAGAACTCTTGGCATGGCCCGCTCCGTCGTTGGGGATCAGAGCCACCCCCCTTGGCTGGTAAATTCCTGCTTCTACTTTAGGGCCGTAGGTACGCCCTGCCTAAATGTAGGACTAACAGACTTAAATAATAATTTCTCCCTGCAGCTGTTGCTCTCCTGAAAAAGTAATTAACCTGCTTTTTTTTCTATTTTTGTGTGTCTGGGGTATTGTTGTTTAATTGTTTGCCTGCTACTGCAAGCTGTAAAACAAACTGCCCTATGGGGACAATAACGATTCCTTGAACCACATGTGGCATGTTTACCATGTTTCATTCAGGATGCTACATCTTTCAGTTGATCTCATGGTATAGTTTGCAGGGAACGCTGGGTTTGATATGCAACAGACTGAGATTTAAGTTAGATTCCAGAGAGAAATGGAACACGTGTGTAAAACGAGCATATCATGCAACTAAACTTTGTTCTTAATTGGTTTAATTGATTATCTTACCGTGTTGTTATTTTTCAATAAGTACACAATATGTTGACTGTCGCTCTTTATTGCTCCTTTGAAAAATGCATTGAAAACAGAATCCTATCATCTATCCCCACCTTGACTCTTGCCAAAGTCCAATTGCCTGATTTGAAGTTTAGAATTTGTGCACACAATCAATACTCTAAGTACTTCCATTAAACTTCGTATAACGCAGGCTTTTACTTTATTCCTTTTTTCTTGTAGTATTGAGCAAATGCTGGCTGTGAATCCCGGAAAGACGCCCATCAGTCTGCTGCAGGAGTATGGAACGCGGATAGGCAAAACCCCAGTGTACGACCTGCTGAAGGCCGAGGGACAGGCCCACCAGCCCAACTTCACGTTCCGCGTCTCCGTCGGAGAGATCAGCTGCACCGGCCAAGGGCCCAGCAAGAAAGCAGCCAAGCACAAAGCAGCCGAGGCTGCTCTGAAGATGCTCAAGGGAGGCTTCGGAGGCCCAGCTGGAGTCACTCTCGGAGAGGAAGGTTTTACTGAAATTGACGTGTCTATAGAGGGAGACAGGTCAGACTTGTGATTCGTTTTTACTTGCAAATGTTAACCCAGCCTAAATATATATTTTTTTTCTACTTTGCTTGGTATGCTCAGTAGCCTACAAGCTGAGCTGACTGACGTTTAGCAGATGCACGATAATGGTTTGTGTGGTTTCAGTGTTTCCTTCTCTGTTTTGTTCTGTCTCGGCTTGTGTGTAGCTCTCAGTCAGAGATGAAGACCTCAAACAGTTCCCAGCAGTCTGAATGTAACCCTGTAGGCGCATTGCAGGTAAAGAACCTCAGTCTTTCTACTACATTTTACTCGTTATGTCTTATACATGGTTTGTTAACATGCAGCTGCATCTCAATGAATTTAAATATAATTGAAAAGTTAGTCTGCATCAGTAACTAGAAAAAGTGAAACTCCATCTGTTGCAAGGATTCCTTGCACACAGACTGATAGATTTTGATTATGATCATGAAAACCAAAAATTTAGTTCCTTGGAAATTCAAATTATCACAACAGACCAATAAAAATAAGATATTTTACAATACAAAACTGTTGTGGTATGACCACGTTATGGCCTAAAGAGTCATGGGGAAGACAGCAGACTTGGCAGTCGTCTAGCAGAGAGCCACAAAAAAAACTGAAGAGCAGACCTGGGCCGCACAATGTGTAGCAAATGCATCGCTGTTGCGATACTGTAGGCAAAAATGCATTAAATGGGCTGTATTAAATGTTAGCTAAACCCTGCATTCGGGCTTTTGATGTTGTAATACTTTTGTGAACCTTGTTTATTGCATCATAAAATGTTCAAGAATGTGAAACAGGTAGTGAGTTGGTAAAGTTTTTTTTAGAAACTACAGCTTAGATGTTTTATTGAAAAAAGGCAGAAAATGGCCAGAAGTAGCTAGTATAATAAACACTTGTTGAAGGATAGACTATAGTGATTATCTGGGATCTATTTTAACCCAAAGGTAAACGACATTAAGGCCTTGGGCACGTGACAACGTTTTTTTGAGAGAAAACTGAATCGTTTTGTGCTGTTTCTGCTGTGCGTCCACACAACAGCGTTTTCTTTGAAAACGACACAATTTAAATCTGCCTGTTTGGGGACTCAGTGTAACAAATAAGTTAAAGTCTATCACACAGTGCAACCTCACTGAGCCGGTTAATGCATTTATACGGCATTGAAGCGGCCTCTGTGTTACCATGTGATCGGTTGCTTGGCTTTTTTTTGGGCTTGTTATCCGATAGGGTTTTGCCGGCTCTAAACACGCCAATGCAGCCTCCATTTTTCAACAAAAGCAAACAGAAATGCGCCCAGGAAACAAAAACTGCATATTTACGCATCAGATCCCACTGATCTCTGTCCAAATGGCAGAGATCCTGATTCACATTGGATTGGTTTTATCAACGGACCTTGGAGATCAGCAAAATATAATAGGTAAGTTGCGGGGGAGTTTTTACTTTACAAATTACTGACATGGCCGATTCGCACGGGATTTACAAGAGAAGCTCCACAATTATTACGAATCGCATGCGGTCCCTAGGTAAAACTAATCCCGTCAGAATAGGGCTTTAGTGGTGGTGCCTTTTTACACAGGGAGTTTTTGAATGGAAGCGCATGTTGAGTTTCAAATAACATACTGCCTAGTGGCGTGGCAGGGAAATAACACTGCTCTTAGCATTTCTACTAGTGTGGTTTGCACAGAGATCTCAGTTAAGATGTTGTTGTGTTGACGTGTTAACAGAAGCAGAAAAACAATCCTGTTTTTAATGGGTCGTTGTCCTGTGCACAGGACAGACCTAAAATTATTTAATTATTTAATAGTCATATTGTTATCGCAGCATTCCTCAACGTTATCACACATGGCATGTTTTCGTGCAGCCCTAATGCAGAAGTGTCGACCTACTAAAGGTATGTCCATGCACTGTGCAGTATTTGCACTCAATACCTGGTCGGGACTCTTTTTGCATGAATTAGTGCATCTCTACGGCCTGTTAAGGAAATCCAGATTGCACAAATAACGGTCGTCTGCATCTTTAGATCTGGTGTCTCTCATCATTCTCTTAATAGTGCAGCAGATACCTGTAACAATCTTTCAAATCTGGATACAAACACCAAAATTTGCCTGTTTATCCCTCTTGGTCCACTTTTTTTTAGAAAAAACGCTAGCCATCTAAATTTCAAGATGGCTGCCATTTTTCAAGATGGCTGCCATTTATGGTGTACAGAACACAAATTTTATCATAGAATATCTCTCACTGGACCGATTTGGATGATTTTAGTGTTGAATCATACGTTTTTGACTATGAGGAAGTCAAATGTACAAGTTTAAAACTTCTTTGGCACCTCTTTGTTCCATTTATAACACAGAATGTGAACAAAAATACATAAAACACAGGTGTTTGCAGCGAAAGATTTATTGGGAGAAGTAACAAGGCATTATCATGTGCTTTGCACATTTTGTAACGTAAAACACACTAAATAAATGTGATAATTTATCCACATCATCTGCCACAGCACAAGATAGCAAATAATAAAATGCAGTGTACATGTCACAAGCATCGTCACGCTGACATCATGAGATAAAAGGTTGTCCATTATTCAAACTGTTTATCATTTATCAGTTTATTGTCTTTGTCTTTGAGTTGGAACGGAGCCCAGCAGCTCCTAAGCTTCACATATGCAGCTGCATAGTGTAGTGCAAGTCAGACCAAAGCGGTAGCATTTGCATCGTCCACGACATGGTTTGAGGCGACGACAAGTTTTGCGCCGAGCGGGGGTGGGGTTGAAGACAAGTTTTGCGCGGAAGCGGCCGCCTCGCCAAGACAGCGCTGCGGGAAACCCTGCACTGCACACACACCCGACGACCAGGCCGCCTCGTGATTGGCCGGCCCAAACGGCCCACGAGGGCCCGCGGCCCTTCTGGCATCTGCCCAAATGCCAGACCGTCCAGTCCGTCACTGGTCACTGGCTTTTACCATGAGGACTTTACTGCCTTCTTCTGCTGCATGCCTGGCATGCACAAATATTCAATTCAATTAAATTTTATTTATATAGTGCCAATTCATGAAACATGTCATCTCGAGGCACTTTACAAAGTCAAAATCCATCATATTATACAGATTGGTCAAAAATTTCCTATATAAGGGAACCAGTTGATTGCTTCAAAGTCCCGACAAGCAGCATTCACTCCTGGAGAAGCGTAGAGCCACAGGGAGAGGCGTATCCTGGTATCAGCTTCTTCGTGGCTACAAGGAGCCACTTCATCCAGGTTGATGCTGTGGTTGCTGATCGCATCTTGTTCTTTGGTCACAATGACCACATTTTGTGCAGCTGCGTGTACAATCTTGTCAGCCAGGAAGCTGAACAGCTCAGTTTTGTTGTCATTTGCCGTTTCTCAATATGCGTTCTTGAGCGTTCTCATGTGCTCGTGACACGTCATCAGCCTCAGCCCGAGCACTGTTCCAATACCGAGAACGCGCCGAATTCCCCGGATGTTGTTCTCGCCCGCCCTCTTTATCGAGCATGCATCAGAGCAGACTTGTGCGTTCTTCAGACTGACTGCTTGCCCACAATGCACCGCGGCAAGATAATTTTTAGGCTTTTTAGAAATTAAAAATGTTGTTTTAAAAAATTTTCAATAAGATTTATTGTGGTGTAGTATATAAATAGTTTTGAATGTTAAAGAAATGCTAAAGAACTGTGCGTCTCATGACGTCACAAGTACGCTTCTGTTCCAATACACCATACGTGCTGCGTGCTCGCGTTCTTGGCAAATCCGATCTTCCTGTGTTCTCGCCAAGACCGGACTTGACGAGAACGCGAGTCCGTACTCGCGTTCTCGTGAATTGAAAAACGGCCACTGTCTCTCAACGCGGTGTTCCAGGGTGTGGCCGCTGCTGTGCACAAGCTGCTTCTTGGAGCCATAGGTAAAAGTTGGGTAAGGAGTGAGGACTAGTGCCAGGAGTCCCATCCAGAGGATGTGGCTGACTACTGAAACAAAAGTACCACTGTTCTACTACAACACCCCTAATACCACTACAACCTACACCACTTGTTAGCTGATATATATACTGCGTATGTATATAATACAGAGATTATTATGATTGTCTGCCTGATATATGGTACAAAAAGCTTCCGACTAGTTCAAGAGGTCAAAATTTGAAGTCTACATGGTCAAGAATGTATGATTTGACACCAAGATCATACAAATCAGACAAGTTTCTGTGATTTTATCCTCAAAATAATATTTTCATACCGGGAATGGCGGCCATTTTTCAAGATGGCCGCCATCTTGAAATTTGGGGTGGCTAGCGTTCTATATCGACAGAGTGATCCCCAAGGAGTATTTGTGCCAAATTTGGTGCTTGTATCCAGATTTGAAAGATTCCACTGAAATATTCAGTTATCTGCTGCACTATAAAAGTAACCCACTGACTGTCCACGGTGTTCAGAGCTGGAGAGTTTTCTGCCCAACCAAGCACAGTGACAGTCACGACTCTCTGATGGCCGTTGGTTTTCCCTTTTGGTTGTCGGGCAGTACAATGAATTACAAACTTATCATAACCACAAAGAAAATATTGCTATACAAGTATTCCTCATTGTTCCATGAACGCTTAGGACTGCAACAAATATTAACTATTAATGGACCCATTACAGAGACTAGATGTCAGTGATATCTGCTGTCAACCCAGAGTTGAATGACATCAACACTTGTAGGTGATGTTTATTGCAAGTCATGTTATCATTTTTTTTGGGGGGGGGGGGATTTTTTCGCAGCTCTAGTGGCTCCCTTTTTAACACAGTAGGCTGACAGGAAGGGGGGTGGAAGAGGGGGAGAGACATGCGGCAACGGACCGCGGGCCGGAGTTGAACCCAGGTCGACCGCGTCAAGGACTAAGGCCTCCGTACATGGGTCGCGCTACCCGCTGCGCCAACAGCTCGCCCCATATTATCATTTTGACATCTGCCAACGTTATTGCAAGTTTTTCTAACTGTGCAGCCCTAATTAGTTTTACTTTTTTTTATCACACTCTTTCCTCCCACTTAACTTTCCACTCATATACTTGGATGCAGTACAATGTAAGCAGCCACCTTCTTTGGCAATGACCTGTGGCCGATCCTCCTCGTGAAGGGAGTCTATTGTTTCCTGCTGAACAACTGTCAAGCCAGCAGTATTCCCTGGGAAAGTGTGGCCTATAACATGACCGTTACATAACGTCTCTATTAGACGCCCTTGGTCTGATGTAGTGTTCTGATTATGTACATTTAGTTTTTATCATATACAAATTTCACTTTTGTCATATAACAATGTAACAACGTAAACGTTTCACTGATGTTTTACTTTATTGAGATCCCCCGTTGGTTTATAGTTTGTCAGTTTTGTTTTGTTTTGTTTGATTTCTATGTCAGGAGTTGGTGGTGCAGAAAGGATGGCGTTTGCCAGAGTACACAGTCACTCAGGAGTCGGGTCCTGCTCATCGCAAAGAGTTCACCATGACCTGCAGAGTGGAGCGATTTGTAGAAATTGGTACATTTCAAAATGCTTGACTTATATGTCCTTTGCGTGTTTGTTTTTGGTCAGGATCAAGTCCTAAATTTTATCTTTAATGTTGTTTAGTCTCTGTCCTTAATACATGATGCAAAACAGTAAAAACAAATTCTACTAACTCTGCATTTGGCTAAAAGACCCTTTCTGGCCTTCAGCTGCCTTCCTCATTCCTTTAATTGAGAAGAACATAGTTAAATTCCAGATTCTGTTGTGCAAATGCATGTTTTCCTTTCACTTTTTATGTCTTACTGGATGCTAATCAGTAATCTGTTTCGTTTTTTTTATTCCCGTGCAGGAAGCGGCACATCTAAGAAGCTGGCCAAGAGAAATGCAGCCGCCAAGATGCTTTCCCGGATACACGACGTGCCGGTGGATCTGCGGAGCAACAATGACGCCGAGGCAGAAGAAGACACGTTTAACATCGTAAGGATCGAAAAAGGAGCTAAAATACAAATTAGCTGGAGTAATAAAATATCAGTTAAAGGAAAGAGTTTGAGGAGCTGCCACAATAACAAAAGCTACTCCCATTAAACTGCGATGAGCATAATTAATGTTGCTGTCAGGAAGATTAACGTGTCTGCTGATTGGTATAAAATCAATGTCTTCTGTAATCTAAGCACATGGGCAGCAGAGCGGAGACGGGTAAAAGTAAAGGCTACAGCTGCACGTGGGACTCCCTGCGTAACTCTGCTGGAGAGAAGATTCTCCAGCTGCGCAGCCACCCTCTGGGCATGCCATCGGACTCCAACTTCTGCTCCCTGCTGAGCGACCTTTCCACAGAGCAGCGCTTCGACGTCAGCTACCTTGATCTAGGTGAGTCCATGAACACTGACGCTCAGAGCTACATTCGCTTCTGCAGCGCACTGCAGTCTGGCCACAATGGAAGGATCAATTTGTAGGTACATTTATGTTACATGTATATATAATTTAGCTAAGCTTCTTTTGAACCTGACTTGTGAGTGATATGTTGCAATATATTCCTAAATCTTGTTTTTTTTATATATATATATTTTACCACATTATAACCACAACAGACTAACGAAATGTACCGCATAACTGTGATTTGAAAGGAAAATGATACATTTAATTTATTCTAAGGATAAATCCAGGTGTTCTGTGAAGGCCTCTGAAGCTTATCAGAGAACCGTAGTGAACAAACAGCATAAAGACCAAAAGTTACCAAAACGGGTCAGGAATTGGGCTGGAGAGAAGTTTGAAGCCGGCTTAGGTTATAAAGCAGCATCCCAAGCTTTGAACGTCTCACAGGGCCCGACTCAGTCCGTCCTCCGATGTGGCCGTCCACCCATGATGACGGGTAGGGCAGAACGACTGTAAGGAAATCTAAAGGTGCATTCGCACCGAATGCCAACGAGACGTTTGGAGAGCGTCGTTTACATATCATCCCTAAGTAAAGCCACTTTCAGGAGCGGATTAACAGTCTGTGATGCGAAGGATTTTTAGAGCGATGCCAACGGCGCGAATTGGGCGAGTACAGCGCAGCAAAACTGCGAATAGAGAGAGGGGAAATTTCACTCGAGTTCAAAAATCTGAACTTTTATGTCAATCTGCGTCACAATAAGGGTCCGCCTCGTCCATTTATTTAAGCACAAAACTATAGTGTTGCATAGTGACATATTTTTAGACACAGAACACGCAAACACTGAACTCAAGCCAACCCTTTATTCAACCAAGTTTTAAAAAAAATTAAGAACACGTGCTCTCTGAAACCTTTCAAGGGGGCGGAGCTTGGTGATGGAGCGTTCCTGGGTCTGTTTGTCATTGGTTGGGAGGATGTAGTGTAATCAATGTGTCGTAATATTAACCTACATGGCTAGAATGCATAAGGAAGGAAAACTGTTATTCTATTGAACTTCTTATTGACCCTTTTTTTCTATCGTCGATATACGTCTATGGATTGTGATTGAGTTATCGTCCAGCCCTAAATTCTATTGAGCAATGATGGATTTACGGACCGACGCAGACGCCTGTAGTTCGTGTCCCAGAGGGACATCCGTCCCCCGCGGGGCAGCAGCTCCTCATGCTGGGTCCTGGTCATCCAGACGCACCGTCGGTCAGCTTTCCACATCACATTCAGCACCGTGACTCGCTTTGTAAAATCCGTTTCCGCCACGGTGCGTTAAACAGACAGGAGGAACCGGTTGGCGGGTGGACGCTCCTCCTGTTTGATGATGCGGTAAAGCGAGCAAGGGAGAAAATGGCTCGTTGTCGGTTTGTATTGTTTGCGAGAAAACGACAAAAAGTGAAACGTCCATCGGCAGGCGATCCAGGCAAAACATTTGGCTGCATCGCGTTTGGTGCGAACGTACATTGCACAACGCCCTGAAATAGGGATGCAAACAAATAATGGACTTACGATCAATTGGCAATTAATGGTTAATTAGTTTGTTTCATCAGATTAACTCATAACGTCTGCTTAGACCTTCTTTCAGTGTTGTAGTATGGCCGCCGTCCAGCAGAGGGAGTTGGTCATTCTAAAGTGAAGCCAGACTGTCATGGCAAAGGCAACGTGATGGTGTGTGTGAAGCTGGTCATAGTTGGCAGGAAGTTTAACGCCGTGAAATTTGCCGTTGTCCTGGAGGAAACCCGGTTAGAGACTGCCGTGCATGTTCCCCTTCCAGTGCCATAATGACCCTAAACTTAAATTGGCCCCGTCAAAGTCCAGACCAAAATCCAATTCAGAATCTGTGGCTAGACATCAAAATTGTTGCTCTTCATTTTGTAATGAAGAATATACAAAACTATCAGACTCTAAATGTGCAAAGCAGATTAAGAGATAATTTGAAGCCAAACTGAAGAGGGAAAAAACTCTTAGAAGGTACGGAAGAATTGAAACTCACCTTCCAGCAGGATTCTGACATACAGCCAGGTGGACGTTGCATTCAAGTTTTAATTACATTATAACTTCAGGCTTACATCCTTTCAAGCACGTCAGGTTTCTATTTCCCTTTAAATGTTTGTTGTCCTGCTTTCTGTAGCCATCCTCATTGCATTGACTGAAGACTTCACCACTACATCATCATTCTATGAAAATCAATGCAAATGTTCTATTTTATGTAATATAATGCACCTTATATATCCCAATAATGTTGGGATGAACGGGGCTTGCGAATGTGCCCACTCATATTGTCCAATCTATTCCTAAAATAGTCCGTAATGTTGCAAACACTTATTTAAGAGAAAACAATAGAAGTTTTAGCGTAAAGAAAAGGAGTGGTAATAACGTGTTGCTGTCCTGCTGTTGGGCTTTGTTTGTGTCCGTTTCCAGAGGAGCGCAGTCTCAGCGGCTTGTGCCAGTGTCTGGTAGAGCTGTCCACGCAGCCAATCACAGTGTGCCATGGCTTTGCTCAGAACTTGGACGGCGCACGAGCCAACGCGGCCCACAATGCACTGCAGTACCTCAAAATCATGGCAGGAGGGAAATGACGGACCTGCTCCGTTTCCTTTCCACAGACTCGAACTCGCCACTACACAATATGCCATCAGACCTCTGCTATTTAGATGAAGGAGGTACTTTTGTGACATATATTAAAAAAGAAAACGGAAGCCTCAGATTCAACAATAAGACTTTTCCTGCCCTGAAATTCACACCTGGAGTCATTTATTTCAGTTCTATTGATGTTTGATAGGTGCCACTGTTCATTTTGCTGCCTAAAATAAATAAAAAAATCCTTGTACAATTTTGTTTATTTGTTACAAATTGTTTAAAAAAGCAAATTTTTCCCTTTTTTTTCCCCTTTTTTTTTTACTTTTAACCTGATGTAATCCAAAATATTTTCTTAAAAAGAAACGATAAATGAGTGTATATCAGAAGTTTTAAAATGTTGTATCCAAGTAGTCAATGTATTGCAGCTAAATATTTTTGAAAAACCCCTTCGGTAGGTTATATTACTAGCTAGATATAGAGTTAACGGTATTTATTAGTCCTACCGAATTAAGTTTATGTGAATGGATGGGAAAGAAACTCCCAGTCTGAATGTGCGAAAATGGAATGATTTTAGCTGCTATCCCTTAAAGAAATGTGCTTCCACCAGTCTATAAAAGTTAGACTCCAGGGACTGTTTGTCAACGTCATTTTCTACGTTTTAAATTATGAAGTCACATTAGCTGTAAGTCTTTGAAAACGATACGCCGCCCTACATATTTATTGGCACCTCTGGTAAGGATGTGGAAATGGGCCTATAAACCTATCGTTTATCATCTGCACATCTGGGAACATTTGGAAAAGTCAAACCTTTATTGGAGTCTTTTCATCCAGTGAGGGGAAAAATCCCCTGATAATTCTTTCAAATAAATAGTTCATCTTTCTTTTCCCTGGGGTATAAATCGTTATGTGACATGAAGGCCAATCTAATAAGCCACTCTTCAAAATGGGAAACACAACAGAACTTCCATTAAAGTTGGGGAGGTGCGAGTTGATCTCCATAAATCAGGGAATGACAAGAAAATGGATACTCTCTTAAACCTGCCTATGTCTACATGCAGAGTAACAACACGTGTAGGTCAGCGGAGGACCCTTATTTGGGGAGGATGTTAACGAAGGCAAGAAAAATCTCCAAACCTCACAGTGATAAACTGTAGCCGAGGTTGTGCTGCTGCGGTTAACGGTAAATTTAGCTTAAGGGTTTTTTTGACGTTCTTACCAGGGCTGCAAATAAATGTGGTTGCCAAATATGAGTCATCTTTGACAAGTTTCACAAGTATTACCATCACAAAGCTCTCTATTACTAATAGTCTGTGAATTAGGAGCTTTGTGAGACCGCAGCTGTTTTGAAGTACATTTACTCCTGAATCGAAGCCTTTACTTATTATGCAGTGGCTCTCATCTATGTACACACCCTTGTTAAAATGCCATGTTTTGATGATGTACAAAATTCGGACATGATCTATAATTTTAAAAATGTTTCTGACATTTAAAGTGTCATATATCCTGTACAATTCAAGTGTCAACATTTTTTAGAGGAAAAATGTATATAAAGAAGGCTGCTGTTACCTGTTAGCATGAATGTGCACTTACCTAATCTGTCAATTATTGTGAATCTAACGATCCTGAAATAAAGTTCTGTATCCTTGTAGGATATTCTTGAGATTAACTCATGAACAGCCTGCAGCTGAAGCTATAGTGTGTGCAGACAGATTACAAAAGGATGGCACGGATCTCAAAGGTATCTGTCAGGAGCAGATATAAAACAAAAATCAACATTATTGTACAGGATAAATGTCATATATGTGGAAAAAAATAAGATAATTTATTCGGGTTTCACTGTTTTTCATGACAAGAATCATGCCGTTTTAACCGGGGCTGTGCATGGAATGACCATCACTGACTTTCACGTGTTTTCTTTTGGTTTCTTAAACTTTGACTTGAACTGTGATGATCAGAAACTGATGCTGTCCCATTCATCGTCTATTTTTTTTGTGTTTCTGTGAAAACGCTTTCTCTACAACTGTAAGAAATCCCTCTGTCTTCTACATTATCTATTGTCAAAAAGAGTTTTAACTAGCTGCTATTTCATTTGTCTGTCTACAGTGTGCATTTGTGGCGTTCCTGCGGGCAGTAACCATACTTAGAAAAGGCAGACCTGCAAACAGATTTTCACATCATTAAAACAAGGAAGTTAAGAGGGAGTTTTTACTTTACTTTGGTCACTCCCACCATCTCTCTGTGCTGGCATATATATATATATATATATATATATATATATATATATATATATATACAAAGAAATGCAAATGAAATAGGAACTGTATTGGACATTGTATTTGATAAAACACTTTTTGTAAGATTTAAAAGTTGTTTTTTACCCTGATTAAAGTACCATTCCATTACACTTCACTGTCAAAGTCTGTGCCATTTTTTAATACATGGTTTTGTGTTTCATATGAACATTTTTAAAAGTTTTATTTTTGGTCTAGCCGCCAAAACATTCACGTCTTGAGAGTTCAAGCAAAGTCAGTGCTTGGATCCACTTTCCAAATGGAAAAGGTTCTTGATCCTCTTGTATGTTTCAGTCCTGCCGTGTTTCGCTCCGTCACCTGCTGTGTCTGTCTGGTGAGGGGCTGACTTCTTCGTCTGCGTAGCCGCTGCTGTCGGACTGCATGCTGTCACCCCGGACCACTTCACCTACGGAAAAAAAACCACATTCAGCTCTTCTCCAAGTTCTGCAAACTACAAACCGTTTAGCAGCTGCAGTCTAACCTGAATTTGGCTAAGAAAAGCCCCCATTTTCCCCTTGAAGACACCTGCTCAGTGACCTGCATACGCAAGTGCCTCTCATCATCCTGACAGTGCTTTGAAAACGTATTCACATCATGGACATTTTTATTTTGTGAAGTCACAACCAGAAACTTTCATGTCTTTTATGTGTTTTTTATGTGTACAGTTGGGGAGGAAAAATGATAACCTGATTTCCAAAAAAAATAAACCCCCTAAGTCAACATTTCACAGCAATTACAGCTGCAAGTCTTTTTTTGGAAATGTTTTCACCAACGTTGCACCTCTAGAGGCACAAGCTTTCCGTGCAAAATTGATTTATTTCATTAATTTAAAAAAAAAAAGGTAAAAAGAAATAAAATTATGAACAAAAAGGAGCAAAAGGAAGTATAAACTTATGTTTGCCCCTATTCACAAGAATGAAACTTAGAAATCAAAACTCAGAGGTCCCTTGGTAACACAAGAGAAAACACCAAAAGACATAATCCTAATCACTAATATAACGTAACAATAATTTTAAAATTTCTTTTGAGTAAAAAAAGAATAGGAGCGCTTCATCTGACTGTCAACATCATTCCACAAACTTAACACCCTTAACTGAAATACATCAATTCTACTTTCTTTTTTTTTTTAAGCACTCAGTTCCTTTTAAACTATATTTACGTTCCCTTTTAATAAATCTGGTTTGAATGTTGTTTGGTAATGTTTTCTTGAGCTTTATACATAACTTTTAACATACAAATTTCAATCAACTCATTAATTTTCAATTAATTTTACTGTATAAATATTGGATTTGTATGATCTCTATATCCACTTCCACGAATAACTCTCACAGCTCTTTTCTGTAAGAGGAAGATTGAATTTATATATGTTTGACAGGCACTACTCCCACGCTTCCACACAATACGTCAGATATGGTACAATCAATGATTGTACAATATATACAAAGCCTTTTTGTTCAAAATATCCTAGACCTTATTACAGCAACCGTTTTAGGTATTTTACCTTTTATGTGATTTTTATAAGGTTCCCATGACAAATGTTGATCAATAAGAACAGCCAAAAACTTAATTTGTTTTGTTTTTTGTACTTCGAATCTTTCAACATACAATTGTTCATCAACACTTTTTCTGCAGCTGCAAAATATCATAAACTTTGTTTTACCAATATTTAAGAGCAGTCTGTTTCTATTAAACCATTTTTTAAAATAAAGGGTGTGCAAATGGACATCAGCGTCTGAAACACAGTGGAAATAATTCATGATCATATCAGAACCCGTACAACCATTAGCATGTTGTAAAACGTTACTGAGTGTGTTTTGGGCAGCAGAGATTATAAAGTCTAGCAGCTGGTATGAAGGACCTGCGGAAACGCTCCTAGAGCATCTAGGGTGCAGCAGTCTGGCACTGAAAGAGCTCTCCAGCTCTGCAACAGCTCCATGCACAGGGTGGTAAACATTGTCCATCAGTGATGTTATTTTTCTTACAGTCCTTCTGTCTCCCACAACCTGCACTGGGTCCAGGGGGCATCCCAGGACAGAGCTGGCCCTCCTAATGAGTTTATCCAGCCGCTTCCTCTCAGCTAGAAATAAGCTGCTGCTCCAGCAAACCACACTATAGAAGATGGCTGATGCCACCACAGAGTTAAAGAAGGTCAGTTGCACTCAAAAAAATCTCACCCTCCTCAGGAGGTAGAGTCTGTTCTGCCTCTTCCTGTACAGAGCATCAGTGTTGTGACTACTGTCTAGTTTATTGTTCAGGTGAATACCAAGGTACTTATACAGAGAGTCCACTATCTCAACATCAGTTCCCTGGATGTTAACCAGTATCAATAGGGTGGGTCCACCACCAGCTCCCTGGTTTCCCCTGCATTTAACCTGAGATGGTTCTGCTGGTACCAGACCCCTATCCACTAATAGTTGTGCTGTTGACAGGTTCTCCCAGCTGAGCTGAGGAAGTGTTGTCTTGACTTGTTTTAAACTTCTTTGGTCCTTAAGATTGTTTTTGTTCACTGATGTTCTCTAGCAAACCTATGAGGTTCTACCCTGAGATTAAACTGCATAAATGCTGACTACTTATTAAGCATTTGATACTATGAGTTTTGCAGGTTGTTAATTAGCACCATCTTTCAGATTTTTATTTGTAAATTATTTTGAAATCCATGAATTATTTTCTTTCCACTTTACAATTACGCAATACTTTGTATTTGTCTGATTATGACAAGCCGCGGTGTACTGAACACAGCCGTATTTACAGTTTTTTTATGATTGCATAAACACTAATAAACCAATTACAGAATCAGCAACATGTTGCTCAAGGAGCAAAATGTTGGACCGCACGCTTTTTGCAGAACAATACACGCAGCGATTTCCGTGTATTGTTCTGTGTATTGTACACATTTCTTTTTGTTTTCTTCTTTTACTTTACGGTACTTTTACTGTAACCTGTATGGGTAGTACAGTGTTTTTATTTGTCTATGTTCTGGGCTCACACATGTTTTGTTGCGATTGTCTATGTTGACTGATTTTGGTCATAGGAAGAGAAATAAATCCTATTTTCTGCAGCACTGATCTTGTGTTTGGTGAATTTACCTTGTTATATGTTTTCACTTTCTCTGTGTACTTTACTTACAGTAATCTAATCACTGAGAGATAAAAGCGTTTTAAGTCAAACACAGCAGTGTGTAACTGATTCAAACAGAATTAAGCCTTATGAAAAGGTGTGTTTTATATGGTAACATGATACCGTTATGTTTTTATAAATGTGTATAGTTTTTACAAGAGTGTTTCATTCTGCACAGGTTCTGGGGTGTTCTTCAGGTTGTGTGTGTGGTTGTGCTAATTGTGGGCCCCGTTTTCAAAATTGTGCGTAAGCAATCATAAAAAACTGCAAACAGTTGTCAAAATTGATTAGCTGACCACCGCTAATGATTTTATGATGCTCTAAAGTGAGCCATGTATGAAACACTTTGTCACTTTCTATAACTGAGGAAGAGGAAAGATAGAAATGAAACATGCAAACTTGTTTAACGCCTGGGCGGCTGTTAGAGTGTGAGCTGATAACATCCCTCCCCTCTCCCATTTATAACTGCTGCACAATCCACTCGGCTGTTTGCGCACCAGAAAAATCCTCCTCAGTGCGATGAAAACTTTGCTTCATGTAAAGCGTTAAAAAACCTCATAAATACAGATGAATATTTTTTACCTTTGTTTTTTCTAGAGAGTGGCGAGGTGGAAGATTGTCCAAAATCATCTTCTCCTGCACTATACACCTATGGAAACACAGTGAATTAAACATATTTAACAAAGATTTACTGTTTCAGAACTTCATTTGTAACTTTTTTGTTGTCCTCTTTGTGTATTAGTTTTCAGGATTTGCCAGCGTTCCAGAATATTTTGCAGGAAATACATTTTACAAAGGAAAACGCCTCGCAGAAAACATTAAACACAGCTTCAAACAGAAGATCCTAATAAAAGCAAACACATATCTTACTTAGTTTTGTTTAGCTACAAACAAATGTTCTCTGAAATAAAACCTTACTAAATTACTTGAAATTTTCATAGCACTGTAAAACTACAATTTCCACGACAGGTGACTATGCCTCTCATAAGATTGGAAACTAAATATTTCAGCCATGTATTGTAAAGATTCTGTGAAGACTCAATTGCTATGAGTTGCTGACAATTTCACCCCTTGGCTTCTCTGTAGCTTTGTATTTTTGAATGGCAATTTTTTTAAACCATCAGTGGAGAAATTCAAAGCGTTTATGGATACAAACAGGAAGGGACAAAATACTGTTGTTGTTACCCAGAGTCTTTTTCACAACTTTTTTTTTTTTTTACCAAGTTCCAATTAGTTCATTAAACTAATTATAAAGTTATTACTCTCTTTTTTTTCCAGATTACCACTCCCATCCAATTTGGTTTCCTTATTGCATACGTTGCGTTTTCTAATGTTTTGGTTTTGTTGTGTTTTGCTCATCAGGGCCTCCATGTAACCTGTAAACCTGTATGTCAAATACGAAACCAAAAAGTCTTTAAAAGAAAAATTATATTTAAAAAAAATGTTGTAAAACAACACCAGCACCCCAGCAGTTCAATAGAGCTCCTCAGAAAAAAGCAAAGAAAGACGAATCAGTTGCCCCAACTAAATATCAGCACCAAGTTCTGGATGTCATCAATATTTGAGACCTACTAATAATTATAGTTTACTTAAAAACTGATTAAATGATTATGACTGTGTGTTATCAACTGGTCAAGAATTGAGTTATGATGATTAAAACTATAATCCACAAATATCAACTAAGGCACATAAAAAACTGTTTAAATTCATCATCGCATTGCATGTGCTAGAATTTAAAAGTGTCTGTACCTCCTCCAGCTCGAAAGAGTTGACCTGCTGACGGTTAGTGGAGAATTTGCCCAGGCCCGGGTGCCTTAACGGGTTCAGGTACTGTCCCTCTTCCTCATTAGACGGCTCTGCAGGTGACGGCTTGGATGAGGAAGGTGAAGCGTGGCGGGAATCCACGGGGTTCCTGGAGGACGAAGACGCGTCCTCGTCTTCCCAGCCAGTCACAGTGATGCAGCAGTGAGCATAAATGCCGCTAGGTGATCCGGATCCATCCACCTGCGGGGCCTTCCTAGAAGAGGAAGGTTGTGAGTCCTCGTTAGGCTCCGAGGTAAGGGTTTGTAGAGCCGGTTTGTGTGACGGAGAGCGTAATCTAGCTCTACTTTCTGTCCTGGAGATATGAAGGAAGCGGCTTTTGTTTTGACCGCAGAACGGAGCTTGATGTACACTCTCCACTATTTGTGGGCAGATTAGATCATACGTGACATTGGCGCCAGGACTAAGCACAGCGGTCCCTTCGTCGCTTTGTGTCAAACACGACCCCCGCTCTGGCTGATCCGAGGCTGACAGAGTTTCCGTTTCTATCACAGTTTCTCCTGATAACGATGACGTTAGAGATGTTCTCATGCAATCCGCTCGTCTGTCGCTATCAGCATTATTTGCTTGTTCGTTGTCCAGCGTTTCCTCGTGGCAGATTTTATTTCCTTCCTGATGAACGTCTGTGTCCTCCACAGTCTGCTGGGTTTGCTCCACATCCCCACCATCTGTCAGCGTCCTAAAATCCTCACATGATCCACACCGGCCTTGTTCTCCCAAATCCAGCTTCTTGACACTCCCGGTCTTGGATTTCAGCATGATATCCACCAGTTCAGGAAGACTGGATCTCTTTCTGGGAGAGGGCTGTGGAGAGGTGGAGTCTGACCCGCGAGGGGAGCCGGTGTAGAGGCACATCTTGTTCACGGTGTCCTTCAGCCTCTCCACCGGAGAGCGCGGCTCGCTGCGAACGCTGGTTCTGAACCGTTCGATCCTCTCCACGGGAGACGAGAAGGAGAACTCTGGCGTGGCCAGCTTCTGGAGCGGAGTGCGTGACACGTGGGAGTAAAGGGAATAGAAAGCATTGGCCATGGCCGTGAGCACTTGCACTTGTCTGAAACGACCTGTGGGAAGAACGGAGTGTAAACCGTTTCACTTTTTCACACACCCAACAATGGAAGATGAGTCCACTGACACATACAAGACAGAGAGATGTAACAAATCCATACTGGCAAGTGAAAGGCTGGGGTCTTCCTCTCTTATTCGCCGGATCTGGGCGTCCAGGAAGAGGCGGAAGTTGATGCCCTCAGCCTGAGAGGGAAAGGTAAAGAATCGAGGAGGGATGCGTACAGTGACCTGAGGTTCTTCGCAGCCAAAACCCAGCTCGTATAGAGTCTCCTCTGCGTCCTCGGAGCACATCTGCAGAACCTCTGACACGCTGAAAAATGACAAACGTGCATCTCAAAAAGTACGAATATCCTAAAGAGAATGTTTTACTTTACAGAAATGTCTTTTGAGAAAGTGAAATATTCAAGAAACACAGGTGGATACATTACAGGCACTTGTTTATAATTGTGATTTTAGCTCACAATTAATAAAAACCCAAAACTAATTTATCAGAAAATAAAAGTATTACATTGGGCCAAAAAGAAAATGTCTTTAATACAGAAATGTGACGTTCTGACATGCACAATAATCTTGAGTTTTCAGTTCTCTGCTAAAAATTCTGGCTCTGTCCAAGCAAATCAATGCAAAGCTGTAAAAAAAACAATTTCTGCTTTCAGGCTTTTTGTCTTAGTTGACAATTATCATACTTATTTTATTTATTTATTTACTTATATTATCTAGATGTATTTTATTTTACTGTATAATTCCCTTTTTAAGTTGTGCCTTGCGCAGCACTTTGGTCTACAGTCGTTTTAAATGTGCTCCAGAAACTAAATTTAAGTTTGACTGTAAAGGTTGAGTGGAAGAAAAGGTGTTGGAAAATAAGTCCAACAAATAACAAGCATGACCACCGCGTTTACAAAATCATAAAGCAAAACCCATTCAAGTGCTTGGAGCAGATTCAGAGGCTGTGAGCTGTGCGAGGAGTCCGAGCTTGAAGAGCCACCGCACACCGACGCATCAACGACGCATCAACGACGCATCAACGACGCATCAGCGACGCATCAGCGACGCATCAGCGACGCATCAGCGACGCATCAACGACGCATCAACGACGCATCAGCGACGCATCAGCGACGCATCAGCGACGCATCAACGACGCATCAACGACGCATCAGCGACGCATCAGCGACGCATCAGCGACGCATCAACGACGCATCAGCGACGCATCAGCGACACATCAGCGACGCGAGCTACAGCTGCGGCCTTCATTGTGTTGAGCCACTTTGAATCCAGAGACAACCTCAGAAGTGTCTGACCTAGGCTTAGGAGAAAAATGAACAAGCCTGTTGCTCAGTGGTCCAAAGTCCTCTCTTCATGGGAACATTTTCATTTCTTTTAAAAACCAAAACCCCAGAGTCATAAAGGAAACGGCACAGAATCTGAGTTCCTTGAGGTCAAATGAGATGTTTCCACAGTCTGTGATGATTTAGGGAGCCATGTTATATTCATGCTGGTGGTCCACCATGTTGAATCAAGTCGATGTAGCCATCTACCAGGACATTTTTAGACCAATACGTCTGTCCCTCTGCTGACAAGCTCTATGGAGTCCGGTTACCTCAGATTTAAGCCTGTTTGCTGTTGCGATGACCCGGATAACTGAGAATTTGCACAGGCAAGCTCTATGGCCATGCGGATTTCCTTTTCCAACAGGACCTGGCAACGGGCCACACTGTCGAAGTTACCAACATCTTGCTTAGCACCCAATGTATCACTGTGCTTGATTGGCCAGCCAACTCCAACGTTTTTGTGGTTTTCTACTACCACATACTCTCGAAAAAGCTTCACAATCCTCTCAGCTCTGCGGTTATCCCTGTTGCTTGAACGTATTTTTCTGCCCCTTTTTTCTTCCACTCAACTTTACGTTAATATTGTGTGGTTTTGATATAGCACTCTGTTTGCTTCCTTAGTAGTGAACTTTTGTAGCATACTTTGTTGAGGAGGGTATCAATAACTGTGCTAACATGGCCATTACATAACCTTTCTAGATGAATTTTTTTTTCTCATAATGCTGAAATTTGCTAAGAAAACTAATTTTGGGGTTTTCCATATGTTGTGAGTCAGTGTCACCAAAATTAACAGAAATAATCACCTACCATACTGTATATCACTTTGTTTGTAATGAGTCTATTTATCACATGAATTTCACTTTTTGAAGTGATTACTGAGTTTATTTAGGTACACCTGTACGAACAAGTATCAATTAAAAAAACCATGACTGAGTAACATAAAAGGTTTCTGGAAGCTGTAACTTGTCGTGAAGGAAATTCTAAAAGTAATCGTATGGTCCAACACTTTTCCAATTTTCTAAATTGTATTTCTTTACCATTCTACAATTTTCGAGACTCACCTTGACACCGTTTTCCAAGTGGAGGAGGAAAGGCAGCTGGAGGCCATGCTGTGGCCCAGGTTCAGTGACGGCGGGCATAGTTTCTGACGAGGACCACTAAAAACCAAACATGTGAAACGTTATGGTACATAAAACTTTCAAAACAGTCCGAGATGAGATGATACACTCACTATTTCCCAGGGGACCAACACCAAAAAAAATTATATTCTGAGCTTGAGGAGAAAGTAAACAACAAACCTGCTGAGCTGTTTTCTGAGGGAAGGGTGTCTGGCCAGGCATCACGGTGAACGAAGAAGAAGAAATCAAAAATAAACAAATAGTTCAACAAAGTTTTTGAAAAACCATTTCATATATTTAGAAAACATTTAAATGGTGTTGGTATGTTTCCAGAAAGTGGTCCGTTAAGCTTCCAGTTAAACTGTAAATGAACTCTGTCTGCAGCTCAAAACAGAACCGCATAGTTTCAGAGTGTGGCTGTGTAATGAACCATGCATTCTTGCCAGGAAAATAATGATTTTGCAAAAGTAAAAGAAATAAATCTAGATTAAATATGGTCTTGTGGGACGTGTAGAAGACAGTTAAACTAGTAAAACGTTTCTACTTACCCACACTTATTTGTAGTTTCTCCAAAGTTTATAAGTGAGGCTGAGGGTAAAAAAAGCACAATGAGTTGGTTTTTGAGGTCTTTTAGCCTACGTCATGTTTGACCATGACAGGTTCTATTTAAGTTATGTCTCAATTCTACTGGTCTAGCAGTTTATTTATTTACTAACAATTTAAGTGATCTTTTGGAAAAAAAATGCATTTAACCAATTCTTTTTGTATGATTCAAAATCTGTTTGATAATGGGAGCCATTTAAATGCGGAAAAAAAAGCAAACACAAAATGACTGTATGTTGCAGTTTAGTATCTATAGTTTGAATTTAACAGAAGGAGTCAAGAAAACAAAACATCTCTATCCAAACTGCAAAAGTTTATGGTTTTATTTGGAGTTTTAAATGTTGCTGGGGTAACTTCAAACACCACCAGTTAACATAGTGTGACACCTGTGGGATTATTCCCTGGACCCTTTTGCATTCAGTTAAGGACTGCAGCTGTTTTCTTTTATTTTATTTTCTGATCTGCAAAAATGCAACAGCTTCATGCATCACCGTTTATCTTTGTGGTTTAGTTCTGGTGCGGCGCAAATGTTTATTTAATCTCTCTGAAACGAGCAGTGTACAAGGACAGGCAATAATCTGACGAGATAAAGTGGGGGGAAAACATTTGCTGGGTCATTACATCACCATACCTGTCTCCGTGTGTGTGTGTGTGTGTGTGTGTGTGTGTGTGTGCGTGCGTGCGTGTGTGTGTGTGTGTGTGTGTGTGTGTGTGTGTGTGTGTGTGTGTGTGTGTGTGTGTGTGTGTGTGTGTGTGTGCAAAGTCACGTTTCAGATAATCAAATCATCTGGGGTGTGAGTGTATGTGTGTTTGAGTACGTGCAGGCGCTTACCATCGGCTCCAAGACTCAAGTCATCGGGAAAGGCGTTAGCGTGCAGTGCAGACTCTAAAAAAAGGAATCAGATATGAAAATGTGATTCAATGATGCTCTAAATCAGAAATTGTGCAAATTACCAGTGCAACATGTAAATTAAAGATATTGACTTAAATATCTACAGCATTTGCATTTATTTCAGGTAGCTATTTATTTAAGATTGTATCTTATATTAATAAACATGATACAGAAAACCTTAAATAGCCCTGTATTGCTCCAATTTGACCTACTGTAATATAAAATTGTCCCGCGTATCTAATGATTCCCTCATTCAACCGAATGAGGAGAATCGACCAAATTCTGAGCTCATTTACTTTTAAAAAGATCAGGTACTAGTGCTTTGGCTGCATTATACAGCTTTTTTATTGCAGAGACTGAGCCCTACCTAAATAAGAAATATAATATTTTGTACTGTATACCTCTGAAGTGATTTTAGTTTTTTTACATTTACGTAATGCAGTTGAAAAGGTGCACGTCTCACCAAAACTTAGCTTGCCGCTGTTCTCCAAACAGCCCTCAGATCTGCAAGACACAACTCGGTTTTAAACACATAAGCACAAACACACACAACTTGAGCCTTTGTCATTTGCATGCCTCTATCAAAAATGTGTCCGTGTTTGCATCTCCGGCTTAATATGAAAAATGATAACAGGCGAGGTTACAGTGCAAGCTTGTTCGACACTTTGCAATCAGCAGCTTTCCACGCGCTTCTGAAGTCTTGCAACTTCCTCTTGTAGAAATATTAGCATTCGGGGTAACGGCAAGACAAAATCAGCTCGTTTTCATTTTCATTTCTGAGAGAGCGTCGAGCCACTCGAATGTTCTCAGCATGGGCATCAAGGCACATTTAGACGCCCAATGACTGTCATCTAGCATGCCTGCGTCCCATAAGGGCCTCTCTCTCGTTGACTGACGTTTACACCATAAGATATTGTTCCTCTTTCCTGCAGTCAGTTTCATTAAACAAGAAACTTTTATTTCCTGCAATCTACACCACAACGTAATTTCAGATACGTCAAAGAGTTGGAAGCTTTACTGAGAACTATTGTTGTAAATCATGCCACCTCTGGTAAACCAACTAAAAAGAAAAAAAAACTACCTAGACGGAAGGTCAGCTCAGTCTGTGGTTGACTGAAAGCTTGCTTGTCTTTCTCTCTTTTTCCAATGGAACCATAAGAATGCATAACCTCAGGCTACTGCAGCAGACAAACACCTTTCTGTGACAAGCTGACAGCACCATCTGACTTCAGAAAGTTTCCACTCAGTGCTCCGCTGTTTGATATAGTTTCCAGTGATATACATCTTACGAGCTGGAAAATGTAAAAAGTCAGCAGTTTGTGAGCTTCTGAAAAACAAGAAAACAAGTCGGCTTACCCACAGCCGAGGAGCCAGTTCTCAATCTTTCCAGTGTAGCCAGCTGTGAAAGTGACAGTGCTCTTATTAAATCAACAGGTTTCTCTTTGAACACTGTGAACAAAATTTGTTTTTCTGCCTAGAAGCATTAAAGACGGTAGAAACTACAGTGAAATGAGTGAACTATTCAACAAAGTGACGTGTCCGCGCTCACCATCAGGAAAGACATCGTCATCTGATATGGAGGCCGAGGCTGCGATGTTAGACAGCGGGCCCTCGAGGTCCTCCACAGTCGGCCACTGTCGGCTGCTGTTGATCCAGGCTCGCCGCCGGACGGTGGACGAAGGCCTGTCCATCACCTCAATTCAGACGCAGCGGCAGAGCATGATGGCTTCAAAACTCTAAAACAAAGACGGAAATTAATTCAGTTCAGTTCAATTTTATTTATATGCCACCAATTCACAGCAAACCTCATCATTAAGGCCCTTTACAAAGTTGATTCCATCCAATCACACAGAGAGATTGGTCAACATGTTTTCCATCTAAGGAAACCCAGCAGCGTTCGCTCCTCATGAAAGGGCGCGTAGCCACAGTGGACAATCGTCTGCATTGTCGTCGACTTTGTAGCAATCCCTCATACCGAGCGTGCATGTGGCGACAGTGGAGAGGAAAAGGTTTTTATGGCTGTTCGGTGTAAATCCAACACTACCCCTCCTCTACCTGTTGCTGCACTTAGCCGGTCAGCTGACTGAAAGAAAGCACCTACACCTTACCCATGCTTACAAATTTGCCTTCTGGTAAAAAAAAAACTGTGGGTAGAAACAGAATCAAGCTAAGGTATCACCATCTTTCACTCCATATTAAGGTAACGTTGCTTTAAAACAAGTTTGACTGCAAGCTGGCTGCCTGCGCTGATAACCTAACTAATTAACAGGCTGTTATCAGCTCCCAGTGTTGCTCTTTAAAGAGCAGAATGCCAAAAACTATGTTATTCTGAGCTGTAAGTACAGGATATTATGTGTAGTTTATGCTATATAGTTACTTTAGTCTATGTAATTAAACTAAACTAATAGGTAATGTTTTGTTACTAATAATCCATAACAAATATGTTTTCCAGCATTAAGCAAAGTGGCAGCTTTTCTATTTCAAATAAAAACCATATAGGACATGTGACTGTGGTACTTTTACCGCTGACTATTACAAATTTGGGGGGACATTAGAAAGTGACCCCCAGTGGGTTGGCGTTCGTCCCCATATGGGTGACATTCAAACTAACAGACAGCTACACTACCAGGTGACTTTCAGAACTGAACTACCGGGGCTTCACTGACACAGAGCGTTCATTTGATTCCCTGCCAACTTCCTGCTGCTCTGGTCAGTCTCCCACTGAACACTGCTGTGAGTTGGAGCATCTGACTACTACTAGACCAACCAGAAAATGCTGAGCAGATAAAATCTGCAATCTAGCCAGAATGGACAGAGATTCCTCTTGCAAATTAACCATCTTATTCCCAAACATTGAATTAAGAAAGGCCAACGCAGCATAGTGGTAATGACGTTTATCCCCCTAACTTGCTTTGAGTGTGTTTAAAAATGTGTTTAAACTTTCTCGACTGAAGTGAAGCTCCCAAGTGAAAACATTGAAAAGAAATCCTTTGTGCTGGATTCAACTTTTTTTGTTGTTGCACTTTACAGAGCTTCCCAGCCTTTTCGGTGGAAGTGTGCCTTGACCTGGCGAGCAATTCCACTGAAGTCCTCTTCCAGACTCCTTTAAACTCACATTCTGCTGTAGGATTTCAGGGAAAGCAAGAATGTGTTTTAATCTCATGCAGCTGTATGTTAGTGCATCTCTGCACCAATCCAAAACTAGGGTGAACTAAAATGTTTGAATCAAATCCAATTTGAACAACAGAAGATTGCAGATCAGGACACATGCTGTATGAAACATTGCTGTCTATGGGCAACTTGTAAAGCTGGAATATGTTTTTTCCCCCCTGTTTCCATGACGGTATTGTAAGAATGTGATATATTATCAACAGATAACATCTTTTCTCAAAATAGGTATGCTTCTTCCAAACAGAAAACAAAATAAGCAAAGCTTTATGGGCAACAGAAGAAAACAATGATTAAACATAAATGGCATTGTGGACTAAGGCAAGCAAACACTAGAACCCTGCGCATCATTTCAGCATGGCTAAATGAAATCAGCACAACCGTAGATAATTACGCGAAGATTTATGGACAACATGAACGACAGAACTAGAATACTAGAAATACGCTGAAGTGAATCTAGATAAACTCGACTTTCAGAAGGTATTTTCTAGATCATCAAAGTGTGTCGTTGAAGCCAGAGAAAAAAAAACATTTTCAAAATGCGGCTGAGCTTAAATGCGGACTCTCTTACGCACAAGAGCAGCGAGTAATCTTTCCAAAGAGACGAGAGCTTTCACCGTCATGCAGGCTGCAGGTTTCAGTTGTGTGTCAGCGGCAAACTTTCTCTGGTTTCCTGTTGAACCGGACTCACCCAGGCAGATGGCAGGAGCGACTTCATCCGCAGCGTCTGTCGGCAGCCTGTTAAATAATAGCCTGCCTGGCTCTATCGGAGATGGAGCCCAGAGATAAAGCGCCGGGCTTTTTGGGGCTGCTTTCCACCGAAGCTTGTCTCTGCTGGGCGCGGGCAGGTTTTTGGGGTTGAAGAGCGCGGAGCGGCGCCCGGCCCTGGCGCGTCTGAGGAAGTGACTTTGCATCTCATTTGGCAGACTGAAGTTATCAGCGTGGCGTGGGACGCGTCAGCCGCACATCCTGCACGAACCAAGCGCTCAGCCTGACAGGTTGCTGGAAATGTCAGCGCCAGCGCGGCTGTTGCAACACAATTGGTGTTTTTATTGCACAAGTAACTGCTTGGCGTTAACTTGCTTCATTTTAATTTGTTTGTCTTTTTCACATTAGTGATGCAAGAGCATCTTTTCTAAGGATAAGAGCGCATGTCATCCCATGCCATAGATATTTGTCATTAATTACCAGCCACGCTCGTGTCGCGGATTAAAAATAATTAGCAGGGGTTGGAGATGCATATGTTCATTTTTTTATTAGTAAGACTCCACGTAACTTCGGCGTGGCCTTTTATAATACAAAGTGATATAAATTACATGGGACAGGCGTATTTTAACCAAAAGCGCATCAGATATACAATTTATGTCAAAGCGAGGCTTATTGTTTGTCTTCTTCGTTTTTCCTAATTGGATTTTTTCTGTCTGCTGACTAAGCCTGGTGTCCCTTTTAGAGGTCAAGTGAACAACATTATATTGTGTATATTTAATGTTTTTTTTTTTTATATACACCCATCCATCCGTCCATCCATCCCCTTATCTGAGATCGGGTCACGGGGGGGCACCAGGTTCAGGGTGCAAACCCAGACGTCCCTCTCCTCCACCTCATTCCCGGGGATCCCAAGACATTCCCAGGGAAGACGGGATATATAGTCCCTGCGGGGAGTGCTGGGTCATCCCGGGGGTATTATGTTATTATGATGTTACTTATTTTCACCCACTGCTTTGTTTTGTTGCAAACGATTCTTATTTTTTTTTGTTTTTATGTTATTTATTTTATTTTTTTTGCCCTTGTGCGTATCTGCACATGTTTCCCTTGTGTTTTCACGTTGATGCTTTGAAGCGTGAATTTCCCCACTGATGAACAATAAGGATTATTTCTATTCTATTGCATTTATTTTTCATTTTATTCATTGCGCCGTCACAATTTGCACATAGCTTGAACATTTTTGGCATGTCGTATTATATTATTTTCAACTAATTAAATTACTACTTTCTACTTCTGCTTGAGTAAAAACATACTAAAGTAATGCTACTCTTACAACATTTTTGGCTACCTCCTTTCCCTCTTGAAAAAAAGTTAATTGAAGACATTTTCTGGCAGACTGCAGGGGCCTTATACCATGAGTTGATCACAGCTTAACACATTATCATTTGGGTTTTCATCATAGTTTGCTCTATAACACTGAGTTCGTGACTATCATCTGCAAGGCCAGGAAAGCCCCTATTTCTTACTAAATAAATCATGTCATAAGTCCACTTGATGAATGCTGGTGGTGTGGTTGATCATGTGCCTACAGCCTACTGGCATGCCGAAGCATCCTTAGGTCTCCCCTGGAGTTCCTAGAATCCACAATTCACTGTTCTTTGATGTCTCCCATCTGCTAAGTGGGTTACTTCAGTGTTATTTGCACATTAGCCACAGTCACCTGGAGCCCTCTCTCCTGCTTTCTGAGTGAACTTACCCACAAGCCTTGTTCTGCTTGAAATTCTGACTCCATGTCTAGACAGAATATCCCAAAGAGCTCATCCTCTCTACCCTACTTTGACTGAAATTCCCCCGGCATCCCATATGTTGGCATTCATGGACGAGACTCTTCACAACTTTCCTCTTGACTGCCTTCATCCTCTCCTCCGATAGCATGCGCAGAGAGAGCTGCGCCTCGTTGATCAGGACCACAAAACAAGGTTTGGTCGAATACTTGAGCTGGTAGTCTCTTCTGGAAACCCGAGCTTCAGCCTGGATTCTTGTGTCAGCTGATGCTTTGCTAAAATCTAACAAATCTTGGCCAAGCTTGGCCTCTCCATCTTGGTGTCCATTCAAATCATCCTCTTCTGCTCTTCTACCTCAGTAATCTTAATGAAGTCTTGTTCCACTCCAAATAGTTAATTTCTCTGCATTTTTATTTTATATTTCTTTATTTAGCTTTTTTGATGTTTAAATCTAAATATTTGGTGTAAACCGACATTACAGATTTTGCTGTTTAAATAAACTGTTAAATTCAATGCTAGATAAAGCCAAACTTGACACCTTGGTCAAATGCTCTATATCTTATCTTTATTTCAAATATGTAATGTAAAAATATAGTTGGTATATCAAGTTTTAAAAATTCTGATTTCTATCTGTCCAAAAATCGAACACCAATAAAATCTGCAAACATAATTATTTTTTCCGGTTACAATGTCTGTTTTTCTGCCAACTCCTAAAGATCTGAAAATTATCTTTTTTGTTTATCTTTTGAAGTTAATGCTAAATAGTTAATTTTAAAAGCTTAGCTGCACTTGGGCTAAGCAGTTTGTTCCCCTCAAACTAAAAGGGGCTGCTAACATGTCTTTTGCAAACCTTTCTGTAAATATAAGTGTACTTCAAGGAAATATGTCATTTTTCTTTATTGTTTTTCTTAGACTTAGACTTAGACTTAGACTTTCTTTATTGTCATTTTGTATACACAGAGTGCATACAGAACGAAATTTCGTTTTCACACAGCTCAGAAAGATCGCAGTAACTCTACAGGATACCTTGCAGTGAATTACAGTACAGGATAAAGTGCAGTGATAAATCGCAGTCACTTACAGGATAAGTTTCAATTGACTTCCGGATAAAGTGCAGCAGTGAACAGTAGGCAGTTGAAATGTAAACAATGTAAAACAAATGTAAACAAATATGCAGTAAGGTGCAGCAGTGATTTAAAAGTAGACAGTTGCATTGTACACAGTTTTGCAGTACGTTTCCGGGTAAGGTGCAGCAGCAATTTTGCAGGATACGATACAATGTGCAAATGTGCAAATCAGCGAGTCGAGTGTGGTACACAGTCCGTTTTTTATACTTCAGCAGTTAAGCAGTTCAACAGTCTGATGGCAGCAGGGAAAAAGCTTTTGCAGAACCTAGTGGACCTGCAGCGGATGCTGCGGAACCTCTTTCCAGAGGGCAGCAGGGAGAATAGTCTATGGTGGGGGTGTGAGGAGTCCCTGATGATGTTACGGGCTCGAGACACACAGCGCTGCGATGAAATGTCTTTAATGGAGGGAAGAGGAGCCCCGATGATACCTTCTGCTGTCCTCACCACTCTCCTCACGTTCTTCCAGTCGGAGGCACTGCAGCCTCCACACCACACAGAGAGACAGCTGGTCAGAATACTCTCTATGGTGCTTCTGTAGAAGGTCGTGAGGATGGGCGGGGGCAGGCGGGCTCTCCTCATCCTCCGCAGAAAGTACAGTCGCTTCTGTGCCCTCTTCACCAGTGACGTGGTGTTCACAGTCCAGGTGAGGTTGTCCGTGATGTGCACCCCCAGGAACTTGGTGCTGCTGACCACCTCCACCGCTGAGTTGTTGATGAGCAGTGGAGCATGGTGAGGCCGGTTTTTCCTGAAGTCGACGATGATCTCCTTCGTCTTCTCCACGTTCAGGATCAGGCTGTTGTCTCTGCACCAGCTCACCAGCTGCTCCACCTCCTCTCTGTAGTCCTGGTCGTTGTCGTCTATGATCAGGCCCACCACCGTTGTGTCGTCTGCAAACTTCACGATGTGATTGGTGGTGGACCTGGGGACGCAGTCGTGTGTCATCAGGGTGAACAGCAGGGGGCTCAGGACGCAGCCCTGAGGGGAGCCCGTGCTGAGGGTGATGACATCAGAGGTGTTCTGTCCGACCCGGACTGACTGAGGTCTGTTGGTGAGGAAGTCTAGCAGCCAGTTTCGTAGGGGTGTGTTGAAGCCCAGATGCTCCAGTTTTCCCACCAGATGCTGTGGGATGATGGTGTTGAACGCTGAACTGAAGTCCAGGAACAGCATCCGCACGTGCGTGTTCTTCTCCTCCAGGTGTGCCAGGCTCAGGTGAAGAGCAGAGGAGATGGCGTCCTCAGTGGAGCGGTTCCGTCGGTAGGCAAACTGGAACGGGTCGAGTGTTGATGGGAGACTGGAGACGATGTGTTCCTTTACCAGCCTTTCAAAGCACTTCATCATGATGGGAGTCAGTGCAAAAGGCCGGTAGTCGTTGAAACAGGTGACTTGAGGTTTCTTTGGCACCGGAATGATGGAGGCAGACTTGAAGCATGCTGGCACTATGGCTTGGTCCAGCGAGGTGTTAAAAATGTCTGTAAGGACACCAGCCAGCTGACCTGCCAGCTGCCTTTTCGGGTATACCTTTAGACATCTAAAGGGAAAGCTTGAACATTGGGCAAAATGAAAGTAAGACTTTTTACAATGCTGCACTGATTGAGAGTTAAAACCAAAATCCAGACAAAGATGGCACAAAACTCTAACCAGACCCTAGCCAGATAGATTTCGCTCCGCCTAGCTCCACTCATCCATC
Organism: Fundulus diaphanus; assembly: GCA_037039145.1. NCBI lineage: Eukaryota > Metazoa > Chordata > Actinopteri > Cyprinodontiformes > Fundulidae > Fundulus > Fundulus diaphanus. The sequence continues at coordinate 17,910,909 of CM073126.1, forward strand.
TGGGACAGATCCATAGGAAAGGCATTTCAGAAGGCTGGGCCTTATCAAAAATCCTTGCATATGATTGGATAAGCCACTTGTCTGTCATCTTTATCAACGTGCTATTTCAACCACTCACACCGAAGCCAACCCGTGACGCTGATGAGAGCGACGCAGGAAAAAACAAAACTTTTTTTTTTTTAAATGTGTTTGCGGCTCTAGTGGCAGGCGTTTTATTGAGAATGAGCTGACAGGAAGAGGGTGGACAGGTGGAAAAGCGCCACGGATCGGAGTCGATCCCAGGCCGACCGTGTCGAGGACTAAAGGCCTCCTAACATGGTTCACGCTAACCGCTCCGCCACGGGTGCGCCCCGGAAAACAAAACTTGCCAAATCCGGTCGGGAGAAGGGCGAAAACATCGTTTCCACCAACAAAAGCCTTCAGAGGCGTTCTCTGATGTTCTTTTAATGAAACAATATTAGGTAGATTGGACAACACAGAAGAAATAGCAGCATCAATGTTAACGCTTGCTTCCTCAATGCGAGGCGCCATTGTCTGAATCAAAACAGTCTCACGGTCGCTTCTCCACTAGTCACATCTATGAAACTCCAGCCTTGCGTCCTGATTGGCTGGACAATAAAATTGGTTGGAGAAATCACTCTCTATGGGAGAGGTCCCAGATGGATGTGAGTGAAGCTAGGCGGAGCGATATCAATCTGGCTAGGGTCAGGTTAACAAAACTCATGGCACACTTAGAAACCATGAGTTACTGAAGTAAGAAATAAAACTGAAACACATGGTCTAATTTTCTGTGAACTAAAACAGGAGTATGAATGATGACTGTAAATGGTTAAAGGAGTTTGATTACAGAGAATTAGAACATTTCTTGCCTATCACACACAACCATATACCTCCTGTAGCAACATGACCTTTGATGCTCTATGTTCTACTCACTGAAAAAGTGGGTTCAATGAGTAGAAGAAAATCTGAAAAATGCAAGGTCAGAGGTCAACACTTAATTAGGCTCAAGGTTTTATCGCTTTATCCCTGACCACCCAGGTGTGCTCCTTGGTCTTCGTGGCGTCGTTTGTTCACTAATGTTGTCTAACAAGACTCAGAGAAAAACTGTGTTTACGCTGAGATTAAAAAACACAGAGATTGACTCTATTTTTCTAATTAGATTACCTCTGTGGGTCGTTCGTTGCATTTTATCTAGTGGTAACAGAGAAATGGGAGCTGAATGGAAAAAGAGAGCATTACCTATTTGTAACCAACAACTAAAAGCCACTATTGACTTCGCAGTTATTCTCTACTGTGTGTGTGTTGGTTTAAAAAATACATTCAAGTTTGTAGTGGTAACTATAAAATGTAAAGAAGTATGTGTGGTATGGATCATTCAATGTGATTTTAGATTACAGCAATTCCCTATTTTCTAGAGGTCTGTGAACTAGAGCGTTTAAAAAAACTATTCTATTTGAACAAGCATATATTGTTTAATGTGTAGCTACACGTGGTGTTTTTGCTAGGTGCATTAAACCACTGTATGAATTATCTGTACAATGTTACAAATGCTTCTGCTGTGTTAGATGAATTCGTTATATGGGGCTATTTGTAGAAAAGCGGAACTCTAGAGATGCTGCGATATGTTGCAGCCTGTATGGGTGACTCCAGCCAGACCGGGGTGGGTCCATCTTGGACTGAGGATTCACTCCACCCTCCGTCGTGTTTACATGGCCACATGTGCTGCTTCATTGACAGCCCCCTCACGGTGATAAAAGCCCTCCCACCACAATGCTCTCCTCCCAGCGCGGCTACAGCCAGTGTTTGAGCATTAAAATAGGGGGGTTTATCTCCTCCACGCCGCCTGACTCCTCCCGCCACCTCCCTGTTTACAGAACCACTGGCGGCCACCACTACTTGGGAGTACTTGTAGGGAGTGGCCAGCAGCCACGGAGGCAAGACTCAAACGCAGTCCGCCCTCCTTTCTCCACACCTCCGTGTTCAAGGCTGAAGATGAGCCTCGGCATAAAGTCACTCCGTTTTATGATAAGATTTACTTTTATCACAAAAAAACGAAGCTATCGGCTTTAATTTAAATGATTTCCTCGTGACGCTGTTTACGCGAAAAACAGATATCCAAACGTCACTCATGTTCAGGAGCGCAACCTACCGTGCTTGGTCCCGCCCATTTGACCGCTTTTCGTAAGTCCCATTGGCTGTTCGGCTTTCATAGGCGGTGTCGTGCACTGTTATTGGATAAGAACGTTGTCGGTTCAAAGTAACTCGTAGCAAGGTGCGCTTCTTTTATAATTTGTTTTAGCACGAAAGCTTAGCTCAACTACAATTTTACAATACTTATTAATTTGTTCTGTAAGTTTGTTAATGTATGAAAAAATGCTTGTCAAGAATTTATTTAGCTTATTCCTTTGTTTTTCCTATGTATGTCTGTGATGTTTTTCTGTTCATGTTCAGCACTTTGAATGTCTTGTTACTGAAAAGTGCTATATAAATACTTACCTTACGTTACCTTACAAAATAACACTAGAACAGGTTTTTACTGATATACAGATCCATGAAAAAAATTTCTGCCCACCTCACGGATTTCTTATGTTTTGTCTCACTTTTGAATGTTTCAGATCATGGAATACATTTTAATATCAGACAAAAAAATAGAATTAACTATTTCATTTTTTGAGGGGAACATATTTGACATAGACACAAACACCCAGTTTGTGTCTATGTAAACCCCTGAAATTGTTGCACCAGCCTTGGGATCAAAAGTTTTCTATCATCAACATTAGACAACTGTTGGTTTTCTCCACAGAAAATTGGGGCCGCTCTTCTTGCAGAATGAGTTTTATAAAGCCATCCTGGAGGGTTCTCCAGCCAGAATGATCTCTCCAAGGTTGTGCCACAGCATCTCAGTTTTCTGAACTTTGACTAGACCACTCAATGGCCTTCCTTTTATTTTTGGTAGGGGGTGTTTCAGGGTTGGGCTTGCTAGGGTGCCTTGAATCATTATCCAGCTGTAGACACAACGGCTTTTGAGCTTAAGTGATGACGAGACTCTTTCGGGACTTTCTTTTAGCCAGAAGAACTCAGTTTAGAGACTTAGACACTAGTCAAGTTGTCTCACTACTGAAGCAGCTAATCAGAACCAAAAGTTTAAAGGTTCTATATTGTGCTTTTTTTTAAAAGTCAACTATAAGGCTTTTTTACAATGAAATGTTGTCTTTGGTATTGATTTCTGATGCTATTTGTCCAACCCAGAAGAAAGACGCTTTGTTTTGGCACATGTTTGACAGGCCTGTGTGCTTTTTTCAGCAAAAGTTTTGCCCTTTGATGCAATTTCACCCAGCTTTTGTTATTTTTAAATCATTAACACTTGATATTAACTGGGTGAAATCTGGAGTTCTTCAAAAGTTGTTCTGGTTTCTTTTGTGACCCGGATGAGTTGTTTTTGGGTAATTGTGATAGGCCAGCCACTCCTGAAAGGGTTCACCAATGTTTCATGTTTTCTCCATTTGTGGATTTTTGCTCACACTGTAGTAAGCCTTGAAAACTGCTTCGTAAACCTAACCTGGCCAGCCAGATTGATAACGTATAGCCAGGCCCGTATTAAGACAATGTGGTGCCCCTGGGCACTATACCTCAAAGGCCCCATCCCCCTTACCCGTGCTGTCCTCCAGTCAAAAACATCAGACATAATCAAGGGGATTTCTGTAATGTAATTTACTATTTACTAACTTACACAACTACATGTAGGCATATGAGCAGTGAGCAATATTAAAATATCTCATTTTAAAATGTTGAAATCAAAAAGCACAGCTTTTGATGTCTGTTCATTTTGGATTAATTTTCTTTAGCGTTAAAAAAGACGATACATTTGCACGTACTTGTGGACCAGCTCAACTATGACAGATTGGGGAGGGGGAGTGATAGATCATGTAGCCTAATCTTGATTTATTTATCATTTATTATTATTGTGACATCATTGTTCACAAAACGAATAATGCATGGTCTTTCAACAATTTCAAGTAAATAATATTACAATTTATGAAAAATATATTTTTAAAGCATGTGTCATGTGGTGCCCCCCCATGGTTGGTGCCCCTGGGCACTGGCCCTTATGGATAATCCGGCCCTGCGTATAGCACTCGTCGTTCTGCACATTCTCGTGTGATTGTGAACGCACAAATACCACGAGAATTCATCTTGCATACAAGGTTATCGCAAAGCCCTTTCCAAACTGACGTCATTGACTTAGCTTCTTATGTGTGGATTTTTTCCAGATCTTTTATCTACTTAATGTCGTCAGACAGGTTCTGTCTAAGCAATTTCTTGATTCTACAGCTGTCACTGTTTGGCTGCTGAAATTCAACTAAGATTTCCAAAACCACGTGGTAAATCAAAGTTAATACATGATTTATGTACGTGTAAACGTGATGTTTCATGGTTTCTTATTATTTAAAACAAGCCATTCTTGCCTTTATGGTTAAACAACTGGAAACCCGAAAACGGGTTCAGCGAGTTTCCTCCGGTTACCTCTGCGAGCGGACTGCAGTGGTACATAAATTGAACGCACCCTCGTCTCTCATCCAAAGAGAGGGAGGAGGCGTTAAGTTTGTGTGAAGTTGTGAAAAGTTCTCAAGCCGAAAAAAGAGCAAAGAAACTCCTCCCGTCTTCAAATTATGAGCAGTAAGTGAACTTTTAAAAACTCGGTGACCTAATTAGGGGAGTACTTTTACCCCAACGGTGTGGAGTAACGTCAGCGTGCAATGTTTTATTCAGATTTAATACGACACCATTTTGTTATCGATCGGACGTTGGAAGCAGTTTAAAAGTGAGGAACTGTCGCTTATTTAACGCAACTTGTTGGATACCCCACTAACATTTACCCAAAGCAGATTCTTTGCTTCAAAATAGCATATTTATGGATTCAGTATACACTTTTACTATTTTAATATAGACAACTTGTAGTTTTTTTCTTCTTCTTCCGAGCAGTTGAAGCTGTGTCGGTCACTTTAGCTAATGCCTAGCGAGTTTTCTACACATTACTTAGCTAATCGGCTAGCTGGCAGTGGAGGCAATCGGACGTCGATTTCCTTGTTCTACTTTTCGCCAAACAACCACCACAAGCCTCTCTTAAAAAAATCGCCTTTATGTGTGTTTTTTATTGTGGAGTTCACACTCCGTTGCTCAAATGTTGCTCGCTTTGTCGGTGATCTTCCCAACTCTTCTCCCACAGATCAGCAGCAGCAGCAGGGTGAAATGGCCGCTGTGGAGAGCGGCGGAGGATTCAGTCAAAAGCGAAACACAAACTCACAAGTAGGTTACCGTGTCACACGAACCCGCGCCGGGGCCGAAATGTTTCACTTTTGCTGTGTATGGTCGGCTTGTTTCTGGGCTCCGTCTGTCTGTTTGTGTGTGTGTGTGTGTGGGACCGGGGCGGGATGTTGATTTTTCTCCCCGGAGCACATGTCGCCGGGGTGGGGAATGGGCAGGTAGAGTTCGCCCACACGGGGTGTTCCCGTCTGCCCGGGCACTTGGTGTGCGTTTCGTTCGGCCCATTTGGCTGGCCTCGGAGGGGGTGGCTAGAGGAGTGTGCTAGTTTATAGGGCAGGATAAAGTGTGGGAGGGCGATGGGTGGGTTTGGGGGGAGGGGAAGCCCGAGCCCGCCGCCGCCGGTCCTGGGAAGGAAAAAAAAAAAAAAAAAAAAACGCGGTCCCTCCCAAACTCAGCCCCCCATGTTTTTCTCTCCATAGACAAACCACGCCGGGAGGAGTACCTGTTGTAACACAGGCAGCACAAAGTGGCTTTGGTGGTACAGCATCATTGCATTGTGCGTAAAGCAAGCCACACCTGCCATTATGGTGGTAAATGTAAAAACTCCCCCCCCCTCATCTGTTTTGGTCTCAGTTCTTAGCTTTGAAAACTGATCCAGCCTCCTTATTTGATCAGGTCTGCTTTAACAGATGAAGCTGATGCTTAAATTAAACACTTCTGCTTGAGAATTTGTGTCAAATCTGTCCCAGGCTGTTGTATAGTCTTACTATGTCAGGGGACCAGTTGTGGCCCTCAATGATTTTGTGCAACCCCCCCCCCCCCCAACCCGCCCACCACAGTTCAAGAATGATGGTTGATGCCTATGGAGACTACTCATTTTTTTGGCCAACAGTTTTACTCTCAAATTAAAATGTTCTTGAAATTAAACAATTTAGGCACAAAGTATTTTTTCTTATTAGCCTTATTTTTTTTTTTTTTTTTTTGATTTTTACTTTTAAAAACGTATTTCGCTCAAAAGCAGGCTTGGGCCCAGCCAGTCGTTAAACTTTGCTAAATGTAGCAAGCATGTCTGAAAAAAGACTGATCCAGTTCTTGTTGCTCATGTTGTTTTTTTTTTAAATCAGTTATGGAGTTTGAAATCGTGACAACCCTACTTTAAATGAGGTGTTTGTGCAAAAGGCTTTTGAATTATTGGACACAATAGGCTTTAGAGAACCCATTTGCTCATCAGACTACTTTGTTCATTTTGTTAAAAAAAGATTGTATGTTATGGTTTGTAAAACAAACGGCAAAAAAACCCTCAGATTTCCTTTTGTCATATTTAATGATCAAATATTGTTTGGTGACCCTCAAATACTTTCAGCTTGACAATTTTTGAGAAATTGCTTGGAAACATAAAATCTCTCCGTATGCTATTTGCTCCTTCCGTTCAGAGAGAAGCATAAAAACTCGGTCTCTTGCAGACTGGGAGCTGCGAGCGAAGGAAAAAAAAAAAAGGTCCAGGATGTTGTAGTTTAAGACAAAGACGCCTCACAGGTCCTCAGCCGGCTGCTGCACTAAGTGGTAAGGGTCCAACGCTGGTTTCAGCGTTACCGGTGAAGTGATGACCTTCATGGCAGAACAAAGCGTATCTCACTCTGTCCAATAAAAAAAGGACAGAGAGAGACTTTAAGACGTTGAACGTTTACCATGATTAATACCTTAATTTCCCACTCTGGCAGTGCCCACATTTTTGCCATAGTTTTGGTTCCGACTAATCGTCTCACTCTGCGTTTAAGTGAAAAGAAGAAACAGGTCAAGCGGTCCTAAACGTTTTAGTGTATATGTTGTCTTACAAACTCCTAATCCAGCTACGTCCCCGCCGCTTGTTCTGTCCGCAGGACTCGCAGCAGCCATCCCCTCTGGCCTTGCTGGCTGCCACGTGCAGTCGAATCGACACCCCCGGAGAGAACGATTCGTCGGCCGAGCAGCAGCAACAAAATCAGCAGCAGCAGCAGCAGCTGGAAATAAACCAGGTCTTCACCTCCACCGCCAACGGTTGGCAGGTTGTCCCGGTCGGCGTCCAGGCGTCCTCGGGCTCCAACACCATCACCACGGAGTCGTCGGGGGCCATGGCAGGAGCAGACGGCTGCAAGAGCAGACAGGAGCTGTCGTCCTCAGCGGCAGCCGTAAGCACCCAGGGTCAGCAGCAGCCGCAGTACATAGTAGCTCAGGCTCCGTCGATGCCAGGTCAACAGTTACTGACCACCATATCGGGCGTGATGCCCAACATACAGTACCAAGTCATCCCCCAGTTTCAGACGGTAGATGGCCAGCCGCTGCACTTTGCCCACGCTCAGCAGGACCCCACCGCAGCAGCACAAGGCCAGCAGTTTCAGATCGTGTCCTCTCCTAACGGCCAGCAGATCATAGCTGCCACCAACAGAGCCGGCGCCGCGGGGAACATCATCACCATGCCCGGCGTCCTCCAGGGAGCCATCCCCATACAGAACATAAGCCTAGGCAACGGTGTGTTACAAAACCAGACCCAGTTCCTGGCGAATATGCCGCTGTCCCTGAACGGGAACATCACATTGTTGCCCGTCAGCGCGGGTGCGGCGGGGGGAGACGCCGGCGGCGGCGGGGACGCCGCTGGTAATCAGCTCTTACAGCAGCAGCAGCAGTCCCAGCAGCCGGCGTCCTCCGGCGGCGGGGCGGCGTACATGACCACCGTGTCCACCGCCACGACGCCGACCTCGTCCTCCTACGGAGTCACCCAAGCGCAGAAGAGCAACGGCTCGGCGAGCGGCTCGTTTCAGCAGAACATCCAGATCCAGGCCGACAACAGAGACGGGCAGCAGCCGCAGCAAATTCTCATCCAGCCTCAGCAGGTTCTCCAGGGCGGAGCGCCTCTTCAGACCATCCAGGCCACAGCGGGCGGCGCCATGTTCGCAGCTCCGACTCTCAGCCAAGAAGGGCTTCAGAACCTTCAAATCATGCCCAACACGGGGCCCATCCTGCTGCGCACCGTGGGCCCTAATGGCCAGGTCAGCTGGCAGACCATTCAGATCCAGAGTCCGACGGGGACGCAGATAACACTGGCCCCCATGCAGTCCCTATCCCAGGTGGGCCAGGGAGGTCCCGGCGCCGCCGCGGTCCCAGTCAACACGGTGCAGATCCCGAGCCTTCAGACCATCAATCTTAACACCCTCAACAGCTCCGCGCTGCAGATGCACCAGCTGCAGGGCGTTCCCATCAGCAGCACAACAGGTCAGTCATTTACCCACACCCTAAGCTATCAGTCGGCTTAGAAAACTCTGTCATACTGTTACTAATCCACGTGCTTTTTTTTCCCATTCATGCAGTTTTGAATCTTTGTTTTTTACAGCCTAACATCTATAGATGCAGGCTAAGGAAAACAAGTCTGAGAAACTTAGTATTCAAACAGCTCAAATCTGGTTGGACCAGTTTAGCCATCAGTGAAACTTTAACCGGTGTTTGCATTGTTTTTTTTTAAACCACATCCATTAACATCTTAATATGACTCTGTAGTTGTGGTCTGTGCACGACCTCAGTGTCACAGCAGGGGTGCAGTTTCACCAGCGCCGGTTTTGTTTAAACCTCAGGCAGCCAGAATAATTCAGCTTTCCTCTCTTTAGTGTCGGAGTTAAAATAATCAACGGTTTTACATGGTGGGGGAAGTGAACAGCCGTTCTTCTGCTTGGAACTCAGACTTTTCAGCGCTGCAACAGATCTACTTTAGGATCACAATTAGTGTAACATCTTTTTTTTACGTCTTCTTTTTTTTATTTAAAGTAGACTGACACAAGATGCTACGTTTTTAATTGCTTGTAAAGTGCAGGTCAACAATATAACGGTTTGACCGTTTTGTTAACAAAAAATAATTGAATACATTTCTGTATTGTAATGATTGCTGAAAAAAACATTTATAGAAAGCCTTTTTGGTAGTTGATGAATGATGGATCTATGCTGCAAGGTTTCATAAGTTTTTTTTTTTTTTTTTTTTTTACACATAACCCTAAGCCTGAGTAATTATCTTTCCGCCAACACAGGGGACCAGGTGTTGCGGACAGGGGGAGAGAGTTTGGATGACAGCGCGGTCCTGGAAGGTGATTTAAGCCCACAACCTCAGGGGCGGCGAAACCGAAGAGAAGCCTGCACCTGCCCCATGTGCAAAGACGGCGAGCCGCGGTATGGTTCTGAGCTCTGTGTCTGCTATCGTGGCTAAATGTCTCCATGGTATAGTGTTGAAATGTTGGAAAGCGCTCTACTCTTTTCTCTCTGATCACAGTTTTGTGTTGCGTAGAATTCAGCGAGATTCACTTTAGGCGCCATTAAACGGTAGATTTCCCTAAAGGACCAGTCTTCAGGATTTGGCGACATCTAGTGGTCAGGCTACACATCACAGAGACCTGATTGAAGACGGGGAAAAATCCTGTCAAGGGTCATTGGTAGTCACGGCTGCAGAAACAAATTAAAGGGGGGGCAAGCTTTTCTAAAAAAGGCTTCATGCCTCAGGCGCCTCTGTGACCACTCCTGCACTGCTGGGAAAATTTGTATCTCAATAAAATCAAAAAAAGAAACACGGGGGGGGGAAAAAGCTAAAATGTAGTCAGTGTTGCTAGATTTGGTGAGTTTCCACCATTTCTATTGAACACCCTGAACTGTAAAAAATGGGAGGGCTGTAAAAAAAAAAAAAAAATAGGGAAACCTTTCACAACATTAAAACTTGTTTTTTATTCGTTTATTTTTTAAATTTTTTATGAATTTTTTGCAGCACTAGTGGCTCATTTTTACAAAGTAGGCTGACAGGAAAGGCTTTGAGAGAGGGGGGAGGACACGTGACAAAGGGCCTCAGGCCGGAATCGAATGGCCTGCATCATCGGAGCACGCCCAAACTTACTCATTTTAATAAAACGCCATCTCCTTGAACCGATTTTATTGGTTGATTTATTTTTTAAATGTGTAGAATCTGACATCATCGATGAATTATATATAATTATATCAAGTTAGATTTACAACTCATGTTGGGAGGCTATTGATAAAGAATTTCGGGTTGATATAACGTGATTGTTAAAGCAGGGTTCCCGCGGGTCCTTAAAAAGTCTTAAAAAGTCTTAAATTAAAATCCGGGAAATTAAGGTCTTAAATTGTCTTAAATTTACCGTAAAGTTGCTGTAGGTATTAAATTTTCAGCCGGTCTGCTTAATGCCGGGGTTAAAGTTCTCCGTCGCTGCGACGGATTTCCGTCATTTGGAAAATTAGAGCAAAAAGTTCCGCCTAGACTTTTTCAAAAAGAAACTGCTCTAAGGGTCCGTGTGGACCTCTAAGCCAATGAAATCTGGCAGAGCCGGGACATTAGCCAATCAGAAAGAGAGTAGGACGGGTCTTTGCAAAGCGGAGATCTGCCACTGAGGTTTATCGGTGTTCAATCATTTTCATTTTTTATTTTTTTTTTTTATTTTTTTTTTTTTTCCCCAGTGTCCTGTCTAGCAATGTGGCAATAAGAATTGATATCTTAATGCCAAATAGAGCTCGACAGATTTTACTTTCACAAGTGGAGCAAACAGCTTTCGCCATAATGCTCCGCTTGATTTGTGCGTGTAAATAGCTTTATTGTGATTCCTGCAGGGAGAATTTCAAATTATATGGACACTACAATGGGAAAGTAGGAGAGTAAAGGAAGAACAAGAAGAGGAAAAAAAAAAAAGAAAGAAAAGGGTGAAAGAAAGAAGAGATAGAAGGAAGAGAATGATAAAACGTCCTCTGTCTGCTCCATCACCTGGAAAGAGACACAAAAACAACAGCACAACCAACAGACATAAAGCAACAGATACAATCGTGTAACACCTTGATACCATTGCTAAATCATATGTATTATTATTTAAGCTGACATGTGTAATGTGATACCTAAAAAAGAAAGTAAAAGAAAGTAAATAAATAAATTATAGCCTTTCTGTATATAAGTGAACATTTAATACCTGGGACCCAGCACCTGTGGGAGTTTGTGAAAGTGCACTAGTTTAGGTGAAAGTTATCCAGAAGGAAATATATTGATAGTGATTGTGGAGAACCGAAGACCCACCTTCCCTAAGCACAGAGGCAGGAGTCAGGGGACCCGTAACCCCGGACTCCCAAAGGGGCCACCAAAGCAGTGCGCCCGAGAGGGGCCTTCACAGGAAATCTGCAACCCCCCCCCCCCCCCCCCCCCCCCCGAGGAAAAAGGAGAGACGACCCCGAGGAAATCCCCCAGCCACCGCAATGCCGACGCCCCCAAGAGCCGCGGGGACGAGCCTGTGGGCTCCACCGGCAGCCAGCCCCGCTGAAGTGGTCCCGGATATGGGCCCTGGGGGCCAGAGGCCCCAGGGGCGCCCCGCCCCCGCGGCAGGGGCCCCGGCCGCCCCCGGGGGGCCAGGCCCCGCGAAGCCACCGCCGGGAATGGGCCGGCACCCACCCGGGAACCCGCCCCAAACCCGAGGACCGTCAACGCGCCAGAGGGCCAAGGCGCCCGCCAACGCAGCGGAGGAGGGCAGGACGTGGGGCATTTTCATTTTTTAGAAGAGCGTACCAAAATGGCCACAGATGCATGAATTAAAGTAGCGCTGGTTGAAGGTTTTCTTTGGATTTATGAACTATCAACTCAGAAAGTTCAGTGGAATGAACATCTGACAAACACTTCCCTCGGTAAGCGTGCAGTTACCGAGTTACTTTCACCTGTGGCCATGTCACCTGTCAGCGTTTATTCCCTCGCTTCCAGTAATTTAGCTGATAAACGCAGCGACTAACCAGGGATTTCCTCATGATTCGCTGTTATGTTTTGTTGAAAATTCAAAGAAAAGTAACGCGCTATCTCAGCTAATTTAGCATGACGCGTTTTGTTTTTTCAAGAAGGAGGGTTGGAATGTGAAACAGTGCTCCGCATTTCACAGGGTCCGATTCGGAAAAATAAAATAAAAAAAATAAATTGTAGGCAGGAGTTGGTGGACCTAGACCATGAAATTGAGAAGAGAGCAGCGGAGCTGCGCCACATGTCTTGAGGTGAATTTGGGATGTTACGAAACAGGGTTTCTCTCATTAAAAGTCATGTAATAACATTTCTGTTTTCTAACAGTTATGTAGATTATTTGTCAACATTTTGGCTTGTGAAAGGCTGTTTTGAGGACATTAGTGAGTGAGCTTATTTTCAGTATTCTATATGGTTCCTTCATACAAAGCATTGTGTTGTTTAGTGTAATCTAATTTATGTTACGTTGGCTCTGTTCTACATCACAAAGGACCAAAATAAAATAAAATAAAAAGATTTCAAAGAAAAGTATTTTTACTTTTTTTACTTACCGAGTTTACACATTGCACACAATTGATACCAAATGGAAAAGTTTTGATTTCCATTGTAGGAGGAAATAAATTGAGTAGCCTATTCCAAAGAAATTATGAAAATTTTGGGTCTTAAATTATATTTGTTGAGGTCTGAAAAAGGTCTTAAAAAGCATTAAATTTTACTTTTAAAATGGTGCAAGAACCCTGCAAAGTGATCTTGTGTGTTATTTGGTTGCCTGATTTTGTGGGGGGCCTTGTATGTGCGGTGTATTTTTCTTTGGGTTAGGGTTGGATTTGATTGGTTGAATTGTATGATTGAAAAATCGAGATGGGAATAATAGAAAGTTGGCCACTCTGAGGTAACAAAAACAAAACTCTGCTTCCAGTCCAGGGCGGGCACGGCCCCCCGATGCCCACCCGTGCCACCGGGGCTGATCATAGGGGCAGATCTCCTGGAGTTTCAGTGAAATTTTAAGATTATTTCTAGACTTTCTGAGGTTTATAGATTGCAGATAGTCCACCATTTATCAAAGCTACTCTCTAGAACATTTATGTTTATACAGATTTTTAATTTTGCTCATCCAGGTAGCTCAGGTTGTTTTTGGAGTAACAAATATTTTCATTTTCAAAGGATTAAACTTTGTATCTCTGAGCCGTATGATAGACATGTCTTTGCTAACAAAAAGGTAATTATTGCTGGTGTATAATTTATGTGAAATATTTAAGCAAACATTTAGCTTTGAAATGGTATTTTAATGTGTGTTATAAGCTGCAGGCTACTTAAATGGCTTTAGTTTCACATTTATCTGAACATTTTACATATTTTTCCCCCTAAAACTATGACATTATTTATGTCGCCACATTTTATACAAAAGATTTATTTCAGTACATCAATTTATACATATGGAAAAGAACCCTCTTGTGGCACTTTTTCACTCCAGCATATATTGCTCTCAGCATTTGGCTCACCTTAGTAAACCGCATGTGTTGATGCAGCCTTCACTCTCAAACTCTGCCGTTTTGCCAGATCATACAACAGCTCACGAGTGCTAGGTGAAAGAGAAAATAACTCCCAATCTTTTATTTTAACGTCGCGCAGTGACCCAAGTAAGAAGAAGCAGCACATCTGTCACATCAGTGGCTGTGGGAAGATCTACGGCAAGACGTCCCACCTTAGAGCCCATCTTCGTTGGCACACAGGAGAGCGTCCCTTCGTCTGCGGTTGGTCTTTCTGCGGCAAACGCTTCACGCGGTCAGATGAGCTACAGCGCCATAAGAGAACACATACAGGTGAGGGCTTCACTTTCCAGGCTGTGGACTCGATTGCTAATGGCTTAAATGCATTAGAAATGTATGAGCCATTGCTCATTAATGCTCTTCATGTTCACTCCTTTGTTTTTTTTTTCTTTTGTTTTTTTTCCTTCAGGGGAGAAAAAATTTGCGTGCACCGAGTGTCCCAAACGCTTCATGCGCAGCGACCACCTCTCCAAGCACATCAAGACCCACCAGAAGAAAACAGCCGTTACCAGCATCGGCGCGTCGGCCGATACCGTTTCTCCATCGGCGGGAACGGAAACTAGCGCGGGAGCCGCCTCAAACAATGACCAGCACACCATCGTTACAATGGAGACCTTATCCGCAGAAAGCCTCGCTCGGTTAGCCAGCAGCGGCATCAGCATGATGCAGGTGGACCTTCACCAGCTCAACGGCAACAGCTACTGAAGGCGACGGGTCTGCAGGCTCTGGACATTTGGCTGGTCGGAGGGGGTTAGAAGGCCATGTTCCTGCAGACGCGGGACCTCCTGGCGGCGTCGGTCTGATACTAGTAGTTTGTAGCACGGAGGCAGAAATTTGATTTTCGTTTTTGTATATTAGATGCCTGTGGTATTCAGGGTTCTGAGGTGGGCAACTGGGATTAAAATCTCAAATGAGAGAAATTACTGTGAAATCCTAGTTCCTCTGCAGGGAAACGGCATTACACCATCCGCCCCCGCGATACAGCCTAATACGCGGTTCACACCGCAAGATTTTTAAACTGATTTGCTCGTACGGTGTGTTGTGTCTGTGACATTGCGAGCAGGGGATGTACTTGATATGGAGATGAATTCTTTGTTTTATTTCTCTGCCTCCGGGTTTTTGTCGCCTCGCTTTCCGATTGGCTACACGTCACATTCAGCAGGTGGCGTCCTCGTTGGTCCCCTGGGAAGACCGTACATGCTAGGATATCTGGCCAGGACAATCCAACATTTGAGGTCCGAGCGATCCTGAAGTCCTTCCGGTCAAACTAGAACAGTCGTAAAACACCACACACCCCAGGAATATATGAGCCATCATAACAATCGTCCTTAAGATTGTCGGGAGACGATTGTGGCTAAAACTGGCCTAATTATTTTTGCCGTGTGAACCCAGCATCACCCATGTTGGAGGTCAGCACACCTCACGATGGAGCTGGTAATGCCGTCTACACACGTTTCTTCGAGGAAGAGATGACACTAAGTCAGACTCTTTGACCCATTTTCCTGCCACACCTCAGAAGTTCCCTGACCCGTCTGCCCGGGCGCATTTTTAATGTCCCTCAGAGGCTAGCCTGCGCACATCATCTCAGAATATTAAATCCCCAAATAGTAAATGTTTTTAAAGCACAGTTTCAACTGTTTAAGCCAGAAGCACAAGTGCGTTAGAGGATATTCGTGTCAGAACTGAAATCCTGAGATAACTCTTCCACCTCTTTAGTGAGAACATTCGAGCTGTCATGCTTTAATGTCAGGATGTAAGTAGAGCGTATTTTCATTGTATGTATATACTTACATTTGTTTTTGGTAAACAGTACAGAGATTCTGAGCACAAGCAGGAATACTATACCGTAACATGATTGCAGGTGATTGCCTTTCTGTTGTCTGCACATCTTATGCACAATCAATCTTAATCTTATTTTTATATATATTATATATATGTAGATTAAATTTGTAAACTTCGAAGCTTTTCATATAATTTACGATCCAGATCTTCCAGTCTATCTTCCATCTTAGGCCTTCTTCACAGCCATGTCAGTGGTTCCTTTTTTTTGGATTAGTTTTCATGTTTTCAGTTATTGCAATAATGTTTAGAAGTGATGACTATACTAGCTCCAGACCAAAGGTTTATACTTTGTTTTGTAAAAACTTGGGATTTTGTTGTTGTTGTTCCATAAGATTTCTAAAAAGTACTCACCTAGTAACGCAAATGCCCAAATAACTGGAAAACGTCCAGCTTGAGGCAAACCGTTTGTCTGCTTCCTTTAGTTGTCCAAACAAAGTGCAAAATGCATTTTCAGAATGTATTTGCATAACTTTTCTTTGTCATGATCATGGTTTGTGAAACAATTGTAACCAGTGCAATGTTTGTTTAAAACTTCAGTTCATGGGACAAGTGCTCTTACCTCCTTTCCCCCCCATTTTCAATAAGGGATTTTATAACGTTTCTACAACTAATGCAAATGCCAACAGCTGGATTAAAAGGACATTGTATTTCTTTGCAAACATGTCTTTAGTTTTATTCACATTACAAAAAGGACCACCACAAAAATATTGGCTTAAAAATGGTTGTACCCATTTTACTAAAAAGGATAAAAAAAAAATACCTCAACACAAAAACAAAATAAAAAACTACCCTCTCTAAATGTTAAAAATCACATCTCTGCTTTCTCCTCGTTTTGCAGTTTTTCACGGAGGCTGCAAAGACAAGACACTAGATTAGTCAGATTGGTGGATAGCATAGCCTGGTTAGAAGAGCCTTCTCTACTTGCGACAGTCTCACCTGCTGAGGTAGGAGTGGACATCAGAGAAACCGTGG
This sequence comes from Fundulus diaphanus, assembly GCA_037039145.1. NCBI lineage: Eukaryota > Metazoa > Chordata > Actinopteri > Cyprinodontiformes > Fundulidae > Fundulus > Fundulus diaphanus. Next base: position 17,927,322 of record CM073126.1, read on the forward strand.
TACTGAGCCAGAGGGAATAAGATGCCAGTAGGGCAGCGGCCGTCACGCTGACGGCAGAAACTGCAGTTGCAAATGCCTCGACATGGAGGGCACTTCCAGTCCTGAGGAGACACCACGGGGTTTGGGAGGGATAGAGAAACATCAAATATAAAAACAAAAAGCAATTGTGACTATATGGCTGACTTCTGCCTGCCTTCTGTAATTTGCTGTATTTTAAGCGGTTTTAAAAAATAAATCACAAACCACCTGTGATATAAGAATGGCTACTTAAAATATGCTAGGATCTTTCCATAGGGTCAATTTCATTAATCTGATCAAATCGTGACTATGCAGCAGCACAGATTCACTCATCTTCACTGAACACAATAACCCAAAATCAGGCCTCTAAAGAGAGCCTGTCAGGAAAGGAGCTGGTAGAGCTTGAATTAAAAGGCGAGACTAACAGGGTCAGCGTCAACAGGTTAGAACCAATCAGATAACTACGGAGGTGACGCGCTCCGTTTTTGTCATTTGTCGTCCGTGAAACATGACATGCCATCGAGCAAAGTCTCCAGCGAACGATTTTTGCCGCTTTGTCTATTAAACCTGATACACTGTGTACTCACATGTACTTTCCTAATTTTCCAAGGCACCAAGCAACAAAAATCTCCGTATGCGTCTCCGACTGTTATGGTTACAAAAAGCACTGCTGCATTATGGGTAATTCTGCCGCTGAGAGTGACGCATCGTAAAGTCCACCCTCCCACGCTGTGATTGGTCCGGTGTTTTTTTTAGACCGAAGAGTATGGAGCCTCAAGGTTGATTTATGCTTGACACACACATGTTCCGCGCAGAAATGAGACATGCGGACGCAACGTCTGCACCATTTATGCTCCGTGCGGCTCTTCCACAGTAGTAGCACTATTCTCCTAGACTCTAGAGGGCAGTGTTGCGCTCCTACGCCAAGCGTACTACACCCCACTACACGAAGAAGTAGAAAACAGTCGGTTCCAACATTTAAGCCTCTTACCTTCTTCCAAGAGTGACGACAATTTCTGTCCAGGAATTGTAAACACATTGTTCATCACGCTGATCTTTTTTGGTCCTAATCATAAACATGTCTATATTTACGAACCTACGGCCAGGGGAGCGCTTGTTCGTCCACCATGTTTTCTGCACGGGACTGTCCACGTAGTTAGACATTTTCCCATGTGCGTGAAGCGAAACCTTCGGTCGCGCGGACTTCGCGTATGCATCAAGCATAAAGCAACCTTTACAGTAGGAGGGAGTTCGTCCTGTAACTGGCGGGTTGTCGGTTCGATCCCCCACTCTGACCATCTCAGCTGTTGTGTCCTTGGGCAAGACACTTCACCCCAATTGTCTGCTAGCAGAGGTCAGAGGGTCCGGTGGCAACGATGTATGGCAGTCTCGCCTCTGTCAGTCTGCCCCAGGGCAGCTGTGGCTACTAACATAGCTCACCACCGTCAGGGTGTGGATGGGTGAATGACTGTAGTGTAAAGTGCTTTGGGATTGTCAGACTTAATAAAGCGCTGTACATGTACAAGCCATTTACCGTTTTACCTGTGTAAGTCTGGCTGGCCAGGACACTGAAGAGAAGGTAAACTAGGGCAGCACAATGTTATAGCCATATTTATAGCAATATAGCTAATATATTGTAAAAGTCACAAATTCATGCTTTTCATATCAGTAACAGACTTAAGAGTTGGATGGAGTGTGACTGTAGTATAGGTGTAGATGCCAAAAAGTGGAGCTAATTTAACTCGCCAAATAAACAAAAATACAACCAGATTCCTTAACTGTTGGACCGGAAGCCGAACTCAGAGTTATTTAACATTTATAGAAAATGGGGATTGATAAACCATAACTACGTTATTTATTGGCTCCAATGCCTGGAAAATTTTTGAACACTGAATCTGGAAAGGTTTTGAATTTTGAAATGGAAAATGTGTAGTTAGCCTGTCGTTTCTGCAGCTATAGATATATCTTTTCAAGACTGTTAGCAACCCTAACAGGAAGCGCTGAATGTTTTTAAATCAAAGGTTTTACCAAACAAGCAGAACAATCCTAAATTTAAAATGCTAATGAAAAGGGTTAAAATGAGAAATGCACAATGTGGTATGTGGATGAAAAAAAAATGCACACATGCACTGAAACCTAAGATTGCAGCCAAGCAGAGTTGTGGTTTAAGGACAATTTGTGATTTAAGGGTGCGGACGCCAAACAGTGTCTAAGGAAACAACACGTTTCTGGCCAGCAGTTCATGACCTGACTCTTAGGTTAGGTTTGAAGCCACGGTAATGACTCAAAAGTATGTTACACAGTCAATAGAAGAAGAAAAAAACAAACTATAAATTTTAAAATGTCTAAGATAAAAATAGCAGACCAGAATAAACATTGCTGGATTTGTAGCTTAACCAGCAACTATGAATGCTGCATGTTCAATAAGGACTTGAGAACAGTATATTTTACCCTGTTGTGTTTAAAATTCTGATGTACAGATCAAACTAAAATGAACAAGTAATAAATATTTTTGTTAAATATGTTCTTAATCATTAATGTGAATAGCAGTTTCTGCACAGACTAGAGCACTGACCGGATCCAGGAGCGCCTTCCTGACATCCTCTCCATATCTGTTCCTCAGACACGGTCCGCAGAACTGACCCTGAATCCCCCGACAGTTCTCACTGCGGCAGCACGTCTTTGTGTCGATAGTTTTCTGACGGCACTGATGGCAAGTAGAGCCCTGACAGACAGAAAAAACAAGAAAAAAGCTACATTGATAAGATTAAGAACCCCCATAAGTCTATAAACAACATGGCTACTTAGAGAGGTAATCTGGATCACTTTGTAATCAGGTTCAAGACGGGTCTGAGCAAAATCGACACCTTACTCCACTCTTTGTGCTTGGTTTTGAGTGTCCAGCAAAGGCTTAATCCACAATGTTCAAAGTGCATTTATGCTGTAATAAACAGTAATCTCTATTATATCTTTTCATAGGAGAAAGCTCAAGGCATTGCACTTTGGTGCAATGTAAAGTACTCAGTCGCTTGTATAATTGGGTCAAGTTGTTGTCTCCTCAAAATAACTCCACAGTCATTACCATCTAAACTGCAGGCAACAACACGGAGTCAACCCAAGTGAAAGTACTGATATTGTGCCTGATTGGCCATCCTCCGTGTTGTCAAGTGACTCGTTAGTGTTACAAGGTCTCAAGTGTGAATGGGGAGCAGGTGTGTTAAATTTGGGAAATAGAAATAAATTGAATTTCTACACTGACACCTCGAAGCATTTAACACCTGTCCCACTCACCCAATCGCGCTCCCACACACAACATTCATACACAGACATGCAGATTGGTAGGCACCAATGAGCTATTCTGTGCGCATTGAAATAATAGAACAGAAATTGTCACTTATTAACCAAACAGAAGACATTTTTATTATAAACTTAAAAAAAAAAAAAAGTGTTTTTGTGGGTTCATGAGTGCTTTCTTCTTCACAATATAGGAAGATGGTCAACAACCTGAAAGAGAGCTGCACCACAGTGGCCAGGACCAAACTGCGGTTTAACAAGACAGGTTCCACTCAGAACAGACTTCGCCACAGTCAACCAGAGAGTTCACGAACTCGGCGTCATATCTAGTGGTTGTCTTGAAAATAGACGCATGAGTGCTGCCAGCATTGCTGCAGCGGTGGAATGGGTCAGCCCATACGCCGCACACTGTATCAGATTGCTCTGCGTGGCTGTTGTCCCAGAAGGAAGCCTCTTCTAAAGAGGATGCACAATAGTCTGCTGAACACAAGCGGACTAAGGACAAGGATTACTGGAACAATGTCCTTGGGGCTGAATCTATTCAATTAAATTAAAAAATACTTGAATTTTTGAAATTATTAATCACAAAGGGAAGTTAAATATTGAGATCAAGATAAACTTATTAGGTTAGGAGTCAGGTTAGTTATTTGGTCAGGTTAGGAGAACAAAGACAAGTGTTTCTCGCCTACAGTCAAGCATGGCAGTGGGAGTGTCAAGGTTTGGGGCTGCAGGAGCGCTGCCAGCTGTGGGGAACTGCAGCATTGAGGGAACCATGAATGCCAACATGTACTGAACCAGAGAATGGTTCCCCTGTGTTCTGAAACTGGACCGCAGGGAAGTAATCAAAACATGATAACGAACTCAAACACACTTCCTGGGGTAGCACACCGACCCATGTACGGAGGCATCAGTCCTTGACGCGGCCGTCCTGGTTCGTCTCCGACCCGTGGACCTTAGCCACAAGCCAGCTTACTTTCATTAAAAAGGCCATTAGTGCCACAAAGAAATGACAAAAGACACCTCCAAGACAACCACTGCCTTGCTAAAGAACCTGGGGGTGAAGGTGTTGGACTGGCCAAGCATTTCTCCAGATCTAAACCCTATGGAGCATCTGTGAGGCATCCTCGAACAGAAGTACAGGGTCTTTTACATCCAGCAGCTCTGTGATGTCGTCATGGAGGTGCGGAGGAGGAGTCCAGTGTCGCCCTGTGATGCTATAGGGAACTCCATGCTCAACAGACTTAAGGCAGTGCTGGAAAATAATAGTACAGCACCACCTATTTTTCTCTGTTTGAGGTTGGTCATTTTGCAAAAATACAATTGCAAAGCAGGCAATCTCAGTAAAACGCTGACAGGTGAGTGTGCATCAATATCAAGAAGATAAAGTAGTAAGATGACTGGTGAGTAAACTACAATAAACAGATCAAAATAATCATGAGGATGTAAATAAGGTACGTACAAACATTTTGATGCAGTGTGACAATTTTACTAAATTTCATCATGACACACATTTCTTAATCCAGCCTAATTGGTTAATTTCTCTCCTTTGATAACTAAGAGCGCAATTGTGTTGTTTTTTCACCCCCGAACTATAAACCAATCACAGCTCTTAAAACGTCTGTCATTTCCTTACTCAGAGTCGCTCTCAGCAGCGATCTGAATCAGTCTGAAGCTAAGACTCCTAGGTAGGAATTTTTAGGCTAAGATAGGAGCTCTCTGAGAGGACTCTGAGAATCTTTGTAAATATGCCCACTGATGAGAGAAAAAAAAAAAAACTTTGTGTACAGCCTTAACAGGCGTCCTATTAAACTTACTGTGACACTGTTGTACACCTTGTTAGTCAAATTGTCAGCCACCAATTCCAGCTCGTCTTCTGTGATGTCGTCCACCGGACGGATAACGTGAGGTTTGCTTTGATTGGGCCGTGGAGTGCCACGACGGCGTGGAGATCGGCGCACCTTAAACAGGTAACAAACATTTGCAAAACACCCAAAATAAATGTATACACCTCATTATTCATTACCATTATCTTAATTATATAATCTCAGAATTTATTTGTAGTGTAAAAAGTGACATTACTCCCTTTTCATTTATTTAACGGACCTCCAGCAGTTCTTCCTCCAAGCTAAGCTCCACATCTGCTTCCTGATGAGCTAAAGGGTCCTTGATGATCCCGGCAGAGCGGGTCTGTCTGCGAGAAGCCCGGTCTGGGTTCCTCCTGGACTCCCCTTCGACCACACTAAAGCGAGGTGCATGCTGTAAAATGGAAATGAATCGGCACACAGTCATTCACAAATAAATGCCCAAATAAGGAAACCGAAACTTTCAATTTCCAAATCAGAACCAAATAATCCCAAAAACAACGTGATGGGCCAAGCAAACAAAAACAATTGTTATAAAAAAATGTTTGAATACACACCCCTCTGAAAGCGTCTTATTTTCTTCTTTGGGTGGAATAAATGTGTTCCCGAGCTTTAGGAGTCCTCCTACAAAATCACTTTTCCCCCATCATCAAGCAGCTCTTATTCATTCATACTGCTGCATAGCTGGGAAAAGCAGCAGGAAAATGTCCATTTCCCAGTTTTCCGTCATACTCACAGAGCTTTTTCTTTTTGTTGTCTGTCTGGCTGCTTGTTTTTTCAAAAACCCTGCTCCTCCGGGCATTTTATGCAGATCTGCCATCAGCTGAGCCAACTGTTGGGGAAACGATTATGAAAATAATATGAACGAGCATCAGTGCTACAGTTACGAGTCCCCAAACTGGTATTACAAGTAACATATATTGGCAGCTGTCATGTAACTGGCTCATAGATGGGGAATTTAAGTTGCAAGGCACCCTTATCAGAACCACAGAATTTAGCCAAACGTAAACCACAAGGACTCATAAATTTACCTAAATTATAGTAGCTGAACATAAAGCAGAACTGGCCCAGGATATCAAAATGCTCATAAATTAGGTTTGTGTTTGCCAATTTTCCATCCATCGGCCAACCTGAGCATGTAAAGCTGATAGCCAAGGAGGCAATATGAATACTCAAACATGTAGAATCTGACCCAATCTGTATAATCTGATTGAATTTGACTTTGTAAAGTGCCTTGGGATGACATATTTCATGAATTGGCGCTATATAAATAAAATTGAATTGACACAGTTTTATTGTTTTTACTCTAAGTTAAACGAAACTTTAATGCTTTTTTAACAAAATGTCTTCCAAATACTCTGATTTAACACAGGTTTCCAGACACCACCGTGAAGCATGCGTTTGCGTCACCATTGCTTTGTTGGCCTTGATGTTCTGCTCCCTCTTGGCCAGGAAACCCTCCGACTCATCCTCTGCAGAACCCGATCCATGCTCCTCAGCCTGAGCCGGCTGAGTCACAGCCATCTTTTCATCCTCAAACTTCACACGTCTGTCCTTCTTGGTTCTTTTAGTCTCTCTTGGCCTCTTCACCCCTCTCTTTGCCGGCATATTCCCCACCTCTTCATACTCTGAGAGCTGGGAAGCAGGGCGCAGAGCAACCCGCAGCCTGAAGCGCTGAGAGGCAACAGGTGGGTCAGATGAGGCCTCCAGCTCCACGGGGGAAGAGTCAGGCTGTGCTTCATGACAGAAATCAAAACTCTGCATGTAAACAGGAAGAGTTTCTGATAAGAGACAGAGGAGGTTATTACCCGGTAAACAGGGTTGAAACGTGCATTTAATAGTTGAATTAAAAAGCAAAGACACCACAAAATAACGACTGCTGTTTTAATCTAACGTTGCATATGTTATCGGTAAGTGAAAGAACAAACCGCGTCTGTGAGCTCAGAGTCAGAAAACCCCTCAAACGTCTCAGCACTTTCAGAGTCCTCTGCAAACACATCAGCTAGTTTCTTCATTTGAGACTCACGCTCCGTCTGCTAGAGAAAAATAAAGGAAAAATTGCATTATATTAATGTTCAGTTTAAATTCAGTAGCCATTCGATGAGTAAAATATAAATAGTTCTACCTTTTCATTCATGACTAGACAAGCGCAAACCTCTCAAGTTTAGCTGGGTCCCCCAAGACGACAGGTCGTTCAAACCTGGTTGGAAATTAGTGGCGCTTGTTTTGAAGATTTGGACACCACGAACACAACGGGAGGGGCGGTGCTTTGGTTGCAGCGGACACATTTCCTAACTCCGCCCTCACAGGGAGGCCTGGAAGTTAAAAAGGATTAGACATTTTTTTTGTCTTAAATGTAATTATTATAGCTGCAGCTGAGGTAAAACAGGCAATATGTAGAATAAATATTTTTTGCTTCTTAAACACAGATCGAGACATGTCAAGACAACCATTATCCTTGAAGTAAAGTGGAACCAGAAAATTAAGATGTTGGTTAAACGTATGCCTTGTTGATATTCTTTATTAAGGCTGTAAAAAAATAAATATAAGAAAAAAACAAAATCCAAAAAGTGTGCTGTGCATTTGAGTTAATCTCACTTTACTCTGAGATTAAATCCTCTGCAGCAGCCAAGTACTTTCACAGATACATTTTACAGGAAACAAAGTCCATGGATTCCATTTGTCCCAGAGACAAAGTTGTGGAGAAGTTTAAAGTAGAGTTATGTTAGAAAAACACACCCCAAGCTTTGTACATTTCAAAGAGTGATGCTCAGTTGGTTATCTGGAAATAAAAAGAGTATGGCACAACTACAAAGCTACTTTTACATTGTCATCCACCTGCTCAGATAGGCCTGTCAAAAAGAGCATTAATCAGAGGAGCCAGGTAACTATGTAGGAGCTGCGGAAATCCAGAGATCAGGTGGGAGAATCTGTTGGCAGGTCAACACTTAGTCAGCATTGCACGATAAGGATGCTTTTCTTTAGCAAAGAGCAGGAAAGCTGGTCAGAGTTGATGGAAATAATGCTTTAAATAAAAGCATATTCATGTTTTAGAATAACCAATGAACTGAACTAAATCAGTTTGCGGATTAGAGCAAAGTCTTGAAAACTGATGTTCACAGATGCTCTTTCTCTGGTCTGACTGAGGTTGAGCTACTTTGAAAAGAAAAATGGTGAACAATTTCACTCATGAGATGTGAAAATGTTGTGGATACATTCCCTAAAGCAGGGTATCCCAAAGTGTGGCTCGCGAACCCGCGAGCTGCCACTAGGGGGTGCGCGAGGCGAAAACTGTAATGGCGTCTGACCGTGTTTTTTTCCCCCCACACAATAAAGAAGTGTAAAAAAGCATTTCTTTTGTAAAGCTCAAAAAACTGTTAATTTAATCAATAAATAAAAATGTATTGTAATGATCCTTATTAGACTTTATTGATAAATACTGTTGCACACTTACTGTTCCTTTAAATCAGATTACTTTGGGGTCATACCGCAAGAAATGTGTGGCTTCCGGGGAGAGGAGTCGTGATTCGGGGGACCGGCGGAGTGCAAGCTGTCCCATCCTGTTCGTCGTAAAATAAAGTGTTAGCAGCAAAACCTCGTCTGGTGCTTGGGTGTCATAACAGAACGATACATTATTAACACTAAAATGTTAATAAACTAGTTATTTAGAAGAAATCTTCTTCTACGCTTCATTTTAAGATGAAAAATCCGCATTGTGCTGTATATGCGCATATGTGGTCTCTGCTTCAATAGTTCTCGCAAATATGCTCAATAGGCTGAAATCAGGGGAACAGGTGAGGCATTTAAGGTGAAAGTTAGTCATTAAAGAGGAGAGGAAAAGAGTGAGAGAGAAATTGGAGGCAACAGAGGAGAAAATCGCAACGGATCCGGGAGAAGAAAACGAGCGCATCAGAAAATGTCTCTTCCGCTCTCCTGGCTTTACGTCGTTTACGTCAGCAGAGGAAACATTTAATTTGGGCCGAAAGTTTTATTTACGAGATTAAATTGAGTGTCTCGGTCTCTATGGATCGCGCTGCGCCTACAAACAGCGCTGCTGCTCAAGGTGCCGCGACTTTGAACCGGTGACAAGCTCTGACTGACGCGCATGACACGCATACCGCTGTCGTTACCGCGGGTCCTGGAAAAAAAAAACGTTGCTCCTGGGGGGATTTTTTAATTATGCTCACGCATATATGTGTAATACTTCTCATTGCGATTCAGACAGGCGCAGACTGCACCGTGCAGATCATTTTAAAGAAGCAGTTTTAGCGCATATTCAGACAGAAACGGGCTGGGGGAGCCGAGGTGTGTTGCCGTGGGCGTGTTTACCTGCTGAAGGTAACCACTGTGAAAAAATCAGAAAGATTTCTCTGATTAATAACATCTTTATGGAGCGCTAGAGTTATTGTTACTCTGTGCTGCTTCACCAGTTCTTTCTCTCTCGCTCGCTCGCTCGTCATCGGACAAAAATCAAACTGCTTTGTGTTTGTATTTTGCGGCGTGAAATTGTGCGTCAGACTCAGATTTAGAAGCGTTGTTACGACGTTTGAGTTGGAACTGCAACCGTTTTATTTATTTATCCATACATATATATATATATATATATATATATATTCAATTCAATTCAATTTTATTTATATAGCGTCAAATCATGAAACATGTCATCTCAAGGCACTTTACAAAATCAAGTTCAATCATATTATACAGATTGGGTCAGATTATACAGATTGGTCAAAATGTCCTATATAAGGAAACCAGTTGATTGCATCAAAGTCCCGACAAGCAGCATTCACTCCTGGGGAACCGTAGAGCCACAGGGAGAGTCGTCTGCATTGTACATGGCTTTGCAGCAATCCCTCATACTGAGCAAGCATGAAGCGACAGTGGGAAGAAAAACCACCCATTAACGGGAAAAAAAAACCTCCGGCAGAACCGGGCTCAGTATATATATATATATATATATATATATATAAATCTTGGGGGTCAACCCGGCTGGGACATGGAAGGGGGTGCGCGGCTAAAAAAGTTTGGGAACCCCTGCCCTAAAGGATTTGCAGTTGTAGCTGCAGTGAAAGCTGGTTTGTCAGTAATGACTCTGGGTACTAAATATAAATGCATGCCACACTGTTCAGATTTTTGTGTGTGAAAATAGAAAAAAAGGCTGAAAATCTTTTTCCTTCCACAAAACTATTATGGACTAGATTCAGTTATTCTGTCACATAAAATTCAAGACATTTATGTCCAAATGTTAGAAAGTCCAATACTTCTGCAAGGCCACGTAAATCACCTAATTTTAAATCCTCAGTCTCTAATATGTTTGATTTGTGAAAATATACTCAGCTTGAAAAACTACTTTCTAAAGGTTAGAAAAAAGCACCATGGCTTGTGTTAAAACGGAGTCTTAAACACTAATGGGCACTCTAAAATACTCTTTATAAAAAAAAAGTTTTTCCTGGGCCTTTCCCAAGAAATGGGGAAAAACAGATCCTAAAATCCATGAATGTAATGGACATATAGAGTGGCACAAAAACGTTAATTTGCATTTTAAAAAGCTAATTCATTAGCCTGCACTGAAACATTTCAATTTCATAGCCAATTCAAAACATGTTGTACAAGGTTGCATTTCGTGTTTACCCCATACATAATTTCAAGTGACATCTGCTCTACAGCTGAGAACAAAAAAATAAATTCTGACCATACCATAAAGTTTTTTTTTTGTTTTTTTTACCAAACTCAGCCACTGTCAGAGTTACAAGTCTATTTGCCAGTCTGTTTGCCTCCAGCATCACTACAACCAGTATTAAATAGCCTGTTTCTAGTCAAATCCCATATAGCCTCTCAGACTAATATTCCAGCTACTCGTTTTTCATACTTGACTACATCTACAGCTTAATGAAATTGGCCTAAAAATGATTGGAACTTGATGAGATGTTCGATAAAGGAGCATTAATGATAAAGGTACATTACTGACAGTGTTACGCTCCCCTCTTCGTCCTGTATCATGTATGTATATTTCTTTAGATTTTAGTACATAATGTATGATACATGATACCGTGTATTATGTATGGTTTTATGTCATTATATTATTTATTTTTCTGAGGAAGATACCGGCAGATTTGGGGGAATACTGTGGGATCTTGCTATGGCAAAGTATTTTATGATTGTATTTTTGTCCCGGTCGAGTCCATATGTCCATGATTTAATAGATTTCTATTATAAATTAGAAGAATTGTGCTTGTGTTATGCTGACTCATTCCACTCAAAACATCACGTGATTGCTGCGCGTAGCCTTTAAGAGCGGGCGTGGCTTCCTGCTGCAGACGACTCCGCTTCAATGCGGAAGACAAACTCGCCTTACTTCTAACTTAACAAGAGTAGAGACGACGTACCCAGGTAAGCCTTCTAAAATACATTTACAGGCATTAACATTTTACTGTCGCATAAAATGCATCTGAGCTGCAACAATCAGAAGATTGAAATAAGTACTTTTTGATGTTTTTTTTATTTATAAGTTGGATGAAAGCAAGGGCTGCATAGTTTTCGAAGATTTACAGTTTCAACATGGACACTGATAGACCACACAAAATAGCGGACATATTACACTATGGAACTAGTTAAACTACATTAAAACAGCATATATTACAAAGCTGGCTTGTTTTAACAGTTGTAACCCTTGCACTCAGTTTGAAGGACAATGAGGTGTTTCTCTGAGCAGTTTCTTAATATTTTGACAAAACCAAAGTAACCCAGTGGCCTCTCTAGGAACCATGCATAAAGAAGACCCTCTGTGGTCTTTAGATTTGGACATCTGGGATCAAGATTAAATGTAGTGGTTAAAAACATTTCTGCAAGCAGATTTTCTTTCGTTATTTGGTCAAAAATATGGTGTTTGTTTAGCTGATCATTTGACAAATGATATAATGATGAATATAGTACGGTACACATACCAGCCTCTTTATTAGGTACACCTTGTGATGTGATTTTGATAAGCCTTAGTTTTCTGTCCTTAGGAGTGACACCCAGTTTGGTGCTTTGGTAGCTTGTCTGTCTTATAGTTTAATGTGTGCTGCATCCAGAGATGGTGTTCTGTGTATGTAATGAGTGCTTATTTTCGCAGCTGTTAACTTTTTCTAATTAGAAACTTGCTACCTCTGATCTGATCACTCTCCTCTGACCTCAGGCGCAAATATGTGATTTTCAGCTGCACACCTGCCTTTAAATTAATATTTAAAATTTTCCAGACCATTCCATGTAAACATGAGGGTTAGTTGTGTGTTACAATACGTCAAATTTCTGTTTCTGAAATACTCGTACTAACCTCTCTGTTACCAACACTCATGTTCAAGTCATTCTGTCTTCCCCATTTTGATACTTGGAGCAAGTTATCTTCATCTAGTCTATATGTATATGCCTCAATGGATTCATTTGCTACATTGTGATTTGTCTATTCACATGCAAGCAATGGAGTAGGGTTAACTATTAAAAAAGTTAACTATTAAAAGTGGCAGGGGAATCTGTTTAGGAGAACCCTTATGGAATACTTTAAATTAACATTTAAGAGACTACTATCAAACAGAGAATCTTAGCAACAGTAATCTATTTGGGATTAGGGTCTGTTTTTTTTTTTTTTTTTTTTTAAGTAAGTAGAGTTTGGGGTAAAAAAAAAAGTTACAATATGAATTAATAAGGACAATCTCTAACATTTTGTACTATGATTTAACTTTGTCATTTTTTCCCAGGAGATTTTTTTTGAGACTCCAAGCAATACAGAACCATGTGGCCAAATCAAGGTGGGATGTCAAGCACACCAAGCACCATGCCATTTTGACAAGTTTGAGGCCAGCTATACCAAAAATGTATAATTGTGCTCCTTTTCTGTATCAGGTCCCCCTGCTCCAATGGGTAATCAAAACCCCGCCTTCCCTCCCGGTTACAACCCTGCATTTCCCACTGCTCCTGGATCAGGATTCTTCCCTCAGGGTCCAAACCCTGCCTACCCTGCTGGCCAATTTCCAGGTCCCATGAACCCTGCCATGATTCCCAATGCACAACCAGGGTTGCCTTATGGAGGCCCTGGACCTCATGCATATCCCATGGCTCCTGGAGGTGTTCATCCAGGCCCATACCCCCACTCTCCCAAAGGGGGGCACCACAAGGGTCACGACAAAGGTCCTCATCATGGTGGATTGCATCCGGGGCCTGGAATGGTAGTTGGAGGGCTTGGACACAAAAAGAATAAGAAGATGAAGAAGATGAAGAAAGGTCACAAACAACACAAGAAACATGGCAAGGTAAGATTTGGTTCCAAGTGGGAGTATTTTAGAGCAGCTAAAATATGAAAGGCATTAATAAACAGCGCAAACACGAACCTGGTCTGTCAGTACCAGAAGTACATTCACAAAAATAATGGTATCAGAGACTTTTATGATTTACTGGAACCTCGGTAATTACAGTACTTGTTCTTTTACAGATAGGTAGGAAAATAAATTAAAACAAGTCTGTGGATTCAATTTCTGAATCAGAAGTCACATTTAATGAGAACAAATTCCAAAATACTAAATAAGAAACATACCTTAAAATATGTAAATATTGTTGTCTGTCCTTTGTTGTAAAATTTTAACAGTATGAAGGAATTCTATCTTAAGAGCTATGAGACTATGTAAAGCCATGTACAATGTTGCAGAAATTGGTTAAAGATCCTGTCTTTTTTAACAGTCATCTTGAAATTTATGTCTACACAAGTCAGAAAAAATGACATCTAATTTTCTACATAATTTTGGAAATCTAACTACATCGATTCAACAAACATACTGAAACTCGTGTTTTTTCTGAAAATATTTCTAATAGACATTGTAAAGTAGAAAATCGGGAGTAGTAATATATTGCTCAATGAACTATGGGCATCAAGGGACACGCTGCCCTCCACCAGCACAAATGGTAGAGTAGTATTTTCATATTACTCTTCCTGGCTGAATATTTTTTATTTCTGTATCTGCAATATCATAACTTCCCCCACATTTGGGCAGGCTTTTGCTGGTGTTGTGACAATCTTATGACCCCAGTTGTTTACATGTTTTTAAGTTTAAATTGTCAGTCTTGTTGTAATGGTAACAGTTTACTATATTCCTTGTGATTAAAATGTCAGTAATTTCTGTTTAAAACTGACAATTCAACTTGTTTTAGTATTTCACTGTTTATGTTTTTATTTGTCTTTACAGTCATCAAGCAGCAGTAGCAGCAGCAGCAGCAGCAGCGATTCAGATTGAGGGCTCAAGCTCAACGCCTGATCTTCAGAGAATCCTCCTTCCAAAAGTTCTACTCAACTTATTAGCTAAAATCAAATCTTATCATTTTTACACGCACAAGTAAATAAATGCACAAAAACAAGTGTACAACTAAAAAGTGTTTTTTGTAAGATTTAGTACATTAGGACAGTTATTAATAAATTGTTTTACATTCCAAAAATATTGTGAAACTGCAGAATTGGAACTATTGTGTTTCGTCCAAGTCCGACCTTATGCTCACCACTACATGGCTTCAAAATAAATCAGTTAATCAATGAACTACATAGTGGTGTGAAATATCTTTTTTCTAATTTTATTTCAGTGCTTTTTTGCATCGTTTGAAATAAAATTACTCTGAATTAAAGAGAATTCTGCTTATGTCTAATGTGGCAAAATGGCAATGTTGAATTTAACTAAAGGTTTAAAACGTAAGTTATGACAATATTAGCAAGAAACCAAAAGTCCTAGCTTTTTTTTTTTCTTTTAAATTTTAACCATCAAACAACTTTAACGCCTAAACATGATGCCTTTTTCTTTATGACCTGAGCTGGAAAGTATTGAATCTGTTTGCTAAGACTGTCTTAATAGATATTTATTTCTCTTTTTGAATGTTTTTCTGATATTTCTTTTTCAGCTGAGCAAGTTAAATTGTATTCTCTTTCGGTTTCCCCCAAAAAAGTATTTCTTAATCTGTTTATGAGGCAAATGGGTTAGACTGTATTTTACAACGTGTGTGTGAGTATTTGCATTTCAATGACACAATGAGTCCATGACATCATGTCCATGAGATTCTTGTACACACAGGTACAAGTCAAGGGTGTGCAGCGCCTACAAAGACAGACTTAACTGACACTGATTTGATGACCTAGTATACACAATAATACAATTTAAGGTATTGTATGTTGCATGTATTTTATATTTTCATTTAGATTTAAAATATCTTTAAAAAATTTTTTTTAGATACAGTCTAGAAATAATGTGAGCCTGTATCATAATGTAATAACCTCTAAGTAAACATGTTGTGAATGAGGATGCTTGTGGATTGGCATTTTTTTCTGCAAATTTTTATATATATATATAAAAAAAAAGTTGTTTCAACGTTTTGATATAGTGTCTGTTACGCTTTTTTATCACTTCTCCAGCTGTAGAAAACACCCTCTCACAGGGCTCAGATGATGCTAGAGTGCAGAGAAATTGTAATGGAAGAGGTTTGGATAGACTGTCTTTTGGTTTTTCCAGTGTATCATAGGATCCTGGGACCCTCTAAGTATCTATGCACCTCCTGGATGGCATCATCTGTGGCACTTTGGGTCTGCCTGCCCACTTTGATGTCAAGATGTTGCCAAATGTTATGTAAAAAGAACCAATTTTAGTACATGATTTACAAACAACAAACTGCTCAATAACATGCCTGAAGTAGAGGCAGAGAGCTTTTGTGAAGATGGTCCTGGCTGGGGCTCATTTGGGGTCGTCAGATGATTTATTTCAATATTCTCAGCCGCACATCGCTTTTCTAACACAACGAGGGAGTGCTCTAAGTTCTGAACAATTTCTTTGTGCTGCTCTTCCTTTTTTATGCCAACGGCAGCTTTTTCATAACGTAGGAGACGCAGGAAATCTTTCAGAGGCAACTGTATGTTGCGCTGTCAGAAATGTTACTCAGTTATAGTTTAAAGTTGTTTCATAGTCAGAGACCCACAAGATTAATAAAATAACTACACAGAATGAAAGCAATAATTTGTTCTGTATTAAATTTTGGCACATCCAGCTCTAATTTTCCATTCTATATAGCCTATGTGGTTAATATAAAGTGAGGTTGGCACATTAAACATCTACAAGACAATCAGTGTCAACTCATTTTTAGAAGGATTGGTGAACAATGGCAAAACGATGAACATATCAGTTATTTCAATAACGCACACCATCCCATCATTAATTGCATATGCTAAATATAGCTAATTAATGCTTTAGTTGAGTACCGTTAAACGTAAGAAAACTTCTAACTTAACCATACCTGGTTAAACTGTACTTCATCATGATTTGCTGCCATGTCCTTTCAATGCTTTTTAGTAATCAATGCACCCCTTTTTTCATGCTCGTGCTCACGTTCAACTCGTGGTTGATCGGACGCTGTGTTTAGTTACCTGACTGATATCACCTGTTCTGAAACTGGAAGCGCTGAGTATGACAGAGTGAGGTAGAACTACTCAGAGTTTTTACTCAGGGTAGATCAGCCGTTTTTTCTCAAACGAGGCTTAGAACAAAAGCACAGCGCAACCTGCCCAACCATAAAGGCGTCTGCCCAACCCATCATTCAGTGGTGCGCCCCGATCAGCACCTGTGCTCACAGAGCGAGACTGTGGAACACCATCTCACCACCAGAGTTGTAATATGGTAAAAAACCCCAACTTGGTTTATTATTATGTTGTTTAGAGTTCAGCTTGGATTTTATTCTTTTATTTGATGCTGAAAGGTTCGCAACAATGTTAAAATAGTTTTAAATTTAGCTGAGGGGTTAGCTTGGGTTCACATAATTCGCCTATGTTCTTTTTTCCTTTTGCTATCGTTAATAATAAAGAAATAGAGGTCATGAATGTTTCAGCATCACCTCCTCATTTCTGTCCCTATGGAAACATCATCGACGGTGTTCTTTAGCAACTGCTGTCGAAAAACCAGAACAAGTTCTTCAACTTTCATTCCGTGACAGCTGCCATTACGTGAGCAACGTACCTTTAAGGGGGCGTGGCCTCCTGTTGCATTTTAATGCCCCCTCAACACGGAAGACAAACAAGACGCTCCGAGAACAGAGGCGACATTCTCAGGTAAACCTGCAAACTGTTTCCAGACATGGGAGCTTTGCTGTTATGTGAAATAATGTTAGACTAAAACTATTTCAAGATTATTTTTAGTTTTTTTTATGTGTTTGTTTTAGTAAAACTGTAGTGAATGGAGAAAATGTTGGCTGTTAAAGAATTTGAACACTGATTGTGACCTAATGAAACAATCGTGCTTTCAAATGCTTTATATGTGTGGGTAAACACGCTTGAGTTAAATTTAGAAGCCATATTTTTTTAAATTTTTAAAACAGCAATATCTTCATTATGAAGTGTAAAGTGTTCAGGCCTTTCATTTGTTTAGGAGGATAATTAGGTGCTGTCACTCACCAGGAGAGGCATTTTTAACATTTAGTTCAATTGAATTAATTAATTAAAACTATGCCCATGAATAGTAAATTTTATGCTCATGAGAAAGGAGGTATTGTACCACTGAGCAACAATCCAGTCCTTTTTCTCAGCCCAGGCAAAGCTTCACAATCTGTCAAAGCTGGTTTTATCACTGTTTTCTCTGAACCCTTTTCTGTTACATTTGTCCTTCCACTTAACTTTCACTAAGATGTTTGGATACAGGAATCTGTGAACAACCATCTTCTTCAGTAATGACCTTTTATGGCTTTACTTACTTATGGAGTGGCATAACTTGGACATCTATAAAATTAGAAGTATTCCCCATAACTGTGCAGGTCACAGACTTCTGTATTAAGAACTATTTTATTATGGTTTTCACAACTGCTAGTCATAATAATAAGTAATAGTAATATCATCTTTATTGTCATTGAAACATACATTACAACAAAATTTGTTCTCTGCTTCTAACCCATCACCCTTGGGGAGCAGTGGGCTGCCATGTGCGGCGCCTGGGGAGCAATCTGGGGTTAAGGGTCTTGCTCAGGGGCCCAGAGTGCAGGCGCTGGGGATCGAACCGGGTACTTGCATTTCTTTATAGAAATAAACACTTAAAATACAACACTGTGATGAATCATTTTCACTTATGAAATTATATTGCTGGAATGAATAATATTTTTGAGATCCACCTGTAAATATGCTGTTGAGGAAAATATCTTAGTTGTTTTATTAATCAGGCAGTTGTATGGAGAATAATAAAAGGAACTCCTCAGGCCTCAAAACTGTGTCTCCCCTTCAGGGCAAAGTAAACACGCAGCTTGCAGGATGTGTTGAGAGTGGGTTTATGGCTGTGAGGTCATTTGGCTTGACCCCTGATAGGACAGGTTTTACTACTAAATCAAGCTTTACCAAGAAGAACAGCCTCTTTGTTTGAGAGCAGATAGCCTCCAAGTCTGGGACCACCCCCCCCCCCCCCCAGGCTAATCAGAAGGGGCAGTCAGTCTTTTAAAACATGTCTTCAGAGTAGTGTAAGACAGACAGAATCACTTGCATCACCATGAGGCAGGAGGCCGGGTAATATACTGAATACAGCGAAATGGTAATGCAAGTTCTGTCTCCTTTTGGAATTCCAAATGAATTAAATATGCATATTTTAAATGTTTGCCTCTGACCATTGTTTCTCCTTTACTGCCAAATCTTAAACCGGGGTAAGATGGGCCTTCACAGATAAGCAGGAGCAGGCCGGTATTAATACCAACAATGCTTATAACTAGGTAACATTCATTTCAATCAAAGCAGTTCTGATTGCAAACTGTCAGCTTGTTCCAACCAGTCTTGATTAGCTGGCAACTCGTAGCTCTTTAAAATCGTGTTTGCTGCTTTTCTCTCTTATTTTGCTAGATTTTCTCTTTGTTACAAACTGCTTGATGAACTAATAAATTAGTTGTTTTAACTTAGAAAATTAAATAAGTAGTTTTTAATAAGCTCCATCACTTAATATGTTTGTAAAATGAGAGGTGTTGAAAAGGACCATTCTTCACTTCAGGATTTTATCAAATTCTGAAATTCATATATGAAGCGGCCAAGCCAATACTTTAAGCCACTGTGGTGCTGCACCGGGGTAATAGAATTGATGCGCTGATTGTTACCTTGTTGGATGAATTAGAGTCCGAGTCGTCAGGGCATGTTGAACGCTTTGTCCATTTATTTTCTTCTTTGCATGTCAAATGTCTATCACAACACGAACACATCTCCAAGCAACCTAGAAAGCAGACTTGCTTGTATTTACCTTTTTTCAGTGGTCAAAAACTGTTTTTCCCTTCCAGGTGGAACACCTAACCTGACAAAAGCCAGCTGTATGTCGCTCCGCCTAGCTCCACTCACATACATCTGGGACACCGCCATAGGAATTGCCTTTACAGAAGGCTGGGCCTTATTAAAAATTCTTGCATATGATTGGATAAGCCACTTGTCTGTCATCTTTATCGACGTGGTATTTCAACCACTCACACCGAAGCTAACCCGTGACGCTGATGATAGCGACGCAGAAAAAAAATAAAAAAAATAATAATAATGTGTTTGCGGCTCTAGTGGCACGCGTTTTATTGACAGTGAGCTGACAGGAAGAGGGGGGAAGACAGGCGGCAAAGCGCCGCGGGTCAGAGTCGATTCCGGGGCGACCGCGTTGAGGACTAAAGGCCTCCTAACATGGTTCGCGCTAACCGCTAACCGCTCCGGGGTGCTTCCGCGGACGCGCCCCGGAAAACAAAACTTGCCAAATCCGGTCGGGAGAAGGGCGAAAACATCGTTTCCACCAACAAAAGCCTTCAGAGGCGTTCTCTGATGTTCTTTTAATGAAACAATATTAGGTAGATTGGACAACACGGAAGAAATAGCAGCATCAATGTTAACGCTTGCTTCCTCGACGAGCCGCCATTGCTATCAAAACAGTCTCACGTCATGGTCGCGTCTCCACTACGTCACATCTATGAAACTCCAGCCCTGCGTCCTGATTGGCCAGACCATAAATTTGGTTGGAGAAATCACTCTCTACCGGCGGTGTCCCAGATGTATGTGAGTGGAGCTAGGCGGAGCAACATACAGCTGGCTTTTGTCAGGTTATGGAACACCTACCTAACCAAGAAAAGTTACTACCTTAAATAGACATGATTGCTGATTACCCAATCAATGCATTTGCGCTCCCACAATATATTTTCTGTTTTTCCAGGACATTTTTCTGAGACTTATTTATCATCTGAACACGCTAATACACAAGCTATGTGGCCAAATCAAGGTACACAAGGCTTTACTACATTTTATTATATAATCACTTTTATGGAGTAGTAGGTGTGTAATTGTGCTTCTTTTCTGTGTCAGATGCTCCTCCCCCTCCATATCCTGGGTATCCCGGGGGCCAGTATCCCGGGGCCCAGTATCCCGGGGGCCAGTATCCCGGGGCCCAGTATCCCGGGGCCCAGTATCCCGGGGCCCAGTATCCCGGGGGCCAGTATCCCGGGACCCAGTATCCCGGGACCCAGTATCCCGGAGGCCAGTATCCCGGAGGCCAGTATCCTGGGGCCCAGTATCCTGCTGGCCAGTTTCCAGGTCCCATGAACCCTGCCATGATTCCCAATGCACAACCAGGGTTGCCTTATGGAGGCCCTGGACCTCATGCATATCCCATGGCTCCTGGAGGTGTTCATCCAGGCCCATACCCCCACTCTCCCAAAGGGGGGCACCACAAGGGTCACGACAAAGGTCCTCATCATGGTGGATTGCATCCGGGGCCTGGAATGGTAGTTGGAGGGCTTGGACACAAAAAGAATAAGAAGATGAAGAAAGGTCACAAACAACACAAGCAAGGACACAAGAAACATGGCAAGGTAAGATTTGGTTCCAAGTGGGAGTATTTTAGAGCAGCTAAAATATGAAAGGCATTAATAAACAGCGCAAACACGAACCTGGTCTTTCAGTACCAGAAGTACATTCACAAAAATAATGGTATCAGAGACTTTTATGATTTACTGGAACCTCGGTAATTATAGTACTTGTTCTTTTACAGATAGGTAGGAAAATAAATTAAAACAAGTCTGTGGATTCAATTTCTGAATCAGAAGTCACATTTAATGAGAACAAATTCCAAAATACTAAATAAGAAACATACCTTAAAATATGTAAATATTGTTGTCTGTCCTTTGTTGTAAAATTTTAACAGTATGAAGGAATTCTATCTTAAGAGCTAGGCTAAAGTCCTAAAGAATACAAAATGCATTTAGTTCTGTATCCTATGAGACCATGTAAAGCCATGTACAATGTTGCAGAAATTGGTTAAAGATCCTGCCTTTTTTTAACGGTCATATTGAAATTTATGTCTACACAAGTCAGAAAAAATGACATCTGATTTTATACATAATTTTGAAAATCTAACTACATCGATTCAACAAACATACTGAAACTCCTGTTTTTTCTGAAAATATTTCTAATAGACATTGTAAAGTAGAAAATCGGGAGTAGTAATATATTGCTCAATGAACTATGGGCATCAAGGGACACGCTGCCCTCCACCAGCACAAATGGTAGAGTAGTATTTTCATATTACTGTGCCTGGCTGAATATTTTTTATTTCTGTATCTGCAATATCATAACTTCCCCCACATTTGGGCAGGCTTTTGCTGGTGTTGTGACAATCTTATGACCCCAGTTGTTTACATGTTTTTAAGTTTAAATTGTCAGTCTTGTTGTAATGGTAACAGTTTACTATATTCCTTGTGATTAAAATGTCAGTAATTTCTGTTTAAAACTGACAATTCAACTTGTTTTAGTATTGCACTGTTTATGTTTGTATTTGTCTTTACAGTCATCAAGCAGCAGTAGCAGCGATTCAGATTGAGGGCTCAAGCTCAACGCCTGGGGTCCGTTCTTCGTACGTCGCTAACTCAGTTAGCTGGATTTGATTGTTGACGATTTGGCATGATCTTGGATCGTTTGGTTCTTCGAAACTCTTCCTGGACTTGCTGTCTTAGCAACATGTGCGCCAGCTTAAGCCTGCTCACGAGCAGCATTTTTTAATCTTTAATAAAAGACGAAACAAATAATGCTTAGTTCCTGTCGTTTTATTTAAACAATTTTTTATAAAGAAAAGACAGCAAGTCATCTTTTGCCTGCAATAAGATAGTTATGTAAAGTCAGCAATACTAATGTCAAATGGCGTATTAGAACTTATTCTGAACGTCCTTTTGAAGCAACTCGATCTCTACTGCAATTTTTCTCTTTTTGAAGTTGTGGAGTTCAATTTCTCCTCTTAATTTGTGTTTTTTCAGGTCAAAATACTAATTTTTTTGTTGAAGATGCCGTTTATATAGGGAACGGATGGCACCCTGTGTCATTTTGTGAAAGAAAAAGAAAGGGTGAAACATGCCTCATGCAACAAAAGTAAAAAGAACCTGTTTTTTTCAGGCTTTTCCTTGGTGGCTGATATAAACAGACAAACACCTCATTTAACAGTGGCTTTTAAAAAGAGGAAGAAGTTGCTTTTTAAAATACAGTATAATAATTAAAGCCTACCATTTTGTAGAATATTCTTGTACTTCACTTTTTTCCCCATGTTCTAGTGGCTCCCGTGGAGGCTCTGACATAAAAGAACAAAGTAAATATGAAATTATTTAAATGCAAAAATACATACTGTAGAAAGTGATAGAAACATCTAACATGGACAGCACTTATGCATTTAATTTGTCTGCTGCTTTTTGCCAGCCGTCACTCCTGGCTTTAGCAGACTTTGAGGTATTACCTATTGTTTTAATTAATGACTCAAATTCGGCATAACCTTCCAAGCTCTTGTTCTGCTTGGGAGAAAAACTGTGGGCGTTCTTTGGCCATGCTGAACAGCCAATAGCAGCGTTGCTGATCATTGTTTCTATTATCGATACATTTCCCCTTTTAAACAAACGCATGAACGCGCAGTTGTCTCAGATAACTCAATCCAGCGATACTAATCATAAACAACAGGTGTGTTCGAAGAACCCAATTAGCCGGATCATGATTAGCCGGATGAAATCATCTTGGATGTGTCATTTGATCTCAGATGTTTTAAGCAACGTACGAAGAACGGACCCCTGATCCTCAGAGAATCCTCCTTCCAAAAGTGCAACTCAACTTATTAGCTAAAATCAAATCTTATCATTTTTACACGCACAAATACAGTATGAAAGCATACATTATTTCATAATGTCCTTTTAGTGTTTATTTATGACACTAAAGCAGCATGCACACTAGTGATTCAATTGCTTCTCCTTTATATAGTTTGTAATGTGGAGGCCTTTGTTTTGGTTTCTGTAGTGTTGCTGCTCTTTTCTTCTATGTTTTTGTAAATAAATGCACAAAAACAAGTGTACAACTAAAAAGTGTTTTTTGTAAGATTTAGTACATTAGGACAGTTATTAGTAAATTGTTTTACATTCCAAAAATATTGTGTAAGTGCAGAATTGGAACTATTGTATTAGCAAAAAACCAAAAGTCCTAGCTTTTTTTTTCTTTTAAATTTTAACCATCAAACAACTTTCACGCCTAGACATGATACCTTTTTCTTTATGACCTGAGCTGGAAAGTATTGACTCTGTGTTTGATAAGTGATGAAAGAAGGAACTCCAAGTACATTGTTGGTGCTGAATTCCTGTATCACATGAGCACTGTGTTGAGGACAGATTAGTCACTAATTACCTTTATCCTTAAGAGTTTTCCTCTTTATCCTGTAATATATATTCTTGATTTGCATCAAAACATCCCTGGAGGGGTGTGTAAATCTTTTATTTCCACTGTAGGTGTGTTATAGAATATTCTGTTATTTGATGCTGAAAGGTTCACAACAATGTTAAAATAGTTTTAAATTTAGCTGTGGGGTTAGCTTGGGTTCACATAATTTGCCTGTGTTCTTTTTTCTTTTTGCTGTCGTTAATAATTAAAAAATAGAGCCTCTATTTAGTTTAAATTGAGTTATAATTCTTATGTCAACGTTTTTGTATTATAATTTGTCCTTAATACAATGACAAATGCAAACCCATCATTCATAAAGTCACCGATTAAATAAATATATTTACATTTTTTCCTCTATTATTGTGTTCGGACTTGCTGACTCATTGTCATACGGGTATGACTCAGTCAAAGACACAAGCACAGCAGTCTTTAATTTTAACTAATATATCAAAAAATGTGTTTTTTCTAAAATAAAAAAATAATTAGATCTGCATGAAGTATTTCTGCTTTTGACTATCAAAGTGTACAATCACTAAAAGACTGTTAAGACTGTCTTAATAGATATTTCTTTCTCTTTTTGAATGTTTCTCTGATATTTCTTTTTCACATGAGCAAGTTAAATTGTATTCTCATTCTACACTTCCCCCCCCCCAAAAAGTATTTCTTAATCTGCTTATGAGGCAAATGGGTTAGAGTGTATTTTGTTCACACAGTGAGTCCATGACGTCATGTCCGTGAGATTCTTGTACACACAGGTACAAGTCAAGGGTGTGCAGCGTCTACAAAGAGGTCATGAATGTTTCAGCATCATCTCCTCATTTCCCCTCCCTGTGGAAACATCCTGGACGGTGTTCTTTAGCAACTGCTGTCGAAAAACCAGAACAAGTTCTTCAACTTTCATTCCGTGTCAGCTGCCATTACGTGAGCAACGTACCTTTAAGGGGGCGTGGCTTCCTGTTGCATTTTAATGCCCCTTCAACACGGAAGACAAACAAGACGCTCCGAGAACAGAGGCGACATTCTCAGGTAAACCTGCAAACTAATGTTTCCAGACATGGGAGCTTTGCTGTTATGTGAAATAATGTTGGACTAAAACTATTTCAAGATTGTTTTGTTTTTGTTTTTTGTGTGTGTTTGTTTTAGTAAAACTGTGGTGAGTGGAGAAAATGTTGGCTGTTAAAGAGTTTGAACACTGATTGTGACCTAATGAAAATCGTGCTTTCAAATGCTTTATATGTGTGGGTAAACACGCTTGAGTTAAATTTAGAAGCCATATTTTTTAAAAAAAATTTTTAAAACGGCAAAATCTTCATTATGAAGTGTAAAGTGTTCAGGCCTTTCATTTGTTTAGGAGGATAATTAGGTGCTGTCACTCACCAGGAGAGGCATTTTTAACATTTAGTTAAATTGAATTAATTAATTAAAACTATGCCCATGAATGGTAAATTTTATGCTCATGAGAAAGGAGGTATTGTACCACTGAGCAACAATCCAGTCCTTTTTCTCAGCCCAGGCAAAGCTTCACAATCTGTCAAAGCTGGTTTTATCACTGTTTTCTCTGAACCCTTTTCTGTTACATTTGTCCTTCCACTTAACTTTCACTAAGATGTTTGGATACAGGAATCTGCGAACAGCCATCTTCTTCAGTAATGACCTTTTATGGCTTTACTTACTTATGGAGTGGCATAACTTGGACATCTATAAAATTAGAAGTAGTCCCCATAACTGTGCAGGTCACAGACTTCTGTATTAAGAACTATTTTATTATGGTTTTCACAACGGCTAGTCATAATAATCAAGCACTTAAAATACAACACTGTGATGAATAATTTTCACTTATGAGATTATATTGCATGACCGCTGATTACCCAATCAATGGATTTGCGCTCCTACAATATATTTTCTGTTTTTCCAGGACATTTTTCTGAGACTTGTATCATCTGAACACGCTAATACACAAGCTATGTGGCCAAATCAAGGTACACAAGCCTTTACTACATTTTATTATATAATCACTTTTGTGGAGTAGTAGGTGTGTAATTGTGCTTCTTTTCTGTGTCAGGTCCTCCTCCCCCTCCAATGGGTCAAGAAAATCCTGCTTTCCCTCCTGGTTACAGTGCTTCAAATTTTACCACCCCTGGACCTGGAGCCTACCCTCAGGGTCCATATCCTGGGTGTCCTGGGTATCCTGGGTATCCTGGGGGCCAGTATCCCGGGGCCCAGTATCCTGCAGGCCAGTATCCCGCAGGCCACTACTCAGCTCCCATGAACCCAGCCATGATTCCCTATGGGCCTCCAGGGGTGATGCCTCATGGAGCTCCTGGACCTCATGCATATCCCATGCATCCTGCAGGACATCCATTCCATCCCAGAGGTGTTCATCCAGGTCCATTCCTGCACTCACCGAAAGGTTTCTTTCATGACCACCACAAAGGTCATCATTATCGTCATCACCATGATGGGTTTAATCCTATGGCTGGATTATTAGCTGGAGGGATGGCAGCAGGGGTTGGATTATTTGGACATAAAGCAAATAAGAAGATGAGAAAAAAGATGAAGAAGGCTCACAAGTATCGCATGAATGGCCACTGCAAATATGGCAAGGTGAGGCTTGGTTAAACCCATAGAGGTTAAATGGGGGTAGGAGTGAATTAAAATAATGATAATGTTTTGTCTTAGATAATAATGCTATGACAGGTTAGTCTGGGAACATCCATTGTTAACCAAAAAGAAATAGATATTTAGTCGTGAATAAACAACTTTAGTTTGCTGCAAATCCAAAGACTCCATTTATGCGGTGAATTTTCAGATAATATTTATGTCAAGTCTTGTTTCTAGAAGAGCATAACTCTCCAATAAGTTTGATGGCATCCTGGTATTATGAAACTTGAGGTGTATTGTTAGAAAAAAAGGCCAGCGTTAAGTGAAATTGTACTGTTCACCTAGTTGGTTAATCTAATTTATTTACCCACTAATGCTTAAATTGACCTGCCTACGACCTTTGCTAGTTCTAGGTTTTGAACTGTTTAAATAGTACGTAACTGTTAACAGTTTCTAATTTATTGGCTTATTTCTCTTTCAAATTTAAAATGTGGTGTTTGTGTTTGTTAAAGTATTTATGCATGCTTTTTTTTTTCTTTACAGTCCTCCAGCAGCAGCAGCAGCAGTGACTCAGATTAAGCAAGTAGGGGTGAGGGATTGCAGAGACCCCCTTCTCAAATGGAGAGCTCCAGCCTTCAGTGAACGCTGCTTCCAAAAATGCGACTCACTTAACTTATTAAATGCACAATTACATGATGTCACTTCTGGGAAATTTATGACATTAAATTTTGCGCACCAGGTTATTTCAGTTTGGGGGGGGGTATATATTTTGAAGTTTGGATCAATTTACTTTTGCTGTTTGATGTTGTTTGTTGTCACAACAGAGACAGAAAGTTGTATTTTACTTAAATTTGTAGATTAATACATCATAAGAGTTTTGGTCATTTGTTTTGTTACAATTACAATAGAAGATCACTGTTAGGATACAGTTTACATGTTATGCTGAGCATTGACACAACAAATCTATTCCTTCCGTTTACATTTATAACTTATTAAAAGATATTTTTAAAAATACTGCTGCACAATTGGATAAACTGCCTTTTCTAGAGTGTTTACAGTGCCTTGCAAAGGTATTTACATCGCTTCACATTTTATGTTACAATCACAAACGTCCATGTATTTTGTTGTAGATTCATGTGACAGACCAAGACGACATACTGGATATGTTTAAAGTTGAATTAAAAATATAAATCTGAAAATTCAATGCTTAAATGAAGAGTCAATGCCTTGTAGAGCCACCAATCGCTATAATAACAGCTGCAAGTCTTTTGGGGTACGTCTTTACCAGCTTTGTAAAACAACAGACTGAGGTTTTTTGCCAATTCTTTGCCAAATAAATGCAGCTGGATTAGATGGAAGGCATCTGTGAGCATCAACTTTCAAGTCTTGCCACAGATTGTCAGGCAGTCCATTGGAGCTTTTGGCAGAATGTTTAGGGCTCTTGTCCTGCTGCAAGGTGAATATTTGCCCCACTCTGAAGTCTTTTGCTGCCTCTAACATTTTTTCTTCGAAGTACTACGTTGCTCGGCTTGAATATCCAAGACGGCAGGAGGGATGCCCTCTGTACTTCGCTCATGGCATTCTCTTAAAAAAAAAAAAAAAAAAAAAAAAAACTCTGAATAAACACATTAACAAAAATATTTTCTTTGTCATATATTTACATTTAAAATGTGTTCACTGAGAGGAAAGTGAAACCAAAGTCAAGTTCCTTGTTTTTGCGCACAAACTTGGCAAATAAAACTGATTCTGATTTTTATTTAGCTGCATCCATCCTCGCATTCACTCTGGCTAGCTTCCCTTTGTTTGTGGAAGAAAAGACTCCCCACACCATGATACCATTACCGCCATATGTTTCATTGTGGGCACGATGTGTCCAGGATAATGTGCAGTTTAGTTTTGCTCCACACAGTGATTTGCATGTAGGTCAAAAGGTGGACTACGGAAGTTATGTATGTCCTGTCAACATACGTATTCTCTCAACTGAGTTGTAGCTCTCTATCTACAACTCCTCCTTCTCTGACCAATTCTCTTATCGTCCAGTCTCAGTTTAGGTGGACAATCATGTCTTGTTATGTTTGCAAGTGGGTCGTACTCTTTCCATTTCAGATAATAGATTGATTAGCTCTCTGGGAGATGCGCAAAGCTCGGGAAATTGATTCATAACTTAAGGATACTTTAAACTCTGTTTGGAGTTTTTTTTTGTGATCTTTAGAAATGTTTGCTTACTAATGTTCTTTTATAAAACCTCTGTATTTATACTGCAATCAAATTACAGACATGTAGAGTGAACTGTATTTAGTAAAAAAAATAAAAAAAAATAATTGTGCTTCCCTGCAAAATTATGCTCTACTTTTTGGTGGTCTATATTTTTAGTGAATACATAACCCATACAAATAAAATACCTTAAACTTTGTGGCTGAAACTTGACAAAACATGACACAGGTCATGGTTAGTGTAAAAACTGTTTTCGTAAGGCGGTTGTAGGCAGGCTAATTGTTGCAGTAAGTATCATGCCCACTAGTGGGTCTTTAAATTTTAAATATCTTTTTTTAATACCTATAAAACCCTGACTAAGATTTGCTCATTTTGATCCCATTTTAAAAATAAATCTTCAATTAAATGTGCTGATTGCAAAGGTGCGTTTAATCACGAACATTTTCATTATGCATTATTTTTAAACAAACAAACCAAAACAACAATTTGTTTAAAGTGTAACTGTTATATTAACTACGACAACATGACGCGTATATGTTTCTGGAGCATCTTCACATCAACCTCCAGGGTGGCGGTGGTGAGGGTTTGTGATGGGTGAAGGGTGGCAGTTCAAAGGTTACAGTTTTGTTGTCTTTGTGTAAAGGAGTGGAGCTCGATCTCGCATCACTCTTCCCTCTTCCCCGAGTCCTTTTTAAACTCTCCCCCGGGTTTTTACCCTCCCGAACCTCTCCCCTTCTACCCTTACAACCCCAACCCTCCCCCCGGTCAGTCAGCAGCGCTCAAATAAGGTGAGATTTCGCCGATGTGTCTTATTTTCTAACGCATTTGTTAAAATCAGAAGTAGCGGAAACAAATCGCGCCCGTGCAGCGTGCTAATAGGCCGCGCGAGGACGATGAGCACGCAATCTGCGTTCGGAGTGATGTGGCTAGCTTAGCTTAGCCTAGCTTACTTTTAAGAACTACAACAAAGAGTCCCTCTGTGCCGCTTTCAGAAAATTATTTCCACAGTTTACTGAGCACGTTTGCTGAAGAGATAACGGAAATGCAATTTAAACTCATCCTCTTTGTGATTATACTGTGTTAGTAATGTTGGCGAATTAAGCTAACAGGCTATGTATGCTAGCAAGCGCACGCATGCTTCATTCATTTTCCTAGCACGGCTAATAGAGGGCTAAGAGACTTTCGTTTACCTTTTTAAATATTTTAAATCGCACTTTGAACGGCATCTTCAAAACAAGCAGTTAACGCCTTCACTTTAAAACAATTGCATATGATGTGTTCGTTACAAATTACCCACTCGTCCCGACGAGCCCTTAGCCAAGAACAGGGCATGCAATTTGTTAGTAAACTTGGTAACGAAGCTAACGAACATCGTCGCCATAGGTTATTTCACCTCTGGAGGGAATGGATTTAGTATAGATCACTTCCCAGGAAGCTGGTGACATGGATCAGCGTTCAAATGTTTTAGAAAGACTGCATCCAACCTACTGAAAAATATATTTTTTAAGAAATTGTCTCGTCTGTTTTATAATAAACGTTTTCAGTAGCGATGTCCGAACCAATTATGTAATTGTTTACGACCGTTTGCCTAATTACTATTTAATCAGGTGATTAAATGGTAAACGGACTGGATTTATATAGCGCTGTTCTGGTCACACTGACCACTCAAAGCGCTTTACACTATGGCCACATTTACCCACTCTCTCTGAAGCAGTGGTTCCCAACCCTGGTCCTCAGTACCCCTGCCCTGCATGTTTTAGATGTGACTCCATCCATGGCTGCAGTCGCCTCTTAATCACCTGTTCATTTAAGTCAGGTGTGTGTCAGCGAGGAGACACCTAATACAGGATAGGGGTAGTTGACGATCATTATGGGAACCACTGTTCTAAAGCATAAACATCAAAAGATCAGTAGGCGACTTTGGGATAGCGCCTTGCTCAAGGGCACATCAAGGAAGTAAGGAAACCAGGGATTGAACCCACAACCTAGTTGCAAGACAACTATTCCAGCCGCAAGTTGCCCCTTATAGATTTATGAGCTTTTAATAAAATTATCTGTATGAAGCAAAACTACAATGTCTTATCTGTTTAGCATATTTAACATATATGTGCCTTGATATGGCAATT
Source organism: Fundulus diaphanus (assembly GCA_037039145.1). Taxonomy (NCBI): domain Eukaryota; kingdom Metazoa; phylum Chordata; class Actinopteri; order Cyprinodontiformes; family Fundulidae; genus Fundulus; species Fundulus diaphanus. Next base: position 17,958,155 of record CM073126.1, read on the forward strand.
TTATATCTTACATTTTCCTTTTCATCCAGATGCCTAATGTTTTTTTTTATTTTTTATATTAATACCCCTCAGATCCATCTCTGTGACCAAAGAACCCCAGTTCTGTACGGACCACTACTGTTGCAGTTATGGACTCCGGAGTGATTGAAGGCGGACTCAATGTCACCCTTACCATAAGGCTGCTCATGCACGGCAAGGTGAGGTCACTCCGCAGCTGCTCGTGTAGGCAGTCTGATACAGTTAGGTGTTTTATTGTGGACCTGATGTTGTCTATGATGTATGAACCGGAAAGGACTTTAACTGGGATTAGAGAAAGCAGTATCCTAAGAGCACATGGAAAGGCTGACTTTGGGCTTCTCTGCGTAAAGCGGGATGTATTTAAGGGGTTTCAATGGAGAATGTTTTACCTAAATGTGTTTTAGAAATAAATCAGTGATTGCTACAAGAATCCAAAAAAAACATAATTGGAGCAATTGAAGAGGAACAATTTAGGCAATATATCTTTTGTTAAGGCCAGTGGGCACAAAAGCAAGGCACATTTTTAGCGCTTTTATAGTGCTGATTTTAATGAAAGAAATTCTCTTCAGTTCTGATTTACCCTGATCCTGCTTGTGTTTATGCTGGCCTTTCTAAGAAGACTCTTTATTGAATCCAGTTTTGAGATGCACCAATCAATTCCCCAGAGACTGAAATTTTCCCTTCGTCAGCCCTAACTGCTGACCAACAGATCGGAAATTGGAAAAAAAAAAAGTCTAAGTTATATTTTTTTTCTACATTCATTAAATGTATCAAAGCTTAGATCTTCCACTGTTTTTAGTCTATAAATGCATCAACCAGTACACTGTACTCCTGATGCAATTTTTTTTTTAGATTAATACAAATATGATGGGAGATTAGGGGCATATGCTTTTTGTTGGATTAAAACTACTGCTTCCTAATTTTTCCTATTCTATGTGTTAATGTGTTTGAGAAATTTCCCCTTGGTGGGACTATAAAGGGAAGTATTTGTGGTCCTTAGGATAAAAAAAGAAAAAAAAATCAGAAGTTGGTCAAATGCAGTAACGTTGTGATTGGTGCATCTCTAATAAAATCTACCTTGTGCTTTTTTTCATTGAAGGATGCTGATAAGATGTACAGACGTTAGCCTTAGTAATACCCATGTTTTGTCTCTGGATTGTTTTAGCTTGTTCTCGCTTTCCCAATTTTCTTCCTTTTTTTTTCCCCGTTTTCTCACCATCCCATGCTTCGTAATTCACAGCCTGAGGCGTTTCCTGGCGTTTGTCCCCAGGCCATCTGGGCCTTTCTGACAACAGCATTGCGCCACACACGCTCCATGTTGTGAGTTTTGCTGTAGCCTGCTATGGCGGATTTTAAAGCTGAAAACGTCACCCCACTCAGGCTGTGCTAAATTACGTTGTTTTAAGAGAAACGTTTTTCCAACTCAAAGTAGACGTAATTTCCTGAGATCTATTCAGAATCAGAACCAGCGATACTTTAATAATCCCAGAGGGAAATTACTATTAAGTTATTTACATTATGTCAAGCTCAAACTGGCTCTCACCGACATGTCAGAAATCTACTCGAATCAAAGTTTTACTCCAAAGTCCCTAAACTTGTTTCTCTGCAGCTTTTCCTTCAATGTTGAATAATCCTGCTAGTTTTGGGTCGAGCGTTGAACTGGTTCTGGTGATTAAATCACGGTGCATCAGATGCTAACTCTAGTTAGTGCTGGTTTTTAACAGTTGGATTGTGAAATCCCATGTTGCCTGCTGGCTCTGAACCCTGGACATAAAGTTTGTTATTTATCTTTAGAGGTTATCATTAAGCTCTGATTCTTCTATGGTTAAAAGCCTATAAACACACTTGTATTGTCTTGATGAATTAAAACTCATCTGTCTTAAAATGTTTTTTTTTGTTTATGGCAGGAGGTTGGAAGCATAATTGGAAAGGTAAGATTGTTCTTTTACAGTTATTTTGGTTTTCTTTTTTTAAATATTAAACATGTCCAATTCTCTGCAAACAGAAAGGTGAATCTGTGAAGAAGATGAGAGAAGAGGTGAGGTCTTTAAAGCTCGGTGTGTTTGTTTAATTGCACAAGTCGTGTTATTAGTAGATCACCTCACAGTCTGTTCACTTTTTTTTTTTTTTTTTTTTTTTTGTTCAAGGGGCTCTGAAGGCTTTCGCTTAAGTCTCTGCTTGTTTTCTGTTTCTAGAGTGGGGCTCGAATCAACATCTCCGAAGGCAATTGCCCTGAACGGATCATCACTTTGGCAGGTCCGACGACGGCCATCTTTAAAGCGTTCTCCATGATAATAGAGAAGCTGGAAGAGGTAGGCTTTGGTTATTACAGCTCAACGGCGGACCAAGTCAGTTTCCAGATGGAATAATTTTTTTTTTTGATGTTTCGTACCAGGATATCAGCAGCTCAATGACGAACAGCACAGCCACCAGCAAGCCCCCAGTGACCCTACGCATCGTAGTGCCTGCCAGCCAGTGTGGCTCACTCATTGGGAAAGGTGGCTGCAAGATCAAGGAAATTCGAGAGGTACGCCCTAAAATCAAAACGGCGAAACCACCGTTCCCCTTTACAGGTTGCGCTTCTTGTGTAAATTCCACATCAATGTCATTCTCGCCCCTCTTGTGTGTTCAAGTCAACCGGTGCTCAGGTACAAGTGGCAGGAGACATGCTTCCCAACTCCACAGAGCGTGCCATCACCATCGCTGGAACTCCACAGTCGATAATTGAGTGTGTTAAGCAGATCTGCGTGGTCATGCTTGAGGTGAGTGGGTTAGGACGAAGGCGGAGTGGTTGCTATGTCAGCTCGAACCAGTACGAGATTCTCAGTGTGATAACTGTCAGGAAAATACAGCGATTTCACAATGTTTAAACACAAATCTAATGCTATTTTTTTTTTCTTCTTCAAAAAGACAAAAGCAAAAATTTGTTGCAGTGCCGCAAAATAATGTGTCAATTAGTACCGCTGTAATTATCTACCTTTTTTTTTATTGTATTTTTTGTAGATTGACTTTATGCAAACATTTAGAATAAACAGTTGCTAAATTTCGTATTGGCTTTCAAGGAAATGTGCTTATTGTGCAGAATGCTCTAGCTTTTTATTCTTCTGCTCTTTATAGAGTAACAATGAAGGAATAACAAGCTGATATCGTAACAAGCCGGTTGTTTAGTGTCCTCATCCAGCCTGCGGTCAGCTACTTTCTCTTTAGTTTCCACATTGTGGCTTCCACGCTGCCTTGAATTACAAACACAGTAAAAGCAGTAGTATGTTTTTTTTTCTACCCAGTGTGCAATAATGGGTAGGAAATGCAGCAATGCATTGCTCCATGCAGCCGGATAAAACTGCAATCACTCCGGCACCGTCCCTGGCTTCGGACTTAAACCGTAGGATTATTACCAGGTCAACTTTAAGCGCTTCGAAACTTGTAGCTTTTGAGTACCTTGGTACTGGTGACGGGCTCATGCCAACAAACGGTGCGGAGACACTGAGCTGCTGTGCTCTGATGTGGACAGGATCTTTAAGGATGACTTGCAGGATCAGGAATAGTCAGAATTTGTATTGCCTGAAGGTTTTGTTTGTCATAATTAATGCTTTTAACATTATGTTGAAGAATGCTGTTGATATTGTAATAAAACCTACCTTTCCCCCCCGTACAGTCTCCCCCTAAGGGGGTCACCATCCCCTACCGACCCAAGCCTTCGGGATCACCCGTCATCTTTGCAGGCGGACAGGTACACATGACTTTTCTAATGTCGGATGCAGGGCTCATTTATGGAGGATTTTATGCCTTCCTTATGTCGACTACTAAAAAGATCTGGGGTTATTGGGAACCGTTATTTAAAATATGTTTCTGTCTGCTGCTGATTTTTCATAAAAACAGTAAATATAAAATAACTCAGAATCATATGAATTTAAATGTGGATTGTGACTTTGGAGGAGCTCACATCCTGTTTATCTTGAAGAGGTCCTTCAGTTTGTGTTCATCTTGATAAAACTGATGAAAAATTCACTGAAAACTTGGAGCACAAGGAAAGCTGTAGATGGAGACTTGGTTTTCTTGGATGTTTTTCTTTCATCATAAAGACTTGAACTCCCCCCCCCCCCCCCCCCCTGTTTTCTCTTTAGTTTTAAGTTAACGGATTTGTTACTCGTTTCCCTTTCATCTTGGTCTGGACCTAAACCACTCTCTGGTGCTCATTCTCATAACATTAGTCTTTAAACTTACTAAATACTGTGTTGTGTTCTTTATAACGATCTCCTGTTTGGACCCCCCCCCCTTATTCTGATGTAACGTAACAAAAAAAGACTTCTTCACTCTCAGAAATGTGGAGACTTTGGACAAGGAGTGCATGTTTTATATTTATCTGAGTATCATCACGTTGACTTTTTGATCTATTGGTGACGGACCTGGAGAAGTAACCAATCAAACCAGACGTGAGGCCTATGAAAGCTTTTGTTTCCGTATGTTTCAGGCCTATGCTGTACAAGGACAGCACGCGATCCCACAGCCAGATGTAAGTGCAGTAGGAACATGTTTTCCTTGTCCCCCCCCCCCCCCCATGCTTCCACTCCCACTCATAATTACAGCTGTCGTCTCCCAGAATAAGGAATCACCCACCTACCCATGCAGTGTTTTACCACATGTAACTACCGTGAAATATACCCTTAAAGGTGCATTGCACAAGTTCCAGGATTCTTGCTCACGTCTGCCCCCTCTGGCGGCAAGTTGAAATAACGCCAGTGTCGTGGACGCGCATGGGAGAAATATAAAGCTAACCGTTAGGACTTCATGTTTTTTTTTCTTTTTTTAGAGGCATAATGTCTTCTGAGGTAAGAAGGTTAGAAATATTATTTTGTTGTATAATATTATATAGAAATAATATTTTTATAATGTATTTTTCTGTGAGGAGGCTGATGCTCTCTCTCACAGCAGCGCTGTTATCGGCGCCTTTTCAGACCTCTGCTCCACCGATTTTATTCATTTTCAAAAAAGCAACTTCTCGTCTTTTTCTTTTTTTCCTGTTTTATTGCCGACTTCACCGTGAAAGCGCCATTTGTTCTCCAGTTATGTGAGAGAGCCGTGATTGCCTTCCCACTTTTTCAGCCTCACAGACGGCTTCGTCTGAGAGTCCGTTGTCCTCTGTCTTTGCAGCCCGGATGAGGCCGCCTTCGTCTGCGGGTCTAAGCTTCATGGCGGGGGTTTGCAGCCAGAGTGAGCCAGCAGCAGCCGTCTGTGAGACTGAAGTGGAAAGGGAATCACGGCTCTCCCAAGTCGCCAATAGCGCAGAAATAGATGACCGAACCAGCGCGTGAACGCCGTGGATAGTTATCAAATAGTTGTTTGCAATTAGAAATCAGGCAGAGTTGACTGGATTTGCGCTCCCGGCGAAGCAGATACAAATTTTGTCAGAAGTAAAAGATCTCTGTCACAGCATCTTATATTTTTTAGCAAAAAGAGGGCCAACCAGGGCAGAACGGATCTCCCTCCAAAGCTTGAAAATTGCCCCGTTATTTACTCTGGTTTTGTTCCTTCGCCAATCAGACTCCAATTTTGCCCCTTTAGTCGCTCTATAGGTTTTTCTTTAGTCTTGTGTGGAGTCTGGGATGGGGTCTGAGTTGAGCTTGTTGCTGGTGTTTTGTGGTCCATCTCTAAAACAGTCGGTGTTCTCTAATGTCTCAGTGACAACGGAGACTCGGCAAAGTAACAATTGAACAACAGTTTGAACCGTTTGGACGAAAGCGTCCAGAGGATTCGACCAGAATCTGTCTCTTAAACTGACTAATGGGGCCTCTAGACCAGGGGTGGGCAATCCTGGTCCTCGAGGGCCGGTGTCCTGCATGTTTTAGTTCTCTCCCTGGTTTAACACACCTGAATAAAATGATGGCTCGTTAGAAGCCCCAAGAAGAACACTGACATGCTGAAAAGGTTGTTGGTACTACCAGGGAGAGAACTAAAACGTGCAGGATGCCGGCCCTCGAGGACCAGGATTGCCCACCCCTGCTCTAGACGCAACTATGGTAAATAGAAGATAACAAATTTTACACGTCAGGCAATTGTAAGGGCATATATGGGAAAGGAAATAAATAATATTTAACTTCAAAACTTGCACAATGCACCTTTAATGTTTGTTTTATCAACAATTTTATCCTTAATTATTTTTTTTTAGATCAATCAATTAGAGCAGAGTCTTGACTTTTCTCAGTATCTGCTTTGTCAGAAACAAGTTGAATTGACATTTGTTGTTTGTTTGTCCAGACTCTCCACTGGTCCATGAATAATGATCTGTCCCTGCTGCTCACTCCTCCCTGTTTCTCCTCTCTGTGCAGTATTGTCTCATTTATTGGTCTGTCCTGGATAAGCACACTGTTCTGTCTTTTCCTTTGTTACCTTGTCCTCTGGCCTCTTTTCGCTGCATACAATCAATGCTTTTTTTCTTTTTTTTTATAGAAAGGTTTGGTCAGGTTCTTTGATGATTAGTCTTATCTCAGATGGGAACTTTTTGTCACATTCACTTTTAATTGAAAAGGACGAAAAACATTACAATCTGTTTTGACACACAAAATGAGCCCTTTTCTTGATTTAACATACAAAAAATACAACATGGTGGCGTTAACTGGGAGCTGCAGGTACCTTTTACATATTCAGTGAGAAAAACAAACGTTATTTTCCTATTTCAGAAGGTCAATACAGAGCCTTGATATAGTTATGATCCAAGAATTATACAAAATCACTTTGAAAGTGGGATAAAAACCTGATCCATTTTCCCCTAATATAACATTTTTCTGTCTGGGTTCTTAAAGAAAATGTCAACTTTTCCAATTTATATATGTCTAAAACAATGCTAAACCAATCTTCTAACTTTGGGGGGGGGGGTGAATTTAACTATTTTCTTGTTAATTTTTTTGGTCCAAGGGTTACTGATTGTTAAACCTGTGATGTGTCTTTAGATGCGACGTAAAAGTTTCCCCTCAGCTCTTTTGGAGCTAAATTCAGTCTCGGGTCATGTTGGGGTCTTGTTTTGGTTAGGAAATCCCCTCCGTAGGGAGCGCTCCTGACCGTGTGCGTTGTGGCTTTGTTTGGACCCCAGGGAAGGCAGGAAAAGTTTATCAAGGGGTGGAGGCTTACTAGAAAGGAAATGACATTAGGTTTTCCCACGTAGGCAGACTCATACCTTAGGTACATAGAGGGAGCTCAGAGAGAGAATAAGCCATCCACAGATCAGTTTTTCTTTGTTTGCGCTTCTTTGTGTAACCGTCTGTACTGATTGTGATTTTTATGTGCTCTGTTTTTTTTCCCCCTCTTCCTGTGTTTTTTCCCCATTTCCTCTGTTTCTTCTCTCCCCGCCTCCTCCTCTCACTCTCACAGTCTTCCTCTGCTGCTATTTCTCCACAGCTCACCAAGCTTCACCAGCTGGCTATGCAGCAGAGCCCGTTCCCTATTGCACCAGGCAACCAGGGATTCACTGGTATGCGGCACAGCGAGGCCCGTGGGTTTTCACGGCACCGTTCCAGCTGATCCGACTCAAACGTTTCCCCATTGACAATGTCACTGTCACATTCACAGAAGTATTGAGGCCGTCACCTTTCATTGGAAAACAACGGATTGTAGCATTTTAAAAAAGGCCTGGCGTACTCCAGTGTCCATTTGTTGACATAGAAATTATATTTCCTTGCAGCATTTTGAAGGAAAAAGATTACATAGGTCCCCTAAAAATAGTGTATAAATAAATAAATAAAAATATGGTATATGATTCAAGTATTGGTCAAGTCTGGAAAAATAATATAGAGGGCTGTTTGTTCTTCCAGACTTTATTCCTCATCTTAGACTTAGACAAACTTTATTGTCATTTTGTATGTACAGAGTGCATACAAAACGAAATTTCGTTGCATACAGCTTACAACAATATAATGAGATTGCAATTGAAATAAAATAACATTACAATATAAAGTGCAGCAGTGATAAGAATGTAACAGTGCAGGAGAAAAACAGTTTTTAAAAAAGTGTGCAGAAGAATGTTCCACCATGTTTATGGTGCAAAAAGGCATTCATTTGAAAAGTTCAATGTTGGCTGTGCAAAATAATAATGGTGCCAACATGCAATAAACGTTCAGTTGTGTGCTTTTAAATTTAAATGGATTGTAAAAGTTCAGCAACGTTGGCAGTGCAAAATATATATTATATAAAAAAATATTGTCTGCATAAAAATAAATACATATCTAAGAGCATTGGAATCCACTTTATTAAAATCTGTAATATTATTATTAGTAGTAGATGTAGTAGTAATGGTAGTGGTGTTGTAAGTAGATGTTGTCAAAAGGACAAAAAACAAAAACGCTTTACCAGGCTAGTTCATTTTCTGTCAAATTTCACTTCTGAAGCCGTGATACTGCTTTGGATGTCGGTCAGAGCTGCACTTGAAGCTAATTCGTGTCCCTGCGTTCGTATGTTGTTGCTGGTTTTGCTTATGTGCTTTTCTTGTCAGGGATAGATGCTTCTGCTCAGACCAGTTCCCATGAGATGACCATTCCTAACGATGTAAGTCTGACCTTCACTTACTTTTACCTAAAGCATGTCATTAGTTTGGCCATAAGGGGGATACCTGGGGTGTTGCACATGAAAAGCCCAGGTGAGATTCTGGGTATTTTTGGCCTGATTTTTTTTTTTTAGGATTTTAGGTAAATTAACACTCGGTTTCTGGGAGCATTGTGATCACAACGTGGGACTGACTTCTATGCATCAGGCGTATTATGTTCAACGTGCTGTTTTTTTTTTAAAGGTGGTGTTATGATTTATTAGTTTTGATCAGAGTTTTTACTGCTGCAAAAAGGTGGTCAGAATCAGCAGCTGATCAGTTTCTGTACAGCACAAGCGAAAGGAAGGAGCAAACATTTGCTCCACCGTTCACTGTCAGTTTTCTTAAATCACCAGTTGCTTGATTTCTGTGACGCATGTCTGCCGAGAAGAAAAAAAAATTGTTTACGATGTCCAAGAATATGATCTGTGTTGTATTAGAATAGCTTCGGATTTAAATGTAATGGATTAAATTCAGATATTTAAATTATCGTCACGGTTCTGGTGTCAGTGAAACCTTTTGGTGACAAAAAACAGACCTCAGAGTACATTTGCTAGCTCTAAAAAAACTTAAAATGTACCTTATATTTCCGGGTAGTCCCTGGGTCCGTCTCCTCAGCGGCTTGTATGTGGCGTACTGAGCATCCGAATCACAAACTCCATCTAAACTTCCCAGCTATCAAACCATATTTCTTCACTAAATCCCGACTGGTTCTTCAGTTTTGGTTCCCGCAGAACGCTCTAATGCTCCAGTAACCGAATTACTGGTGGGAAGATGTATTTTTAAAAACCTGCGTTGAAACCCGGTGGCGCCTGATTATTAAAACCGGCGTTGTACGTTTGTCCCTCTTTCTGTCTGTCCACCAGCTGATCGGGTGCATCATTGGCCGCCAAGGAGCTAAGATCAACGAGATCCGGCAAATGTCCGGCGCCCAGATCAAGATCGCAAATCCAGTGGACGGATCGACCGACCGGCAGGTGACCATCACAGGCTCGCCCGCCAGCATCAGCCTGGCGGAGTACCTCATCAATGCAAGGTGAGATACGGCAAACGAGGTTACGCCCGCCCCATAGTGGTAAAAAGCTGTGCAAGATTGTCATTCATTGCTGACAATGAATTCAACATTTGAATAAAAGGTACAGATGTAGATTTGTACCTGTTGTCATGCTGTTGTGCTGGATCACATTTTGTCTTAATGTTGCAAGGAAAAAAAAACCAAAACACAGATTTTATGTATCTTGTGATATGCAAATGCCAAACCTGCATCCATCTGAATCGGCTTCAGTGGCTTTGCTCGGTTTTGATGCCGATTGTCTTTCTCTCGGTGTGTATTCGTCTTAATCAGCCTTCCTAACCCGTTACTCCCACGTTGATCCATCACTACAGACATGATGAGTCATTTTACTCCTAGCTTAACTCATTCTTTACTAATAAAACGTGGTGTTTTGGTCGCATCCCTGAGTGATTTTTATTCCCCGCACCCGACCCCATCCCTCCTCCTCCCTGAACCTCCCCCTCACCCATTGCTCACCAGCCTGCCCTGTGACCCATCCCGACTGTGTTGTCCCTCTCTCCTTGTCTCTCTTTCTACAGTGTAGAGTCCTCTAAACCTCCTCCCTCCTCCTCCTCCTCCTCCTCCTCCTTGAACCCTGAACAGACCAGCTTGTGCCCTCCTTCCACCTCTACTACTACTACCACTACTACTACTACTACTACTACCACCACCACCTCCTCTGCCGCTACCTCCTCCTTCTCCTCTTCCTCCTCCTCTTCTTCCTCTTCCTCCTGTGTGGCGCCCCCTACAGCCTCCATCCCTCTGTCCTTGTTGGCTCCAGGGCCACCTCCTTCCTCTTCCTCCTCCTCCTCCTCCTCCTCCTCCTCCACCGACTCCCTGCTCCCAAGCTCACCCGCCTGTGTGTCGAGCCTCCTCAGTCTCAAGCCCCTGCCTCTCCTGGCCCTCCACGTTGTCAGTGGGGCCAGTAACGCCCCACACCCGATCCCCACTGAGCCCAAAGTTGCCTCTGAGCTGGGCTCCAAGTCCAAAAGGCGAAGGCTCTCCCCTTACTAACGAAGGAAACATAAGTCATGTCCTCCTGAAGTGCTGACAGTGCTCTTTGTCGTCTGTACCTGCACCTGCTTTTGTATCTGGCTGTGCCATGCCTCGCTTACAGCACAAAGCAGCCCCCTGTTACAAAGCCAGAGGTGGTTAACGCCATATTTATAAAATATCTGTAGCTTGACTCTACCTGTCTCTTTAAAATGTGACACGTCGGGTGCGTTATATTTTTAAAGGACTTTGAAATTAGCATGGACAGGGAATAATTTAACCGAATCTCTCTCTCTCTCTTTCTCTCTCTCTCTCTCTTTTTGTGTAAGCTCTGCTCAGGTAGCGGCTCCTTTTAAGATGTCACGTTCTACATGTGGGATTAGTTTACTCCTAGTTATTTTAAAGTGACTGTTCTTAGTTTACATAAAGGGTTGTCTCATAGTAAATCGTTCGCAAACGTAAGGAAACAGAAACAAAGCGATTTCAAATCAAAGTAAATCTCCCCTCAGGTATCAAAGCCACATAGTCATGCTTTCGGTTTTGCTGATATTAAAACTCGAAAAATCTAATAATTAGACACCAAAATGACGTGGGTAGTCCCCCTCCCATGTCAAGAAGGGCAAAGATGATCATAAGCGTCCTACCTCCGGGACTGTAAAGCTTCGGCGTTTAGCTCACAATGGAGTCCAATGGGAGTCCCGCTCAAAGCCTTTTTGATTGGCTGTTCGTGTTTTTACATCTGCTGTGAAAAGTTGTCAGGGAACATGTCAGCAGGTCCGTTAGGCTTGGGCGATGCGGACTTGTACGAGAATAAGCTGTGGCTTTTACCCCGGCTTCTTCATGCTCCTAAAAAGACTCATCTCGATTTTCAGACATTAAAGGGGACGTGTCATGCTTTTAAATCCTTCCTCTTCACATTTACATCATTAAGGTTTGGTCTGGATTCCTCGTCATCAGCCTCTGTTCCGTTGAAAGCCCGAGGATTTGGTTTCCCGGGGTAAATGAAAGCGCAGAGCTTTTAAGTACGACGCGTTTCCGTTGCAGCGGGTCATTTATTTAAATCAACGTAATGACGAATGGGGACGTCGTGTAGAAAGCTGCTGTTCACCTTCAGTCCAGTGGGTGGCAGTACTAAGAAACCATAGGCCGTTTTCTTTCTTTTACCTCTGAGGCGCGTCTGAGAGCAACTTGTTTTGGTCCGGTCTTAAATCTAAATGAGGAACTTCACACCCCGCCTCCCCCTCCAGGTCGCAGAGCGTTCCACTCCACCCCGTTCGGCCATTTTTGTTGTACGCTGGGGCACGGCGTAATGAATTATGGGGGCTAATGCATCCAACAACTGAACATTTTCACTTGTCCACTCGTAGCTTCAGCATTCTCCAGCTTGGACTACAAATTGGCAGCAAAAGTGAAATTGGTTAGCCAGAAGTCCATGCCCTCGTTTAGCCGCACCGTAGCAAGTATCGCGGCATAATTGTTCAAAACGTGTTCTAGAAAACCGAACAGCTTGAAAAATGTGACCCAAAAAGAATAGAAAGATATCTGGGCAGCTCCTGGAGAGACTACATTCACATTATCTGCACTCTTAGAGATTCCAAGTACACAAGAAATGTATTTAAGGGCTAAAAAAGTATATTTTGCATGATACATCCCCTTTAGAAAGCTTTAAATATGCCCATGTTTTCCCTTATTGAAAAATATAATTGGACCTGTCCTAAAAGCTGGTGAGCAATTAGAGGGTTTGCTATAACGCCCAAAAGGCTTTTCAATTGATTATTCAGATGGGTAGAAATAGTTATCAGCATGGCATTTTTTGTTTGTTAAAATGTAAATAAATACAAATATATTTAAAAAATGTTACCCCTTGGAACAATATCGTCTGTTTGTGAAATGCTTGTCTTTTCTGATCGGAAAGCAAACTTCCTGGTTAAATGAATATGCCATCAGATTTAAGTTCCCCAGGGGTATGAAAACCTATGAGCCTAACTGTCAATCCTATTTACCTTTTAAATTCTGTTAGTAAAAAATAAAAAAAGGGAAATTAAACTAGTTAGTGGTAATGCAGCTTTGAGAAGAGCCGGGCTTGCCGGCTGTTTGCTCCTGTTTTTGTAGAGGTTCTGCTCAGCCTGTGCAGTTTTATTGCTGCCATGAGTAGTAGACTACCCTTACAAAGTTTATGATTATTTAACACACAATTATTTGCTAGTTAATTTATTTGGATGTAGTTTTTTATCACCTGCTGATTTGAAATGTTTTTTTTATTCATAATACAACCCCCCCTAGCTAGACGTGGTTGTCTGTAAGAGCACAACATTTCCTGGTGTATAAAGCCAGATGACCTCCTTCCAGAGGTTTTTATGGTAATGGTGTAATAATGTGGAGTAAATATTGATGTTTTCTCTGTTCTGTCTGATTGCATGCCTTCCTCTCTCTCTCCTCCCCTGCTCTCTGGGTGTGTATCTGTTTTCTCCAGGCTTTCCTCTGAGGCCACAGGACTGGCAGCCAACTGATAAGACAGCGTCTGCCCTAAAATCACACTTTTCTATCATCGGCAACCGTAAAATTCAGGAAATGCAACTATACAACTTCAGAGTTTATATAATGTATATCCTTTTTTTTTTTTCTCATGATATCATGTCAGTTGATTTGATCTGCTGAGTTCCTTATTTATTTTCTTTTGTTTTGGGTTTGGTTTTAGTGAAAAAGAAGCAGAAAAATTAGGTTTTTAATTCCCATTTTTGAGTCGAGTTACAGATTTTAATGTTATTAGGCTTATTTTCTCTCTGCCTCTTCAGTTTTTTTTTTCTCTCTCACCATGACAGAAGAGTATAGAGTTGGAAAACTCTGATTTAGGGCATATAGATTTAGTTCTGTACAGTCATTTTTTTTTCTTTAAAGAGGAAAAATAAAACGTATCAAAAGTAAAGAATAGAGTGACTGTATTATTCTGTCCATATACATGATTTTTTTTTTGTTTTCTTTCCCTTTTATTGGTACCTGATGAGTTTTTCATGTATTTACTTGCTTTAAGAATACACAGCATCCTCACCCTGTGTCACCTTCTTCAACTGAAGTGCATCCGAAGTGCTTGTTACACGTAATATCACCCGATGAGAAGACAGTAGCTGTAGCCGCACTATCGAAAGAATATATTTGGTTATGAAGACAAATGTTCACACACATGGATTAATTTATTCAGACGTGTATTACAAAGCAGGTCTTGTTTTCCCTCCTCCACGTGTCATTCCGTTGTATTTTTCCCCTCCTCTCCTGGTCCTCAGATCATTTTGTTGATTATTTTGCTGGTTTGGGAATTTCTTTATTGGGGTGGGGTGGGGGAGGGGGGTGTTTCAGGTTTGGCTCAAGGGATCAGGATCAGAGGGTTGTCCTCACTTTTTTCTTTTGTATAAATTGATATATACTGAAAAAGGAAAAAAAGTTGGAATATTTGTTTTAAATGGAAGAATTATTTTTTTTAACTACCAAAGTGGAAATAACTTCCGGACACTGATTTTTTTGTCTAATAAATGTAAATGAGGCTTTAGGAGCAAACCCGTATGAAGTAGACAAAGAAAAGGGTTGTGGGTTAACACTAAATTCCTGCTCTTTGCTTTGCTCAACTCAGAACCTATTTTATTTTTTATTTGCAGGACAGAAAGCGAAAAAAAAAATTGTGCACGTTCTTTGAGACTGTAGACCTGGGTGCCACATTGTTTAAAAAATGCAGAAATAAAGATGATGAAATGCTCAAACCACAAGCCTCCTGTTTTTTTTTTCCCCTCTTAAAGCACTTGAAAACACAGCTTGAGATTTTGCAAGTCGGGTTTTATTTTAAAATTGTTTCTTAAATATATTTATCGTACAGTTACAATAATGCAGTAGAAAATGTTTCAGGCGAGCCCAGTGTTATATTTACCTCAGGACACTAGAGGGCAGTCGTTTGGCTCATTGGCAACATTTTATCCTGTTTAAGCGTTTCCAACGTTAAAATTTAAGGGGGGATAAATGGATTATAAAAGCTCCACAAATGTAAACTGGAAACAAAACACCTGACTGACAAAAAGCTGCATATTTTTTTTTAGCTTATTAAGTGTTCTGACCGGGCATCGATATGTGGAACAGATCTAAAACCAAGTGCAAGGTAAAAAGACAGGAGAACATCAGCACCAGTTTCCTCACTTGATTCTTGGCTGAATAAAATGGACCATTAAAAGGCTCAAATCTTGGGCTTAGAGTGCATTGTTAGTGCAAGCGTTGGAACAATAGATGTTTGTAAAGCTTTGTGTTCTTGGTTAATGCTGAGTATCGGGATGCATGGTTTCATTTAACAGTCCATGCCAATTTTATGACATGGCAAAAAAACAAAACATTTTTCCACATTTATCATCTTTGCATTAACAAGTCGGCAGAAATATTTGTTCACATTTCCTTTCGTGGAACAATATCACATTCAATAAAGATTCAGATTCATATTTTTTGTATTAGTGGTACAAAACTCAGTTCTGATCTGCAAACAATTTGCCACACACGTGAGACTGACAATAACGCTTCATTTGTTATTTACCAAACGGGTTTAAATACAGTTGCATCTAAATAAATCAGAATATCATTTGAAGTTTCCTCAATTTAACTTAGTTTTAATTAATTCAATGAATTGGTTTTCTGTTCATTTTGATGATTATGGCTTAGAGCTATTAAAACCACAAATGCATTTTATTAGAATATACCACGAACTATCTCCACAGACGAATAATGAAATAAGGATTTTTAATCCACAAATGTCATGGGATGATTAATCATGTAGAAGATTGGTGCCTTGACTTGACACGTCACTGACACCCCCCTATAAGAAGAGTAAGCCACAAAAAGGCAAACAAAGATGAAGGCGAGATGAAACTAAGGGCAAGTGGTAAAAAAAGGTGCACAAATAAGCGGGAAAAGCTTTATGGAGATTTCATTTCCCAGCAGGGCATTGGTGCTGTTCATGCTGCAAAACGTAGTATTTGCTTAAATGTACCAAGGAGAAAATCTGACATCATGCCCAACAATCAGATGATCTGAAGGCTGCTATTAAAGCAACACATGCAGATGACTTTCACGTCACATTAGATTTAAAGCAATACATTCAAAAAGGACCCAATATTTCTGGATTATAAATCCTATTTCTAAATTCCCTCATGTAGTGTAACTTTCAGAGGAGCTGAGTTTTGGGTTTTCCTTATCTGTAAGTCATGTTCATCAAAATGAATCTAAAGAAGTTGTTGAAAAACATGGATTTGTTTGTAATGAATCAGAAGTTTCACTGAAATAAATGACCTTTCAGATGTTATTCCAAGTTATTGAGATGCGCCTGTATGAGCGGACTTTCTCTATCAGCATTTGTTCTTCTAAGGTTTGATTTAATGGATCACAAAAACTATATTTTCTGCACTGAAATATCCAAACATCTTAAATATGCATACTTTTTTTTATTACAAGCATGCTTTATAAATATTACAAACCCTCCAAACTCCAAAAACACATTTTTATTTTTTCCCTCCCTGCAAAATACTTCAACACTGCAATACTATTTTCTTTCATTTTATGTTAAAGATCAGACATGAACAGCAGGTAAAGTTACATTCTACCAGCAAAAGCTTTATGAGGTTCTTATATAATAGCGCCACCTGCTGAGAAACGTCAGCACCTTCGATTATACAATCTCAAGTATAAAAAAATTTGTTCATTTTACATCTTATATTACCAATGACGATGGAAGGAAGTAGAAAATCAAAAACTATTAATAAATAATTGCAAACAACATAAAATGTAAACTTTTTTTCTCATTCATTTCACAGTAAAATAATAAATAAGTGCATAATGTTTAAAGGAAATGGGTTATGACACAGTAGATCTTAAGAAATAAGTGCAGGCCACACCTGCTATAAAAACCCTGAAAGAATCTCCTAATTGTATTTTCACTGGATGTTATAAAATAAAGAAATAAATATAAAAACCAACATGGAAGATGACAGGAGATGTGAACGGATAGTCTTGTTACTGGCCTCTCTGATTGCTGCGTCTCTTGCCGAGATGCTTCGTGATAGATTTTAGCAAAGCTGCTTTGGTGCGGAACACAGAGAGTCGCTCCGTCTGTCGTCCGTCAGCGCGGCCAATCCTCTGGTTTCGCATATGTGTGATCTGTAATTCAGGCTTTCTGATAAGGCTTTCGTCTCCTTTCTCCATTCACTGCCCTCCAGTGGTTGCCTTCGTGGGTGGGACGCAGAGGGCGAGTTGTTCGGATCTTGCGGGTTCAGATGTGCGGTTTTCACCAGTGGGTCGGAGGCTGGCTGGGCTCTGCGCCGCACGAGTGGTCCAGTTCTGCGCTGTCGCAGTCCGAGTCGTCGTACAGGCCCTGCTAGGTTAATGAGACACAAGTTCTCTGGGTTAGCACACTCAGCCTCACTGGGTAAGGTTTCGATTTTCTGACGTGGGATTCTGTGGAGACACTCCCAATCAGAAAAGACAGTCAGTATCTTACCTGTAATCTACAGAAGACAAAGTTGTCACTGTTAGAGAAAAATAGAGTTTCTCACACGGGGAGTGACTAATAACTAGCAGGACTGTGGCGAAAGCTGTTTAATGTCATCTACAACATTTTTTTTTGTATTTTCCTTATTGGGGACGCTCAACACGATCCATTTTGCAATTTGTGGTTTGGAAAATTACTATTATTTATCCTTAATAAAACCAAAAGTGTCCCCAGACATAACTGATGTCTAACATAAAACTGAGATTGGTGTTAAAGGTTCTAAATTAGGGTTTTTAGCAATAAACTGCCACAAAAATAGTAAATTTCATGGTGTTTTGAAGCTTTAATTAGGCTTCCCAGTCTTACTAGCTCTTGGATCAGCTCCCTGGAGAGACCCAATCTCTGATTGCTGTCAGAGGAAAAACACTGACTACTCATATTAACCCTCCATAGCTGTTTTTTTTTCTTCAAATAAAGCTGAACTAACTCATTTAGTCTGTACTTCTGACCTACCTCATAATTATGTTCACTCAAAGCGAGCTGCGTTCTGACTTGTCGTACTTCGGCTTCCCTTTCAGATAGCCCGTCAGAGCCCAGCTGGCTCGGATCGCAAGGGTCGGCTGGTATTTCTGAGCCCTGAGACAGCAGGTCGTCGCTTTTGTCGTCCAGGCGCTCGTCCGTGTTGGTGCTGACTACGTCGGGCGTGCCGCTGTGGGAATGGTCTGTGGTGTTTCCCTCCTCTCCGTCTGACACCGACAAGTTTTCTAAGCTAAAGTTTGAAAGCGACTGACATTTGGAGATGCTCACTGGCCGCCTGTGTGGAAATAGACCAGAGACATAAATGCGATCAGAAACATTACGTCGTCATCAAGAGCCAGACGAATGTCAGTGTGAAAACAAGTTACCATCATTTCAACAATTGTAATCATTTGAAATATTTTCCCCAGGAGAAATTATTATTATTATTATTTTTTTTTAGTCCAGTTAAATTTAAAGCGAAATGCCTTATTTTCAAAATGGGGTTGAGGGAGATGAAAGCCATGCTGCAAAGGTCCACAGGCTGGGACTCAAACCGGGGTTGCGGGCTCTACCCCTACCACACCACTGCACCCAGTATTTAACTTCTTTCAGACGTTTTAAAACTAAAATCTTTGCTTTATTCAACACATACAGGTGCGTCTCAATAACGTAAAAAGAACATCACTGAAAAGTTATTCATTTAATTTATTCAATTCAAAAAGTGAAACGCACTTTTAAATGTGTTTACGCAAATTTAAAACCCCAAATTTGATTTTTCAGAAAATGTTTATATTATATAAATCAAATATAGAAAGGATATTTTAATACAAAATGTTGACTACTGAGAAGTATGTCTCTGTGCTGTACAGTATATCCATATTTGGTCAGGCATCCTTTTGCATGAATTACTGCGTCAGTGCAGCGTGGCATGGAGGCGATCCGCCTGTGGCTCTGCTGAGGTGTTCAGGAAGACCAGATTCCTTTAGTAGCGACTTTCAGCTCATCTGCCTTGTTGGGTCTGATTTCTCACATCTTCCTGAAATTACTTCATAGTTTTTTGATGGGATTTATGTCAAGCGAGTTTTCGGGCCAATCAAGTGCAGAAATACTATGACCATTATACCACATGCTGGTCTTTTTGGTATGTTTCACAAGCTGTGAATCTTCTCCAAACGCTTGAATAAGCGTTGCTTTATAATCGTCTCAAGTCTTTGGTTATTTCTGTTGTGCACATTTTTCAACCATTATTTTCATTCCTCACAATTTTGCGTTTATATGCTTTGATACAGGACTTTGTGAAAAGTCAGTTTCAGTAGCGATGACTTTTATTGGCTACCCTCCTTGTGGAGGCTGGGTGTCAGTGACTGTCGGCTGCACATTTATCAAGTCAGCATTGTAATGAATCTATATATAGTTTCACCTTTTGAACTGACCCAATGAAATCAAATAACTCATCGACGACGGTCTAATTTATTGAGATGCATCGGTTTATACACTATTAAATTCAACTTTACAATTTAATGATGTAGTTAAAGTTGCTTTGAAATTTGTCAGCTGTAAAGGCTATAAATATTACTGCTGAATATTTAACTAAAATTTAACAAAATCTTATCCACTTTTTGCAAGTTGGGTTTTATTTGACTGTTTTTATCCAAACATTTTACTGATAAATGAAACTTAAAAAAATAGAAGCTCTCAACTGTTTTCCTTATTTTGTTTAATGAGGTAAAATGGACATGTTTTAATTACAAAAAAGTTCAAGTGCTTTTGCATTAAGTATTAAGTATCTTATCTAATTAGTAAAAAAAAAGAGTCTGGATTCAATTCTAATGACATGATACAACCAGCTGATCTGTCTGTACAGTTGGATTAAAATGAAATGTTAAATTTGCAGTTGGATGGCTGACATTTTGTTTTTATAACCATGGAAATTACATTTCTAAATAATTTCATAACTTTTCTCACCTTCTCCTGGGCAGCTCGACCTCACTGTCCACTTCTCCCTCCTCTTCCTCTGAAGACAGCCCACGTCTCTGTGGGGTAAAGTATCAACCGGGACATAGAGATTACCAGTAATCTCACTCCATTGAGGATTTTTGAGCTGTTTCATGAGAGGAGGCATTTTAGGGATCATGTTGACTTATTTAAAACTTAAAATTGATGCAGAAATGAAAAAGTACAGCTTCTCTTCTTAAACCTCCCATAAGCGCACGTGCCATTAATTAGGATATAAAACTTGTTTGTTTTCTCTAAAGCCGGCTGCTTAAATCGCCTGGTTGTGATCCCACATGAGTGGATTCTGCAAGCGAAAAACATGAAGAAGTTGCCTTCTGCACCTTTATTACCAACTAATAACTAGTCATTGTGGTAAAACACCTGAAGCGTTTGTCAACACTTTATAGGGACATCTACAATCTACGTGCACATTTTACTCAAATGTAGGAATGACTTTTGTAATCTCTGTTGTTTTATTATTCTAAAGCATCTTCCTGGTTCCTGCTCTCTTTTAAGCTGGAGCTAGAAGTAACTCTGTGAAAGTGGTTTTAATGGGAGCAGCTAGAACCGATTTACCTGGCTGCGTGTGACGGCCGCCCTGTACAGCAGTGCCGCGGGCGTGAGGCGGCGCTGACTCCTGGGTGAGCGTGTGATCACCGTCCCCTCCTCCTTGTCCTCGCCGTCATGCGAGACCCGGGCGTTGCCCAGCACAGATGCTCTTCCTGCCGCTGCCCCTCTTCCACAAGGGGAGTCGGGGCTGCTGGAGAACGGGATGGATGCTGCGTCCTCGCTGGGCGTGTTGCTACGCGGGGGCGTCTCCACCAGGTCATCGCCCCCCACACCCACGTCCTGCCGCTCCCTCTGCCCCTCCGTCTCTCCGCTGTCCTCCAACCCAGCCGAGGCGCTCTGGCTGCCCGCTCTGTCCAGCCCGGGCCTCAGCTGCCCCTTCCTCCGGCCTTCTGCCTCCAGGGTGGTCGAGATGAGATCGGGGCTGGAGGACGACATCTTCTTGAGCAGCAGGTCATGCTGGAGGCCCCTGATCGTCGCTGTGGGGTCCAGACGGTGCTTGCTGCTGGGGACCGACGAGGTGGCGTTGATCATCGCTAGAGACGAGGACAGGGTGGCTTTCAGCTGAGCCAAGTCGCTGCTGCTGCCTTTGCCGGCCTTCCTGTAGCGCGGCTTTCCTCGGCGGGTGCGGCCAGGGGACGTGGAGCCTTTGTTGGGGATGGTGACCTGGGTCATGGACGAGTCCAGTTTGGGTAGGATGACTTCTGACTTTAATAAGTCTGGTCTGTAAACAGATCAAACATGATATGTTTCTAACCTTTTCACCTTTTCATGCTATAACTGCTTGAGACACTGGAAACATTCAACATGTTGAGTTTTTTCTTATCAATAACAATTTTCTGTGCCAGTCACCTTTGTGTAACCTGACTCTCGCCAGATGTATGTCGCTCCGCCTAGCTTCACTCACATACATCTGGGACATCTCCATAGGAATTGCCTTTACTGAAGGCTGGGCCTTATCAAAAATCCTTGCATATGATTGGATAAGCCACTTGTCTGTCATCTTTATCGACGTGCTATTTCAACCACTCACACCGAAGCCAACCCGTGGCGCTGTGAGAGCGACGCAGGAAAAAACAAAACAGAACAGCCGGCATCTTGGATATAGCAACAGTGGAATCAGCGCAATGTTGGTAAATGATCAATGTCGCTTGTGCCATGAAAATGTGCGGATAAAAGGCAACCTTGTGCACAGCAGACTTATTTAACGCTTGCTTCCTCGATGCGAGCCGCCATTGTTGTTGGAATCTCATGGTCGCTTCTCTACTACGTCACATCCATGAAACTCCTGCCCTGCGTCCTGATTGGCCAGACCATAAAATTGGTTGGAGAAATCACTCTCTATGGGAGATGTCCCAGATGTATGTGAGTGAAGCTAGGCGGAGCGACATACATCTGGCGAGAGTCAGGTTAACCTTTGTGTGCATTGACTCCTATTTTGGGTACATGACAATAGTAAAACTATACTTTTAATTCCCTTATTTTTCATTAACAAAAAAAAAAAAAATCCAACTATACAGTAGTTGCAAACAAAGATGTCAGAAAACGAACCTCGTCACCTCAAACGCTGCAACACCAACATGCTCGTTGGTTGATTTGGTATTAGCATGTAATGTGTCTGGTCAAGCATTCGCGTATCGTACGTATACAGCGGCGGTAACTTTTTCCTTCACTGATTTACCTCTTGCTGTGTGAAGGTAGCTTCTGTGGTACGTTGCGTTTCTTCAAGAGCTTCTCCATGGAGTTGGAGGAAGCCGACTGCCTGGAGCTGTGGTGCTTGAAGCAGCCGGGGTACTTCTTGTCCAGCGAATGCTCCCTCCTGCCATTCAAACATAAAAGACATCGGCAATTAAAACAGATACAGAGAGAAACAAAGGTCTGTGCTCTGTGATGAGAAATTACCCTTTAGTTAAAAAAAAAGGTAGTACAAAACAGCTACAGTAAACAGCAAAGCCTCTTCAGCGCTCAGCTTTACGGCAGATTTAATTTTAACTTGCATGAGGTAGAAGTTTTTTTGTTTATTAAAAAATAATCATATCAAATGGAAGAAACGAGCAGCGACATTTTCATACTTGAGCAGCTCCTTCTCTTTGATCTCCAGCTGCAGCATAATAGCGTTAAGCTCCATGTAGAGATTATTGGCTCGCTCCAGTTTCCGTTCGTAGTGCTCCCGGATGTCCAGCGCATGCCTACGTGTAGAAGAAAAGCTCAATAATGTCCAGACACATGCATTATCTACAACAATGACTGGGACAATGGCGGCTAAATTTAAATCTGAGCATGCAAAGTATGAATTATGAAGAGATTATTTAAAATAGTTGTTTCTAATTTCCATTGCCAAATGTTTTTTAATATAAAAAATACTCAAAGAACTATTAATAATATAAGAAACCCAGAGATGTTTGCTTTAACTGGTTTCTCTTGTAAATAAGGAACTTGTGTCTCAATGAGACTGATATAAATAAAGGTTTAATGATAATAATTTAATCTTCATCCACACAGAAAATTGCCTGAGATTTTAATTGCCTTTGTTAAAACAGGCCACATTAAGTAAAAAAAACAAAAGAAACATACACAGAGCAACATGCACCAAAAGTTACGCATATTTACAGTCCTAATAAGGAGAAAGTATATTAAAATCTAATGTTAAATGTATAAAGACATCAGAAATATTCAGAACAGAGTCATGTCCTGAAAGACATACAACACAACCCATTATATAAACCATTTCTACCACCAAGCAATATTATATTTAGCAAATTTAGTACTCATTAAGGATCAGTGTTTACTATTTCTTTATATATAAAGTGAACCCATGACTGGGCTTTAGTACTCAGCTTGTCTCCAAGTCCTTTAAAATCATTTATTTATTTAGCAGCTGAACACTAATCATTAAATCCTTGTATGTTAATAAATATCTATTGCTAACAGCACAGCAATATAAAGGATTTGAAAAAAGAACATTCATGTGAGCCGCTCCCTAGAACCGTCTTTCCTGATGAGTCGTTTGTTCATGGCTCTGGGAAGAACGTCTTTAAGTTTCTCCAAGCTCAGGCTGCTCAGAGTTCGCTCACTGCTTATAGCCTCTCTACAAACCCTCCATTACAATGTCTTGCAAAAGTATTCACTTCCCTTGAAGTTTTACATGTTTTGCTACGCCACAAATTTGAATGTATTTTGTTGGGAGTTAATATGATGGACCAAAGTTCCATCATATTAACAATTCCCAACAATAATTCCCATGATTAAGCATGCTGGTGGCAGCATCATGCTTTGGGGAGGCCTTTCTTCAGAAGGGACAGAGTCGGTAGGAGGTAAATACGGGGCAATCAGGGAAGAAAACTTGTTATACGCCGCAGAATAAGTCCGACTGAGGTGAGGTTTCACCTTTCATCAGGTCGATGACCTTAAACATTTTGCCAGAGCTACAAAGGACTGCTGGATCAGACCACATTTATTAGTGGTTATTATTGATAGAAAGGCTCAGATAAAGTCCAGACCGAAATCCAATCATTGAAAATGTCCGATGTGAACAATGGACACAGCTGGCAGAGACTATGACTGCAGTAAAAAAAATTTTTTACGAAGCGTTAACAAAGAGAGGCTGAATGAAAACGCACTCTAAAGTTGACAGCATCTTTTTCTAGGTTGTGGCGAAACTAACCTGAGTTCCTCTCTGCGTCGTTTGATGAGCTCCTCATCCAGCCTGTGAAGACACGTCCCCTCAGACTTGATCTTCTCAAAGTGATGCCTCACCTCGTCCCTCCACTCCGCCTGGAGAAACACACAGCTAAATAATGTCAAGAGCAAGCGCTAATGACCCGGAGCGACCGCACACCGTGAAGTGTCAAGCACAAAACTTGTCTTTGTGATGAGGAGTCGTTAGGTTTCCACAACAAACGGTCACACAGTCTGGAAAAGGAACTGGGAAAAAGATGATGCAAATATGCATTTACAATCACCAGAGACAATAATGCACTGGGTCAGAATATTCAGCAGGGAAAACGAGATCCAGGAACGTTTTTGCTGCTCTGAACACAAGCATGAAGTACGCGGCATATGCGTTAAAATGATGCAAAGCTAATGGGTGAAGAAATATCATTCTAACAGTGATTTGTGTGAAGACACAGCAGGAAACCAACCACAGACCCGCTTCATTACTAAACTCTTTCATACATTTTTAAACTCCTTCACCTTTTGAAATTTGGAGTATTTTGTCAGTCCTCTCATTTCCACCGAGACAATTAACCATGAGTCAAGTTCACATATCGAACATTAGCATGAAATGCTACCAACACCGTGAGACGACTTCTTTGCGCCTTGATTTAGTGGGAGAAACGCTTTCAATTTGCAGAGCATTTAGTTTTGTTTTTTTTGGTCACTAAAACCAAACCCATTAAGCTGTCAGATAATAATCAATAACCAAAGAGCAAAACCAAGCTTACACTGACCTGATGTGGATCCCAAAGAAAAAAAAATGTGGCATGGGAATTTTCTAGTGTGCAGCAGAGCATGACAGCTGTTATCTGATACCTGTCATATCAAAGGACTAAGTAAGTCAGATTTATGAGCGCGCGCAGGCACATGCATGTGTATTCCACTCGCACACAAGAGATGCTCTTCTTATTAACCTAATGGACTCAGTGCACACTAACCTACGTCTCCAGTCCCCTCTTTTTTCCACTCTCTTTGCTCTGCTCTCTACCATTAAAGCAATCAATACACTCTGGCAGCAAATACTTCTTTCTAATGTCACAAGAAAAATCCATTATGGGGCAGAGAGGAGAAAAAACTGGGCAGGGATTCAACCGCGGGATGGGGGCAGGGAAAAATAAAGGATGAAGGATAAGTAGAAGTTTACATTTTGCATGATGCCATTTAACCAGACTAGATGAGTTATAAAATGAATACCCACGACGACATATTTTTCATACAACTATACCTTCCCAAACCTCCTCTAGTCAATCTCTTATGTCTAACACATTTGCACTAAGCTCCCATCCCCCACCCGGACACAGGTAGACACACGGCGTCCTTCCCCATCACACTTGATATGAAAAAAAAGGTTCTTTCCTTGACCTGTGAACCGAGGCTTAAATAAAAGACCACAAATCAGCACAAACATGTGACACGGAAAGAAAAGGAGGGGGGAAGAAAGAGACCAACAATAATGCATGTGTGATTGAAAGGACAGGTATTATTAGTGGGCTCCCTGGAGACCTGGGGCCCGGGTGCAGCTGTGCACTTGCCACTGCATATAGTTACTGCAGCAGACTGGAGAAAACGCTGGCAGCTTGTCAGCAAAACAAGAATTAGTGATGCTGGCAGGGGAGACATACAGAGCTCATGTGCACTTCACTAAATGTTCATTTATTTCCCTATCTGACTTAATCAATAGATTTCCCATAGATAAATATATAAAATGTGCTTCATAAAAGTAGACTCAATCCTCCATTTCTGTCTATATGTATAAAATATAACCATAAATTATGCTGCAATAAAGTGTTTTCCCCCCTTACAGGTTTCCTCTATTTTTGCTTGTTTGTTACACATAAATGTTTCAGGTCATCGAACCAATTTTAATGCTAGACAATGATAACCTGAACAAAAAGAAAAATGTTGCTGTCAAACATTAGTTTTATTTATTTAGTGGGAAAAGAGCCATCCAAACCAACCTGGCTCTCTGTGAAAATAAACTGCTCCCTGTAGAATCATGAATTATTTGTCATTAACCATATTTTTGGTTTAATTTTATGAACAACACACAGGCTTGATTGCTATGCATTTCCTATATCACACAAAATATTATAAACAGAGCCTGTCTGACAACATGAAGTAGGCTAAAATATCTCAAAATGCATCACATCAGCTAAAGAAATTCAAGAACAGATGAGCCTCAAAGGGCCCGTGTCTAATTAGCTAAACAAAAAAGTATCACCAAGACTTGGGGGATACTATTCTGTGGATCGACGGGACAAAGTGAAACCCATCATAATGACAGTCAAATTAACCGCTGATAGTGTAATGGTCTGGGACTGCTTTGCTGCTTTAGGGAACCATAAATTCTGCTCTCGAACAGAAAAAAAACTCAAGCACATTTCGGTTTTGCAGCAGGACAACGATCCAAAGCACACATGGAAGTCCACCTTTAAATGGCTCTACAAAAATAAATAAATAAATAAATAAAGGTTTGGAGTGGTCTAGTCAAAGTCCAGACTTAGAGTTTGAATTGGGATTCTGTGTCAGGAACATAAACGTGTTATATTCAAAAACTCTACGTTGTAGCTGAATTAAAACAATCCTGCAGAGAGTGGGTGAAATTGGTTGGTTTAGATAGCCTTTTTCCCTTAATGAATTAAACCATGGTTTGAACCTTGCGTTTTGTCTTTGTCTGTTAATAAAAAATATTTTTTAGTATCTTAAACATTTAAATGTGACAAAGCAAAAACTGAATAAATCTCCAACGGACCCAATTCCTTTTCACAGGACTGCATATGAAAAACATGAAATAAAATTAAAGGAGCTCCCTTTTTTTTTTTACAGTCATATTGGGTGATAGACCAAATATATGACAGTTCTGTTTTTTCCCCCATAAAAATAGCTCACCTGAGATTGAAAGTAAGTTTCTTGTGGGGTAGACAGTATGTCTGCAGAGGCAATATCAAGATGCAGGAGGATCTGTCGAAATGATGGCCTGTTTCTTGGCTTGCAGTTCCTGTAAAACGGGTACATTCATATTTTACTGGCCGCCTGTGTAAATTATGTCTTTGATTTTTTTTTTTATCATTTCATCTTCCTCACCAGCATTGCCTCAGGAGCAGCTTGAAGCTGTCCGGACAGCTATCCGGCACAGGCAGCTGCAGACTGTTGTTTCCCACTCCCCAGATGATAGCCGAGGAGTCCACGTCCTTGTAGGGCACCTCCCCCGTCAGCATCTCCCACAGCACAACGCCAAATGACCTTCAGGAAAATGGGACACAGTTTCTTTCAGACATGTTGATACTGATGTAGGCTGAACAGACGAAAGGCAGCCAAGAAAAACGAGACAATTTTAAATTCCCAACTCAATAAAATCTTAACTCTCGACATTTTCTGTCAATTTTGTGTTATGAAAATAGCACTGCTTAGTCTAAAACAGAACAATACAAACATTGTTTTCTACTTCTTCACAGATTACAAAGATACATTAAATAATTTACAGGAATTTGTTGACACAAATAGGGAAAACATTTCTTAATTCTTGGATTTGTGTTTTAATGTGAGGACTCAACAACAAGCCCAGGGGAATGGTAACTACAGCAACTGCTCTAAGTGACTCCTCCTGGCTTTCGTGTGCGGTAACCAAGGTGCCAGTTGCATCACATGTAATAATGCATGTGTATTTTTAGCATCCCTTTAGCCCCACACTTATTTTTCAAGGTGTTAACACCCATGAAGAGAAGACCTGACACCAAGAAGAGACGTGTTTTTTTTTTCTCCGCATGTGGGTCAAAACTCAACATTTGTTCTGACAACTTTTATTACAAAATATAAACGTATAAATTCTCCTCACTTCACCATTATCGTAAAGAAAAATTATTATATTATATTATATTATATTATTATTGTGTTACTTACACTGAGTTAGTTTAAAAAAAAATACACCATCAGGTTTCTTTTTTTAAAACTCAAAAGGAGTAAAAATACTGAGCTATAATACCTAATTTTTTAATAGCCTTCGGCAACATCTTCAAGACGCACCAGCTGTGGTTGCTGCATGAACCATTTTGTCTGAAACAGGCCCTGTCCATGATTGATGATTTGGAATAAATTTACAACTGTTCTAATAAAGCATTTTATTCATGTTTTACTCTTAATGAGCCAATGTTCAATTTACCAAATAACTAAAAATGAGACTGAATCCTGTGTACAATACATTTATAAATGTATTTATAAATGTAGAGTATTAAAGTTGTTTCTTTGGAGCTGGGGCAAGGCAAAGGGAAAAGGCTTTTCAGGCTTTAAATGCTGAGATTTTTCAGGGCCACACATGGAAACAAAGGGTTGGGAGATGACTTACAATTCAACCCCTGGATGTGAATATTCTGATAAACAAATGTTTTATTGCAAAATAACAACAGCAATAGAAAGCTTTGGGTGTCCTAAGATATACTAGATGCATAACTTTTGTGACAAATAGCAAAAATGAAATCTTTACATCACAAAACACATTATAATATGTATTTTGATGTGATGCATGCCAAATTAGTTTGTTTAACATCGATTTATAAGCTTTCTAATCTCCTCTACAAGCCTCACCCCCCATAACAGCAAAACAAAAACATCTGCTATTTATATAATTATCCCAGTATGCATTTTTTTTTCTACCGAAATTTTTTAATTGTAATTTTTCATTGCATAATAAGGATGTGCCCCAGCTGCTACTCTGTTAAACAACAAAAATAAAATATGTACAACATCTGACAATGCTTAACCCCACCGTGCTTCTCCCTTACTCCTTTTGTGCTGTGGACTCCTTTCAAGTGATTTACATAGATTTAAGCAAAAATGTACACTACACAGTCGGCTTTGCTTTCTTTTTTGCATCAAAAGCTTTTTAATCCTATTTTCACTTCGCAGCTAATGCACTGCTGGCTGAGGGCCAACCCATCCGAAGGCTTGGAAGGTTATTCCAGTCTCTCCTAAGCACTGCAGCATCTGGCAGATCAATTATTAAATTAGCTGGCGTTCCTTTCAGGATGGAGAGGAAGACTGATGGAGGGATTGTAGTAAAGGAGAAATAGGGAGGTAGAAAATGTAGTGAGGTGTATTTGTGTGTGTGTGTGTGTGTGGGGGGGGATTAAAGCTTAACATAGGGCATCCCATCAGATATGGCAGAGACCCTATAGAGTTTCATGTAATGAGATATTATACATCATACTGAATAGATTTTCGCGAAATAGGATCCTTTGCGCTGCACTGTGGTCGACTGCAGCTAATGAGATTCTATGCTGATTTGGTGGCTGAAAAGACAAATCATCGGGGGAAATTCTTTAAGGGATCACAAAGGGGAAAAGCGGAGTTCAAGAGGGTCATGACACCTACCAAATATCCACCTTCTCTGAAACGGGTTCATTGCGGATGACCTCAGGAGCCATCCAGGCCACGGTCCCAGCAAAAGACATCTTCGTGCTCTTGTCATTAAGCTCCTTGGACGTTCCGAAATCGGAGATCTTCACTGCATCGTCGTAGGTTATAAGCATGCTGGAACGCAATATTTATGTTTAATTAAAACCAACTAAAACAAACATGTATTAGGTTAGATATTCTGCAGTTAGTGGGGCTGTAACAATTTTGAGTTTGTTTCCCAGTTATAAATGTATCTTTTTATAGTTTTCAAAAAAACCCGGGGGAACAATCCTTACTACACACTGACAACTAAATCTGCAGATTTTATAGTAAACTTTAAAAAAGCCATTTTTAGACACGTAGCCTATTCCCTGGATAAATCATTTTGGACCTACCTTCCAGGTTTTCTCTCACATTGAGATTACACTGCTGTAGTCAATCTGTAGATTATTTGCAAACTCACTTGGGTGACTTGAGATCTCTGTGAATGATCTTGTGGAGATGAAGGTAGTTCATGCCCCCGGCGATGCCCATGGCCCAGTCCATGAGCAGGGAGGGCGTGATCTTCCTGCCCGCTCTCAGGACTTCGTACAGCTGTCCCTGAGCACAGTACTCCATGATAATGCAGTAACAAGGAGCCTGAGTACAGATCCCTCTGAGAAAATAGAGAGAATGTGTTAAAGACTACAATATCTTCGATAATACTCAACTAGTTTCGCTCCAAAGAACTAAAGTGAGTAAAAAAATTAAAAGGAAATATTTATATAAAAATAAATATATATTATGTTGAATAACACTGGATACACCATTCTTATGTGGAGTCCCCTAGGGTTCTATTATTTTTTATGTTCTTCATTTAGGTCAGATAATTTCCTATCATCTTTTTTGCTGATGATATTCGTCTGTACTGCTCATTCAAGCCATCAATTGTCCTCTTTAATTAACTGCTTGACAAGCATTAACAAGTGATTGAACATCAATTATCCACAACTAAACTCCAGCAAATTTACATGAGACAAAGCATGCATTAATTATTGCTTGCTTTTAAATGGCTACGGGTGTTTTAAGAGTCACACAGAAGTCCTGTCTCCATAATTTACCTCTAACATTTGATAACAGGTTATCCCTATAACACCCCTTAAGACAACCAATAACTTTTTTTCATCTGACAAAAATTGGATCAGTTAAAGTAGGAGGTTTATTGCCATAGTGCCAAGCAGGCCATTTGATTGGTTGAAATGCCCAGAATCTCAAATGAAGGCCAATCACCTTGTTTTTAGCAGTGGCCCTCTGACCGTGATGAGTGATGCTAACAGGTAAGGTCTTACATGAAGCACTATAGCACAGACCTTTACATTTTTTTAATAAATAGCAAAATAAGGACTTACAGACTTTAGCATATGATGTATTCAAAATGTAATTGATGATTTCTAAAATTAATTACTGAATCATGTATTTACGATGTAACAAATATTTGTTTAATATGTGTCTCAACTTGGTTAACTATGTTTTTTTAACTGTGAATTGATGCAATTTTTGCCCTTCAAACATGTAAAAACTGTCCAGAGAATAACCACGAATATCCCTTTGACACAAGTGGGAATATAATTTATAATCCGTTATTAATTTCAGTCAGAATCTGTTTTCTCGGCCAATAAAAGGCCAGACAATCATGTCTACCTACTTGAAAGTGATTATGTTGGGGTGCTTGAGCTTCCGCAGGTGCTTGATATCAGTCTCCTTGATGTTTCGCACTTTTTTCACGGCCACTTCCTGCCCGTGGAGTTTGCCCAGAAACACAGCGCCCTGGGCTCCGCTGCCCACCCACTGCAGGTCCGAAATCTCCTCAAATGGGATTTCCCAATCCTCTGAAGAGACATAAAGAGAAGACAAAAGCTCTAAGTGAGGTTACCCAGTGAGGTAAGTCATAATTACAGTGGGATCATTGTACTGACCTCCATTGGGTCCAGATCAGTTTTACTCGAATGATGAAACACTGAGGCAACTTCATGTCTGAGAATCCTCATTCTATTCTTAGTGAGTCTTGCTTCACTTTAACAAGGCCAAGAAGAAGATAGATTGCTATAATTTTTAGCAGTTTGATAGTTCCCAATTCTTTTTGCAAAGCAACATTACTTAAAAATTTAGAAATTTAGGACAACGCATTATACAATAAGTGTTTGCTGTGTATAATTTGAAAAAGTATTTCAAAAGAATCCACATTGCTATATCACTGCTATATCAGTAGGAGGAAAAAGTGTGAAATGCAGCAGCTTTTGTTTTTTCGGTACATATATTTATAACATGACATGAAATTTGCTCCAGATATTGTCACTAACCCAAGCAACCCACACATACAAAAATCAGGTCCAAAAATGAAGTTATGTATTGTACAATTTAATGACACAGTGAGTCCTGAATAATGGCCTATGGAAAATATATCACACAATGCAAAGCAAATTTATTTGTTTTGCAACATCCCTTCCCAGGGAAATTCCTTATGCTTTGGATGTAAGCAAAGAAACACAGATACAAAACACTAGTTCCATGAAAAACATGGAATACAAACTGAAAACTTAAAGTGTCATGTAAAAAGGAAGAAATTTTAATACGAGAAAATATAAGCAAATGAAGAGCTGAGACATGATGAAATTGATAATGAAACCTATAATCTATAATTGGAAGCTGTAAGGAACAGTGATGTTTTCAGTATTGATTTAAAGAAGCCATCAGTTCTGGATATTTAAGATTTCTAGGGAGTTGGTCCCAGAGCTGAGGAGCGTAGAAACCTAAAGGCTCCGCCCTCTTTATTTAGCTCTGGCCCAGGAAAAAAACTGAGTGAACAGGTCTCAAACAACCTGAGGGGACAACATGATTCTTACCTGATTCGGAAATCTGAATTGTCTGTAGACCATAAACATGATTTTAAATTCTATAATTTTACAAACAGAGAGCCAATGCAGGTACTTAGGGTCTAGTGTAAAGTGAACCATTATCCTAGTTTTTGTCAGGATTCTGGCGGCAACATGAATAAACTGTAGCTGCCTGATTGATCAAGCACCACTATGTCCTGTTTTCATATGAAACTATATTTTGAAGTGTTTTCAAGGT
Source organism: Fundulus diaphanus (assembly GCA_037039145.1). NCBI lineage: Eukaryota > Metazoa > Chordata > Actinopteri > Cyprinodontiformes > Fundulidae > Fundulus > Fundulus diaphanus. The sequence goes on from CM073126.1 coordinate 17,990,603, forward strand.
GGTATTTATACCCAGGTTTTTTGTATGCCCTGTGTTCTTTAGCCTCATAGAGTCTAAAAAACATGTGTGTGGTTTTTCTTACCACACATTTCTATGGCCAAAAAAAAAAAGACTTCTAACAGTAAGTGAGTTAAACACAAGTTTAAGTTTTATTTATCGTGAAAATCAGACTTTTATTTTGAAACAATTACTTCCTGTGAGCTTGAATAGTATGAAAAACACATAGATGAAGAGGGATCACAGAAGAACGGAACAATACAGTTGTTTTGGACCACGCCTGCTGTGTTTACTGCAAATAATATGAAGAAATTGTAGAACGAGAATTGTTTATTTTCATTTTTGCAGTTTTGCTTGTTGACTGTTTTTCTGGCATTTTCCTAGATAAGGATTTTTTGTTAAATTCAAGGTTTTGCACGTGTCCTTTACTTTTCCAAGAATGCTTCAAGAATGACAGCTACAGGATCTGCTGCCATAACATAAATGTTGAATAAACGTGGGCTGAGACAGATGTCTTGAGGAACCCCACACGTGATCTATGTTCGGATCTACAATCACTAAATGATAAGACAGTAGTTCTGACCTAACAAACCTATTTCATTTTGTGCAAATGATCCTTCATACAACTCACTGAAGGCACAAACTACTTATAAACTTCGGAATGTTTCAGTGAGCGTAAGAATCTTAAGTGGAAAACACAATATTTGACCATAAACCAATCATGAACAAATCCTTCCTACAAGATTTCTGACAGAGGAGTCAAAAACATAATCAGAAAAGTTATCCAAGAACCATGGACCCCCAGTGGAGAGCCATAAAAAGACCTGGAAGTGGCAGATAAAGTCTTTTAACGAAAATAATAAGTAATTTACTCTGCCATAAAAGCCTTGATCAACACTCAATATGCAATGCCCTCTGCTAAAGAAAAAGCATTCTGAGACCATTTGAATGTAGCTGCAAAATAGCTGGGCAAGGCAATGCAATTTGAGGACAATGTAGTCTGGCGACAACTAAAATCAAACTCTGAACATGACACTACACATCATAAAAAATACACCAACAGGCATCTTTGGAGATGGGAACATCATGGTGCAAGGACCTGGCAGGCTTGATACAAACAAAGAAAGGATAATGGAGACATTTACTGAGACATTCTGTTAATACAACGAGGGAGTATTTTACAGAAAGACTCTGGACACAAGCTGAAAAAGAAGGCAAAGTTTGACTGAAAAACACCTTGATGGAAGTCGTCCTGCAGTGAAGCATAAAAGAAATCGGAAGGAAGCCATAACAACGCCTGACCTCAGCCGATACCTTGATGAACCTCCTAACCTGCGACTGGGGTGTGCAAGCAGGCCGACAGACAGGGAAGCTCTAATCTCCTGTGGGTAATTCTCCCTCAGCCTCCTAAATCCTGCTTAGTGCCATTGTGGGGCCGACGCGGAACAGGGGTCCAACAACTCAGAAGGGGTTTGGAGGAAGGAGAGGATTTGAGAGGCTAATGGCTGGTTGTGGGGTGAGTGGAGAGGTGGAGAGGTACAACTGGTGTTGGTAAGTGAGGAGACAGTGAGCAGGAAGATGGGTTGGGGGGAGGTGGGGGGAGGGGGGGATTCCCCTACTGCAGGGGTCTGTGGCAGAAGATAGACTGCTACTATAGCCCATTCGCTCTGCTGCTGTTCTTAACCCGGGGAGAACAACAGCAGAGTGAGCTGTACTGAGACACATTTATCATATTAATGAGGATGATATAAATGATTAATGTCCAGCAGTGATCGATTGAGTGCTCCGCCTCTAATGAGCTTCTCAAATTTTTTTATAGTAAAGAGATCAGTCCGGATTTGACATGTGAGGGTCTCCTCGGCTCTATGTTGCTCCGATCAGTAACAGGATAAAAAATTTTTCTCCTCTGATTTCCACTGCAAAACAAAATCAATTCCAAACAAAGGCTGAAAATAAGGAATTGTTACAAGTTGGAAAGCGGTTCAGTTGTGCAAGCGGCGCTGTTTAATAGAGGAGGCGAGCACTGGGGTGCAGATGGGCTGGGAGTGATAACAGAACAGGATGAAAAGGAGAGACAATAAGAGACAGGAGGAGGGGAGATGAGGGGAAACACTGAAGTCAATGGGCGATAAAACATCAGAAGGCAGTGCAGCCGGCGAAAAGTGTAAAGCTGCCAGCCTCGTCTCTGATGTGAGGTGCAATATTATTCTATCGCATTCAGCATCTTATCTGACTTAAAATGCTAATACCAGTGTTTCTAATTGCAGATAAGTTTCTGTGTGCATGCATCTGTCCTCGTGCCTGCGTGTCAGGTTTGCGTTAATAGAGATGAGAGGCGCGGGGTCAGAGCATGGCCATGCATAATTCATGAAGCAGATTTGGCAGAGGAGTCTCAGGGGAGCCTTGTGCTTTTGTAGTGGCTGCAGACATAAACAACACAGCGTCACAGGGAGCGGGTTTCACTGAGGGGGTGGGTGGTGCTAGTGGGAGGTGGGCACGAGCAGGCAAATGGATGGGCTGGGATGGGTTGGTGGGGGGGATCTGGGGTGTCAGGGGAAAATAAGCACGCTGCAGCTTTGATAGAGTCTCCTGCTCTGGATGCAGCTCAGTCCTGTCAGGGAAAGTGTTTATTTACAACATCGCTTTGTGGGAGTCATTTTTATACCCACTGCTTAATGTAATTAAACTGGGAGATAAGATCATTTAATTAGCATATCAAAGCTTAACTAGAGAATTTAATTGGGGAAAGTGGTTGCTTTCGTGATCGAAATTAAAGCCACCATTAAGCCGGAAGTTTATGGAGGCGCGCTCCTTTCGTACAGAAACAGACTTACCGTCCAGGTCATGTTTGTGCTCCGTAGAGTAAGCTTTGCCAATCATAGTCCAGACAGGCCGCAGACACCCAAACAGCCCCTCCAGAAACCCTCCGCCCCCTCCCGTGGACTGGCACTGCAACCTGGCGTCCACCTGGCTCCTGACCACAGAGCCGTCCAGATCTTGCCCCTCTCCCTCATTCCTCCCACAGCTGCCCTCGTGCTCGTGGAGTTTCAGCACACTGTTGGCAAAGTGCTCCTGATGTTCCTCGCCAGGTGTCTGGTTGTGCCCAGGAGTCTTCCCCTCTCCTCCTCCTCCTCCTCCTCCTCCTCCGCCGGGCTCCACGGCCCCCCCTGTGTCTATGGAGAGGACGTTCCGAAGGACACATTGGGTCGGGGTCAGGTCCATTTCCGGGGTGCAGGGGGTCTCGGCATCGAGCCGGCGAAAGGACGGCGGGTCAGAGATGGGTGTGTTGAAGCCAGACAGGGAGGGGGAGGAGGCACGGGGTTCATGAACGAGCGCCATCAAAAAGACCAGAGCAATGGAAGCTGCAAAGAGACAAAAAGACGGGTGTAAACATGAAAAAATGAGCTTGAACGATCTGTCATTCTAGTGGTCTCAGTGTGCTTGCTAAGCTATCACGAACTGCAGAGAAAGCATTTCAATGTTTCTATGCTTGCCAAGTTCAGAGACTTCCTACATGACAAACTGTGTGAAAAACTCACAGATTAAACACGATGACACAAAATATCGCACACTTTAGATGATTCATTATGTTTGACATTTCTCACACCAGATTGGTAAGAGTCTGCTCAGCTCAGGTGGAAGAGAGAATTATCTCCCCTCTTCTACGTGGTCAGGACAGGGAGACTCAGAAGCTCACACATGGAGAAATTGCTGGACGAAGATGTGTTAAAAGCTTTCAAATTAATTCAGTTTGTACCAAAGTAGCATCATTTCACAGTGAAATTTTGAGAAAAATGAAACCTGTAATTTGTCTACATTTTTTTATTGCTTTAAGATATATTAGCTTTTTGTAAAGTCACAATTATTTGGTACTCCTCAAACAATCAGTTTAAAATGCTAAAAGTTTTTAACTTTACTTTTAAAGTTAAACAGTGTTTCCATCTATACCTGCTTATCCGTGCAGGATTGTGGGGGCAACAGTTGAGGGGACACCCTGGACAGGTGGGCAGTCCATCACAGAGCAACACAACCATGCACACAAACACTTACACATAATTTGGAGAGACCAATTAACCCGACAGTCATGCTTTTGGACCGTGGGAGGAGAGAAACCAATGCATGCACAGGGAGAACATGAAAACTACATGCACAAAGACCCCAGGCCAGGGTTCAAACCTTCTTGCTGCAAAGTGACAAGAAGGCCATGGAAGTACAGCAAAAATATTTAAAAGATAATAATAAGCAACAAGGAATACTGCAGTTACATTTAGTTCACACAAATTGAAACAAACTACCCGTCTTTGGGATTCTTGGGATTTTAAACATATGCAGGCTACTCATATCAAAGACTAGATGCTGGTGTAGATCCTAAGTCATCACCCCCCTCCCACCCCCAAGTGTTTCTAGGAACAGCCAATTATTAGTCCAGTACTTTATGTTTTCCTTGGGTGTTATATATGCTGTGACACCGCCACTGGCCTCTAGGCTGGACAAGGACCTATTATTATTTATGTATGTTTCTGTGTGCCTCGATTTATCTACTCTTTATGATTCTGTGAACTGAGAGTTGTTGTTGTCCCATTTAGGATTATTTTATTTTATTCTATTCTATTTTATTCTATTCTATTTCGAAACCATGCACAGTGAGGAGCAGTGAGGATGTAAATAAATCTTCACAGCTCAGTAATAGAAAACTCTAGAGATATCTTGGGGAGGCTTTAACTGGAAGTGTGCGATCTGGTCAGATGAGACTAAGACTGAACTTTTTGTAGTAAATATTTCCTGTGGGTCTGTGGTAAAACAAAAGGTCAATATGTGGAAAAGCACATCATGCCCAAGGTTAAGTATCTTGGAGGGCCTGCGATGGTTTGAGCTTGTTTCTCTCTTCCAAAGGCCCGATGAATTTAGCTAGAGTAAATGACATCAGGAACTCAAATGAAACAACCTCGAGGTCTCTCTTAATAAACTGAAAATTGATCTTTATTGGTTCTCTCAGCTGGATAATGAGGATTTCCCAGAAAACGAATCTACGATCTTTCCTGGATATCTCAGTTCCATAAGAGAAGAGACCATAAGACATGACTCAGGTCTCAGGAGATGTAGAAAGTTTGTGCAAAGATGAATAGACAAAGATCCTTCTGTTCCTATCCTGCTACCTGGTGAAATGTTATAGGAAAAGGCTTCATGCTGCTGTGATTTGAGTGATATTCTCAAAATAATTAATCAAAAGCTAGATTTTTCTAACCATGTCAGATGTTGTTACTGCACTAAAAAAAATGTACATTAACATTTTTACCAGATGTGACAACAGATTTGTCTATTTGTTAATCACCGTTTACCCAATAAAAGATTTACGAACAGGCTCAGGCAATGAAGGACAAAAGAGCATCCTGTCTGCGCCTCAATCTGAGGGCGCCACTGTTAAACGTGATTAAGAGCACAATAAATAAATACATAAATATATCCCTTTTTTACTGAACTGACAACTACTGGTGCCACAATATGACGGTAAAAACAGCAAGGAGTAGGAGTGCAACAAAAGTAGGGCTCTGTGGGCCACAGTTGGTTGTTTACATGAAGCAACATCACTTGTGTATGGAAAAAACACACAAGTTATTGAATCTTGCCTGCTTCTTCAAAGCTCTGCGTGTCTCCAAGGACAACAGCGTCTGAACGCTTAACAAGGGAAGGAAACACATTATTCCATGTCAGAAGCTTTTTTTTAAGCGTCTCCAGGCTGTAGGGCTTTCATTGACGAAGAGGACAAAGAAGGAACAGATTCTACATGTTTGGATAAATGATGACACCAACTAAAATCCATAACAGTTTACAGTGCATTAAAAGAAATAATCGATATTGTTTTAAGGGACACCAAAATTGGAGATGATCAGTTTCTATATCGGAAGAACATTTTAAAGAGCACCTTAGTTATTTTTGAACCAGAGTCTGATTTCCCTCTTTTCAGTAGATGATTGAGTCTATTATGTTTGATAATACGACAATGTGCATCTGATGCATGAGCTGTCAGCAGGCTGTCTGCACCCCACAGATGCAATTATTATTGTTAACTCTGATATTAGCCATACAGATGGCACAGAGCAAATAAGAAACTGACTGCAGGAATCATTAACCCCGAGAAACTGAAGAAGAAGAAAAAAAAAAGATCTTCGTCATTATAATTTTCCGCGCCTGCAGAAACCCCCACAAGTCAGACACATCTGGTGAAGCACATCATTCACATCCGACTGATCCTGCTTCCTAACAGTCCTGCCTTACTGGAGTGATGGAGGCATCAGCTGCTGGGGCTGCAGGAGGAGGAGGAGGCTGCGCGCTGTTACAGGCCACTGCTTCCAGGATGTTTCCGAAGCGCATCGCCGCCTCTCCTCCCACCCCCGCTGACAGCATTAAATAAAAACACAATCTGACTGTGGCATGACAATAATAAAGGAAGACGCCTGTTTCTGTTCTCCTCTCCTCTCCTCTTCTATGATTGCAAAACGTAAGGTTCCTACCTCAGCGCGGACTGAAGGACTCCATCGCTATTGATCGCATGTCTATTCCTCGATAGTTTGGGGTCGTATTTCAAATGATAGCCACCTCAGAGGGGGTCGGTTCTTCTTTTCTGCGCCTTCCTCCCTCGTCCTCTGCATCCAGCGCGCCTCCTCGGCAGCTGTTAAATCCAACGAACGGCTAACAGAACCAAAAACTAAACGCTTTTCCTGCTCCCTGCTCCTCCTCCTCCAGCTTCTTTTCCACCACCTTCTGAGGACACAGTCTGCGCAAACTCGGGACTTTATACCAGGGTCTCATGTAGTAAACAGGACTGATGGGGGAGAGGAGAGAAAGACGAGAGGGAGGGGTTCGGGGCTCCTCCAATCGGAGAAGAGTTGCGCCGTGACGCGCTGAGCCCCGGTGAGACACGGGACCAGCGCAGGTGTATACAGGCAACAGAGGGGTTTGTGTGTGAGTGAGACCTCACTGTAAAACAGGGAGGAGGAGGTCAGCTGGTATGTGAGGTGATCAAAATGATGTCATTCCCAAGGCATGCAGCATTTGACTGGACAGCACCATGTAAATCCCTTCAAACCCTATTAACGCGCTGGGTATGGAGGGCGCTTTAATTGCCGCATAATCTGCCAGCTCCGTCTGGCACAGCCTGGAGATGAAGGGCAGGTTTTCCATTATTATCGTCTCCAATCTCTACGGCTGACCCTGTTTTTAAGGAGCTGGATGCCGTCTGAGAGGAACCTTCCACGTGAAGAGTTCAGTATCTTTTGAGCAAATTTAATTGATCTAAACAATGATTGCAAACAACTGGTCTTCCAACACAAATCACGTTTTGTTTTATAGCAGCCTTTGATATGAGAGATATGGCTCACAGCCCTGGGTGGCATGACGTGGGGGGTTAAAATAGTAATAAAAAAGTAACCATTCAGTTACCTGTCTTTATTCAGAACAGAACCACTGACATGCAGTGTTATCAATAAACACATACACACACACACACACACACACACACACACACACACACACACACACACACACACACACACACACACACACACACACACACACACACACACAGAAGAAAAAGTACTGCCATCTTGTCTCGTAGAGTACAGGTTTGTTTCGAGTTGCCAGGATGAAGTTGCACCAGGTTCTAATTAAGGTTGAAACATTACTGAATATCTAATAGTTTTGAGCTCTTTTAATGTTTTTAATAGAAGGGTTGTTTTGGGAGCACAGACAGTTTTGCTTCTCGACATTGAGGCTCTATTCGAATACGTCTTTTGGGTAAGGACTCTTTGGCCAAAGCGGAAGTGCGTCAGCGGTCGCCATGATAAGTCCTGCCCGAATAGTGGAATCAGTAAGGAAGGAGGTAGGAAAAGAAGCCTGTATGTTTCTTCTCACAGCTACTTTAGCATAGGAATCTTGTGATGTCCCTTACCTGCGCTAAGAAGCTATAAGGAATCCCACAATCCTTTGCGTGACATGATGTACAGTATAAACACAGCCAATCTCACGGAAATTAACGCAAATGTCCGTAGAGAAGAGAAGCGCGCACTTTGTAGTTCCTTTTCGAAAGACTGTAGGGCCGGATTTGGCTAGAATCGTCCATGTGTGTTTCAGTCGGGTGATGATGTATGAGTTAATGGTTGTGTGAAACCGGCACAGCAGTCCGAAGCTCCTTTCCTACCCATGATAGAGCTCTTACTGTTGACCCCATGAAAGGTCATGGAACAAGAGCTAGGAGCTACATTTAGACGTATTTGGATCTAACCAAGGTCTAGCCATTCAAAACGCAAAAACGTCATGCTGACTACTTGGGCACACTTCACACTCAGGTCAGCTTGCCACATTCAGCATAACTTGATCCTGACAAGCGTTTACATGGTTGGATTATAAACCAATATCTCATTCGGAATACAACTTCATTATTCCGATTGCCGTGTTGCATGACACATTTTTATTCCAATCGTCCCTTTATTCCGATTACTCAGGTCAACGTAAACGTAGATACTTTGACTACGCACCCTGATGCACAACAGAGTGTCATGTGCTGTATATTCTGACACCTCTCTGTCGGAGCAGACATTATTTTCTTCAGCAAGTGGCTCTATTGCAGCTCATCTGTTGGATCAGACCAAAAATGCTATTCCTTGTCTTTCAATGAGCCTTGGCCCCGTAGACAGTCCAACATGATACATGCTCACCCCAGAGAGACTCTGGCCCAAATTTCTAGCCGTCACAATTTAGCCTGTTTGAAACTTGCTTAAATCAGTTGCCCATTTGTTGTGGTTCTAAAACACATCCTTCACACATGTTGTAGGTGACTTATATAACTAAATCCTGGATAACACACATAAAGTAAAACCAGCAAACAATTTGCTATAAGAAAGAATACACTTTGTTGTAAACTTATTATAATATAAATAGTATGTGTTTATATTACACATAAATCATAAGGACAAACATTGTAATAATCCTAATGATACATTTAGTTTTAATACCTTTGTTTTTAGACAAAACCTGTACAGCTTTAAAGAGCATTTCAGATTTGAATTATTTTCACAACCCTTTGAGACAAAACTGTGGTTTGTGTGCGGTATAAAAAGTGAAAGAACAAACAGATCAATAAATCAGAGTAAAAAGTGAGAAACTTCATGAACGATTACGGGATTCCATGTTTAAATTCTGTATAACTGCAGGGCCTAAACAGTTACAGCTCCATGACCTTTTTTTGAGAGCTAAATCCAAATCCAGCCCTTATCTCCCAGATTAAGCCCATGTTGGGCTTAAACCCATAATAATGACCTCATCGTGCTGCTTGTAGACGGTGGGGGAAACCTCGACTAACGCACATGCAACAGATCTCCACAAAAACAAGCAGTGAAAGCCTCTCTGTTCTCTCCACCTGTGCTGATGATTACGAAAACACAACTCCAGATTTTAGTCATTCTTTCCGTTTCTACATTAAGGCTTAAACATCACTATGTTTTAGAGTCGGAAAACCAAGAAATCCTGAAAGCATGAAACATAATTACACTATATTTGGTCTACCTGTTGTTATGCAAAGCTGAAACGTCATTTATTTTAGTTGTATTTAACTTTTTCAACTGTAAAGGGGCCTTTAGAGACACACATCTCTGCAACATTCATTTATAGAGAATGAGGTGCTGCCTGGAATAGCAGAACATAACCTATTGTTATAAACAGAAAGCTGATAGTTTTAAAAAAAATCTAAAGCTGTCTTTTGGGGAATATGCTAAGCATGTGTAGGCTTATTGGCACAGAAGAGAGCCAGAAAGCGATATTACTTTCCCCAAAGATTCCCAGTGCAGAAAAAGCGTGAAATTCAAGAAGCTGCTGTCCCCATTTTAACCGCTTATTGCTTTTGCATGATAAAAATGGGACACTTGGCAACAGTAACTCAAGGCTAAAGGATAAGCAAATAACACAGTCATTTATGTCATGGCAACAACAAATGCCTACAGCAGAGTCAGCAGCCAGACGGTATGGCCCATTCCACTGTAGTGGGCCCGAATTGTTGTTTGTGACCATGAAGTTTCTTGGGTAATGAAGTACATTGTTTTGCTGTGGGTTTTACTTTGCACGTGTCCTCTGTCATTCCAAAATTTCTCATTAAATAAATTAATAACTGTTCTCATCAAGCATTCCCTATACATTTTTAACCCATAGCTGCAGCTTATCAGTCTCAGAGCCATAAGAAAGACATTGTATAAAAGTATGTTAAATTATTTTTCTGCCGCCTCTTGTTTGGGATTGGCTGAAGTTACTTTTTACATCAAAGCCCCATGTTTGTCGAGGACACCTGAATTCCAGTTGGACTTTTAGACTCTGAGTGTGTTGAAAGTGTCATTGAATTAAGATCTTGACAGTCACATGGCTGTAGTGTGGCCAACCTTTGTAATGTGTTGGAAAGATGCCTACATCTTTGTATTTTTTTTATACCAGTGATATAACTTATCTCACAGTATTCAGAAATTATAGTTAACCTGTATTTTTTCACCCTACTAATTTTGTATGTATTCATATCTATGTAAACACTGTTTTAGTACTTCATCTGACACTACACCTCTGGTTTACAATTTTAAAAAAAATGTTTAAATTCACTTGTTCTATATCCTATAGTGAAGATTAAGTGATTGTATTATGTGAGTTTAACAAACTAATATAAGGGTATACCTAACAAAAAGTTTCATCTTTTACTTAGCATTGTTGACTATAATGATATATGTGGTGTTATGGGTGTGTGTCAGATTTTCTTTTTTGATACATAGAATTTACTGAATTGGGGAAAATATTTTTGTTTCTAAGGGTATCATGAAGCCTTACGCAAAAGAAAAAGAAAATGGTACTTTTTACATTACCAAACTTGAAAATTGTCAGATTACAACCTTTCAGCTTGTATTAAACATACTTTTGATAAAGCCTACATTTCTGTATTAAAATATTTAAAAGGTAATATTCTAATATTCTAAGACATGTGTTTTTATTTGCTTTAACTTATCATATTTAGCAAATGCTGTATCTTAAACATCAGTCTGGGTTTAAATTAATCTCTTTAAGGTGTTTCATTTAGTGAATTTAAGTTATTAAAATAAATTAACTTTTCAATAATATTCTAATTCATTGAGATGCACCTGTACAAGGCTTATACTGCACAAATAAAACGCAGACTAATTATGTGTAAAAAAAAAAAAAAAGGGAACGTTTTAGTTGCTGTCATTCGCTGCTACGATATTTTAGACAATGATTTCCCAGCTTGGTAGTAAAAAGAATTTTAGTGACTAAGTTGTGACTAGAAAATGGGATAAAATCTAAGTTCCTGCCTAAATGTTGACATAATATTATTCTTATAAATCACAGCATTTTATGCAAGTAGTTGCTTTTAAAACTTTGGGTGAGGTGTTGGTCTGTTAGGTCTTCAAGTTACTGCTCCCAGATTACATTTCTCCTGATTTCTGACTCCTGACTAAACAAACCATCACATAAATCTGAGGCTTGTGAACTTTGAGCTGGAAACTTTGCCATCACTGATTTTGTTTTAGACGGCCATTTTGATTCAGTGCTCCACGAAACGTCATCCCTCTTTGGGGACTGTGACCTGTGTTTTTGTCTCACTTGTGTTTGTTCTATTTCGTTGAGGCTTTTTTTAAAAATGACATTGCTTTGTCACAGAAATGAACTCAACTATTGAAGCTACAAGCCCAAACAAAACTGAAAAGTAAAGTTTAAGAAAAATACATGTGCTCTTCAAGATGTGCATTTCTCACAAAGATCAAGAAAAAGTGTTTATGTCATAATCTCCAATTTAACCATCTAAAAGGAAACAGAAAGCAGAACAAAACCTTCTGGAACCCCCCCCCCCCCCGCCCCCCCCAAAAAAAGTTATACCACATAACGGGGTGACTGTGGCTCAATTGGTAGATTAGTCGTTGTGCAATCAGAAGGTTGTGGGTTTGATTCTCACATGTCAATGTGCCCCTGGCAAGGCACTTATCCCCAAGTTGTGTACTGGTGAGTGCGACTGGGTGAATGTGGCTATAGTGTAAAGCACTTTGAGGGGTCAGTATGTCTGGAAAAGTTCCATATAAGTTCAGTCCATTTGCCATACATTGATAAAAAATCTTCTATGAAACAACTGTAAGACACCAAGATATAAGTATTCAACAATATCTGCATGAATTCAAGTGACACCTTATTTTCCCTCCTTATTACTTTAGGTCTGCAGTTTCTCATATAACAGGCAATGAGTCAGAGCTGAAAATTGGGTTCATGAAAGTTTCATGCTGCATTTAATGTTGTATGAAAGTGAAGCGGAAAAATAGAAGCAGTTAACTATTCTAGCCATCTACGATTCCTGACCCTACTCTTTCTTAAGGCGGTCTGAACAGCGAAGCACTCTTTGTTGTGTAGATTTTTTAATATTCTTCTGAAAAATTCTCCTCATAATTTATTTATTGGGGCTCAGATTTGTAAGAAAGTTTCTCTGTGTTCAGGCTTCGAGGGTCTTCACTGCAGCTTCTGATGTCGAACATGGCTTATGTTCTTGTTATGGGGAACGTTGTGAGAGAATCAGAATCAGAATGCCTTTTATTGCCATTACACACATGTACGTGATTAAAGCCAACTCCAAACAGTGCAGAAATATCAAAATATCAATTTTCAAAAATATAATATATATATATATATATATATATATATATATATATATATATATATATATATATATATATATATATATATATGTACAGTGTAAACATTAACAGGTAAGGTGTGCAGTCCTGGGTGTTATGTACATTGCAGAAATGAAATATATTTCTGTATAAATTGTTAAATATATGTGTGTAAATATTGCACATTGTAGAATAAAAACTGTAAACACATTGTCATTATTTCATAGTAGTACGTTTTTTTTTAGAATATGAAAGCTGCAGGATATCTAAACAACAGATTAAAAAAAAAACTTCACTCCACGACGCCCGGTTTTAACAAGATTGAAAAGTAATATTTTGCCATCACACATCCAGCAGCAATTTTTAATTTAAGACTAAATGAATTATTCTGAGACCTTTAAAAGAACTGCAGCACACTGTGGCACCTAGCCAAATAGCCGATGTAAAATGCTGCACCGCTTGGCGAAATGCATCATTATCTGCAGGAGGGATTTAGCAGAAGTCTGCAGTGGAAAATGTAGAAAGGAATGTCACGTGTTCGCATGTAGGCACCTCAGATTGTGACTGTACAGTATGTGGTGTGAGGACCAGCGCCAAGTGGACACAGATTGTCCCAGTGAGGATGTGGGGGGAAGGTGGTAGAGGAGAGGAGAGGTGTGTTTGCATGTTCGCATGGGGTTGGATTTAGACTAGAGAATGAGGGGGAGGGCAGATTCTGTCTCTTTGAAGCTTTGAGCCTATTTATGGGTTCTCATCAAGAGCCTCTTGTGTTACTCATCGTCACTTTCACTCATACAGAGCTGAATAGGTGGCCAATCATCAAATCCACTTAACCTGAGTCCTGAAGAGAATATAAACAAATGAAGCAAAGATAAATAGCACCCTGCTTTTTTCCTCATATTAACTAGTAGTGGACTAACATCATATTTCTGAAGAATAAAAGAAGACCATATTTTTTGTATATGGATACGTATTTGTCATGTGGTAACATGCATTACAGTGTAATACTGGCCAATGCAATCATCAATCAGGTTGTCCCTAAAAATGTGCATCATTCAGCATTGGGATTCATTAAGACTGGCGCCAACCAGTATTGGTGGGTGGGACGGTGTTGTGGATGGGTGTGGGTGGGTGGGGGGGGGATTCTCCATTTCAGCAGGATGATCTCACCTCCCTGTCTGCAGCTCAGGAAGAAGACTTTTCATTCATGAAGTTTACCCATTCACACAGAAGCATGCACACAAAGGTGCACACAAACACACACACGCACACACACACACACACACACACACACACACACACACACACACACACACACACACACACACACACACACACACACACACACACACACACACACACACACACGCAACCAAGCCTTGTCTGCAGAGGATGCTGAGGAGTCGGTTGTGCCAATGAGGCAAGATTCAGGTGAGATCACCCCCGGATGTTAAGCTTCCTCCTTGTTTTAAAAAATGCTTCAAATTGGTGAGCGTTATATTCCATTACATCATTTGATATTGTTTGCATTACAGCACCACGCCTTCACATACAGCATGAAGATGTTACAGAAAACTGATGAGGACTTATTTACACATCCAACAAACACAGTGTTAATTTTGACCACCAGAATAACAGATTTCTGTGCTTTGGTCTTTACAAGCTCCAGTGAAAAATTTGAGTTATCTTTAAACGCCCCATCGTGCTCACCAGTGGTCACTAAACGTGTCTATGTCTATGGAACGTGGAATGCGTGCTTTTTCTTGCCTTTTAAGATCCTGAATAGTTAAAACATCTACATTCAACGACCAAAAAAAAAACCCAAACAGAAGAGTAAAGTAAGTTAACCCTAGAATTAAAACTTTTATGAGGAATATCAACTGAGAAAAAAAATACCTAAAAGAGCATTCTGGTCAGCTTGTTCTGGATTTAGGGTATGCTGTTACAGATGCAATTCCTATGCACATAACTTCTTGCTTTGCAGCGTGTACAAAGGTTTTTACATAGAAAAAAGCTTTTAATCAGTGAGTCCATTTGACAATTGTCCGTTGATCCTTGACATAAAATGGACTTCTATGGTGTGGTTTGTTGGAGCAGCAGCTTATCTGTAGCTGAGAGGAAGTGGCTGGGTAAACACAATTAGGAAGGCCAGCTCTGTCCTAGGATGACTCTTGGACCCAGTGCAGGTGGTGCGAGACAGAGCTGGAGAGCTGCTGCATCTTAGATGCTCAAAGATGCGCTTCCGCAGGTCCATCATCCCAGCCACAGCTAGACTTTATAATCACTGCTGCTCACAACAAACTCAATAAGTGCTAATGGTTGCATGGGTTCTTATTCTGACGAATAATCATTGACACTGTCTCTCAGATGCTAATGTCCATTTGTCACTATCCCCAGGTGTTAGTTTATTGATAATTTAGGTTTATTTGTCTATTTATTCTGTTCTTTCCTTCTTGTTTCCTGTCATCATTTGGCATTCTGCTCATAGTCGATTTAGTTCATTCTTGTTTCTGTTACATCTTTCTTTCCTTCCTGTCTTCAGTTAAGTTGTTTATTCTATTGAATCTGTTTATTCATTGTGGTTTTTTTTGTATTCTTGTTAGGTTCTGTTTTCCTTCTGTCTTGTCTGTGTCATATCATTGCTCTCCATCTCCCTCAGCTTAATCACAGTCCTGACTCTAACATGCCTTCCCCTCTGATTCGCATTGATTTGCAATGTTCATTGTTATTTAAACTTTTAACTTTATGTCCTCTCTGTCTTTATCCTAGGTACATCTGGTCTGGCGTTCTGTTAGCTGTCATCCAGGGGGGCAGATCATCAGTCATTACTCTCTCTGACATAAAAAAGATTCCTGGATCAATGTGTACTTCTGGGCTCTTTTTGTATCTCTGCTCTGTCTTCTCAAACCCCCAGTCTGTCTTGGCGGATGGCCGTTCACACTGAACCTGGTTCTGCTGGAGGTTTCTTCCTGTTAAAGCGGAGTTTTCCTCTCCACTATGGCCACATGCATGCTTGGTATGAGGGATTGCTGCATATCCATCAACTATGCAGATGATTGTCCACTGTGGCTCTACGCTCTTGCAGGAGGAGTGAATGCTGCTTGTCAAGACTTGATGCAATCTGATGGGTTTCCTTAGAGAGGAAACTTTTTTGACCAATCTTGTCTGCATGATTTGATTGAATTTGACTTGCAAAGTGCCTTGAGATGGCATGTGTTGTGAATTGGTGCTATATAAATAAAATTGAGTAGGTAGTTTCTAAACCTGGGAACCATTATTTGTAGTGGCTGGACACGATGAAAACAAAGCAGAGGGTGAAAATAACATTTGGAGTTGGTATTCTTTTAAATGTAGTAACTTTCACCTGTTACTATCTGCAAACTATTAAAATAAATCAATTAAAAACTTCTTAGAGCTCAAATATGGAAACAACCTTAAGAGTTCTTCCAGAAAACACAATGACTGATGGTGTTATGCTGAAAAATATGTAAATCCAACACTCAGGTCTATTGTTGCGTTGTTTTTCAATGAGATTAGAGAAATGCCTGATCTTGCTTTGAAACCTCCTCAGAAACAGGGAGGGGGATCTGCCAGATGCTAAGAGCCTCTGGCAGCGGCTCGGTCAGGAGAGGGTTAAAAAGAAAAAAGGAGGAGGCTGGAGAAGCCTTCCTGAAAGTCACGTGCTCTGTGCTGGGAAGAAGGGGAAGAAGACCAGAGAGAGGCAAAGGGTGGGTGGGTGTTTGATGGAGATGAGCGGGGGAGGAGTCTGGCCCATGTTGCCGTAGAAACTGAATCCTCAGTTGGCTGGTGTGAAGTCAGAGGCGTAATATTAGGTGGTGACTGCACTTCAATGCTGGGGGTACTGTGAGGTGGCTAGGATGGTGGCGGTGGGGAGCAGCAGCGGTGACTCACGCTGGAGAACACGCTCCGCATTCTAATGGAGGAAGGACTCCTCACACACCTCCATCAGCAACATCACCTTCAATCCTGAGGACCTCCTGTGCAAACTGCCCCCTAACTGATCGCCGCCATCCAGTGTCTCCCTTCTTCTGTGCATGTAATTAAGTCATTATGACAGTGAAGGAACCATTAGTGTGACTTTTGGTGGCTGCTCTTGCTCATGCTGATAAAGGCAATCTAGTAGAGGGAACAGAATGCTTAGACAGGCAAGTAAACTGCAACCATGTAATTGGTGATGGTATAATTGCACAGCACGGGTAGCAATTAAAGCGATAATATGTGTAAACCATGCTCAAAATTATCATTGGATTAAGTACAGTTCTCAAATAGCCCTTGAGTGCAGTACCTCACCAACTGTTTGGTAGGAGGTGTTGGTAATTATACTGACCATATTTAGGGTGTTTTTATGTGCAGGAGTGGGGATCTTTAAATGTTATCTACAGGGAAACTGGTTTGTGTCTCATTAATGTTTTGTGGTAAAACAGCAGATATGAAGGTACTTTTCTCTCTGGGGGTTTAAGATGAGAAACATTGATCTGTAATGATAAATAGCTTGTTTACAACATAAAAGAAAAGACTCAAAGATAATGACTAATTCAAATAGTCAAAACATTTATAAGCTCAAAATGTTTCTGACGCAAGGAATAATCCTTTTAAGTAAACACATTTAATATTGTTATTTTAAGAATGTCTTGCTGCTCAATGATATTTAAAGCTATAATGTTGGTTTGAGTAATTACAGAAACATAACAATATATATACTTAATCTATGCTTCTTTGTTGTTTTAGTTAACAGCAAAAACAGAAAAACCTGTGTTGTTGACATCGGTTGAGGTGACGTCCCCTCGTCTGACTACAAATAATTGACTTTACATCGAGTGATGCTCTGCTCTTCCTTTTAAGGAAACACGCTGTACTGTGGGTTCATTTCCCATCACTGCTGTGTAAAACTGGAAGGGACAGGGAGGGAGGTTAAAAAAAAATCCCAGGCACAGTGACGTCTCTCTGGTCTCCACCTACAACTCAATCTGATGGTGTGACGACAGCCAATGGAAAACAGGCTGGCTGATTGGAGATGTAAGGAGTGCTGTAGCTGTGGGGAGATGTTCCGTCAAGTTGGTTTATGTCTTTTTGCTCGTGATGATGATTCACCAAATTTTTGGGAAGAGGTAGGGGCTGCTGTGCCCCCTGTAGTGAAACTGAAAAGCCCTGCAATTCACCTGAACATTTTATTTCACATATTTTCATAGTATTTGTAAGTTTTAGCATTGGAAGATTTTGGGGACCTCCTTCAGAAATGAAGAAAGCGGCTTTAAATATTTTTCTCAAACCACATATCATAAAGTGCTTTAAAACCAACAAAAAAGCTGACTAAAGTACTATACGAAAAAAAAACAACATTATATTTTGGACCCAGGAATCTCAAAATCTTGAAAGTATTGAAAGTAAGCGCAAAGAGGATTTGGTCCGAATTTCTTTTTGTGCCTTATTGCACAGTCAATAACACACAGCAAATCCAAATAACTACCAGATACTAAAAGTTGCAGTTATCTCAGAAAAATCAGCAGAAGCCTTCACCCATTCTTTTGACAGTTCTTCTACCACAAATATGAAAATAAATCAGCCTGGCCTAAATATAATGTTATGCCCAAAATTAACACCTAACTTAGTTGTACGGTCAACAGGTTAACAAGCCCTCCCCTGATGGTGGTATCTGAACTCCACTCCACCAGGGCCTGCAAGGAATTTGCTTATTTCTTTACTGAGAAAATCCAAAAGATTAGAGGGACAGTCTGTACATCCATATCAAATTCAGTAACAAAGTTGTCTCCAACTAGAGCTGATCTTGACACAATGTCTCAATTTAGCCGAATAAACTACAAAAGCTTAGAAGAAATTGTACACCAACTAAGTTCTTCCTCCTGCTGTCTCAATGGTCTACCCCAACTTTGTTTAAGAAAGTTTTGCCTGTCATATTGTTTGATTTGACTCAGATAATGAACATGTCCCTACTTTCCGGTATATTCCCCCAGTCCCTAAATGCAGCAATCATCAAACCACTGTTGAAAAAGAACAATTTGGACAAACTACTACCTCAGAACTACAGGCCCATCTCAAACCTACCCTTTATCAGTAAGATTATTGAAAAAGCTCTGTTTCGGCGCGCTGGTGGCGCAGCGGTTAGCGCGACTCATGTACGGAGGCCTTAGTCCTCGACGTGGTCGACCTGGGTTCGACTCCGACCCGGGGTCCTTTGCCACATGTCTCTAATGTACTGTAATAAAAAGCGAGCCATTAGAGCCGCGAAAAATGTCCAAAAAAAATACCTTCTTAACAATGACCTGCCGCTTTGATGTTTTCCAGTCAGGTTTCTGTGCTCACCACATTACAGAGACCATCCTTGTCAAGGTGTTTAATGACCATATAAATACAGACTGCATAAAACCACAGTACTGGTATTATTGGACCTTTTTGCATCATTCAATACTGTTGCTCACTCAATTCTGTTAGAGTACTTTGACACCAGCCTTTCTGGTGCAGCACTCGACTGGTTTAAATCCTATATAAAGGACAGGGACTTTCTTGTGTCCGTAGCTGTAACTTTACATCAGAGATCACAAAATCACATGTGGGTTTCCCCAAGGGTCCATCTTGAGTCCCCGCCTATTAACTATGCAGACGACACACAGCTCTACATCACCATATGAACCCATTCAATCGCTGAGTAAATACTTAGAAGAAATCAATGCATGAATGTGCCAAAAATATTCTTCAGTTGAATAAAAACAAAACTGAAATAACAATGTTTGGACCAATAGAGGAGCGATCAAGAGTTAGCACACAGCTTCAGCTAGTAATTACTGATCAGGCCTGAAATCTGGGTGTAGTGATGGACTCAGACCTGAACCTCCAAAAGCATCTAAAGACAATTACAAAGTCAGCCTTCTATCACCTGAAGGACATTTCCAGGATCTGGAAAAACTATTCCATGCGTTTTTAGTCGCAACGGTGTTTTCACAGGTCTGCCTAAAAGGTCGACAGACAGCTGCAGCTGATCTAGAACGTTGCTGCCTGCGTCCTCACTAAGACTAAGAAAGTAGAGCACATCACCCCAGTTCTAAAGTCCTTCCATTGGCTCCCTGTATCTCAGAGAATAGACTTTAAAGTATTTCTGTTAGTCTATAAATTAAAGAATGGGTTAGCACTGAAATACATCACAGACTTGTTATCAGTGTATCAACTCTCCAGACCACTAAAGTCTTCTGGGTCAAACCTACTCTGTATACCCAGAACCAGGACCAAACAGGAAGAAGCTGTATTTAGTTATTCTGCTCCACTTAGATTTCCCTTTTCTGTCCAAAAATACAATGTGATATAATATTTCTTTAGTCTAATATATGCGCCACATATTTCCTCTCAAATTTGTATTCTAGAGGAGTACAGGTCTATAATTAGACAGAATTATGCAAATGATTTGCTTCACTGGCTAGCATATTAGCAAAATTAAGAGTAATTAATTCAGCTGAGGGACAATTTTATACAATACTGCTATGATGAAGCTGATGTCCCTACGAGCTCAGGATTATGTGAATGGCAGAAGTAACAGAAGCTTGTTTGAGCATCGTTTACAGATTGGAAACAAATTCTAAACAAATTATAAGAAGTGAACTGTTATGCTGTGGTAAGACAGGAACAGGGTTAAGTGATTATTTTATACATTATTATAAGTAGTGGCAATATCTTTAGATTAAATCCATAAATAGTTTGAGAGAGACAAAAGATCATGAAAAAGAGTGAACACCTCAGAAAAGTTGATGACTTCAGATTGCTTGTCTGGAGCATTCAGATGTCTGTTACTACAATCGCAAATAGGAACGTCTGCAAAGATCTTGGAGAACAAACAGCGACGATCATCAGTCTGGTAACCATTGAGTCCTCGTAGAGTACTAGTACGTACATGTGGTAAACATACAATACATGAGACCAGAATCAAGATATCTGGTTGTAACGTACATGCTTAGTGACACATGACAAATGCTTAGTTATACCTTCTCTCGAGCTCCGGGTTGGAGGAACAATGATTAAGACATGTTATATAGTTACATAATGTGGGGAGTTTGAAGTTATCAACTTGACCGTGAACTTTTCTGTGAATGAGAGTAAATATAGGAACATCAAGTCCATCATAAACAAATGCCTTCACAGCTTAATAAACTAAAGCCACATTGACAGGATCACACAGAAGAATTACCTAATATTATTGGTTTCTAGAACTAATTATTAGATCATGGTGTGAACTTAGTTTTCTCATATTCTGCACATATATTTGAACTGAGTTTTTTTTTTAAATAAAGAAAGACGAGAAGTAAAATTCTTCCTTCTCTGATGTTGCTTTTGTCCTGTTTCAACCCCAAGTAAGGATGGTACAAATGCATTATCTCCCTGCAAAGAAAACCTTAAGAGTTGAAAGACAGGGTATAATACCACTACAGCTTATTGTGTCCGAAAGTTCAGGCAGCCGTTTCAGTGAGGTACTGTCCATGGTTCTGATCTATGAGGCCCCAATGAATGCCAGAGAATAGTAAAATAAACCATAGTAGCCTGCAGTAGTATGGACTTTTTTTTTATTTTTTACCATTTTTAAGTTAACAAATATACAGAAATATTTACGTGTTTAATTGTAAATAGAAGTAACTAAGATTTCACACATTTTCAGGAGTTGGCTGTCGGAAAGCTTTTGAAATAACAACTCTGTACACTCTCACCACTCCAAATCAATGACCATCGATTTTATTAAGCTAAAATAAAGTCTTGACAACCTGCCGATGAAGTCCTTCAATGGCCCACGGGCTCCACCCAGGGTTATGAACTAATCCAACATCTCCAGTCCAGATTATTCTGAAAATAATGTTATAAAGTGCACCTCTCCAACAACATGTGTTTTTTTTCTCTGTCTCGTAAACCATGTGTGGATGTATTGTAGTTCAGCAATTCAAGGGATGTTAAAAATATCAGGGCCATGAATCATACTCTGGAGGAAACAAATACGCAATAATACTGACAATAAAAATGTATCCTTTGCACAGTTAGATTGATACGATCTTATTTTTCCAGGTGAGTTGATTTGATAAAGTTGTTTGCTACTTGGAAAGGGCACCACATCTGTAGATAGGTCCCATCTGGTTAATTACCTTGTCAATAAACCTTGAAGGCAATGCCGCGAGAACGTGAACGAGTATTTATTCCAATTGTTTTCACGAAAAGTAAGAAAAAAAAAGATTTTATGGGTAAATTTTCGGAAACACCCTCGGGAGACTTTCATAACTACTTTTGATTGCCAATAACTAAATGCATTTACTGCCATTAACACGGATACTACGGGTTCATTGGATTTTGCGGTGTTACTCTCAAATCATCTTTTATGATAGAATACGCTTAAACAATTACAAAATAAATGAATACCAAACACAACGATCCAACAATGAAACAATTTATAAAATTAAATTATACATTCCGAAAAAGTTCTAGGTTAAATTCTTAAATTATGTTTTGAAATAAATAATTCTAGATTATTTGGAAATTGCTCTTCTCGTTATTCATGGTATATGACTTTTATTTTTATTATTATTTTTTAATAGTGTCCTGTCTGGCAATGTGGCAATAAGAATTGTTGTCTTAATGCCAAAAAGAGCCCAACAGATTTTGCTTTCACAAGCGGCACCTTACTGCTTTCGCCGCAGTGCTCCGCTTGATTTATACATGCAAGTAGCTTTGTTATCATTTATGCAGGGAATATTTCATGTTATATGGACACTAAAACAAGAAGGTAGAAGAGAAAAAGGGTGAAGAAGAGAAAAGGTGAAAGAAATAGGACAAAAAGGAGAGAACGATACAACATCCTGTCTGCTTCTTCACCTGCAAAGAGAGATGTAAAAAGAACAGCACAACCATCCGATAAAGTATTAAAGATACAATCAACTAAAGCCTTTTTGTTGGTATTCGACTTTTAATGTAACAGCAGAGACATAAGTAGGCTGCAGCATTTCATTCCCTTCAAACCTACATTGGTCGGAATATTTTAGGGTTGGAGCGCCATCTACTGTCGATACATGTCATTGGCCACAATACCCGCTGTTTATAAAAAAAATTATTTAATTTTAGTTTGATCCAGGTAACTGTGATGTTATACTAATGTTTATAATTACCTGTATTTATTAAAAATGTAAACATGTAAGCAAACTAACTTCTCCACCACACATGATATAACAAGTACATCACATCCGGTCCGGCAGCTGAATGTGCCCGCCAACACTGCTTGTCGTGTGGATTTACCCGAATGTGGTGTGCACGAGTTGTTGCACTTAGATTAACAAAAATATCTCATTCGGTAGCAAACAAAAAACATTTTCGGTCTTTAACGAGCTTACATTTACTGTCCAGCTGGGGTCGTTTTAGCTCTGTGAACATTTCGAGCGTAGAGCGACGATTTATGTCCACTGAAGCGAAGAGGATCCGCACCGACAACATGACTGTTAAAAAGATCGGAACACACAACGGGACTTTCCACTGCGACGAGGTGCTGGCCTGCTTCTTTCTCCGCCAGCTGCCGGAGTACGCGGTAGGTACAGCCAGCAGTTAAACACAGCTTCCGCGGGTACTTTTAAAGTCTGTGCCCGCTGCTTGTTGTGTGTACCTCAACACGCCACGAGGGGGCGCTGTGTTGTTGCACAAATAGTCCCAGGAACTGTTCTGCACACTTTGGAGGTAAATGTTATTGAAAAGATTTTCTCCAAAATCAACTTTTCCCATATGTGCGATTTTGTTGATGTCACGTTTTTATTAGTGGCCTGTTTTTGGTATAAAATAGCATTTTGAAGCCCCTTTACCTTAAGAAGCCATTAAGTGAAAGATTTTACCCATTTGTGTTGGGATAAAATAGTACAATCCAAATTGAACTTTAAAACAATAATCTAAATGTAGTCCACAAAGCCAGAAAAAAAGACTTTAGGGAATTTGTAATAGCAGAACTAACAGAAAGATAAAACCTTGAGTAAAGTGTGATTATTGGTTTATTTCCCAGAAGGGTAGACGCATCTCTTTTGGATCATCACAACGTCCTTACCAGTTTCCCTATATATATGGTGTCAGAATATAGGATGTGGAAAATCAATTCAACTTGCTACAAATATTGTTTGCAAGTTCAGTTTCTTACTTAAAATATTGTTTCTTAAGAAATATGGTAACCAAAAATGCTTTTAATGATTTTTTCCTCAGGATGCTGAAATTGTTCGGACAAGAGACGCAGCACTGCTGGCAGAATGTGATATTGTTGTTGACGTGGGAGGAGAATTTGACTCCAAGAGGCATCGCTATGATCACCATCAGAGGTAATATTTCATCCCAGCCTCCTTCCGTTTGGCAGCTTGAAGCAAATTTGTATGCATATACTTATCCTTTGTACATCAGTATACAGGTACAAAAAAAAGTTGAATTTTGTGTAAAAATGTCAAAAAATGTTGTCCTCGTTTCAGAAAGTTAAACACACATGTTATATAGAATTATCCCATACAGAGGGAATTATTCCAAGCCTTTATTATGATTATGGCTTACAGATAATGAGACCTCAAAGATGAATTATAATACTTTGAAAAGTTAAATATTGGAAACATCTTTCTCTATCTCTCAAATGCTAAGGCACACTTGCACACACCTTAGCTACTCTGAGATGTTTTTTTTTTATCATGCATATTGCATATTACCTCATATTGTTCTGTAAATAGGCTGGCGTTTTTCTCACTGTTTAACTTGAATATTAGATTTTTTTACCTGAGTATGCCATATTATCAATAATTGTGCAATACTTCCTCTGGTGTTTATTTTTAGTTTTATTTTGGACTTTCTGATAAGCTCATTCTCTGGTCCTTTAGTAATAACAGTAGCATTAGCTTGTTATTTCTATAACTTGTGTGTAACTTCTGTGTCTTAATACTTTCGGTCTCGAACTTCCCCATTGTGGGACAATAAAGGAAATTATTATGTAATGGTGCTACACTCTAATCAGTTAATTAACTCAAAACACCAGCAAAAGTTTCCTGAGTCTCTAAAAGGCGACACAGTCATGGGAAAGACTGCTGGTACGGCAGATGTCCACAAGGCTGCCATTGACACCCTCCACAGGGAGGGAGAGCTACAAAAGGTCATTGCTAAATAAGCTGGTTCTTCACTGAGTGCTAAATCCAAGCACATTCATAGGAAGTTGAGGTGCAACAGGGATAACTGCAACCTTAAGATGTCTTCACCCAAAATCCATCGAAGAATTTAGGGCAGCTTCATAAGGATTGGCCTGAGGCTGGAGTCAAGGCATCAAGAGCCACTACGCACAGGCCAATCCTACGCATGAGCTAGAAGCGTCTTTCCTGTTGACAAAATCTATTTTCATTTTCCTGCATAACTTGGCTCTTGCCAACACTGCCAAAGGTACCAAAGGCTGGTTTAATGACCATGATGTCACACTGCTTGATTGGCCAGTGTCTGTCTCAAAAGAATGTCACCATGATTTTATGAGGCATTGTGAAACGTAAGATGGACTCAACAATGCAGATGACCTGAACGTTGCTTTAAAAGCCACCCGGGCTTCCATTACAACTCAGCGGATCCACAGGCTGATCGCCTCCATGCAGCGCCGCACTGATGCAGTAATTCATGCAAAAGGAGACCAGACCAAGTATTGAGTGCATAGAAATAAACATACCTTTCTGAAGCCTGACAATTTGGTTTAGTTTTGTTTTATGTTGTTGATCTTATGTAAACTACTTATCTGATACACTGAATTTTAAGCCATAATCATCAAAACTACAAGAAATAAAAGCTTGAAATATTTAACCATATTTTCTGTTTTTAAAAATGTGTTTTACACCTTATTTTAAATTTTTGTGGTTCTAATCTATGTTTGGACCAGTCGAGTCCTCTGAAATCTGACAGGTTATGATCCTTGATCAAACCAAAATAGCTTTTTATCTCTAAGTTACCTCCTTGCTGTAGATTTTAGCTATTGGAGAAAGGCAAAGTACAAGTAAAAGCAAGTACAAATGTCCCCAGGGTGGGTTATACCGACGCATGGTTGTTACAGACTTACTGCTCCAGTGGGATTTGTTTCATGCCCAAATGAGTCGGAAATGAAAAGACCAAAACTGAAAAAGTATGACACAGTGGAAGGGGGAAATGACCAGCACCCTACTCTTTGTGCTCTGCTCTCTTCCTGGTTTCTCATTTCTGGTTCTAGATGTCTCTGCTATACATGTGATAGACCTGTTCTTGGTCTATTGCTCCACATTTCTTTTGTTAGCTCAAATGGTCGGCTCTCCTTTTGACCTCTGGGCTTTATTTACTTAATTTATAAACTGATTTCCTAACCATTGGGCCTGCTTAAAATTAGTCGAGCTCCTGTGATGGAGCTTTTGCAGGCTGCTAGAAATTTCTGATTTTCTTTGAGACCTGCTGATCTGGGTTAAAAAAATGTATTACCATTTTTTTTGTTCTTGTTCTGATCATCATCATTATTATTATTATTATTATTATTATTATTAGGATTAAGGAGCTTAATACATAAGAGGGAACCTGGCAGATTCCAACCTCCGGCCAACTGATTTTACCTGACAACAGCCAGATGAATGTCTCGTTCCGCCTAGCTACACTCACATACATCTGGGACACCGCCGATAGACAATGATTTCTCCAACCAATTTTATGGTCTGGCCAATCAGGACGCAGGGCTGGAGTTTCATATATGTGACGTCGTGGAGACGCGACCATGACGTGAGACTGTTTTGATAGCAATGGCGGCTCGTCGAGGAAGCAAGCGTTAGCATTAATGCTGCTATTTCTTCCGTGTTGTCCAATCTACCTAATATTGTTTCATTAAAAGAACATCAGAGAACGCCTCTGAAGGCTTTTGTTGGTGGAAACGATGTTTTCGCCCTTCTCCCGACCGGATTTGGCAAGTTTTGTTTTCCGGGGCCAGCGGACGTGCAGACGCGGACGCGCCCCGGAGCGGTTAGCGGTTAGCGCTAACTATGTTAGGAGGCCTTTAGTCCTCAACACGGTCGGCCCGGAATCGACTCCGACCCGCGGCGCTTTGCCGCCTGTCTTCCCCCCTCTTCCTGTCAGCTCACTGTCAATAAAACGCGTGCCACTAGAGCCGCAAACACATTATTATTATTTTTTTATTTTTTTTCCTGCGTCGCTATCATTAGCGTCACGGGTTAGCTTCGGTGTGAGTGGTTGAAATAGCACGTCAATAAAGATGACAGACAAGTGGCTTATCCAATCATATGCAAGAATTTTTGATAAGGCCCAGCCTTCTGTAAATGCAATCCCTATGGCGGAGTCCCAGATGTATGTGAGTGGAGCTAGGCGGAGCGACATGCAGCTGGCTGTTGTCAGGTTAACTGATTGGCATATCTCTAAAAATTAGGAATTTTTGTTAATGGCATCGAATCACAATATCAGGTGTGAGAAATCAGTATTTTCCTCATCTCTCTCTCCTCCTCATCTGTTATTAAAAAAAATTCAGAACACTTTTTCACCTTACATTTTTTGCCACTGTCCAAAGTGGACATCTACTGCAGTGAGAGTCCATGGAACAGCTGAAAGATATTGCCATGCAAAGGGTGAATTCCTGACACTTCCATTTCCGTTGTGCCTTTAGTCTCATTCATACTGATAGCTGCATTGAAGATATATTTGCAGTTTCATGAGCAGCCTTACTAAAAAGCTTAGTGTTATAAAATGTAAGTAAAAATAGTCCTTGATTTGCAGATCATCTAATTATGTTCACTTCTAAATTAAGTTGTGACAACATTTCAAGTGTTTCAAAGTAAGAAGTTGAATTTTGGAGGACATTTAATTGACTAGTTGCTATAGTTTTATCAGTTCTACATTTCCTAATATTTTAGCTGCTGAGTGTTTTTTTTTCTTTTCTTTTTTCATTATATTATGTGTACCGTAAATGTTTTTATCACAAAGCAAAAAAAAAAAAAGCCAAACAATTCACTGATTATGACATTACCAGTATATAAGGCTCTGAATAAATTTGGCATTACCGGTTGAGCAGTCTGTAGCCCGGGTCATGCACACCGTGAGTTGCTCCCTGACTGTTAGCTGGAAGTTCAGCTGTGTGCTGATCCTAGAAGTGATGATCTCTTTCATCTTTAGCGCGCAGGTTTTTTAATGGAATATTTAGAAAAATACTAAACATTCTGAGCATATTTCCACTGGATTCTAGTTCAGTTACTGATAATGTTGCTGGTGCCTGATGCCAATAAGGCAAATTGAAGGCAAGATATTCCACCAGGCCTTTTTTCCTTTCTGGAGTATGTTTGAAACATCGTGGAGTGAAAACAGCCAATTTCAGGTCTGGGTTTTAGTTATGTATCTGCTAGACAGAAATGTAACTTTATAACACTAACGGACTTAGATTATGATGCGCCAGTTTGCCCTATCTCTGAGCCCAACACCGTTATTAATCTAATTTATTACACATAGTGTTTTCTGTCCCTAACATAATTTATTGTGCCAGTGTGTTTTTATTACTATAATGTCAAGATGTTACGATTAAGGATGTTTTCATTATCTAGATCTTTGGAGTAACTCTCCCGTTGGTTCCTGTTCTGAAATATTGAGTCAGTCTGTCTCTGTTTGAACCATGAAAGGACAGGCGTTGTGTTTTCCTTGCAGACGTTCTAAGAACTGATTTCACTGAAGTCTCGTCACGTGTAAATAGCCCATTCCATGTGTTTTGTGACTGATGACAGTCAGAAATGGCTTTTATGGCTATGGTGAAAAACGTATGTCAGAGATCTTTTGCTCTCAGACGGTTAGTGGTAATTAGTGCTCCTTCAATCGACCCTCCCCCCTGCTGTTGGTTCACGAGGCTCAGAGGCTGGCACGACTCAGTCAGATGCCACAGGAGGATGTGGTTGTCATGTCCATATGCTGATGATGATTGTAACAAAAATAAAGACTATAAGTGGGCTGAATGTAGGAAAAATGGACAATTAGACACATGAACTTGACAACTGCATTGATACAATGAAGACATGAATTTAAGCCTTTCATGAGCTCTTTGTCATACACTAGTTAAAATTAAGTTAAAATTGTATGTTATGGTAGCAAGATTGAGTTTATAAGAGAACGAGCTTAGGTTTAGCGGTTGAGAAACAAACCAGTAGGAGAGGAGGAGTATTGGATAAACTGGAAAAAGGACGTTAGATATGGGGCTACCAATGGGGAACCAAGAGATGAGGATTATAGATGTAGTGAAGGGGGATATTAAGAGAGCTGGGGTGATGGAAGAGGATGCTACGGACAGGATGAGATAGAGGTAATCCGCTCTGGAGGCCCTTAAAAGGGTCAACTGAAAGAAGACGGTAGTTTGATGACTGGCCTGTAATCACTTGCAGTCAATTACTGGTTCCATGTTTCCAGTCATACTGTGCAAAGCTAAGATGAACTGATTTGTGGGGCGTTAGACAGACAGTGATATCCGTTTTTCTTTTAAGACAAAGAAGCAAAAAAGTTTTTTTTACTTTTTCAAAGATGCTAAACTGATTGCGATTCATAATAAAATCTATTTGTTTTCTTTTATATTAAATAGCTTACACTAAAACAAGGTAACATTTCTAAGCTATTTTTAACTGTGGGAGAATCGTTAAAGGGACAAGACATAAAACAAATAGATTAAAAAACAGATAAATATAACATATTACATTGAGGTAAAGTGCTAAAATCTTTGCAGCTGTTCTTTATAGTGACAGGTGTCTAGAAATCTGTTCTTTAGATATTTAGATGTATAACGATTCTTTCTATCATGCATTATGTAAAGTAAGTCTAATACTATTAGTTAATGTGTTAGCGTTAGTTAACATGCTACTTATAGCATGTTACGTAATAGCAGTTACTGACAGCAAATAAGAAAAATTGATTAGTTAGTTAATATGCTATTGTTAGCTTATTATCGTTTGCTAACAATATCCACAATGTACAATTAGGGGGCCTGTTAGCCTTCGCTAACATGCTACTAAATGTTTGTTAACTAAAAGCATTTTTAAGTTTAGTTTCACAAAAAAAATCATTATTTTTTTGTTTTTGGAAGTGACTGTTTAAAGTGGCTAACACCTAACAAAGGAGATGATTTTAGCTCTATTGCTCCTTTAAACTTTTCTGAGCAAACAATTCCTACTGCCACACAATTTGCAATGCATGCATTCAATCCATCTTCTAACACATCTATCCCTTGTGGGGTCGCGAGGGGTGCTGGTGCCTATCTCCAGCTGTCAATGGGAGAGAGGCGGGGTACACCCTGGACAGGTCGCCAGTCTATCGCAGGGCAACACAGAGACAAACAGGACAAACAAGCATTCTCGCACACACTCACACCTAAGGAGAAAAACAGTCATGTTTTTTGGACTGTGGGAGGAAGCAGGAGAGAACCCACGCATGCAAAGACCCAGGGCAAGGGTAGGACTTGAACCCAGGACCTTCTTGCTGCATGGCAACAGTGCTACTGTGCAGTCCCTGCAATGCATACATTATTATTTAAATCAGAATGTAGACCCGTATGTCTCACGTCGGTCAGTAAGACTGTATAAGGGTTACTATTTTTGTTGTTTAGTTTCTCATTTGGGTCGATTGCAATCCTTGCATTTCTTATATTTAGAAGTAAAGTACAATATTCTCATGTCACACTTAAATTTTAATAGGCACAATTGATCAAACTCAGAACATATCCGTTTCAGAACTCGATACATTTGACAAGGCAGTTAAGTTAAAAAGTTTTTTTCTTTAAGGTTGGGGTAAATACCTGCAGTGAGGTGAATATTTGCTCAGAGGCCAAAACAGCTGCCAGCTACAGATTCTGACAACATTTTGACCTAAATTGACAAGTTCTCCTGCTGGGATCAAGATTAACCCAGCAGAGATGAGTTAATGGTCATCTAACCGTAGGAGGGTCTGAAAGCCTAACCCATGGTTTCTACCCCCACCCTTTCAAAACCAATCATTGTAGTTTTATTACATGTTTTAATTTCTAGTGTATACAACATGTATGCACTTTATGATCTTGCCTTCTCTTTGGGATATTGTGTGCGCCTCACTGTGTGCAGTGGGTTGAACAGAGAGGGGGTCCTTACGCAACTGAACCTGACTCTCCATTAAATTCTCAACAGAAAGAAGCCCTCTTGTTTTCTGATTTTCTGAAGTTTTTTTTAAGTCAACATTTAGAACGTTGGAATAAAGTGCAGGTCTGATGTTTTTATTCTCTTTAGATTTCATCTTTCTGTTGTTTGTAGTGCACCACGTTTTTCATAAATCAGAGTGAATCCTCGTGTTTTACAGTACATTATAAAGGGCATGTTTGCTCTCATTATGTTAAAGGTACATCAGACAATTTTTGTTCCATACCAACTTTAGAATGGGGAAGTCATGGTGTCTTCTTAATTCTAAGCTTTACCCCAAGACCGCTTTTAAAGTAAGCGACTTTTAATCTCTGAAGGTTATTAACCAAAACATGACACGTGTGCAAGAAGTGGAAGCAGTTTTCCGAACATCAACGGAAAAAGGCAAAATATCCAGGATTAAGATTTGGCAGGGATTAAAGAGGTTGTTACTCGTCTGCAAACAAACTCTCTGTTCTTTCCTAGCAAATCAAAATACAGCATGAATTTTATTTCTTCGAATTGTGCAAGTTGCTCCTTTCATTGCTGTACTGAAGGAGTGGTATACCATTATGAACTTGGAATTGAAATGTAGTTTAGAGGTCGCACCTCTGCATGAAAACTGGATCTGCAGACACCGCATGCTGCCCAAACCACTTGTATTCACCGAGAATTTTAATACGATCTCACCAGATTTTAATTTATTTGGCATTTTAGGTTCCTGTTATTATAATACACTTTAAAGTGACAACATTAAAGCCGAAGGAATTAAACCATAATTGTGTTTCAACACTGAAGGAGGAGAGGTCCTGACATTTATAGCGGTCTGGCTTCGATAAGTGCATTCAACTGTGATGTCATATGACAAAGCACCCTGCAGCTCCACAAAATCTGCTCTGACGGTCCTTTCATTAAATAACAATGCATTGACCTGGCTTCTGACATCCTTTTAGTTTGTAGTTTGAATTAACATCTCTGTTATATCTGCACAATCTGATGGAACAAGCCTGATCCACAGAAGGAGGTACAGGAAGGGATGGTGCCCAAGATTGTCCTACGGCAATCTGTAGGACAGCTATAACATGTTGTGATATAAGCCTCCCCTTAAAATATAAAACACAAACAGTGAATAATGATGTTTGAATTTTTGTCACATTTAAAATATTCTTTAGATCAGTGAAAAATTTGCTGCCCCCTTTCTCAAGTCTAATTTTCTATCATTGATGGTTTCAAGATGCTGGATGTTTCTTTTAATGCTTTAAGTCCATGAAGTGTTGGCACACACACACACACACACACACACACACACACACACACACACACACACACACAGACGCAGACAGACTACATACACGGCTTAAAGCAATCCTTCTAATGATTAGAGGGATCAGAAACATAAAGTAGTTTAGCTTGTAAACATACGCATCTAAAGTTTGTTCAAAACTTTTTCTGCAAAAACATTTCCATCTGTTTCCTTTTATCTTTCCCTCTAATGTTTCAGTGTGACACATGCTGTAAGGTTTATGTCACACGAGCATATCTGATGACTTTTCTTATTTTTTGGCAAATATGAAAATGGTCGGCATTCTCCGTTTTAGCTATGGATTTTCTCTCCTCTCTCCCTATCATTCCAATGCCCTCCATATTGCCATAGCTCAACCAATTAGCCCTTTAATGGCTGTGATTGCCCCCTACTTTCCTAGCATGTCACTCATTTATTTGACGTCCTGCTTTCTGCTGCGCTGTAGCCAAAGCATCCTAATTAAGATTGAATTAAATGACCAGCAGTAGCTCATGGCTGGAGCTCACCCAACTCAGCACGTGTCTGAGGGGCGACCTGCAGTGACTGTGTGTGCTCACGCTTAGGGACACGCTTGGGGGGGGGGGGGGAGAGCTCTGAGGGGCACGTCAGTGTTGGGATTTACTCTGAAGTATAAAAGTAATAAAAATACAACTAATTGGACAAACACAAAAGATGAGATCAAATAATAGCGTTAAGGTAAGTTACATAACCTTAACAGCAGTTCTGCATTTTAGCATTTCGTGACAGACAGCTGTGCAGCAGTCTCTTGTTGTGGTACAACATCTTGGGCAGCTGTTTAAAAACTTCAGTTAGCTAACAGTAACTAAGATTTAAATTCGTCAAGACTAGTTAAAGCGCTATACAAGTACAAGCCATTTACCATTTTAGCATTTAAATGACTGTAATTGTAAGTAAACCTCAATACAATGTCAACTAGAATCACTTTTAGCAACAATAACCTGAGCAATCATTTCTGAGTGATGTTATCAATGTCGAGCAATTTGGGCCCATTCTTTTGAACAGTTTTCCATCAATCTATTCGACTTTTGATGGATTTGTCTGCAGCCCCACATGCAAACACTCCCACCAAAAAGAAAAAAAAAATGGGGGGGGGGGGAGAGACGCAGTATACACACTCGCACTCACCACACACATCCTAGGTCCAGGCACCGGCATACCCAGGAGGTGAACCCCAACACCAAGATGGTGGGGGGGCTGCCACAACCTGACCTACCCGGTCCACACTCCGGTCCTAACCTCCCACCCCAATCCCTGCCTAGACGACCCCCAGGCCCATCCACCCGGAGATGAGGCCAACAGGAACCGAACGGGGCAGCCAACCAGGGCCCACCCCACGAACCCTGAGGCGCTACCTCCCCCACACCCTGCCCTCCATACCTAAGCCCTACCCCCATGTTTCAGGGGAGAGGAAAAGCACCAGCCTCAGCCGACCACCGGGACCCAACGCCCACCCTCAGGCAAGACCCCGACCAGGTGGCCCCCGCTCCTCCTCTAGGCCCCGGACTCCGGGTGACAATCCCCCCCCCCCCCCCCCCCCCAATTCCCCAACTAGCAGAATGCAATTTAGATGTTTGACTCTACAAACTGGTGTTTCTTTGGATGCACTTTGCAAACTTGTATCATGCTGCAATGTTCTTTTCTCATGTACGGTCTTTCCCTTGGCAGCCCTACATGCCATACATCTTTAATCTTCTGCCAGTTGTACTGTCAAGAACCTTTTTTACATTTTTGTGCTTTTTGCAGTTCCCCTGAACATTGCTTGCGCTGACCTTGTGGCAAAATTGCGAGAGCAACCCCGCCAGGAAGATTGACAACTCTTTTGAATCTTTTCCGCTAGGGAATCCTGTTGTCTGCAAGATGATGGCCTCCAAACTGCTCAGAAACAGCCCTATAACCCTTCCAGGATAATGTGAACAGTTTTCTCTCCAACATTTGTATGAACACATGCTTGAAAGCTTCAGAGCTCAGAACCTGCAGAACATATGCGTTTTAGAGGCTCTCACATTAATTATTGATCAGTTAATGAAGTGTAGCTCCAGAACCTTTGCTGTTGGAAATCCATTTACATTTTCTTTGTTGTACTTTGTATTTTATGGAGGATGTTTTGACATGTTATTTTCTCTGAAATGTCCATTGGTAGTAATGGATTTACAGCTATGCCTTAAAAGGTATTTCCCAACATATTTAAGCTCATGACCAAAGATGAATAATCAAAATACCATTGGAAAAATGCAAAAAACTGCTCAGCATTCATAAGCAGGGTCTGACTGCTGCAAGGCAACCAAGATGTTCCTATTGATCATTGAGACTGGCTCTAATTTATCCTCTACAGGCCTATTTCTAAAACATTTTTTAAACTGATATTCCTTTAAGTAAGCGAATACAGAAGTCGGGTAACACCCTGTTGCACGATTTTCCGACTTGTAATGCCGACTTTAGGGGCTGTTCTAGTTAAAGTTTCCAACCCGGAGGTTGGGAAATCCGACTACCGAGGACAAATGGAACGCGCTATAAAAACTCACATCTAATCTTTGTTTGTTTGTTTTTTGTTTAAATTGAGACTTGTGCAACTCATGTTATGATTGTATAATTTTTTTATCATGAAAATGGAGGAAGAAAAAGCTATATCGGCTTCAATAATCGCCCCAGATAATCAGCAGCACATATTGAGGATCGGTTAGACAGCTGTCAAAATAATCTGGATCAGCATCGGCCTTAAGAAAACCTCCATCGGTTGATCCCAGTCTTAAATAGTCTCTCGTCTCTGTGGCTCCACCACACTCGTTCTGCAAGCAGGTACCTTCCAGTCTTTTTTCCCTCAATAACAGCATCTACACCAATGAGTTTTGTT
The DNA here is from genome assembly GCA_037039145.1 of Fundulus diaphanus. NCBI lineage: Eukaryota > Metazoa > Chordata > Actinopteri > Cyprinodontiformes > Fundulidae > Fundulus > Fundulus diaphanus. The sequence goes on from CM073126.1 coordinate 18,025,649, forward strand.
GTCACTCAGTCTGGTGTGTTCACTTCATCAGAATAAGATTGGATATTTGAATTTCCAACCAGCTAGTCAGCAGTCAGGGCTCGCCAAGCTGACTGTTCCTCTCACCAGGCGTTTTCTCACCTCATGTCTTTAATAATACTTGGTAAATAGACTTAGTCTAACAAACTGTGGTGAATTAAATATTTTCCTCTGTTTGTGCAGAACAGTTTCGTGGTCATAAAGAGAACACTTTGGTGGTGCTGTTTTGAGCTGATAGATGATCCTCTCTCCCTTCAGGACTTTCACAGAGAACTTCCACAGTCTGTGTCCAGAGAAGCCGTGGGTGACCAAGCTCAGCTCTGCCGGTCTGGTCTATCTGCACTTTGGCCGTCGACTGCTGGCCCAGCTGACGCAGCTGAAGGAGGACGACGGGCAGCTGGAGGTGCTCTTTGACAAGGTGAGAACAGAGCGATAAAAGATATACGGCTGCCAGTCGATTTCCGCTGATTGTGTTTAATTTACTATACTAACAGTAAGAAACGGATTTTCCTCTGGTTTGTTTACCGTCTGATCCGTTTAAAGGAGCACAGTGAGTTTTTCGTCATAAAATCAAAGGCTATGGCGACAAAAAGCTGATTAAATGGGAGAGCCCATTTTCTCAGGTTACAGTAAAAAGTGTACAACGTACAATAAAAAAACCCAATGGTACTCTAAGAATTGTAAAATGCTCCTTTTGTTACTGTTTAGTCTATAGTCATGTGCCTGCTCTTGATTATTGTCAGTAAGAAGGGATGAGGACTGAAACGATTTGACTTAATGTGTTTCCAAAGACGGGCAAACAGAAACACTCAGCAGGCAGCTTAGGTCAACATAAATACCAGTGCCGTTTAGTCATTTCGTCTAGACTCGTTTGATGTGTCACCGTGTTTAAAGCCATAGATAATCCTTTTGCATGTAGCTGAGGCGTAATTTATTTTCGTGTGTTTCGCGTCTTGTCCTCAGCTGGTTTAGACGAACCGAACGTCTACTTTTGCCCCAGAGCTTTGTTTCGCTCGCAAGCCTCTCGCAAAATGTCAGCTCTTTGGTGTTTGACCTTCCTATGTACTGAGGACTCGAATCTTCTCCCCCAAACCAGATTCTGTTAGTCTCCTTTAAACCCTGCATTTATTGTCTCTACTTTTTCTGTCTTATTCACAATAGAGTTGTCTCAGTAAGTTTTTTTTTTCCCCCCATATATGCCATTTTGGTTTTTAATGGCTTCGTCAATCTGAAACAGACTTCATGTTTAAAGAAAAAGCAGAAAGTGGATTATCCTTACTGATTCAAAGTACTGAGCGTCTCTCGCTTGCTTACAGCTGTACGAGAACTTTGTGGAGGAGGTGGATGCCGTGGACAACGGCATCTCACAGTTTGACGGAGAGGCTCGTTACGCCGTCTCCTCCACGCTGAGTGCACGTGTCGCACATCTGAATCCACGCTGGAACAGCAAGAGTCAGGATACTGAGGTGGGCGCATGTGACTGTGCATGTGCAGCTTACTCTCACATGGAGAGGGATGGAAAACATAACTGGTTTCCGCTGCTGTTTAAAAAAAAACGATCAGGCATCTTTATTTACAGTTGTTGATGCATTTCCTTACTTTTGTTTAAATTTTTGTTTGTTAAATGTTGACTAAAAATAAGGGCTGCACTGAAAAGCTTTATACAGGGCAGTTATCAGTAAACTATGCGTGTATTTCAGTGTTTTTTTCCCCCCAGGATTGAAACACAAGTAAGATCTTCTGACTCAGTTCAGACTTTATAAAACTTCCAAGAAAATATTTTGTCAACTTCTTCCCTGCAGTTATCTTCGACAACGATATTTAATTCGTTTTTCTTTCTCCCACACTGTACAGAGAGCTGCATAAGTTACAGAACTGATCTAATATGTTAAATTTCAGATGTACATTTTTAACATGTAAATCACATTGAATTAAACAGTTCTTGAATAACAATGCAGCATAAATCGATTTAATAAAAAAAACAGTACAAAAAAGCATAAATCACACATTCAAGTTTATACATTTAAAAATATTTTTTAAATTTCTTTTTACTTTTCATTTTTCTTCCGGCCATATCTCTTGAAAAGGAAGCAGACACCAAGTTCAAGTCAAAAACCATAATTCCTATACCTTTTGAAGATAAATTCTTAAATGTCTGTTTTTAAACTGTTTGTTCTCTTGTCTTTGACCTTTGTCGCTTTTTGTTTCTGCTTTGAACACATGACTGAACTTCCCCGATGCCCTACTCTGCCATTGTGTATTGTTAAGCATAGTTGTACGTTTTTGAAGCAAAGGTGAAGGTTTGCTGCACTTACCAGCAGAAAATGGAAACGGAGGCTAGGAGCAATTTACATATTTATAGATCCATGCATGCTAAATGCAACTTATGCATTACATCTAAGGCATTTGAAGCATGAAGGCTTTTTTTCAATCTAATGTGTAATAATGATGACCAATTGGTTTGTTTTTAGGAGCTTGTTTGGTTCAGAACAATGTTTAATAACAAAAAGAACAATTCATATTCAGTGATATTGATCTTGTCTAATTATGCTTCAGCATAATGACAAAATGACCCTAACCTCCATTAGGATTGATGAATAACCTCCTCGCTCTATACATTTTCAACTGCCTGAAACCACCCTTTTTGTTTTGCTTTGATTTCGGATATAAATCTTTTGCACGCAGAGGATTCCTGCATTAAAGAAATCCCACGTAATTATAATGACACACATAAGGAACAAGCTGTCTTGACACAAAAAAATCCTAAATGGGCTGAAAGGGTTGCAAGTAAGAAAACGGATGCAAAGCAATTAGTGTCCAGAGGTTCATTTTAAAGCCGAACAGAAACAGACTCGGCAACAACCCGGTGTCACTTTTCTGTCTCATTAGTGCAGGATGGGAATGTCTTCAGGGAATCATCACCTGTTTCCAGAAAGCTCTCATGAGATATGGGCTGCCCAGTCTTGCAAATATGTTGACTGTGCCAATGGTTTCTTTTTCCATTGTAAGGACTCTCAGGGGACAAGTTGGCCTATTTGTTTTTTTTTTACAATTCAGCTCACACAATTATTATTTTTTTGTCCCGGTACTTTCCCCCAATTTCCACAGCAGCTGATCGTTCTGGCGAGCCGTCTCTGAGCCACTGGAAAACTGAGATGGATTTATGGTAGACTAACCTGTGAGCTTTTAGCAGTGGCTGTTTTTCATAATTGAAAAACTTAATGGATTTCCGTCTCCTCCATCCATGACCGTCCAAAAGATGCATACAGATTAGAGCCCTCCCTGCCCTACACTGTCAAGCTGTGTGTGGATACCTTTGTTCTGCGTTTCTGTCTTAAAATATCTTATTTTATGTGACACACAGTCGATTTGTAGATATCATGTTGTGAAAATAATGAGCCAAAGAATTTTTAAACATGAATGGGTTTATATTTCTTTCACTTAAAATGAGCAGAATCAGACTTTTCTTTTCAACCTTTCCCTGGAGACAAATGAGATTCCTTTCATTTAGAAAACTTCCATTAGGCTCCCCTTATTTAAAGTAGGTGGTTCAGCAGAGCTAAACCTGCCTTTATCCAAAATTGCCCATTCTTGTTAAAATCTTTGAACCTCTCAGAAGAGCTACTAAGATACTCTAGTAATTATGACAAATTGTCAAACCTTTTCTGTTCTTTCTTTAGAACAGGAAACGATGCACTTAAAAGTAAATAAAGACTTTGTTGAGGTTCTAGACGACAAATACTGCACAGCGATTTTCTTAGATCCCTTTAAGGATGTACCACCATGGATTTTATCTTTAATAAAGTGAACAATCATCAGTATCAGACTGCCAGAATATGCTGTCAGGTGTTTTAAAAAAAATTGCTCCAACAGAGCTCTTAATGTGAAAGCTGAAAGCATCTCTATATCCTTTCTAGAGCTGCACAATATAGCAAATCTCAATCTTTATTGCTGTTAGAGATGGGTATTTATTGTAATGCTTATTGTTATCATAATTTTTTTTTATTATAAGAATTTGGATTTATTAAGATAAATACCAATTAATTATGCTTGAACAAACTGACTATTGTTGGGATTGTTAGTTTTACCATTTTCTCCTCTGTTGGTTCCACGATAGTATCAATAAATATCAATACATCCAAAAATAGAATTAAGTGCTCTTACTGTGCGCTTATTAATGATAAAAATCCCTGGTGTCCTGAAGAAATCTATTTCAAAATGGTTTTTTTTTCACATGAGTGTTTGTGGGGCTGTAATTGGTGTGACATGCAGAGACTGTAAAGAAGTTAGAAATACTTTTTTCTCATCACTGTTGTTATTTCAGTAAACACCAGAAAATATTGCTTGGAACAATATTTGTTCAGGCATTGAACAATTAACACTTTACATATAAAGGGTCTGTGTGGCCTCTGGGTGGACTTTCACTGTCTTTGAGGCTAAAAGCTGATGTGGATTTCAGAACCAATATCGTCATTACAATATGTGACTTTACTTCCAGTCTCAACTTATGCAATTAGTAAATAAACTAGTGCAAAAAGTAAGTTTTTTCATGTGAAACAATTGTGGTCTTTATTTTCCTCGGTCAAAAAAAGACATTTGTCTGCAACTTGTATGTCGTTGTTTGTTTACGAAGATGTAATTTAGATGAATGCATCTTCACCGTGCTCTTAACACAGTCCACCAAGGAGCTTTGAAATTACTCACGGGATAATTTTTTTATTATTATTTATTACAAGGAGGGTTTCCGGAAGGCTCTGAAGATGGTTGGGGAGGAGTTCCTGGACCGTTTGGATTTCTACAAGTCCTCCTGGCTGCCGGCTCGAACAATTGTTGAACAAGCGGTCAAAGAGAGACATCAGGTAACAGGGCTGTGCATCAAGGTTTATTTTCCCCTTCTTTTTGTTAAAAAGAATAAATGTGAATTTATTAATGCACTTAAAGAAAAGAAATGTGAACCAAACATGTTAGGATGGTGAGGGTATCTTGTAAAATTCATGTTTACTGTCAATGATGAGGAAGAATATTTGTGTTTCAATTTAAATACTATTAACTCAGTTTTCTTTCTGTTTCTGCCTTGGCACAAGGGGATGATTTTCAGTGTGTTTCCCGGGTCTAAAAGACGTGTTCACAGCCTTCAAGATTTAAATAAAATGTTAAAGAAAGATTTACATTATAAAAATCATGAAATATATGCATAAACTGCCACCTCCAGCATGACAAAAATAATGAAATGAAGCACTTAATAGTTACACATTGACAGATAACTTGCTGGAGTGTTATCAATGTCAAATAGGATGAAACTGAAAATAACCAAAAACAAGCCTTAGTAGTCTTCAGTGTAACTCAAAAGCATTTTCTACTGTTGCACCCTTTAACTAACCTTGCCTGCAAGATGAATTCACACATGAGAATCCATGTTGTACCCCTCAGACTTCAACTGTTTGCCTCTGAACCAAAAATGGTTTGGGCCAATCACGTTGCAGTATTGAGGTTTAAAGCAAGAGCGGTTGAGACCGCAGCCGAATCAACACAAACATGGAAGCACAGGAGGACACAAGCGTATCTGCTGCTGTCACATCTGTTTAGTTAGAATCCATGATTTCTTCTTTGCTATTAGAACTGCAAGAAGTGCCTTGACTAGCTTAGCTTCTTGTGGTTTCTCATGATGCCTGCTGCGCGCGTTTTAATTTGACACCGTGACTGGCTAAAACCAACCTTTGGTAGGCGGGCACTAGTCGCTTTGCCCAATCAGCTCAGATTTCTGCTGAAATTCCCCAAATGGATTCAAATGGAGCAGTCCCAGACTGATAATGTGCTGAACTAGAGTGCTACACATTATCAATCTGGCTGGCCAGGTTACCCTTTAATTAAACCCTTTAATAAAACTGCAACATTTCCAGGAATCCTACAAAACAATTGGTTTTGTTAAATAGAAAAGAAATATCCACTTGTTGTTTCTCAGTGGGGGAATTCTTACTGCATCCCATAGATCTGTATGTTTATTAGTTTGACTGGTTTAAGTGCGTTTAATTTTAATCTTAACATTATCTGGATAATTAAATGTGATTAAAACGAGATGAAATATAATTATTCCAATTGGCTGCACAAAGCCTGCACATTAACACATGCAGGCACAGCAATAATTTGCCAAAATGTGGCCTTAAAGGTTTTCTCAAACATTTATTTAGTAGAACATTTAGCAGACAACTTGTCTAAGTCCATTGAGTTCACTTAGCAGCTTAAAAAAACCTGACTTTGTCTTTATGGTCAGCTCATCAGTAGCCCTTGGATAACATCTGGAGCTCGTCATGTATGGTGTTTGTAATAAAACCTTTCAGGGATCAAAACCTACTGTTTATCAGTGCCCATCTTAAAGTGCTGCTATACTTTAGACAATTCTGGCTTTTGAAACCTTTAAAAACTTTGACAAACACAGTACAAATATCAGTTTTAGCCGACATGTCTAAAAAAAACAACAATTACTTTCAATTGGTGCAGAACTTGGCTGCCCTCTATCAATAAGAAAAACATAAATTCATAAAGATTAAGGTCATTAAAAAATATTCATGTCAACATCATGACAATTAAACTCTGGCCAGATTGCTTTAATTGTGTCTGGAGATGCTTGTTTGGGTGCAGTACCAATCAAATGTTGCATGAAGGCAGATGCTTGGAGAGCTCTGAGTTTTCCTGACTAGGAAAGAGAAGAGAAAAACGCTACTAAAGTTCACATCTTGACAGAGAGGATGTTTTCACTCCTCTCTTGTCTGATTAAGTTAAGAATTAGCTTTTTTTTAATTGGTTCCGCTCTGTTAATCTGATTGGCTGAAGCTAGCCGGAGACAGACTGTAAAAACAGATGGTTCATTTCAGTCATCCGCCAGCAAGTTTTCCCTTTTTCACCCACATTTTTTTTCATATCAACTTCTCAGACAGCTCTCAGTGGCAAAACGTCTGATATGGTAGGCTAGGAAGAAAATTCAATGATGGAAGTTTCCCCCTCTTTGTTGTCTCCAGGTTGATCCCAGTGGAGAGGTGCTGCTGTTCTCTCAGGGTGGCTGTCCCTGGAAGGAGCATCTGTTTGCGCTAGAGCAACAGCTCGGCGTGGAGACTCCCATCAAGTTTGTCCTTTACCCAGACCAGAACGGCCAGTGGCGGGTCCAGTGTGTCCCTGCAGGGCTCAACACCTTCCAAAACAGGTGTGTATCTGTTTAGATAGATTGAGAGAGAGACACACACCTCAAGAATTTAGTTGCTTTTATTTCTTGTTAAAGGCCACATCTGCTGTATGTGGCACAACTTTGGATTGTACGTGTGTAGGGAACATCTCAAGGAAGTCACCTTTGCAGAAATCAACCAGCTTCCACCCTCTGGAGTGTTGTGGCTCTGACTCGCACAGAAACCTTCCCACTGAACAGTCTAACACCGCGTTTCAAGAGCTTTCTTTGTGTTGAAGCGCGTTGAGCTCTGGTGAAAGAGATGAACGATGGAATACAATTTGCCTTTAATGCCTAGTGGACCATTTGACAGCAGCTCACCAAGCATAAACATGTTACCCGGCGAGGGCGTACCTCCTACAAAGGCAGAATAACTTGTTTTTTTACTCGTTTGCGAGTAGTCGGGACAGTAGTTTTGTTCTCGCAGTGCTCTCCGAGGAGCTGAAAGATGTAAACACAATCAACACTTTGATGAAGCCACCAGAGTCCCTTCATTTTCTGGCACACACCTCTCACTCACGTGCATCGTTTTTGACTCCCCGCTGTTAATTAGACCCAGTGCTTCAAATGAAGTTAGGCGACACGTTTCCCATTTGACAGCTGCATTTACTTAGAGCTACTTCCTAAACGTGTTAGAGTTTTCATTAATATTAATGAGTATGGGATTCGTACTGTGTAGATCGACTGAAATTAGCATTTTGTGGCATTATCTCATCAAACTGTTGAGAATGTGAATGCCATTCAGACTTCTCAAAAAGTCCATTTCTGTTTAACAGAATTTGGATGTACATATATATAGAGGGGCAGCCCTACTAAAATATTAAAGTAAAACCGAAATGACAGTAAAACACACCACATGTCGTTTTACTGTCTAGTTAGATATCAAACACACAACCCTCTTAATAATAGCCACTTCCTTTTAAAATAAATTAAGAGCACTGAAAAATATTACAATTCAAATAGATTGTATTTAAACTTTAGCGTGATTTTAATTAGTTCATTAATATATCACTATCACTTCCAGCAAGAGCAAAATGTTCTGTCTCTAGTCATAAATGATTAGTTTATTCCTGGTGCTTGCTGATGTACATCAGCGTATGTCAGTGCAGCTATTTCTGCACGATTTGTGTCAAACCAGCATTTCTCTTTAAGAGTGTTTCAACATTTGGCTAATTTCTGCAAACCATGCTTTTGGCATACATGGTTTCTCTTTCCGTACTGTATGTTTACTCTAAAATCCAGGTATAGCACTTCTTTGCTTGGATGTTTTCATTACCGAGTAAACATCTTCATAATTTCCTTCCTATATGGACAATTGCTTTGGTTTAGTTTCACGCACTTATCAGAAGAGTGACAGGATGCAAGTTACATAGATTTGTACATAGAGTGCTTTTTACACTTTGTGCACACCTGTCAAGGTAAAATAAATGGAATTTGCTCGACACGGCTCTTTTAACATGTACCTTTTGCAGATGCAGTCAGAAGTAATCATGCATGCAGAATCCAAAATCTGTGCACTCATCTATGTGAGTTGATGACAGAAAAGCTCTTAAAGGGGACATATTATACAAAATCCACCTTTTTAGCCCGTAAATACATTTTGTTGTGTACTTGGAGTCTCCACAAATGCAGAAAATTTGAATGTAGCATCTCCAGTTGCTTCCTAGATATCTTCATATTATTTTTGGGTCATATTTCAAAAGTCGTTCAGTTTTCTCTGTTTTACATTACATTTTTTATGGAAATTACGCCACAGTATTTGCTGCCTAACTGCATAAGAAGTTCATGTACTTTCTCACAAATCTCCCATTTTAATTTCTTGGAGCAATCTTTAGCTACAATTGGATAAGTCAAAAATGTTCGGTTGTTCATTACACCATCCCCCAGCATACACATTTCATGAATTGATGGAGTGGAACGCTCTGCAACCTGGTGGGGGGCGGGGTGTAAAGTGTCTTTTTAGATTTAAAGAGACCACACCAAAAATTAGTTGCTTTCAGACGTACTTTATAAGGGGTAAAAAGGGTGATGAGGTGATGAGGGTAAATTAACAAGGAATTCAGACCAAAGCAATGCAGTTCCACTTTATATAGAGCCCTTATATGGACCCTTTAAGTTGTGCTCAGGATTTACTAAAATAAACCTTAGACGCTGCAGTTTGTATTTTTTCTTCTCCCTTTTTCTCCTCTGTAAATATGATGTCGGGGCTTTTTTTTATGCACACACTGCACTCAAACCAGACAAAGAAGGTACAACATCATTCAGCTTCCCAACAACCAGCACAACCAAGTCTGGATGCAGTTTGCCGGTGGTGGATACTGATTAACGTGTGCAATAGAGTTTGGTTTGGTATTTTTTATGTCATGGAATGTGTTGACTTTGTTGCAGCTATTTGCAGAGATCCTTTTGGACCCAACACACTTGGCAGCCATGCTGTCAGCAGCATTGCGGTCGCTTAGTTAGCGGAGCTGCCAGTCCACTCTTGGAGGATATGGTTTGATTATTGGCATTTTTCCAAACCTTTGTTGCACAGTCAAAACTGTTGTCAAGAGAGCCAAAAATCAGCAGCTGGTCAAACCTTTTCTTTTTGTTAGAAATTGGGAAATGTTATTTCATATCACGGTCTGAACCATCTCATCTTTTGAATAACAAATCAGTAACATTTTAAGATGACCATTTACTGATTGACCTTATGGCATAACCACTCGTCAGCATTCTGATTACAGAATTACCCTTTTTTGTCATACAAGGCAGAAGTAGACGTAAATAGTTCATTGTTTTTATGTAATCCTAAAAGCCTGTTAGTTGCTGAACTTATTAGTTGATGTATTTTATATCCGAGAGAAAAATTAAGCAACCGATGCTGCGTAAGTAACTGGCAGCTCGTTGTTACCTGGTTTTTAGGCTTCAGTCAAGACAATTGACCAGAAGTATGTTTAGTAAGCTTTAATTAAAGCTAATTCTATAAAACCTTAAATTAAGTCTTTATCTCTCTCCTCCCTGCAGCTGATTTCTGGTCTCACCCCAGGATTATTTGTAAGTGAAAACTCCAAACAATTTCCAGTTGCCGCACAACTATGTGTTCCTGAAGCTGATTGGGGACATTTAATTAAGATTTTAGGCATAATCCTGCTTATTATAGTTTTAGATTGGAGGTTTGTGTTGGCAAAGATTAATTTAGTTCGGGTAAAAAAATAACCTGTGATGCCCGGGAGACTCGGGTTATTTTCTGCCTTTATGACCTGGAAATTTTAAAGGTAAACCTAATAAAAGTTGATAAGACCGTTCCAAATTCATTTAGTTAATCAGGTATAATGACAGCAGATAATATTGTGAAAAATGAGGCAGAAAAAACGCCAATTAATGCAGTTGGTGAGACTGCTTTGTCTTTGTATGTCAATGCATGTCCAAATCTTGCTCATGACGTTTACTGAGACTAAAGTCTTTTATTGCTGATGTTACTTGTTATTATAACTCTGAAGGAATCTACAATATTTTTTTCTCTGAACTTCCGTGGCTCGTCTTATGACTGGGAGTATTCTTAGCATTTTGGACTGGCCCAGCCAGAGTAACGACTAGGATCTGATAGAGAATCTGTGGATGAAGCTAATGATTAGGGTGATGACATGGAGGCCCTCCAACTTCAAGAAATGAAGCTTATCACCAAAGACGTATTGAGAAAAGTACCAATGAAAATTTTAAATCTAAATTATCCAGCGGGATAAAATATCTTAAAATGAACGGTATGACCAGACAAACTTATGTCTTCTTAATTGTTTATTTTTTTCACATATTGGAAATTTTTAAGCTTTTACTTATGAAAGTTAAACACAACAGGACATTTTAAGACCGTTAAGCAGGCATCGCTCCTCAGAAAACCTTTTTTTTTTCTTTTAAACATATAAGCTTCTGTTTTATTCTGTTTATTGACCATTAAAGCCAAGTTAAAGCCGCTCTCTCCTCTGCAAGTTCAACGTTTTTTGAGGAAAAGCATAATAGATGAGCAAGCATCGGTAAGGTAAATTACAGTTTTAGAAAGCTACAGCTTCAAAGCTCCTGAAATTTTGATGTACACCAGTCAAGCACTCTTTCTGATGAACAGATGTAGGCACTGTATAGATTTATTCAGTTGCATGTAGATTAGCTGAAAGTTACCACATTCTCAACGCGGTAGCATCTAAAGAACAGTTAAGAGGCAAGATGACAAGACAGATTTCAAAATTCTTGTTGAACGTTGAAATAAAATCTATAAGTAACATTAAAAGGTGGCAGGTTTAAATACCTAAATAAAAGTATTTCTTCTTTGTACATGTGGCGTCTATTGGACAGTTAGTCAGATGTGCTTGGTTTCCATTTTTTCTTTAGTTGTTGCAGTGACCTCTTGCTGGAATTGAGCCCATGTTGTCAAGCTAGATAGCATCTCTAACCTCTTCACTGCACCGTTCTTTAAATATCTCTCTCCTACACCTGTGATGGAGTCACACGTAGCTGTTTTTGGTCCCGGATTCACTGGGCTCATTAATGATCGTGAGATTCTTGAAAGCAGCAGGGGAGCATCTAACCAAATCGTGCTCACAGACGCAGGAAGTTGAAAAGGTTTTTGATTTTTCTCCTGGTCTGACCACTTGGTGTGATGTTAGATATTTTCTATTTTCGCCTCTTTCTGCAATCTCACTCTTTTCCAGCTTTCCAATTAGTGTTTTTTTTCCCACAGCTTCTCGGCTCCTTCTTTCTCTTGTGAGTTTTCTGTGCCTGTCCCATTATTATCCTCTTACATTTCATCACTTTTTCCCAATCTGTCTTGCTCCTTCCTATTATTCCTATTTTCTCTCCTTCCCCAATTCTTCTTCTTCATCTACTATCTCACTTTCTAAGCTTTCACACTTTCTGCCATTCTCCTCTTCATCCTCCTGCTAGACATTTTCCACACCTCTGCAGAATCCTATCCGGCAGCAGTGTGTTTGAACTTAAAAGACAAGGCACCTGTTTGTGGCCACAGAGCGCCTCAAAGATTTAATTTCATGCAAACATGCTGGTTGGTGGGGAGCAACATGAAAACAATGCCTATAAGAAGGATTAAAAAAAAACATAGCTCCAGATGGCTCTTCTCTGGGTGGCCTGTTTCCTCCCAGTAGGCTTGTGCCGACTCTGCAAAAGGGGTGTTGTTATCGCCTGTGTCCCTGCTACTGCACCTGGGGCGAAAGAGGTCTATTTTTATCTGCATCACATTGCTAAGGAAATGTGAGCCAGCAGAAGGAAGATGGGAGTGAAAGCGTTCTTTCTTTAGAAATGTCTTGTACACCACTGTATATATATGTTGAATGTTACTATAGACTGAAGGCATCGTGAGGCAACCCAAATAAACACCTTTATTTCAGCAAGAAAAGTGGCTGCTGTCACTTCTCTACAGTGGCCTTATGCTATTGAAGCATTTTAATATTTTTATTGTGTTTTCTTCCATTGTTTTCTTGATTTTTGTCTTTTTCTTAGCATTTGTGCCAATACATAGCCAAAAGAAAACAATGACTGATATGTGAAACTTATTTGCCACTAGTTGCTTCTTTCCAAGATATTATTATTAGCATAAGTGGCACGTCTTTGTTAATGAAATAGAAAGAGAAAAAAAGCTTTTTATATATATATATATATATATATATATATATATATATATATATATATATATATATATATATATATATATATATATATATATATATATATGTTGTAAAAACAGATCTAAAAATAAGTAAGATGTTCTTAAAATTTGTGTTTTTGTCCTAGATTTGAGTAGGTAAATAAGATGATCTGCCAATAGAATAAGATTTTGCACTTAAAATAGGAACAATTCATCTCCATCATCTTATTTCAGGTGCAGTATATCTAATTATCTTATTTTAAGGGTCAAAATCTCATTCCATTGGCAGATAATCTTATTTACCTGCTCAAATCTAGGACAAAAACACTAATTTTAAGAACATTTTACTTTATTTTTAGATCCGTTTTTGCAGTGTGTATGTGTGACATTTGCTGTTTAATGCAACATAAAATGTTTGAGATGGTAAAGAGGTGGTAAAGTTGATAAACTACAGCTAAGTTGTTTCATTGTCAAAACATCACAAGTAAAGCAGAAAGACATTAACACTTTTAATGTTTTTCTGTATTTATCGCAAGGTGTATTTTTATTGCAACACTTACTAATATTATTGCATGTCACAACTTTTCCTAATATCGTGCAGCACGACTCTTAGCATTTATGGGTATTTATATTAACAAAGCATATATCATGTATTTCAGAACTTTTTCTTTACAACTGTGTTCGGCTGTGTACCTAGCAATTGTAGTAGTATTAAACTGCCCAAAGTTTTTTGTTGAATAAAAGGATAACAAGAAACACTGCACAACAGTAGACTGTTAATGAAGAGTGACCTCGTTGCGCAACACTGAACTTTATGCATAAGTGCAAAGTACAATGTAGCCTCGCAGGGCGAAGGTACTGATAGCCAAGCGTGCAACTCTAATGTGAGTTCATTAGGCTAAGATTTTTATGGTAATAATTTGTCCAGCGAGGAATAGAAATTCAAGTGAAATCTCTAACCCATGGATTTAAAGGCTGAGCTCAGTCAGTCTGTAATTCACAGCAGTGGTGAAGAATCGCTTAGAAAAATTATTTAAAAATAAATAAATTCTAGCAGTATTCAGATAGCTGTTATAATTTCTTTTTATGGTTCTGATCCACATTGGCTCCCATTCCTACCAACAACTGTCACCAGAAAAGTGTGTATCAGTGATACGTACAATGATCGTTTTAAACATACCAGCAGTGAGTAAAAGATAAACTTTGTGGTCCCTAATGGTCAGTTTGTTTTGCAGCCAGCAAAAGCAAATGCAGCAGGAAGTACAAACAATTGACAAAAACACAACATTCATGATACAGCCAGAGTTCAAACATAGACTGCTACCGCTTCTATGTGGGCCCACCAGGTCAAATTGTTAATCAGACTGACACTAACGGGGACAAATGAACATTTAGACCTTTTCGTATGGCACTTCATCACGTGTAGCTGTGAGCAGATGGCAGCAACCTGTAATTATAGAAAAGAGGGTGGCTTGGGTCAGCAAGGAAAAGCCTTAGCCATCCTTGTAACTCTTGTCAGGTAGTGCTGAGAGAGCACCACAAGACTTATCCCTATGGTTTTGCTGCACTTCTTTATGATGGTGTTTTGCTGTTTAAAAGCAGTCACAGTCTCACTTTCCTGCCCATAATCAGTTTTACTCTTGTAGTTTAACTGCACTACAGTGATGCAGCTGCCAAGAAATGATTTCAAGGACAAAGTCAGCCACGCTACAGCTGTTAGCTTATGAATCCCACATTTTCTGTGTTGCGCGTTTTTGGGGTAAAAAGAGCACCCCATTCCTTTATAAACCTTATAGAACCTTTATAGACATTATAAACCTCTCAGGTCTTCAAAGACCTGCTTGCTCAATGTACCCATGATCAGAACTGAACAAGGTGCTCCCCAACACCGAACCAAACACCCTGAAAACCTACAATGGGCTGAAACAGTTGTTTCTTTTAAATTGGGACTGAAAATATTGTTGCTTACAGCAGCTTTTGATCAAATCTTAGTAATTAAGTGTTTGAAACTCATATACCCTTATCTTTTTAAAAAAATCTCTTTTATGCAGTACTGTTATCCATATTCCTTAAATTCTTTTTGTCTCTCCTTTTGATGTCCTGTAACGACTTTTTGACTGTCTCGTGTATGACTGTCCTCTCTCTCCTTATGTATGGTTGTATGGTTGGTTTCTGGCTCTAAAATATGATATTTGCTCTTTGAAGTTTAGGAATTGCTACTCTGTTTATCTCATGCATGTCACACTGAAACTGCACTACAAACCTTTTGCCTGTTTAGTTGAACAGTTAAGGGCAAAAGAATAGCTCATGTGTGTTCATGAAACAGCTCGAGTCTGCAGTACAATAAGATATATGTACTTCTTTCTTCTTGCTCTCGGTGAAGGCGGACGCTTTTCTTTCTCCTCTTCTCTCCTTTCCCCTCTCTCTCCCCCGTATCTGCCCTGCTTCTGCTTCCATCAATCTTTTTGGAGCCTCTCTTTACACATCCTCTGAA
Source organism: Fundulus diaphanus (assembly GCA_037039145.1). NCBI lineage: Eukaryota > Metazoa > Chordata > Actinopteri > Cyprinodontiformes > Fundulidae > Fundulus > Fundulus diaphanus. The sequence goes on from CM073126.1 coordinate 18,041,012, forward strand.
TTGTAAATTATGGATCTGGTCAGCTGGTCTCTCAATGCAAATGCTTGAATTTTCTCAACGAGACGACTGTGCAAAGGAGAGCCCCCGTGCCCCTGCGGGACATTTGCAGCTGGACACACGGTGGTCTCCCTGGAGGAGGATCACGTGTCTGTCCATTTTGTCGGTCGAGGATATTGTGATAATGCGTACATAATTGGATTTATGATAACAGGATTTCTACTTTTTGCATTTGTCGGTTACCTGGAGTATCGAGAAATTCCAAAAACGTCAAGGCTGTCTATGTGAGGTATATGTCGTGCATTCAACACCCAGACTGAAAGGCTGTGTAGTCAGAACTGCAAGCACTGGCGGGATGGAATAAGATCTTTGGCAGAATGACCAAAGTCTGGCTGTTTGGAATCGACATTTGAGAAGCACCAGTGAGACTTTAAGGCAGACAGAAAAAAGAGACTTCCTGCCCCAAAACAAATGCTGTAATCCGAACTGGGTCCCTCATGTTGGCCTTGAAAGACCGACAATCATAATTTCTCCTGTATGTTATGTAAACAAGACGCTCTGCCCCCACTTTCTTTGACATCTGGGACCTGGATGAGAGCGCTACTGAACTGCCTGATAATGTTCCATCACTAGCTTTGAATTAGTGGTGAAGGTTGTTCCAGTGAAGCTAAAGAGGTGTAGTCAAGGATTTACTTAGCCTATTCTTATACCAATGAAACTAAAGTTATTCTAGTTGTAGCTTAAGAAAAGTTGGACAAAATTACTTTAGATCCCAAACCCCCAAAGATTTGCCTAGTTTATTATTATGAATAGAAACAATTAAGTACTGTGATTTCATGCTTTCTGTATGTTTGTTAATGTACGAATAGAAACAAGCTTTGAATGTTAGTGATGAAGCTTATTTCAATGAAACTAAAGTCTAGTGAAGGATTTACTTAGCTTATTACTTTTAATGTAATGTTTTTCTTTTTTATGTAATATTTCCCTCTGTTTTTCTGTTCATGTACAGCACTTTGAATCGTCTTGTTACTGAAAAGTGGCATATAAATAAACTTCCCTTGCCTTAATTCAAAAAGGCAAACGAATAAACTAATTTGTTTATTTGTACAACATGAATTTCATTTGGTTCAATACATTAACAGTCTGTATGTTTAACTATGGTATGTACATTTATACTAAAAACTTGTATTCAGATGGATTAAGGGCAAATATTAGGTTCGGTACAGCATAATGTCACTAATTGTATGCAGTTTCAGACATATACTAAAGGTTCTTTCGCTCTAGTGTATTTACATTAAAATAATGTATATTATTTATGAATCACTGACTGTGGGGGTCGTCTCACTTGAGATGGTAATTTGCTAATTGAGGTCATATTTTTAGGATGGTCACCTTGGGAAAAGAAGCTTCCTCATCTGTCATAACAATAGCAGCAGCTGTCATTCCCCTCCTACTTCCACTCCTTCACTCATTACCATCCCTGTTGACCTTTCCTCTGAGTTGTTTTCCAGCCATACTGTGGAGCAATCGATTTGTTGATTCTTTAACAGAGATTATTGAGCAGCTTTGCCACGCTCTACACCTTAGGTGGTCGTGTGACAGTCCTAACAGGTTTGAAACGCTGCTCTCCTGAGAGTAATTGCAAGTTGAGGAGCGTATTTACTTGGAGCTTAGATGGAGATTATTATTTTCTTGGTTGCTTATCCCCATGTGTATAAAAAAAAATTAAGAGATGGTACTTGTATTCGGAATGTGGCAAACGTTTGAGATGTAGGCACGTACCAAATCTTAGATGAAAATATAAAAAGCTCCTTGAAACAACTTGAAACTGTGTTTTGACAGGTGTGTCAGCTTATTTTTTGACAAGTTTATACGCATTCATCCCTAATTCAACCCATGTTCAAGTAAGAAGAGGGAGAATATTTTCTGGATGTTGGGCCATTTTCTTTCAGGGTTTTGATGCATTTGAAGTAATTTAAAGCCTATTTCAGAGAGCGTTAAAATGGAAGAGGTGAGCAATGAAGTGCATAGTCAGAATTAAATCAGAGTGAAAATTGCTAAACATAACAGTCCTTTGAGGAGAGCTGGGAACTAACATAATGGAGATTATAACCCCATCAAAGTAGAAATGACACACGGATGCGCACACTCAAGACAACTACCGGTAGTAATGCGTTTTAAACGATTGGCCATGCTGTCATTGACAGGCGTGTGTATTACATGCAGTAGGTGGTAAATGAGCTGCTCCACATTTTATGAATTGTCAGCTTCCATATGCCTCATCCAAAGACGCTTGGTGGAGGTCAGCTCATAAACCCTCGCAGAGCTAATATTTTTCCTGCACTTTGTAAGATTGCTTGTAGACTCCGACACAGTACGGCTCTCCTGCCACTTCGTCGACTCGTGATTTTCCACATTGCTGGAGAAGAATAAAGCTGAATTGTGTTTTTTTTTTTTTGCTTGCTGTGTTTGCTGCCGCCGATGCTAGATTTGCTGTGTGCAAAGGTTCCTTTCACATGGTGCGTTTGATGGCAGCTGCTCGTCTCTTGTTTTTCTGGTCATTGAATTTGAAAAGAGGAGGACAATGCGAGTTGCTGTGCTAAGCGGTGCGGAAATTTTTGAAGTTTTCAAGGGAATTTATTGTTGTCATTTTATGGCTTTTTGATCGATTTCTTTTTCGTTTGGAAATACAGTTAAATGTTCTTTATTTCAGTTTTTCACTTGATAATTATACAATTCACACTTAAAAGTACACTATGTTTATATCAGCTTTTTTAATTAATTGGGACAGAATTAAATATAAACTCACTTTCATCATCATCATCATCAGTTTTATTTATAAAGCGCTTTAACAGCCACAGCTGACACAAAATGCCGAACATCAAAAGTAATAAAATTCCACTAAGGGATAAAATGGAAAAAATAAGCACATGATAATAAATTAAGAAACTTGCTGCAAAACACAATAAAACAATACAAACACAGATAAAAACCATACCAGTAAACAATAAGTGAAATCAAATCTCAGTTGGGTTGAAGGCCAGTGAGTAAAAGTGTTTTCAGATGAGTTTTAAAGGTGGACTGTGAAGGGGCCTGTCAAATGTTCAAGGGTAGAACTTTACCTCATTAAAAGTCTTTAAATTGTGTGCTTCTAGAAAGGCGCATCATAAAGCTTTGTAGGACCACTTTAAACAGCAATACCTTCAAGAAGTTATCTTATTTATGTTTTAACTCACATTAAGTTTACATCTGAATCCCTACTTATTTTTACAACATAGCTTTAATTTATTCATGTTTGCAGTCACCCATTATATCGCAGTTTTATGGTCTAGTCACAATAGTTCAATATTTCAGATTGAGCCCTGAACTTTGTCTCAGACATTGCTAAATTGTTTTTACAAGTTCTAAATGGTCTTAAATAATTTGTAAAAGTATGAAATTTGCTTAATGTATTTTCCAGGTCTGAAAGTATGGAAAAAATTTTGGGGTCTTGAAAAATATCTGTATTTCAGGACTATTCTCCCATTATCTACATGACAAATATCAGAATCCCTTTGAATAAATTAAACTTGTATGTATTGAATCATGAGTCTATAATTGTATACAACTCAGGGCTCATATATTTTGGGCTTGTATTGGTTAGTTTAAAATGTATTTCCCTGGGTTTAAATTTTATTACCATTAAGCATCTTAAATATTTTAGAAACAGGAATAGGACTTAAAAGCTTTTGAATGTAGATTGTTTTTTCATACTTCACACACGGGCTCCAATATATAAAACTTGCTACAATTGAAGTTGGTTTTTCCATAAAAGATGAACATCCAACAGTCCATCCATCAATCTGTCTTTCCGTATATTCATCAGTGCACCTGTCCATCCCCCATCAACATGTCTGTTTGACAGCAATTCATCCATTCGTCCATTCCTCATTGCAGTGTTTGGTTTTTGCAGACTTATCTGCCATTAACTCACCATGAACTCAGCTGTGTGAACATTTATTGGTGCATTCTAAAAATGGACCAAAAACTGACAGAAATCATGAAATCTAACTGGAAAAATATGGAATTTAGAAATAAGAAAAACAAATGATTGGAAACCCTAATCTTGATGTAAGGACAGTGTTTGTAATGACTTCCAAAATACACCTCTGGGCATTGTGGCCAACCCATTTTTGTCTTATTAAGGAGCATTTTTTCCCATATACAGCTTAGCTAATGTAAGTTCTACTGCAATGTTGTTGTTTTATTTATTTAAGCGAAGAGACTTTCTTAAGCCAACTTCTCCCAACAAGCCATATTTGTTAAGTTTTAACACCTAACATGTTAACTGAGACCCATACAGTCTGAGAGGAAGCGTCAAGACTTTCTGTAATGTTTGAACATTGCTCAGTGACACTGGGATGAATAGGGCTGGGTATCATCTAGGATGAGCCGATTCGATACGATTCTCGATGTAGCTCTGCTTGATTTGACTCCAATATCGATATTTATTATTTTCAAATTAATGCTCACAGTCATTCAATCATCAAAATCAGCCAATTATTATATTTATGTTCAATTTATTGAACACTGATATATTGACAAGAATATAAAGTGCATTTGGTTCAATGCATTTAACGTATCACAGAAACCAAAAATGTGCCCAAACGTCTGATTTTAGGGACGAAAGCGCTTCTAAAATGTCGGCCGTTCCACAAATTTGTCTCACTTGCACTTCCTTGCTGTGAACAGTAATGGCGCGCTGTAATATCGCCCTCTAGGGGTCGGGAGGTATATTGCTATTGAAAGCCAGAATATCGATATTAAATCGTTTTTAAAAACATCCATATTAATCTTTGTATCGATTTTTATGCACAGCCCTAGGGATGAACCTAGTTAGATGACCGCCCCTTAAAAGATTGGCCACCATTTTAAGCGTTCTCCTTTTAGAGATATAAAGAATCTAAGGACCGTAACCGATGGGTTTGCAGAACTGCACCAATTGATGTACAGCTGAAACTGCAGATCTGTAGAAAACCTGAATTCAGCTACTGTGTGAGTTATTAAGGAGTAACGGAAAAGTCAAAGATGATAAAATTATTTCACCAGTTAACTTTTGATATCTTATTCCAAATTTGTTTTTTGTTCTGCCTTTTTTTCTTCTTTTTTTTCTAAAACTGAAGAGTAAACAGGAAGTGAACAGCTGACCATGTGGCGTCCATCTGTTTGACCAGCTCACCCCTCTGTCCCTGTTCCCAGGCTGTCCCTTCCGGAGGAGTGGCGTGGTGTGCGAGATGAAGCGCTATCAGAGCTCAGTGGGATTAAGGGCTGCATCTTTGTCCATGCCGGAGGATTTATTGGCGGCAACAAGACCCAGGAAGGAGCCCTGGAGATGGCCAGGAGGACCCTGCAGGCTGCCGCCCAGTCACCTGCAAACGGAAGCAGCTGAACGTTCAGAAAGAGCAGCCGACGTTTCATAGAGCATCAACGATGAACGCGTTGGTTTAGATTATAGTGGTTTTGTTAAACCATGTTCTCTCTACCTGTTCTGTGTACGTGGTTGGGTTTTCTGCTGTTGTAAAGGCCACTCTGGCTTTCATGTTTGTAATTGTATTTACTGCTTGGTTAAAAACATCAATAAATAAACAGTATTTCTCCCTCTGCCCTATTCTTTTGTTTTCACCTCAGCCGAGTTAATACGTTGCCATCCAATAGATCAGCTCCTGCATCTTCAAAGCCTGTGAATACCATGGCTTTACCTTCAAGGGATGATTTATATATACACACCTGGTCGGTGGTTCTTCCTTTCATTTCCAGCATTGCTGACATTAAGCACGGCGCAACAAAGAGATTCAGATGCCACTTACTCCAGCTCCAGGATCAAAGCGTCAGTAATGATGCCTGATTAATTCAGAGAAATTAAATTTCCGAACACCACGGAGAGGTGTTCTTTGTTGCACCCAGGGCCTTGACAAGGTTATTGGCACAGTCAATTTTCCTCTAATAAACTCAGTGGACGTGCCCTAAATTTTCTCATTAATACTCTTATTTTCTCCCCTGGCTGCTCTCTTATTGTGTGCTTTCACCAAGCTGACCTTGTGCCTCTGTGGCTCTGCGTGACATTTTATTTTACTATCATTGCAGGAGTTACTGTGTAAATGCCACAGCAAGGGGAAGAAATATAAGTGACATGTTGCTTACAGCTGCTTTCCGTTGCTCTGCTTCATTTCTAGTATTCAGCGGTGCAGATTAGTTTCACTTTTCAAGCTATGAAAAATCCCAACTATTGTTTTCTGACCTCAAATGGAGTGGGAGGGGCATTTAAACAGGAAGACTAAGAAATACTAAAAGTCCTTTTTATCTTGACAGGTTTGTGTGCCTGAACATGCTCTGTTGTGTTCGTTCACATTGCTTTTGAGTCCCGGGGATCATCTAAGTAACTCATTAAGTATGGGATGTGTGCTTGTGCTGTAATTGAGCAGACACTAACACAGAATTGCTGTTGTGTAGAGATGCCTATTTTTAGAAAAACTACTAAAGTTTTTTTTTCTGGACCTGCATATTGTACTTAGCATACATTTTTTGTCAGGAACTTTGACCACGTAACAAAATCAGAAGAAACTGATTTAAGAAACTTGCTGCAAAACACACTAATCTGTGTCCATTGAAGTTGGGGCTTTCTGGAAGCCTGACATCAGCCTGCTTCATCTGTTCTGAAACCATCCATTATCTGCACTTGCTTATCTGAGCCAGGCCGTGGGGGTGCTGGTGCCTATCTCCAGCGGTGAATGGGCGAGAGGGAGGGTACAACCATGCACAGACATACTCACACCTAAGGGCAGTTCAGAGTAAGCAATTAACCCAACAGTCATGTTTTTGGACTGTGGGAGGGAGCTGGAGTACCTGGGGAGAACCCATGCATGCACAAGGAGAACATGCAAACCCCATGCAGAAGGATACCAAGTCGACCTTCTTGCAGAAAAGGCAACAGCGCTACCAACTGTGCCACTGTGCAGCCGGTTCTAAAACCCGTTTTCTGTTTCTGCATTTTTTTTCATCATGATCCATTTGGAGCCCCTAGTTTGCATCCATGTTTTATCCAGTTAGCTCATGATTTGAGGTAGAATTGGGAAAGCAATCTTTCATCTACTTAGGGCTATGGGTTTGTAAAAATGTAAACCAAACCAGCCCTCAGCATTATGGTGCCACCCTCATGCTTGGCAGTTGGTATAGTTTATAGTTTGCAGGCCTTAATTTGTCCCATCTAAATGTATTCTTTTGTTCTCAGCCTTTGTTTCTCCAGATCTCATTTGGTCATTGGGTCGTCCATGTGGGCAGCTGAAACTTTCAGTGAAGAGGCTGAACGCTGAACGTTCTTGCTCAACGGCCTCTCCGTCCGTGATGTAAAACTTGCTTCACGCTGGATAATCACACCGGTCTTCCAGCAGTTTTCAGTTTCCTCGTTTGTTCCTAAACCTCCTGACCATCATCCTTCTAAGTAAGGGTGATGGATTCAAATAGATCCCAAGCCCATCAGGACTATTTTGGGAATGGATAAAGGCAGGCTAACATTAATCTTCTGGATTAGCTTTCCCAAAGCCCTAATTTAAACCGTATTGACAAACGGTGGACTATATGCTGAAAACCCAAACTTGTGCCAGGAAAGCAACTGATTTAAGTGAACTCCAGCAGTTGTGATAAGAAGGCAGTCTTACATCTCATCTTTCTGATTTTTTTCCTTTGTCTCAAAAGTGCACACTTACTCACATGCCCACTTCGTCGGTGCTGGACTGAATCCAAAGTATCAATCTAATCTAGCCTCCTGTGTGATAGCCTTTTAAAGTCACGTGGTCCATCTTTTACTTAATGCCAAGTATGGCTGCTTTCTCTGGGGGGATGCAGAAGATAACTTTTTCTCCCAACAACTTCCCTCCCTGAACAGAACAGGAAGCAGTGGAGGTGTATTCATCAGAACAGTGTAATTGGAGATGCGGTGAAACAAACATCAATCTGACAAGAGGGGGAGAAAAACTGAACAGCAGCCAGCAGTGGATGGATTTTATTTTCTGTTTGCCACTTTACCCTTACACGCACAATCTCAAGCTTATTCGTGTTCGGTAGCACTTGCTTGATTGCTGTGCACATTAAACTAGATGGCCTGATGTGCTCTCTTTCCCCTTTTTGCATTTATGTTTATTTTTTCTGTTTTCTGCGTACAGAACCAGCCAGCACTATAAAACGTTTGCCTGTTTACCCACCATACCTACGAAGCAAAAATTGTTAATACTTTGTTTTGTCAGCAGAGCGGAGTTTTCCATCTACACTACAGTTTCCAATGACACAGCAAGTAAGTGAACCTGCACTGCTTCTTAGTTGTAAGCATTTCTGGGCGACTCCTACTGGAGCAAGTGTTGGCACAGTTGGCCAAACAACTAAGTGCCTCAGCAGAATACCTGCACTTATAAGCCTGACCTACTGTTTTTGGGCTCATACCTTACCTCATATTACACATAATATAAAGTAGAAATCCACTGGCAGTCAGAAGTTTACATACACAGCAATGGCATAAGTGTTGTATTCATTTTGGGTTTTTAATGATGCATTTGAAATACAATTTTCTGATGATAAAACTTCTATGAATTAAAAAAAAGTTCCAATAGGTTAGAAATATACATACTCGGTGTAAGGGTAGTCCTTTTTTAAACAGTTTTCACCCATACTAGGTGCTTAATGCACCTAGTATGCACTGCACACTTCAGTAAATGAAGCCTCAAATCATCATTGCACAATAAGCACCTTATTACCTCATTATCTGTGACTCATGAAGGACAACTAGTTCATACAACTTTTCAATCATCCTTTTATTTTTTTAATCTCTCTTGAACACTACAAAGAAAAATAAAACACTGTAACCCTTGTTCATTGCCAGTTTGTCTTTCTGTTTTCCTTCATTATGTGTACACTGAACCGGAGTGGCCTAAGAGATAATAAAAACTCTTTGAAACTTTGAATCTTAATGTTATCCTGCATTATCCATCCAAATGCAATTTCAAGGAGTACCCAACTGTGTTCGGGTTTTGACCAGTCTGTCCACCTCAATTGAAATGAAATTGGGTTCAAAGTTCAAGTCGCATTAGTGTCCCTGTCCATAGTGAACTAAACTGACCAAGAAAGAAGCAGTAGCTCCAAAATGGACACCAACAGGAGAGAAATTTGCAGCTGCCTTAATGAACAAATTCATGCAAAGATTGGAGAGTTGTACCTCAGTGACAAGAGTTATGTTCAGAGAAGCCAAGGTGGGGATTTCAGACCTGAGAACACAGGTCAACTGTGAAGCAAGGTGATGGTGGCGTCATGCTGACAGCCTGTTTTGCTGAGATTGGTGCTGCTCTTCTTTATCATTATTCCATCCACTGGGTGGAATAATGATAAAGAACTAAATCTTCTTCTAGCTATTTAGATCAACAACTAGATGTTTGAAACAGAAACATAATTAATTAATTCAACAGGACAATGATCCCAAACACTTCAAAACTGAGAACCAAAACAAAATAAAATAAACAAAATAAACAAGTATCTAAGATCCTCAACCTCAGAGGTTCTCACTGTCTTGAAAAGTCTAATTAAATACTGAAATTTCAAAGTACTACCATATAAAATAGAATTTTAAACAGTGGAAAAACAAACATGTGTTGTACTGTTTCCTGTTTATTTATTTTGTCACAAGAAAGGAAATCAAATTTCTAAGTTGGAAAATTAAACAGGAATACTGTCTGAAGTCAGAATTTTAAGAGGGAAAAAAAACACCAAACTCAAAATGTAGTATGGATGATGTGTGTTTAAAACAGAGCAGTAGCTGTAATAAACAATTTGCAAAGGTGCCACATGTCACTGTATTAAATCTTCTCCATTTGTTAATAATTACACAACAACACAGTCCTTAAATGTTTCATTGCCTGCTTTTACCTTGTATTGCTAATGGTAATTTATACTGGTTTCCCTGTTTGCAACTAGAATATGGTTATGTTGGGTTTGATTTTATTCCCAGATCCATTTTCTGACTTGAGAGGTAAATTGTAGGCAAAATAATTAATTAATAAATTAATTATAATTAACTGCCAGGTCTTATTGGTTCACTGTAATCTGCTCATCTGCTCAAAATCGTCTCTCCTGCAACTTCATTTTGAATAGCTTTTATTCTAAACAAATACTAAGGTGCATATCTCCTTTACATTATAGCTAATTTGCTTCATGTTTTTGAATTTCAAATCCTCCTCTTTGTACTACTATGAAGACAAACCTACTATAAAAAAACATAGTGACTTTTAACCAAATATTAGTGAGAGCATATGTATATACTTTAGTCTTTTTAGCATTGAGAAAATCTACCATTAATCAAAACTTGTGCACCCAGTTCTTGTTTTCTCAAATTTGTTAAGGTACCTTGTAATAAAGAAATGGTTAGTCAAAAAAAGCGATCCATTAATAACAATTGCTCCAATGATGAGTCTAGGTAAACTCATCAGAGCTTCCCACTAAGCAGGGATTTTATTCATCTTTTATTTTTTGACATTGACATGCATGCATGCATTTCTCCCACTGGCTGTCAGGTTTACTTATTTATATATATTTTTTGTCTCTGACGGCTGTTTACACATTTGTTTTGAGGTTCATTCAGTGTTTCCCTTTCTGAGGACAGCGGCCAACCCAAACAGATGATGCTGAACTGCTCCACTTAACTGCAGTCGGGTTTTCCAGAAGACTTCACACTGTCAACAATGTCAGCAGCAGACTGCTTATAGTCATGCACATCTTTTGGAGGCTCTCCCTGACAGATCATCCAAGATACAAACTTCATGTTCCCACTTCAGCCTCTTTTTTTTTTCTCCCTAGTTTTTATTTTTTTCTGTTCTTCCTCCTGCAAAATTAAACTTCTTACCCATCACCATGTATTTCCTTCTCGGTCAAGAACCAGAAAAATAGACTTTCTCTCTCTCTGGCATTATTTGCTTCCTTATTATGTACGCTATTGTTTTCTATCTGAAAACCTACAAACTGGGTTTATCCACAGCCGTCCCTTTGGCAAACAGAGAGACAGTATCCTATCAAGGGCACGGTATTTACCAGTATTAATCTGTGAAGCAGCAGAAGAGAAGCACTGGAGTTGCAGCATTCTGCACTTTACTTGTCAGGGGTGGAATGGCTATAGATTTTAGCAGGCTCATGGAAGTGGGACATGCTGAGGAGTAGATGAGGGATATGAAGAGCTATCCCGACTGATAGATCAGTCCCTTTTCCCCCTTGGGGCTCGCCTGTTGAAGGGCCAATATCGTTACTGCCTACAGTAAAAGATAAGAAAGCCACTTGGTCTAAAGTAGATCCCATAAATATAATCTCCCTGCAGCACATATATTGTGCTGTTTGGTACCTCTGCATGTGTTTTCTGTTTTTTTCCCCCATTCAGATGGAAATTTCGTGTTGATTCCTGTGAAACTCGAGGTTGCTGGGCGTCTCCCTCGTGTTTGTAATTTAGTGCACTTGCTCGCCATGCCCGTCCATGTCAATCTTCATTTTCAACTTGATATACAGTGGCTCTCTGTACACTGTCACGGATTAGGCCCCTCTCTGCTTGACCTCCAGGTGTACGCAAGGACAAAACGAGAAATCATCACAACAGCCATGTCTTCCTTATAACGCTGTTTTCTTTTGGCTCTATTCGACAGTACAGCTGTGCATTCAACTGTGACTGACTTGAACATTTCCCTTTCACAGTTTCACATCTACTGTGAACGTTGTAGTAGTTACAGTGCAGATAATCTTTTTTCTATAAAAATATTGACATTTTTCTGCAGGATTTAGTTCATTCAGATTTAACTCATTGGAGTTTATTTATTCAGTTAAATTCGGTTTATTTATATAGCACCGATTCACAACACACGTCCTGTCAAGGTATATTACATAATCAGTTCTAGCAAATCATACAGGGAGATTGGTTAAAAAGTTAATTTGTTTAATATAGTTATATCTAATATCCTTAGGTGTGAGTGTGTGCGTGATTGGTTGTTTGTCCTGTTTGTCTCTGTGTTGCCCTGCGACAGACTGGCGACCTGTCCAGGGTGTACCCTGCCTCTCGCCCAGTGAACGCTGGAGATAGGCACCAGCAACCCCCGCGACCCCATGAGAGATTAAGCGGGTCAGAAAATGGATGGATGGATGGATCTGTAGGTAGGAGGATGTGCTGCCCCTAGTGGAGGAGTTTAAGTGTCTTGGGATCTTGTTCACAAATGAGGGGAAGATGGAGCGGGAGATCAACAGGCGGATTGGTGCTGGCCCAAGTGGCTGGGGAGAGGGACGTCTGGGCCTCCCTACTGAAGCTGCTACCCCCGCGACCTGACCCCGGATAAGTGGAAGAAGTAACCAAAGTCAAATTCATTGATTGTGCACACAATAGTGGCCAAACAAAGTCGATTTTGACTCTGATCATGATGGCACGGGGCAAACGATGAGCCTGTGGAATCACTGATGACTATCTTTAATTAGAAAAGTAAAGTGGTTTTCACTTTTAACAATTATGTGCAACAAGAAAAATTCTCACATGCAACATTTTCTGGCGGCTTTGAGATTTTTATACAATGCATTCAACATTAGAAGACAGTCTTATTTCTACACGTGCTTACTTATTCACTTCCACTTTTGTTTGTCTTGAAGAGTTACAAACACTGTTACAGAAGCTTGCACCAACTGACTCATTGCTAGAGGAGTGTTCGTGATAGTGAATATTATTGCCAACATTTAAACAAGTCAAGTCAAGTTTGTTTGTAGAGCACATTTCAGCAGCAAGGCAGTTCAAAGTGCTTTACATCATGAAAACATAAAGACATCATAAACACATCGAAATGATCACCGGTTTGTGAGAGCAGTAACAAACATTACATTTTATCAAGTGAAAACATCAATGCACATCAAATATGTTGGTCAAAGTCAAACAACACAATTACTGGGTAATACTTAACATCCTTCCTACACAATTATGAGGAAACGGCTGCCACATGGGAAAAAGTCAGAAAGATAGTCAACAGTCTTATGACTTAAGTAAGAGTAAAGTATAAGTAATAAGATGGGATTTAAAAACTTTTACTTCTCTTACTTGTTTCATGGATCTAGCTGTGCTGTCGTCTTCACCGTAGTTTTGTAGTTCAACTCTTTGGACTCTGTAGTCGTTTCACATTTGTTCTGGTTTTGATATTTATTGTCACCTGTGAACCCTTAAAACACATTCATCAACATTATTGCCAGACCTACAGAATCAAGAAATCAGCTTTAATAGACGCTGTGTATGTATGAAGCAGGCTAAAATGTCCCCAGAAGCCACACGGTGATCGAAAGCACAACAGCAAGTGCACCTCTAAATGTCTCTAAAAAAGGAAGGTTTTGGAGTCGTCGAGTTAAAGTCTGGACTTAAGATGCTTTGACAGCGTTGTAAAAGACTCTCTGGCAGAATAACTGCAATACTTGATGTCAGTTGTTTCTGCCAAAGGAGGCAGAATCCGTTATGTTTAGGGAAGAATCCCTTCTTCGTATGGGACTTGGTTAGCTAATGCAATGACTCTGATTTGGAAACTACTTTTTATGTTTACTCAGGTTATAATTATCTGATGTTAAAATTTGTTTGATGATCTGAAACATTCAAGTGTGGCAAAAAAGCAAATACAGAATAGCACTGTAAGGGGCAAAATACAGTGTTTTTTAATGTAGCTACATGGTCTAGGTTAACTAAATATTGCCATAAGAGGGTTTAAATGTAGCTTTGCATTGATTCTGATGCTAATGTCAAAATCCTTATACAGCAGAATAAAATTAAACACAAGGTAACAGTTAAAAAACCCATTGTAAAGTAAAAATCTGTCAATATACACATAATTTAAAATAACAGACTTATAGCAAAGTATAAAGAATAGTGAGTTAGTAGTTGAAGACAAGAGACTTGTCTAAAGATGAGGTTTAAATTAGCTGGACTGTATGAATGTAGTACAGAGAGGTCATTTCTTTTTCTACATCTTTGAAGCAACTACTACAAAATTATATCCCCTGTAGGATTTTAATATTAATGTTACTGTCATTTTAAAACTGGCCGTCTGATCATGTTTCGCTTTGCTGTGTTTGGGTGTTTAGCAGGTCGATTAAGAAAGATGGGGCTGAATTATTTAAAAAACGAAAGCTATAAATATGTTCTACAAGTCAGTGAAACTAGAACACCATTGTGTCACTACGTCTTTCCTCCTTCATTGTTTTTATGATAGTTCTTAGACAGAACTTGATCCAAAAACTCTTATGACAAGATTTTATGCCTGTGAAGTATGTTTAACATAACTTCCTCTTTTAAATGAAATGACTCTGGAAGAGGCTTATCCCATCAGGACCGATATTTGTCATGGGATGAAAGTAATCGCTCCTGACAGTTTTATATTGATTTGGTACTCTTCCCTCTGGAGGCAATCCATCACTTATAGGTCATAAAGCCTTTCCTTTAACTTGGCATCCACCTTCAATGACTGATATGTTTCAATTTTGCTTTCAGACAGAGGTGATATAGCTCAAGTCAAATAGGAAGGCTGAAGAATTGAATACAAATATTTCCGGCTTCATTTACTGGCTGCCTGGTAAAGATGTGATAAAAGGCTTAAACTTTTATTGGAGAAGCAAATTATTGCTTTTTACTTTTAATTTGACCACATTTATTGAGTCCGAAAAAAAAAATTGTGTAGAAAACACTGATTTAAACAAAATCTCTTTTGGTGCCATTCCCCAAACAATCCCTTTGAAACAAATGTAATAGAAGCATTAACTAAATTTATGCTCTGCGTTTTAAGTTGCACGACAAACTGGATGGTAAGTGAGGTTCAAACCTGTTAGAGAACGACATCTTGGGGTCATCAAGCGACCATAACAACTATTTGGTGGATGGCGCTGTCTACAGGCGAATTGGATTTTTGGGTGTCATGTCAAAAAGCCTTTTCTCAATAACCATAAAAATCGTTTAAAAAGAGAATTTGCAACTGAGACTTTTACTAAACATAGTGAAAAGCTCATTATTCCCAGTGTTAAGTATGATGGAGGATCTGTGATGCTGTGGGAACATCTCTCTGCCAAAGGCCCTGGGGATCGTGGCAGAGTCCATGGCATCATGGCACCTCTTTGTTATACAAGCACATGTTATGGTCCAAAACAGTTAAAATCAACACAGAAGTGGTTTCCTGTAGACATGAATTAAAATCAGCCTTTTTTTCATCACACTCCGCAGACATAACTCCTGTAGGAAAAAGAGAGTAAGTCAGAGATCTCTCACTGCATGCACCAACCCTGTGAAATGTTTAAAATTGGTGTTTGAATAAAGAAATAACAGCAGGGAGAGCAATTATTATCCCAACACTTTTATTGTGAACAATTATTGCCTCCCCACTGAATAACTGTTCTGAAAATGAAGTTAGCTTCAACTTTTCAGTGTAAGAGTGTGTAAT
Organism: Fundulus diaphanus; assembly: GCA_037039145.1. Lineage (NCBI taxonomy): Eukaryota > Metazoa > Chordata > Actinopteri > Cyprinodontiformes > Fundulidae > Fundulus > Fundulus diaphanus. The sequence continues at coordinate 18,056,506 of CM073126.1, forward strand.
TGCAATAAAATAAGTAATTTATTGTAAGGCTTTACACATCTTTGACTGGGTGGCTGCTGGCACTGTGTGTGGTCCGTACGTGATTCTATTACTTATTTGTATTCTATCTCTAACTTATCTCTCCAAGTACCTGTCCTCTTTCAATCAGCTTTTCTGGAAGACTGATTCTAAGAATCTAATTATGGCAAAAGGTAATTAAGTTAATAGCGAGGTAACCAGCGTGTTCTCAGAAAAGCGAGATGGATGCCGGGGGCAAGTAGAGATGATGATGGCACACCCCCTCCGTGTTTGGATTTGCCTCTTACAAACACCCATCAGGGAGAGGGAAAGAGAGGAGGAGGAGGAGAGAGAGTTTGCCCCACATCTTTATGGCTAAAACTGCCTCCACCGCTGAGACAGTCCGCGATGGAGCCGTGTGCAGGCAGCAGAGCGCAGCGTTTCCGCGCGTGGATCCGCACAGAGAAGACGGGTTTGGAGGAAATGCGAACATAAACCGCAAACGGAGTCTGAAAACAACCGCGCTTCCAGCCTCCATGTGGATTCAAACTTCATATTAAACTGTTTTTAAAGGTAAGTTAGTTTGCCGAACATTGCGTATTGTGTGCGTAAAATGTGTTATATGTGTCTCTATCGGTTGCCGCTGTTCGGTTTGCAGAAACATTTACATTATAAGTTGTGTAATTTATGTATAATTTATCCATGCAAAAGTTGAGATGCATGAAATGTAAAACAAAACTCTAACCTTTTATCATAACCGTTTGAAACATTATGGCAGCCTTCACCTAAATTAAGGTGGTTTAAGCCTAAATGCATTGCAAACGTTTTGAACTTTATCCTATAACGTCTCAAATTTCCTCTAAATGCTAAACATAATTCACATATTAAATCTATTTAATTCACCATTTAATTGTATTTTCTTTTGCTTCCGTTTCCCTTTCAATTCCCATTGTTTTCCTAGCACCAGATGATTATTTTGCTAATGGAAGATTAGCATACATTAATTCCGTACATTGATAAAAACCATGAGTAGTGCCTGGAATTTTTTATTTCTTTTACCACAGTTTAGTGGACACAGATAGTTCCCCAGTTTAATCCAAACATATCAGACAGATCTAGGACAGACTTAAAAGTCTCAGGTTCCAGCCTGTAAGCATAATATTTCTATTTCCAGTGAAGAGTAGAGACACATGACAGTTTTGATTTTATTATGAAAACACGAGGTGCTTGACATTTGAGAGGGTATTCTTGTAATCAAATTCAAGCACTCTGTTGAGATTTCTGTGCTATAGAAACATGAGCTTTAGGAAGGCTGCACTTGTCTCAGGAAAATAAAGCGGCTCTGGAAACATCTGATTGAATTGTAAAAAAAAAAAAAAAAACTGCAACAAAACATCTACAGAGCCAAACAGACTAAAAACACAAAAGAACTCACAACGATGAGGCTTGTTGGTTTGGAAATAGTTTAACTCATATTTAACATGGATGGTATTCAGCAGTCGTTTTGTGCCCATATAGCTATTTGCTTTTTTTAAACTTTTGCCTTCCAAATGCGGGAGTGGTGAGCAGATGGCAGCACCCAGACCACACAGGATGATGTTTTCCCAATATTGTTGCTTATTGACACTACGAGAATCAGCCAGGATTGATGTTCTTATCCTTTATAGTCTAACAGGCAATACTTGGGCTATTGATTCCTCTCTTTCTAGCCTCCATCTCTACAGAGCGTAGCATGCCTAACCCTTGCAGCATGATTAAGCAGCCCTGGTATCATAGAGACATAAATAGAAGGGTAAATGAGATGAAAATTTATTGATCAGGATAATATGATACCTTTTATTCTGGGCTTGGAGGACAGAACAGAAAGTAGGGAGGACGGAGTTGAGATAATCGCATTTGATGATTGATGTCCCTCTAATGCAGAAATACAAAAAGGGGTTGCAACCTTACTAGGCCACTTAGGCTATCATTACAGCTGCTTAGACTGTGATTAGAAGCGCAAGCCACTGCAGTTAAATACGTCGTTGCATCTTCCAGAAATCTGGAATTATTACAGAGTCAACCACCATACACGGTGTTTGTCATGCACAGAATTGTGTTTTTACATGATTTAATACGGTGCTGCCCCATAAAAGGCATCTTTGTGCCGAATGGATCTTTAGCTCCTTTCATTTCTGTCATTTGTGAGCATTTTCTCCTCTGCATTATGCTCTGCACATATGCTCATTTTGATTACATGTGTTTGCAGGATTTCTTCTCTGATCCCGCTGTGCCCCAACCTGCCGGGCTCTCCTATTGCATCGCTGTGAGTCCGATCGGGAACTGGTGTCTGTCATGGGGATATGGTGAGGCGATGTGCACAGGCTTGTGTGAGAAGAGATGTGCCGCCACCAGTGGAGGAAGAGGAAGGGGGACAGGTGAAGGGCTGGATCTCTGCTCATGGCTGTGCGTGTTGCTCTTGTTCTCAGCTCTATGGGGTCAAGCAACCCCGCAGTGCCCAGACAGCTGCCACTGTGCCTGGGACACAGCCACTGTGTTGTGCTCAGACGCAGGACTGCGGGAAGTCCCTGAAGGGATCCCCCCAGAGACTGTTTCCCTACACCTGGAGCGCAACTACATCAGGAAAATCCCAGAGAGTGCCTTCAGCCACCTGGTCCACCTGCGGGACCTCTACCTGTCCCACAACCGCATCGACTCTCTCTCCTCCGGGGCTCTGCGGCATCTGGGATCCGACCTGCGCTTGCTGGACCTCTCACATAACCAGCTGAGGCAGGCCAGCAGGGAGGAATTTGGGTCCACTCGCGCCAAGATGCGGCTGTACCACAATCCCTGGCACTGTGACTGCACCCTACAGGAGCTGATGGAGACTCTGAACCTGGAGCCCGAGACGGTGAACGGGATCATCTGCGAGAGCTCTGTGCGGGGCGTGGGTGAGGGGAGCCGGTGGGAGGACCCGGGATCACCAGGCGAGCACGCGGGTCAGCCGCTGGTCAAACTGCTGGATTCCGGCGTGAACTTCTGCAGTCTGCAGAGGAAGACCACAGATGTAGCCATGCTGGTGACCATGTTTGTGTGGTTCTTCATGGTCATTGTGTACGTTGTGTACTACGTTCGGCAGAACCAGGCCGAGGCCCGCAGGCATTTGGAGTACCTGAAGAGTCTACCCAGCCCACGTAAGACCCCTACGGAGACAGACACTCTGAGCACCGGTTTCTAAGCTGAATGCTGTTCAAACTCAATAATCAGACGGCATCTTCATGGAGCGAGACTCTCAAACACTGAGTTACTGTAGACCAACTGTGCTAGATGAATGCGCAGAGGAAATTACCCTTTTACAACCGTTCGATTATTCCTTTGGAGTTGTTTTTCTACACATTTATTTTATTATTAAATTTTTTTTTTTCAGTTTTACTACAAAAATGTACGTATTTCTTAACTTGTACTGGGTCTGCACTGAGAGAATAGAAGCAGTTATAAAAGCGCAGCAGAGGTAAAGATAAAACAAGACTACGTGTGGAGAAAGAAATATTTTGAACTTTCATTCTGTCTCCCTTTGTAGCCCCTTTTTTCTTCTCCCGCCATGCCTCATATTGTGCTCTTTTATCTTTCATTAGGCTCTAATTAGGAGACGTTGACCAGCTGACCCCTAATGAACACTTGAAAGGCACTAATCAGTTGGAGTGTGTTTGTCAGGTGTGCAAATTCAGATGTGTGTCCTTTCCTTGCTGCTTGATGCATTTGTGTGTGTGTGTGTGTGTGTGTGTGTGTGTGTGTGTGTGTGTGTGTGTGTGTGTGTGTGTGTGTGTGTGTGTGGTGTTTAGGCATTGTCACAGCCAGTCTTACTTTGATAGCCCTGGTTTTACCCTCTGAACTGAGCAGAAGTATTACTTTAGTTCATGTCCATCGTTGACCCATAAGAGGATAGAGTTCAAGAAAAGGCTCAAACATGAAATGAACTCTTAAATTAAAAACTAAATCTGAAATAATTTAATAAATATGTAGTATGTTGTGATAAATGTGGGATTTTATATACAAACATCATTTACATATTTTCACTACTTTTTTTTAAACTATCTTAATACTGTGTGCACATCAGTTCCACCCGTGGTTACAGAGGTTATACTATATTTGACAAGCCACAGTGAACGTAATGGGAATTTAATGGTGTACTGCAGGAAAGCAAGCATGAATTCATTTAATAAATACTGAAACCGTCAGATACAATTTCGACATATAAGGACTCCACATTCAAATGAACAAAATATGTAATTAATAAATAATTCTGCATTTAATAAATTATTGAAATATCTGAAATGGGTGCATGAATGTGGATACATTGGATTTATTCATTTCCAATTTTGTTTTAATAATGAACATGTATAAATATTTTTTCACAATTTATTCACGTTGGAACCATTGGTTCTCCATAGTCCTTTTAACACAGTGGCTCTATCAGAACTGACTCTAATTTTAAAGCCATAGAGAAAATAAGCACATCATTCATTATTAAAAGAACTATTCATTTTGTTAAAATGTCCAAAGCTTGCCTTGTGAAAATTAATGAATTTCTTCTCCAGCTTTCTCCACATATTGAGCTAAACCCCACTGGATTACAGCCATGTTTTAATTGATTTATGTTGAGGGTGTTGTAATCATATTTACTGTGCAAATAACTGTAATTTCCTCAAAGGGTTTAGGTTAGTGTTATATTTAAACATGAATATCTTTCCTCCCTTCTACAATAAGAAATGTAAAAAAAAAACGATCTCTATTTGCAAGTATATAAACATGCATTAAGGGCAATAACTTCCAATTTGGTCAGGAAATGAATAATAAAAGCAAAATTATCTTCTCCATTACAAGGTGTCACAACAACAGGCGTTCTTTGCAATATTATCTTTGCCAAAAATGTGTACAAACTGAAAAAAATGAATTGACCAAATCATAGTGTTTGTTGGTTTTGGCTATTCTTGACATTTAAATAACACAAATCCTTTTTCTAAAAAAAAAAGTAAATTAAGAGGAAGAACTAGAATCTGTGATTGTGGAAAATCAGCATTCTGCCATCAACACAATGTGAATGAAAATAAAATTTATGTAAGTGTAGTGTTGTGTCGGTTTTTTTCTTTTTCAGTCAGACCGTAAAAGTCTTCATGTTGGTGTATTGTTGGCATGGGGCGGTTTGAAAAACTTATGATCTAAAAGTAGGTAAAACTTTCCATCTCACCATTCCTAAGATTTGAAGTTTCTTTTAAATGGGGTGCCAGAAAATTGCTAGAATCCCCAGACTTTCCTCTAGTATAGACAAACTTTGTGGTTCCCCTCACCCACCTGCTGCTGCACACTGCCAAACAGCTGGCTGTTAGAGGGCTGCTTCACTTTTTCTTGCTCCTAAGAAATGCAAATGTGACTTTCTGGCATTTCTTCCTGTTAACGGAAAACACAGAACGTTGTGATCAGGAAACTGAGGGACATTAAACCCCATTACTCTTATTAAGCTAACACTGTTTTGAAACTATTTTTAGAGATGATGTGCTTTTCAAGCAGCTGGCTGTAGGCTGGAATACGATAATGTGAAACCATGGTATCCAATTTCCACAAAAATGTCTGCTAATGACCTAATTATGTGATTCGTGTGCTTTGATAAGATACACATCTAACAGTTGCAGGACACCGGCCCTCAAGGACGGGAATTTGATATCTGAGAGTCTCATACCAGCCCATGCCTTGTGAATAGTGTCAAAACTAGATGTAACGTACAAAATAAGAAAAATCTTTGGTGTTGCAGAAATCGGAGGGTGCATCTAAAAGCCTTAAATCTTTTTTTTATAGTTTTTCTTGTTGCTGAAAATGATGTCTACTTATATGTTGGTCAATGTTTCCATAAATTGGTCATGAAAATCAAGTTGTTTTTTTATTTTTGTGAAAATAAAGAGTTAATAGAGAATTAAACGGACTGATTTATGTTTAACACGTGTTCAAACTGCTAGATCAGACTGTTATCATGTAACCGTACCTGGATTTTACCAGACAAGTGGTCCATTGTGAATGCAGGAGCAGAACTTAAAATAGCTTGCCCCTCTGTGAATTGTGATGTGCTAAATGTTGTATGCATGTTTTGTAACCCACAGAGAGAGGCTGGCTCAACAATGTCTGCTCAGACACTGTAAATTAGAGTCAGTCGTTATCATGTAGATAAACCAAAGGCTAATGGGGGGAAATGAGGTTGGACACCTCTCTGACCTTTAAAACCCAAGTGAGCAAAGTGTGTGTAGCAATGTGGGTGTCCACTGTTTGTCACAAATCATATATCTTCATTTAATGAAAACTATTTCTGCTGCCTTCGATGCACATTTTGTATTTTTTAAACCTTCAGATCCATTTTTGCTTGCTGATAATGCTGACAACCCAACCCAATTTAAATGCAAACATGTCCACTTTCTATAGTCTTTAAGGGTTTTCATTTTTTTGCCGTTGTATTTTTCTTCAAATTATTTCTTTACTTTCATGTTTGATCAAAACAAAGATTCCAATCTAAATAAACATGTTTGCAGTGCCTTGCAAAAACAGTCATAACCTTGAGATTTTTCACATTCAGTCACATTACAATAAGATTGTTGTATTTCATTGAGCTTTTTGTGATGGACCAAAACAACAGAACAACATATAGTGTCTGATTGTGAAATGGATGAAAAAATATACACTTCTGACAAATTTAAAAAAGCTAATAAAAAAAGATGAAGTGTATTTTTCTATTCAACAGATTCTCAATTAAATTTAGGTCTAAACTTTGACTGGCCCATTCTAATACATTAACATGCTCAAATCTAAACCATCCCATTTTACCTCAGCACCTGTTGTTCTGATGAAGGGGTAATCTTGGTCCTAATCCCAAGTTTTTGAAGCCTCCAACAACTTTTCTTTCAGGACAGTCCTGTGTTTAGCTCCACCCATCTTCCTGTTAACTCCGAATAGCTCCCCTGTCCCATCATGCTCTGGGAAAATCAATCCCAAATCATGATGGTTCCACCACCATTTGTTGCTGTGGGGATGGTGTTTTCAGGGTAATGTTCAGTTTAATTTTACTTACACACATAATGTTTTGCATGTAGTTTAAAAGTAACAAGCAAAACCGTTACACGTGGACTGTGTGACTATTACTTGTTTTATCAACAAAAGAAAATCTCCCACCTGAGTCGTAGATCTGGGCCGTTCCTCCAGAGTTACTATGAGGCTCTTAGCTACTCCACTGATTGAAGGCGGTTCTGTCCCAGTCTGTCAGTTTAGTTTGACAGCTATGACTCGGTGGGTTGGCAGGTGTCCTGTTTCCATTTTCAGGTCATAGATTGAACACAGCTCCGTGGTCAATGCTAAGGATATAATCTTATAACACAATTCTGCTTAAATTATTATGCTGTTTATTTCAAGGGTTAGGATTAGTGGGTTTATTCTCATATGTATCAGAGGAAAAGTGCTGAATGCACGAATTGCAAGCTACACTAACAAGCACTGCACATCCCCTTAAACACGCCATCTATTGGTGGAACATGGAATTACAGCATCACGTTTCGGAAATCCTTATCTCCAGCTGGTACCGGAAAGCTGTTTAAAGTTGATGGGAAGATAGATGTAGCTACAAAAAGAAAATCTAAGATGGTGAAGTGAAATTAAGAAAATATATACCGTATATGTAAGGAAATAAAAACTGAATTTTAGCGTGTGCATGTGGACCCACCCCCTTTGCTATGAAGCCCTTCAAAAGGTCTGGCGCAACCAACTGCCTTCAAAAGTCACATAATTAGTGAAATGAAATCCACCTGTGCGCACTCTAGGTGTCACATAATCTGTCAGTATTTACAACCTGTTCTGATTGACCACTAAGCAGGAAACATCACTTCACCAAGACCAAGCAGCTCTCTTAATCTGAGAGAAAGGTAACCCTGAAGAAGTGGCATCGGTCCAAAGCAGAAACTGGAGGATCTGTCCATGGGAGCACAGTAAGCTGTATATTCCATAGAGCTGGACTTTATGGAAAAGTGGCCAGAAAAAAGCCATTACTTAATGTTAAACACAAGAAGTGAAGAGCAGTGGCTCTAGGGCAGGAAGGTGCTCTGGTCACATGAGACTAAAACTGAACTTTTCTGCCACCGAGAAAAACACGATGTCTGGCACAAACCCAGCATATCCCATCAGAACGTCATCCTGAAACGTGGTGGTGGCAGCATTATGCTGTGGGGAGGTTTTTCAGATTCAGGGACTGGGAAACTGGTCCAAGTCGATGGATAGATGGATGGTGTTAAATGCAGGGAAATTCTTGAGCAAAAGCCTGTCAGTCACCTTGTGGTTTGAGACTGGGGCGGAGGTTCACCTTCCAGGAGGACAATGACCCGAAGCATACCGCTAAAGCAACACTCGTGGTTTAAGAGGAAACATTTAAATGTGTTAGAATGGCCTAGTCAAAGCCCAGATCACAATCCAATTGAGAATCTGCGGTTAGACTTGAATATCGCTGTTCACAAGTGAAAACCATCCAACATGAAGGAGCTGGAGCAATTCCGCCTTGAAGAATGGGCAAAAATCCCAGTGGCAAGATGCAGCGAGCTCCTAAGTGACATGCAGCTGGAATTGCTGCAAAAGGAGGCTCTATAAAGTAGTGACTATTGCAGGCCACTGTATGGTTCTCAAAGTACTGTTCCCCAGCTGAGATGAGGGGGAAATCTCATCACCACAACTGTTTGCCCCGGCGTCAAGATCCTCTCGCCAGGAAGGCACCAGCTAGTTTCATGTGAAACAGCCGTTGAACCTGTGGTTTATATTTCTGGATTTCAAAACCAAATTGTAAACAATACCTGAAGTTTTTCTTGCCAGATAAGCTCGCTTGTCTCTTCTGCATGTATGCTGAGATAAAACAAAACTGAGCTTGCAGTAACTCTGAAGATTAGACGGTAAACGAAACCCTTTACAAAACTGGATTTTGAAACGAAGGGGATCAGGCTAGTTTTTTTATTTCTTTAGTCTGACTTCACAAAAAGCTTCCAAGCCAATCAGAGGGAATTTAGAAAAGCGTTTGGTACGGTTCATTAACTATTGGTCCTGTTTTTATTGAGAGACGGTTACAAATCAAAACTTTGTAAGATATACCTTTGGCTGGAAGCAGATGTTTTTTCAAAGTCACCAGCCTACACTGAAATATTCTAGGGAGAAAAAAATGTAATATTAATTTTAAAAGCTTAATGAATTTTAAAACTAGCAGACACTTTAAACAGCATTATTTGACACATATTGACATGCATCAAAATAAACAGTTTTTCATAAGAGCTTCATGTTCTGACAGTCTGTGAGAACCCTGAGGTATGTATAATCTTTAAATTCCAACTATATATTAACCTGAAATTCAATAAAACTCAACTTCAGTCTGGTACTTGGTTTTCGTCGTTTATTTCCAATTTACATTAATTAAAACGTAACAAAAACAAGTCAAGATCATAATGATAATTATATAATAATATTGCTATTATTATTAACAATAATTCTATTATTAATAATAAAAATATACACAACCTCACACATTTGAAACCCTCTGCGCTGGACTTGGAATCGGCGCATCAGTGAAATACACCCAAAATCACTTAAGGTGCGTGTGTTTGTACATCGAAGCAGAGGCCGTGTGCTGTGTGAGGGGGCAGGAGGGGACACCGAGAGGGATGCAGGTCACTGGTGGAGGGGAAGCAGACTGGTCTCAAATTGCCAAATATAATATATCTGTCTGTAAATTAAGTTTAGATATGTTTTTGTTTCTTACTTTATTTTGACGGTGAGGTAGTATTAAAAAGCCTAATCGAATGTTTGAAAAACATTAGTACACTTGATCCTAACTACACTGATTAATTTAGTATTCATGTGAGAAGGGTCCTTATTCAGTGAAATCTAAAATCCCAGGATGAAAGGGCCACTTTGGAACTGCATATATATATATATATGCAAGTTACTATATATGAGTATCGGGTTGTTTAAAGACACAAACTTTTTTTTACAACAATAGCACCATTGACTTTATTATAGTACACAGTAATTCTGATACACACTATGGTTGGAAAAACAGGAAAATCTGCAGTTTCTACAGTATGCTGAGATATTTCTGGTTTCGAAGAACGAAAAATGATTTATTGGTTTGTGACACAGGAATGATGGGATGATCAGAAAACAGGAGTCAGTGAGTGGATGAGGCTTCTTTTTTTTTTTTAAATATAAATTTTTCATTTTGCAACAAACTACCACACCTGGGACCCTAAGCTAAACAATAAATAAATAACACCAACACATTGTTTTCTCTCTTGTTCCCTGGTATGTTCCTGTTTTCTCATCATACTTCCTCCTTTTTGTTCCAAGACAACATTAGGTAGTTGGGTGGGTGGGGGGGTTTCACAACTAGCCAAAAAGGGAGAGTTTTAGGGAGTGATGGGTGTCCATGGGGGAGGGCGAGATGACTGAAGGCAATGCTGCAGATGGATCACAAAGGACAGTTTGTCGGTGCCATTCAGTGCAGATATCCTACGGAGTTCAACTTGGAAAAGCACTTTTTATTTAAAAAAGAAGTCCCATTTGAGCAAAAAGTGTCTTGATTTTTCTTTTTCTCTCCTTTTTACTGAAGATTGCTCCTCTTTCATTTCCTATTGTATTGTTTCCAAATAGCCACTTTTTCTTCCTCTTCTTGTTAGCTGCTCATCCTCTACAAGAAGCAAACCGCCCCAACGTCAACGCCAAACTCCTGGTCTGCTCCACCGATATCCATGGGGGCAATGTCCACAATGGGCAGACGGGAGGTCTTCTGCGACCTGTATTCAATCACTGTCTTACCCCACTGTCCTGTGTGTCTCTGCGGGAAGGAAAAACAATCATACAGAAAATTTGAAACATGAGGTGTCACCCCCAGAGACTCCAAATATGTGCGTACTAGCAAGAGTGCATACCGAGCAACTATCTTCCATGACGCTGTAGGTGAAGCGGCTGTTGCCCTCGGCCCTGATCTCCACGTCGTTGGAGCCCTGCAGCAGCACGGCCTTCTTCAGGTTGCCTGTTGCAGCATCCAGGTACGCCACGCTGTTCTTACAGTGGTAAGTGAGATTTTGGGACGCCTCGGTGGACAGCAACCTCAGGAAAGTCATCTGAATGGCGGCAGTATTGGGCGCCAGGCTGTCGTCACCATAACTGAACTGTATTGGATACACAATAATAAATCATATAGTGTTCCCAGCGCTTCAGCTAGTGTTTTAAATAAGCTGATACTTTGAATGGTTTGATTTCATGCCCATCTAAAAGTTTTTATCATATTCTCCATAGAGATATTTTACTCATATTTTACAGCAAAATTCGCTTGCATTATAGACTATAAGATTTGTTTTAGTTAGAAGTAAGAAGTAAAAAAAGAAAAACTGTGCAATGATCCAAATGCATGTGAAAAACAACATATTTCTTGTAGTCTTGCCAGGTATGTTAGAATTAGGGCTGGGCAATATGGCTTAAAAATAAAATCTTAGATTTTACCATACCAATTTGATTAGTCGATTTTTTCCCCTCCTTTTTGTTTCACAAAAAAAAATTAAGAAATTATTTTAAAAACTTGTTTTTATGTCAAGCATTTCGTCTGGGAGTTGACCTGAATTCAAAGTACAACTAAATACAAGCTATAAAACATGCTTGTAAACCAAGATGGCTGCCCTGCCTTTGTAAACAATTAAAGTCTAACAAAATGTTTGCTGCTAGAGGTTTTACACAATGAGCTGACAGGCTTCACTTCACATGTTTAAATAACTAACTTTGAAAAAAGAAGTAAATGAGTAAATTAAAATGCCTCGTATTATGGTAAAAAAAGTTTCCCATTTACATTTCCTAAACATATATTCTGCAGTGCATACTATTCTCTTCATGAAAGCCCAATGAGTGCATTGGCAAAATAAAATCCTGATTTTCCAAAAATAAAATCTTTAAAAATTGTAAATTCGAATTAATCAATTAAATCGATTTATCGCCCAGCCCTAGTTAGAATATTTAAAAAGATGTGATACTTTGGTATCCCGTCATCAAGAATCAAGAAGCTTTATTGTCATTATGTGTTACCATAATGAAATTGTTTGTGGGGCGGATGCCGGCTCAGAATGCACATAATTACAGATAACATGTAGACATAACCTTTCCAAATGTTTTTTTAACAAACAGTTTGATTGCACTGCCCAACAGCAACACTTCCTGCGGTGCTTAAGCGTGTACATAGTCCTTAGCAGCTAAGGGATTAATTTCCAAGTCAAAAAGATAGCAGTCTACAATGCTGTGCAATAATTTAGTTATAGAATTGCACAATTTGCATGGATGTCTAACCAGACAATCCCGAGAGATTGAAGTGTGCGAATACACATTTGCAAATGAGAACAGCATAAATGCTTTTAATCGGATCAGAAACCTATGTAACCAGTAGTGTGTTTATAATTATGAACTGGGCTGATGGTTAGGTGACTGTCATGGCTTTAAAGTAAGCGTGTCCCTTTTGATACGTTTGTTTTCCTATTGCATGGTATGCATTTTATTCTAAAGCACTTAAGGAATTTAATCTGAAAGTTTTTTTATAACAAGCACAGTAAATAGCACCCAAGACATGATTAGGACAGCAAACATTTTTGCAGTGTCACAGTTCAAACCTTCCTCTCTTACCTGGCTTTGGGACCTCTAAAAATGACCCACAAGAGAAACTGTGGTGCAGTTACTTTGGCTTATAATTTTTTTCGGTAAATGTTTCAAATCTAGTTGGGTTTTCAACTTTATATTCCATTTTGGAATTTATTCGTAACAATAAAATTAATAATTTGCATGACTGTAATTTAGGGCAAGGTTATATGCACATGTATAACCATGTAGTCTGTACACAGAAGGATGAACATGCACATCTATTCTATCTTTGACTGTGTCAAAACATAAACAGTAACATTAATGTAATATAAACTAAGAAAACTGAGACAGGTTGCAGATCTTACGTGGAATCCTCCGTTCATCGTCTCTCCGAACCAGACATGTTTGCGGTCCTTGCTCTTGCTTGACCACCAGTTCTTGCGTGGGATCTTGGCAGGCTTGGGGTTCACGCAGGACTCCCCGGTCTCCATGTTGCAGAAGACTTTGATTGCATCAACGGTGCAGCCCTGGTTGGGATCAATCCAGTACTCACCTAAACAAAAGCAGAGAAAAAAAGAATATTAGCCTCCAGGGTGGGATCACTCCCGTGCATCACTGTTCTAGTCCAGCTGATTAAAAGCTTCAACCCATTGGGAATGCCTTGCATAGTTTGGCATACTGTTGTGAAAACAGATCCTAGATCAGCACATGACAAACATTCTCTACAGCACGAACTAGATTTTAGGTTAAGTCCTTATTTCTCATGTCTGAATCCAGTCTGCCCCAGTTTTGCCAATTCCTTTCATTGTCACTCACCGCTCTTCCAGTCGGGATGGCACAGTTTCAGATCCCTGCAGGTGCGGGCGGGGTTCTTCTTGGACCCCTCTGGGCTGCGGATGTTCTCAATCTGGTTGTTGAGAGATTTTAGAGTGGCATCGACCTCGGCGTCATGTTGACGGAGATTCCCGGCGGCCTGGTCGGCCCTCATGTACCTGAGAGGATCGGGAGCCTTTTCTGTTTGACCCAGGCCAGCAAAGGCAGACATGTCGATACCAGGACCGGGGGGACCTGGAGGACCAGGGGGTCCAGGGTTTCCAGGGGGGCCCTGAAACACAATTCAGAAAGGAAGAATTTGTTTTACTTTACTTTACTTTAGCAAATGCAGCTTTCCTAAATCCTCGTTTTGCTAATGCACTGCAGGATTTATTCTTCCGTCTCTTGATCTAGACATATACATATAATTTTACACAATTTTCTGAAGAGGGTTTTTGCAAGGCCACAATTCTGAATAACAACTTGTTTTGAATGATTGGATAAATAAGTGCTACATAAAAAACAAATACATCAAAAAGGCTTTTCTCATCGCTCATGTTTTCAGCTGAGCAGCGATTTTCTGTAATCGGTGCTGTCTAGGACTTTATACTTTATTATGAGCAATGCATGCATTGAAAACCAGTTGTTTTAATCTTCAGTGCTTTCCTTCATATCTGACATTTTAATGTTAAATAATCCTTTATTAAAATGTTTCATATTAAAAATGAAGAGGAGGAAAACTATTTGCGAAAGCGTCTAAAATGTTAATTTCTAACAGCATCAAAGTTTTTCTTTATATTTTTGTTGATGAGTTTGTGCCCATTTAAGCATGATGAAGAAAATGAATGCTGTTCACTTTTTTTGTCTCTCTGTCATTTAGTTGAAAAAATATTGTGTATTGGCAAAATTTCACAACTTGTACACCTTATAGTCCAATAATTCAAAACTAGGAAACATTCGTTCTTGTCTTATTTTATTCCAGTGGTTAAGGCTTCCAAAGTCAACTATAGGCATTTATATGATGAAATACTGACTTTGGCACTACAGAGAATTCATTTGTTATGAGATATTAGTCGTTTTCTGGTGCTATTTTTTAAACCCAAAACAAAGACGCTTGCCTTCAGTGCAACGTTGGTTTTCTCCATGTTGGTGCTGCCCGTTTTATGAGATTACCCTAGAGTTGTTTCAGTGTGCAACCCTAAACCGATATTACTGTTAAAATTTAGCAGGTGTTTTAACTTGCTTATGGTTCACCGAGGTTCACCAAGCAGTCATCATGAAGTGACGGTCACAGACAAACACCAACGTGCTCCGAAAAATGTAATCCAAACACTCCTGGCAATTAGGTTCTTCTTTAGGAAGGCTGAACAAAGTCAGAGACCTCTCGCAGCCGAAAACACGATTTTGCAACATGTCTATAGCTAAAAATAGAGCAGTTGCTGTTAATGTGCAGATCAGGTGCTAAAAGAGCCCCTTCATCTCATCTTTGAGCAGAAAGGACGGGTAATGGCCGCTCTATGTAGACCTGTCATGGCCGCTTGTTCTCCATGGCAGGGAGAGGCCGCTGCTGAACAAACAGAATCCACGAGAATTACTCAGACATGCATGAATTAAGCAAGATAGCACTTTGGCCATGATTCTGATGAAGCAATCACATTATACCATAGTTAAAAGCTCCAAAAAGCTGATTTTGCATGATATAGGCCCTTTAAACTTTTCCACCACTTTGTCCTTGTGCTGTCTGCTAATTTCATTATTGTTCATGATGCTGTTTGTTCTCGAATAAAACTCTGAGGCCTTCACACAACAGCTGGATTAAGATTAAATAACACAGGTAGACTCTATTTACTTATTAGGTTGAATTCTGAAGGCAATTTGTTGTGCTGGATTTTATTCAGGGGAACACTAGTGACATATTTATTTGGCAAAAAAAAGTGAAAAGCGTGGATCCTTCCACTTCATAAACATACGCTACTATACTTTGAGTTTAACTATCACATAAAATCCCAGTGAAATACTTTAAAGTTTTTTGGCTACAGCATGAAAAAATGTTGGTAATACATTTGAAAGGGCCTGTAGGCAGTGATTTCAACTAAATAAATAAAAAATACAGTATAGGATGCTTTTAGTAGAGTTAACAGCATCATGAGCCGCCCTGACAGCTGTCTTGGATGTGAGTTCGATACACACATTCATTTTTTCTGTTTGGCTGTTTAATTTTACCTTCATTTTGGCAATTAATTGCTGGTAAACATGTACTTACATTTATTCTATTTTGTAGAAGCTAGTTCGCAGAATAAAATAAAAAAAAAAATAGAGGGGGTTAGGTTCTTGTGAGTACTCACAGCGGGACCAGAGTCTCCAGAACGACCACGAGGTCCAGGGGGTCCAATTGGTCCTGGTAAACCATTTGCACCATCTTTTCCAGCAGGGCCAACAGGTCCAGGTGGTCCCTGTAGATGGAGGTGTTGATAACATAAACCTTATTTGTGCGAAAACATGAACGTTTACTGTATGGCATCGTGCATATTAACAGAATTTATTTAACTGTCAATTAATCAGTCTAATTAGACTGCTGTACTAAATAATGCATGGTGATTTTGGTAAAATGTAACCAGTTTTACTGATTTAATTGCAAAAATGTTGGTTGTGTTTGTACGCACTCTTTGTCCAGATGGCCCAGCAGGTCCAGTGGCACCCTGGTCTCCAGGTTGACCCTAATGCAGAGAAAGCACAGAGACAAATATGAAATAAACAATGAAAGAGTATAACACAAAGGAGTAGTACAGACGTATTTAGATTAAATATGGCTCCTTACTGGTGGTCCAGGGAGACCCTGCAGGCCGGTGAAACCTCTGTGTCCCTTCTGTCCTCTCTCACCAGACTCTCCGGCTTCACCCTTATCACCGCGGGGTCCTTGGGGTCCCTAGGAATAAGTGGTAAACATCGTATTGAAACCTTGTTTGCTTGTGAAAATTGTAAACTGTCAGAAGATAAACAAGGAATGGCCATTTCTGTTTGTAGTGGCTGGAAGTCAGTCTAAAGTGTCCATGTGGCAAACCTACAGGCATTCCTCTGGCACCGGCAGGTCCTGGAGGTCCGGCTGGTCCTTGAGCACCCTAACAAATACAAGAAATGGTGAAGATAATAACACACCAGATTTGCCTGCATGTTTAGCAATAATTAAGCCTTGCAACAGCACATTTGACAATAAAATAAGGTTAAAATAGGAAATGCATAATAAAATGCTGTTTTATGCACTAAAATGCATAATAAATGCATAATAAAATGCACTAAATTAACATATATATATATATCTTAATTTAGTGCATTATATATATATATATATATATATAATAAATTAGAAAAACAATCCATGATATAAGGTTTGTCAGTGATGTAACACATCACAAAACAATCTTGGTACTTGTGTCAGTCATTATTTAAATCTCCCAGTGAATAAAACCTTTAATTGTTTGGTAGTTTTTTTAAAAAAAAAGCTTTTAGAAAACATCTGACTGTGAGATCACTTTGCTTGTGTTTGAGTCGTTACTCACAGACTCCCCTCTGTCTCCCTGCTTTCCGGTGGGACCAACTGGGCCGGGAGCACCAGGAGAACCCGGAGCACCAGGAGCACCAGCAGGACCAGTGTTGCCACGGTCACCCTGCAGCAAAAAGAGTACAAATTAGAAGATGCAACAGCAGGGTCAACATCATGGGGTTATTTTGTGTATAGTTTTCAAGATAAGAATGATAAAATATAGTTAAAGGAGCTATAAGTAATACTGACACCTTGTGGCTGAAATCGGTACAACAGCTTGCCAATCACAACAATCTAATATTCCGTTTTAAAAGGGTATGTTGCTGTCGTGAATTCTTACTTACACAGGATAGGTATATGTTGTTGTATGCTGTCTATTTCTGGTCCGCTTCTCTTACTGGCTTCCATGTTTGCAGGCTGCTGCTCTTTTATCAAAATAAAATACCAAACGCTGCGCTCTGTTTTGGGAACCCTGGGAACTCTCATATGATTGGCTGCGGAACCAGGAAGTAAACACGAGCTGCAGTCTGAACTGAAGTAGTTCCAGACCGTACCTCTAGGTTTGAAAGGAGAAAAACGTGACTAAGACATTGTTGATGGAGAGGACCGATTGTTTATAGGGAATGTTACTTCCATCCCACTTGATATGAGAATGATTTAGGTTGATTTTACAGTAAATATCTTACTTATAGCTCCTTTAACTAATAATTTGTTTTGGGGGATACAGTGTGTCAACTGGAGAGATTGTCTTAGATGATAGAGATAAAAAAAAATACTGCAGAGTTTACCACAGGTTATTTGGCTGCATCAGCTGGAAACAAACAAACAAAAAACCTAAACGTGATTCTACTTGTTTAAACGGGGGAATTTTACAGCCATTTTTTTAAACTGTGTAAAAAGCTACAAAAATGTTAATAACACAGAGACTGCACCACAAACTCCCAAAAGAAAACCCCCATGCTGCCTTTCACATGAATGTTGTTTGGACACCTTTTCCTCAATAACATTTTATTGTATACAATCAATGTTTAATCACAAGCCCTACATGGAGACAACTCCTCCCTACGGTATAAATGCAGTTATCAGCAGGACATAAGTGGATCCTGCAAAAGATTGCCAAGCAAGGACCCAAAGAAGATGACAGAGGTGAGGTATTTCTGTCTCCTCTGGTACAAATGGGATCTGTGGGATGCCACAACCCAAATAGAAGGATCTAGGGGTGCCATGCTGCAGAACCCCAGATGTTCTTTGCTTTTTGTTTCTTGATCAGTCAGACCTGGTTTGATGGCATTGATAGTTGTGTGGTTGCAATGTAATAGCCGATCGGTTTACAGCAGCATTATGCATTACAGATGATATGACCACTTGTAATTTGTGTTTTCTACCTTAATTCCAGGAGCACCGTCTCTACCAGGAGGTCCGTCAGATCCAGGGTTGCCCTGTTAGACAAAAATCGAGTGTTAATTAATTCTAACCGGGTGTCCTCGTGAATAAATATTAGCTGTATAATGAGCCCCGATGCAGCCAAACACAATAATGGGACACAATGCAAATTTATGAGTGACGCAAACTGTGGGCCATTTCAATGCCTCACCATTTCTCATTTGAAAATGAAACTAAATTACTAGCTGCATATCCAGTGCAAATCTAAGCCAAGTCTTAAATGCTTGAGGGTCAGGTTATACATTTTCTCATCTAATGCCTGTGATCTAGCCTGTACAGGATCAGACCTTTGGTCTAATTTAACACAAGCCCTTTAAACAGCTATCTTTTTATCTCTGAATCTTTAATCAATATTCAAAAACTGTTAAGAAACTATTGCTTCAAACTATTTTCTAAATTAGTAAAGCGGAAGAGTCCCCCCATTCCATTCAAAAATCCATATTATGTATTTTTATAAAAACATTGAAAGGCATGTACAGCTGTTAAAATTCTCTATGAATCCCACAATGTGCTTTTTGTTTAGTCTTTGCTATCATGTAGCTACCACCATTTAATCCCAGTGTTCATATTGTTCGCTCCTTCATTATATAATGTTCTGAAGTGTTTCATTCAAATCCAAGTCAGAAACTCGAGTCTCCATGAGCCTATCAAACACATGTTTTGTATTTGTTATTTTTTAACCTCTCTTCCAGGTTCCCCAGCTGGTCCAGTAAGCCCAGGTGGTCCAACGGGTCCAGGGGGTCCACGGTCTCCAGGACCGCCAGCAGCTCCCTGCTTTCCAGGCTCACCCTGAGAGGAATAAGGACGACTCATTATTGTATGTTGAAAAAAATATAGTTTCAATGACACAACTCTTTGATTTACAAGCAGTTCAGGTTCTGATGTTCAGCTGTATATTCTAATACACATTCATTGTTTCTACAGTAACACAAATTAGTATTTTTTTCGATAAGAAAAAGGAAAGATAAGATGCTAACAAGTCTAGTAAAGGTGTTGCTTTAGATCCACTAAGGCCCATTATTTAGTTTAGAGACTAAACAGTTGACCTCTTTCCCCAAACTCCAGACTATTCTTATCTTGAAACACTTTCTTGTCACCCTGCAACCTAAATGCATCACTTCTGGTGCTATTTTGAAGTATAAAAACAACTATTCCAAAATTTAGATATTAAATGTGGTATTTTCTTCCAGCTACATGATATTCTCTCTTAATTTATCTGAAAACCAATATTTCCTAGTAGTATTGGATGTGTTTCCTTTATGTTTTTGTCTGTCCAGAAACAAAAATTACCAAGTAATTACATAATGGTCAGGGAGTTTGCGCAGATCCATTCAGCTGTTGGGTTTAACAGCTTATTACAATACACTTGAAAATTGGACTTTGTATTGTAACTTATTAGAAAAGATTTCAAAGCAAATTCAAATACAGTAACTTGAAAGAAAATACAGTGAGGCCCAGATACACAGAATAAACCTGCAGAATACGACTGAAGCATAATTTGCAGCTCTATCTGTCATTAAAAGCTCAATCCTTGGAGAGTTTGTTTTGATTTACTGGAATCTCCTTCATGCACACTGGTGAATTATTAATGGTGGGGCCGTGCCCGCTGAGATGTTGCAAGTAGGGGACATGGTTCATGTCATACATCAAAAAGTGTTGGATGTAAGCGGAGGAAGCTCTTCAATCATATGCCGTAGTGTAATCTCCATCAGACAGGAACATGAGGAGAAAAGCCCTGGTTGATGTGAGATGTGTTCTGACTCTGATCAAATTAGGACACAACAGATTGTCAGTCCAGAGCACATCTGCTGATTTCCCACATTTACTGTACAGAGTGCCAAAACAGTCAGTATTGTGCTCATATGGTAGATTCATTAATATTTATTAAGAGCTGTGACAGCAGGGTTGGTGATGCTTTCACCTTCTGACTCTCTCTGTCTGTGTGCGTGTGTGTGTCTTCATGAGAAAATGTGTTTGTGAGTAGACATTCAGTCTTGCACGAGCTGCTGCAAAAGCAGTTTTCAATTCTTTAGAAGGTGTTTATGTGTCTGTCTGTTTAAAGCCAGATTTTGTGACAACAGTGAAAGAAACAGACCTACATTTTATTGATGTGCAGCTGAAGTCACAACGACTGCTGGGTTGGTTTAAGGTTTTGGTTTTGGGGGGATATGCTGAATTTAGGACCAAAAGGCTAAAAAATATGCTTTTGTGACCCTTATGTATTGAAGTTTAATTCATTTTTTTTTTTTTTATAAGAACAGCCCGATAATGCTAATTCTCCTGGAGACTGACTTAATAGTGTTTGTGGAAAATATTTCCCAAATATTAGAAATCAAAATTAAAAGAAAGGACAACCAAAGCAGGGTGTTATGTTTGATGTCACATAAAGAGCTCTTGTTGTGTTTCATTAGTCTGTTTTATGCTTTTTGTTGTTCATGTTGAATCAAATGTTTGCTTAATACATTTAAGCCTGGGGGCTTCGGCATTGCGGTGGCTTTTATTATTTATTATTTCCTCGGGGTCGTCTCTCCTCTTCCCTTGGTGGGGGGGTAGATTTCCTGTGTTGGCCCCTCTTGGGCGCCCTGCTTTGGGGGCCCCTTTGGGGGTCTGTAGTTAAGGGTCCCCCGGTGCCTGGCTCGGTGCTCGGGGGAGGCGGACCTTTGGTTCTTCCCAACCACTATTGAGCATTTTTCTTTTGGATAAATTTCACATACACAAGTGCACTCTCACAAACACCCACAGGTGCTGGGTTCCAGGTTCTAAGTGTTCACTTCTATACAGAAAGCCCATAATTTATTTATTTAGTTTCTTTTCTCAGCTATCACATTATACATGTCAGTTTAAATAATAATACATATAATTCAGCAATGGTATCAAGGTGTTACTTTATTGTATCTGTTATACTATATCCGTTGGTTGTGCTGTTCTTTTTACATCTCTCTTTCCAGGTGATGAAGCAGACTGAAGACGTTTTATGATTCTTTCCCTTTTATCTCTTCTTTCTTTCACCTAAAATTGTGTTTATTTGTACATAAGCTTATTGAACAAATTAATCCTTTAAATGTGTGTCTTTGGGGGAGATTCAGGTTTGCATGTTTGAATGTGTTGTGATTTCACGTCACTTACAGAGGGTCCAGGCAGACCAGGGAAACCTCTTTCACCTCTCTGTCCGGGCAGACCAACGATACCGCGCTGACCCGCCAGTCCCTGAGGACCCGAGGGACCTAGTGGACCCTAAGAGGAAAAGAAAACCATCAGAAAAAACACGGCTAGAGTGGTATAGGTCTCTCACACCGAACATTTTGAGTCTGTAGTCATTCTTTTTCTTCAGTCATGACACATTTTATTCCCAGCCACAGATGCAGATGAATCTCTCCATCACCTTCTCTCAACTCTAGAGGCTGCTCTGTCAAAATGTCTCGCAGCTCCTGACACCATGTTCACAGTGAATACCTGACCGTAAGTGACAGCCGAGACGCACCGTTCAGCAGACAAAGCCCTTTCATGAGCTGATACTAGACTCAGGATTTCACATACAGGACGGAACCGTTGGGAAGAACTGGTCTCATGGCAGCACAGTCTCAGCGTTTCAGCAGGATTAGCCCGACCACCTCCAGCCCCTGGGACACGACCCGTCATTATCCTGACACAACTTGTCATCTGTTAGCAACTGCTGGGTGTGCGCGTGTGTGCAACTCTGAGGTAAAAGCTGGGGGTCCTGTCATCACACTGCTCCCGGATTGTGATGCCTTGTGCTGTCATATGTCTTATTCTGCTATTAGAGTCAGTGATGGACCCTGACAGCTCTGTGTATTAATGTTGAGCGTGTCCATTACTGCTAAAATTGGCAGTCCAGCTGGAGAGAAAAACATAAAAGTGGCTCACGATGGAGACTACAAAAACATTCCATTATTTTCTTCTCTTTAGAGCTGCTTTAAGCCATGCACCTACATGCACCAGTATGTGTGGGTGCAACAGGAACCACCGTGGTATTTTCAGCATAACAAGGTCACACATTTTTCACATTAGACAAAAGCTTCTCTCCCGGGGGCTTATTGGAGGAGGGACACAGCAGACTCACAGGAGGTCCGTCCTCTCCAGCGTCTCCTTTCTCTCCCGGAGCTCCTGCAGGACCGCGCAGTCCAGCATCACCTTGTCTGCCTGGAGGTCCGCCGTCTCCCCTCACACCTTTCGGTCCATCTTTCCCAGGAGAGCCAGCAGGGCCTGGGGGTCCAGGGTTACCCTGAGAAGCATTTGAAAAAAACAACAACTCAGCATGACCATGAGCTGATGTTTCTATTCAAAGGGTCCGTAAAACAGTCAAAATAAAAAGGTTGTCTTTACATTTTATCTGTGCTAAACGATTGAAGACACACTTTAATATTAGAAATTATCTAAAAAACAAAAGGTCCGGCTCTTTTAGAGAAATAGCTGTGGGAATATGTGTAGGTGTCAGATCAACGAGCTTAAATGCATTACAGCTACTTCCCTACAAGAAAACAAATCCAGGCAAATTAATCTAATATTGTCTTTTCCTAAAGATCATGCTCGCGGTAAATTGGGGAGATTCTAATGGCAAAAAAGTGCTAATAAATCTCTCATCTTATGTGATTTACAGAATAAACATCGACAGCCCGTACCATTATATGTCAGTCAATAGAGTGGCTGCATTTTTTCTGATCAATGGATTTTCTTGAATCGTTTCCAACACAAAGTTGGCATATGTAATATAGGCTAAATGTTATTTTACTATTTTTTTTGCAGGTCGGATCTTTAAACGTGTTGGTAGCAAGTGTGAAGTTATCCTTAGTGTGGTTGAACAGAGGTCTGTTTTTTGGACTCCCCTGTTTACTTTGCACACGTTTCTTCTGGGACATGTTATCTGCCAGCATAGTGGGAGTTTTATATCCCTGATAACACACAGCTGGGCATCGCTTTAAAGCACAGGGGGATCAAATGGCTGTATCAAAGATATCAAATGCGAGAGGTATACTATACTTAAACCTGGCAGATTCAGGTTTAAATTAGTCTTTTAATTTGATTTCTTATGACTGGAGGTCAGTTGAAAGATAGGAGGTATAAAGAAAAAAGCTGATTAAATATAAGAAAGGTTAGATTAATGTCATATAATAAAGGTTTTTCTATTGATTATTTAGAAGTTCATAAATAATTTTTAACGTACCAATTTGTTTTGTTTTTTGGCATTAGTGCCCTTAGTGCCCTTTATTTGGTAGTTAACTGACAGGAAAGACACGTGGCAAAGGTCCACAGGCCAGGACTCGAATTTGGGCCATGAAGTAGAATTTTTTAATTAAATAGTGATTTCAGAAACAAATGTCTTGGTTGAATGAAACTAATTTTAATCCTACATCAGTCAGGTTTATAAATAACATTCATCTTAACTGCATATATGTACAAACGGAGGCATTTGTAGGCTCCGCTGGATCTGACACGCTGGCAGGTCGATACCTAACCTTCCTGTCTAAGCAAAAACGCCAGTAGTCTGGAAACCTCTGCATCGTGTTTGCCAATGATCATACTTTAAATAAACAAATCATTTAAGTTATTTAATTTATATTTCCACTTCTGTCTTCTCAATCACTTTCAAAGGCGTTTTTTCATAAGAAGCCTGCCTTGAAATTAAGTTGCGTGTGTGCTGAATATCTTTTCGCCTTGATATTTTACATTTCGTTACCAATTTCTATTTTTGCTTTAAATGTATATTTTAATGGTTGCTGTTATGTTTACCTCTGGTGTTTTTATTTCAATCATTTAAAAAAGATCTGCTCTCTGTTGTTTTATTTGATTTGAATTGTATTGTGCATGTTATGAACAAACAGCACTATTATTCTTATTAGTGGATGGACACCGGTGGGGTTATCTGAACTGTGAACTTACGTTGGGGCCAGGAGGTCCAACGCGCCCAGCAGCTCCAGGGAAACCAGTAGCACCCTAACAGAAACATCAGTTATTAACAAAGTCACAAAACAAAGGTTTCTACACGTACAAGCGTCAGCAAGCAAAAATAATACAAATGTTCTCAAGAGGACACTTACAGGAGGACCCTGAGCACCACGAGCACCTTTAGGTCCGGAAACTCCTGTAGGACCCTGGAATAAAACAGAGGACAATCAATCAGAATCTGACCTTTGTTTTCTGTTTCATGTACAGCTGTTTGCCTCAGCTACGTTTTTTATTCTGGCAGGTGTATCACAATCTCCTACAAGGTCAGCTGTCAGCCTGACTTGGTGTTTACGGTGTATGAATGTTTAACAAAGAGAGAAAAAAAGACGTTTCCGCTGCCCAAACAGCAGACATTCAGCCTTTTGGGTCCTCATTAACCTAGATCTGAACAAAGCTAACAGCTGGGTTGATAATGGCACGTACTGCAGGTCCAGGGGCACCGGATGGTCCTTGGGGTCCAGGGGCTCCAGCATCTCCCTTCTGTCCAGCTTCTCCCTGCTCTCCCTTGGTTCCAGGCTGACCATCAGCGCCCTGGGAATAAAAAAAAAAAAAGATGTGCATAATTGTAATTGTTTGTCACACTCAGCTTTTACTAGACAGGATCTAAACTGGGAATGAGTTGATTCTGCCTGTTGGTTTCCAGACGTTCTGTTTGTGCAATGCAAGATTACTTTTAGATGTTCATACTAAAATGTTGTTGATCCGTTTAGCATTTTTGGATTTTCCATGGTAGTGAAACTCTACCGCTGTCACTTGAAGCTGTACGAGCTTTTGCAGCATATGTTTGTTTTGAAAGTAGCAGGAAGTGGTATTTACTGTGAAGACATCAACAATCAATGCCCAGCCATAGCATAGGCAAGTTTAAACAATTTTCTTGGGTTTTCAGGTGAGAGATCAATCATAAAGTGGCACATACAGTAATTGTCAAGTAAATTATAATTGGTTTTAACAAATGTTTATGAATATAAAAAAAACATGAAAAGTATGATGCACATTTGTATTGAGCTCAATGAGTCAGTGCTGAATACTTAAAACCAGCAATAGCCAGGAATGAATATGCTGTGATATAAATTATTGTTTTAGCCCTTGCTGTTTTTTTAGGGTCATCTTTTCTGCTAGAAGATGAACTTTTCCCCAAATTTTAAGTATTTTAAAGTGTCTTCCAGGTTCTATTCAAAGGTTGTCCTCTAATTAGCTACTGGCATTTTCTCATCAACTCTGACCAGATTAATTGTCTATGCTAAAGGAATATATAACGCATAGTATAATAGTGTCACCGCCATGTTTCACGGTGGACGGGGTACGTTCAGGATGTTGTGAAGGGCTTTCTGCCACACTTTGGGCTTTGGGCGTAGGTTGAAAAGGTTACGTTTTGGTCTCATCTGACCAGAGCACGTCCCTCCACATGTTTACTGTGACCTCCACAGGGTTGGGGGTAAACTTTAAACAGGACTTCTCATGGTTTACTTTGAACGATGGCTTTCGTCTCTCCACTTTTCAATAACAGTCATTGTTGTGAACGGCATGACTAATGGTTGTCATCTTGGCAGATTCTCCAAGCTGTTGATCTCTGCAGGTCCTCCAGAGTTACCATGGGCCTCTTGGCTGCCTTTGATTAACGTGCTCCTTGACTGACCTGTCAGCTTAGACTGTCAGGCATGTCTTGAAGGGTTTGCAGTTGTGCCATGGTCTCTACATTTTTGGACGACAGGCTGTAGAGAGCTCAGTAACAAAAATAATCTAAAACATATATCCTTTTATTTCCACCTCGCAATGAACTGGTATTCTGTTTTTGTTATTTCACATAAAATCTTATTAAAAATGTGTTGAAGTTTATGGCTGTAATATAATAAAGTGGGAAATGGCATCAATCCTTTTACATGGCCCTGAAAGCGCAGTAGCAGATGTCTTTCTTTATCGTTTTATTTGATAGAAAACTTGATTAAAAACGTGGCAGCCTCCTGAGTAAAACTGACACAAGCTTTGAAATAGCTGCAGAAGCTGTTGGTTGTTTGTTTTCGGTCTTTCAGGTGATGAGCTTTGACGTTACAGTATGTAAGCTGTGAGTCAAGAATATTTCCAGACCTTGCAGTGATACTCAGCCTGACATAAAATCTATAATTAATCATAGTTGTATTCTATAGGGAAAAAAAAGCGTTGAGATAAATGTTCTAACAAAACGTATTGATGAAATTTATTCGGAAGGATTTGGGTTATGAAAACCATTCATTTGATTTCTGTTTAAAGCATAAAAAAAAGAAATAACACAAGCTATGACTTCTGACAGTCTTCAAACTCATATCTTTCCAAATGATTATACACTAAGGAAACAAGACAGAAATTAAATTGGAGGAACTGACTGGCAAAGGCAGCTTCACGTCTGAATGTTTTCAGATAGTGTCAATTAAAAGGAAAGGTTGTTTCAGCTGGATGTCATGTTATAATGAGAAGAAAATGTTAATGAAAATTTGATTCTCATTTCTACTTGATTAAAAATTCTACATTTTTGTATTTTCTCATCAACACAGAGAATAAAAAATAATGGCAGAGAATAAAAAAGTAATAGCAGGTTGATGTGTGCTGCAATTCAATACTAAGGACCACAAGGAGTTTGGAAAATGTTTCTCCTTGATGTATCAGTGTATGAATAGAGTTTCAAGTATTAAGAAACAAGTCCAAATTTTTCACATTTTGTAGAAACTCCCTTTTAGCTAACCTTGAAGTTGGAGGCCGATGCGTGTGTTAGAATGGATACATTTAATTGTACCTGGATAATTTTTTGCTAAGTATTTATAGTCAAATATTTTTTCTTTATAAATTATACCCATGTTATCATCTAAAGGTGAATAATCTTAGAGGTCTTATTTTATCTCTGCAATGGTTAGTTTAAAACTGTATATCCGATATCAAATGGATATTAAATATACACTGTTAGTGTCAATGTACATCCCTGTTTGTAAGGAAATGTAAAATGGGTGTTTAATGGAAATAGAAACTAATTGATAGAAATAGAAGACACTCTTCATTAAGTTCTCCTGGCTCAGTACTTCTGTATTTTTCTGTCTCTTATTTTATTCTGGTAACAGAGAGGGATTCCTCCCTACTGTCGCCACATGCTTGCTGCAAAAGCAGTGACTTAATTGGCCAGGCCTCCTTAGATACATCGATAATTTGTATCAAATGGCAATAAATGATCAAATGGAACTGATAATATTTAATTATACTTTGGACTGAACTGGACAGAGAGCAATTGTATCTGAATCTAACTGGAACGATATGGATTGGTTAAAACTAGATTCATATAGGGATATAACTCATATAGGGATATATGCATATAGGGACAAATATTTGGAAATTACTTTAACCCATTTGGAAATTACCTTGAGATATAAATAAACTGAATTGAGCTCAACTGTAATTGTGAATTAAAATGTTTTAAAAGTTTTTTGTTCAAAGTTAACAGATAAGAATTTAAAGTGCAACTTTCCCCAAAATCAACATTTTTTTTAATAGTTGAACTCTATGAACTGGGATGGGCCTAAAGGTGCTACTTTCATGTTACTGGGCTATTTTTTAATATTTTGATTCTGCAATATTTGGTGACCCCTTAGGGTTCAACAGTGGAAATTGCAGTTGAATCTTCTGATTGGTTGAAACGGTACATGATTTCTTCATCATAGCTTTGCGCTCAGGTACAAAAGGATGTCATTCAGACACACGCCTGTCGCCCCCGTGATGAGTAAGACTCAGGAGTAGGAATCATGGGCATTGAGAGCATTGATTCATAGTATTTAACAATTGTTACTGCTTTGAATGTTAGCCCATGTCAGCAATCCAAAAAAAAATGGTTAAAAAAATAACAACTGGATTTCTATTCTGAGGCTGAAGACGTTTTGCTTCCCATCCAGGAAGCTTTCTCAATTCAAAAGGTCTGGAGTAGTAGAGTTCCAAGCTTTATACATCTGGAGGCGAGGCCTCATTAGACCTTAGATTTGCATGTAGATTCATCTGGAACTGATAGCCCCTCTCAATGGAGAGTCATTAGGCTCATCGTTTTCCCGGCTCACAACATTTCTCCTGTGAACCAGGAAAAAACGATGAGCCTAACAACTGTCCATTAAAGCTATTGGTAATCCTGTTTTTGTTATACTGGGTGAAATGGTCCTTCCATCCTGAGAGTATCATTCTCTGTGAGAGCTGCAGGCCTGTAAAAACTCTGACCAATCCCTACCGTTCAGTCTGAAGGGCAGGGATTTGTTAAAGTTTTGTTTCTGCTCTCACCTCACTCAAGTTCCAGGGGTATCGCCTTATCTATTGGTTGTCCCATATGCCAATCATTTTGCGCTCACATAACGGCAGTGTGCGTGCACTTTCATTGTCAGTTTCCGCTTGCTGGCTGCACATGTTCACTTCTAGACCACAGTGGATATATGACAGATGTTTTTTCACGTGATTTCTCTGCCTAATTATTAAAAAAAACAACAACAAAAAAAACCCTGACTCTACCTTTAAATACATAATAAAAATTCATTATTTCCCATCTGCAATCTAAATGTTAAAAAACATTAAATGATATAGAGGCTTTATATTGTGATGTATGCATCGTGGATAAAATGTATGTACATGTTTCCCCATTTGGGACATTAAAGTGTATCTTATCTTAGTTTGGGGATAAGCATCCATTCATACGAAAAAGGTCTAATGTGTCCAGTCCACCTATAATAATCGCATTATCCACAGCTTCTAACATCTTAAAAGAAGTCAAATAACATTATAAAAATTTATGTGGGACAAGAAACAAGGTGGTGAATAGAAAATCTATCCTGAGTGCCTGTTATCTTTAGGCCTTCAGGGAGCACTGCAGCACAAACAAAAACATTTCTGCTCATGGCAAGCAGAGCAGAGTTCACGACCCTTAAGAAAATGACCATCTTAAGACAGTCACTCAGCACATCAAGAGATTTCCTCCTCATAAAATAAAGCACATAAAATACACAAGACACTGAGGAGCAGATGCACCGCTGTCAAGAGGAAATTATGTTTAGTTGCAATATGTCAGGTGTTTTCACAAAATAAGATACCTATATTTTTACTTTTAACAGTTATGAACTCCATGTCTAAACCAATTCAGAATAAAAACTTTAAAAAATCCAAGATAGCAGCAACCTTTGTAACAGGGCAACACGGAGCTCATTTACAGAAACAGCTAACTATACCTTTCCATTACCTAGTGTTTTTACACTTTAAGTCACACGTATAAACCTATTTATAGAAGGTAGAAGGTTAAATCAACCCCAAAACCTCCCAGGTAACAAATGACTACTTTTTACCTTTGAGCCTCAGCTGGTCCACCTACATTAATGCAAATAGTGTGGCTAACTTTTAAATCTGTGAAAGGTCCCATTAATGCTGAACCAGTTGCTTAAGTCTCTTTTAGTTGTGACTTTGCTGATTTCAGTCAGACAACTTTGTACATCAAAGAACAACACAACAATATTAAAAACATCTGAGACTCTACACTGTTCTTACACAATTATGTCAAAGGGAAAGCATGACGTATCACAGTTAAACTTAACCTTTTCATATTTCTCACTTTCAAACATTAGATATTTGTATTATTATCATAAATAAAATACAATTATTCATTTGTTTAGATCCAAGCAATTATTGCTATGTAAGATGGGATAGAAATCTGTAACAATTCCTTTATCTATTCATTATTTTGGTTCTGAAATCATATTCCTAAGCAGAATACAATAAGAAGATGTTCGTATTCTAGTTTTTAAACTTACAGGAGGTCCAGCAAATCCAGCAGGCCCAGGAGGTCCAGTCTCTCCTCTGTCACCCTGAAAGATGAAGAATGTGAAGCAAAAAATAAAAAAAAGTAAACATGAAGTCAGAAACATCAAACTTATAAATTACTAAAAAGTACTACAGTTTGAAAAAAAGGGAGCAAACAGGTGATTTACTAATCTCTTTGGATCTTGTTACATTCTCCTGTACTGCAAGGTACTGTCATCGTTCTTATAAGGTAAATATTTAGTTGTGCTGTTGTCACCAATAACTGCAATAGTATTGAAATATACCTTATTTTATACCTAAAGTTAATTGAAGGGACACTCATATTAACCCAGTTGATTCTAAATTTACAATAATGAAAGGGCCAAGATAATTAGCTCAAATACAGTGTATCCTTACTGTGTAGTTGATAGTGTTTGTTCTTTGTGCACTGCGTAAAAAAAATTGTTTTCCTTTGTTTAATGTCTAAGATCAAGGCCTTAAATTCCGTGAAACTGCAACACTCACGGGTGCACCACGAACACCAGCAGGTCCAGACGGTCCAGCAGGTCCAGATTCACCCTACGAGAAACACGGCAGCAATACACAACTAGTTATCATGCAGTCAGTGGCTCCTTCACACCTTTAACTATTGATTTGAGCAATGAGCCGCTCTCACAAGGAAAGAAAATATCACTGACCTTCTCGCCATTTGGACCAGAAGGACCAGGAGGACCAATTGGACCAGTAAGGCCCTGCAAAGCAGAGAGAAAAACTATTGAAACCAGCATGATATATGGCTCTGTTATGATCCCTCAAAAATGCTTTTAAGAACATTAAAACATTTAGGAGAAAATCAAAGTGTCTTGTCTTAATATTTATGGTTTTAAGAAGTCATTAAAAATAAATAAATAAATAAATAAAAACGAAAATAAGTGACAATCCCATACTCTGGCACCGTCTTTGCCGGAAGCACCTTCAGGCCCTTTTTCTCCAACATCACCCTGCAGGGAGAAGAGGTTGAAAAAATAAACAGTTAATTGCCTGTTAAAGAATGAGCATCAAACCAAAACACATGCTTCATGTCTAAATATGCTTTTCTTAAAAAGGACACGGTCCCGTCACTGCTTACCCTGTCTCCTTTGGGTCCAGGAATGCCAGCAGCTCCTCTCTCTCCTGGCATACCCTGCAGGCCTGGCGGGCCTTGTGCTCCTGGACCACCAGCAGGTCCAATGGCTCCCTGTTACGGATCAGATTACGGATTAAAGTAGAAGGCTGAGTGCAAGTGTAGCAGTCAGTTGAGACAGCTCATGAAACTTTAGCTTGTATTTCATGAATGACCCTGAAGGTTTCCGCTGCAGGTGTTTACATTTCATTAAAAATTAACGTTTTGTGCTTTCTGACACTTTTTCAATTGATTTTGCTAAAACGTTTTGCTTATTTAGATACATTTAAAAACAACAACACACACGCAAAAAATTAAAAAACAAAACAAAATGGAGACATCTGAGAGTAAGAAAACAAAGGACCAAACTCTTCTCTGAGATGGTGCTTTGTATTCAAGGCTATCAAAGAACTGACAATATTATAAATAAGGGCATATCTGTTGGACAACCTTTATGGCCTTTTTTTTTTTAGGAAAAGAAAGGAGGCATTTGTCAGAACAAACTCTATTCTGCAGATCAAAGCCAAAAAACATAATTAAAGAAAATAAGGCCTTTGATTTTTTTTTTGAAGTGGCTGCATCAGGCCCACTTCTGGTCAGAACTTGTAAGATTTATAGAGAGCTATTTCTGCTGCAGCTTCAGATGGAGCAGAAGCTGCGGAGGGCACAGTATCTCTATCCAATCACATGTCATTAAGGCAAACAGCAGGGCTCACACTACAGCAAATTTTCCTGTGGGTACCTTCAAGCTACTGTTTATTTAAGGCCAAGCGAGTGACGTAAAAAGCAGTGCGGCTTTTGCAATAAATGTGCTGCTTTCCTTATTTTAATACCACCTACAGAATGTCTGTTCACCCCACCCCCATCACCATCATCACACTCATGCTGGCTCTAATCCTCATCCTCTCTATCCACTCCTGTCTGACCTCACAGGAAAAAAAAATCTATAAACTGGGATTAAAATCTGATCTGATAATAAACCAAAAGATAGAGAACTGCTACTGCTGTGAGCTCTTTCTACCCTCAGTGCACTAGTGACAAATTGCTGCTGTGGAGGGAATTGACAGATGTAAAAATGGATGATTTGACTCAAAAACGGAGGCTTGCTGTATTTGTTGCAGGAACAGAATGTGAGACGATGGTTTTGCTGGGGAAGAAAATAGCAGGAAAAGGGAGATATTAAGGTACAGAACTATACCAATCTCAGTTTGCATATTTCTTGGAAGTCTATAACTATATGAGTAAGCCGGTTTTCTGTTGTGTTGAAAACTGTGCAGCTATGATGCTTTTTCTAACCCTATTTGGATTATTTATTGAATCTTAAGCAAAAAATAGAGCGAAGTCAGAAAAGCAAGCAGATTTCAGCTTAGAACGTCTTTTAATAGTTTCAAACCACCAAGTTAATTCCCTGTTGGGAAATAAAATGTTCTTCACCAAGAAGACTGAATGGGGGTGCTGTTTCATGACCCAGAGGTAATTTAGACTTCCATTATACCGTCATCTTCCGACAAATCACCAGACAATTAAGATCCAGATTCGGGTTAGATAACTCCTCCAAGAACCTTTTTTGTGAATTACCAAAAGTAAAATAAAACAAAACCCATGAAACAAATGGCAGAGGTAATAAGTTAGTCAGTCATCTGCTCAGATTGCTCTGTGTCTGCTGTTACAGGCCATAAAGACACTTAATAACATGCTTACCAGCTAGGCAGGTACACCTGATCAAAGCCTGTTTTTCTTGAAAACAATCCTGGACTGAACTCACCTTGGGTCCGTCAGTTCCAGGGGTTCCAGGCAAGCCTCTGGGTCCCTGCAAACCCTGGGGACCGGCAGCTCCTCTCTCTCCAGGAAAACCACGCTCTCCCTGACAAGGGAAACAACAACAATTTAAACCCATCAGTGATACACAGAGAAATCAAATGTTGACCAGAACTGGATAATTTTCAGTGCAATCACCTCTGACCCATGGCTGGCCTGTTGCTAACTAAAAAATGAAATATTTTTCTGATCAGAACAGCTCATCCATACGCACTAACAGGTCCCACTGGCAACACTCTTCAGTTTGGATACTGTTACTGAGTGAAGAGCACTCAGTAACAACTTCGCTGTTTCCAGTATACGGGAGATGTAAGACGCAGTTTAAAAGGAAATGATTTCCTGCAACATGTTCATTCAGGCTGCAAGAAAGGCAAAAGAGTGAAACTGTTTGCATGTATATGGAAAGTTGAAACTCAGCATGGTGCTCTGTTTCAAATGTTGAATTTTTAATCTCTGTCATAAAATGTTTCCTGCCCTTCGGGAATATCAGAGCTAAGGTAAAGATCTACCCTCACTAGGAAATGCACCTAGGAACTGCAGTTTTAGTAATGTTAGCAAAACTAAACAGGCTAACTTTGCTAATAGCTAAAATAAGATGTTTGGAATGTGAACCCTGACATCATTTAGTCTTTGAGTTACACATCAGTAAAACCCTGATTTACAGAGACAGTTCCCTCTCTCTCTCTCTCTCTCTCTCTCTCTCTCTCTCTCTCTCTCTCTCTCTCTCTCTCTCTCTCTCTCTCTCTCTCTCTCTCTCTCTCTCTCTCTCTCTCTCTCTCTCTCTCTCTCTCTCTCTCTCTCTCACACACACACACACACACATTCCAGTAAAATTGCCTTTGCTCCTGATATAAAGAACTATTGCCCATTAACAGCGGGGAGGCTAAAATAAATATTTACGTTTTTAACTAGTGTTTTCTTGGATTGACATTCACCAAACTCAGAATCGGCAGATAAAAACTTTACAAAAACCAGATATCTGAAGTGGATGAAACATTCTTGACTGGTGTATCTCTAAAGACCCTTTCTGGTAATGACCCAACCGGTTTACAGTGAGCTCAAAGGGACTTACTCTGGGTCCGGTGGCACCAGCAGCTCCGCCTTCTCCTGGAACGCCCTTAAAAGAGAAACAGACAGTAAAGTTAGCATTAGATCAGGGTGTGTATGCCAACGTCATCAGAATGATGCAACTATTGAGAAACTTAGTTACTTTGACTTACTGAGGCAAAATCTAATTTAGTAGACAGACATACAAACTTTAGTTGTCAAAACATTACCTTACTGTTATATAAATGTTTTCTGATTCACGTTAACAGAAACTACTTGATAATTTTTGATATACCGAAAAATAAGACAGTGGTGAATTATTAGCCTGGCCAGCCAAACTGACTCACACGGGGCGTAAATCAGTACCCTCCGGTCTGAAACAGACCGGAACAATCACAGCACAGGAGGTGGGATTTTACGCTGCGTCACTCTCAGCGGCAGAATTACCCATAATGCTTTTCTGTAATCGTAACTGTCAAGATACATATGGAGATTTTGGTTGCCTGGTGTCTTGGAAAATTAAGAAAGTACATGTGAGTACATTGTGTATCCTCAGATTTTAGAGACAAAAGCAGCAAAAATTGTTCACTGGAGAGTTTGCTCGATGGCATGACATGTTTCACGGACTATATATTACACAAACAGAGCGTGTCACCTGGTGTTTTTTGCGTCACATCTGTAGTTATGTGATTGTTTCTAAGCTGATGACGCTGACCCTAAAAGTCCCGCCTTTTAAATCAGTCCATCAGCTTGCCAGGCTAATGAATTATTTATTTATTTTTAACTGTCTTTTTGCTTTTTGTGTTAAATATTTTTAGACAGATCATAATTAAAGTTAGTGTACCTGCAGTATCTGACACAGCTCAACTGTGTTCACGCTTAAGACAGCAACTAAAGGATAGAGCAGCTTAATGGAGCAGAAAACTTTATCCTTAAATTTTTAGGTTGCAGCAAACAAATATATATATAAAAAAGTATTTTTTTTATAGTTAAGAGATTGTAACACCATTTTTAAATAAGAGTCTTTGGGTTAACATACAAGCTAATGTTAGCACTGCAGCACAGCTCGCTGCAGGAGGACTGTAGAAAAATTATCAGTTTAAAGCCAACAAAATTTCTTTTCTTTCTGTCAACCATTAAACCAGTTATTGTTGAGAGTATATTACTTGGTGTTCCGTTATTATTCACTACAAATTGTCTTTATTTCTTTAGCAGTTAGTTATATACTGCCAACAAGTCTGTATATCTTTCAAAACACCAGGTCACTAATGATTTAGAAATTGGCCATGCATGTAAGCACAGGCGCTAAAGAGACACAGGAACTTCTCTGCACCTTCCCTGCAAAGGTTGTTAACCTGTGTGCCTGGGTACGCTGTAACTGATTGCCGTATTTATCTTCAAAAAATAATGTACCAACCTGGTCTCCAGGTTTGCCTCCCTCACCGGGAGGGCCAGGAGGTCCGGGAAGACCCTGTTCAAATAATGGAAAAACAAATGCTTGGTAAATTAACGCTGAAGACAACAATGTGGAATATGTATTAGTCCAACGGCTAAATAATTATACTTCTCATGTACAAAAACAGTTCTGTGCTTATTAAACTATATCATGTGTCTCTTCAGCTCAGCAGACACCTGAAATTAGGACAGGCTCAGTGATTGTTCTTCATTTGCAATTTTTGAAAATCCTCTTGTCTTAAAAAATGCCTGGACATGGTGAGACAATTTTGGCCCAGCTCATGAAAAAATAAAAATATTAGAAATAATAACATGCAAACATACAAAATGTCTTTTTTTTAATTTCCTGCTACATTCCTGACAAATGTAGAAATATTTATATGAGTTTCTGTTTCTTTTATATTTTTTTATACTATACTTTTCATTTTTTATAGTACACATTTGTCTTTTGTCTTCTCGGAGCCTTGGAGCAAAATTTCGCTCAAATGTACAATGTGAATGTGCAGCTGAATGACAATAAAGTCTGTCTATGTCTAAGTCTAAGAAAGAGGGAACATGTTTGCTGATAAAACAGATTTAGAAAAAAAGTTACATTCTTTAGACTTTAGATTCAGACAGTTATGGGTAAAAGCAGACATGCCTACCTGGAAGCCGGAGGGACCTGGCTGTCCTTGCTCTCCTCTCTCCCCAGCAGGGCCCTGAACACATAATCCATTATTCATAATTGTTTCCTCATATTATCAGGATCATTAAATGCAATTAATGTGGACTTTGATGGAAAGATATAAAAATATGTTTCAATAATCTGGCTATATTGTCAAACATGGAATAAGTAAATATATAATGAAAGTAATTTTAGGTAAGATGCGCCTTTTGTAAATGTCCTGAGAAGTCTCAGTCAGGCTGTTTTGTGAGTCAGCCATCCCATAATGCTCAGACATAAGTGTCAAGGAGTTTTTTTTGTTTCAAACAGGGCAATTGTAGAGGCAGTCTGGGGAAACTGAGATACTGAAGAGTGCTCCAAAGTACAGACTCAGAAGAGGAAGAGATAACATCAGTGTTGAAGCCGCACAGAGTCAGGTGGGAGAGATGAAGATACATACAGCAGGGCCAGGGGGTCCAGCCGCGCCCGTCTCTCCATCTTTTCCAGGCAGGCCCTGAAGTGAAGGAAGATAGATATCATGAATTCAGCCAAAGCCAAAGGTGACGTTATTAGCCGACAGATATCTCAGACGTATAACTGAGCTTTTCTTTTTTTTTTTTTTAAACACAATTCTCTAGGGGAGTCTGAACTGAGCAGGCAATAACGGATAAATGCAATTCACCGCTGCAACAGAAGACCTTTAAAATGTTTCTTAGTTTAAAAACACAGCTTTACGTTATGGGAGTCTTCCAAGCTCTAACCAGAAAATAATCAAAAGATTGTCGTTTTAGAAAGTTATTTTTCCTAAATAATCAATATTTCATTGTGATCTTAATTCTGGCATATATTATAAGTCTTCATGACTCTGGCAACAGGATTTCTTTCTGAAAACCCCCCAATTTACAGTTTTTGTGTATTATTTAAAGCAGAAAACGTCAACTTACTCTCAGACCAGGAGCTCCAGCGAGTCCTTTCTCTCCAGATTTGCCGGGTTCACCCTAATGTAAGAAGTACTTGTCAGTCAAAGTGTCACTGTGGCTACACTCAGTGCTGCACCTTTGTTTATAGAAGAAAAGGTGCAAGGGAGCAAGGCATATGGTGCAAATCCAAGGTATTGTATAGTTTTTGTTTCAGGAGTAATACACATTCAACCAGGGGAAATAAGGAATCATCTATAGTAATCAGATATAATGATCAGATCAATCATCTTGCCACATTGAGGACAGATTTAGCCTTGCATGCAATACTTACAGTTGCTCCCTTTGGTCCGGGGAATCCCATAACACCAGGCTGGCCTCTGGCTCCCTGAGGGCCAGGGGGTCCTGGACGTCCATCCTCACCGGGAGCTCCCTGGCAAATTCAAGTCAAGTCACAGACATCAGGTGAAAACCGAAACGTGTTCGATATGACAGAAAGTCTAACGTTGCTGTGACATGAGGTCAGTGTAGAGAAACATATTAAAATCAAGTTAGAAAATGCCTGAGCTGAGTCAGAATTATTTGTTTGTGAGTCTTAATGTAAATGTTGTGACCAAAATCACTTTAAAGCAGGTGAATGATGGCTGTGTACATTTCCTGCAGTTATTATTGGATTATGAATCGCTTCCCGTCTGTTTTATATGAGATATTAAACACACATCCCTGTAGTGTAAGGTTATTTCTTTGCATATGAAAAATATAAAAACATTAGATTTTATGTCATTGCTTTTAGATGATATCTTCCTTCTTATAAAGACAAAACCTAACTCCTTGCAGCCTCCGTGGAGCTGCCTAAATGATATAAAAGCATTGCTTTAATTTAAAAGATCTTTGGGGAAGAATTTTGAAGTTTTTGTTTTTCTTTTTTGGCAGGCGTTCTAAATTTGATAGAAAAATTACCCCATTTGTCAAAAACAGCTTTTTAAATTACAGCTTTTACTGAAGATAAAGCCTTCCTTCTAACTGTGCAGGACCAGAACTAGAGCAGAATCATACGAAAATAAGCATGTTTTAGTCTCACTCCAGTGAATTTTTGTCCGTTATAGACTGCTGTTTTACACATCATACTTAATGCCCAAGATGGTTTTATATGCCAAGATGTTAACATAAAAGTAGAGATGGTCCTAGAAATATTAGACAATCGTTGTAGAAACACCTCAGGTGTTAGAAAAGTTCAAAATTCTTTTAGGGACTGACTTTTCTGTCAATGGCATCCTTCTAAAACAAATCCAAAACCTCTATTTTGTCAGTTGTGCCTCTTTTGTCTTTTTGGGGTTCGAATGTAATGTGAATTTAAGTTATTGTTATTTATAGTGATTTCTTCCAGGCACTGGTCATTTCAGCCCTAAGTGATTTTGTAATTTTGTGGTTTTGGTAATTTCATACTTTACTTTCTTTGAGTGTAAAATGAACCCGTCTGTTGTGGGACAACTTTGTGCTGACCATCTGACAGGGGAGTCTTTCACTCCCACTTTGACAAGTGACAAATCCTCTATTCCATGCTCATAAAGTAGAAAACGTGGTTTTATGTCTCAAACACATGATGTCCAACAACAATTTGTTCTCAGTCATTTTGGTTTGAGAGAGAACGAGGGAGTCAGCTTGCCAAAACAAGGAGTAAAATCGAAATTGCTGAAAGTATGATGTCATAAAACATTTTTGGCAAATTGTGTAAAGTTAAATTAAATTGTATTTAGAGATTTGACATTTTCTGTGACTATTTATCTTCATACCTTATTAATATTCTTCACTATAAAGAAGAATAAAGTAGGAAAGTACAAAATGGTATCAAGTATGTAATAAAAACACTAACAGTCAAAGAGATAAGTCCTTTGGTAATAATTTTGTCTTTTTTTAAATCTTTGTTTTAGAGTACTTCCAGGTCTGGTTTGATTCATAAACCACTAAATACATCAAACTAACAATGAATAAACAAAATACTTCAAATCCATCCATACAGTTATGGCACAAAAATTGCACTTACAGAAGGTCCAACTTTGCCCTGAGGTCCAGCATCACCAGGACGACCAGTCAGACCCTGCAAGAGAGCAAGAAAAACAACAACATATGAAACCAAGAGACAGAACTATTAAAACATACACAAAACAGGTCTGGAGAGGGAAAACATACTGCACTGTGGAAAGCTGCATTTACACATTTGACTGACAATTTGTGCATGGAGCAGCAGTTCGACAGCTAAAGAACATAACTAATAACTGACAAGTAACTTCAACAATATGTGCTTATGCAGGTGTAAAGAGATTTATTCGCTTCAGGAGCGAGTAAATGTGCTGTATAGGGAGTATTAAAATTGCTCATTATGATCAAACTTCAGGGAACAAATGTTATTTATATATTCTGTCTACATACTATAAGAGCACCACATGGTCTAAACTGATTGAGTGTAAGTTAAATCTGAAAGCTACAATCAAAAAATAAATTAAAGAACAGCTGAAAATGAGGATTTAAGAGGGGTTCAGCATTAAATTATCTGCTGTCAACACAAAAAACACAAAATCTCTATCTAAAATTAGCATTTAGCCTTACTAGTAGCCCCTGAATGTAAGGCTAGTTTTTTTACTTTAATTTTTACTTTACTTTAATTGTATGTGCACACTGCTTGATGGATTATATTACAAAACATTGTGCATTCTTCTGCTGCACACATTTAGTGCGTCACCAGTGAGTGTAAGGAACTTGTTGTCTTGCACACTGCAAAATGTCACCAGATGTAGATGGATTTTTTTAATCTACATTTTTTTTCATCATACAGGAAAAAACAAAAAAACAAACCTGCTAGTTGCATAATCAGCTGAGAGCTTATCTCAATCAATTGATAAAAATGTATAAATATTGATCTCTTCTGGTTCAGGTGGGGCAGTTTTTTTTTTAAAGATATTGCACTTTAATGTTAATGTGAATCTGGATTTCATAGGACATATTTGACTGGTATAAATAATACTTCAAGACCATGTATTATAGGCCATATTTAACTTGTAGGTAAATAAAACTTATTTTTTTAACAATGTGGTTGGACAATAAGCAGTATTTCTAAGACTTAATGAATTAATGAATTAGTTAATTAGTTAGGTAATGACTCTGAGACATTGTATTTGTTGTATTATATGAGATTGTGGATGCTGTAAACTGTCTTTTTGCAGACTATCAATATTCAGATGTGGCTCTAACATTAATGGTGCCCCCAGGCGAACCACTCCTTCCGATGCTCACCCGCCCACCCCCAACTCTGTTCAAAAAGGGCAGAGCTCTGCAAGCATCGTCATGCACAAATGCACAAATAAGCACGTTTATGAGCACCATAATGGTTTTGAGGACCTTTGGTCTCAATGTTGCTGCTTTTTACACGATAAACATGAATTGGGTGCAGATATCACTGGCATCATTAAACAGCACTCTATTTTTGCAGCTAAGGCTCTGTAAACTAAGAGACTTTTAAGGCAAAGTTTAGGTTCTTTATGCGGGACATTTCATTTCAAAGGGAATGGCTTATCATCTGCTGTGTGTGTATCCATCTGCATTGGTTTAAGCTGTTTCACACAAGTATATGTCTTTATGGAGGCTGTTGTTGACAATTCACTAGGGAAATCATTAAAATCATTCTAAACTAAAGACTCGTGGTCTAATCCAGCTTTTGCTGTTTTCGTGGGGGAGCCAGCTGCAGGCAGGGAGGACGAGAGACGGCAGAGACGACCAGCAAAATAAAGTTGCACTTTAATTAATCCAGTCACTTCTAACTATCCTCCCTAACCATAGCAGAAGAAAACACAGCCAAAATAATGCCCGGATGTATTCAAATTACATGAATGATGATTTGGTCAGCTGAAATGAAATCAGGATTTTTTTTTAAGTGGACATCAAACCTAGAGAATTGGAATTAAAAACCAAGTCTAATTTTGCTTTCTGACAATTAGAGCAGGTCAATGTGTAGGTGAGAGCAGCTTCACTAGATGTTTCTGCCCAAAATAAAAACTGTTTATGTTATGTTTATATGACAGACATGCATGAGGAGGCAGAAGCAGGGTCGCAAATACTGAGTGATGAAATAATCAATTGGGCAATTATTGAACGACGTCAATATTCTATGTATTACAACATTATTTCATAAGAAAAGAATGGATGAATGAAAACTAGTTTATTTTTAGTGAATTTGATCTTAGTTCTGGATGTTTAGGTGAACAAGTATAAGAGCAATACTTAATTCAAATTTAACCTGCGGGATTTGAAAAGTGTGAACTGGCGAAACACTGAGTGTACAGGAGGAACCTACCCTTGCACCAGGAAGGCCAGACTCTCCAGGACGGCCAGGGTC
Source organism: Fundulus diaphanus (assembly GCA_037039145.1). Taxonomy (NCBI): domain Eukaryota; kingdom Metazoa; phylum Chordata; class Actinopteri; order Cyprinodontiformes; family Fundulidae; genus Fundulus; species Fundulus diaphanus. The sequence goes on from CM073126.1 coordinate 18,098,137, forward strand.
ACCAGTGGCTCCCTTGGCACCACTGGCCCCAGGGGGTCCGCGCTCACCAGGGGCTCCCTGCAAAAAAAATTTAAGAAAATAAAATCAGGGTGTTGATTAGACAGATTAGGTGGCACAATTTTCTGCCTCTAAGGAGATAAGGCTGTCCTGTTAAAAGTGTGCAGCAGTTCTTTATTGATATGCTGGAGATGAGAAGATTAAATTCTGATAGACTCATTTTGTTTTAAATGAAACTGTCCATGGGAAGATAATGTTAAATGAGATATGGCCTTAGTGGTATGGCATATCTAGGTCACTGCCGGATGATGGGGTTTTGAACTATGCTGCCATCCTGTGACCACTAAGCAGAACTACATTAAACCGGGGGTTAATTAATCCAGAGGAGACTCATGAGCAAAAAAGGAAAGAGTTCAGTGAAGTCTTAGGTGTTGAGAGACTCATTACACGTTTCATCAACCATGCTATTTAATAAGTTATAAGCAAAGTTATGCAATTGAACTTGATCTGAGAATTATTAAGAGGTGAGAATAATATTTTAGAAACATTATTAGAACAATTACAAATTAAAGAATAAAATTTAACATTTTCAAAAAAATGTTGAATGCAAAGAGCAATAAATATGCAACAGCAAAGCTGAATATTAAGTTGAAAAATTTGCAGACACTCAAATACAGAAATAAAATTAACATCATCATAATTTGAGCTCAAAGACACTACATTATTTTACTGCCTGCATGAGGGTATTAAACGATGGAGCATTATTGCGATACAGTGCTATCTGACTTTCTAACTTGGAAATTAGTCTATTAGATGCTAAGGACTATTTACACGCTTTAAACTTCCCAGGGAATTTTATTGGTCAGTGCAATCAACCGATTTCAGAAAAAAAAAAGTTTAGAAAGATTAGGTGTTGTTGTGTCTGTGTGTAATCTGTGTGCATTCTGTACCGGTGTCTGTCTCATCAGAAATGTCCTTATGGTAACACATAATGACAATAAAGATTTTATAGGAATACATTTATATTACAGTGGCACAATGTTTAGTTTAGTTTTCTATATGACTTTCATGTTTAGGCAAGTATTAAAAGGGTTAAAGCCCTATGTTTAGTAAAATTGTCACAGATTTCAGTTACCTAAAGAAATGAGACTGTCTCTGATTCTTCGTCTTTTGCTATACCTTGATTAAAAATCATTTCCCAGCTGTCAACTCTGCAGACTAAGACCAAATGAGACCAGACAGCAAAAGGTAGATCAGAGTGAGATTAAAGACTCAGGCGAAGCGTTATCTGTCAGATATAAATTATTCTTTTCACTCTGTGTAATTGAAATCTTTTCATTGCTGGATCTGAGGTTCAGAACCATGTCCATTGCATATTCCTTACATGTTAATCTAACTGTATTGATAACTCACCTTGTGACCAGCCAGACCATCCTGACCAGGGAAACCACGGTTACCAGGAGCTCCCTAAACCGAAAACAGAAAATCTGAGTTTTGGTTTTATCACAAATAAAAAAAAAAAAATAAAAAAAAAAAACATCTAATTAAACTCTCATTAAGGCTTCAAGAGATAACCAGGTGAACCACAATTAAGTCAGAAACAGCAAATTCATAAATATAGTTTGATCAAATTAATCAATTAAAAAAGTTTGCGTCTGATGTTTGAAACTTCTTGTTAAATGAAATTTCATTATGTTCTACATAAGAAATGATGTGCTGTCTAGAAAACAACCGGTTTCCACAGATTTATGTCACTCACTCTTTCTCCTGGAGGTCCCAGAGGTCCAGCAGCACCAGGCTCACCTCTGGGTCCTCTCTTGCCTTCTTCTCCTTGTGGGCCAGGTGCTCCCTGAGAGCCCGCTGGTCCCTGTCAACAGATTTAATTTGTACAGAAAAATAATATTACAAGCCTCGCCTGAAGGAACAATTGTTATTTGCCTGAAAATCTGCGTATGAACTCAGACATTTAATATGGAGCATGGAGCATGAGGTGAGCCATGAGACAACAATAAATGGAGATGAGTAAAATCAAACCAAAACCCACAATTTCTCCTTTCGGTCCAGCCTCTCCCTTGAATCCTGGAATACCTGGATCTCCCTAAACCCAGAGGAGAGAGTAGAGACAGGGAAGTAGTAAGCAGGGACAGCGTTTTCCAGATCGAACATTTTGGATGTGAAGTTAGCAGCAACCTTCCTTTCTGGACTGCTATTGAAATTAGGAGACAAGTAGTTTCCAGCAATAATAATAATAATAAAAACAGAGCTACAATAAATTCAATCTTTAAGTATATCGAGTTATAAAGTATGTACAGATGTTCCTTTTGGCCCAAGAGGTCCAGTTGCTCCCTGAGGTCCAGGAGGCCCGCGAGGTCCTGGGAAACCAGGAGCTCCTGCAATACCTGGAGCGCCCTATGGAGAGATAGAGAGAAAAAAGACATACATTTACCAGATACTATATGTAATTAATTATCACTAAACTGTAGATTTAGGCCAAATAGATGATTATATGTAGTTGTCTTTAGAAATAGTGTTCTGGAGTAAATCCGTATTTTCTTCTATATTTAAGCATTATTAATCTGCATTGTTGCAGCTACAGAATGCGACTAAACGTATGTTTTACGGTCTCTATTTTTCACTAAATAAAGGCTAGCCTAAAAGGATTTTGATACAATTAAAGCGCACAATACTATATTTTAGATGAAAATGTATCAGAGATGTGTATTGCATATTCTAGATTCAGTGAATCAGTGACGCCTCTCAAATATAGCTGCTAAATAAGGCAACACGTTGTTTTAATATTTACACAAACAACAGATACAAACTTACTGCTGAGCCTTTAGCTCCGGGGATGCCATCAGTACCAGGGTTACCCTGCAAGGAAAAACAAGACAACACATGTAAATATGCTGATATGATACATCGTCATAATAAGATGTGTTTGGAGCTGACTGGAGACAGTGTATATTGGATTAATTTGATGCTTCACAACAGAATTACGTTTCTAGTTTTGGTTTATGGCATCACTTACAGAGGCACCAGAGGGCCCAGGTGATCCAGGAGTCCCTGACTCTCCACGGGGTCCCTGAGCTCCCTCGGGACCACGGGCGCCGGTGGGACCTGCTTCACCCTAAGGACAACAGAGACAAAAGGACAATCAAGTAATTGATTATCCAAACTTTGCAGCACTACGGTCACTTATCAAAAACTATTCAGGATCCTCAATATGATGCACCAGGAATACTAGAACACATTTTGTCATTTACATTTCAAAAGGAAAGAACAAAAGGTAGAAAAACTCAACAGACTCCAAACCTTTTTTAAACTATTTCATTTTCAATTTCATCAAATTTGATTTGTCTACATGGGGCCAAATTATAACACTCCTCTTAAGGAAGCTTTCTAGCGAAAAACAGATTAAAATGAAAACCAGTTACATAAAGTCCAATGTAATTAAATTATCATCACACGAGAAGCTATTGAGTTATTCACTGATTTAAGAAGTAAGACAGGTCTGTATGTTTAGTTATTTATTCATTCATCATATTCAAGGTTTTATGATCATTTTCCAGCTCATGTCAGGGTTTATCAATTTTGACGTGAGCTCAGGATACACTCAAATCCCACGCTGGGTCTCAGATCCTGTACAGCAACTTTATATCAGTTGGGTTGGTTAATGATTTATAATCATCAGTTTAATTTTATGATTTTGAAGGTTTACAATGAAATATTTAATAAACTGTGCCCAGCTCTAGACCAAATTCAGCCGGGGGGCCAGGGTGGAGCCAGTGTTTTTTTGTTGTTTTTTCATGGGGGCACAGAACAAAAGAATGGAACAAAAAAACAGGGCAATATTTCATTGTTTAATATATTAAGTAAGCTGCAGAGCCAAACATCCACTTGTAGCTCTGGAACTGCAGGTTGTAGAGCTCTGATCTAGCAGGTGAAGACTGTGATCCTATCTCAGTACGGCTGCAGCCAGAAGTGAAGCAGCTTCGTTTTAAAATATTTTTTTTGTGTAAAATTGTAAAGTTAAAAAAAAGGAAAATGGTCCAAGGGACATATCAGTCATGGTTTCTTTGTCTGCACATTATCGTAAGAAACTGATTTAATACTATGTCTTTAGTACAGGGGCCATAACAGGGGCCAGGACCAGTTCCCCAGGGCCATTGGACCCTGTGGGCCCCTTGCTAAAATTGCCATGACTGAGCTCAGGTTTTGTCAGGTTTACTGTTGTACTTCAGATCTGTGTGAGTGAATAGTTGCTGACTGGTTCCACAAAACATTTAGTAGCCCGAATAGAGGATCAAGAGCAGCTTGTAAGGAGCTTTAAACAGTCTGCAATGCAGTCCTCAAATGCATATTTAAGTGCAGGAATTGTAGGCCTTCCTGGATTAAATTTAACTTTTTTAGAGCAATCAGTGGTCACTGATGTAATTTTTGTCTTTCTAAAACATGTCCTGCTGGGGTTACAGTGCCTGGCAAAAGCTTTCAACCCCAATGGCATTTTTCATGTTTTGTTGTCACACAACCTGGAATTAAAATGGATAGTTTGAGAGTTTGCACTCTTTTCATTTCCAGAACATGTCTTTAAATTTGAAGATGCATTATTTTTTTATTGTAAAGAAACAAAACACTGGACAAAATAACAGACAATTCAGTGGGCATAACTGTTCACCCCCCAAAGTCAATACTTTGTCAAGCCACCTTTTACTACAATTGCAACTGCAAGGAGGGTGGCTTGTGTTGTTTTTAATTCATTCTAAGAAACACTCTTCCCTTTCCTTTCATCCGACCATTTCCTCGTTCACTGACCAAAGCAAGAGAAAGAAGCAAACAACCTTTGTTCGTTGTTTGTCTGTATGAACTATGAGCACAGCATAACCATGCCACCACCATGTCTCACTGTGGGGATTGTGTTCTTGTAGTGATAGGATGTGTTGGATTTGCAGCAGACCTGGTGTTTTCCTTGATCGCCAAAAACTTCAATTTTAGTCTCATCTGACCAGAGCACCTTCATTTTTGGGGAGTCGCCCACTTATCTTTGGGCAAAATTATACTGTGCCTTTTTTTTTTAAAACTAAGAAATTATGTCTTTTTCTGTCCACTCTTTTTTATAAAGCTCAGCTCTATGGAGTGTACAGCTTATTGTGGTCCTATGGACACAATAGCTTTCGGACTATGGTGTCTTTCAGCAGGCACAGGCTACTTTGAAGTGTTGCAATTGTTTCCTAAATGAGATATAGATTCCTCTTAGATCATCTGGAGGAAAATCTGAGAAAGTTTGGGACATCAGTTTGAGCTTTGCAGTTTCCTAAAGAGTCTGGTTCACTTTTATGTTCTACAAAGTGACTACCTAATTTGGGTGTGAAGGACAGCATGTATAAAATGTATCAGTGTTTGCTTGAGGTTTTTAGCATGACAATAATCATCTGCTCTGCTCCTGTCACTTTCAAATTTGAGATAAATGTCTACTTCATGTAGTCTTCAGTTCATTATGGACCCCTTTTCTGTGGCTGAGGCCGATGACAATATCAATACCGTCGCACATAGATCAGAGGTGTTACTTGTCCCATAATTATTATTTTGATAAATGAGGGCAAACTAAAGTAAAACAATACTGTTCATTAACTTTTCTAAACCCGTAAGACAAAGTTGTACGAGTTACCTACTTTTTTGCAAGCAGAAAAGAGTTGTTGCCAGTAATTAAAAAGAAAATACTTCTATGCCTGTAAGCCTCCTTTGCCAATAAGATTAAATCATCAAGTCCTTAAAAACAAATGGCAAATGAAGCTCTCTACTTAAAAGGAGACATCAAACAGGTTTTTAGAGAAGACTGGAAATGTTCATTTTTAATTAATAATGAAGTAACATGTTCATTTCTTCTTTCAGTATTATAAATCTGGATCAAATTGCATGACCACGTGTGCTTGATGTGCTGCCAACAACCTTTATAGAACTTACAAGTTTTGTGACTGCTTTAAAGAAAGAAGCGATCTGTTCTGTTTTAGCTTTTTTTTTTTAAACTGAAAACAAAAACAGGAGAGTTATTTTACTTTTGGAAAGCTCATCGTCACAACAATCTGAGGGAATCCTAAACTGCAAGTTCTTGCAAACCATGAAGTAAAACTCGGTCCATATGTCATCAGATCAGGTCAGCGAGTCAATCAGCTGCTATCCTTCAGTACATCTAATATGAAAGTCACAAACAAAATGCTTTAATTTAACTCGTTCCACCTGAACATTTTCCTCTTCCACACGCTGCTGACCAATGATCTTCCTCCTCTTCTTTTGGCTTCTAGATATATCTGACTAAGCCAATTTGCCATTATGCATCTGTTCTGCCCTCTGGTCCCAGAGAAGAGCTAAAACACCAAATATTCTCATATTCTCTCCAGAGCATATTTTCACCTCTCCAGGCTCTCTTCAGTGCACCCCCTGCTCTCATCACAGATCACAATGTCATCTGCAAACATTGAAGCCAATAAATGGCCAGTCCTGTAGATCCTCATCAGTCCACCTTCCCATTAACATTACAAACAGAAAGGGTCCCACAGATGATCCCTTTTACATTTCCACACACACTCAAAACAAAATGTATCACTCCTACAACACAGATCCACCTTCTAACTGCCCTCCAGCATCTTCTTCATATCCTTCGCTGCTACACCTGATTCCCCATGCAATGCCACGATTACTCTCTCAGTACACATTTACAGTGCCATGATAAAATATTTGCCCACAAAATTTCTTCAGTTGTTGCTTTTCTGTCACATTGAAATGTGACAGAAATGGACAAGAATAACCAGAGTGAATCAGAAATACATTTTTAGAATTGTGATTTTATTCAATAATGGAAGAATATTAGCTAAACCAATGAAGCCCTTTGTGAAAATGTCATTGCCACTAAACTCAATTAATGCTTGTACCAGTTTTTTCTGGGTTCTTAATGACTCCTGGATAGGCGGCCACTCAAGGAAAGGTTCATCAACGTTCCACGCTTTCTCCATTTGTGGAAAATGGCTCTCGCTGTAGTTTGCTGGAGTCCCACAGCCTTAGAAATGTTTTTGACACGTCCTTGGCTGATTTAATTACAGGTTTAGGTTTAATCACACTAAGATTATTCTACATGTAATCTTTAAGTCTCACAATCAACTGAGACTAACATAAAATAGTGGTTTAGGCTGACCCACAAGTATCTACCTAAAGAGTAATTAACCTTTAACCACTATGAACTATGAAATATAGTATTGGATTGTGGGTTGAGTGGATCAAAGTGATTATAATACAGAGCAAGGACATAAAATGCTGCAGCAGGAATCTGCAGTTATAAAACGAGCAGATACCGCATTATCCTCCAATAACCGTCTCCTCAGAAGAATATATCGATACACAGATCTGATACAGAAAACTGAGAATGGTACAAAACAACAGAGGAATTAGAACAGCCAGGGAGAATACCGCTACACAAATGATTACAGAGCTCAGTCCTTTTGGAGTTTCCCTCAGTGGAAATTGTGCACACATCTTAAGCATTGCTCAGGTGGATGTTGCAAGGTTTAAGCCACTCACTGTTGGTTCTGTATTTCCAGCTTCTGGCTCTGAAATATCACATTGCCCATGATCTTGGTATATCACGGGTTTGTGTTGTATGTTTGTTGTGGAAATATCATCCTGAAAGGCGTTTTTATTTCTCACATATCCTTGAAATTCATTAGGCTTTTTTCAGATTTTTTTTCTGCTTCAAATTGTCAGGCATGATCCTCTTTAACTTATTTCTGGATTCGACAGGCCAGGGACTAATACTTGGCTAACTGAACCAATAATAATCACTGATAATTCATAGTTTAACAAAGGGGATAACTTTTTTTCACATAGGGTCAGTTTAATCTGGATTAGTCATACTTGAATCAAATAATTATTTGTACCTAAAAAAATGAAATTTTGTAACGAAACAAAAACACCATACATATCTATAAGGGAGGAAATTGTTTTTCATGGTGCAGTTTCTGCATTCTTAAGATCCACAAATAAACCAAGCAACTCCTTCTGACTGTCTTCTGAAACTGGCATCAAACACACATTCTAATATGTTCATGGTAAGGCTCATCAATCTCTGCTCTCAATAATTCTTGTTCTTTTAAAATTAATTGGATATCAGTAAATTATTTCCATTCTTTATTATTTACTATACTCTACTTACAGTATCTAGGATTGTGTTAAAGCCTCTGCTTAAAAAGACCACAGACCTGTCTCTTGAACATCTCTGTAATCTCTTCATCCTCTTCCTGTCTGCCAACACTTCCTCTGAACTAATCCATGAAACTTTTTGATCCTCTAACTTTCCTCCATCTGTCCTCTTTATTCCCTCTCATCTGTATTATTTAGCTCCTCTGTGTACTCCTCCCATATTTGAATCCATCTTTATACTTTAGCACATTACTATTTTGATTCTTAATTATTCTACCGAGTATATCAGTTTGAGCTTGCGCTCTTTATTTATCCACTCAAAACAAATCCATTTCTCCCTCCTTTGTGCTCCTTTCCACTTTTGGCCTTTTCTTTTGCTGTGTTTTCTCTTTTTGCCAAATGCATTGCTTCCTAGCCCTCCTGTCTACTTTCTTCATCTCCTGACTATCCCATTTTGTCTTTGCTTATGTTTTTCTTGCAAAGGCAACCATAAAATGCAATCCTCCCTTGGACAGATATCTTTCAACAAGCTGGCATGGCATTATAAACAGAATGTGACTGTATAATGTAAAAATAATGATGACTGATAACTGAATCTCTGTCTATAAGATTGGATTGGATTTGCATCAGTTGGTTCATTGGATTGTATGAAGTATTTCTATATTACTGGAAATAAAAAGTGCCTTAAGCTTCTACAGTATTTGTTGTGAACTGGTGCTATATGAAGATACTGAATTAAAAATACTTTTTTGCACATTTCACCATCTGATTTTCTCATCTTCTCTGATCTTTTTGGGTGTACACCAAACAATTTTCTCTCAAAGCTTCTACTGTACTTTCCCAACCATCTGTCAAGTCTTCCCCACCATCTCAACTCCTCCTTAAGCCCAGGGCAACATTTTCTTTTTTAATTTCCACCGTTTAACATTTTACTTTGTTGACTGCTATTGCCCATAAATATAAGAAGAGTTAAGTTGACCATTTTCAAACAATGTGAGGTTGTTAATAGTACAAAAGGCAATATAATTCACAATAGCAAAACATGTAAACAGTATGAAATCTTCTCAGGAATGGATGTCCCTGCTAATCCACCCCAAACTCAGACCCAGGAATGCTCAGAGATTTAGCCTAAAACCAAAGAGCTCCTTTTCAGACTCTAGAGGTCTCAGTTAGTATGTTAAATATTAAAGTTAATGACATTACAATTAGAAAAATGCTCAACGTGTATGGCTTGTTTGGAGGGACTGCTATAAGGAAGCATTTTCTTTTCCTCCAACGAATATGGCAACAAGATTTAGGTTTCTATATCATCGCATCTGAATGTGCCACAGCACTTTTGGTTACTTAGACAAACAAGACCAAAGTATAGATGTTTGGACATAATACAATGTGCGTGTATGGACAAAACCCGCACAACGACCTAATAACAACCGTCAAGTATGGTGTTGGAGCATTCATGATTTGGGCTTATCTTCCATCAATAGAAGTTAAGTGGCAGCCAATCAGAAGATTATTAAGTTTGCCATATATTAAATTATTCTCCAGTCAAAATAATAAATAAAATGTTTTTGTCTTAAAGCTTAAGCTTGGCCCTACCTGAGTCCTCAACAGGACAATGAACAAATGTAGAACAGAATTAAAGAAAAAATTTAAAGATCAAGATGTGCAATGGCCTAGTCAAAGCCCGGATATGAAACTTGATTGAAATGCTGTGGCAAGACCTTGATAGTGCTGTGAACAAACTAATTCTAGGTAACTTTACAAAAACTGAAACAATGTGGTACTAAATTTCTCCCCAGCTATGAAAGAAACTAATAAAGTCTAAACATGCTAACTATTAAATCACTGGGTGTACTTAGTTTTTGTGTTGATATAACCTAAAAAGTCTGTATTATTGAAGGTCACATTTCTAAGATTGCTTATCTTAATCTGGATTTTTTTTATTGAATCCATTGTAGTTTATGGCTAAAGATGTATGTAATTAAAATGGACAAAATACTCACTAAATTTACTTTTCAATGCTTTCCCGTGGTTTATTCCACCAAGCCAAGTGAATATGATTTGCAGATGTTTTGAATAAGCATTTGAAAAACTCGAGCCTCTATTCAGAAGAGCTGTCCTGGAAACCCTCCTTCTGAGGACAAAGGGCCAAGATTTTACTGCTGGTATGCAGCATCCTGAATGGAATTCCTTTAGTAGCAAAAGGAAAATAATAGCAAAGAATTTTGCCAACCTAACACTATGACATTAACAGAAATATTATATGTACAAGATACACTAATGTGATACCGATAGATTTTTTTTCATCTTGACAAAATAATTTCAGTTGCCAATACTTTACTGGTACTAGAATGAAGGTGAGAGCACAATGAAAATCGTTTACATGCATCAACAAAAAAAAGTAAGAATACAAAATGTACTCTTTAGGAGTTTAGGCATTAGATTAAGAAAGTTTAATAAAACTGTCACTTTTTTTCATTTCAGGAGTGCAGTTGATTCAGCTGAGGTTCAGATAACTGTGTTGTGGCCAACTTCTTTTCTGTTACAGTTGGTTCAAAGCTTTTCTCGTGAGGTTCAAAGCAGGAAAGAAGAAAAAGTAAGATGAGACTGTAATAAATAAATGCTAAAGAGACAAAAAGCAGGTCACAGAAAACTGAGTCAACTCCTCCTGAAAGGACAGCAGAAGCACGTAATATGATATTTTTTAATAGTTTCCCATCTGGGAACATTCATACAGTCACACAGAGTTTCTCACACTCGGCTGCTGAAAAAATATAACGTGGGTTTAAGTGTGTCACTAAAATGCATTAACACACACACACACACACACACACACACACACACACACACACACACACACACACACACACACACACACACACACACACACACACACAATTATCCGCAGCCTATACTGGGACAACTTCAAGGGAAGCTCTTGAATTTTGAGAAAAGGTTCTGTATTTGCAAATCCTAAGAGATTGTTTCAGACAAATGAAAGAGGCAAGTCTTTCTGCCATCGTAAAAGAATAAGTTATATGCAAAGCAGAGAAAGAAAATAAATTCAAATACAGTACAGGGATTAAAAGATGAAGACAAATACTCCTTTATTTTACTACCTGAGTGGTGGCAGAGTACAGTTCTCTTGTTTCAAAATTTCATTATATTTCCCACAAAATTGTTCCTATAGCTCAATACAGGAATCTTCTAGGGAACTTGTTCACGTGATTAAGAAGTTAATGACATGCCTTTTTGGGAAATATTATTTACAGAGAGTGATTCAAACCTTTTTATTAAGGCTATGTCTTATAAGACCAGCAAAAGGGAAACTGCTAACACCAAAAACCACTAAACAAAAGTAAATATAATGACTCGGTTGGAGCTACACATTGGAAATCTTGTGGCCTACCTTTGAGCCAGGAGATCCAGGGAAGCCCGGAGCTCCAGATGGACCAACAGGGCCCTACAAAGAGAGCAAAAACAGGTCACATATGCAGTTGTTAAGGTTCAGACCCTACTCTTGCTATCAACCCAGAGAAGTGAGGGTAAAAAAACAACAACACCATTTTCATTCACTAAACTCATCCTATTACTGGGTCTAAATGCAAATATTTTGAAATGGTTGAATGACACTCACTGGAGGACCAGCAGGACCAGGCAAGCCGTCATTTCCACGTGCTCCCTGAGCAGAAAACAATGCATTACTGCAAATCTACATTAAATAATAACGTTCACTTAACCAGCATTAATTCATCGTAGATAAAAAGAAGACAATGAAAACAAACATATAGGCAACAAAATGACATGCCACAAACAGCATGTTAAATTTGCATCCAGTGTGGGCATTTAGAGAAGAAACCTGCACCTACAGCCACTCCAGTGGACCCGGGACGTCCTCTCTCCCCAGGCAGACCACGTGGTCCCTGTGCAAGAAAACAAAACCAGAAAAAGAAGCTGTTAACACCTCTTTATTAGTCTTATCGTCTGTGAGCAAGAGCATTTATGTGTGCTGTTCTTGTGCGGCCACCAAAACACACACCATGGGTCCAGGTGCGCCATTCTCTCCTGGGGCCCCAGCCTCACCCTGAAAAAGAAGGAGATTCAGGTTTTAGTATAGAAAGACAATTTGATAAAACTCACTTAAAACTGTTCTTTTGACCGTCTTATGCGGGAAAAATAAGATGCTTAATACTTATGTACTTTGTAAAACACAGTGTGTTTACCCTGTAACTATGGTTCCCAAGCTGTGGATCAAATGCCACTGCTGGTACCTGGCTTGCCTTTAGGGGTACTTAGAGGAGATTTTGATATCAGCTACTTACAAGGTAAATAGGAAGAGAATTAACTAGAATGTTAACATAAATCCAAACAGAGAAAGGAGTTGTTAAAGCACCTTCGTCTTTGAGGATAAACATACGCCACTCAAACAGGAAGTGCAGCTGAGAATATTTTGTGAACCCCCCACAGTAGAAACTGGACCAGAACCGAGAAGTACCGGTGGCTGCTAATGCTCTACTCCATTTAGCTCTGAAATAGGAAAATGGGTCTGGAAATAACATCAAGTCCAACTTAACAAGGTTCTGGTTGCAGCCAGATTTGCCCATTTTTCTCCTCGGTGACCAGGCTGATTACTACTGGCAACACAAGCTAACAGCCACGCACAACTATTTATAGCCCTGGCAGATTTGGAGTCTAAAATAATCAGCTAAGAACTTTTTCTCTAAAAGGAAATGAGACAGAAATATCTTGAAAGGTAAGATTCAAAATTCAGATTCAAGTCAGGACTCTGGCGTGTGTCTGATGGAGAACAGAGTAGGGATAATTTTAGGCATCACTGAATTTCTACGTCCTATGCGTTCAAACAATAAAGTAACATGATCACAAACAGAGATTATGTTTGCATTTACAGATTTAATGAGATGCAAGCTACTAGACATGCAAATAAACTGATTGCTGCAGTTTTCACTGTTAAACACATGGCAGCCACTTGAATTTTGAGGTCAAGGTGGTCAGAAACACCCATCTCTCCTTCTTGACATTTTGACATCAAGAAGTCTTGAAATTTTTATTTTATTTGTTTACGTTAAACTAGGAACTTGGAGATGATTACCTTTCCACTGTCGCTTCATGCTTGCTCAGTATGAGGGATTGCTGCAAAGCCATGGACAATGCAGATGACTCTCCCTGTGGCTCTACGCTTCTTCAGGAGTGAATGCTGCTTGTCGGGACTATGATGCAATCAACTGGTTTCCTTATATAGAAAATTTTTAGACCAATCTGTATAATCTGACCCAATCTGTATAATATGATTGAACTTGACTTTGTAAAGTGCCTTGAGATGACATGTTTCATGAATTGGCGCTATATAAATAAAATTGAATTGAAACATTTGATGGAAAAGAATAAGCTTGTTTGGTTTTTATTTATAACAAAACACAATTTACAGAAAAGACTCCTGTTGTAGTGATGTTTTAAAATGTCCTGACAGTATGATCGCATGTTAAACTCAGTGTTGACCAAGCAATGTAGCAAGTCCAAAGAGGCATGCGGCATGCGGATCTAACATAGAAACCAAATCCCACCTTAGCACCAACAGCACCAGTCTCTCCCTTGGTGCCGTCAAGACCTGGATATCCCTGGAAAGGTGACGATGCAGAAAAGCTACAGTCAATAATCGGATAATTATGAGGCTCATGTTTGGCGAGAACAACTTTGAAGGACAAACTCACTCTGTGTCCCTTAATGCCCGGCAGACCAGGAGTTCCTGGGAAACCACGAGCTCCCTGTGCAACGAGAGGAAGAATATTGGAGGAGATCACTACAGTGGAAGGAAAGATGGCAAAGCCAGTGCCCTTCATTTCACACGATCTTAATGTTTTTGAACAGAGCAAAAACAGATCTGTTTTGTGACACGCATGCTAAGTTACAGTAGGTCTAGCTTGTGATTTTATTTACTCCTTAAATATTTACATACTGGAAAAGCCACCCCCCACCACCTTCTTACATAACTAATCTAATCTAAAAACAAGCTATGTTGTTGTTGAACAGCTCGGTTTATAGGGGACAGCAAAACCTTGTAGCCAGTGAGAAAGATGTTTTTCAATTCACAGAAGCCACATCAAGTAACTCACTGATGATAAAGATCTTAATCAGAAAAATAATTTCTTCTGTGAAATTATATATTAGTTGGATATACTCATTGTGAAATGTAAAAATACTTTTAATTTGTTTTACATTTATATTTATATTATATTTTACATACGTATTTTATGTGTTGTGACACACGAGTTAGAGTGACAAATTGCCCAAAAACAAAAGTCCTTGCAATAGTCAATTCACACTGTAGCAGTTAAAATGTCTTATTTGATGTTCCTGTACACGCTAACGCCGGATTTGGTAAAAGTCGACAAATTGAAGGAACTCGCCTGAGGTCCAGTGGGTCCGCGGTCACCTGGTTTTCCTGGTTTACCTGCTTCACCCTAAGACAGAGAAATATTAAGTCAATCACACAAGAGCCAATCATATAAAATGTCATATTATATGATCATATAAACCATATAAAATGTACGCATAGTCTTTTAGCGGGCCTTTGTTTTGTTTTTGCAAACGTCAGCTGCAATGAGCTCTCCTAGTGGACGCAACATGAAATGTCACGTTTGCTGCCACCATGCGGACAAAAACGGGAATCACACTTCAAAAGTCAAACGAGTGTCTTTGTTACGTAACATTATCACAAAGATGAACGATTTACTTAGATATATTTTGGCAAAATTAGATATATTTTTAAAAAAAATAAGCCCAAGGAGACCAGCTTCATAAGCTGTGTGATCAGCCAAGATAAAATAAAGCACTTTAGCAACGCTTTCTGTTCTTATTTAAGTCGATCATTACGAAGTAAAATTAATAATAATAATACATTTTATTTCAAGCGCCTTTCAAAACACTCAAGGTCACTGTACATGTAAAAACAATAAATGGTAAAAGCAGTCGTCATAATTAAAATTGAGAATATTTACAGATTAGAGTTTAGTGAGCAATGAGCATTCTAATGATTTTTTTCTTAAAGGGCGTAGGAAGACTGGGACACTTTGCCTCTTAAATTGCAGAACTTTTGCGCTGATGGGTTGTCAAAATGTTTTGGTGAGACTGAAGTGACCAAAAGAAAAAAACATACATAGTGTAGGAATAATAATTTGAATAAACTAATTTAAAAGAAATATGAAACTGAAAGAGATGAATTTCATAAAGATGACAGCTTCTATGAATAAATGTTGGGTGAAAGTGGATCCAACACATTTCACACATTTTCAGAAAATTATATTTTGTTGTTGCCAAAAAAACACACAAATGTTTTAGATCTTGTTACTCTGATGATTTGCTCTAATTAACAGGTTCTCAATAATCCATCCATTAAAAATTAGGGCTGTATGATTTTGCCAAAAATCTAAATTGCGAGATATTTCAACCATAGTTGCGATTTAATTTTGACTTTTCTCTGCATTAACCAGAAGCAACAAAAATGGCCTGTAGATAAAGATGATAAAGATGCAAATATGATTAATTGTTCAGCTCTATTAAATATTAAACAATTGTTAATATTTTTTCATTCAAATGCAATTGAAGACGTTTTAAAAAAAAATCAATCACACTTACATCATCTCCGGGTTTTCCGGGAGGGCCAGAGGGGCCACGGGGACCCATGGGGCCCTGTTGGTATAGGGGGATGGGTTCGGGGGGGTAAAGACATCAAAGATGAGTTACAGTTCCTATTTGTAGCCAGCAGAGGACAACAGCAAACAGTCTAAATGTTTAGCTTTAATTTGTGATCTGTGGCTGCCTTTCAGTGATCAGATAAAAACAGAAGATCAAAATAAAACACATATAAAGGTAAAAAAGACTTCAATTAAGATTAAAGTCAAATTTAAAGGTCTGACTCTTACATTTAAAGGATGTGTAAAAATAAGAAAAAATTCAAAAAACTAAATACTTACCTTACTTATATTAATGTTTTAATGCTTAAAACACTGATATAAAAAGTCAAACTAAAGTCCTCAAAGTTTAGTTTGCTTTTTTGACATTCCTCATTTTATAGTTTGACTTTTAATCTTCATCATCAATTGCTTTCCTGTCATGTCACATCCCTGCTGTTATTTTTGATTTGCTAATTTGTCTATGATTAGAGATCAAACTGTAATGGTGGTTCTTATTTAGGGCACCCCATATTGTTATTACAAATGTGTTTTCCTCTTTGTGATCAATGATCTTTTCAAGATAATGAAGCACAATTATTTTACAATGATATATTCTGACAGGAAACACAAGGAAAAACATTTCACATTCACAACTAAACCTTCCACGGGAATGCACACTGCCAACACTGGGACTCCTCAAATTATTTTCTAGAGCTGATTTTTGATTCTAATCACACTTAATGATGTGCTGGCACACTTTAAAAGGAGAAAGCATGTCTGTGTGAGCTCAACATCAGCAGATTATCACAGCAGTGGGCAGACCATATCCTGTCAACCTGCTGAGGGGAATTGGGAGGATGGGAGAGGTGGATACCATGACCTTAAGAAGTTTTGGGGCAGTGATTGGCTTCAGCGGAAAAGAAGAGAAGGCTAAAAAAAAAACTTATTGAAGAAAAACCCACTGATCCCCTTTAAGAAGAAAACAAAACAGAAAGCAAGTCAAGGACTGATTTGAGCCAGCCTTTCCCCATTTAGATGACTGGTTTGGGTCACAGAATACGAGGCCTAAACTAGGAACATCACCAGATCGCCAAAGAGTATCTGAGGCATTTAAAATGTAATTGTAACAACTGCATGGGCACAAGATAGATACACAGCAGGTGGCAAGAAATGTGATGCAGACAAGAGATTGTGCTGCTTTCAGTTCACATTGAAAGCCTGAACACAGATCTGTTTTAATTGAAATTGTAAAAAACAGTTTGATGTGCAGCTGATTAATTTAACAGTTCAGGCTGATAACAATAAATCTTTCTCCATTCTATTCCACACTACCAACTAGAGATCGCTATAAGTTTAATGTGATAGAAACCAGGAGTTTATGTTTTTTAGGACTTTTATGTGTGCAAGAGCAACATTAAGCTGTATCTTCCAAGCAGGAATGCTGACCTAAGGGGCCTAAGATTATGAATGGCCAGGAGCCTCATCCTAACATGTAGTATTGAGAAAAAAAAAAAATAACTTGTTAACAACAGTCATTTTTATTTTGTAAGAAATATAAAAGCCAATAACCTTTACATGAACAAGAAACAAAAAACAACATAATTTCTCACCAAAGGAGGTTAAAAAGCAGACAGAAGGTTATACAGGAGACTTTTTTATTAGAAAGTATTAAACCCTGCAGAGCTCTTCCAGGAGAAGGAACATTTCACCCCAGGATACTTACAGCTTGTCCGGGCTCTCCCGCCTCTCCTGGGCTTCCTTGGAAACCTTGTGGGCCCTGAGAGGTTGAGAGAGGAAAAAGGTGATCTGATAAGAGTGAAATCTGTTTTAATCTAAAAGAAAAACAACATCCGTTAAACTTTAATTCATTAAGGAGCAGAACTATATCAATAATCACAAATACTCCAAAGGTTTTTCTGCTCGGATCAGATCAACTTGGAAAGTGATACGTCATATTGTTATTTAAATTGTTATTTAAGTGTTATTTAAATGTATTCCTTATTTAAATGTATTCCTTTCTAAATTCAAACATCACTACATCAAAGCTGCATTGCAAGTTTAAGTACTAGGAAGAATTATAAAAAAGATATAAGCAATAACAAAAAATTGTTTAAGTCGCTTAATGCAATCCTTTCAAAAGAGTCCACTATGTTTGTGCATCCTATGTTAAGGCGACAAACCTCTGACTTTGAGCTCATCACTGTGATTATACCAAAGGACAGAGGCGGGGCAGGTGGCGCTGTCTACAGGCTGGAAGGAAGGGCTGAAAGAGCTAAAGTGTGGTTGCAGTGTGTTGCAGTGGAAAGAGGAAAGGTGTGTTTGTGTGCATGTGTGTGTGTGTGTGTGTGTGGGGGGGGGGGGCGGTAAGCCCACTGGGCAGTATGTATGAAAGGTTAATTGTCAGGTGTTCAACAATCTGTCTGGGTTGTGGCACAGGAAAAAGCTCAGCAGGCTGCAGCTGGGAGACAAACACCTTTTCTGAGAGCTGCCTGGTGCCGAAAAAAAAAAGCCCACAGTCTGATTTAAAGGAGGGCTGAGTGTAAACATTCATCTCTCACAGCTTGTGATATGCAATATGTTTCCTGGAGTCTGAAAACAATGTGGTCCTATGAAGACCAACGCAGCTGTTTAATTTTCCGTAGGAGGTGGCTCAAGAGGAGTATGTGCAGTGCAGCATGCACTTTACTGATATAAGACCTTATCATCAATACGCTGTAGTAATCAGCCTGGCATGCCCAGAGTAAAGCAAGTACTTACAGGTGATCCTGTGGGGCCAGGTGGTCCTCTGGGTCCCATGGGGCCCTGAGGGAAAGAGAACCAAAATGCTGTCAGTAAAACTGCTGCAACACAAACACATAATTTAGACTGGAAAACAACTAGATTTAACGTCTTATTTCTGTCCGGTTGAGTTTGGAGGGAAATATAACCTACATGTTTATCCACTTGAATCAGTTCCCAGCTTTAAAGACATATCACCTGCTTTACCCTAAAGCTACATAATACTCAACAGCTCTACCTGTCAAGGCTATAAATTGTTAGAAATTCCTCAGTGGCATTCAGAGCTTCTCTTCGTACACGTCCTTCTTTTCACCTCTTTTAAACACACACTCTGATCCTCTTTTAGCTTTGTTTCTACTTGAGGTGAGTTTCTACGCATTTAAAGCTGATTAGATGTGCTTATCTTCTCCCAAAAGGATAAAAAACGACTAATCCCACTATATTTGTCTGTTGTAAAGAGAATTTGGGGTGAAAACCTAGGGTTAAATATCCATTGGAAACTCGGATCTGTCTGAGCGAAGCTTAATCTGCTCAGTGAGAGTTTCTGCCTGGATTCACACGCCAAAATAATTTTTTTTCTTTAACTTCATGCATCAGTACTCAGCAGGAGAGAATTACATTCTGAGGCGATGATATGTGACGCTCCTAATGGCTTTTCTGTCTGATATACAAAAGAGAAAAAGACATCAGACAACAGCAACATTGTGCTCGAGTTCTTTCAAAAACCAAGTTCTTATTACAACAAAAACCCCAAATAAAACCCTGACTTATACTTTAACAGCCATTCCCCTTCATTAGTGGTTTGCTTATGAACCCTCAATCAAAAACGCTGGAATCTGGCCAAGGTAAATGTCACAGAACTGTACAGTGGCCCTTATAAGTGAATGAAAGTTACCTTTCAGTGGGTATGGGAAGCCTGCGCTCCGAGTGAGCAAAAGCTTATCAATGGTGCCTTCTATGCTCAGGATTTCTGGATATGTGTTTGAGTGTGTCTGCTCTGGACTAAATATACTATAAGAGTGTTTGGTATGTATATATGCAGGATTGATGCTGAAGTAAAGGATTTTTGGCTTCAAAAAACATCAGTCCAGATTAGCTGTCCTCCCTCCAGGGGGCTGAAAAACTGCCAAAGTAAATGTGAATTGGCTGAACAAGGACAGAGTATCGTCGAGAACTGTCAGACAGACATGTGGTGAGAGCATCAGGAGTGAAAAGTGAGAAAGTGAAAACTGGGCATCTGATCCACGCTAGTCACCCTCTTTCCCTCCCGCCGCACACCCCAGCTGGGCTCGGACCCAGTCGAGAAGGTAAATGTAACAAAATGTATTTAGCGCTTTTCAAGTCACACTCACCACTAAGTAGGACACTTGGGGTTAAGTGTCTTGCCCAGTGGCACGTCGACATGTGACAGGACTAAGTTGGAACCAATAACCCATAACCTTTCTGATAGCAAAGCGACGACTCTACCCTGTCGTCGTCGCTTTGCTATCAGAAAGGTTATGGGTTATTGGTTTATATGTCGTCAATGGCTGTTTTCCCAGTTTTTAGCATCTCTTCTTCTGGAGCGTTAATTGTGCTGTTTGTCAAACATCAGTGGGTTAATCACTCACTTTTACATCTTAACCAAATCCCCAAATCATTCATTGTTGTTTCTCCTGTTCTTTGCTGAATTTAAACCTGACAAGGAAAATGATGATCATGTGTTCACCTTCCAAGACCTAATTTCTACCCATGGGAATATTCAGCTGAAAATGTAGGGAACATTTTTGACTGACAGAGTTCTTTTAATTTTTTCTATAAATTCCCTGTTTTAGTTTTTATGGCTGCGGTTTGCATTGAGTCTAGGCTGCTTTAAAGAATGACCACATGAAATGCAAAGTTAAAGTTTATAAAAACTAACCCAATCACAAAAACATCCTTTGTTTTCATTTGTCACATCCCAAAAGGAGTTGCAAGCACCATTTTTCATGATCTGTCTGTCTAGCCGAATTAGAGAAGAAGAATGGTTGCTTTAAAAGCTGCTTCAAATGACTCTTCTTTTGTCAACCATGGTTACTTCGAGGAAAAATATGTTGTCCCTGCTGGCTTTTATATAAAAAGGGCTTTCCAGGGAAGAATATTTCTGCTGATAGTGTACCCTATTAAACCAATAAACAAAGCATCAAGGACTTCTAGGAATGAGGTCCTGCTGCTGTGAAGCTTCAGGGTGCCCATGAAAGTCCAGCAAGAGCTAGGAGTGTTTCCTACAGAGGATTTAACTAAGGGCAGAACTTGCTCATTAATGGCAACAGCCAGATGTGAATGTTAACTTTTTTTTTAAACATTGCTCTGCTGTCAAGAAGGGGAGCAGAGACAATCCACAAAAATCATTAAGAACAACCTGAACCACTGCACAATGTACCTGGACTGGACTGCAGAGGACTAAGTCACAGTTATTTTCTCTGATGAACCCTTTCAGAGTGGAATGTGTAGTAAAGGACTGTCTTGAAGAATAAACAATGAACACTAACACAAGTCCTGCATCGTGCTGATGGTGGAACATCCTGATGTGTGGGGTTGCCTTTTTTTTTTAAAGGGAGTGGCCTAAGCCACAGTTTGCCTGTAAACACCTCATGAATAAAGAATGGGATGAAAACGTCTTCCACAAATTGAAGCAACTAGTGTCTCCACCTCTTAGAACCCAATGCAAAAGCAATAACTGTGTGACTCATTGATCCAAGTATTGACGTTTTGGGTTCATAACCAAGAAAGCATCCAAATATTACTCCTACAGTGAATTTACTGTCACTTTGAATAGCTGTGATGTTATTTTTATATATAAAAGTCTTTAAAATGCATGAATTATTACGACTGAACTTAAGTTTACCATAGACACATCTAATTACAAGAAAAATAACAATTACCAACATTTTCATTACTTAGTTTCGTTACTTAGTTTTCGTTAGTTTCAGCACCAAAGACAATATTATTTTTTATAATAATTTCAATGGAGATAAACAGTAATTCCAGAAGTATGGAGATGATCGTGGTCCCCAGCTTTCAATGACTCTTTGGATATTTCTCTGGATTTTTTTACAATCTGTGCAGCATCAATACACACTCAGTTAGACCTTCAAGGAACAACATGGCTGCTGTGCCAGGGGTCAGTGTGGCCTCTTTCTCACCATTGGTCCTTGCATCACACCCATCTGCGCACCGCCGGCCTTCTCATCGAAGCCAACCGCCATCTGAGCAGCAAAGTTCTGGAGCGGGCAAAAAGAGAGACCGCCAACAACTAATCAGCCAATCAAACTTTATTTACGAGGTACTTTTCATACAACACAATAAGGTAGAGGGCGTTACAGAACGTAGAAAACACATTTTAACAAAATCTGCCTGCTTTCCTGTCTGTCTGACTTTAAGATGGTTTAAATATACTTCCAAGGTTCTGGAGTGCTCATAAAATGAGAAAAATCAGATTAAAAGGATTGCCATGATACATTGATGATACTTCATGCATGCTAATGATCCATCCCATAACATTCAGCTTCAGTAGACTCAGAGATGAATCCACCAAACTTAAAACTTAACAGTAACTTCTTCACAATGTCATTATCTCTGTTGGCTGTTTCTTCCTTGAATTTTTTTTTTTTTTTTTTTTTTGCATCATCTTGGCAGCAGCGGGAATCAGCTTTAAAGAGATTGTCAGCTTCAGGGTATCATGTGAATCCTGATGCAGACAAAGGAGAGACAGAGGGCATGTGAACATTTTTCACAAAGACCCTTCTCACCCCTGGACTGAAAAACCTCCTTCCCTTCCCCTCTTTAGGTCTGTCTCAACCACTCACCCCCCTTCAGACTCCTCTCTCTCCTTTTCCTGCGAAGAATGAGAAGCATTTTGTCCATTCTCCCACCGCCTCCACGCCGTTGTGTCTCTGCCCCTCCCATGTCCTGAAGTTTCACACATCCTTTGTCCTTTTTGGACTATCTTGTTGCTCTTCTTTACCCCCTCTTTCTCCTTATTCCAGCCAGTCACATCTACTCTACCCTCTGCCTTGAGTTCGTGTTGAGCTGCTACGTTCTAACAGACATCCAGCAGCCAGCCAAAACATGAGATACTTACCCCACCAAGGCCAGGGGGTCCGTTTGGCCCTGGAGGACCAGGGGGTCCGGGGTTTCCAGGGGTGCCAGGTTCGCCATCCCTGCCACGAGGACCAGGGCTTCCCTAAAGAAAATGGGCAGAGTTAAAGCAAATATGAGATAGATAGAAAAGAAATTATATGGTCTAACACTCGGTTCTTCAAAACATTTTCAAGTAATTTATAACATATAAATGACAATTGTTATAACATATAAACTTTAGAAATAAATGAAATGATTTAGAATGCAAATGATAAAAAAAATATTGCAAAAGGAAAGTTGATCAGCAAGTAAAGATTTCAGAAAACTGTGATCATTCATTTGATGGAAAAATGGATAAATAAGTCGCAAGGGATATCTCTAATGTCTCCATCTTCTTATATAAGTGAATAAGAGTCTTAAACAACAGTATTTATGATCAAACACTCATTAATTGTCAGGTACTATGAGCAGCTTGGATGTATAATTTTCATGGCTGCTGGCAGACAGTGTTCGTTAAGCTGCTGTTGACAGCAGCCCACGCCTCATTTAAACTGCCCTCAGACAGGTTAACATGAAATGACTTGACTCGTCTAGTTCCAACAACGACGAACCGGGAGTGAAATATGCCATTCAGACTCAACAAGACACAACATTTGAAGTTTAAACAACAATTTTAAATGCTTTCACTACAGGTTGTGGTGCATACTTGTGATGTATCAGTTCATCACTGCATACCTCTGTGCAAGTAGTGACAAATCACCCAGCAAGCTGATCCAAAACCAAAAAAAAAATGTGCTTAACATCTAAAAAGGCTGCTGAGCTTCTGCTCGCCAAAAACAAATCCAGCTCATGTTTAAATCTGCATAAACAAGATAACTACACAACATAAACCGCTCGCCTGCGGCCTACTATAACATCCGTGTTGTTACATTAATGAGGCGATCAAAGCGGATGCAGATTTCCCACAGCTAGCGGCTGCGAGGCCTCTGAGTGACGCCGCCGTTTACATTGCGAGTCTCCCAACAGTCTCACATCTGTTAAACAACCCAGACCACAGAGCCTTATGGAAACGACACATGACTAGTTAGACTGTGGTACTCAATGAAAGGCTACCATTATCTAAACCTGCAAGCTATGAAACACACACGCCCTCCAGGAGCCTCAGCTATCAGATTCAATCGGACATACTGTACTTGTTAACAGAGCAGGGAAGGAGAGTAGTTCTTTCTTCATAAGCCTCCGGAAGATTGTCTCATTTTTGACGTATATGAAACTAACCTTCTCTCCTTTGTCTCCTCTCGGCCCGCGGGGTCCCTGCTCTCCTGGTGGGCCCTGGATGAACACAAGATGGATGGCAATAACGTCAGCATTTATTTCCATAAAGGCGACATGAAGAAGCTGCCGCAGAATTTAAACTCTTGTGGTGTCACTTTTCAGTCAATGCAACTGGTATTAAATCAACAGTTTAAACTCAGGGGGACCCATGAGTTTTTCCTTTGGAAATTTAAAACTTTTCCAGAATCAAAATTTAAATTTTCTTGGTAAATTATCCACCCCTTTTGACATATCATAACAGGAAATAAATCCAAATTTACTCCAAGTAGCTCTGCAGTGGGTGAGATTTAAATATTCAAACTTAAACATCAGACGCAATAAGACAGCAAATAAGAGAAAAATGAACTTTTCCCTGTTTATTTCCCTTATGAGTTTTTGGTCTAAAAATAATCTCTTTCCTTAAAACATCTGCAGGTGCAAGAATGCACTTATGGTTTTACAAGGAAGTCATGTCTAAAACTTTAATGTAAAGACTTGCATATTAGATCAAGACACATTTGACTTTTTGGGTCCAAAGTGGATGCAAACTGTTTAAATCAACTAATTCAGGCAATTTCAGACATTTAATTAGGAGGGAAGCCAGTCAATAGCCATTTTTCCATACTTATCCAGAGTTGATAACTCTAACATAAACATTTTTCTGTACTTTTCCAGACATTTCATAACTAAATAGAAACCCTGTTATTTACAAAGAAAACTATAAAAAAGGAAAAGAAAACACTTTAAAATGCAGAAATAGTACATACCATTGGGCCGGCCGGTCCTCTTGGTCCTACAACCTATGTTGGAGAAAGAAAGAAAAAAACATCAAACAAATAGCTTATTTGTATAAAATAACAACTGTAATTTCACTGGTTCTGCTTAAGGTTTGCATTTACCGGATGTATTTTCTCAAGAGGCAAAGTAAAAAAGAATAACGTTATCTATATCCAATCAGAAACAGACCCTTTAATTGTTTATTTCTCCAGGCAAAGCATGGGGAGAAACCTACAGTAAACAATGGCCGTTTATTTCCTGCTATGAACTTCTGCTCCCTCAGAGGGGCAAAGCACTTCCAGGTGCAGCAGAAACAGGGGCGGGTTTGCTCTGTTGTCTGTGAGGAGCTTTAGGATAATTGTACTGAGGTCTTATTGGACTTGGCTGCAATAGCCACCCTCTTCCTCGACTTTCTCGCTCGTCTTTCTTTTGCAAGCAGTTTTATGACTTACCATTAAGTCACTGACCGAGATTTTAAATTCACACCCAGAAATCTGAAGGGTTATTTAAGGGTAGTCGGGTTTTTGCATTGTAAGCTTGCATCTTCCCAGCGGATGGCTTTACACCAGTTTCTCTTAGGATTAAACAACTGAGGAAGTTAATTATACTACTCTCTAGAAAAGGACCAATCAGGCCTTTTGCCACTTCTGACCATTTCATTGGTGCATCTCTCCTAATCTTACAATATGCTTAACATGTTAAAGGAATGTCCACATCTGGTAAATGGACTGAATTTATACGCTGGAGCAATTTTGGGTTAAGTGCCTTGGCCAGGCAAGATCAACATGTGAGAGACAGAAGCTGGACTTGAACCCTGAACTTTTTGATCACAGATCTACACCCACTTATCCACAGACTCTCCCAGCAAAGCTCTTTCTTCCCACACTACAGTGTTTTATGTGAGAGCCTTTGCTATCAGGTCAGCATTTCCAAATCAAAAGCTAACTTTGTCACACCGTGTGGTATCAACTTACATCTGTAATGTCTCCAGGTTCACCCTTCTGACCCTGATAAAAGAAAAGTAAAACAGAAACACAATGATTAAGGTGATTTGTATTTGATCTATAATCACATTTTGAAGAAAAATTAGCATTTTTAATCTAGGAGGTGTAAAATACAGCCTCTGTTTGAGCGCCTAACTGTGGCACAGCGTGAGCAGGAAATAAGTATTACTCATCTGGCAACGCTCTTTTACATCAAAGACACATCTAAATCCTTAAACTACTGGTTCTTCCTGCCCACGATTCAGGGAGAGGCAGAGGCTTGACTTCACAGACACAGACAGTCATGATCACAAACACAGTTATTTTAAGTGTCTCACCTTAGCTCTCGGTACTCCTGTTAGGTGTTCACCCACGTTGGAGGCGGAAACAGATCACAGTTAGTGAACAGGTTAAACCATAAACACCAACTCACAACATCAAACCAGCATCCCACAGAAAAAAAACTAAGTGCACAGGGAAGGAATGAAACGGGTTTGTAATTTCCTGGAATAAACTATCCTGAAGTCCACCACCAAATCTTTCATGTTGTTACGAAAAAAGCCCATTACGACAAGTGTTGGTTGCCTCACCATCTTACAAAAGCCCAAAGGCAAAGCAAAACAGGTGCATTAAAAAATGGGAACAGCTGAAAGCATTACAGCTTCTGTAGATCTACTGTCCCATAAAGAGCTTGAAATTACAGCATTTCAAGTAAGAAATTTAGTATTTTACTGCTAATCTGCAACAAGTTAGTAACACTAAAGCTTTGAAAGGTGCTTAGTGATTGTAAGTAACTTGAACTGATTTAAAATAGGGCTGGTTATGCTTGCATATTCAATGTAACAGGTTTCAATTTATCCCATCATCAGTCCAAATCTTACATACCTGTTAAGCCTTTTGGTCGGATTTGTTTTTATATGCAGGGAACAAGGCCACATGTATTCAATTTCAATAACCAGCCTCATTTCTGGTATGCTGGTGATAAATTATTCTCTATGTTACATACTTAAAAAAAAGCAACTATTTTGGCTTGAAATGTGTTATATTTTTCTAGCAGTTAAACCCACAAGCATGCATTGCAAACAGTGACACCTCTGGTTTCACTGATGCTCTTCAGCCAATTTTATTTACATTTCCAAAGCTGCCCACCGGTGTGGGGATACTAAGGCCTTTGTTTATCAGGAAGCCGTGGCAGTTTGGAGGTGAGCAGCCTGAATAGCCTCCTTCATATACTCTGAACTCTCAGTAGAGAGTCGGGCTATTTTCTTGCCATCAGATCTGCAGAAATCCACAGAGAGGATATAGAGCAGAAATGTGAGGCTGTGTCTGTTTGACGGAGGTATTTCCTTAATCACTGCCACATGTTTTCATGATACTCAGGGAAGGGGCGTATTTAAACAAGATGAGGCCAAGGTGCACCAGCTATGGAAAAACAACGGGGAGATTAAGCATTTCACTGAAAACCTGTTAGATGTGTCACTGTTGCGTATTTCTCATCATCTGTTTGCTCCGGGGACAGAAAAGTGCACTAAAACGTTCCCTTCCCCACCACTCCAAAGCAAACAGCATGATTCCATACAGTAATTTATTTATGAGATGTGTAAAATAAATAAATTACAACCAAAAAGTGGCGGCTGGTCAGCAGCGCAGATGGGGCAACACTCTCCAAATGGGATTTCGGGCGTGGGGCAGTCTTTTAGCTCCTCGCAGACAATGTCATCACAAAGGACTGTTCCCGTGTCACACACACAGATGCGACAAGGCTCTGGTTTCCATATATCCTTGTCTTTATGAATCTCTCCTTCGTGTCTACAGACAAAATCCTCCTCTTCTGGTGTTATAGATCCCAGTCAAGGGCACAAAGAGCATGGTGCAGGTAAAAAAGGAAAAAAGCAATTAACCCACAATAACAGCTGACATTAACTGAAAGTCACAACATCTGCTGTTTATCTCCACAATCACTTCTATATCGTTGTAACTAAAGGTCTTTAGTAGATAGTTCAGTACAGAAAAATGCTTGATTTATGAATTTAAATAGATAATTCACTGGTGGATAGTAAATTTCTCTCATCAACGTCGAATCAGGAAAATACACTGAAGTGCAATACATTGTAAACGAAAACCACCATAGAACGTATTTTGCTGATATTGATTGTCTTTCGTCAAGAATATTTGAATGCAGCATTTACATAAAACTAGAGCTAACAGATTGTAAGTCATTAAATCTCCTAATCATAATAGATGGTTAGGTGTTCTGTGTTTTTTGTATGTTTTTATTTTTTGGCGTACGTTTAGAGATTAAATTGCAAAATGAGGTTTAATCAAATATAAAATAACTAAATGGACAGGCGTGTTTTTGCTCCCTCACAGTCCAGACAAGTGTAGAATTATTTTCAATTTAGCGCCAAATCATGAAACATGTCATCTCAAGGCACTTATATTTATCTTTCTAATTATACTTTCTTAGGTCTGGACAACTATGGGGAATATTTATATTTTTAAACTTTATTCTATTTTCAGTTTCAATTGTCTAAACGTTCTATCCATCCATCCATTTGCCCAAGCATCCATCCATCCATCCACCATCCATCCATCCATCCATCCATCCATCCATCCATCCATCCATCCATCCATCCATCCATCCATCCATCCATCCATCCATCCATCCATCCATCCATCCATCCATCCATTATTTAAAAACTATATCCAATTAAATCACAATAAACCTATAAATTCAACACTTAAAAATGGGCCAAACATGGATCAAGAACTCTGGAAGTTCAGCTTGGAAAAGCATAGACAAATATTTGGTATGGCTTTTTTACATATATCGTATATCAAAGCAGGCATTAATTAGTTTGTAACAGTTTACAGTTTGATCAATAAATTATAGGAATGGCTGTTGCAGCTCCACTGTTCTTCAATTAAGCAATCCATTTTTACCAATTCTAATTCAGGTGATTAAACGGATACATGCAACCTCTACAGTAGCCACAGGGTGGCGGTGTAACACCACAGACTAAAATTTAGGCTGAGCAATACTTGCAGGAAACCTCCAATAACTAACTTCAATATCTTCAGGAGCTGAAGGCCCTGAGAAGCTAAATATAGAACTAGTTTACATTGAGGGGGAAAAATGGCAGCATAAGAGACCAGTGTTACATTCAAGAAAGGAAACGGTTTGCCTTTAGACCACAACCTGCCAAGGAGGACACAGGGGGATGTGAAGAATGTTTTGACAAGCAACTACTGCATATGATCCAAATTAGATCAAAGAACGAAAATCTGACAATAGACAGAGCTGTAGGTGAATTTTCCAGACTGGTAGAGACTGGCAGGAACAGCTGCTGGGAGAAATGCTCTGACTGGAGCCAGAAAGGTACAGCAAAAGATTTGCCTAAAGGTATGAACCGGTAAGAGAGGGTGAGAGGAGAAGGAGCGAGCACAGTAGCTATATTTACCTTCGAGCAATACTTAAGTCTAGGTAACCTAACGGACCTCAGCAGCAATGAATGGGGTCTTTCTGGAAAGGGACACAGCGAACAACTGACTGACTATTGGTTTGTATAAACACAGGGAACGTTTTAACCCCCCTATGGAGGCCAAGGCTGCATCAGATGTCAGTTCAAACCCATTAGAGGGAGGAAAATAGTGGCTTTCATGTGCATTCCTTGAGGTTATGCTGTTTAATTTTACAGGGCAAGATACAATCAAAGCCTGCACCTGCCTTCTCACTGGCTCACATATAAACAATTATCCTGAGATGGAATATATTAAAACAAGGGCTCCTCTATGTAGTTGAGAAGATATGGATGATAAATAGGAAAGAAATGTCTTCCAAGGGCTATTTCTATGGGAATAAAATGAACACATAACAGAAATCATGGTGTTCTCCTAGTCTCATAAAAGTTTAATCTGTATTTAAAAGTTCTACGTTTATACACCTGACTACCATGAATCACAGTTAAAGTCAGCTACTGTGTGTGTGGCAGAATAAGAGATCTTTACTTTTTCTCCAGAAAAATTCCTCCTTCAGTTCCACAAGAATGTTTGATTCATATTAAGACTCTTATTTCTCTGAGAGGGTAACTTGACACTTGAAATTACTTTGGCATAGCAACTCTCCTTTTTTTCCTCTTTCCTCTGAGAAAATACACCTTTTGTTTGCTTTAAAAGCTCAGCGGGTTTGACTTTTGCAGAATACTTTGCTTCTCAAAATCATTCTGAAATCCTTGTCTTATATTTACCAATCATCTCTATGCCCTATTGGTTCAGTCTCTCTCTCTTAATCTTTGGTCAAAGAGTCACAGATTAATCTTTCAGGTGGCAACAACTAAAATCAAATGGAACAGCATTCATGACCTGTTGTTGCCTCTATTTTAGGAATGCTAAATTTAAACAATGTTGCAAGTAAATTCCACTCTAGTTTTACTCAAATTGGGAATATAAGGAATTATTTAATAATGATATATGTTTTTTTAGTTTCAGTGAGGATAACATCAAATTTACATTGCTATAAGTGTTTTTAAGAGTAATTTTAGTGTCAAGATCACCTTTGCGCCTCAACACGCCAGGATTCGCCTGGATGCCCTCTGACAGGGATGGAATGTGAAGACATTTTACCAAAGGCCCTTAAGCCCGACCACCTTTCACTCCCCCCCCCCCCCCCCCCCCCCCCATCCCCGCTTTTTATTAAGTGAATCTGCAGTTTTAAGGAGAGTCTGCCAAGGCCCCTAAAACACCCGCAGGTGTCATGCAGTTTAACTTCCAGAAAGGAATGCCAGATCCATAGGAAAAAGTGCAGGGTAATATATGCCACTCTTGTCTTTTTTATTCTGTAATAAAACGAAAAAGGATTAATAGAACCTTATAAATAGATAAATAGATAAATAGGATAAATAGAATCTTATAAATAAAATCCAAAGGGCTAAGATGACACTTCCACTCCAAAGATCTCCATCTGCCTTTTGCGCACCACCTGTAGATTTTATCATAAAATATCGACAAACATTTCCTCTATTACCTTTGCACCTATAATCCTACAACATTTTGCACAATAAAACACAATAGAACTCTCACTAAAAGGTGCAATAACATTAAGAATAAACCCAGAAATATTTCAGGTTCTGTGCGTAAGGATAAAGCTGCATAGGGGAAAAGCTCCACTTGAACATTGTGATAAAGTTATACATTTCAGTCACTTACGGTCATCTTCCAGCTGACATCTCACAACGGCTAAAAGACAAACTTGGGATGCTACAAGAAGCAGTACAGTCCTGGAATCCAAAAACCTCAACATGTCTAAATATTAGACATGCAGTGGGGAGAGAGAAGGGTGCGAAGGCTTCTCCCAGTACGTTTAGTGTTTTGTGTCCCAGTTACAAAAGACAGACCATCCGACTTTTACCCTTCCCAGATGATAGTCAATGAGGGAATCCAGCGGCAGGACCCGGACCTGCAGCACAAATTCAGCACCGACTGCTCCAGGCCAGACGCTTTGGTTTTATGCCCCCGTTGCTTTCAATGAATCTTCGTATATCCCCAAATATCAGCCCAGCCCTCTTTTACCCCCTGTCAGGCTGAAATCTGACTCCCCCCTTACTTTTTCCCCCCTCCTGGTTGGTCTCCCAGGTTCCATTATCCCGGTTCCAGACCACTCCTCTCCTCACGTGCTGACAGGAGCCCAAAAAAGAAGCAAACTTTTTTTTCCCCTCTTTCTGTGTGTATCCAGTTTCACCTCCACCTTAATCATCGGGAAATTCTCAGCATGGTTTAGTTGCTGTAGGTTAAGGCAACTCTTTGGCATTTAACCTGACTAAAACTTCACAAGCACTCACTGTAAACCTATCATGAGCAAATAGTTTTGCTCTGAAAAATACCAGCCAGTCTGTTGTGATTCTGTGCACCCCGGTAAATTATAATTTTCTCAATTATTATTTAAGTTCATAACTGAATATTAAAATGTGAATACTGTACATCATATAGATGTAGTCAAATGCTGGAGATAGGCACCAGCAACCCCCGTGACCCCATGAGGGATTAAGAAAATGGATGAAAATGGATGGATGGATATAGATGTATTCATTACTTTGTTAATCATGTCTTACAGCTAATAAGAATCCACATTTCAAGTTTTCAGAAAAGCTGAATATCACATAAGACTAGTAAAAAAAAATATATGGAGAGATTGTATGTTATGATGATGTTGAGAACTGAACAATCGTGGAGAAAACTACAGACTAGACAGCTTTCCAGAAAAAAAAAGTTCAAGCTACAAAGGTTTCTAAAGAAGCGGTGTGTTCCCATAGTGATGTATATTTATCAATGGAAAGTTAAGTGAAAGGAAAAAG
Source organism: Fundulus diaphanus (assembly GCA_037039145.1). NCBI lineage: Eukaryota > Metazoa > Chordata > Actinopteri > Cyprinodontiformes > Fundulidae > Fundulus > Fundulus diaphanus. The sequence goes on from CM073126.1 coordinate 18,130,315, forward strand.
TGTGGCAGGAAAAAAGGTGTGCAAGCAAGAAGGATAACGGCAGTGTGGAAAAGGATATTACTAAGCAAAGCTCATTCAAGAGTTTGATTTAAAAGATTTAGGTGGTACAGACGTGTCCTGAACATGGGCCATAAATGTATTTGATTTAAGCAACTCCAGAACCAGAGATAACAACAGACGCCCAACCTGTCATGATCCTGGCGTGTCTGTGTGTTGTTGTGAGTGTGAGTTGTGTGAGGCTCTCACCGAAGACGATCTTTTGCTGGAGCGTGTGGCGGCTGACCACAGCTTCACACACCTGGCTGTAATTTCCTCATCAGCTGCTGGGGATTTATCCTGCTGCTGGTAGACCATTCTGTGCCTGATGCTCAGCCTTCAGGGTGGAGTCAAGCACAACCCACATATCTCTCAGAACTTTCCTGTCAGAAACGTTGTCGTTGTCACTTACCTTCCTCGGGCTCCTGTGTTGTGACTTTGTCACAAGGCATGCGAGGTTGAAACTCTTCGGGTGGTTTTGATGCCGCACAAAGCCACGTCTACAAACCCTTCCTCGACAAGACAAGCTCTCTCCAGTAATTCCTCCATAGTCTTCCCTGCAGCTCAGCGTCCTCAGGCAGTGCTTGTAATGGCTATATGTAGTGTATGGGTTTCATTGTTTACATTGTGATTATTGAAATGAAAAATACGTTTCAATGACATTCTGCTTTGTTGAGAAGCACCTGTATAGGGCTTATAAACAGTGTTTCTGAACAGAGGTCAGTAGTGTTCAAACTCAGACCTCAAAGGCCGGTGCCTTGCATGTTTTTCATCTTCTCCCACCTCAACACAAATTAAATGAATGGTTCATTACTACAGTTACTGGAAGTTGAGCCGGACTCAGTGACATGATGAGGTTCTGATTCAGTTTGGTTTGGGTGTGTTGGAGCTGTGGCACATCAAAAGCATGCAGCACAACAGCTTTGGAGGACTGGAGTTGGACTCCTCAGGTTTAAGTGGAGGACCATGTCTTGGTAGGTTTGCGGTTGTGCCGTGCTCTTCTCATTTTCTTTCAATAAATGGGAACTTGTTATTGCATTTGATTTTTTTTTTTGTCGTTGCAATTTTATCTTTTTAATCACTGAGAAAAATAGCAAGTAGACAATAGCAGATTTAGTTTTACATCTGACGAAACATTTCCATATTTCTGGCACAGTTAACAGACTTAAAGTTGCCTGGTTGCGATTTTCTGCTGAAGAAGACTCCTTGAACACAACTCTTTTAGAAGTGAAAAGCTGTTCAGCTCATTAAAGTGAAGAGTGTGATCTGTTATCTAAAGCAAAGTGTAAGAATAAAGGTCCACAGTATGCATGTGTCCACATACAGGGGTTGGACAATGAAACTGAAACACCTCGTTTTAGACCACAATAATTTATTAGAATGGTGTAGGGCCTCCTTTTGTGGCCAATACAGCGTCAATTCGTCTTGGGAATGACATATACAAGTCCTGCACAGTGGTCAGAGGGATTTTAAGCCATTCTTCTTGCAGGATAGTGGCCAGGTCACGACGTGATGCTGGTGGAGGAAAATGTTTCCTGACTCGCTCCACCAAAACACCCCAAAGTGGCTCAATAATATTTAGATCTGGTGACTGTGCAGGCCATGGGAGATGTTCAACTTCACTTTCACGTTCATCAAACCAATCTTTCACCAGTCTTGCTTTGTGTATTGGTGCATTGTCATCCTGATACACAGCACCTCCTTCAGGATACAATGTTTGAACCACTGGATGCACATGGTCCTCCAGAATAGTTCGGTAGTCCTTGGCAGTGACGCGCCCATCTAGCACAAGTATGGGGCCAAGGGAATGCCATGATATGGCAGCCCAAACCATCACTGATCCACCCCCATGCTTCACTCTGGGCATGCAACAGTCTGGGTGGTACGCTTCTTTGGGGCTTCTCCACACCGTAACTCTCCCGGATGTGGGGAAAACAGTAAAGGTGTACTCATCAGAGAACAATACATGTTTCAAATTGTCCACAGCCCAAGATTTGCGCTCCTTGCACCATTGAAACCGACGTTTGGCATTGGCACGAGTGACCAAAGATTTGGCTATAGCAGCCCGGCCGTGGATATTGACCCTGTGGAGCTCCCGACGGACAGTTTTGGTGGAAACAGGAGAGTTGAGGTGCACATTTAATTCTGCCGTGATTTGGGGAGCCGTGGTTTTATGTTTTTTGGATACAATCCGGGTTAGCACCAGAACATCCCTTTCAGACAGCTTCCTCTAGCGTCCACAGTTAATCCTGTTGGATGTGGTTCGTCCTTCTTGGTGGTATGCTGACATTACCCTGGATACCGTGGCTCTTGATACATCACAAAGACTTGCTGTCTTGGTCACAGATGCGCCAGCAAGACGTGCACCAACAATTTGTCCTCTTTTGAACTCTGGTATGTCACCCATAACGTTGTGTGCATTGCAATATTTTGAGCAAAACTGTGCTCTTACCCTGCTAATTGGACCTTCACACTCTGCTCTTATTGGTTCAATGTGCAATTAATGAAGATTGGCCACCAGGCTGGTCCAATTTAGCCATGAAACCTCCCACACTAAAATGAGAGGTGTTTCAGTTTCATTGTCTAACCCCTGTAGTTCTAACTGAATATTTGTATTTCCCGAAAAATGTAGCTGAATAGCTCCTAGTCGGTTATTAGATTGATTTCAGGGGAGATGCTATTTAAAACAGTTGCATTCTGTTTACTCGTTTTCCCTTCATGGCATTAAGTCATGGCTCTGATGAGTTTCCCAACTGTCTACAGCTTGCTTTGGGTTTTAATCAAGCTGTCATATTAAGCTAGCTTTCAGTAGTTTTTACTCTTCCTGATTTATTCAATTCAATTCAATTCAATTTTATTTATATAGCACCAAATCATGAAACATGTCATCTCAAGGCACTTTACAAAATCAAGTTCAATCATATTATACAGATTGGGTCAGATTATACAGATTGGTCAAAATGTCCTATATAAGGAAACCAGTTGATTGCATCAAAGTCTTGACAAGCAGCATTCACTCCTGGGGAACCGTAGAGCCACAGGGAGAGTCGTCTGCATTGTACATGGTTTTGCTGCAATCCCTCATACTGAGCAAGCATGAAGCGACAGTGGGAAGAAAAACCACCCATTAACGGGGAAAAAAAAAAAACCTCCGGCAGAACCGGGCTCAGTATGAACGGTCATCTGCCTCGACCGACTGGGGTTACAGAAGACAGAGCAGAGACACAACAAGAGAGACAAAAAAGCACAGAAGCACACATTGATCTAGTAATCTGTTCTACATTAGATGGTAGTAACGGGTGAGCCGTCTTCTCTGGATGATGTCAAAGTTAACAGAACGCCAGACCAGGTGTACCTACTATGAAGAAAAAGAGAGAGAGCAAAAAGTTAAAAGCTGAAATGACGACAGTCATTTCAATGTAATACAATACAAAACTGGAGAACCGTAGAATGAAGAACAGTAGAAATCAGTAGAGTGAGAAAATTAGACCCTGATGTCCTCCAGTAGCCTAAGCCTATAGCAGCGTAACTATAGAGGTAGCTCAGGCTAACATGAGCCACTCTAACTATAAGCTTTGTCAAAAAGGAATGTTTTAAGATTAGTCTTAAAAATAGATAGGGTGTCTGCCTCACGGACCAAAACTGGGAGTTGGTTCCACAGGAGAGGAGCCTGATAGCTAAAGGATCTGCCTCCCATTCTACTTTTAGAGACTCTAGGAACCACCAGCAGACCTGCAGTCTGAGAGCGAAGTGCTCTGTTAGGAACATACGGAGTAATCAGAGCTCTGATATATGATGGAGCTTGATTATTAAGGGCTTTATACGTTAGAAGAAGAATTTTAAATTCTATTCTTGATTTAACAGGAAGCCAATGAAGGGAAGCTAAAATTGGAGAAATATGATCCCTCTTGTTGATTTTCATCAGAACTCTTGCCGCAGCATTTTGGATCAGCTGAAGACTTCGAACTGCATTTTGTGGACTTCCTGATAGTAAAGAATTACAATAGTCCAGCCTTGAAGTAACAAATGCATGCACTAGTTTTTCAGCATCACCCCTGGACAGAATGTTTCTAATTTTGGCGATATTCCGGAGGTGAAAAAAGGAAACTCTGGAAACCTGTTTAATATGGGATTTAAATGACATGTCTTGGTCAAAAATAACACCAAGATTTTTTACTTTATTACCAGAGGCCAAGTTAATGCCATCCAGATTCAGTGATTGATTAAGAAGTTTATTTTTTGAGGACTCTGGCCCAAAGATTACAACTTCTGTCTTGTCAGAATTTAAATGCAGGAAATTTAAAGTCATCCAGCTTTTGATGTCATCAAGACATGACTGCAGTCGAAGTAATTGATTGGATTCATCAGGATTTATGGATAAATATAGCTGAGTGTCATCAGCATAACAGTGGAAATTAATCCCATGCTGTCTGATAATTTTGCCAACCGGAAGCATATATATAGTAAATAGAATTGGTCCAAGGACTGAACCCTGTGGTACTCCACAGGTGACCCTAGAGTTTGAAGAAGATTTATTATTAACATGAACAAACTGGAATCTGTCCGACAGATAAGATTTAAACCAGCCTAATGCTTTCCCCTTAATCCCTACAGTATGCTCAAGTCTTTGTAGGAGAATAATGTGATCAACTGTGTCAAATGCAGCACTGAGATCTAACAGGACAAGTACAGACACAAGTCCATTATCTGAGGCCATGAGAATATCATTGGTGACCTTCACCAGAGCTGTTTCAGTGCTATGATGAGCTCTAAATTTATGAATGTTAATGGAAAAAAAGAAAGGAATAAAAAGATTGGGAGACAAATAGGTGACCAAGTGATACTTTATGCACAAATCCAAGATTGAATCAGAACCAAATGCTGTTTTGACTTTAACCATGCATTTTATTATAAATGAGTTTAAAAACTTAGCTCCTAATTATTTAAAGAATGAATGAATTATCAAAAAAAATGAATGAAATTCCAAGAGAAAGTTGTAATAATTTGTCCAGACAAAAAAATAAAGTAACCAGTGAACTAAGCAAAAAAACAGAGGGAGCTTTATTTAAAAGTTTAGGGATGTCATTTTTTCTCTCTCATTTTAAAACCTGCCAAACCTGTAAGAAATACCTTTCAGAGTATAAAATAAAATCCCAGCTGTATACTGCGCAACTAATCTCAGTCTGTGCAACTTTTTTACTATCAAAAAATAAATGTGTTGGACTTTAATGAAGTATCCTGATTTTGAAATGTAGAATGAACAGCTGGTTGTCTAGTAGAAAAACAATCTTCTTCTAAATTTGAGATGTGATCATTACAGCAGAAACACCTGACTGTTTGAGGTAGTAAAGTCTTGGATTCCTTCCTCTGAGAACGGCATATGGTCTTCTGGAACAGCCTGGATTTCCCCATCAGTCCCATGAAAAGGGCCTGCAGTTTGACCTGTTCAAGCCTTCACCTGTCCCTCCAGACACTGAGATTCCCCCAAAAGCCAAGCGGGAACAGCAGATGACAACTTAGTTGCATCATCAAGAGACTTCAGTTCTTTGCAGGTTACGACCTTTGAGCTTTGACGTTTGACCCCCCACACTTTGTTGGAGCCAGGAGCAGTTGGTTTGTCCTGAGAATGCAACAGGACTGGCTGATGCTGAGCTGAGAACAGTGGTCATCACCTGGGCTGGATAAATGTTTAGCGAGTTATTTTATTTAATGTAACATTTCGAGTGGTTTGCATGTGGATCAACAGAACTGAAGAGAAACATTTCTAGGCTAAAAACACTTAAATATCTACATAAAAGATTAAAAGTGAAGCAGAGTAATGTTATTTCAGTCTTCAAATGCAATAATGTGTTCTTCATTTTTTTAAATAATTTTTTGCCATCTTTACAAACTGGCCTGAATTTTCAAAACTTGTAATTGTGTGTATTTTCTGCCATGTTTCGGCAGATTGTTGGGCACAAACTGCTCACCTCAGACTATAAGACATGTCCGAGGCATGTCGGGGATCTTGTAGTTGGATTTCAAACCCTTTGTAACACAGGGATCAAAGGCAAAACATTGCTAAACTGACAATTATCTATTGATAGGGTGGAGGCAGAAAACAAAAACGATTAGTGTTATTTGTAGTTGTTGTTGCCGACTGGCTTGTCATCCTTTTCTATACTGTGGCAACCTGTGCCCAGTGTGACAATATTACACTTAAGGTTTGCTTCATAATTTCAAGGTTTAAACAGGTGAGATGATGTGACTTATGTAAAGGGCACATTATGGGCATTGCTTTGCTTTCCATATGCAGCATTCTGTAGTATTATTGACACAGTTCTGTGCACATGAAATTACAAAAGGTTCACTAATACAGAAAGGTTATCTTTTAGCATTCCTGTCTGTGCAATTTTCCCATTTTAGAGTCCTGGATCCTATTTCATCACTTTTTTGGCTCACAGGTTTTCCACAGGATTTAGGTCTGAGGAATTGAATGCACTTAATTTTGTACCTTGTACATTATTTCTGTCACTTTATGGTTTGGATTAATATCCCACTGAAAGACAAAATATGACCTACCCACATTCAGTTTTCTGGTAGAAGACAAAGACAAAAAAGTCACCTTTCATTTGAAAGATTTCATGATGTCATGCACTCTAACAAGGTTCCCAGGGCCTCTGGAAGAGACGCAGGCCCAGAGCATCACAGAGGCTAAACTATACTTAAGAGTAGGGATAATGTGCCCTTTTCACATATTCCTACTTTGTGTTCCACTTGGAGCATTTGTATCTGAAATGCTTAATCTCATATAATACTTCTTTATAGTAAAACACAAAAGGCTTTTTTTGGGTAGGTCTCCAAACAACAGGCATGTACAGTAGATACACTATGCAGTGGTTCCCACTGTTTGATCAGGAACCTATGTTGGGAATCAAAAAATGTTGGGTCTTGAGAATCATTTTCAGAAATTAAAACTTAACACCAATTAATGACAATGGTAAAATAATATTTATGCTATGAATGGTACAACAGCACAGTGTCCTGTGTCCTATTTGTGCCGGTCCCAAGTCCGGATAAATGCAGAGGGTTGTGTCAAGAAGGGCATCCAGTGTAAAACCTTTGCCTAATTTACCATGTGTGTCAATAATATGATCTTCCCATGCTCTGTGTGTGTCAGACTCTAATGTTTTGTCACTTTTACCAAATCAAGTTCAATGTTGATACTTCCAAGCATTAAATGCTGCATTGTCTTGTGATCTTTGTGCTATCTGTGTCTGTTACTACTGAGACCACCACATGACTGTCATGAGACACAAACAAAATCATGGTTTAGTAACACAGCCTAATTTCAGGAAAGTAACAGTAATCTAAATGTTTTTGCAATATACATCCCTTACTTTACTCGTTACTTGAAAAAAAAAATCGGATTACAGTAACATGTTACTTCTAATGCATCACTGCCCACCTTTGGTCACAATTTATGTTGTTTTAAATGTCTGAAGGAGCATTACGCAAGTTCCAGAGTTTTTGCACAAGTTAGGCGACAAGTCCTCTGGCGACAAGTTGAAATTACACCAGTGTTGTGCACATGCATGGGAGAAGAGGAGAAGCATCTGCCACTGCGACTGCACAGGTCTTTTGTTTAGAGGCATAATGTCTTCTGATATAAGAAAGTTATCAATGTCAAGTTAGCCCGTGTTCTCTCGCTAATGCATTGATTACGGTAGAGACTCAACAAAGTAGCCGGGTGAATGAGAGCGTGCAGCCCGTCACACCCACGCGGACTCCCAGAGGATTCGGCTCGAATCACACTCTCGTGAACTGAATACCCAGCCTATAGAGGCTCACTTTACATATCGGTCAATTGTAAGAGCATGCATGGGAAAGAAAATAAACTTAATTTAAAAACTTGCAACATGCAACTTTAAAAATATTGATTTATTGGTTTGGGTAAGATACTATTCTCCTGAAGCCAATTCCTTATTTCTAAAGATCAACACATTTTTTGTAATAAGGTTTTTTTTTACTTCCCAGAATAATGCATTCCAATCAAAATTTGAGCATTTAAGAAATTATGCTATTCCAATAAATGATAAATTTATTTGAAGGATTATTACACATCTTTAAATGCAATACTAGTAGTTATGGGGGGTTCTGTATGTTAAAATGCTTTTTAACTTTTTGAAGAACCCGAATTAACAGACGTGTCTGCTCTAAAGTGATCTATTAAGGGCACTGATCGTTTTGAGGAGATGAGAAAAGAAAACACTTGACACGAGCAATATCAGGAATGATCACCTGAATCCTTTCAGACATTGTTTGGAGAGCAAAAAAACAAAAGAAAACACAAAAAGCAATCCTGAGCTGCTTCAAAGAAGCAGAAAATTTTGATATCAGTGAGACTGTTGCTGTTTAGGAATGAAGTCTGTCTGGAAAGACAATCAAAGTTTGGGAAAAAGAAAAGCAGAGTTAAAGAGAAAAAAGTGAGCCAGACAGTAAAGGGAGGTGCAGAATTGTTAAAAATTTGGAAGAGAGTCAAATGTAAGGTGGGTGGGAAAGTTGGAATGCAGAAAAAAAGCGAGGGAAGAGACAGCAGAAAAAGGAGAGAAGGTGGGACACTAGGAGTTGGAAGGAGGATGAGATTCACAGGCGCAGAGGACTTTAACTGAGGCCACGTGAGACTGCTGCAGAAAAACCTAAAGCCGTGACATCAGCAGCTGGGTTGGCACTGAAAAATGACCTTTAGGCACAATAACATTACATCCAATGGCTCTGTTGCTTCCATGGGGGAACATCCAGAACCAACTCACTTGTTACCTATTTACTTTCTAATATAAAGTTAATACAGAGTCAATTAAAATGTTCCCCAAAATATCAAATGTCTTTTAATAATTTAAAGTTAAGTGTTAGGTATTTGTTTTAGGCAGCAAATTAAGGAATACTTTAAATCAATTAATCAAAAGCAGTAAAAAAACAGCGTAATCTGGGTCAAAGACACCCTTTGCAGTGTTTGTTTTTCAAAGGAATACCGTGACCATAAGAATATTGGAGAACATCAAAAGACTTTATACAAGTGAGTACATCTTTGGCCCACCAGTTTTTAATCAAGAGCCATGAAATCTGCTGTCTTGTCACATAAACTTGAATGTTTATAAATGGGACTAGAAAAGAGGCTGGGAACTTGTAGACAAATGTGTTTCCACCCTGACCAAATAATCTTTATCAGCTAAACACAGTGTGGTCTGTTGATTTTTTACATCCCTGTGAAAATAATTAACTCAAATTGTTAAGTATGTTTTCTAAGCCCAGTTGTTTCTGTTATGGGTAATTGGCATTTTCCTGTTTGAAACAGGATGCTGAAAAGGCACTTTAATTTAGATATAGTGCCAGTAAACTTTTTCATATTTAGAAATAAGAGATTTTTGTTTTTTGAAGAAAACAACTATTGAATTATCTTACTTAAATGTTGTAGTAATATGCTTCCCCTTTGGCTTAAATGTGTTTCTTTTTATTCTAAAACTAACACAGTAGAATAAAGCAGAACCTTGAGGTAAACTGCAGGATCCCTGTATCCCATTTTCTCAGTCTTGTTTGTTTGCTTGTGTTTGTTTGAATGGATAGCTCAGTTCATGATTCAGACTCAGAGACAGTCCTCTGTCTGACTTGGAGCTCATTTGTCAACAACACAGAACATTGATGTTTACAGAGGCTGCCTGCTGTCTCACACAGATTCATCTCTATTTGAATTAGCAGCAGCTGACATCAAAGTGTGAACCTACCTTAAAGCCATGGCCTAGTTGTTTTTAAGTGAGGTTGAGTGAGTACTAGTAAGTTTTCACTATCTTACCTGCAGTGCTACAAATCATTTCTTAGAAATCAGATGATTCAAGAGGAAATTTGTGAAATCTAATGTCACCAAAAATGATCTCAGGCTGATCATCTGCTATCTTAAAAATCTGCTATCTTCACCCTTTTACATTTGAACAACTACTGCAATTGTTTTCTGATGAAATCTGGTCCTGAGTGTGATATGAGTCGTGGTTGTCTTGATTCTTTAAATAAAACTGCATGTGCTGTAAAACTTTTTGACCAATTGGTATAATTTCATTGAATTGGACTTTGTAAAGTGCCTTGAGATGACATGCATCATGAATTGGCGCTATGTAAATAAAATTTAATTGTATTGAATTGAGTAAGATACTGAATGCCCATAAGTGCTAAGTACTCTACCGAGCCTTTACTCCAAAAATGTCTGTTTAGGAAAAGGAAACAAAAATATAAATTCTTGCAATAGACTCCAACAGGGTGACATAAACAAACGTATGCTTTCTGGCTTTTATAGTAAAAGTCAGAACAGCTGGAAAGTGGGGGTTAAAAGGCAGTCAAAAACCGGTGAAAAATAGGGAAAAGCTGTGGCACAATCTGTGGAAACCTCTTGAAGTGGTTGGGGGTGGGGAAGTTGTGGAGTAATCCAAATCTCTGGAAGAGTTTGGTTTTACTGGTGGAAGCATGTGTTCTGAGAGTCCTCAGTGAGAGTCAGAGAGAGAGAGGAGCAATGATGATGAGGAGGAATAAGGGGAGAGGGGAGGGAGAAGTGGAAAATTCACGAGCATTTTAAATGCTTGCGTAGAGATAGCTGAAATGCTTTGCATATTTCCCTGAACTTGTGCATATTTTGAGTATTTTAGCAGAGGAAATCCCAACAAATTGAAAAGTATGATGTAAACAATTTGTTTCATATATGTGTACGTGTTTAACTTGATACCTGAGAGAAACCTGGAATACCTTAATTTTGAGAAAAAAGTGCAGTTTAACTATACAATAAATTATGACCTTTTTATAATTGCTTATATTGCCAAGCATCTGTTATGTCAATGCCACTCGTTTTCTGTATTTTTTTTCCCCTTTCTCTTGCAACTGTCTGGTTTGTCTATCAGTGTGATCAGTGTTCCCACATCCCAGTCGGGTTCAACATTTAGCAGGGCTGTGAGTTAAGCTATCCAAAGACCAAACTTCTTTAATCTGATTTATGCAATGATATTTTATGAAATAAAATCATCCTTAAGAGTGTTTCATAGCATTTCATTTGTTTCTTGAAGTCATCAATAAAATGTATATGTATATAACCTTTACTGTATGATGGATACTGTTTCTAGATGTGTAATTTTCTGGCTGATTTACTAGTTTGATGCACTGTAGGGAAAATGCCCCATTTTCTAATAGCTATGCCGAACGCTTTCATCTGTTTCCCATACCTATTTGAGTTTCACAACAGCTGAAGAGTTGGCATTTAGCTGAACTGTAAACTGACCCATAGCTGGCATTTTCCTTTAAGTTAAGTTTAAGAGAGTTATCCTTCAGATAGTACCTTCTGAAATACTAAACCCTTTGAGAAAAAGACAAATTTAGGAATGTCTTTTAAGATACCTTTTTACATTTCTGTTCAGCTGTGCATTTTGAATAAAACAAAAGGCCACTGAGAGGCAATGATTGGGACAAAACATCCTCCAAAGTAATGAAAACAACAATGTCCTGGTTCATTATAATCTTCTTCAACACCTTTTTGTGAAAGTTTTATTCCGGCAGTTTTAGGCAAAATTATTGGTGTTGGAGTATCTGATTAAACTCGGTCTCTAATCTCTGTTGTTCGACTGTCAGATACTGCCTGTTAGCCACATCCATAGTATTAGCCAGCAACTTGGGCAGCTGTGTTTAGCATTAGCTGAGAGAATGCTGCTGGATAAACTCTTTAGGAGGGCCAGCTTTGTCCTGCAATGCCCCCTGGACCCAGTGCAGGTGACGGGAAACAAAAGGACTGTAAGAAAAATAGCCTCACTGATGGACATTGTCTCCTACGCCATTCATGGAGCTATTGCAGAGCTGGAGAGCTCTTTCGGTGATAGACTGCTGCATCCTAGATGCTCAAAGGAGCGCTTCCGCAGGTCCTTCCTCCTAACTGCAGTTAGTCTTTATAATCTCTGCGGCTCACAACAGACTCAATAAGTGTTCACATACATATTAATGGTTGCACGGGTTCTTGATCCGATAAAGGATTATTACACTGCCTCTCTGATGCTACTGTCTAGTTGCAGTTTAATCTTTCCAGGGATTGTTTGTTTGCACATTTATGGAAATTGCACAGTATTCAACAACTTTCTGTAAACATCTGCTGTTTCTATTTTTAACTTTAACATTTCTTATTTATCTCAATGTGGCTTATTATCTATTAATAATTGCATAGTATTGTCTCCCTTCTGATAAGTCTTTCTTTTCTGCTATACAACTTAACTTTAAATATAGCATTGTTGTCTTATAAATAAATGGTTTTTGTCATTGTCACGCCCAAATTTACCCATTGTCGACAATAAAGGCAATTCTATTCTATTCCAATGTTGAGGATCATGGCCTTTGTTCGTGTGCATAACTATCAAACAGGAATTACAGGCTGTGCACATATTGTTTTACAATGCAGCAAGTTTGCATTTTACCCTTGTAATATTCAGTCTTTAATATATTGCAGAGAAGGTGAAACAATATTGGCTGCTGCAGCTTCTTCTTTGAATGTGTCAGGCAGGTACTCTATTCTTAGTTTTGTTCAGATATCTCAGAATACTACCTGTGTGTTAGAGAGCTGTGCAGCTGACGGATTAGTGTCTATCATAAAATTTTACGGTAAAATGTAAAATTAGCAAAAAAGAAGAAATCTTGGTGTTAATTTGTCAGCGGTTTATCAACAACTAGCATCAAAACAGAGATTCAACCCCCAGTTTTTAGCCTGGCACGTTAGCAAACTACTCTAAAGATATTCTAAAGATATATCTTTAGAAACAAATGATGAAGCTGTGAATATTATATATATCATTGAACCTTTCTTAGCCAAGTTAACCTTGTGTTTGAGAAGGCTTTTATGGCTGACCTGCAGAAACTCGGGATGTGAAATTTATTTTGTTGCTGCAGCAGAGAAAATGGTTTAGAGAAAGGGCAGCATCATGGATCAGATAGTGGGACACAATTACAATGGTACTGTAGATCATATAATGCTGATGAAATGTAGTGCTTTTTTACTGCTAGAGGGTTTACAAACACATGCAAACCAGTTTTTAATGTACACCTGTTCAGTTTTACAACACAAATAACAGTTCATTCAATCAAATGGCGCAACTCAAGGATTTTTAGCATCTAGACATGGTACAGGCAGCTTGTTGAAGTTAAAACCGAGTATCAGAATGGGGATGAAAGCAGGATAGTTGGTGATTCCAAACAGGCTGGTCTGTGCGTTTCAGACACTGACAAGCTGCTGGCTATCCAGTGAGTGCCAGCAGTGGGGATGAAAATGCCTCTAGATGCCAGAGGTCAGATAAGAACGGGCAGACTGGTATGAGATGATAGCAAGGCAACTCTAGCTAAAATGACCTCTTATTATAAGTAAAGGTGTGGAGAAAAACATATCACAACGTGTCAAATCTTGAAACTGATTGACTGCAGCAGTGTAAGACCAGACTGAGCGCCACTTCAAGGTTTAAATACACACAGGTTGAAAGGAAACATGGCCTCAGACAGACTGGAAAAAATTGTCTCGTTAATTGACACGGAATTTGTCGGGCAGCTGGCAAATCTGCAGCAATAATATACATTTTGGACCAAAATCTCCAATGAATGTTTGCAACATCTTTTTAAATCTAAACTAAGATTTAAGGAAGTTTTGAATGCAATGGATTGGTACTTAGGTAAAAATCCTGATTGGGACATCCCCTGACAAAACTAAACAGATAAGTGTGAGTACAGTTCTGAAACACAGCTTGCTGTGTCCTCTTATGCTTTTCTCCTCTCTTCCTCATACAGCAGTATCTCCACTCATTCAAAACATGGTGCAAGCATGTTCTGAACAAAGTAAAGCAACAGTGATTAAAACACTGTAATGCAAAGTCGTTGCCTGTTTCAGGAGTGGTTTAGCTGAGGTTCTTCAGGCATGAACACTGTCCAAACTGTGAACATCTACACCAGGTTTTAGGTCCAGTTAGGGAAAGCTCAGGAAAGTTCTGGTTTCTGTTCTAATCAGTAAAACAAACAACCAAAACACAAAGACGTGTTACATACCTACAGACATGTAGGCCCATGTAAATTCTCGTGCTATGACTTGAACGAATGACTGGAAGTCCATTTAATGTTCAAACACATTTCCTCTTAAGGAGCCCCTTTTTTGGTATACATTCTCATTCTTTTTAAATGCTGTTATTAATCTTACAAGAGTTCAAAAAGGATTCAGTGAAATATCCTGCCCATTTGTATTTATTTATTTATCACCACAAAGTTAAATGCAAGTTTTCAAGTGTTTCTGTCAAGATTCTCACAGTAGAAAATCTATTCTTTGTTTAGCCACATAAACCCGTATAGAGGGCAGAGTGATTAAAAAAAAAAGAAAGTTTCTCACCACTACACCCGAGCTTCCACTTCCTCTGTCAGATAACATTTCATCATGGCTGTGCAGCAATAAACAAAGCTTAGCACATTTAAAATCATGTCCTGGACCATGTGCATCTTATAATTAATGACCGTGACACAGTGAAAACATTGGAGGCCATATCTGACAGCAGACTACTGTGGTGTGGCTTGTACGTATGGAGCTAATTTCCTGCAGGAGATCAGTTGAAGCTGAACCCATGAATACACTTCTTTGAGGCTTCAGAGGTCCTTGCAGATGAAAGAAGTATGGGGAAATTCAAAGATGTCAAAAACAAAAGTAAACTGCTGGATAAAATGATCTTTTATTCTTAAGTATGAAGATGAGAGTGAACATTTCTGTTCAGCCTTGCAAATTTCTGAAAATGTTTTTAAATCAGCCACTGGAGAAGACATTTGATTAAAAACAAAGAAATCAGAACTAGGAGATCAACAAAGATTATGTAAACAGAATTAAGTTTTGATCTTACAAAAGGTTAAATAAAGAAGACTTTAAAATACAAAGCAATACCATTATTTAATTTGAGTTTTAGGCAAAATTATTGGTGTTGGAGTAGCTGATTAAACTCGGTCTCTAATCTCTGTTGTTCGACTGTCAGATACTGCCTGTTAGCCACATCCATAGTATTAGCCAGCAACTTGGGCAGCTGTGTTTAGCATTAGCTGAGAGAATGCTGCTGGATAAACTCTTTAGGAGGGCCAGCTTTGTCCTGCAGTGCCCCCTGGACCCAGTGCAGGTGGCGGGAAACAAAAGGACTGTAAGAAAAATAGCATCACTGATGGACATTGTCTCCTACGCCATTCATGGAGCTGTTGCAGAGCTGGAAAGCTCTTTCGGTGACAGACTGCTGCATCCTAGATGCAGCAGTAGGGAGAACAATTTGCCATCAACATTTATTTACACCAAGTATGGTAATAGCTTTTACTTACTTTATTTGTACAATCTTTAACTTTGATAATGGTATTTTTCATTATTTCAAAAATGCATGCTATTGACTAAAAACATTGAGTGTAATTGCAAAACTCTATACTTCTACCATTAACAAGACTTCAAAACAAGATTTTATTTCTAATCTATTTGAGATGGGGAGTGTTTTCCCATTGCTGGCATTGTCTTACTTAGAGACTATAGTATGTCTATACCTGCACTCAGTGTTCAAAATTAACTCCCTGATTCACTGGCCAAGTTGGCCAGTAGACGTAAAAATTAACCAGCCAAGCATATTTTTTACCGGCCAAAGTAAGTCTGACTGACTCCTGCTAATACCTCCACATAATCCCGCTACGTAATTAGCCTGAGCTAAACGCTTGCTGTTAGCAAACGGACATGACGCAGTTGCTGCCGTTCTCATGTCACATATGCGAGTGTTTGTGTACGTGCGCGTTTGTTGTCATATGAGCTGAAAGAAGCATCCACCCAAATGATGACTGAAAAACACGATTTATTTGGTACAAACATTTACTCACAATGTGGCAGCTAGCCACATTTACTCACATTTGGCGTCTGGTAAGTGCTAATTTCGGACCCTGCCTGTACTATGTATAATTTTAATGTAACTTACAGCGGGTGAAACTAAGTAGGGTGATCTGAGCGGTGGCTGACAAGAGTGGACTAGAGGATGGGGGGAAACAGACAATGAGTCCAAAAATCATAAACAAATCATGACACCTTCGTTGGTTCCCTGACTTGATTGCTCCCCCAGAGGACTAGTCTTTTGTTGATTTTTACCCAACTAATTTTTATTTAGTTGACTATTTCCCAGTTTTATTTAAGTTTCTGGCTTCTCTTTCTCCGTTTCCGGATTCTTCTGCTGTTCCTCATTACTCCTCATTATTTCCTGTAAGTTTTAATTTAATCATGAAATCTGTTCTCCGTTAAATGTTGACAGAGGCCTTCGAGTGTGGAGATTGCATCATACAGTTTAGGCTCACATTTTAAAACAATGCATATTAGGTTAATTTGCAGCTTTAAATTGCCCTTAAAGTTTTAGCGCATATAATTGTGTGTATCTGTGTTGGCCTGGATGGAGGGAAGACCTGTCCATCCACCCTGCTCAACCCCCCTGCAACCTCTAAAGAGAAGAAAGCAAGCAAGAAAAATGTCTGAATGAAAGTTTGTTTAGCAAATGGTTGAATGTTATTATTATTATTACTTGCCTTAATAAACCCCCCAAATACCAAACCTTTTCTGTCTTGCTTCGTTTGGAAACCCACAAATGCCAAAGCAAACCTGAATTATCGTCTTCTCTTTTCACGCTTTTGACAAATTGCTTTGAAAAGAGCTTGCAGTTTATTGTATCTTGCTGCAACATACAATAAACAGGTGCATATCTAAACATGTTACACAAATCCATACATGTGGATCATTTCACGTCAGTGACATCCAACCAAGAAATCAACACCTTATTTAAAGAGAACAACACGACTACCAGCCTTGTAATGAAGCACTTCTTAATCCATATTTTTGATCATGTGGTTTATGTAGCTGAGCTTTTGGTACAGAACTGTGTCGATATTGTGATGAATGGCTCACCAGAGGTTTAATTTTGTGGGTATGGTGCTGGTCCATTAGGTTGTCAAACTAAAACAACGAATTTTCCCCTGACTTTCCCCTTTTCACTGGACAAGTTGCCACATGAACTCCGGTTTGAGCTAAAGACCTGCTATTTATACTTTCATCTTGGGTGGCCATTGTGCTGTTGAACTGATGCCAGAGTTTGGTTTCTTATACCCATAACATCATCACAGGTCATGAGAGGTCATCACCCCATTAAAATTAAATAAAAGGAAATGTTATTGTTGCTGGTTGACAAAGTCAGTACAAGTACTGCTCAAGAAATCTCCTTGTAACTCAACTCAGAAGTTGCTGCTGAACGAAAGAGCTGGATCCAACCAGATCAACTAGAACTCATCACCCTGTGGACTCTGGCTGCCATATATGCTGCACTAGGTTGTTTATTTTTCAGTAAACCTCAATGATATACCAATGCTTTTTGTTGTTGTTTTTGTTCCCATTTATCTCTGACATACATTTAAGCCTTCAGAAAGAGAGTGTCCTCCCTTTGCGTTTATAAACCGACTCCAATTCGAAAGTGCAGGACCTCCAGACATCCAAGCCCAGTGCAAAAGAGAGCACCACCACCGTCCTGACAAAAATCACTTCTATGGTCTTATTTAATAGGGATGACCTTTATCCAGGTATGTTTCTAAGTCATCCATAGTGATGATGCTGGTGCAGGGAGTCGCTTATATTAGTGCCTAGGTTGCACTTAGAAAGTGAATATGGGCAGATTCTTGGGCACTTTTGAGAGTCTCCCATTCCCTCATCCTTTTTTCACTCTCCTAAATGTTTCATCCATATTACAGTTAGATCTTAAAGCTCCTGAACAGAACATACAAAATTATCTTCTTCTTGAAACCTGGGAATTAAACAGGTCCTTGTTATATTTCAAGGGTTTTTTGAAAGCTAAATTCTTCTGAAGAAAGAGTTTCTGTTCTGATCTAACGCTCAGTCCTCAAGTACTGTCATGGTTAAATAAATGGGAATATTTTTGAAGAGCTCATTTATTTCAATAACTCATTTCACAAAGTGTAACACATTTTATAGATTATTTACACAGTCATTACATTTACAAGAAAGGTTTTTAATTGTTTGTCTGACAATTTGGGGAAAAACACTGAATTCCTTTCTTACAATATGAGTAGTAGGTTAAAAAACAACCATTCTCAAGTTGCTCGCCTCAAGCAAAGATGTGGATCTTCAACCATTTCTAAATTCTAAACAGACCACACTATCCAAAGCAAGAAGGTAATTTATCACTCTCCACAGCTCTCCCCCGAGCTACAGAAGCCTTTTTACAAAGTGCAGAAAACTCGCAAACACATGCACCAAAAAGTGTGAACTGATAAATTTTTGGGGATCGCCAAAGTCATTGTTTTTCTGTAAAAGGTTTTTAGGATAACAGTAGAGTTCTGTCATTTCATGGCAAAAATGCGTTTGTGATAATGGAACCTATTCACTATTATTGCTTGGCCAAAAACAATGAATCATGAGAGTCACATACATCCAAGAGGAAAGAGAGGGAAGAGAAGCTAGCAGAAAAGGACAGGTGTTATGGAAAACAGAAGAACTTCTGGCACAATATTCATCCACGCCAGCTTTGATTCTCTAAGGAGTTTTATACTGAGGGTCTCCAAAGAAACAGATCCTCAGCTCAGCAGAAGGGAAAAGAGGACAGTTTTGCTTTGGAAAACAAAGACACATTGAGTGGTGTGCTTAAGCCCTGGAAAAACAAACGGTTTTCCTGTGTCTCAAATGTGACATAGAAAAAAAAGGTAACCTCAAATGTTAATTTAAAGCAGAACAGCTGCTTTTTGTCCTTTTTGTACCTCTTAAATCTTGCTGAACTTGGTTCTCTATACTTTATCATTAGTAACAACAACGATTATGTTTCTGAATTTGAAACACCACCTTTTTAAAACTGACGGGGTACTTGAGGCTGTCATTCTCCATTAAAGGTTTTGAAGTCTCTCCCCACTTCAGCTTGTCTTCGAGTACATCTGGAGTCATTCTCTTAAAATAAGACCAGCTAAGGCGGTCCCCAGTCTGCTGCTGTCAGCACAGCTGCAGTACCCCTGCAGGCCTGAGAAAAACAACAAAAGAAAAAGCAACCAATACGTGAAAAAAAGACTTCGAAGGCAAAAGGTCTGGGGTTGTTTCAGATTAGCTCCAGAAAGGAATCAAAAATAGTAAAAAAGTGTCATGCACTTGTTAAAGTTGTTTAAAATTATACCAGGAGGAATTATTTAAAGTAAAAATGGATCTTTATAACAGACCAGATTGCAGTATCAGTAATTGTCCAAGCTGGGAGCAGGACTCTAATATGGGCCATTAAAAATTAAGTGGGGCGTATTAACATGAGACCCAGAAAATAAATCTAAATCTGAAACGATTTCTTTTTAACTCAGAAATTATTCATTGCTTTTTTGGTTGTCCCCTCTGGTTCCCCCACAGTCCATGGTACTGGCCTGAATAGCATTGAGACTTGCAGTGAATTATGTTGCAGAAGTCCTTTGGAACACAAGCTGGTTGCAGCTAACTTGCCACAGCTGAATCAATATAAGCCTGCACTGTCACAATGATGCACTCCTGACCCCTGCCCACTCATCAACATGCTCTCTCTCACACACGCACACAAATATATGCTTAGTCATAGTCAGGGACAGACATACAGACACAGTTACGCTCTCACACATACAAGACACCAGACCATTCCCAAACACAAACATTCCTCACACCCAAAGGAATTCCTCGGCTGCTTCCTCGGACCCGTGCCCTCCTACACGTCAGCCTTATTACGCATACGACTTTCTTAAATGACTCCAGCCATTCATATCTCTTACAACCTTACCATATTTGATGGAGATATAATTGGTCTAAACCCATCTGCAGACTGTAAAACTTGAAGTATAATTAATGTTAAACAAAAAGTGGATTTCTATTTTTGATTTAGGTTTTAAAGAATTTTTTTTTCTTCCTCTTTGTGCCAGACTGCACATTACTGCCTCTCCAACCCCAGTTTAAACAAGTGTCTAATCAAGGGCAGTCTCTAAAACAAGCATTAATTTAAGTACAGAATGAGAGACACAGAGGTTCAATGCTTCCATCAATTCACTTTCAGCATACTAGCTTAGGATGTCAGGCAGACGATCATCAGGCGAGCACAAGTAAGTAAGTAAGTAAGTAAGTAAGTAAGTAAGTAAGTAATTAAGTAAGTAAGTAAGTAAGTAAGTAAGTAATTAAGTAAGGAAGTAAGTAAGCATGTAAGTAAGTAAGTAAGCAGGTAAGTAATTAAGTAAGCAAGTAAGTAAGTAAATAATCTTTATTTATAGAGCACCTATCACGGGATAAAAACACAAAGGGCTTCACAATAAAAACAACCATAAACCCACACAAAATAAAAATACAAAAATATAAAACAACATAAATGCAACATCATACCATAAAACTAGTTAAAACTAATTAAAAGCCAGTTGGAACAAGTGGGTCTTCAGCTGGTTCTTAAAAGAATGAACAGAGTCAAGACAGCGTAAATATAAAGGCAACGCATTCCACAGTCTGGGGCCCACAGCTTTAAAAGACCGATCCCCTCTGGTCCTGAAATTAGTTCCTGGAACCATTAACAGCCTTTGGCTGGAGGATCTCGAACTGTCAGAAGGGGAAAATGGTTGTAAAAGGTTGGTAATATAAGGTGGAGCTTGGGCACTCAGGGCTCTAAAAGTAAAGACCAAAATTTTAAAATGAACTCTAGAACATATTGGTAGCCAATGTAAAGAGATTTAAACTGGGGTAATTTCTTGTGTTGGTTAAAAGTCAGACCTGATTTTAGTTCACAGGGGCAATCAGCAGCAGCAGGCAGTGTAAAGCAGCAGAAAGTGTTAGCCTGAAACACAACCAATTACAGGCTGGTACTGGAAGAGGGCATTTAAATGTGAGGGACTTTATAAGGCATTTTAACTTATACTTGAGTCACTCACTCATGGTCAGATGAGACCAAGGGTTGCAACACATAATTGTTTGAACAGAT
Organism: Fundulus diaphanus; assembly: GCA_037039145.1. Taxonomy (NCBI): domain Eukaryota; kingdom Metazoa; phylum Chordata; class Actinopteri; order Cyprinodontiformes; family Fundulidae; genus Fundulus; species Fundulus diaphanus. The sequence goes on from CM073126.1 coordinate 18,151,380, forward strand.
GAAGTAGCACCCTAAGGCATCTGGAGACTTGTGGGAGAGTCTACCGTTCTCTTCCTGATATCCTGTTTGATTTCATTTGATTTTCATATAATGCTGCACAACGGGGTGGTATGTTTAGGGTGTTGCCCAAAAAAACTCCACAAGTGTGCCTCAAATGAAGTATTAAGGAGTTTCACTCAGACTAAAGAATTAAAAAAACATTTTAAACTTTTTTGCTGCATGTTTTTGTTTTTTATTTTACATGTCTTATCTTTTTTTTCAACACAGGACTACTGCTAATCTGTAAAAGCTACTAAATGCCCGATCAAAGGGAACACACGTTTCTTTCAGTTTCTGATGCTGAAATACCAAAATACAGTAAGGATTATACAGCAGAAATTAACAATAACATAGTTTAACTCTGCACCCCAATCTGCCTGTTTTTAGAAGTGGTGCCAGTTTATTTCTCTTTCAGCTCGTTCCACCCAGTCTTCAGGTCACGGTCAGTGCTCTAGCTGGCTCTGTAATCTGTCTGAAATCAGGCCACATGGCTCTCGATCTCGTGAGGAGATCCCTATGTGTGGCTACTCATTCTTTTCAGCCGGGATCTAAGCCTCTGAGGAATGCTGAACTCTCAGACTCAGACTACGTGTGCAGAGTGTGCATGTGCAGCATTAGATGTTGTGCCTCGTCTTGTGTCTGCCCGAGTAGGGTTTCTGTTATGGGCATGAGCCAAATGCTATGATAATGTGCAGTCCAATTAGGTGAAGAAGTTCTTTAACAACAGAGAACAACAGGCAAACAGACATCAGCATTCCTTTTTAAAAGTGTAAGTTAACCAATAATGCTGACTGTATACCATGCAGTATAGGGACTTGTCTTGAGTGACAAACATTTCTTTCCAAACTCCACTCCCTTTTGGTCCCTCAGAGTCTTACAGAATGGTGGCTCTGAGTTACACGTGATAATTTCACAAATAGGTCCTGCTGAACTCATTAACCCAGAGGGCAATAAAATGGGTCATTTCTATCTTACACCACTGAACACGTGAACAGACATTCAACGCATTGTGTGAAAAACAACTAGCAAGTCAACTTAATGGAGACAAAATATATTTTGAACCTCCTTTACTAGAGTCTGTTTTTGTGTGTTTTGTCAGCAGTTTAGTCATGTCGTCTGTAAAAACATTCAACATGGAGCTTTCTCTAATATTAGGATCTTAACAGCAATACTGCTGCTGTAGTGTGACGGATGAACGAATCATTTAAAGACACAAAGGCCATGCAAGCAGGTAACCGGGTGAAAGAGAAAAACAGGAAGTAAAGTTGACTTCGGTTTGGGAGGAAAAAATGTTTGCAAAGTGAAGCATGAATCAAGTAACTATAACGTTCATAGCACAAATGTGAACCATAGACACCAAGAAGAATCTTGACAAAGCATGAAATGAACCCATAAACCAGGATAATAAGATTTAATTCATTTCTAGTTTCTTTGATCAACTGTTTAAAATAAATCGTATTTATTGTTATTGGTCTAATTTATTTTAAGTCTGAAGTTTTTCCAATGAAAACACCACTAATTCTTTTCGTTTTTTTATACCTGTTTAATCCTTGCAGGCTGCTGGTGCCTCTCTCCTGCAGTCATTGGACCAGTACAACTCAGACAGCCCATCACAGAGCAATACAGATATACACAGGACAAACCATACCTGCACACATTCATATCTAAGGGCAATTTGGAGTGGCCAGTTAAAGATAGGGTCAGCGATTTTTTCAGAAGTTTCCCCAAGTCCCTTTTTGCACATGTGCCAGACCGCCTACCTTGCTCTTCTGCTCCTCAGGGGTATTGCATGAAATAAATCTCCCAAATTTCCTCTGGTCTTATTTCTGTCTACCGAGGTCTTCCTCTTCTTCTCATAAACTTGTACACAGTTTGCTTCTTGTCTCTCTCAGCCATGTTCAAAGTCTACGGTGTGAGCAACAGAGCTACATTGAACGGCTAACACCGAAGTTAACCGCTAAGCTAACTGGATACATTAACACTAGAAGCGCACATGTGCAACCAGCAAGCAGAAACTAACAAGGAATGTGCACGCACATTGGTGTTACATGTTCACGTAAGAAGGATTGACATGTGTGGCAACCAATAGATAAGGTGATACCCCTGGAACATGAGGGTAAGAGGAGAGTGAGAACAGGGACAAAACTATGACAAATCCCTGTTCTTCAGTGCGAATGGCAGTGGTTGGTCAGCGTTTTTACAGGCCTGCAGCTTTTTTAAAACCTCCTTTTTCTGAATACATAATGTATTGACTACTTTCAGGATGTAAAGACGGTTTTACCCAGTATAACAAAAAATGTGTCTGAATAGGATTACCAACTATAGCTTTAACTCAATGTGACATTTTCGGACTGTGGGAGAAAGCTGGAGTATCCCGACAGACCCAATGCCTGTGTACATCATGCAAACTTGTTGCAGAAACACTCCGGCCTGGATTCAAACCCAGGAACTTTTTGGTGCAAGTGAGCAGTGCAAACAACTGTGCACAGTCCTTACTTAAAGAGGTTCAATGCAATTTTCAATCTCCAGTCTTTTTCTGGGACACTTCTCTGCCTTTCTGACTTTTGCGCCATACCTTTGGGCTCCCATTTTTACAACATACTGATATGTCGGTGCTTTTATGAGGCTCTTTATTCTAGCCTTTCTCTTACTCTTAGTGTGGTTGATTGGCTTTGAGTGATTCTGTATCTTTAAAAAAAAAAAGACATGCAACCAAGTAAAATAGAAAGTGACTCCAGATTCACTAAATCCAATAAACAATTTGCACAACATTAATACACTGTAATCATGTTATATTTAGATGGAATAATTTAAGACATTTCTTTTATGAGACATACTCTGTGGAAAAGAGTTACAGCATGTTTTCGTGAACAAAAAAATAAAACAAACATTTTGGAAAATTTTATTGTTTTTTATTTTTATTTTTGATGGGTATAAAAATGCTGCACCTTTCCCATAGAAATCAGTTTTTCATGTCTGGAACCTGAACTTTTTGACAGCATTGGTTGGGCTCATTCCTCCTGGTTAAAGACCAGAGTGAGGGAACAGGGTGGAGGTCTGTATTCTGGCAGCTCAGGTATTTCATGGAGGACAGCACAGCCCTTCAAACTACACCTCCTCATTCCTCTTTCCTTTCATCCCTTCTGCTCCACTGCTACTGCTGGAACTCCTGCTTTGCAACCTCAGAGTCGCATCAATAGCCTTTTGATTGGGTCTATTTTTGTATAAACACAGGTTTAAAAGAAGAAAGTCAAAACTGTTGAATGTGGTCACTTTCCAAAAGTAGTGGGACTGGGGGTGAAGAAAAAAATGAGCAGAGGTATGAATAAGTAGATGGCTGGTGGAAGAGGGGGAGGAAGGAAATTAAAGCAGAAGGTGTGCATGTACGTTTGTGAAAAGGTTGCACAGTATTCTGTGGTGTCCTAAGGTGAGCTCCTGCAGCAGCACGCGGTAAGAAGCCGGACTCTGTGCTCCCTCCTTGATGCTCTGACACAAAGGAGCTCTGTGTGGTGTACTTCAGGAATGCTGGGAGATGTCAGTGCTGTGGAAAAGAGAAGGGAACGATGGACGTTGGGGAGGAAAGCATGGAGGAAAACCTTAGTAGGTAAAAGATACGGATTAAAAAGGTAAAGCTGATGATGGAGAATATTTACTAATAATATACCCCGTCATATAAAGCTGCAGCTGGTTGAAACTCAGAACAACCACTGTAAATTCTAGGTTTGGACTTTGGGTTTCTCTTTTTTGCTTTCTTTGAACCCATTCCTGTCTTTAAGTTGTGTTTAATAAACTCATGCATGTTTTTTCTTCTTCTTTTTTTCTTTAGTTTTCGATGTATTTTAACTTTACTTCAGCTGAACACTGTAATTAAATAATGTAAATAAATGTCCCTGGGTCAAAAAAGAACAACAAAGGCATAATAACATTAAATGTGCCTATTGCACTCTGCCTGATATATCATATTGTATTTGTTTTCTGTATTTTTTTGCATTAAAGTGTTGAATGATCAACTATTTAAATCAGACATCATGTCTTGGCTAAGAGGAAAGAAACAATGTGTATTTTTAATCAATGGACTATTTAATAGGTTTAGCATCATGAAGACATAGTGCACTTTGAGACAGCACTCGTCCATAGAGATTGTAACTTAACTACCGAGTTTGGAGCTTTCCCACAGGTTTTCATTAAAGCTCTTGATGAAAAGAATAACTTTGTTTTATATCATTCATAAGATGTGAATCAAGGACAAAATAACAAAATCCTGGGGACTCCTCTAGAACCTCTGGAGAATGTGCAAAAAGGATTCTTCATAAAATAAAGAACAGTACAAGCAATCTTTCTCAGACCGTCATGCAGAGTATTTTCAGTCAGACGTTTCTTCAAATCTGCTAAGACAGACGGCTGCTACCGAAGATCCTTCCTTCCCACTGCCATCAGTATCTACAACAACTCTTTGAAGAAACTGGCATATTGTGAGTTATAACAACATGTAATTTCTCTTTGGGATTAATACACTTTTTTCATTTGAATTTGTTAAAATAAACAGAAAAAGTTCTGAGCTGTTTACTTTCCCACTACTTTCCCTGGAAAGTGTCTCCCTTAGGTGGGACGACTCATCCTCCATACAACAAGGAATTTGACTTTGGTTCTACTTTGCTCTCACCAAAGGCATTTTTAGTACAATATACTAAAAAGGTAAATAGAAATAAAACAGAGGGAAGCCTGGCATCCAAAGTGTGCTGCCCAGGGTGTGCCAGTTGAGCCAGGTTTCCGTGAAACACAGGTCAGCAGATCCACAGACGTCTGAGTTTTTAGAGTTGAGAAGCAACATTTTGCCGATTTTGTTAGGCAGAGTGTAATCATTAGCCAGGTGGATCAAAGGCTGCGTCGCCACCCGAGAGCTCGGTGAAGTTAGGGTCAATGAAAAATAAAGAAAAACTGCTTAGACAGGACTGTCTGATATTTAGAAGTCCTCTCTAGCGAAAGTGAAAATTGTTGAGAACAGAGTAAACACAAAAAAACAGGCAACAAATAAATAAATTACAAGAGAGAGAAGAAACAAGGCTGCTGTCTTGTTTGTTGTCTGCAGACATTAAATGTTTATCTAACTGACATGGCAGGAACATCACTTCACATGTTTCTTTTCATTTTGCTATTAATAACAGCAATGCTGTCGTAAAGAGTGAAATATGTTCTTTCAAAGCAATATAAATTTAAGCAAACAGGTGACTGGGCCAGCTTAGACGGGTACCTGCATTAGTAGACAAAAGATCAGTGTTCTGGGCAGGTTTGAGTTAATGTACTGTACATATGGTTATGATAACCCAAAATACTTTTACAGAAACTTGAAGGTGAGGTGTGGAAAAACAAGAGACTTGGTGTTATATTTTGTTGTGTTGAAGAATGATCATGTTATGTGTTCAAGTAAAAGAGTTCAACTCAAATACACCTGAATAAACCCCATGTGTGTGTAAACAAACTATGTGTGTGTGTGTACATTTAACATGCTTTCATAAATTGCAGCAGTATTTAATGCACTATGGAAGCGTGTGAAACTGCAAAAGCTTTTGCTGTTGAAAAAAGGTTTATTATCCTGCTTGGCAGGAAAAAGAAGTCTTCTAAGCAAATTACACACTGCAATTAAGTGTAATTAATCAGTAATTTTAACTTTTATCAAGACAAAGCATCAAGAATGGAACTGTTGGCCATGCAATAAAGACTTTCCTCCAAACAGGGAAAGTCGTGTGCTCTTACTATACATCTGGTTAAAAATAACCGTTACTTTTCCTACTCACAGACTAAGGTAATGTATCATTTAATGCGTCATTTAAAAAAACATGACTGAAATAGATCATGTTTCCAGGATGCTATCTTAACTATGTAGACTTTGTGTTTTAACAACTCTTTCATGTCACTACAACAGTTTTAGACAAATATACAGGACTGTCTCAGAAAATTAGAATATTGTGATAAAGTTCTTTATTTTCTGTAATGCAATTAAAAAACATGAAATATCATACATTCTGGATTCATTACAAATCAACTGAAATATCGCAAGCCTTTTATTGTTTTAATATCGCTGATTATGGCGTACAGCTGAAGAAAACTCAAAAATCCTATCTCAAAATATTAGAATATTTCCTCAGACCAAGTAAAAAAAAATTATAACAGCAAAACAAAATCAAACATTTGAAAATGTCCATTAATGCACTCAGTACTTGGTTGGGAATCCTTTTGCACAGATTACTGCATCAATGCGGCGTGGCATGGAGGCAATCAGCCTGTGGCATTGCTGAGGTGTTATGGATGCCCAGGATGCTTCAATAGCGGCCTTTAGCTCATTTGCATTGTTGGGTCTGGTGTCTTTCAGCTTCTTCTTCACAATACCCCACAACTTCTCGATGGGGTTCAGGTCAGGGGAATTGGCAGGCCAATCACGGACAGTAATGCCATGGTCAGTACACCAGTTACTGGTGGTTTTGGCACTGTGGGCAGGTGCCAGATCTTGGTTGTGCAGCGTTTCCTGCCACATTTCCCCCTTCCAACACACTTTTTGTGAATGTGCTTTGAAACTGCACTATGTGAACAGCCTGCTCTTTGAGAAATTTCTTTTTGTGTCTTACCCTCCTGATGGAGGGTGTCAATGATGGTCTTCTGGACAGCAGTCAGATCAGCAGTCTTCCCCATACTTGTGATTTAGTTTACTGAACCAAGCTGAGTGTTTTTCAAGGCTCAGGAAACCCTTGCAGGTGTTTCGAGTTAATTCGACGATTCAAGTGATTAGTTGAATAGCCTACTAGTATACTTTTTCACGATATTCTAATTTTTTGAGACAGTCCTGTATGTATGAATCTCTAACAAATTGCAAAGTGTAGCTGCATCTTTAAACCTTTTTGTTGTGCTAGTTCAGCACATTTCCTTATTGTTTCCCTGGTTAATTCATTTTCAGGATGCTTTTACCAAAATGTGGCAGAGGTTTGGGAAATACCTCCTTAAAGCTGAATAGCTCCCCTGTCCAGCTGTTGTCAGTCTGGGACATTTTGCTGTAACTTAAATTATTATTGTTCACCAAAAATATTACAGTATATTTTGTGTTATTATGTTATGTTATTTGTAGTTGACATATATGTGTGCTGTGACGGTTGGTGGGACAATTGTACTTGTGTTTATGGATGTGATCACCATTCTGTATGTACCCAAGTTGCACTAACTCAAACAATACAGGTCTGAGCACATTACAGATGTCTCATTTATTCAATATACCCCTTTTTAGGGTTGTTACACTTGCACGTTTACGTGATTAAGCTGTACCTTATGATAAAAGTTGTAACATAACAATACAAGAGGCTGTGGTATTTAAAAGACACTCAAATATCACAAAAGTGACACAAAGTGTACTATGGTAAATCCCTCACACCATTACACCACGACCAGAACCGTTGATAAAAGCCACGATGGATCCGTGCTTTCATATTGTTAATATCAAATGTTGGCCCCACCGTCTGCATAATGCAGCAGAAAACTGAGACTCATTTGACCACCAAACATTTTTCCAATCTGTCCAATCTTTGTGAGCCTTTGCAAAATGCAGCTTCAGTGTTTTGTTCTTACTGCTGACAGCCATGCTTCCCTATCCGCAGTCTTATGATACTGAATCCCAACTGCTTTAATGTTTTATTTGTTGTACACACAAAGAGGGTACTGGGAATGCCTTCATTGTAAAGAGTGGCTACTGCTGACTTTCTATCTTTTCCAACCGATTGGTGCATTCCTGACAGGAGGATGTGCATGAAACAAATCCCAGTAGACCAGCAGTTTCTAAAATGCTTACATCAATCATGCCATGTTTGTATATCACTTTAAAACCCTTTCTTCTCCATTCTGATGCTCAGTTTGAACTTTGGAAAGTTGTTTTCACAGCACTTCGAATCATCTTGTTACTGAAAAGTGCTATATAAATAAATTTGCCTTGTCTTAAGTGCATTGAGGCCAATGACTCTACATCTTTTCTGCTGTGCAGCTTAACTTTAAAATTAACTTTTTTAATATTGTGTTCTTGCATTTTGTTGAGGGTCTTCTCCATGAACTTTGTTTTTGCATGGATGTCTTTGGGTTTGTATCTGTGTATTATATGTGACTTCTGAGCCGGTGTCTCTCCAGAAATTTATTTATGGCTACATAATGACAATAAAGACTCTTGGTTCTTGATTCTTCTTGATTCTTGGTCCCTTCAGGCCTGATAATTACTTGGGATAGAGGATGAGCTGGAAAGTATTTGTAGAAACAAGGAATGGCTGTCATTCCTCATTGGACCAGTTACCTCTTTGAACCATTCCCACATAATCTGAAGCCAATGGATGGATAGTTTAGTAGAATATTGTGAGAATCTGCATATTGGGAAAATATTTTTATCAGTTGGACTGAACATATGGTCATCTCAGCTTTAAAAGGCATAATGTTTTGCAACTACTGTGTAAGTAGGTATCATCCCATCAGTTTTATTTGGGTAATTTTCACATTTCATTAAAGGGAGGAAGAGGAAACCTTGAGGAGAGCTAAAATAAATATCCACCCCTTGTTTTTGTTCTAAACAATGAAGGGGAAAAGGAAGAAGCTGATTAACTCTGTTGGGGTGGCAGTTGTGATTATTTTATCTCCCAGCAAGTTTGGATACAAAATGAATTGTTGGTATACTCTGAGAACTTGGAGAGAAATGTCCCATCTTAAAAGCTTATTTTTTTATTAAATGAACTTGAATGAATCTGGAAGAATGTCCTTTTGAGTAAGCTCTGCTGATTTGGATAAAATACAGAATATCATTTTGAGATTAGTCATACTTCCATCCCTGGGTAGCTCATCAAAAGATAAAATATATGTTGCCTGACATGTAAATAAAACTGTCCTGGGGGAAAATTGCCTTAAAATTTGCAGAGAAGTTGAAAAAAATAGTTTTTCTATGTTGTTGGCTACAAAATACCTGAAAGATTCTCTGTATTTTCACAGAGCAAGTATGAAAAAGACTGAAGTCCCCCTGCACATAGTTTGAGAACACAGGCGAATTCATGCTGTTTGTTTGCTGTAAAAACATTGACAGAGGGAGGTTCTTGGGGTTTGTTAGTTTAATATGGGACTGCACATTTACGTTACTCCTACATTACCCCCCTACATAGATCTCAAGTTTTTGATGACTTCTTTGAAACATATGTTTTTACTGAAAGGGTTAAATAAAATGTTTTGGTCCAATTTATATAAATAAAGTTTTGCTTATATGTAAGTAAAATTTTATGATGGATCTTTCACTATTTACCTGTAGCCTCAAAGTAAAGCAAAGTCACTGCTGACCATTGGCTATCAGCAGGTTTTTGAACACCAATATTAGTCAAGTGGTGCACGTTCAGGAAATCCTTAATTTAAATAAACCAATGTTCTTTGACCTATTTAGTGTTTGTGTTTTTTGTGTTTTTTTGCCTTAACTTTGCTTTTACTGTTAGACAGTTTAGTCCATTACCTTTACTTTACAGGCAACAACCTTCTTATTTAAAACATATATTCCTTTTTATGGTGTGCCCACTGCAGGTGTTTGGACACAGAAGGACTAGCAAAAATAACATCACTGTTGCACAGTGTCTCCCAACCCATGAAATAATCTGTTGCAGAGCTGGAGAGCTCATTCAGGGACAGACTCCTGCATCCTAAGTGCACAAAGGAGCATTATCACAGATCCTTTCTCCCAGCAGCTGTCAGACTTTATAACTATCAGTGCTCCCAACAAACTCAATAAGTGTCATGGCGGGTTTGAAATACCATCCATATGTAAACGGAAACCAGAGTTGAAAAGTTGAAAATATTTAATAATAATGAAGGCAAAACTTACAGAACCACTCAAAATGAACAGGACATGGAGTATAATGGAGACAGGAATATGATGGGGAAATATGGTTTTGGCAATGGAACAGAACATCTGGTTGTCCAATGGAAGAATCCAGTGCTGAGTACTGTGAGCCAAAGAGCTTAAATACTGAGGGAAGAATGACAAACATCATAGTAAGCAGGTGGGAACAATCAGGTGAAAACTAGCTTCTAGAAGGTAAGAGCTGAGGGAGGGAGACTAATTAACACAATGGAGAAGAAGAGAAAAAACTGTGAAAAATCTAACTGAGATCCTACAGAAATAGCTCAAAATGAGCATTAACACAAGCATAAATCATTCATTCTTGTAAACAGTCTGTGTTTTTATGCACAAATATACATGCAAGCTTTGTACATTTTTAAAATCACCCCACTCAGTTGCACCTTTCCTTAATCTGAGTACACAATTTTACATTGTAAATTTGCCCTTACGGTCCCATATTCTGATTTATTTGTTTTTATATTTTTCACAGTTGTGTATATCTTCATGCTTCCATATGCCTATCACTTTGCTGCAGTTATACCTGAATTTCCCCACTGTGGGACAATAATTGATATTTTTTATTCTATTCTATTTCATTCTATTGTATTCTATTCTATTACCCTCCTCAATTACACTCTTTTTGTCATCTGCTTAAAATGTAAACAAATTTCTTTTTCACTTGTTTTCCAATAATTACATTTGAGATATCCAGCAGATTGCTTCACCAGTTAGCTGTAGCTCTCTGTATTCCTTGAAACCTTTCATAAGGGAAACAAAAATTTTAAAGTAGGTTTAAAAAGTGCACATTGAACATGATTGCCATATCAACTTCCCATATGAACTTGTTGACTTTAACAATCTTAGAGAGGTAAGCGGGTAGAGCAAGTCAATTATCACTGAAAGCTGATTTCCATAATTTCCCCACCGATAGCTGATCAAACAACACTTTCTGTACTTCGTGTTTGTGGAAGCCTTTTAAAATAAGAGGTGGACCCAACCATTTCTTGGACACATCTCAGACCTGTGTCCATAATGCTATGCGTTTACACACTGTTTTAAATTATTTAATGTTCAATAAATAACTCTCGGTCTGTTAGGTTTTCTCCGGTGAATATCAGCCCAAACAGCTGACATTAGTACAATAGTTGAAAGAGTGATTTGAGCACTGGTATTCTTCTAACAGCAAACTCTGCACACATATAGAATAAAGGAGTGACAAATTCTCTTCAAGTTCAAGAATTTATTAACAGAAATAAAATGAACATCCAAAGAAGACCACTATAGAATGTTGTTTATCTGAATAAACACTATATTTCAATCAACAAATCCTCTCTATGCGGCTAGTGAAACTTAATTAAAAGTACTAAGCAAAATTAAGATAAATAGAAGCTAAACTAAAATGGTTGAAAACCATCATCAGAATGATTCAGTGAATCCTGGTTCACTGCAGATCTAAGATAGAGAAACAAAGTTAATCTTAAAGAGCGTAGAATGAGGTTAAATTAACTTATCTAATTTTAAACATTTGGTATGTGTTTCAACCCATTCACAATGCAAATCCTGAGTTAAACAAAAGATTATTTGAGAAAATAAAATTTTAAAGAATGATTTGCTCAGTGAAAATCAGTACCGTATTTTTTGGACCATAAGGCACTCCTGATTATAAAGCGCACTGTGAATTAACACATCTATGTGTGTCTTTGTTCACACATAAGCCGCATCGCATTAAATATTCTTCCCAAGTGTGTAATATCACTCCGTCCCTCCGCGTACACAGCTCTCTCCTGAAAGGGAGAGCTATCCTTCTCTGTTGAGAGGACACAGTAGTTGGAATACACTGCCCTGTTTCTAACATATAGCCAAAATAAACGTTTTATATTGAATTACCTTAATTGGTTTATTGTTGCTGGGGCGTACTCTGGGCGAGGGCTGTCTTACATGAATGCACTTGTAGTTTAGACATTATAGTCAGGCAGTCTTGTAGACATATAAGACGCACCGGATTATAAGGCACACCATACATTTTTTAGAAAATATAAGGATTTTAAGTGTGCCTTATAGTCCGAAAAATACGGTAACCTTTAGGACGCATGTCCCAAAGGCTACATGCGCTGTAGCAATAATTTGCTATATATATATATATATATATATATATATATATATATATATATATATATATATATATATATATATATATACAATTATCATACATATATGAGCGAATGTACCCCAGTTGAACTTGAGAGATTAAAGCACAATAAACAGAAGACTTGATCTAAATGTCCACAACAAATGCAAAGCCCCTGCTCCAGCCTCAGCCCTTCAGCCCAAGCCTGGCTATAGGTTTATTAGCGCTCAGTTGGTTCCCATTAGAAAGGCTTTGTTAACTGCTATCTCAACTCAAGAATCTCAAACAAACTAAACCTCAGCTCTGTTTGTTTCCTTCTAACCTTTCTCACCACCCGTCATGTGTTTTTGAGCAGTTTCCCTGGAAACCAGCCCTCCCACAACTAGAGGTCAACATCAGGGACCTCTCTGACCAATAATGGCTTTTCAGAAAGTGACTCAAGTATGTAATGTGTTAAAAAATTGGTCTTTTTTTCACTTGTTATTTTGAAAATTAGCACTTACTAATGTCAAGACTAGAGACTGAAAATTACCCAAAATATAAGCATAGTATTTTCGAGACAGTGTTTTGGACTTGGTAGTTTTAATCTTTGTTAACCTGCATTTGAAGTGTCAAAATGTGGTGGCAAAGTATTTATTGCGCTCAGGTGTTAATGATATTGTTTTCTCAAGAACAATATCCTTAAACCCACTATTTTCACAACATTTTTAAAATTAGAATTCGGAATAATTAGTTATTATTTTAAGTTGGAAATGGCAGAGGTTTGGTCATGCAAGTGGTGACAGCAAACTTGTCCTAGCATACATATTATAAAAATTTGTGATTTATGCAACAGGAGATCGACGCCCCGATGAGCCCAGCATGAGTATTCCAAACTCCTGGCATTGTTTCAGTTTGCGATAAAATAGCACAAATGGCAAAAAAACAAACAAAACACAGTTGTCAATTTGAAGCTAAAGCGGTGGAAAATCAGGTGGGCGTTTCTCAATAAAGAATGCACTAAAGTTCATTCATAAGAGAATAAATCAGGGACTCATTTGTTTTGTGCATCAAAAAAGTAGATCCGGCCTGCAGCACTGAGGATCCTTGTTGAATCAGACGCTTGGGTCTTACTCATGCTTTCAGACCGTCCCATCTGAATCAAAGGTTCATTTGACCTCCCCTGCAGTTTTTTCTTCCTGTGATTTGGAAACAATTGAATAAAAGACACATCCTTTAACTGATTTACTCATTTATATTTAAAAGAGAAGTATACAATTATCATTGTCATTTTTGTAAGGTATTCAGTGGAGATTATAAAGAAAACTCAGTAACCTAACCAAGTTGACATGGAGGTCCTTTAACAAAGCTACCATTCATTCTCCTTCTTAGAGAAGAACATTTTCTTATTAAACACTGAAATCAGAGCCATGGGCAGATCTGCTAAGACAACACACAGGGCGAGATCTCTACCGCTGTGGATTAAGACCTGCTTGTTGTTAAGCACATTCAAATATTCACACAGGCAAAAGTAGCCATGAATTTGCAGACCACAGAACTACATGGAGGATATAAAAGGCCGCATTTTTTTTCTCCATAGGCTGAGGAGTATATAGAAATGGAACAAGGGGGACCAGTTCTCAACTCTTGTCCCTTGACACTACAATATTGGCAACTGTGTGTCTGAATGACTAGTCTTTAAATTTACAGTATGTTTTGCAGAACCAAGCCTGTGATGTGCCAATGTGCTTTAAAAAGATGGCTTGCCCTCTTCAGGTTAGGTTCATAATGACACTTTTCAGCAGAATTACTTCCCCGTCAATCAGCTTTAGCGTGTCGAACCTGCACCCTTATTGGGTGATGCTTAAAAAGGGTTTAGCTTTTCCTGGGTGCTCTAGGGACAGCTTACATGTGCACTGCACCTTCAGGCCTGACTTGAAACTCTGTGTTGGATAGCTTTCGTCTGGAGCCAATCAAGCAGCCAATCAACTCACCCCACCCTGTCTCTCTTGATTGGCAGGCAAAGTGCTACTTTTATGGTTGACGCAAACTTAAACAGGGCAGTATGCATGCATTTTGGTATAATTCTTTCCATGCCGATTATTAATTTATTCAAACTAGCATACTGACATACAAAAAGAAACAGGAAAAAGTGACATGATACGCTCAGAACTTAAAAACTCAAAAGTCCACCTTCCATCTTCTTCTGCTTATCCGGGGTCGGGTCGCGGGGGTAGCAGCTTCAGTAGGGAGGCCCAGACGTCCCTCTCCCCAGCCACTTGGGCCAGCTCCTCCGGGGGAATCCCAAGGTGTTCCCAGGCCAGTCGAGAGACATAGTCCCTCCAGCGTGTCCTGGGTCTCCCTCTGGGTCTCCTTCCGGTGGGACGTGCCTGGAACACCTCACCAGGGAGGCGTCCAGGAGGCATCCTAACCAGATGCCCGAGCCACCTCAACTGGCTCCTCTCGACGTGGAGGAGCAGCGGCTCTACTCTGAATCCTCCCCGGATGACTGAGCTCCTCACATTATCTCTAAGGGAGAGCCCAGACACACTACGGAGAAAACTCATTTTGGCCCCTTGTATCCGGGATCTCGTTCTTTCGGTCATGACCCAAAGCTCATGAGCATAGATGAGGGTGGGAACGTAGATCGACCGGTAAATCGAGAGCTTTGCCTTTTGGCTCAGCTCTCTCTTCACCACAACGGACCGGTACAGCGCCCGCTTCACAGCAGACGCCGCACCAATCCGCCTGTCGATCTCCCTGTCCATCTTCCCCTCATTCGTGAACAAGACCCCAAGATACTTGAACTCCTCCACTAGGGGCAGCACATCCTCCCCAACCCGTAGAAAGGCACTCTACCCTTATTCGGCTCTAGACCATGGTCTCGGATTTGGAGGCACTGATTTTCATCCCGGCCGCTTCACACTCGGCTGCGAACCGCTCTAGTGAGAGCTGTAGATCACGCCCTGATGAAGCCAATAGAACCACGTCATCTACGAATAGCAGAGACGCGATCCTAAGGTCACCAAAATCGATCCCCTCAACACCTTGGCTGCGACTAGAAATTCTGTGCATAAAAGTTATGAACAGAATCGGTGACAAAGGGCAACCTTGGCGGAGTCCAACTCTCACCGGAAACAAGTCCGACTTACTGCCGGCAATGCGGACCAGGCTCTTTTTAAAGAGGGAGACCACCACCCCAGTCTGCCAATCCAGGGGAACTGACCCCGATGTCCATGCAATGTTGCAGAGTCGCGTTAACCAACACAGCCCCACAACATCCGGAGCCTTAAGGTACTCAGGGCGAATCTCATCCACCCCCGGGGCCTTGCCACCGAGGAGCTTTTTAACCACCTTGGTGACCTCAGCACCAGAGATGGGAGAACCCGACCCAGAGTCCTCAGGCTCTGCTTCCTCAATGGAAGACGTGTTGGTGGGATTAAGGAGGTCTTCGAAGTATTCTGCCCACCGACACACGATCTCCCGAGTCGAGGTCAGCAGCACACCACGCCCACTATAAACAGTGTCGGTACTGCACTGCTTCCCTCTCCTGAGACGCCGGATAGTGGACCAGAATTGCTTCGAAGCCGTACTGAAGTCTTTCTCCATGGCCTCTCCGAACTCTTCCCACGCCCGAGTTTTTGCCTCGGCGACCAGTCAAGCCGCCTGCCGCTTTGACTGCCGGTACACATGCTTCCGGAGTCCCACAGGTCAATAAAGCCCTGTAGGACTCCTTCTCCAGCTTGACAGCTTCCCTCACCGCTGGTGTCCACCAGCGTGTTCGAGGGTTGCCGCCGCAACATGCACCGACAACCTTGCGGCCACAGCTCTGACTAGCCGCCTCAACAATAGAGGCACGGAACATGGTCCATTCAGACTCAATGTCCCCCGCCTCCCTCGGAACGTGTTCAGAGCTCTCCCGGAGGTGGGAATTAAAGCTCCGTCTCACGGAAGACTCTGCCAGACATTCCCAGCAAACCCTCACAGTACGTTTGGGCCTGCCAGGTCTGACCGGCTTCCTCCCCCACCATCGGAGCCAGCTCACCACCAGGTAGTGGTCGGTGGAGAGCTCCGCCCCTCTCTTCACCCGAGTGTCCAAGACATGCGGCCGCGGGTCAGATGAAACAACAACAAAGTCGATTGAACTACAGCCCAGGGTGTCCTGGTGCCAAGAGCACACATGGACACCCTTATGCTTGAACATTGTGTTCTTTATGGACAATCCATGGCGAGCACAGAAGTCCAACAACAGAACACCACTCGAGTTCAGATCAGGTGGGCCATTCCTCCCAACCACGCCCCTCCAGGTCTCACTGTCATTGCCCACGTGAGCATTGAAGTCCCCCAGAAGAACGAGGGAGTCCCCAGGAGGAGTACTCTCCAGTACCCCCTCTAAGGATTCCAAAAAGGGTGGGTAATCTGAACTGCTGTTTGGTGCATAAGCACAAACAACAGTCAGAACCCGTCCCCCCACAGGTATGCGGAGGGAGGCTACCCTCTCGTTCACCGGGGTAAACCCCAACCTACAGGCACCAAGATGAGGGGCAACAAGTATGCCCACTCCTGCTCGGCGCCTCTCACCAGGGGCAACTCCAGAGTGGAAGAATGTCCAGCCCCTCTCAAGGAGTTCCAGAACCAGAGTCATGCATCAAGGTAAGTCCGACTATCTCTAGTCGGAACCTCTCAACCTCGCGCACTAGCTCAAGCTCCTTCCCCACCCCGGTAACCCGCGTCCGGGCGAGGGAACACGATGTCCATTAATCGTACTCATCATAAGGGGGTTTTGGGCTGCTCTTTGTTTGGTCCTTCACCTAGGATCTGTCTGCCTTGGGTGACCCTGCTAGGGGCATAAAGCCCCTGACAGCATAGCTCCTTGGGTCATTGGGACACTCAAACCCCTCCATAACGATAAGGTTGCAGCCCAGGGAGAGGAACTCAAAAGTCACAGAAGAAATAATTACTCGTACAATGCCGTGATGTGCTTTGAATGATTATTCCAAACACATTCTTAAATTATAATACATTTTCTAAGCTATGGATAAAGACTTGGAAATGATTTTAATCCTCCCAACAGTTTAACTTTTCAACTAAATGGGACGCATTTTATAAAAAGTTCAGGTTGTACTAAAAGCCCTGAATCGGTCTTAAGTTATTAAATGGGAGTTTATTGTTGGTAATTTTCACTCTAATTTAAGTAAACACATAGTATTATTCTAATAATGAGATGTATCTTAATGGAATGCTATAGAACAGTAATTCTGCTTTACTTTTCCCCCAAGCTCTTTACTTTGACCTTCTTCATTTTTCTAAAACCAAGTTTTTTCAAGGTTTTAAACAATTTTAACAATTTAACAGTTTAATAATTTTAAACTTGATCACGTGGTTCATTTCTAAAGTTCAATACAAGTATAACCCAGACTTAATGGCCTTAATTTTAAGATAAAACACCTGTGTTAGCTTCTTTAAATATACTTTTTGTCAGGATCCCTAGGGGGTGTGATTACTTATGGTAGCTCCCTGGGGATCCTGCAGTCTGCATTTATGTTACTATTTTGTATTGTCCATTCCTAGGTCCTCACATGTGTTCCCTGTTTAATTTTCTGTTCAGGGTTTAGGTTTATTAGATTCTGATATCTGTTGGATCCGGTTTCTGTTAGATCCTTATTTTATACTTGCCTTCCTTTAGTTCAGTTCCTGTTCAGCATTATGCTTGGGACATTCCTATGATTAGGTTCAGCTCCTGTTTTAGTTCATTTCTGTTATTAGTTTTTTATCTGTTAGAGCTGTTCCTTCTTAGTTAGTTAGATTCCTTCCCCATGTCAGACCCATTATCTTATTCTCCTTCAGTTTTCCAATTCAGGTTTTCCTCTGCTCCAGCCAGTCCATTGCCCCTTTTTTCCTGCAGCTGATTGTTTCACTCAGTTCACCTGTGCCTAATTATCCACCCATTGTTTTTCTCTGTTTCTTCCCCTTTAAGTTCAGTCCACCTTGTCTTTTTTATTACTTGAAATGTGCATCTCAAGCTTTAATGAAACTTTCACCTGCATAAATATACATTTTCATGAAATTTTGTTAGTTAACTGTTAATTGTGACCTTTTTAGCTTTCCATACCTGTGCGGTCCAAACAATTTGTTTTTCTACTTGTGTGACACATTCGGCTACAAATCTCCATCCAAGGCCCAGACATCCTGGCCAAGTTTAATCAGGAGATAGTTCAAAATCTACATTTTGTTTTAATCAAAGCACAATCTCTCTCTTGTGAATGAGCTTGATGAAAGCCTGTTTACATTGGCAGCACATTTGCTTTTATAGTAGTATGAAAGACAAAGATGGGATGATGATCAAAAGGGAAAAAGATGTTTGGGTGGCCTCTGAGCTTCCAATTGGCCCATATTGTGTTTTGGAAAAAGTCTTATTATGTTTAGGGGGGTCTAAGTTTTCTATGGGCACTAGTCTGTGTCTGGACATCCTGTTTCCTGAGGGGAAGATATTTGTCTCTTCGCTTTTCTATCCTGGGGAGTTCCCTACAGCGCTGGAAGAAGTTGAAGGCCAGGATTGTTGGTTTTTAATAAAAAAAGTGTCTTAGTTTTATTTGGGTGTAAGATAAAAGTGACCAACTGAAGATAACAACATTAGTATAGTTAATGTATCAAAGAGATGCTGTAATTGTGCGAAATCCTGGAGAAATGAAAATGGGTGAACTTTTTTCCTTTTACATAGTACTGCTCCAAATAGTGCTTTAGCAGCAAAATGGATGGTTCTGTAAGTAAACCAACAATTTGTCAGTCTTGTATTATTTATGTCCACAACATGTTTCATTGGTGTGTGAAAATGTTGATATTCCCTTGGCCATTGATTTTTACCACTTGTAGCTATGAGCTTATTTATGCTGATAAAACATATATTGTATATTCTTTTCTAAAAACATTTAATCTGTTTTCAGCATTCAACTGTTCTCAACTATACTGTGGAAAACATAAGAATACACTATACAGAAGAACATAATTTGCATGTGTCAACTGAAACACTTATCTTTTATTTATGTTTGGGTATTTTCCATGCACAGCTTGTTTGAAAAAACTGTCTCAGACATCCCTTCCCTTCCCATTCAAACTCTAAAAAGCAGGTTATGAGGTAAGGAATGCAGTAATTTGAGTGTGTTAAGATGGAAATGAAAGAGGTTAAAATGCCGTTTGCCTTGGTTTCAGGATTTACTATATGTGTGCTCGCACAGACAGTGTTTGATCTTTTTCTCTCAGAGCTTTAAGTTTGGAGGGAGCAGCATCCCAAGAAGATTTACAACATACAAGGAAACAAATGGACTGTGTAGTGCAGGCTGTATGCAGAATATTTCTGTTGACATACTTATTTATTATGCAGCTTCTTTGCATACTGTAAGTGGCTGGCTGGGGACATATCTGCACAGTGCACTTTACGGGATGTGGATGATTGTCTCTCTCAGTCTGCCAGAGACAATTACCTGTCAGTCATCGCTTACGACCTGCAGCAACCTCATTAGATCCCATCAATATGTGATTATAAATTAATAGACACCTGATTTGACCTTCAGCTGACGGGTGGAGGTTACCATGGAAGCAAATGGATATCAATGTCAAGGGTTTAGAAACTGGCAGAGCAACAAAAAAATATTAGCACTTTTAAACCATTCACCGTTTTTAAACAGTCATGCTGGTCAACAAGCAAGGTTCACATTTTTCATGTTACTAGAGCAACAAAGACATCCTATATACAGGCAAGCACACCTTTAGTTTAGGCCAGTTTAGAATCACCTGCATGTCTTTGCACTGTCGAAAGAAACAATACAAAAAATCAGTAACAGTACAACATAGAACACACATGGTTTAATCAAATGAACCTTCAGCTGATTTTCAAATTGCACTATTTTCCAAAGTATTGTCCTTTTGTATTACTTTGTTTTTTACTAGTAGTTTGTGTGCACACTTCACATGCATATGGGGGAAAAATAAATCACTGGGGGCAGTTTGATGATGAGGCGCTAATTGTGCTGAGGTCAGTGGTTTGGGGGTAATAAGGCCAGAAGCGCTGCAACAGAGGAAGAAATTAGGCAAGGGAGGGAAAAAGATGAGAAAACAAACAGACAGAGAGAGGGACTCGAATCAACAGCCAGTCGCAGTGATTTTATTCATGGGCTGCTGGACGAGAACATTGGGTTCTTTGTGCCTATAAAGGTGATGTCTACTGAGAGATGCTATCTTTACCTCTTTCGTACAATGGCCTCATACACAACAGACAGTGGGCCAAAGCCACAAGTCTACCTACTGAACCACACACGTTAGCCAGACCATCTGCCAGGAAAGTCTGCCACCTACAGGCAGTGACAGGAATTAAAATGGAGCCTGTTTTGGCAAGTATTTGGTTTAGGAAGCTCTTCCAAATATAATTTTAATGAGTTCAGGGTTATTGTTTTCCAACACTTTTCTTTCATTAATTAATGAAAGGCTTAAATTCACAATGTAGATTTGAATAAAAATGACTTCTTTTAGATTCAATAAAGTAGTTGACTTGCTAGTCATGGGAATAGTAAAGAATATCCTATTTTAATTATAAGATTTGTAGTACCAGGACATGATAAAAATAATATGGACCTTATCAGGGTCTAAGGTTATTTACGTCCAATGGCAACTGCACAAAGACACACAACAGATTCAACTTGGTCATGATTTACTAAACATGCTTTCGAGAAGCAATTGTGATAACCCTAACAAATTGTAAAGGGTTATAATAGCATTTTCTAATTATTTAATGTATATCATTACACAATGAGAAATATTATTCACAAGTGTAGAGAATATTTATAAACATTTTAAAGGAGCTGACTTCTTAAACCCTAGGTCAAACGGTATTAAGCTCAGGGTCTGGCAAAAACCAAGATCTCCATCTCAGGCTAGCTTGAGCAATGTTAGATATATAGTTTATATTGAACAATATGAAGAACAGTTTGTTTAAAATGTAAAACATCACCTCTCTAAAAGTAGTTATAATCTCTGAACATCTTCCTGAAAAATCAAATACAGACTTCAACCTCATAGGAATGTTATGATTGATCTCCAGAAAGGTGCAGAAATAAACCAGTAAAACAGTATTTTTAAAAAAAGTGGGCCAGAACTGTTACACATCAATGTTGTGTAAGAGTAGAATAGTTTTTTTTATTTACATATATTATTAAAATATATAATTATGTCACAAAATGTGATGGATTTTATTACTCAGGGTAAAATTAACTTCCATTATATTGAACACTGAAACATGGTGTACAACAGTTTTCATTCTCTTCAAGTCAAAACGTTATGGCTTGTGTGCCTCTGTTTCAGTCTGGTATGGCAGAACAACATTTATCCGACTTATTGTAGTACTACTGGTACAAAATTGCTGCCTTTTTTATAGCCTTTTGTTTTGTTTTTTGTAGGAAGGCGGGTCGCTCTGCAGCAGCTTTTAGAAGGTCTGGACGCATGCCATGCTGCAGCTATTTCCTTTTGGCAAACCTTTGCTGCTTATGACGAAACATTTTGGCTAACAGGAGGGAAGATGAGAGGAGGGATGAAGGTAGACAGGAACATTTAGCTTTTTATAAAGGAACAACTGCCAAGTGTTACATAAAGCATAGACTTTGCACACAGTGGCAGTATATTGCAGGCACTATCTCACTTGCAACATTTCATGTCAGGGACCAAACATACCATCAAGGCAGAATTTTCTACACTTTTAGCTCCTCTCTCTCTTCCATTTACATTTTTCCTCTTGACACTCTTTTACTTTTGACATTTCACAATTCTTTCACCTCCGCTGCGCCCTTGTCTTCATTTGTCTTTTTGTCCACAAACACAAAGGAATTGTTATGCCGATACGATGCTGCAAGTGTTGAAATGCAACATTAGCTTTCTTTAAAATCCTCACTTAGCCTTACTAATGATGAAAGTAAATGTGAAAGTAAAAGACAGAAGAAAGACAAACGAAACCAGCTGCTTTTGATTCTGAGCTACCAGCTGAGAGGCGGCTGGGCAGCGGACCTGTTTCTGATGTGGAGCCAAACCGTCTGTGAGCAATTTGCATTCTTTTCACTGAGGGTTTGACTGGTTTTCAAGCAGCTTGTTAAAATAATAAAAGACAATACATCAGCCTCACAGACAAATAACAATAACCGACTCTTTAAGAAGGTTGTTACTTTAATCCGGAGTTGGCGTTCTTGCATATTGTATTTCGGTGTTCTGGCCGTCCAAACATCATCTTGGTCTGCACAGGGAGGCAAAGTAGGTAAAGCGGGGAATTGTTCTACGAGGGAGAAATTGGTCCATAAATATAGCTCCAAATATGCGTTTGGAAAGTCCAATGTAAAGGGAAAGGACCCACCCTGGCTAAATGAGCCATGACTAGCTTTCAAAGAAAAGGCTCATGAGTAGAAATTAGAAACAATGCTTCAGACATAGTTTAACTAGGCAAACTGCTGATAGTTGGTTTTACATTTTCTCTGATTGATATTTATTTTTAGCATTTAAAGTAAATTTAAATTAATATTCACCTTTTACACTTTGCAGGTGCTGGGTGCCCATTTTGCCTTTAGAAGTTCCTTAATTCTTTGTGGCATAGATTTAATAAAAGGTCAGAAATATTCCTCAGAGATTTTGATCCATATTGACATGATAGCATCACACATTTGCAGCAGAGTTCTTTACTGCACATTAGGGATTCAAATCTCCCGTTTCATCACATCCGAAAATGTCTTTTTTGGATCATATGAAAAACTGTGGATGCCACTGGTGTACGGAAATGTCATCGTCATGTTCAAGAAACCCATTTGAATCGATTTAATCTTTGCAAGGTACTCCTATTGGAAGTAGCTAGTGGGTACGCTGTGGTCATAGAAGAGTGGAAAAGGTCAGCATAGGCCGTGGAGCTTAAACAATGATCACTTGATAAAGGATCTAAAGTGTTCCAAGAAAATATACTCCACACTGTTTCACCACCACAGCTAACCTGACCATTGATACGCAGCAGGATAAATCCATGCTTTAATGTGGTTTGCACCAGATTATGATGCCACCATCTAGACATTGAAGTGTAAACACGTTTCCCATCTGTTATTGTCCAACGTTGGTAACCCTGTGTGTGAACTGTAGCCTCACTTCCCCGTTCTATCCTGGCACAAGTGGCACTTGATGTTGTCTCCTGCTGCTGCTCGTGCTTGAAGGCTGGGTGCATTGTGATTCCAGAGATGTTATTCTGCGTACCTTGGTTGAAACAAGGTATTATTTGAGCCGCTGTTGCCTTAAAACAAGGTGGCTTATTCTCTTCTGACCTCACATTTTTTGTCCACAAAACTGCCACTAACTGGATATTTTCTCTTTCAGCACCAACAACAAAACCACTTCAACATGTGTACCTAATAAAGTGGCAGGTGTATATGTAAATGCATTTTTTACTTTATTTTTAATTTTTTTTCTTACTTTTTTGATTAGGATTTTTTGCTCATGTTTTCAAACAGGAAGTGCCATGTTTTAGGTTTATTGTCTCAAAAAAAATCCTTATGGTGACTTATTAAATTTTAATTCAACCAAAGACATGACTTCCTCTGTGTCTCTGTTCTTGTCTAGTTCTGTCTTTCTTTCTCTGTACTGTCTGGGTAAAATGTTTCCAGGTTATTTGATCTACAAATTTGTTAGAACTACTAACACTACTAGTTAGTACTGAACCCTACTTAGTTCTAGGTAAACAGCTAGAGATGATCTACATCTTCGTATTGGAAATTAATTTGGAACTATCATTCCAATCACTGCAGTTTTTGCTTTGGTAGCATCCTGAGCAACCCTCTCCTTGCGCAAATGATAGATAGGGATATATATTTCAACAATGTCGAACATCAGATTTTGAACTAGAACTAGATTTTGAATTAAATGCAGTTAATTCAGCAGCAAATCAGAAGTTAAAACATAGACGCCAACTTCAATGATACTGAAACTTGTAATATGCTACCATTTTTTTTCTTTGAGTGCTTACATTGTGCACAAAAGGGACCCCACCTCACTCTTTATTGACTAGGCATACTAATAAGCAGCTGATAACCCGCACGGTGTACAACTCCTAAATACCTTCCTTTTCATTTTCTCAAGTGTTTGTACTGCCCCCAAGGTGCTGCTTCCCTGGACACTTCACTGTATCCCCCTCATCAGAAATCACCACTGGTTCTCATGCATTTTTGTCAGATAGCTGTTGTTTTTTACCTTGCTGTATCATCTTTAGACTTTGAACAACTAATATCTACCTTTGTAATAATGATATAATACTTATTATCATATTCTATTGAGCAAGACCAATGACTAGGAAACTAATTTAAATTTCTCATAACAACATAACATCTTGCTTAGTGTGAAACTGCACATGACAGCTTCAGCTATTTAACAGTTGTTCCAGACCACAAATGACCTACTATATACATTGATAATTGCATTTCAATCCCATATATTTGGTTTGATCTTGTCCATGAAAACAAACCTTATGTCAAAAAGTGTTTTTTTTCTGTTAATGTACAGCTCTGCAAACACTAAATTCAGTATCAAAAAGTAGTGAAATGTGTCTCCCAGAGACATACACTTTTGATATGCTTGGAATATCTTTGTGCAGTTATGAATGCCTATGAATAGGTTGAAAAACCTGTTAAACAACAAGAGTGCCATTACAAAATATTGGTGAAGAGCGTTTGTTTTAACAATATTGTTGCAGTTTTCCTCACTGGGCAACGAGAGATAATTAATACTCGTGGTTATTTGAACTTGTTGAATCACTCATCAAATACATTCCAGTTTTCATAGAAGCAGTAAAAAACAGAAATATACCACTGTATGTTGTCACAGCTTGTCAATAGCTAAGTGTTTTTTTCTGGAGGTATTACATTTATTATCCTCCTCCACCCCTCTCCGTTCTGTCTCTGTGCCATGTCCCAACGTGTCAAACAAGAATGTCGACTCTTTCATCTCCTCTAAAGGTTTTAACACTTAGATTTGTAAGAAGATGCAGTATTCTGTGTCACAGCCAAAGGCAAAATCTACTTGGGTTTTATCAAAAGAGAGTCCATCTCCATGCCAGACATGGAGAAAGTTGTGAATAGTCTGAATGGGGTGTTTATATGTAAACAATGCTAGAGTTGGCCAAGTATTTCATAAGCCCCGTTCAGATTGTAGTTTGGCAATAAACACACAACCATGAAACCCCTTTTGCATATCACTTTATTCCTTCCCATCATTTCTGTCGATCTGGTGAGATTGTTGGTCTGTCTGTGTTTTTGGAACATGTAGCTGGGATTGTTAGGTGATAGGGTTCCACTGTCGCTACATGCATGCTCGGAATAAGGGATTGCTGCAAAGCCAAATGATGATGCAGACGTTCACTACACACTTTTTCAGAAAGGAGTGAATGCTGCTTGTCAGTCACGCAATGTAATCTGCTGGGTTTCCTTAGATAGAAAACTTTTTGACCAATCTGTCTGTATGATTTGATTAAATTGACTTTGTAAAGTGCCTTGAGATTACCTGTGTTGTAAATTGGCATTATATAAATAAAAACGAGTTGAATTAAATTGAATTGTGCAACTGAGAGGAGAATTCAAATAACTTTTAGCTGAAAAATATGCAAAAGATGAATTAATGGTGTTACCCCTATATTCAACTGAGCTCTGTCACAATCTTCATGCTGTCTTTTCAAAATGCAAATGCTTAAAATCCATCCAAATTCTGCACCATTATAACATGCTAATCATTAGCAATATATTCAACTTATCAATATTATGCACTATGGAAGAGGATGAAGTTGTGTTGCTCTTCTTTGGCCTGCAGACTGTGCTTTGCTAGTCAGTGCTTTATATTGCATAATTATATCCATGACCTGGTCTTATTCTTTCCTCTTATGGTCCTTACAGATGGGTAACCTCATCTCACAGTGAATCTGAGGTATGATAAGACATGGAAAGAGGGGTCAACTTTCCATGTGGACTCTTTTCATTCCTGAAAAAATTTGACACGTGGAATAAAAGTTTGATCTGAAAGTGATTATATACTGCATTATTGCCTGAATCAGATGAACATTAATATGAGTAACCATCTTTACTGGCACAGTTTTAGAAAAAAGAAAAGCTAAAGATGCATTTATCTGCTTTAACTAAATATTTTGGGTCAAAAGTTCCAATCATTGAATTTTAGAAAGGGTTTATGCCTCTGATCCTTTTTGTCATGCAGTGAAAATCCTTGAATGATAATTTAATGTAATATATTGTGCCTAAAACAGGATAAAGTAGTAATGGAAGCAAGACCAATATTTACTTAGTGATCATGATGGGCACATGCACAGGTAGAGCCCTAGAGGTGCTCAAGCCCCTGACCTTTTGCCCTAGATGAGATTTTTTTTCATTCAATTTGAATTAACCTCTCTGTCATCAATTCCCTAAAAAGTGTTTTGAAATCTGACAAGCATTTATTTTGGTTCTAATGAGAATTCTTCAGTACACATGCCCTTGTCTTGCTCCTCCCTCTTCCTCATTCTCTTATCCCACACCAACCTGCAGCATCAGACAGACAGGTGATGTCAGTACTTGTACAATTTAACTACAATGCTTAATATTATGTCGCCACTAGAAAGTGGCAGGTGTTGGGGTGGATGATGGTGTGACGTATATCGAAAATACTTGCCTTTTTGTACAATGTGATATGACAGCAGTCAGCAATTAGTGCACTCTCTTCTGGATACTAGAGTCCATAGAATATCTTTCTTTACTGCTTGTTGCAGATGGCTTTTAAACAGGCGTTGCAGGGACAGCTTCAAAGGGCATGGGACCTTCACAGTTTGTGCTTTAACCCCGGGCTCACACTGAATACAGTGCAGATTCGGTTGGGGCACCGCAAGGAATCTAAATCATTAAAAATCTAAGTGTTCCACAAGAAGGATGTTTGGCCAGGCGCGCAGCGTACCCCAAATCAAGCTCCCAAATTTCACGAACCAAACAGGAAATGTGGGGCGCTAGACAGAATAAAGTTCCGGTGAATTTCAAAATAAAATCACTCCACCATTTTACGCTAACTTGACTAGTGGAAACACGATGGAGACACAGAACCCAAGGAAACAGAGGAGCTTTTGGAGGATGAGATATTTATACGCAATGATAAAAATAAACAGAAATAAAACACCCCTGCTGTAGTGTAAATAGACAGAAATAAAACTAAAACTATATCTGTTTTTTAATCATTTATGAGGGATAGCAACTGAAAGTATGTGAACTTCTGTTCTCATGAGCGCTGTTCTCGCAGCTGGAGTCACAGCTTGCCGCTGTTTCACTAGGGGCAGTGTGAGTTGGGGTTTGTGGCAAATTGGAAATGGATCAGGACCACAACCCGCACCGTAGTCAGTGTGAGCCCTGAGTCACGCTGAATACAGTGCAGACACCGTCATGGCACCGTAAGAAACCCAAACAATTTAAAATCAATGTGTCCACTCACATCAGCCATGTACGATTGCAGGTCCGGTTAACGGAGGCCATGTGGCGTTGCAAAAGATTCCACAGGCATCAGGCTACCAACCGATCATTAGTTCTCTGATTGCCACTTATTGTTCCCGGGGGGCGAGTCTTCCTTGGAATAACAGCATTGAAAGAGGGGACTATTGGATCTGAAGGGCACCAACCCTCTTTAACGACAGAAGGTTTCTCTTTACAAATGTGGCCTCCTTTACTCCCCCTTCAAAGCAATGTTCCTCTGTATCCACAATGAGAATGTCTTCATCCCTAAAAGAGTGACCGCTGGCCTGCAGATGAGTGTAACTTGCAGAATCTTGACCTGCTATTAGTCTTCTGTGTTAGGCCATCCTTTTGACCAGAGGCTGCTTTGTTTTCCTGATGCATAACTGGTCACAGTCCTTCTGGCACTTAACAGCATACACAACATAACTTTGATTGTGCTGGGGGACTGGATCTTTGGGATTTTAAGACTGTAGTGCAGGGGTGGCCAACTCTGGTCCTCGAGAGCCAGTGTCCTGAAACTTTTAGAGGTTTCCCTGGCCCCACACACCTGAATCAAATAGCACAATTAGCTCCTCAGTATGCAGTCAGGTTCTTGCTAATTAACTGATTATTTGACTCAGGCGTGTCAGACCAGGGACACATCTAAAGGTTGCAGGACACCGGCTTTCGAGGACCGGAGTTGGCCACCCCTGCTGTAGTGTAAAGCGCTTTGGAGGTCGTCAAGACTAGTTAAAAGCGCTATACAAGTAGAAGCCATTATTTACCATTTTAGATAATTCATTGTAGGTTTTCCAGAGAAACTTTACAGGGTGAAAGCTTTAGGTAGAGCCAGAACTCAATGGAGAAACCTCCTACCCCCTCTGGCGTTGGAACAACTCAGGTTATTTTTGCACTCTGGTGTCTAGTGTCCTTCGGATGTACCTTATCTATTAAGCTAACTTCATGCTCGTCTTCAAGATTTTTGTCCTCTTTGCTCTACCACCTGTGTCCAAATGTAGTTATTTTGTCCTGATATCCTATAAAGCACTTTGGATTGCCTTGTTTATAAATGGTTCTGCATACAAAACTTGCCCAGCCTTGCCTTATTTGTTGCTTGAGAAAAAAAACTTGCAAATACCAAACCCAAAGTTTCAAAACAGTTGTCTAGCCTTTATTAATATCTGCTTGTGTTTTGATCTCAAAGCTTCTCTAGACGTTTGAGAAATTGTCAATGGAACATTGTAAGACTGCAGAGGTTTTAACAATTTTAGGTTACATTATTATTTTATATTTTTGATTTCCACCAATTTCTTGCTAAAAACCCCTGGTAAGCTTCGTGCTCATTCTGAGAATAATCTTAAGACGAATTCTTGCCCATCGCACCGAAGGGCAGGGATTGGTCAGAGTTTTTACAGGCCTGCAGCTTTCATCGAGATCTAATCTTTTAACCTCTTTTTTCTGAATACATAATGTATTGACTACTGTCAGCATGGAAGGATCATTTCACCCAGTACAACAAAAAAGTGTTTCTGAACAGGATTACCAAGTATAGCTTTAAAACAGCAGTGATACAAATCAAGCATGGCTACAAATAGACTTGGCATGACATGGCATGAACAAAACATAATTCCCCAATAAGAAGTGAATAGAACTGACCAGAATAAATTTGGCTAGGTGATGTGAAAACAAGCAGCGTGATAGGGATAAACAGGTGAACTGAATGACACTAATTATGGTGGCATGCTAGGAACAAAAAACATGAGCAGAACTTGACAAAATCTAACGAAGAATACAAGCACAAGACTCCAAGTAAAAATGAACACAAGAACAAACTAGAAAGCTAAAAGTGAAGAAATCTAAACATAGAACATCTAACAAATATAAGCATGAAGAAGTGAAAACTATGGCAAAACTAATAACTGAGTATGGCAAGACCTATTGAACATAATAAATGACAAGAAAAACATGAATCTAAATCAAAACCATAACCAGAGACCTCCAAGTCATGACACAATAAACCAGTTATTTATTTGACACCACTTAAAGCTTGCCTTCAGAAAACGTCATTAGGAAAATGACTTAAAATGTCTTCTTCACGCTCCACTAAATTCCTACTGAAGTTACTGGAGTCCTGTGGGGGAAGCAGGAAACAACACTTGGATGTGGAATAACTTTGGGACTCTGTCGTTTACATGATAAAGTCTTTTTTTTGTCTGAGTACTTTAGAACAGGACTTACCATTACAGAAAAAAGGTATTCAAACCCTTACAGCTTACTTCTGTTTTTTTTTTCTTTTCATGTCTGAATGATACAGATCATTAAACAAATGGTTGCATCAGGCAAAGATAATCTACGTAAACTTGAGTTTTGAATGATGTTTTCATTTATTAAGGCAAAGATGTTATGCAAACCAGCATGGCCTGTGAAAAAAAGCAATTGTACACTTGCTGTGCCATCCTTGGCTACAACAGTAACCATAAGGCGTTTGCAAATGCCGGCAGTAACTATCTTACATTGCTTTGGAGAAATTTTGAACTTATTTTTGCAGTATTATTGTATTTCAGTCATGTTGGAAGGTTTATGAGCAGGATCAGCCTGTTTTGTCATAGTGTCATAAGGAGTAATGACAATATATTGAAGACGATAACAAAAGTTACGGACAAGACAGGCGATGGCAAAAACTACAAACAAAGGGAGCATACCGGAGGTTCTGGGAAGGAGTGAGGGAAAAACAGCTGTATAAATATGAGAGGTGAATGTAATTAGCTTAGGTGCATGAAATGACAGATATGAGCTGAAGGAGAGGGAGAGCAATGAGGTAAGGAGGAAAACAGAACCTAACAATGATATAAACATCACAATGAAATAAACAGACAATGACAAAATCAACTCACTAACAGAACTGAAGACAAGCAGGAAAATAGAAATCTAACCGAAACAAGAACTAACTAAATCCGTAATGGGCAGAATATTGAATAATGAAAGGAAAGAAGGAGGACGGAAGATTATCTACAGACAAATAAACAATACTAAAATTGTGAAAGACTGACAAGATTGCATGATACCCAGGAACCTAAACTATCAATAAGCAAAACACCTGGGGAACGTGATGTGTTTAAGCTGATCCCACAGCATTTCAATTGTATTTAAGATCAGACTTTGGTTAGGCCACTTCAGTACCTTCATTATGTTTCATTCATTTAGTTTTGTGAGCCATTTAGAGGTTGACTTGGTGGTGTGTGCTGGATTATTGTTCTGCTGCAAAAGGCAAGAGTGCTTGTACTTAAGCCCACAAACTGCTGGTAGAAAATTATCCCTTGAGATCTTTTAGGAAGGTTTATGCTTCCATCGGTTACAAGTCGCCCATGTCCTGAAGAAACTCCACCGTGACCCGTGTTTAACTGTCTGTATGTCAAATTTTTCTGAAATGCTCTATTAGATTTCTTATAAAGTCCACAGCATATTTTCCCAAATGTTTTGGACACCATCAAGATGTGTTTGATAAATGTGAAACAGGCATTTGCGATATTTTTTGATCAGCAGTGGTTTTGGCCTTGGAATTCCCCTATTGATACAGTTTTTACCCTGTCTCTTCTGCTTGCGTCATGAAATCTTAACAGAGGCTACTGAGGTCTACAGTACTTCAGATGCTGTTCTGGTTTATTTTCTGACCTCCTGCATAATGTGCTCTTGGAGTAAATTGGGTATCCCCGCCCCTGCTGGGAAGGTTCACCATTGTTCTATGATTTTTCATTTTATTGATAATGCCTCTGGTTTGCTGGATTCCCAAAGCTTTAGATAGCGCTCTGTAACCTGTTCCAAACTTGTGGATGCCAATTACTTTATTTGTTTTTGATCTTCTTTAGATCGGGGGTTGTTGTGTTGCTTCTTGAGATATGTTAATCAATTTCATGTAGTGATGTTCCCAGGTCTGGTAGTTTTTGGACCTCCATTGGCTAAATTTCTCTCAGCTCCATGTTGGTTTTGATACTTTTTTCAATTTATTGAATGAAATGATTTGAAACCTGTTACTTGTATTTACTCAGGTTACATTTGTATTATTTAAACGTTTATTTTATGACATTTAAGTGTGTCAAAAAAGAACATAGGAAGAAACAGCACTGTATACCTCCTTAATTAGCACTATTACCATCTAATGTAGAACAGATTACTGGATCAATGTGTGCTTCTGTGCTTTTTTGTCTTACTCTGTCTTCTGTGACCCCCAGTCGGTCGAGGCAGATGACCGTTCATACTGAGCCCGGTTCTGCTGGAGGTTATCCTTCCCGTTAATGGGGAGTTTTTCTTCCCACTGTCGCTTCATGCTTGCTCAGTATGAGGGATTGCAGGAAAGCCATGTATAATGCAGACGACTCTCCCTGTAGCTCTACGCTTCTCCAGGAGTGAATGCTGCTTGTCGGGACTTTGATGCAATCAACTGGTTCCCTTATATAGGAACATTTTTGACCAATCTGTATAATCTCACCCAATCTGTATAATATGATTGAACTTAACTTTGTAAAGTGCCTTGAGATGACATGTTTCATGAATTGGCGCTATATAAATAAAATTGAATTGAATTGAATTAATTAATTTAGGCTCTCAGGGCACCTTTTTCCAGATACCAGAGGATATCAGAAACACTAACTGGATATTAGCTGCCAATCAAAGGATAACCATTGTTAGCAAAACAACATTTTAAGAGATTTAAATTGTTAAAATGCCATGGTAGATCAAATAATGCACTCTATTTTATTTTTATTTATTTGACTTATATTGGCTGAGCCAACTTCATAACACTATAAAGAGGGACATTCAGCCTTTCTCACATGGTCCATTTGGTTGCTGAAGCAAGAAACTTTATTAAAGTTATTAAATAGTGCCATCTTGTGGTTAAACAGAAAAACATTATTTGTGCTCTGGGACTTGCTTTGATGCAGCTTAATAACGTAACATATCATTAAAAAGGTTCATTATTTTAGTAATTCAGTACAAAACATGTTACTCACATATTATATAGATTCATTACACACATAGCGAAATATTTGAAATTGTTATTTCTTTTGATTTCAATTAGCTTAGATCTAATGAAAACCCCAAAATCAGTTTCTCAAAAAATGAGAATATTGCCAGAGAGCAAAAAAAAAAAAAATCTGTATTACATGTATGTAATAAAGAAAAATATATGTACAAGGACTGTACAACATATGCTGTTTATTATAAAAAATAAAGGGAAGTGTGTGCCTCCAGAAAGAAACACAGCCGAATAAATTTAGTTTTGAGGAAGCATGACTGTGTGATACATTTACATTGCACCAGTTGATCATTGTACATTTAATCTCTAACACAATATGAAGTTTGTGACATGTTAGACTTTGTAATACCATTGATCAATAATAGACAATTCTTGAATTATTTTTAGCAGATTAGTCTGTGTGAGTTTTACATATTGTGCTATGAGCTGCAGTCTTTGAGGTTTTTACACTTTTGGCTCCACCTCCCCCCATCAGTCCCATGTGACTTAGTGACAGGGTGAGGCTCTGAGTGCACTTGTTTCTGTGGGTTCAACTTCTTCATAGAACCAGGAGGCTAGGGCTCAAACAGTGGGAGAAGTTTTGTTCGCCCTGAACCATGGATTACCAACAGAAACTGGCTGAAAAACTCACCATCCTCAATGAGAGAGGGAACGGGGTTTTAATACGGTTAAACTACATTAAAAAGGTAAGGACTTGATGGGCATGTGGTACAAAGAGCAAAGACAAGAAATAAGGAACTCCCTATATATACTGTTATTTGTTTAATAACTACAATAAATGTACTTTAGTTAAGTATTTTATTAGAAATTAAACTACAAAGTTGCACTACAAGTAAGGATGCTTAATGACTTTAACATCACTGTTATTCAGTGGTAGCTTACAAATGTTTATTTTCACTTCTCTTTGGAGTTTTACAAAACTGTTATTGGTTTAGTTACAACTATTTATTTCCAAAACAAATGGAATGTATGTAGATTCTTATTTTTGGGCATATTACTTATTATAGTGAAACAGAGTAGAGTCTAAAGCATGTATTTCAACAGTCATGTTAAACACTACAGAACTTCTTGAATGCACTCGGATCTGGCACTATGACCAAATTCTAAAAAGGTGAACGAAGACAGGTTTTCTGCTGTTTTGTACTAATTCCTGCCTGCTAGCTTTGAACTGTGGGCAGTACAGTTTCCAAACTGCAAGTGAGCTTCTTTCTTCAAAAAGGAAGTGCAAACAGGAAGTCAGTGGTGTCTGTCATCTGAAATTTCAGTTATTCTGGGCTGCAAGTGATGACACCCACAGATCTGTTTGACAGAAACAAAGAAACAAAATAAAGTAAAATGTAATTAGAATTGATAAACTTTTCTTTAAAATGTAAAGGATTGTTGTATGTTCTGTTTAAGAGGCCTACTTTTAAATGTTTTTAAAGAGTGGGTCTTAATAATACTCGTGCATTATTTGCCACGGTCGACAGGGTAACAAATCCTCTTGTGTCCGTGGCTTCTGAACTCCGTTCCGCAAGAGCTTGCAATGAATTTACAAACTTCTTTACTGAGAAAATCCAAAAGATTAGAGAGGCAGTCTGTACATCCATATCAAGTTCAGAACCAAAGCTGTCTCCAACTAGAACTTTTCTGGATAAAATGTCCCAATTCAGCCAAATAGACTACAAAAGAGGAAATTGTTCAGCAGCTAAGTTCTTCCTCCTGCCTGCTTGAGGTTCTGAGCACAGCTTTCTTTAAGAAAGTTTTGCCTGTCAAAGCGTCTGATTTGACTCAGACAATTAACACGTCCCTTCTGTCAGGTGTTTTCCCCCAGTTCCTTAAAACAGCAATTATCAAACCACTGTTGAAAAAGAACCATTTGGACAAACTACTACCTCAGAACTACTACAGGCCCATCTCAAACCTCCCCTTTATCAGTAAGATTATTGAAAAAGCTGTGTTTCAACAATTATACACCATCATAACAATGGCCAGCCGCTTTGGCGTATTCCAGTCAGGTTTCTGTGCTCACCACAGTACAGAGACCGCCCTTATCAAGGTGTTTAATGACATCAATATAAATGCAGACTGTGGAAGAACCACAGTGCTGGTATTATTGGACTTCAGTGCAGCATTCAATACTGTTGATCACTCCATTCTGTTACAGCGCCTGGAAAACTGGGTTGGCCATTCTGGTACAGCAACCAACTGGTTAAAATCCTACCAAAAAGTCCCTGTCCTTTTTCCTGACACAAAAAAGGACAGGGACTTTTTTGTGTCAGTAGGTAACTTTACATCCGAGATGACAAAAATCATGTGTGGGGTTCCCCAAGGGTCCATCCTGGGTCTCCTCCTATTGAATATCTACATGCTCCCTCTAGCTCAGACAATAAAACACAACATCAGTTACCATAACTACTTAGACGACACACAGCTCTACATCACCATGTCACCAGGTGACTATGGTCCATTCAAGCACTGAGTAAATGCTTGAAAGAAATCAATGCATGAATGTGCCAAAATTGTCTTCAATTCAACAAAAACAAAACTGATAATAATCATTTTTGGGCTGATAGAGGAGCGATCCAAAGTTAGCACACAGCTTCAGCTGCTTCAGCTAGAAACTACAGATCAGGCCCGAATTCTGGGAGTAGTGATGGATTCAGACATGAACCTCCAAAAGCATCTAAAGACAATTACAAGGTCAGCTTTCTATCACCTGAAGAACATTTCCAGGGTTAAAGTACTAATGTCTCAGCAGGATCTGGAAAAACTAATCAATGCATTTATCTTTAGTAGAATTGATTACTGCAACTGTGTTCTCACAGGTCTGTCTAAAAAGTCGATCAGACAGCTGCAGTTGATCCAGAACGCTGCTGCCCGCGTCCTCACTAAGACTAAGAAAGTA
Source organism: Fundulus diaphanus (assembly GCA_037039145.1). Classification (NCBI taxonomy): domain Eukaryota; kingdom Metazoa; phylum Chordata; class Actinopteri; order Cyprinodontiformes; family Fundulidae; genus Fundulus; species Fundulus diaphanus. The sequence goes on from CM073126.1 coordinate 18,186,858, forward strand.
GAGAACATCACCCCAGTTCTAAAGTCCTTACAGTGGCTCCCTGTATCTCAGAGAATAGACTTATATGTCTGTTAGTTTATAAATCACTCAATGGCTTAGCACCTAAATACAACACAGACTTGTTATCAGAGTATCAACCCCCAGACCACTAAGGTCTTCTGGTTCAAGTCTTCTCTGTATACCCAGAACCAGAACCAAACATGGTGAGGCAGCATTTAGTTCTTAAGGTGCGTTCACACCAATCACGATTCAGGTGTTTTGATCAAGTGATTTACATATTATCCTTTTGTAAAGACGCATTCAGAAGCAAAGCGAGGCAAAGAAGGCATTAGATCAATGCAATGAGGTTGAATCAAGCAAAGCGAGTGCAAATGAAACCTGCTGTGGATGCAAAGCGATATTTGCTAGAGTTCAAATATCTGAACTTTTCTGTTCATTTGGGTCACATGAACTAATCAGGGACTGGATATTGTTGTGACATAGGGTGAAGGAGCCAAGTGGAGACAATGCTTTTTTCAATCAAAAATGGAAGATATAAAAATTCATGTTGTCATAGGATGATGTAAGAAATGCTCTTTAGAGGTTTGTGAGTGGCTTTGAAAAAAATCTGTTTAAATTTAGTCCTCAAAAAGACTGTTATATCATATAGCTTGTCCCGGCCAGTTTGTAGTCCAACCTGTCTTGACGTACTGCTACTATTCCACTGCAATGTACTATCTTCTGTGTGTTTTCTTTTCTTATGTTCTGTTCATGTACAGCGCTTTGAATTGTCTTGTTACTGGAATGTGCTACACAAATGAACTTGCCTTGACTTTTATGGTGTTATTTTATTGTTTTTTCTTTTATTCTTTATTTAACCATTCATTATGTGTGTGGTTTTTTTTTTTTGCTTACAGTTTTTACCATTTTATTAATATTATATCTATACAACCTTTAATAGTATTACATAACTAAAGATTGATTAATTATGATGCATTTTTCTGATCATGCCTAATTGTTTACACTATGTGGGATTTGTTTTAGGGTTTAACTTGAGCTTATGCTATTTAATGATCTATTGCCATTTTCAAACATCTCTATTGTAGAAGTGAGAACTATTCACATATTTACAATCTTTTTAACAAAAATGTATTTCTTGAAGATCACAATTGTTTTTTTAACCTGGGACTAGCATAAGTACGGTTTCCCTTTCTGCTGATGAGGCAGTGACAGGGTTTTTTCTTGAAGCTGTTAAAACTTCATCGTTAATGTTGTGATCGCTTGCTGTCATTGCTTATACAACAACCATAGCGACCTTAAATTATATTAATTAGATAAATTAATTAATTTGTTGCTTTTTGTTCCAGTGTTGTGCAGACCCCAAGCTGCGTCCAGGATTCCTCACTGAAAAAGTGATGGAACCTGCCATCAAATACATCAATAAGAAATTTCCTAATATTGACTTCAGAGGAAGCATTGTAAGTATGGATGGAGCTAATTAATTCAGTCACTTTAGTCTTGACCAGTAATTCTTCTTTTTTTTTTTTTTTTACAATATTCTGTATCACAGCAAAACCTGACCAGCATCCAGCGTCAGAAATCTGAGGTCCTGACAGCCACAGCGAGCTACTACGACTCCTTCGTGGATGTCATAGAGTTCAGGGTGATTACAGTTTTTTCCTCCTCATCTTTCAACCATTGACCCTTCCTCAACATTTTTCCAAAATAAAAAATAGTCACTTTTCTGACATGCTATGAATGCTTTTTAAACAAGTGTCACATAGTGAACTATATTGTCAGTACTGTTGTTCCCAAAAATAAATAGCTCTCTGTTAACCTTTCAGGATCATGTTTGTGAACTGCTGAACACAATTGATGCCTGTCAGTGCTTCTTTGATATTGTGAGTACCTGCTGTGATGCTTTGTCAAAAAACCTTGTAATTTTAAACACTGATTAAAAAAAAGATGTCATCTGTTCCTACATTTTGTAAATGTTTCAGTGACCACGATCATTTACTCTTTCATTTTTTTTATCCCGCTCTGTATTCTGTGCTTTTTTGTAACTATGTTTTCATATTAATACAATTAAAAACGGTTTATTTTAAATAGGGACTAGTTTCTAATACCATTGTTACACCATTGCATATGTCTTTCATTTCATAGGAACATTTAATGCAAACGGAAAATAATGTAGCACCATCGTCCTGCTATACATTGACACTGTAGATCATAATTAGGTCACCACATTAATCATGGAGGCAAAGATTTTTAATTCTGCTGAATAAGCCCCAGAGCTCATACAGCTCTCACATCACATGTAGACTGCATTTACACCACTACTATAGATTGTCGTAACTGAGACTAAAATATTTAATTATTAAGGAATATTGTAGCTATTACACACTTTCAGGATGCAGATCTATCTATCTATCTATCTATCTATCTATCTATCTATCTATCTATCTATCTATCTATCTATCTATCTATCTATCTATCTATCTATCTATCTATCTATCTATCTATCTATCTATCTATCTATCTATCTATCTATAAAAAAATTGGAACATTAGATGGTCTGTTATTTTTGTATTATATAGGTACAAAAGTACCTGACACAGCGGAACATTGATCTAACACTACCCTGTGAGGTCACAACAAAAGTACATGACACAGCGGAACAGTGATCTAACACTACCCTGTGAGGTCACAACAAAAGTACCTGACACAGCGGAACAGTGATCTAACACTACCCTGTGAGGTCACAACAAAAGTACCTGACACAGCGGAACAGTGATCTAACACTACCCTGTGAGGTCACAACAAAAGTACCTGACACAGCGGAACAGTGATCTAACACTACCCTGTGAGGTCACAACAAAAGTACCTGACACAGCGGAAAAGTGATCTAACACTACCCTGTGAGGTCACAACAAAAGTACCTGACACAGCGGAACAGTGATCTAACACTACCCTGTGAGGTCACAACAAAAGTACCTGACACAGCGGAACAGTGATCTAACACTACCCTGTGAGGTCACAACAAAAGTACCTGACACAGCGGAACATTGATCTAACACTACCCTGTGAGGTCACAACAAAAGTACCTGACACAGCGGAACATTGATCTAACACTACCCTGTGAGGTCACAACAAAAGTACCTGACACAGCGGAACATTGATCTAACACTACCCTGTGAGGTCACAAAAAAAGTACCTGACACAGCGGAACATTGATCTAACACTACCCTGTGAGGTCACAACAAAAGTACCTGACACAGCGGAACATTGATCTAACACTACCCTGTGAGGTCACAACAAAAGTACCTGACACAGCGGAACAGTGATCTAACACTACCCTGTGAGGTCACAACAAAAGTACCTGACACAGCGGAACAGTGATCTAACACTACCCTGTGAGGTCACAACAAAAGTACCTGACACAGCGGAACAGTGATCTAACACTACCCTGTGAGGTCACAACAAAAGTACCTGACACAGCGGAACAGTGATCTAACACTACCCTGTGAGGTCACAACAAAAGTACCTGACACAGCGGAACAGTGATCTAACACTACCCTGTGAGGTCACAACAAAAGTACCTGACACAGCGGAACATTGATCTAACACTACCCTGTGAGGTCACAACAAAAGTACCTGACACAGCGGAACAGTGATCTAACACTACCCTGTGAGGTCACAACAAAAGTACCTGACACAGCGGAACAGTGATCTAACACTACCCTGTGAGGTCACAACAAAAGTACCTGACACAGCGGAACAGTGATCTAACACTACCCTGTGAGGTCACAACAAAAGTACCTGACACAGCGGAACAGTGATCTAACACTACCCTGTGAGGTCACAACAAAAGTACCTGACACAGCGGAACAGTGATCTAACACTACCCTGTGAGGTCACAACAAAAGTACCTGACACAGCGGAACAGTGATCTAACACTACCCTGTGAGGTCACAACAAAAGTACCTGACACAGCGGAACATTGATCTAACACTACCCTGTGAGGTCACAACAAAAGTACCTGACACAGCGGAACATTGATCTAACACTACCCTGTGAGGTCACAACAAAAGTACCTGACACAGCGGAACAGTGATCTAACACTACCCTGTGAGGTCACAACAAAAGTACCTGACACAGCGGAACATTGATCTAACACTACCCTGTGAGGTCACAACAAAAGTACCTGACACAGCGGAACAGTGATCTAACACTACCCTGTGAGGTCACAACAAAAGTACCTGACACAGCGGAACAGTGATCTAACACTACCCTGTGAGGTCACAACAAAAGTACCTGACACAGCGGAAAAGTGATCTAACACTACCCTGTGAGGTCACAACAAAAGTACCTGACACAGCGGAACAGTGATCTAACACTACCCTGTGAGGTCACAACAAAAGTACCTGACACAGCGGAACATTGATCTAACACTACCCTGTGAGGTCACAACAAAAGTACCTGACACAGCGGAACATTGATCTAACACTACCCTGTGAGGTCACAACAAAAGTACCTGACACAGCGGAACATTGATCTAACACTACCCTGTGAGGTCACAACAAAAGTACCTGACACAGCGGAACAGTGATCTAACACTACCCTGTGAGGTCACAACAAAAGTACCTGACACAGCGGAACAGTGATCTAACACTACCCTGTGAGGTCACAACAAAAGTACCTGACACAGCGGAACAGTGATCTAACACTACCCTGTGAGGTCACAACAAAAGTACCTGACACAGCGGAACAGTGATCTAACACTACCCTGTGAGGTCACAACAAAAGTACCTGACACAGCGGAACAGTGATCTAACACTACCCTGTGAGGTCACAACAAAAGTACCTGACACAGCGGAACATTGATCTAACACTACCCTGTGAGGTCACAACAAAAGTACCTGACACAGCGGAACATTGATCTAACACTACCCTGTGAGGTCACAACAAAAGTACCTGACACAGCGGAACATTGATCTAACACTACCCTGTGAGGTCACAACAAAAGTACCTGACACAGCGGAACATTGATCTAACACTACCCTGTGAGGTCACAACAAAAGTACCTGACACAGCGGAACAGTGATCTAACACTACCCTGTGAGGTCACAACAAAAGTACCTGACACAGCGGAACATTGATCTAACACTACCCTGTGAGGTCACAACAAAAGTACCTGACACAGCGGAACATTGATCTAACACTACCCTGTGAGGTCACAACAAAAGTACCTGACACAGCGGAACGGTGATCTAACACTACCCTGTGAGGTCACAACAAAAGTACCTGACACAGCGGAACGGTGATCTAACACTACCCTGTGAGGTCACAACAAAAGTACCTGACACAGCGGAACGGTGATCTAACACTACCCTGTGAGGTCACAACAAAAGTACCTGACACAGCGGAACGGTGATCTAACACTACCCTGTGAGGTCACAACAAAAGTACCTGACACAGCGGAACGGTGATCTAACACTACCCTGTGAGGTCACAACAAAAGTACCTGACACAGCGGAACGGTGATCTAACACTACCCTGTGAGGTCACAACAAAAGTACCTGACACAGCGGAACGGTGATCTAACACTACCCTGTGAGGTCACAACAAAAGTACCTGACACAGCGGAACGGTGATCTAACACTACCCTGTGAGGTCACAACAAAAGTACCTGACACAGCGGAACGGTGATCTAACACTACCCTGTGAGGTCACAACAAAAGTACCTGACACAGCGGAACAGTGATCTAACACTACCCTGTGAGGTCACAACAAAAGTACCTGACACAGCGGAACAGTGATCTAACACTACCCTGTGAGGTCACAACAAAAGTACCTGACACAGCGGAACAGTGATCTAACACTACCCTGTGAGGTCACAACAAAAGTACCTGACACAGCGGAACAGTGATCTAACACTACCCTGTGAGGTCACAACAAAAGTACCTGACACAGCGGAACAGTGATCTAACACTACCCTGTGAGGTCACAACAAAAGTACCTGACACAGCGGAACATTGATCTAACACTACCCTGTGAGGTCACAACAAAAGTACCTGACACAGCGGAACAGTGATCTAACACTACCCTGTGAGGTCACAACAAAAGTACCTGACACAGCGGAACGGTGATCTAACACTACCCTGTGAGGTCACAACAAAAGTACCTGACACAGCGGAACAGTGATCTAACACTACCCTGTGAGGTCACAACAAAAGTACCTGACACAGCGGAACAGTGATCTAACACTACCCTGTGAGGTCACAACAAAAGTACCTGACACAGCGGAACAGTGATCTAACACTACCCTGTGAGGTCACAACAAAAGTACCTGACACAGCGGAACAGTGATCTAACACTACCCTGTGAGGTCACAACAAAAGTACCTGACACAGCGGAACAGTGATCTAACACTACCCTGTGAGGTCACAACAAAAGTACCTGACACAGCGGAACAGTGATCTAACACTACCCTGTGAGGTCACAACAAAAGTACCTGACACAGCGGAACAGTGATCTAACACTACCCTGTGAGGTCACAACAAAAGTACCTGACACAGCGGAACAGTGATCTAACACTACCCTGTGAGGTCACAACAAAAGTACCTGACACAGCGGAACAGTGTTAACAAAAGTACCTGACACAGCGGAACAGTGATCTAACACTACCCTGTGAGGTCACAACAAAAGTACATGACACAGCGGAACAGTGATCTAACACTACCCTGTGAGGTCACAACAAAAGTACCTGACACAGCGGAACAGTGATCTAACACTACCCTGTGAGGTCACAACAAAAGTACCTGACACAGCGGAACAGTGAACTAACACTACCCTGTGAGGTCACAACAAAAGTACCTGACACAGCGGAACAGTGATCTAACACTACCCTGTGAGGTCACAACAAAAGTACCTGACACAGCGGAACAGTGATCTAACACTACCCTGTGAGGTCACAACAAAAGTACCTGACACAGCGGAACAGTGATCTAACACTACCCTGTGAGGTCACAACAAAAGTACCTGACACAGCGGAACAGTGATCTAACACTACCCTGTGAGGTCACAACAAAAGTACCTGACACAGCGGAACAGTGATCTAACACTACCCTGTGAGGTCACAACAAAAGTACCTGACACAGCGGAACAGTGATCTAACACTACCCTGTGAGGTCACAACAAAAGTACCTGACACAGCGGAACAGTGAACTAACACTACCCTGTGAGGTCACAACAAAAGTACCTGACACAGCGGAACATTACACGTCCCACACCATTTATCCCACTAAATTTGCACTATTCAGAATGGGAGCGCATCAAAATTGACTGATGTACTTTAAAGACGTGACAGGACTTAATTGCCCACAAAATCCACCTTGTTTCCTCATGTTTAGACCTTAGTAGAATACCATTTTCTATTTGCCTGCATACATGGTCAGACAAAAAAAGTGTGATGCCAGCTGAATAATTCACAATGCAGTGTATTTTCTTTCAAATTCATGTAACACAAAATGAATGGATGGATGCACTGAACCACGCTCCCTTTTTTAATTCAGGCTTTCAACTTTGATTTCACCAAAAACTACTTGGATCTGATAACCACCTACGCGTCTGTTTTCATCACGCTCTGTCGAATCGATGACAAGAAGGCCTTGGTAGGAATGTTCAACTGTGCTCATGAGATGACCAATGGGAGCAGGTGAGAAGCGTAGAACTGCTGAATGGATCCTAGAATCCCATCCATGAACCTGCCTTACTTCTAATGGGTTGTTTGTACCAGCAGGGGTTTTAGGCTTCTTTTCACACTTGAGGTGAATTGAATGTGAAGGGGCGAATTAATAATTTTGAGGTAGTGCAACAGAAATAAAGTATTTTAGAAATAAGCTATGATATATTTTTAATAAAATAATAATAATTTGGATTTCAACCTTCAGCTTGATGATTGCTTAAGACAAACGAGGAGTGGTTGTAACTTTGCCTCATGCAAGCATCACTGAGTCATTGAACAAAATTGATCTCCATGAAAACTCAGTCAATGAAGTGGTGGTGTTCTGAGAGCTGTTTTGCATTAATCCTATCACCTACAATATAGTTTTAACTAAACTGCGTTGTTGTATAAGCCCCACAAATATATAATCTAAAGCATTTCATAAATCAACAGCATTTAAGAGAATCTAGATTTTGTTTAAAGTGAATGAAAGATCTTCAGCTGTATGTTGGTCTCTGACATTAATCCCATTAATCCCATGCTTTAAATCTGTAACCATTTATTCACAATTCATATTGATAGACTTGAAAGAAACCAGAGGAAGTCAAATGTATGAGACAACATGAAAACTTTGTGAAGAAATGAGTCAGCTCATTTATTATAAATGGATCCAAACAAAGATACCTCACAGGTCTGTTGCAATACATTGTTGAGAACCAGGTGATATTTCCAGTTTGAAGGAAATAAGTCTTTACACAACTAAACATTGGGTTACTTCGTAACTTCAGAAATAGATACCAAACACAAAGAGCATGCTGTTTAGACTTGTTTACACTTTAAGACCTTGTAAAGTTAAACCCTCCCAGCCCATAAAGTTGTCATATACCAGTATAAAATAAATGTTATGTAAATTAATTCAAAAATCTATAATCTCCAGGTGTATTGCTCTTCTGTTACACCATCACGTTGTCATACAGAGTGAGCTAACTTTTTTTTTTCTTTTAATCTACTGGGAATCCACTACATTTTTGTGTGCCGCAGTGACCCCACGTACCCCCGACTTGGACAGATGTTTCTGGAATACGACAACCCATGGAAAAAACTAACCGAGGAGTTTGGGCCTCACACCAGGGTAAATTCAGTTTACAGTTATTTGGTTTCTGAATGATCAAATAATGCATAAAATTATTCTGATTGCGCCCGATGGTTCTATACTATAACCTTTTCTTCATGTTCAATCAATTACAGTCAACCTGTTAACACATGAGATTGCTATTTGCCTGTTTTACGTTACATATTATCATACTTCAAATTTCGCATGATTTAATCCTTTCATGAAACGTGTCTTTTTTGTGCCAAATAATATTTCAAATTAAAGATATTGTTTCCACATTGCACTTTGTCCTTTGTTATTGTTGTTTTCCTCTGATTGCTCTTTTCTCCTCTGCCCCACCGTCAGTCTGTGACAGCAGCGTTGCTTTCACTAAAGATGGTCTACCCTCGCAGGAACCTGCCTGCAGAGCAGTGGAGGAGCGCCCAGCTCCTTAGTCTGCTCAGCAATTCAGCTTCCATGCTGGACCCAGCCTGTTGCGAAACTGTGAGCCCACCTTCCTGTTACTTGTTCCTGTTTACTGCTTCCACTGTCTCAGCTAAACTGGTTGTTGGCAAAGTTTTTCTCTCTGGAGGTGTTGCATATCTTTTTGCTTGTTTTATTTTTGTTTACCATCTCATTACTTTTCACCATCCTTAAAAATAGTACAGAATAAGATTGGGTCTTTGTAAGCAAACAAAAAACTCACGGTATAAGATAAGCATGGTGCACATAGTTAAAAAAAAGTGTCATTAGATTTTTTTTTGAGAAAAATAGTTTTAAAAAGGAGTTGCATTTGTTAAAAATGACAGCCTGCATGTTTTTCAAACATATTTGACACATGGCTAATTAATAGATTTTAACCATAGTGAAAAAGTAATGTTGTTAGGCAATGCAAATTCAAAGAAAAGACCTTTAACATCTTGTGAGAGGTAAATTTAGACATCTCCCATTTATTCTCACTTCAAATGAAAGACGGGTGTATCGCATCAGGGACACAAGATTGAAATCAGATTCAGCTTCTTCGCCGAGGTTGTCCACACAAGCAAGGAATTTAACTTGGTTTTCACACACTCAGTGTAAAGAGAATTATAACATAGAATAGAACAGAAATACCTTTATTGTCCTACAGATATGTTAATTAATCTGTAAACACTTAATAACTAATTCATAACTGTTTATTGTGCATTAACTAAGGGTGAGCAAGAGACAAAACTGAGCGGTTTGTGTTTACAAGGTTGTAACTTAGTCTGAAATGTTTATATAAGCGACTCTAAATTAAATATATAATTGAACAGATTTGGATCATTAGCGTGCAAGAAACAGGTCAGTTTTGTCTCTTGATGCCCAGTTCCACTGGCTCGTAATGGCTGCACACGGCTCCGCTCACTTTTGTGTGTTTCAGGGGACGTTTCTTCCAGGGCCAGCCCAGATTCATGTGGCTCTGCTGAATAAGGCCAAACCACGTTGACTCGAGTCGAGTTTTGAGTGAACACACTTCTTTTCAGTGATTGGCCATGGAGCCAGGAGAAAATAGGTTTTCTCCTAGAAAGTCCAGGAAAACTGAAGAGCAACACATAAATATTAAAGACCACTATGAACAGAGTGGGTCGAACCAAGATCCAATTTTATTATTTTCAAACCATGAACCACATCTGAAAGGGGAAAACAGAAAAAGGACACTGCAGCTTTCTTTACCCAGACGAGCTATATCATATCCGTGGATTCATCAAGGCTTACTCTCATTTTACACAGAAAGCTGTTAAGTTTTGTCTCTGAAGTGTCGATCCATCCACCTCATGCGGTACAAGGCAGCGGCTCTCTGCCTTTCACTGCTGCCCGCCCATCATTCTGTATAAAGCATCCAGGGGAAGCACCGAGGTGCTTTCACAGAGGTGGCCTCTGAAAGGAGCTCAAAAACGGTCAAGCCTCACCCTCCCTCCGCTGGCAGAGCAGCCTGCAGCCTGGTAGTAAGTGGGTAGAAATCAAAGCGATAAAACCACTGCAGTTAAAATCTTTTAAACTATTAATATGTTCTCCTCGCCATGGCTGAGGCAAAAGATCTAATGAAGCTTTAAATATCAACTGTGTCTGAAATCTTCTGGTCATACATTGATAAGAAACTATTAATAAGGCATTTTAGGAAAAGAGCCTCATGCCAAATTTGAAGCATGGAGTTGAAAGTGTCAGCTTTTAGGGATACTTTGTTGACGACCACTTGATGACCGGAAATTAAATTGTTTATCAAAAGAGGTGCTTAAAGAAAATGTGAGAGCAGCTGCCAAAAAATAAAGCTGAGGCAGGAATGGACCCAGCAAAATGACAATGACCCCACACATTCCGGTGAATCCTTCGTGGACATGCTGAAAACTAAGAGAAGGAAATCACTTGGCTAAATCAAAGCTCAGAATTTGATGCCATTAATGGTGCTGTTAGGGTTGATGCAACATGTACATGTAAGAAACACCTCCAACATCTCACAGGAACTGGGGCAAAATGTCCTCCAGTTCAGAAAGTGGCTGATGGTCATAGGAAGTAAAGAAGGAATGTTAATGTGTGTTGCTTCTTAATGAGCTTGTCATCCTCCACAGATGGCCTGTGAATACTTGTCTATGGACATAATGGAGCGCTGGATCGTCAGTAAGTCATTCTAAATAAAGCCATTGTTGAAGTCTGAATAGACACAAATATCAGTGATGACAGTAACTGCAGACACTAACATTTGTTATATGTACAAAACATGTCAACATGACATGCATGACATAGGTTTGAATAGGTTACAAATTAGGATTAATTAACTTTAATTAATTAACACACAGTGGCGCAGTGGGTAGCGCTGTTGCCTTGCAGCAAGAAGGTCCTGGGTTCGAGTACACCCCTGGGTCTTTCTGCATGGAGTTTGCATGTTCTCCTTGTGCATGCATGGGTTCTCTCCGGGTACTCCGGCTTCCTCCCACAGTCCAAAAACATGACTGTTAGGTTAATTGGCTTCTCCAAATTGTCCTTAGGTGTGAGTGTGTGAATGGTTGTCTGTCCTGTATGTCTCTCTGTGTTGCCCTGCGACAGACTGGCGACCTGTCCAGGGTGTACCCCGCCTCTCGCCCAGTGAACGCTGGAGATAGGCACCAGCAACCCCCGCGACCCCATGAGGGATTAAGCGGTTTGGAAAATGGATGGATGGATGGATGGATAATTAACAAGACCCACAGCTCAACATTCTTTTAAACTCAGATGTTACAGAAAACAAAGCTTATGCAAAGCGGTTTTCTTGCAATATTTTATTTCCGAAATTAGATTTATTTCATAATTTATTCAAAATTATGAAAGCATTCAAGAGAGTTTCAAATTGAATCCATTATTTGTCCATTGTTACAATGGATTTACAGCAAATAAGAATACATTTAGATTTATTTATGACTAGAAACTCAACGTAAATAAATACTTAGGATTGTAATGGCATTTAGAAAAATGCTTAGCCAGCCAAAAGTAAAAGGCATTCTTGAGTACAAATTAGAGAAGTATTACAATCGTAGCTGATTGTTTTTCCATAAACATCAACCTGGGCAAGACTGCACAGTGTTTGTTGCAATTATTAAAACTATTTAGATTATGATTTATTTTTTGTTGCTACTGTTAGTGAGAACATGTCAAAATTGGTAATTATGGTAATTAAAAACCTCAACACTAGTGAAAGGAAGTGAAGAGGGAAACCAGAGAAGTGAGAGAGAAGGAAGAAATTGATATGTACAGCATTATCAACATTTATGAGTTATGTAATACCAAACGTAGATGACCCTTATTGATGTTTCTTTTTTAGTTGGCTTCCTGCTGTGCCACAACAGTCTGAATACAAACCAGGCCTCCCAGGATCTTTGGAAGATGGCTCTGCGGAGCGGCCTCTACCTCAACCTCACCAGAGATGAAGTCCTCAACATACACAAAGTCTCTGAGGACCTCTTTGATGGCATGAAAGGGTACAACGTCTTCACTGATGCACTGATTCTCTTAATATCAGTCCACAGAAAGCCCTGAAGAAATGAATAGAGTTCTGGACAATCCCATCTGCGAAATCAGGGCAAAAAAGAGGATGATTAAAGTGTCATTTTCTCATCTTCTTTTCAGCTTCTTGATTCTTACTTTGATTAGTGGCGCCACCAAAAGGGACTAGACTTATGTGCAGAGTTTTTTTTTTTAGGAGACTTTTCTCTTTTCATTTAAATGTTTTTATTTGTTTATTTCGAACATAATTGGAAAATGAAAGCAAAAAGATGCAGAAAAAAAAGAACACGTTTAATCAACACAGGTTTCACGCTGTTCACAGCATACTGGCTCATTGCTGAAATAGGGTAGGAAGAAGTACGGTATATCAACTAATTAAATCCTACCCTAGTACTTTTCAAATCCAGATTCCTTTTCTCATCGCTTTCATGGATCCAACAGTAGCAATTAAGCATTTTAGTTGTGTTTAAACATTTAACATTTATCTTTAACTATGACGAGGAGGTTTATTATGGACATTCCTGTATTTCTATGCTGAGACTATTCCACAGCTTCCCTCAACAAATAAAAACATAAAATGCTTTCATAGTTCTAACACTGAGAATGTTAAGATATTTTTTCTTCTGATAAGATAATACCCTCCATCACTGTCTGAAGCATTCTTAGCAGTCTTACTTTGTACATCATTTGTGCGGAACAAGTCAAAACCTGCCTCCATTCATGTAAAATACTTAATCCATCACTCGCTCCAGACACATTACACATGGCAGCGATTTTATAAAACTTCTGCACATCCTGTCATGACTTTGCTGTTTTAATGTGCCATCCCAAGTGACCCACCCCCCATCAGTTTTCATCCCTTTGAAAACTTTATGGAGATGGCCATTGCTTTGACTGAAGTATTTGAAAAGTACTTTGTACTTATCTGTTATTTTTAGAAGAATTGTTTTAGAGATTAGAGATTAATAGCAACAAACGTAATATTTATTTTTTCTAATTCATGTGACGCACTTAGCTCATGTCATTTTTATTCACTCCTCCCACTTTGACAGCTTTGGCATATAGAAAGATTACATTTTGGGAATGAAGAAAATGTAAGATGACAAGCAATTATAAATAGTTCTCTCCACAGGAAAGGTGGGACATGATTCATAGTTTGATGATGACAGTATTTTATAGATTAGAGTCCAGGACTGCATTACTTCTACATTAAACTTCTCATTATATTATAAAATAAAGACTAATGCTTCAACTAAATTAATGTTTTAAGAGCCGGGAATAGATCTAAGACTCGGACACCTTCTAAGTAATCTCAGTCATCCATCTATTAGACAATAAATATGTTTGTTACTGCTTCCTTCTTTTTCTTGATCAGATACAGCAAGCGCATTGCAGACATCAAGGAGTGTCGTGAATACGTTCTGGCCAACTGGTAAAATATATGTTGCTCTTTTAGTTTTTGAAACAATTCGGCGCCATGAATTCGCTCTTAATGATTTGTTTTATTTTCTGTTATCAGTGGAGCTATACACAGAGAGAGGAGGCATTTTCTGAGAGTAGCGCTGAAGGAATTATTCAAAGTTCTGGAAGATGAACCTGGACTTCTTGGACCAAAGGTGGGAAATGTTTGAGAAGCTGGAGGACTAAACTGTTTACTTTAGCTGATCCAGTTTCCATCCAGAAAAAAAAAGTTGATCTTTCCTAATATTCTCCTTTTTTTCTGCTCTTTGGTCCAATTTAATCCCAAAGGCCCTGTTTGTCATGATGGCTTTGTCATTTTCCCGTGACGAGGTCCTGTGGCTTGTCAGACACTCAGAGAACATGCCAAAGATGAAGACCCTAGACGACTACAACGACAAGTAGGTACTCAGGAAGTTAACCCTAGTTTGCCGCAATTACATGCTGGCAGCAATGAACTTAAGTTCTGTCTCACAGAAAGCCCCGTCACTGGAGTAAATGAGGCCTAACTATCTATAAACCTCTTTTAATTATTTGATTTTCATGAACCCTCAGTAAGAGCAGCAGCTGATTATCATTATCTCAAACAGTGTAGATGAGACTGAATGACGCCGTGAAAGCATTACTGGTCAGGATCCTGAGTCTGAGAAGTTTTTTTTTTTTCTGTGTTTTCTTTTCAGTCAGCTGGCTGAGCTGCTGTTTCATATGGAGAAGTTAAGGGGACTGATGAGAAAGTACAACCATGTGGTCCAGCGCTACCATGTTCAGTACTTGGCACAGTTTGATGCCTTGCTTCTCAATGACACCATACAGGTACATTACCTTAGCAGCATTTACATGCATGCTTTACAAATTCTGAGGTCAAAACAGGGGAAAGAACTAAGGATTGGGAATATCCCTGGAGATATATGTTATATTTATATTAAAAAACAATTAACGATGAGTCATTTCTTCCACTTTAGAACATATATGTTTGTCCAGAGGAGGAGTCCGTTCTGATGAGCTCGTTTGTTTCAACCCTTTCTGCTCTTTCTGTTAAACAAGGTAAGCATTGTAACATTGTTCAGAAAACAGGTTATTTTCCTATTTATATTGACAGAATGCTATTGTGAACATAGTGGAAAGACCGCTGACTAACATTTCTTTTAAATTTGATGCTGTGGTTCACATGTTTCTAAAAAAAAAACTGAAAACAGAAGCCTCCCAAAATCTCCCCCCTGATGTTTCATATCGTCTTTTATTTTACAATCGCTGTATAAAATATTAAACATGAAGGACTGGAATACTTTATTTTAAAGAGGAGTTCAACTAAACCACAGGCCTGGGCCGTTTTCTTATGTTGTTAAAATTTTTTTTGTTTATTTTTTTTTCCACAAATTTTTCAAACACAATGATTTACTAATTAGTATTTAATATTTATATATACTTATGTATGGATATATATATTTATAGATTTTGGGAGAATGTACATTATTTTTGTCATGGGACCCAACATTCCTGGTGGCACTCTTGATGCTATATTTCCTAAAAGGGGACTTTTAGTGCAAAATGTACTTTTTACATGCATTTGTACTTATATTTGAGTCTTTACTGCTCCTAGAAATAGCGCAAACGCTAATAAACCCATCCATCTGTTTTTTCTGGCAAAAAGTAAATGTTTTGTTAATGTCTGGACAACGAGCCATTTAAAAACCTCCTGATTATTAAAACTCAGACAAGGTCAGATAAGTCAAGTTGACCTCCGACAGTGAGTCTGAACGGACAGTCTTGACAGATGTTTAAGTTTCCCACAAAGCGTAACGCCTTAATATAATGCATCCTTATGCCAAAAACTAATAATTACATCCAGCATGGAAGACCTTTTCAAGCACTAACATAATCAAAAAGATTTTTAATATTCAAAGATTTTTATTTTTCAAGAGATAATTTTCACATTACATCTTGACATGACACGGGCGATATTTTTAGATATTCTTATTGAATATATTTTCAATTTCTATGCACTGCAAGATTTGATAAATATGTTTTCACTCCAAATAAATGTAGGATCAAACACACAAATGGATTATATGGGAGCAAGAAGTCCTCCATTGAGCTACAAACAAATTCAGTAAAGTGATCAAAGATTTAAACTTTTATTGTTACTTTTCATCACCATTTTATAATCATTTTTTTGTTATTGTGGGATGTTGGAAATATACAAACATTTTCACAAAACTTTGTCCAATTGCATTTGCAGTTCATGCCTAAACTTTAAAAGTTACCTTAGAAAATCATACTGTAAAACACAATTAATGTGTGTGTTTTTCTCTGCAGTGGAAAACAAAGAGGAGTTTGATCTCAGAGGAATAAGAATGGATTGGCTAAGACTTCAGGTTTCTTCTTTATTGTGTTTTAAATATTTAAAAAAACTAACAACTGTTAGACAACGGCATGTTTCTAACAAACAACGTTTGTGTTTTGACTTCAGGCCTATACAAGTGTAAATAAGGCACCTCTTCCACTCAAAGACTATCCTGACTTGGCTAAAGTCATGAACATGATCCAGTTTCACACCAGGATGGTGGACAATGTGGAAGAAATGCTCTATGAGACATCTGAGCTCTCCATATTCTGGTCAGTCTCTTCTCTGCTCTGATCCTCTCTGCTTTGGATTTCCTGTATCTTCAGGGGCTGCTTTTTCTATTTCTTTCCCAGCTTCTACCCTCGTGTCTTTGAGAAGATGTTCACCCAGAGCAGCGAGGAGGTGACCATGAAGCGATACCTCATGTCCTTCCCTTTTGTCTGTTCTCACTTCAGTCAGTGTGGACACCCTCTCTGCCCAGAAGAGGTCAGTATTCTGTCATTGGTTTGAAATACACCCATGACAACAGTTAGGACAATAAATTACACTCCTTATGAAGGTTAATTAATTACTATCGCTTTGCTAAAAATATTTAAAACTAAAATACACATATTTGCTGTTACGATTGTATCTTCTGTCAGCTTTTTTGCTTTTTTTTAAGGATATTGGATTTCTGATGGATTATTAAATAGTGTGAAAAGTATTTATCATCCTCTGTCCATGCACGGTCGAACTCTGCCTTTATTCACTAATGTTTTGTGTTTATGTGCAGACAGCAATACTGGAAAAGCGAAGTCTGCGCCTGTGTGTGACCTTCTTGGAGCAGATAGCAAAGCAGATGAGCAGTGTTGTGCTGGAGATATGTGCTGAGCAGCGCAATCTCAGTGACCAGGTGGAGTCTATTTCATCTTTCAGAAAACAAATTATTCAGCACCGCACGTTTCTGCCAAAGTCCGTATCCACACATAATCGAACTAACCACAGCTTGGCTTCGGTGTGTTTAGCTGGAGGCAGAGAGAAGTCCTGAGAATTTATTAAATTGAGAAGAGTGGATTTTTACTGTCTGGAGTCTTTGATTCCCTAACATGTTAAGATAGCATATTTTTCTGTTTATCTCCAGCAATGTGAATACAAAAAAACTGAATGTTCTTTGGTGCATCAGGTTTAATTTTTCTACTTTATCTTCCCTTTTCTTTCTTCCCCTATTCCTGGCCTCTCCCTTCTTTGCCCCAATTAACATCATGGATAAGTTGTTGCCTAAGCACTGTGCTGAATCCATCAGCGCTGCTCGCTACAGAAAGCAGAAGAAACCTATGCCAAAGAAAGGAGAGGTCCAAAAAGAGAAACCAGGCGCTGAGAGCCTGAGAAAAGACCGGACGGTGGCCACCAAGTGAGCTTTTACCATGTTTTCCTTAACAATGATAAGTTTTCACACAGTGACAAATGAGTAGCAAAAATCCAAAATTATTAAAACATGATAACTCAGCAAACATTTGAGCAGGTGGATGTTTGATTTCATAGGCATCTTCAACCAAGCATCTATAAGTCACTGTTAAACTGCAATTCTGCCACACAGAAATGGTTTGTTGCAGTTTCACACTGTAAAGAGGTTTACTTGTATAACAGAACCACAACGTGACTTAGACACTGCTCACTTTTAAAGTATAACCACAGTATGTAAACTATTTACACTTACAGATGGGTTAAGCTGACGCCTTGCACAATCCATTCTTATTCCTCTGAGATCAAACTCCTTTGTTTTCCACTGCAGAGATCTGTTTTTGCTTTGAAAAAACAGATTTCTAGATGACAAAAATTATTACTTTTACAAAAAGAGTAAACTGGATACTGCTAGATAATTTACAAATCTCCCAATCAAGGTAAATGTCAGTATTGATTCTTATTTTCACAAAAAGTGATACTAGGTTTTGTGTACTATGTGATTCAAATAACAAGAACAACAGCAACACATTTTATCAAAACTCAGATAAAAATGTAAAATCAGAACACTTAAGTACTAAACACAGGACATAAAACAACATCTAAAAGCAAGACACTTAAATACATGAGCCTGGACATGAAAAACACAGGAAAAGGATAGGACAGGACAAAAATCTCACATTAAAAACAATTCTAAAGAGGTACGTTTTGAGCTGTGATTTGAATGTGGATATGTCTGCACAGTCGCGGAGGTGTTTGTTGAGAGAGTAGTAATTAAAAACAGACAACAAAGTCTTTATGGATGTTTCTTGGAAAATGTAAAAACATCTATCAGCCTCTGAAGATGAATAAAATCAGATATAAAATTGCAGAATATTGAAGAAAAAGAAAACAGAAAATTATTTAAAATTATCAGCAGCATTTTGATTGGGATGTTGGACAAATCCTTTCTTCTGTGGTCAAGCAATGTTGAAATAAAATTTTAAAAGCAATTTTTGAAGAATCAATGTGGTAATTAGAATACTTCAGTTCAGGTTGCACCGTAAAAAACATTTTAGAATTTAAAGATGATTACATTTGGTCAGAATTCCTTAAAAACTTCATTAAATAATGCTTTACTAAACTGCCAAATCAGAAGTTGTAAATTAGATTGCAATATTAGAAAACCACAGCATACAGTCACATTTATTTTACGAGATAGTAGGACTTGCCTATTCTATGTTGATAGGATTTGCAAATGAGCATCAGAAAACTAGCTCCTTCAAAAATGTTCAAGTGCCCAAATTACCTGCACTCCTGTACTGTGCTCTGGGAAATTAGCGAAGTCTCTCTTTATTTCCACTGAATGTATTTTTAATAAATATTTATTTTCAAGAAATTGCAAATTTTCTAATGAAAAGCTTTTGATGATGCTTATGTGCGTTCGACTTGAATCAGGTGTTTTACGGTTTAGTCAGAAAGGATTACCCGTTTACCGTAAACTCTACCACCTTTTGGTGGTAAAATTCAAATGTCTGTTGACATTTTCAAACATTTATCTTCTTCTTAGGACACCGTTTTGCTTTTGATTATTGCTAAAGAAACAAAATTAAAAAGCTCTTACCTAGAAGCTGCTTTTGAGCTTTACTACCCTTCAAGTTGATTTAGACAAAGTTGACGGTTTATTTAAGCCAACAAAAGTGAGAAACAACACTCATCTGCCTATTAGATGAAACTGTACTGTAAAATTGTTCTGGCAGTGTAATTTATTTTTTATGTTTTTTATAGTTTGATCCCTTTCTGTTTATAGCTGGCCACCTCCATAGTTAAGTCCGGAGAAATGTGATCCTGTCCCTTTTCTCCCCTCTGTGTCAGTTTAAAAACATGCCGTCATTTCTCAGTTCTCTTTATTACCTTATTTGTGTGTGACATGAACATCTGTACTGAAGTCATAGTTAAAATATTTCTCCTAACCTCCTAGAGAATTGAATCGTCCTCCCTCTGTCTCTCTGTCTTCCAGCGTGGACAAGATGCACATGATGCTGACAGAGCTCTGCTCCTCCTACAGTCTTGGCACCGACTTTATGGTCTTTGAACATGTTGTCGTTCCAGCAGAGTTCCTCGTTTCCCAGCTGGAGATTCGTCTGACGGAGTAAGCTGAGTAAAACCTCGGAGAGGAGGATGATTTAATGAATCCTAAAAATACATCAAATGTCCCTTAAGTAACATTTTGCAAAGAAGGAACACGTTGTCCGTTGAGTGTTCTGTCACTCCACAACGTTGCACACACATTAAATTGACCTTCATAATAAACAGAAGCTGTAAAGATGTTAGAAATACAATATCGTGTGGCTCTGAGCAGGATGTGACATGGCGGTCTTAAACTATGAATCATATTTCCCATCATTCTATTCAAACTATCCTCCATTTTTTTATTTTAATGGTTTCCTTCCCTCTCTTTAGTACACCTCCAAATAATCAGTCATCTTGGGGAAATTTCTGATTCCTTCATGTTGAACACAGTTTAAAATTCAGGCAGAGATCCATGATGCCATTCCCTGGCTGTTTATATAAGCTTTGGGTCCCAGGGTGACCTCCTGATGCTCTGGATACGTTCTGTTTTGTCTCTAAGTCATAGTTGATGACTATCTGCCCTGTCACATCAAAATTAGTTCCCTTGAGTAGCAGCATACTTTATAGCTCGAGCCACAGAGACCAGCGATCGGTCTCTGTGGCTCGAGCTATAAATAAAATAAGTGAGAAAAAGTGAAAGAAATACAGGTCTTGACAAAAAGTAAGTTAATTTCCTCTGAAGCCCTGGAGCCTCAGAGTCATTGACCTACACTGCCAAGCCACCATGGCTCGTTTAACCACTTTTAAGATCCCATCTGAGAACCGTCAGCCCACTGACAAGTGACACCGTTTAAACATGTTTCACCAGAATCATCATCAAGATGACCAATTACAACCAGGCCACCCAGGAGATAGCACGTCCCTCTGACCTGCTGGCAGGGATAAGGTCCTACACAGCCAGCATGCACTGCCTCTCCAGCTACATCAACATGGACGTCACTCGGCTGGTGAAGAGCGTGCTGCTGCAGCAGACACAGCCGCTGGACTCCCACGGAGGGGCGACGCTCACACACTACTACACAACCTGGTGGGTGTGGGAATACAGCGCCTTGCAAAAGTATTCATACCCCTTGTGCTTCTTTTTCCTCTTCCTCAGAGGCTTGATTACAGTTTTTTGGGATTTTATTTGATTGATAAACACAAAGGAGAGCATAGCTGTGAAGTGGAAGCAAAGGGATATATGCTTCACAACACTTTGTTTTTGCAAAGAGAAAACTGAAACATGTGGCCCCCTGTTACTCAGATTCAGCTAAATAAAATCCAGTGCAAGAAATACGCTTAAGAAGTCCCCTGATTGATAGTTCGCTGCGCTCTAAATCAATCCCAGTCAAAAAAATATCAGTCCTGTCACGGTCTGAAAGATTTGTTAGCCATCATCAGTGAAGAAACAGCAACATGAAGACCAAAGGACCAAGGTTATAAAACAATATCACCAAGCTTTCTCAAAGAGTAGAATTCAGTTCATCATTGAAAACTGAAAAAAATTATGGCGAAAGGACAGCAAACCTACTGAGACGTAGACTGAGAGAAGCTGCCAAGAGGCCCTACATGACTCTGGAGGAGCTGCGAAGCTCAGTTGCTCCATAGCTCAGTTGGTAGAATATTTTAACAGGAAAACCTTTAGTTGTGCACTCCTTCACGGAGGACCAAAGGCCACTGTTTAAGTGACCTCATAAGAAGTCCCATTTGCAGATGGCCAAAAGTCTTGTAGGGCGGACATCAAACATGAGAAAGAAGGTACTCTGATCAGATGAGACCAAATATCCTGGCCTAGATGCAAAACATTTAACACTGCACATCACTCTGAACACACAATTGTCACTGTTAAATATCGTAGAGGCACCAATATGCTGTGGGGATGCTTTTCTTCAGCAAGAACAATAAAACTGATCACAGTTGACAGGAAGCTGTATGCAGCTAATCCAATCCTGGGAAAACTTTGGTTCACCCTCAAGATGGGCAAGGATCCTAAACATGCAGCCAGAACTTTAAAATAATGGTTTGTTTCAAAGCAACTGTTGGACTGGCCCAATCAAAAATACCTGACTGAGACACTGTGCCAAGTCTTAACAATTTCTGCTCAAAGATGCTCTCAATCCAATCTGGCATCTATCTGGTCTATGACATAAAATCCATTCAAAGCAAATGGAAGTTAGAGGCTCTATCATCACAAAATGAGGAAATATTCAAAGGAGTTGAATACTTTGCAAGGCACAGCAAGTGTAGTTCATACACATGGATTCAAATATACAGTGTATGAAGTGTAACCATCAAGATTTCTCTTCTTTGTTTTCTGACCTTCTGAGTCATGCAGGGAATTTATTTTTAATTATTCACTTTATTTTGACTCATCCTGTGAAGATCGATGGTCATTTTCTACTTCCTTATGTTTTGTTTTCTGCACCTCAGGTATCTGGAGGCTCTTTTACGTCAAGCAAGCAGTTCCTTGATTGTCCACTGTCCTACAATGCAGTGCTTTGTCAGCCAGAGTCCTGAAAACGAACTAAGCTTCAGAGCAGAGGAATTCTCAGATGTATTAGGTCAGTCCCAAATCTCGAATGACTTACAAACATGAAACTGGCATATGAATCTTACTGCCAGTAAAAGCTAAGAAGTTTTTTTCTGGCAACATGTCCGTACTCCCAATGTACAATAAATTGTATTATTTCATGTGTCTTTTTTGTTAGTTTTAATGCCCAGGGAAACCTTCTACAGCATACTTCCAATAAAGCTTTTACATAAAACTGACATTTGAGCCATAAATAAATGCAGAGATAAACCTAAAGATAAACTTCATTGCGAGGTTAGAGAACATCATTCCGGTGGCAGTTTAATAATAAAATACTACTCTGGGAACTCCGTTTCTTCTGTATCTCCTGCCCAACATAATCCTCACACAAGCAAACTAATTTCCTAGACAAGCACCAAAACAGTTTATTTTTGGTACGAAACTGTTTAAAAACATTAAGAACTAAAATAAAAATGTTAAACTGTTCAAATAATACATTTATCATTTAACTCAAAATTTTTAGAAAATCCTTTCAACCCAATCAGGCAACCGCTGATAATTTTAAGTAGAAACAATATATTTTCTTTAGGGGTGTGTGTAACAATACATTGTAATTTTAATGTATGAAAGAAACTTGTGCGGATAGGGTATAAAAGGTGGCTCTACTCCTGGGCCCAAATCCTACAGTACCTGCATAGTACTATGATTACATATTCTGCAAACATGATACTACTTTCACAAAAGA
Source organism: Fundulus diaphanus (assembly GCA_037039145.1). Lineage (NCBI taxonomy): Eukaryota > Metazoa > Chordata > Actinopteri > Cyprinodontiformes > Fundulidae > Fundulus > Fundulus diaphanus. The sequence continues at coordinate 18,210,260 of CM073126.1, forward strand.
GGCTGCAAAAATTATATATATATATATATATATATATATATATATATATATATATATATATATATATATATATATATATATATATATAAATATTTTACCTTATTACAGTAAAGACTTTTCTTTAATTCTAAGACACAATCAATACCCGAGCTCATGCTAAAAGGATTTGAAATAGTGATTTCCTCTTCCTTGACTTTAATGTTTCTTTTTGCTTTCGAATGCCATAGTTCATTAACATTTTTCTCTCTGTTGTACGTGAAATTTATAAATGAAAGGCAAGTAAATCAAGTATATTTCACTGGATTGTATTTAGAGAATGCACTTTAATAAATACTTCATTCAATACAACTGTTGGAATATGAAGAAATAAGTGCAGAAGAGACCTTTGTCTTACATTTAAAAATGTTCCTACTTTAAATAATAATTTAATTAGGACAGAAAAAATGTTCTGTTCTCATGAGCCCACAGGGTCCAGAAATGACTCACTGTCGGAAAACAGCAGAACTTGCAGATCTCGGTCAATAGTGTGCTTGCAAAGTGAGCTTTACTGCTCAAGAGGATGTGGAGTTTGCAGTTGTGTTGTTGTGCATTGTGCTCTCTCTCACCACTTGTCAGTTTATCCTGACATTGCCTGGTTCACATAAATGTCAGTATTGCCTATTATTTATCCTACTCTTCTGTCCCTTCCATGTAACTATAATAGCATCATTCGTGTCTCTCCTCCCCACCGCTTCTCATTCCACCTCCACATTACCTCAGAGCAGTGGTTGAGCTCCTTGTGAAGGCTGTTTTCTCTCTACTACACACTTTCATGCGCAAGCATCACAAGGACACCTCTGTACTTCAGTTAACGCCTCCATACATTGTCATCCCTGCTGTCTATATTTATTCTTCCTCTCTGCCTAGTCCATTACCTACCTCCAATTTAAACCATTATATTTATTCACATGTCGAGCTGGGTGAAAACTCTTACAACTACAATTTTCTCAGTTCATTGATTCAGCTACTCTTGATCAAATTTACTGTTTGCAAGCTGAGACTGGGAGTCATGCTTTGTATTGAATTCCTGTGAAAACACCCCGTTAGGAAACAGTATCACTTTACTGGAGCTGTGCTGCTCTAAATTCACCATTGTTGCACCATCTCTGAACGTTGTAAATGTTAACTTAATCAAATGTTTTCTACAGAGCTACAGGCCCTGGCAGAACTGATCGGTCCATATGGCATGAAGTTTCTGGGGGAGAACCTGATGTGGCACATAACATCTCAAGTCAGCGAGCTGAAGGTACAGTGTGATGTGAAATAAAGACAGTTAAACCAAGAACCTTTAGCTCTTCTGTTCCCATTAAAACTGAGCAAATGAACCTACAGTAAGAGACATGAAAGAAGTTGACATCTAACGAATTCTGTTTTTCTCATCTTTGATGCAATGCAAAGTATTTACCATATTTTTCGGACAATAAGGCACACCGGATTATAAGGCACACTAGATATTTTTACCAAGTGTGTAACTTCACTCCCCCCCCCTCCGCGTACACAGCTCTCTCCTGAGAGGGAGAACTATCCGTCTCTGTCGGGAGGACAGAGTAGTTGGACTACACTGCCCTGTTTCTAACGTATAGCCAAAATAAATGTAAATTTTATATTGAATCAACTTACTAGGTTTATTGTTGCTAGCACGTACTTGGGGTGCGGGCTGCCTAAAGGCTCCCACATACTCGGGTGTACTGTACACATACTGTGAGCTTGGCGGACTCCACGCTGACTCTCTGCGGACGTTTTACCCTTTATAGTGGAGCGTACTGCTGCCTACATTTCTTGTGGCAAATTCCTACAATTCCCACACTTTCCGCCAGCGGGACGAAGCGTCGGAACGGATGGTAAAATGTGTGATTAGCTAGCTGAGCACCTAGAGCCGTTTCCTTTCCAGCAGGCTCCCACCGCACACCTGTCAGAGAGGGACTGTGATGCTGCGCGTCCTTGTGACCGCCTGCTTGGAGAAAGCTTTACATGAATGCATTTCTATTTTCGACATTACAGTCAGGTAGTCTTGTAGACAGCTAAGGGGTCCGATCAGGTAGGGACACAGTGTACCGTAATGCTCCAAATATCCATTGTGCGGAACGGCGTACTTACACATTTTAACAGATTTTTGAGTGCTTTCTACCACATAAAATCGGTCAGTAAGCACAACTTTAATCATATATAAGGCGGACCAAATTATAAGGCGCAGTATCAATTTTTAAGAAGATTTAAGGATTTTAAGTCTGTCATGGTTTTCAGATGACGAGCCCACATGCAGAAACGAACGGGAGGCAATGCACAGTTTTAAGATTTTTATTAAAGGAAAACAGGCAGGTCTATGGACGGAACTACAGGTGACTCGGCTGGGTCAGAACGTCACGGCTGGAGAGTCATTAGGCTGGGCGGACCTAACCGGGAAGAAGTAGCGTCAGGAGAACTCTATGTGACTACTCAGATGGAGATAGGTGGCTAGTGGCTGAGGGCGGCAGATGTAGCTGGCGAGGAATCCGAGGCGACCTCATCGGCAGCGGTTGACAGATGGATTGACCAGAGTGAGCACAGAACCAACAGAACCCGGGAAAGGGGATCTCAGGCCTCGCTGGGTAACTTCCAGGAAGTATGAGGGGAGCGCCAGAGCAAAATCTGAGCAGACAGGTCTGCTGGTCTGTTTCTTCGGACGGGACGTCAAGACAGGTGAGTGCATCCAAGCACCAAAATCACGACTGGTTAAGGCTCCGGCGTCTTCCATCTGCCAGTGCTCTGCTTAAGAAGCCAGAGAAAGCCGCCTGCAACGAGCTGCAGGTGTGGACCACGCCTCCTCAGCCAACTAGACACACCTGAGGAGTAGAGTTAGAGCAGCCAACACAGAGAACCCTGACACTACCCCCCCCTCAACGGCCGCCTCCTGGCGGCCCAGACGAAGAGGTGCTGGGCTGAGTAGACCAGAAATCCCGAATCAAATCTTGATTGGCGATGGTAGCTGCAGACACCCATGAGCGATCCCCAGAGCTGCGACCCTCCCAATCGACGAGGTATTGGTGACCCCTACCTCGTCGACGGGCATCCACAACCCTGATGACGCGAGGATTCTGACTGTCCTGGGAGGGTGGAGGGGGTCCGGAAGGAGGGTATGAATCATTGTCCAAAACGGGCTTAATCTGGGATACATGAAAAGTGGGATGAACACGAGAGTGAGGGGGAAGACGTAAGCGGACGGTGGTCGGGTTGATAACTGTCTCTATTTCATAGGGACCAGTAAACCGGGGAGCAAGCTTCTTCGCGGATGGGTTAGTCAATACATCTCTGGATGATAACAAAACCCTCTGACTGGGGCGATAATGGGGAGCTGGTCTGCGGTGCTGGTCAGCAAACCTCTTACTCCGCTCTGCGGTGCGAGTGAGTGCTGTAACCGTCTCTTTCCATATATTCTGGCAGCGAGCAATATAGTCGTTGACGGAGGTGAAGGGAATCCTGAGTTCGTCTGTGGGTAGGAGTGGAGGTTGATATCCTAAGGCAACTTCAAAAGGTGAACGTCCCGTGGCTGAGGTGATGTGAGAGTTCAGGGCATACTCTACCCAAGGCAAAAACTTGTTCCAGTCGGTAGGTGAAGATGACGTGAGGCAACGGAGAGTGGTCTCTAATTGTTGATTCATTCGTTCTGTTTGGCCGTTGGTTTGAGGATGGTATCCGGAGGTGAGCGTGTAACGGGCACCCAGAGCGGAGCAAAAGTGCCGCCAGACCTGAGAAATAAACTGGGGACCCCGGTCAGAGAGAATGTCAACAGGGATCCCATGGAGCTTGAAAACATGTTTAATGAGGAGTTGAGCAGTCTGGAGGGCGTTAGGTAGCTTACGGATGGGAATGAGATGACAAGACTTCGAAAAACGGTCAACAACAGTCAAAATCGTTGACATGCCTTGGGAAACAGGGAGTCCAGTAACGAAATCAATGGCAATGTGGGACCATGGACGTTTGGGGATAGGAAGAGGATTCAACAACCCAGAAGGTGGCTGGTTAGAAGACTTATTCTGGGCGCAGACAGGACAAGCTAAAACATAGTCTCTGACGTCCTTGGTCCACGATGGCCACCAGAATCGCCGGGACACCTGAGACTGGGTTCTATAAATGCCCGGATGGGTGGAAAACTTAGCATCGTGACACCAGCGTAAAACCTCCGGACGAACAGATTGGGGAACATACTTTAGTCCCGGTGGACCCGTACCAGGATCCGGATCTAATAGTTGGGCCTGGTTAATCCTGTCCTCCAGATCCCAATGCAGACCTCCAACAGTGCATGTGGGGGGAAGAATAAGTTCCGGCTCCTTCTCTTGTTCAAATGGGGCAAACTGACGAGACAGAGCATCTGGTTTAATGTTTCTGGAGCCTGGTCTGTAGGTTATGGTGAGGTTGAAACGAGAAAAAAATAATGACCAACGGGCTTGCCTTGAGTTGAGTCTACGGGCTGTCTGCAGATAGGAGAGGTTCTTGTGATCTGTCCATATTATGATGGGCTGCTCGGATCCCTCTAGCCAGTGCCGCCACTCCTCCAAGGCTAACTTAATGGCTAACAGTTCACGATCGCCTACATCATAGTTCTGCTCGGCAGGGGACAAGCGACGGGAGAAGAATGCACAAGGGTGTAACTTCTTATCTATCTCAGACTGTTGGGATAGGACCGCTCCCACACCTGTGTTAGAAGCGTCTATTTCAAGGGTGAATTGTTTCGCAGGATCAGGGTGAACGAGTATGGGAGCCTGGGAAAAACGGGACTTAAGTCGATTAAATGCCTCATCGGCTTCAGGACTCCAGCTAAAAGAGACCTTGGTGGAGGTAAGAGCATGTAACGGGGAAGCTATCTGGCTGTAGTTCCTGATAAAACGCCTATAGAAATTAGCGAACCCAAGGAAACGTTGAAGCTGTTTACGTGACTCAGGAACTGGCCACTCCGTTACTGCTTTTATTCTTTCTGGGTCTGACCTCACTTGACCGCCTTCCAAAACAAGACCGAGGAACGAAACTGAAGTCTGGTGGAACTCACACTTCTCGGCTTTTACAAACAGGCGATTTTCTAGTAATCGCTGGAGAACAAGTCGCACATGTTGCTTGTGTTGTTCTAGGTCACGAGAGTAAATCAGGATGTCATCTAAATAGACAAAAACAAAAACATTCAAAAAATCCCGCAGGACGTCGTTAACCAATGCCTGAAAAACTGCCGGGGCATTACACAAGCCGAAGGGCATGACTAGGTACTCAAAGTGACCTAACGGAGTCTTAAAAGCCGTCTTCCACTCATCCCCCTGTCTCACCCGAACCAAATGATAAGCGTTGCGCAGATCAAGCTTAGTAAAAATCTTGGCATTCTGGACTGGCTCGAGGGCTGATGATAATAGAGGAAGCGGGTACTTATTCTTGACGGTTATCTGGTTAAGCCCTCGATAATCTATACAGGGTCGAAGGGTCCCGTCCTTCTTGCCCACAAAAAAGAAACCAGCCCCTAATGGGGAGGAAGAAGGACGAATTAACCCCGTAGCCAAAGACTCACTGATGTATTTCTCAAGCGATTGACGTTCTGACCTGGAGATGTTATAGAGCCGACTCACCGGTAGAGGGGCCCCAGGTAACAAGTCAATCGCACAGTCGTATGGGCGATGTGGGGGCAAAGAACAAGCCTGAGTTTTACTAAATACCTGCCGTAAGTCGTGGTAATCCTCTGGAACGCGAGAGAGGTCAATCATGTCTCCGGAATCTGTCAAGGAAGTAGAGGAGACGGCTACGGGCCGAGCGGACTGCAAGCAGCGGGAATGACAAGTAGATGACCATGACTCCAGTCGGGACTCAGCCCAATTAAACTGCGGATTGTGGACCCTTAACCAGGCTATTCCAAAAACCACAGGAGAACGCTTTACCGGGAAGACAAAGAAGGAAAGCTGTTCCCGATGGTTACCGGAAACTATCACTACCAATGGTCGGGTGCGATGGGTAATAAGAGTCAATCTCTGCCCATCTAATGACGAGACCTGGAGTGGCTCGGGTAAAAGATCGACAGGTACTCGAAGCTGGTCCACAACCGCCTGATCTATGAGATTAAAATCAGAGCCTGAATCTACTAGAGCTGAAACATCAAAACTTTCCTGGTCGAATATTAAAGTAACTGGTAAACAACAACGAGAACCAAATGACGCCTTAACAGCCTCCCGGGGAATAGATCCCAACCTGTCCACCGATCCCCCCGTTAAGAGCGGCGGACTCGGTCTTTTGGCCGAACAGGACAATCTCTGAGGTAATGACCCTCACCTCCACAATAAAGACATAAGTTTTCCGAGACACGCTGCTGACGTTCCTTATTGGAAAGACCAACCTGCCCCAACTGCATGGGTTCAGGAGGAGGTGTAAAAGAACGGGGTTCCTTCTTGGTAAATGTAGAAGAGGTGGAGGTGGATGATTGCAAGGCAAGGTTGGATCTAAAACGGGTTCGGCTGCGTAATCGAGAATCCAAACGGATAGCAAGTGCTACAAACTCCTCAAAATCCTCAGGTTCCTCAACCCGAGCTAACTCATCCTTTAACGACTCGTCTAGAGCCTGAAAGAAAGCTGCCTTTAACGGTCTCGGCTGCCAACCCGCAGCAGCAGCAAACGTACGAAACTCCACGGAAAAATCAGATACGCGTCGACCGCGCTGTTTCAAAGTGAGGAGATGACGAGACTGTTGTGCCGAATCCAACTCAGGTGAAAAAAATGTCTTAAATTCAGCAATGAAGTCCTGAAAAGTAATCCCAAACGACTGACAATCAGGGAATCGAGCCTCGGCCCACCTAAGAGCCCTACCCGTTAGTAGACGTAAGACATAAGATATCCTTACCTCATCAGAGGCGAAAGTCTGGGGAGAACGGTTAAACACCAGTTTGCACTGGAAAAGAAAACCACCGCAACTTCCACCGTCACCGGAGAATTTCTCCGGACAAGGTGACGCGCCCTCAAGTGGTGGAGTCCAAACCTGATTCTCCATGCTCGGAGCGTCGGAAGGCGGGGTAACGTGATCCTGAGTGACAGGTGACGTCTTCGCGGAAGTGACTGTGTCCACAAGTAGGCTAACCTGAGCGGCTAATCTCTGAAGCTGTTCCTGAGTAGAATTGACAGCAAAACCTAGCGACTGCATTTGTTCCTGCTGTGCGGCTATCTGCCGCCCGAACGTATCCGCTGGACTCTGGTGGCCGGAGCCTTCTTCTGTCATGGTTTTCAGATGACGAGCCCACATGCAGATACGAACGGGAGGCAATGCACAGTTTTAAGATTTTTATTAAAGGAAAACAGGCAGGTCTATGGACGGAACTACAGGTGACTCGGCTGGGTCAGAACGTCACGGCTGGAGAGTCATTAGGCTGGGCGGACCTAACCGGGAAGAAGTAGCGTCATGAGAACTCTATGTGACTACTCAGATGGAGATAGGTGGCTAGTGGCTGAGGGCGGCAGATGTAGCTGGCGAGGAATCCGAGGCGACCTCATCGGCAGCGGTTGACAGATGGATTGACCAGAGTGAGCACAGAACCAACAGAACCCGGGAAAGGGGATCTCAGGCCTCGCTGGGTAACTTCCAGGAAGTATGAGGGGAGCGCCAGAGCAAAATCTGAGCAGACAGGTCTGCTGGTCTGTTTCTTCGGACGGGACGTCAAGGCAGGTGAGTGCATCCAAGCACCAAAATCACGACTGGTTAAGGCTCCGGCGTCTTCCATCTGCCAGTGCTCTGCTTAAGAAGCCAGAGAAAGCCGCCTGCAACGAGCTGCAGGTGTGGACCACGCCTCCTCAGCCAACTAGACACACCTGAGGAGTAGAGTTAGAGCAGCCAACACAGAGAACCCTGACAAAGTGTGCCTTATAGTCCGAAAAATACAGCACCTACTTCTGGAAATCTGTAAAATATCTTTTGATTTGTTTTATTCCCAAATAATGATATAATTATTGTAACATTAGTGCTATTATTTTCTTTGTATTTGTCACAATGTCAGTGCCATTTCATAATAAATTTTTTGCGCCTTCAAAGCTAAGAGTTAATAACTATTTGCTAATCCTTTTCCAATATAGTCAAAATGTGCAATACATCCATTCATGTATCCACTTATTTAAAAGACCATCATACAATAAAGCAGTCAATCTGCTCTTTTTGTTCCTAGTGCTACAGTTACTTAAAGCATCTGAGCTCCATTAATCATGGCATTTTTTCTCCTTCTTTTCTGCACACGCACTTAAATCGGTTGATCAAACTTACTTTGATCAGCTGCTCTGAAACGGAAAACTCTCATCATGCCCCATTTCAGAGGTAATCAGCTTAACTTTTAGTTTTGCGCTCAGACTTTGTTAAACCTGTTTTTTTCACCCAAGTCCACCAAAATCTGACTTATATGGACAAATATGTGGTTTAGGACTTGAGCTCAGAGAAAATAAGTAGCTCCCTCATGACAATCTGAGGGGGAGTAAATTGAACTTCACTCAGTGGAAAACTGTGCATTTAGAATTATTTTTATCTTAATTAAATGCTTAACCTGTTTGAGCTTGCAGTTGTTTTGCAAAATAATTTATTTCTTCTTTCATGAAGCCAGTTAACACTGCTGTGCTGTGTAGAACTCACCATGTCGCACTTGTGGCTGAAGCGAGGTTTAGCAGGGGGTACTGTCAAAGAGATCAGTCACGGCTATGACTTTTATTGCTTTTCATAACTCAAACCTAAAGGTGGTTTCATCTCTTATTTCACTTTATTCTTCTCTGTCAGAAAATGGTGATTGAGAACATGGACATCCTGGTACAGATGAAAAACAACTTTGACAAGCCTGAGGAAATGGTCAATCTAAAAAAGAGGCTGACAGGTGAGAAGTGGTGATAGAGGGGGGTGAGAGATAGAGCTGTGAAGATTGAGCTGAGGGATTGAAAAAAAAATAACAGAGAGGGACACCAGGAGGTTAGCTGCAAAGCACAAAGTATAAGAAGAAAAGAACTGAAAGATGGGAAGTATGAGCACAAGAATGGAAAAGTAAGACTCACTTTTAATGTGTGCTAAACTCTCTTTTGACAATGAATTTAATGGTCCTACGCTCATGCGCTACAGTTATATGCTTTGCTACAATTGATCTTGTAAAATATTCTCACTTTCAGTATTGATCTAAGCTGATAAGTGACACCGGCTAGTTTCACATTTAGCCACACAGCAGCACTTCAGAGCAAGAGCCTGACTAAAGGTGGCTGCGCGCTCCTTTCAGGCATACTGATCAGTTTTCTGTGATCTTCCAGGTGGAGAGAATGTCCTGAAACGGATGACCATCATCGGCGTGATCCTGTCATTCAGATCCATGGCCATGGACTGTCTGAAAGATGTAATGCTTTGCACAGCTCACAAAATTTAAGATCAAATTGTACATATTCTGAATATGATGATGAGTGCTAAAATATTTAAATATATATTCAGACTTATAAAAATCAGCTTCAAGAAGTAAAGCCAAGGAGTACCATTAATCATACGAACATCCCATGGGAAATTTAATCTATAAATATCAAAATGAAAGGTCTTCACATTTTTAGCCAACATCGTCTTATCATTAGTTTTTATCTTTTTTTTTAGAACAAGCAAATGTCTTAAAGCAAGTCATGATACAGACTTTGTGGGTAGGTTGTCATAGTTACTATAGACCAAGAAAGTTTCCAGAGCAAACCTTTCGTTGCTCAGGCCTTTCTGTGTGCATCTTCTCCTCTTACTCTCAGTACATCTGGTCTCTTTGGGAACATCAACTTAAACTATCATTACTGTATATGAGAAGAAGAAGGAATAAATAACGTTATTTAAATAAATAATGTTAACTACAAGATAGTGATCATGAAAACTGCTTGTTCCATTCTTGGCACGTCCTGTGAAGCTCCCCCACTGTGACATGGTATCTTCATTTGTAGAAAACGGCTCTGATTAAAGGAGTCCAAAAGCCTTAAAAATAGCTTTTTAACCCTCCCCACACTAATAGATGTCAAAGACTGTTTGTTGTCACTTCTTGAATTTATTTTGATTAGACCATGGTGTGTTACTTTGTTTATATATTTTTCCCTACGTCATGTTGCCAGGCACAGTAGATTTATGTAATTTTATGACTTTACAGCTCATTATACAAATCCTTTATCAGTTAGTTTGTATAGTTTTTTTCCCCAAAATCCATGAAGTTATCATATGTTAACAGCTTTTTGTATTTTCTCTGCCCATTTTTGTCTAATAATATTTTTTTAATGATCTGAAAAATGTCACACACAAAAAGCAAAAACTGAAGACGTCGCTAAACTTTAGATTTTCTTTTATGGAGGAATTAGTCTCAGAAACCCAATATGTAGATTTGTCATACTTGTGGAACACCTTTTTTACATGCGTACACTACATTTAGGTATTCATCTTCTTGATTATACAATTATGTACCATACTTACATGTGACCATATTGTGATGCTGTAATCTAGATCCTGCGAAAACATTGCCCATTCCTGATGGCACCCATCGAGTGTCTGAAGGACTTCATCTCCCCCGAAACTGACATCAAGGTAAAAACAGCTGTTATCGAGTTGTCCTGATTTTAAAAAGGTATTCATAAGTTGAGAAACATAGCAAGGAATACCATTTTACTTAATTTTAATGTAAGGTTATTAAAAGTATTTCAAGCGCTTGTTTTTTAAGTTGCTGCCTTAGATCCACAAGCGAAGCGAAATGACCTGTTGTGGAAATTAGCGTTGGTCTGATGCAAAATACTTTCAAACAATGGATGATATTTATAAGATAATCTGATCTTGGTAGCCTGAGAGGAATCAGATGTATCAGTTCTTCTGTACCCACCAAACTTAATTCCTGATCTCCCTCTGGGGCAAACGTCGTGACGGTGACTCATGAACTCTCCCGCCCCTTACTTACGTCTGGCTTCTGAGTAAGGCATGACAGCCGTGCCACAGCCTGGGCCAGGATAACCCCAAAGACGTCAGCAGCCCTCTCATGCCTCCGTGAGAGAGAGTCTGCAGCTCTGCACTCTGAACCACATCAGTGGAAACATTCTGCCTAGACAGGCCGACCTCACATGCAACCAGAAACAGGCCAACAAGTCACATGTCAAGATAAAAAGACACCTTCCATCTATTTAGTGTCAGTTTGTAGACGAAATGGTGAAATGGTGTGCTCACTTTTCTGTCACAAAAAAAAAAAAGAAAAAAAATGTGCAAATTCCCATCCCCTGGCTGTTAATGAGAATCAGGATTAACTTTATTCACAAAGTTTTGGGATACATACAAGGAATTTGACTTTGGTTTCCAACAAGATACGCTTTGGCACAATGGCATTCAAACCGTAAACACTTGGAGTTTCAATGAACCAGTGCTGCTAGCAAGAGAAATAAAAGGAAACTGTTCTGCCTGTGACAGATTAAATGAACTTCCTGTGATTTTTTTTCTTTCTACTGCAGATGACTATGAGTGTTTTTGAGCTGGCTTCTGCAGCAGGACTGAAATGTGATATAGACCCTGCTCTTGTTGCGGCTATCAGCAATATGCAAACAGGTAAAATATCACTTTTAACAACACGCCGAGGTACAAATCATTAATTATAACACGGACTAATTGTACTTTTACTATTATATCTTGTCAAAATGTTGCAGATAACAGTTCGGTGGAAGAAGAGTTCAAGCTCTCTCGATTGTTACTGGTCTACGTCGCAGTGTCACTGCCGACCCTCGCGCTGGACCCCAACTCCCTGTACAGCCGAGAACACGGAGGTACACAATCACTTGCTCAATTCAGCTGCTACATACTTTGCTTGACAGTAATTACTCTCCAGACAGACAAGTAAACACTAATCAGTTGTTCCTCGAGCAATTATTCACCAGCTGCTGATAGTGTATATAATGGGTACTCCACCCTGAAAGGCTAGCATCATACTTTCCAGTCTGACACGGTCCGGAGCAAAGCCTGTACGTTAATAAGAAACAGATTTTGTTGAGAGGCTTTCGTTTACGGATAACTCGGGTTGACGTGCATCGATGCAGTTACTCCTGGCATGCAGCCCTGCTGACACTAACTACTTGGCGTTGAGCCTAGACTGAAACATTAAGAGCAGCAAATTGCCAAGATTTCTATCACGGCATACAGTGGCATTAGTCTCTGATTATTTTCTTTGTCCTTCCTTTCCATTGACATAACTGAAATAAATTAACCCTGTGATCCTGTGGAAATATGCCCAGCAGCAAGCTTCCTATTAAGAGTTACAGTTCATTAAGTAGATTTCTCCAATCACCCCAGCCACAAAAAAAAAGAAAAAAATCCCATCACCAAGGCTTAAGTAGCAGACATGCTTTTACCCGGTCATTTTTTTTTTCTTAGGTCACAACAACAACATCCACTGTTTAGCTGCAGCGATCAATCAGCTGGCTGCTGCCATGTTCACCGTCCAGAACAAAAACATCGAGCAGCAGCTCAAAGAGTTCCTCCTGGTAAGCAGCAAACATTTTATGTTGCAAACATTCTTTTGATATCCATGGGATAGCAACAAGGTGCCCACATTAAACTTTTAGGGTACTTCTGGGTTTCATACTGGGTACATCATGAAGTGCTTAGCAGATGCCTATCGGGTACTTACAGACTCCTTATAGGGCTCCCAGAGTGTGATCTTTGGTCTACCTACAAGGTGCTTAGAAGACACAAATGGGGTGCTTGCAGGAGAAATTGCAAGGTTACCTCTGCGTTACCTACAGTGATATTTAAAGTTAAGGTTCCTCTATCGAACCTACAGGGTGCTTACAGGTAATCTCTGAGCTATCTACAATGTACTTACAGACTAACTGTAGGTTACTCACATTGTACATGTGAGTTATCCGTAGGGGTACTTGCACTGTCAAAATAGGGAACTTCCAGGAGAACTCACAGGGCATACAGTATGGGTCACTTACGGTGGTTCTCATGCCAGGCTACTTACAAGCTTTCCATTTTTTTATCAGAATACACGACAGAGTTTGGAGCTAAGGCCTCTAAAACATATCCCGATGACAAATATTTAAGAAAAGAAAAACACCAAATTAAACACTACTTGTCTTCAACGTCTGGGCATTGCGTAACTGATACAAAGCACTGAAGTCTTGAGGGCACACAGATTCAGAGGTTCTGTGGATACACTGAATTTGAATAAAGCCTCAACTTATTCAATGATGCAAAGGAAAAATGGGTTCTTTTATAAACTGCCCTGAAAATACTTAAGATAAAAAGAAGCTTTCTCAAGATAATGTTTTGACCCAGTTCAGGCGATGACCAGTACCACAAAGTCCTTCTCGTTGCCTGATGTGTCTCTTTTTGCCCCCTTGTCTTCTCACAGCTGGCTTCCTCCACTTTGCTTCAGCTGGGACAAAACTTTGAACGGGTGGAAGTCAAAAACCGAGAGTCCATCTACCTACTCCTGCACATGGTATGTCATCTCAAAATCATCTGTAATCGGTTCTAGAAAATATGATTTTATTAAAGCCATTTTATTTTATTCTCTTTTAATCCTAAACTGTGTTTTCAAATAACAGTTTTAGACTTTTCTGAATTTTAATTTTAAGAACATTCCAAAAATGTATGTTGCATACAAAAAATATCAAACTGAAAATGAGTTGGCCAATTTTGGCCAAGCATTGTATATGAACAATTTCTCTTCCTTTCATGACTGATTCATCTAGATTGTGGAGGAATCTCCGTTCCTGAGCCAAGACATGCTGGAAAGCTGCTTCCCGTACGTCCTCCTCCGAAACGCCTACAGGGAGGTGCATAAGTCTTTCATCCTTACTTTGGCCTGAAGACTTTTTCTCCAGATTTTTTTTTTTTTTGAGCCAAAAAACATTTCAATGCAGACATGTTCTGTTTGCATTTCTCTTTTGCTTTCACCCACGTGTCCTCTGTTGTTAGTCAGGACTTTGACTTTTGACCTGTTGATTGCTGAGAGAGAACGCATTTTATTTACTTACATGTATTCTCATTTCATTCGTTAATACAGGCATGTGCAATTTAACTTTCTTTCATATAAAATAAAAATACAACTGCTTTACGGTCTCTATTTTTATAATTATTACAAACAGCAAGTCAGGTATGTTCTTGTTGTGTATATGAAAAACATTTACACTTTTAATATTAGCACTCCAAACACATTGTAATGTCTTCTGACCGTGAATAAAGTAAATCAGTGATAATTCCATGTTTTTTTTTATTTTTAATCTACAAAGTATCTCTATTTCCCATCTTGCATAGATGTCTTTGTATCTTCATGTATATTTACGTGATGCATTCAAATTGTGCAGAGGTAAAATTGCTCGTGAATAATGTTAGACATCCCTTGTTTTGATTATCTTCTGCAAACCAGCACTATCTCGCCAGTGTTTCCCTCCTCTGGTTCCTCCTCTCTTCCCATTCAACCAGAGCTGCAGCTGTTGTGTATCCGCTCAGTTTCCACACTGGAGATGCATATATTTATCTAGCTCGAACATTTATGTGTGCGTGTGTATGAGTGTTTTTGTGAGTTGGATTTATGTTTTCAGTATCTTGGGCTGAACCTCCTCTTGAGGCCCGAAGAGGTTGAATTCCCACTAGTGGGATCATTTGCATGAATACACAGATGAGAACGCATTAGGACAGCACGTCAAAGAATACCAGCGCAAAATCTCAAGCAGCATGGTTATAACAGTGGGCTGGAGTTCGTTTAACATCATTTCTATGTTTCAACACACATTGTCATTCTTCAGCATTGCATATTTTCACATTTTATGTCCGGGGAGAAAGCACATATTACCTGGGAGTTTTGCTTGCTTTTATTTCATCACTCCTTATATTATTGCACAAGCTTTGAGAGAAACTTTGTGCTTTTTTTCAAATTCTGCCAAGTTTTAAAGTAATTGCGTGCTTTCATTTACAGCCTATAGTATTGAAACTTTGTGCTTTTTTTTTCAAATTCTGTCAAGTTTTAAAGGAATTGCTTGCTTTCATTCACTGCTTATAGTATTGATGTGCCATTGTCGCTGTTGTGTCAACAAACCTGTAACTTATTGAGCACACACAGGGTTTTTAATCATATGTCTAGGACACCACAGAGTGGGGCTTTATCAGTGTTCACAATATTTGCTTGTTGTACTTTAAAAAAGATGTCAGTTATGGAGTGGCCAGGTTATAGTCTGGATTTAAATCTGACTGAGTCTTTAAAAAAAAACTTTGATTGTGGCTGTATTTAAAAAACAAATCTTAAAAGTAGAGTCTGACGAAGTTTCTCCAGTATAATTTAAATAGCATAATGCCTGTCATTCAAATGCTGGATTTCAGATGTTGTTGTCCAGTGTAACTTGACCAGTAATTAGGTTTAGGGGACAAATGCTTTTTCCAGATAGGGCCAGAGAGTTTTGGATTGTTTTTTTTTAACTTTCATTAATGAAATAATGGTTTAAAAATAGTTTTCTACTTACTCAAGTTATATTCATCTCTTACCAAAATGTAATAATAATATAATGATATGAAATATTTAACTGTGACAAAATTCAATTCGGCTTTATTTATATAGTGCCAATTCACAACGCATGTCATGGACCGCGGAACGCATTTCAAGTTGGTCGGGCGCATGGAGACGCCAGCGGGGGGGGGGGGGGGGGGTGGAGAGAGACAAACGCGGACGAGCGGACAAACGCGGCCGAGCGGGGGAGGGGGGGGCGGGGTTTGGTTGCGGCGGGGGATAGACACGCTTTTCGCGGGGGGGGGGGGGGGGGGGGGGGGGAGGCTTGATCATCAAAAGTAGGTAGGGCCGCGGCCCTACCGGCCCTACCGGTTCCGCGGTCCTTGACGCATGTCATCCCAAGGCCCTTTACAAAGTCAAATTCAATCAGATTTTTCAGATTGGTCAAAACATTTCCTGTCGAAGGAAACCCAGTAGATTGCATCAAGTCTTGACAAGCAGCATTCACTCCTTATGAAAGAGCGTAGACCCACAGTGGACAGTCTTCTGCATTGTCCATGGCTTTGCAGCAATTCCTCATACCGAGCATGCATGTAGCGACAGTGGAGAGGAAAACTCCTTTATAACAGGGAAAACCTCCAGAAGAACCAGGCTCATTCTGATGAGCAGTTCTGCAGCACATACTTAATTAATAACTATTTTCTCAAAGATTAGAAATGGCTCTTAGTTTATTAAACCATCTTGATCAAGAGAGGGTTAAATGTTAAATAACAACTACTTTAAAAGCCTGTGGTACATATCCATTTACCAAGGATAGATTAATCATGTCTAAAATAGGGCCATTAATTAAAGGGAATGCTTCCTTAAATAACTTGGTTGGGATTGGGTTTTAATATACAAGTGGAAGGTTTAGATGAAGCTAAAATTTTAGATAGCTCAGAAAATCCACCGGGTCTAAACAATCCAAATACCAATCAGGCTCTAAAGATTCCTCCAACGCTGCCTCGCTTACTGAGGATGAAGTAATCATTTTTGCAAGGATTCCAGTTATTTTGTTTTGAATAGAATGTGTTTTATTTATGAAGAATCCCATAAAGTCATTACTGCTGAGAGCTGATGGAGTGGATGGATCAACGGAGCTGTGACTCTGGGTAAGTTCGGCAACTGTACTACAAAGAAACCTACCATTATTTTTATTCTCTATTAATGATGAAAAATATACAGCTAACTCTACGAAGGGTCTTCTTTATACAACACTAAACTGCTTTTCCAGATTAGGTATGATTCCTCTATATGTGCAGAGCAAAAAAGTAGATATCTGTAAGGGAGCAAATACTTTTTTACTTCACTGATAAAGGGGTGACATTTTGGCCAGGCTTAGAACTAAAAGGGTGTATTTGTTAAGTTTACAGTTTTAACATTTTAAAATGATCTTTTGCCATATAGATTATGTTTAGTAAAATACCAGAATTGGTTAGATTTGCATAAAAGCCCCCGTTGTAGCTGCCTTGTATCGTTTCCGCCTGTTTAAGACTTGCATGCAAGCAAACTATTCTCCTTGCAGCTCTGCTGCTTGTCCTGTTCAGAGACCCAGTGGGACTACTAATGATGGAAACTCCGGTCCCAACATACAGACTCTCTGCTGATGGTGTTGGTGACACAGTGCCTCTTCTGTTGAGTTGTTATGCACTAAGGATTACACACAAACACACTCTGTAACACAAACCACGCAGACT
This sequence comes from Fundulus diaphanus, assembly GCA_037039145.1. Lineage (NCBI taxonomy): Eukaryota > Metazoa > Chordata > Actinopteri > Cyprinodontiformes > Fundulidae > Fundulus > Fundulus diaphanus. The sequence goes on from CM073126.1 coordinate 18,227,478, forward strand.
CCTCAATACACAGAGGAGAGCTATGTGTATGTGTGAGTGTCAAAGGCACTGAAAAACATAAACTGCGGTGGTTTACTCACATCAAACAATCACGTGTGGGATTTACAGAAACATGTAGAGGAATAAACTCACTCCGTCCTTCTGTACAACACTGACAAATACACAGATGTACGTTATCTGGAGAAAGGAACTATGACCCCTGCCTGTAAGATACACAGAAGAACTGATAGAAATCTGAGCATGATGACTCTGGAACGGTAAGGCTTTCTTGTTTACTAATCTTGCATGTATTTATCTTGCATTAATAGTGAATGATAAACTGCACTTGATATTGATATTTTCTGTTGATGCTGTTTATTAACTTAAAGGGTTTATACTGCATCTTTTCTGTATAATGTTAGTTTGACATATCAAGGTGAGGCATACATTATATTAAAGATACTTCTGTTGTTACTGGAGATAAAACTATTTTTTATTATTGTTCAATGGATTTGCATTTAAAATAGAGCCTCACACATGAGGAAGTTTGTTTTGAAAATATACAAAAATTATTTTGATCCTTTCTATTATTGTCTCACCAGCCCTACAGCTGATACAACTAAATGTTACCTGAATGAAAACAATGATGAAAAGCATGTGCATTCAATTTGGGTTTTGTGGGTGACCAGGTTTGGGGGTGACAATAGAAATACCATCCTCTGTTCCTGTACTACATATACATACATATTTAAACTTCTCAAGGCCAAAAAACATAATTACATCCTCATTACATATTTTGTGATATTTTAGGTTCAGTTTAAATTGTTATTAACTCCAGGCTACAGAAATTGACATTTCAGTTACAGAAAAGAAACAAAAAAATATGTTCTCACTTACAGATTTCTTCTGTTTCTGCTTTGTCTTGCACTTGAATGTTTTAGATCCCCAAAAACATTATTGTCAGAGAAAGATGACCAGATTGAATAAAATGTTTTTCAATTATAAAGAGAAAACTGAAGAAGCCCTGTCTAAAAGATTAATTTCCCCCATAAATGAAACAAATACTTGTTCCCTTCCAGGTAATAACTGCTAACAAGCATTCGTGATAACTAGCAACAAGTCTTTTACGTCACTCGGGAAACATTTATTCCACTTCTTTTGAATAATTGTTTTATTTTACCCATACTGGAGGGTTTTTGACGTTTTCTGGTCCGATTACGGTCATACCACAGCATCTTTATCAGATTTAAGTGTGGAATTTGAATAGACAACTCCAGAACAGTTTTTTTGTTTTGAGCCAACCAAATGTGGACTTACCAGCGTGCTTGGGATTGCTGTCCTGCTGCATAACCAAAGTGCTTGTGAACTTTAAAGTCATGACTTGTGGTTGGATGTTGTAATTCAGGATTTTTAGGTAGAGAGCAGTATTCATGGATTCATGAATTATGACAAAATGTCCAAGTTCTTAAGCAGCAAAGCAGCCTCAGAACAAACTCCCAGCACAATGTCTAACTGTTTGTATGTTGTGTTTTGAAATCTAGTTAGTTTTACACCGGATTTGAGAAAACGCAGATCTTCCTTCAAAGCTCCATTTTTGTCTCTTCAAATTGCAAAACATTTCCCCAAAATGCTGGAGGATAATGGAAAGGATTTTTTGAGAAAATGTGAGACGGGCCTTTGTGCTCTTTTTGATCGACAGTGCCTTTCCAAATCCAAAGCGTTCTAATGTGACAAATTCAACAAACGTTTTGATATGTTGTGCAAAACTTAAGATAATAATTCCAGGGAAAGTAAAAACATGAAAAAAATTGTTTCTTTACAGTTACTAAAGTCAATCTCATTCAATATATATTAAAGTCAAATTTTAAACATCTATTGTAATTATTTTAAGCAAAAACAATCAGTATTTTGGAAAACAAAATAGTCAAACGTTTAGTAAGAAATGAGCAAGTACAAGGCAACAGTGGAGGGGAGCAACTGGATTTTAACAAATAAAACATCCATCCCTCCACTATTGATACCCGCTTATCGATAGGCTCTCGCCATGTTGCAGGGGTGCAGGTGCCTATCTCTAGCAGTTATTGGGCAAGAGGCGGGGTACACCCTGGGCAGGTTGTAGTCCATCACAGTGCTCATATCTAAGGGCAACTTGAAGAGACTAATGCTGCGTTCCAGTTGCAGCTCAGAAATTCTGACTTCCGAGTCAGAAGAATCAAATGGAATGACACCTAAAGTCTGAGGATCCTACTTGGAAAGTTCTTTATGGCTGATTTTCAGATTCAATGTGGCATTTCCTCGCATGAACAACAGTAAGCATCTAAAATCAACGTTACATGTAGAGGCTGCAACTCTGAGCCCAATATGCATCTGCAAAGTACAGCTTTGAACGACATTTGAAAGAGATACTATGAACAAGACAACAGCTTTCCTGTCAGTCGCCATATTGGAATCCTAACTCCTCAGACTGTGTTAGGGTTAGGTTAAGAGGAACGCTGTTAATTCGGGTGTTACGCCATTCCCAGCTCCTAGTTCCGACTTTTGAGGTAAATGGAACACAGCATTATTAACTTAAAAGGCATGTTTTGGACAGAGAAAGGCGGAGTAGCCAGAGAGAACCCATGTATACACTGGGAGAAAATGTAAAGTTCATGCAGAAAGATCCCAGGCCGGGATTCGAACCTCAAGCCTTCTTGCTGCACAACAACAGTGCTGTCAACTCTGCCACTCTGCAACTATACCGCCCCAACAGCGGTGGTGAAATGTAACAAATTTTAATAGACCCCGCTGTGACAAAAAACAAAAAGGTAACATGTTTTACCGTAATGCACTAACTCTGATTGTGCTGCATGTACCAAATCACTCCATCACATTTTATTGTTGCTTTGATCAATTTCCTTTTTTTTTATCTATTCAAACATAAGAAAGTTGATGTAGTTACAGTGCCTGGACACATAACTTTTCAATGTCATTTATGGTGGCTAGGCTACTGCGTTAGATTTTACTTTCTAACGAAGGGAGGAGTTGGTGGGTAATTATTGCCATGGAAAAGTTTGTGAATCGAGAGAGAAAGACCATAAGGCGTGTGCTTAAAAAATGACAAATGGTTAAAAGGGGTCAAATGTACTTGAAAATGATTTGGAATTTTTTTTTGAAAAACCCAGCTGACAAACCCAATTGTAGAAGCTCACAATTTTTTCTCTGCTTTTTGTGGATAAAAGTCTGTTGATGGTGCTCCTATAGTTCTACAGAGAGGATGAAGAGTAACATGTCGTGACGTTATCTCTCTCCTTTTTCACCGTTTGTTGTGGCATGTCAAAGAGCATGGGAGCATGAGAGTCAGTCTGACCCAACAGGCAAGGCAGGAGATGGACAGCAGGCAGGGGTTTTCCCAGGCCACGCTGTCGCAATGCTTTCACAACATTCTATAAATACAGAACACTAACAGATTTAGGACCTACTGTAAAGTGTTCAGGAACAACTTTTGCTGTCTACACTATGTTGCACATTTGTGTGATGTCCTTTTATGGGGCTTCAAAAGACGTAAATGTCCTTTTTTAGATAAACTCTCTTCACAGATCTGAACTCTCGCTGACATTTATTCGTACAGAATTTATTCAATTATGTAGATTGTTACTCTAATCAACTAGTTTGATTTTACTTCTGTATTGCATGTAATTTTTATTTTACAGTGCCCTGCAAAAAGAATCATCTCACTTCACTTTTTCCTGTCACATTACAACTACGAACTTCAGAATATTTCAATAGACCAACAAAAATAGCAAGATCTTGAAGTGGAAGGAAAGCATACACATCTTTTGATTTGCTTTTTGTTTTTAAAGATAAGACCATTAAAATCTGTTACCCCTAAAAAAAAAAAGATCAATTGCCACTATTTAATTTACATTCAAAAGTCACCTGATTTGTAATTTTATTCAAAAATTTGACCTAAGTTGAGAAACTAACAATGCATACAAACCTGAACACAATACCTACAGTGAAACATGGTGGTGGCGGCATCATGCTCTGGCCATGGATTTTTTTCTTAACAGGAACAACAAAGCTGATCAGAGCTGTTGGGAGGATGGACAGGAAAATCTACTATAAACTGCAACAGACTTGAAACTGGGGTAGAGGTTCACCTTCCAGCATGACAGCTAAAACTGTAGTTTAGATCAAAGCATATGCATGTGTTAGAATGGCCCAGTAAAAGTTAAGCCCCCAATCCAGTTTGTAGCGAGAGTTAAAAAAATAGTGCCTCATAGATGCTGCTTACGCAATTAAAAAAAAAAAATCTAAATATGCAAAGCTGGTAGACACATACCCTAAGGGACTTGGAGCTGTAATTACAGGATAATTAGCCCATACTACACTACTCTCCATATCTTTCAGATTATTATTTATTAACAGACATAACTTTGTGTTCATCTGTCACATAAAATGACAAATTAAGATACATTAAGGTTTTAAGCTGTAGTATGCCACAATTTTGAGAAGTTCAAAGGGTTGTAATAAAAAGGCAATTTATTTAACATTTTCAGTTAAACTAAGTGGTCCTTGTAGATTTTTTTTTCCTGGACAATATTTGTTTATGTGCTTTGGGTTTGGGTGCCTCTGGTGGGTGTCGGTGAAAGCCTCCCAGTGCAGTTCTCTGATTCGTGGCTGAGGTGGAAAACTCTCCATTGGGATTTGGCTACGCACACACACACACACACACACACACACACACACACACACACGCACACACGCACACACACACACACACACACACACACACACACACACACACACACACACACACACACACACACGCACACACGCACACACACACACACACACGCACACACACACACACACACCTTGAAAGCTTTGCAGTCAACACTTTATCTGCAAGTGAGGTCAACTCTCTCACACTTCATACAACGGGTGTACACAGATACACAAACACTCAGTCACTGAAGAAATAAAAAGAGCAGTTTTCTCTCTCTCTCTCTCTCTCTCTCTCTCTCTCTCTCTGTCTCTGTCTCTCTCTCTTACACACACATAAGCACGCACACACTGACACAGTTTGGAGCTGACTAACCAATCAGAGAGAAGTGGAGTAGGTCCCCCCAGAAGTGGGTGGGAGAGTTGCTGAAGCTGTTTCAGAGCACATAAAGTTTGCGTTGGTGGTTTGCAGAACTTTTAGCTTACTACAACTTTGAAACAACCATCCTTTTCATCATCTTGATTTATTTTTTAAATTGAACTCTGGGGTCGATTAGAGCACAGCCTGATTGTGGAATGGCCGAACTGTTGCGAATCCGAAAGAAAAAGCTCCAAATACCTATTTCTAGGTAAGACGTAGGGTTTTGATAAATGCAAAATATATTACGCTTGAACATAATTCTACAGCAAAAGGCTCTTTCCTACAAGTTGCATTTCTCTCTGAGTGCTGGTTTCTTGTTTTGCAGAAATGGAAAGTTGTGACTCAAAAAATGCACTCCTCGTGTTGATGGTTTCAGCAGATATTAGACCTGTCATGTAAGAGCAAAGAACCAGGTCCTATTTTTATACCTCAAGGGGTTGCTTGTTGCCTGTTTTAGAAGGAAGTGGATTTCTTAGAAAGGTTCTTCTTGTCACACTGGCTGCAGGCAAAAACACTTGTCTTGCCCATATTTTTGTTCTTGGGAGAGAAAGCTGCTGCAGAGGTAGTGGGTCATGTGGCTTTTGTTTTGGTTAGACACTGATGCATCTGTACATAGAGGGCACAGTTTACAGCTTCGTGGATTATGCATGGTGCTAGGATTTTCTTTAACAATTAACAAAGATTATAGGATGCAAATTGTTAAATTTGGCCTGCTTTGAATTCTGAATTTGAAAACCTTTGTTTCAGTTTTTTTTATTGCTTTACATGCAGAGAGACAGAGAGAAAGATTCAAGAGACACATCGGATCCTGCTCACATTGCGGCAAATACTTAATTGCGGACCATATTTTGAAGATTTAACAAAAAAGCAGATTTCTAATTTTTTTACAGACATTTTCATGAGCCGTATTGAATAGTAATTTCCTGCAATTGTCCTGTCAGAGGTTCTCCAGCTGCAGACAGTCAAAACAAAAAACGCTGCCTTATCACGAGAGATTACTTGTGATTCAAAATGAGCCGTGGCATTCGGAGGCATGCTATTTTTATGACTCCACAGCGCTTGAAAGCTCCTGCCAGCGTGATAAACACTTGAAAAAGCTTTGAGCATCTTTTCTGCAGGAGCTGGCTCCCAAGTGTAGGCGCAGCGCAGTTTGAACTCCATATGGGTGGTTAATGAAAGTGTTTTAGAAAAAAAAAACATTAATGGAAGATATATGTTATGACATCAAAGTAGTCTTGTTTTCAAACAGATTTTTTTTTTTAAATGGAGATCAAATTTTTTTAATCACATCTCAACTGGATTCACCTGTTAGATTAAGCTTCATAACAGGAGGTGGTTAAAATGTAGGTGACATGCTTGAAGCATTTGCTTGTTGGTCTACTTCTGGGGTTAGGTTTCCTCCAGTTCTCACTCATAATGTGATTAAGAAGTTTCCAAAACCAAGAGTGAGCAACGTGGTCTCAGAGGTCCTCAAAATTCAAGCAGGGTTATTTTTTCTTTATTTAGTATATTCTGATTTAATCTGTGTTACATAATACCCGTAACAGGGGATCGTTTTCCCTCTCATGGAAAATCTGGCTCTGATGGTGCCCTTTTTACCACCGACTGTCTCTGGACAGTTTGACATTCATGTAATTTCCCAATGATTCATTTCTGTTTGTTGAGAGTTTAGTGCACTTTTCACTAACTCATAAAGACAAAGAGCTGCCAATTTATAGAACTTTAGTTTATTGAATCTCTTCAAGTTTAAGTTTATTTATAGAGGTCTGCGTCATGCAAAGGCAGCACAAAGTGCTTTATAGATCAACAGACAAGGAGCGAAATAAAGTTCTTTGACAGATTGTGACTTACCTTTGACTGTTCCCTTGACCTCAATATTTGTAGGTGCCGGTACCTTGAGTTAGTCAATTTTATTTAGCTCAATGTGAATTCCCCATAACTTGGCTGTGCTTTCTTTTTTTAGGCTGAGGAGCATGCTGAAGCAGATTGAGGAGAAGGATGTTGATTTTGAAGAAATAAAACAAAATTTGGATTTTACGGCATCATTGCTGGAGGCAGTTTACCTCGATGGAACAAGGTAAGACAATAGCAATAAATAAAGAATTCAAAGAAACTGCCAATATTCAGTAATTGAATAGGCATGCGTCTTAGTTTCAGGAGAAAAACGACCTAATTAAAAAGAAAAGAAATGTAACATATACACCAACTTTCCTGAAAAACAAATATAATAAAACATTTTGGTCCTAATCTGACATAGTATACAGCGTCCTTGCAGTACCAGAGCAAAAAATTCACAATGATGCTAAACAGATTAGGTGCCTTCAGTGTTACATGCCAAGAATCATAGTTTACTATTTCCAGGAATAGTTCCCTTGATAAGCTTAATTTCTAAGCCGTTCGACAAACTTAATGTTCTGAGCAAGATTACAGTGTATCCAAGACTCCGATCACAACATAACTTTTTCCTTAAAATTGAAGCATTTTTACAGCATCAACTACAAGTCAAGAAACAAGGAGCACCATCTTAAACTGACTAAGTTAGATTTATGGTTATTTGCCACAGACCACCAACCTCAAACTCAATCTTATTGGTGAAAGAGCCACACTTCGGCATAGAAAATGCCTTGAAAATAAAAGAGTGATGGTAAGCCATTGTGCAAGTTTCAGAGTTTTTGTACAAGTTTGCCTCTTCTGGTGACAAGCTGAAATGACATCAGTGTTGTGCACGCTTATGGGAGAAGAGGAAAAGCATCATCTGCTGCGACTGCACAGGTCTTTTGTTTAGAGGCGTATTGCCTTCTGGGGTTAGAAAGTTATGAATATTAAAGCCGATTACGTGGAGACTCAACACAGTAGCCAGATGAACGAGAGCATGCAGAACGTAACATCCTCCTGCACGCCCAGAGGATGCAACCTGAATCACTCTGAAGAACTGACTCATGGAGTCTATGGAGGGAACTGCGGTAAATAGAGGAAAGCTAATTTTACACGTTGAGCAATTGTAAGGGCACGTATGGGAAAGAAAAAAATGTATCTTTAAACTTGCATAATAGTCTTTTAATTAAACCTTTTTTTAAACTGTGCAAGTTATCTAAGCATTCACTATTTTTTAAGCATTCAGTATTTTAATCAAACAAAAACAAAGTAATATTTTTGTAATAAAGGGACATGTAAATCATTTTAGATTCAAAGCTTTCTGGACATTTGCCTCATTAAAATAAAGGCATTGAGTTTGCAATTTCTTGAAAAAAAAACAGAAAATATATTTTAGTCTCTTCTCAGCAATGACAGTAAAAGTAAGTGGATAGATGTGTTCCTATCAGCCATAAACTTCAAGAGAATGAAAAAAGAGTGGTTATGAATAGACAAATATATTGTTTTGAACCTTACATTTTGCACTTAAAGACGATTTTAATTTAAGTTTAATCTCCCTGATTACACATAACAAGTCTCCATCTGCATCAACCATCTGTTCTAGGCGGCAACCTTTTTATCATTCTTGATTTCCTTACAAAATCAGTCCAGGGGCGGGAAATGATCCGAGCATCGAATTGGACACACACGCTTTAAAGTTTATTGGGAAGTATTTTTTATTTATTTTTAGTACTTTTAAAAGAAAAAACACCCGTGAAACATCTGTAAGACACACAGTGGGAGCCTTCAGATCAAGATCACTCGTACCATAGATAGCTAGATAAATAGGCCCCACAGTATATCAGTGGAATCCATTATGTGAGATAGTTATGTGCCTGTCTGCCCACCTCGACTACGCTGCAAACCAGGTCCTTATCAAAGTGTGTGGAGTTTTTGGCAATGGTCCGAACAAATTGTATCCTGTTACTTAGGGAAATTGGATATTAAAATACTTGCTCAAATTACTCTTAAAAAGTGCAGTTTTCGATATTGTTTGATGTCCCAAGCAGTAATTACAATGTAGCTTTGGCTTTATACCAATGTGTACCAACTTCAAATATTTGTGGAGACTGAGCTTATCAATTTCTGTCATGAAATGTATTTTTAGCGAAGCCTGCATTTTACTAAAGACTTTTGAGTCTAACTTCATGTTATTTAAGGGTAGAGAGGCCACATACCCATCCTTCTTTTGACTACACATCTGTTCTTAATGCTTCGAGCGTGCACGTCCTGAGCACTTTAACTTGACATTTAATAGTTCATTTATTACAAAATCTTTGTTAAAAAGGCTGCATGCATGCATTTATTATAAGTTTCTTCTTACTCCCAGTATCACAGTTAGATGTTTGGTTTCTGACATCCAGTGCAGGACCCATGCTGATTAAAAAAACACAAATATAAACCTGCGATGGGTCTTTAAGTGCATTCAAACACGAAGAGGTGGATACCATTTCAAGTTAAAAGCAACAAATAAAGCCAGGCCTTGACTCTTGCTCTCCTGAATGGCAGTTCATTTGACCTGCACAACAGCAGAGCCAGCCCTAGTCACAAGCATGCGAGGTAGCCCGTAGCATTAGGGTTGTACCATAGGCCAGGTTTATAAATGTGTACGTAACACATCGCATGTACATTTTGACATTAAAAATGTATTATCCCAAGTGGTATTAGTGAACATGCAAAGTAACACGCAAATACCACAGATTTGGTTTACAGTGAATCATTGTTTTATACTGTTTGCTAACCAGTAAATGTATGTTTCCAGTCCTAACTGTAATGATTCACAAACGTTAAAAAAGGAATCTGTTTTAGGGCCCAGCTCTGCCTCATAGCATAAGGTAAAGTCCAGATAAGGACAGTCTGACCTTGACTTCAGCTCACTCAGAACAGGTTTTATAGACTTGTACAACAGCTCAGTTACAGTGGATAACGTGACCAATAAAGAGTACTTGAGGAGGACAGTAAAACTGTGCTTCGTTTGGAGAAATGCATCATGCTTCACCTGCAGAGCAGTGATAGTTGGTGGAACTGACAGGAAAGCTTTACAGTCATCAATAAAACAGTGACTGCATGACAACAACAAGTGCCCCCGCATGCTCGAGAGAGAGAAGATAGGGACCCAGGGACCCCTGCTGTCAGTCTTGGATACTCAGTCAAATCCTTCGCCTATCACTTGGAAGGAGTGACTGACTGAATGAAATGCAGAGCACATAGCTTCCATAATGATCCAGGATTTTACTTATTATCTAATGAATTGACCTTTATTTGTAGGAAGGAGTCCAATAAGAACAGATTATTCCTCCAATCATATTTATTTTATGACCTTACTTCTGTTTGCATTCAAATAACCAATGTCTGATCTTAGACAGTGCCTGGAGACAGAGGATGATCTTCAGCAGCTGCAGTCAGACGGGGTGCCATCAGAGGTCACTGACTGGCTGGCATCCACCTTCACCCAGAGGATTCGACGGCCTATGAGACGTTCAGACGAGAAGCCAAAGTTTCGCAGCATTGTGCATGCAGTACAGGCTGGAATATTTGTGGAGAGGTATAGCAGTTCAAACATTTCATTTAGATCTTTCTCACCTAGGCAAATATTTGGATGTTTTGGTGAGAGCAAAAGAAAAGAAAAACTCCTGTAGGAAAAACACTATAACAATTTGGCTGTGTGTTGTTCATGTGATCATTATTAAGTAAGGCCCCGGTTATTTAGTTAAACCTATAAACTACTTATGATCTTCTCGGTATTCTCCGGTAATCCTATATATCATGGAGTTAATTTTATGACTACAGATGATAACTGTGAAACATTAGTCGTAGGGGTTTCCTGTAAAACATTTGAAGACAGAGGGCAGGGGCTTTAGAGGATTAGTATAAACACCTCCTGAGTTAAATTTGCTGCACAGCGTCAACATCTGAACTTTAACTGAACTCAACATAAACACTGCATTATTCTAGGATGTTCAAGAGGGCCTACACAGCCAGCATGCCAGACCAACCTGCTGCAGTTGTAAGCTGCCTGAGGGTAAGCCTGCACTAATCTGAGATCTCGCAGTTCGATAAGTGGCCCATCTTTAGAAAAAGGATCAATGCAGGTATGCACTGTTACTTTTCTCTCTTTCTCTTAAGGATGTGGACCGTTGGAGCTTTGATGTTTTCGCCCTGAACTCCGCCAGCTATGATCACGCACTACAAACTCTGTTCTTTGAACTGATCACAAGATATGACCTCAACAGCCGCTTTAAGGTTTTTAAAGTTGAAATGATGCTGCTTCAAATATATTTTTACCACATGTTCAGACCAAGCGTCTCTCAGTGACATTAATCCTCACTACTTATTCAAAGAAAGTGTAATTTGTAGAAAATGATCAAACACTGATTCAATTTTAAGATAAGATAAGGAATTCCGTTATTTTCCAGTGGCAAAGACGCACACGTGGTGCGGCATTGAAAATCATCATCTTTGAATCATGCATTATTTAACCTTGTCACCTAATTCAGTCCGTTTTCTCAGAGCACAGATGGTAATTGATTATGTAACGTTTTCTCTAGATCCCTATCTCATGCCTGACTGAATTCCTGTCTGCCCTGGAAAGAGGATACTGCAAACACAACAACCCCTATCACAACCTTGTTCACGCAGCTGACGTGACTCAGACCATGCACTGCCTGCTGCTGCGCTCCGGCCTCGTGGTATAGTACAGTCAAATGAACATTGACTCCGTCCATTTTTCTCAAGGATACAATTTCTTGCAGCCAGTTTCTCACGTTCACTTAATGTTTTTAGGACAAAAACAAATCATTTTACTTATTCCCTGTTCAAATACTGCAGTGCCACATATTATTCCCACTTAAAGGGCATATTTATACAATATTCCCCTTTGAATTGTATTTAGCCTTCTTGATCATGATATCTATTTATTTCCACATTTGAAGTAAAAAAAAAAATGTAGTCTGTTAAAAAAGAGTGGAAATGTCACTCACAGTTCTTTGTCATCCACGCATTACACAATGGCCTCCCAAGAAGAAAGTACCAATGATTTGGTCTCTTGTTTAAAGTCAAGTTTGTAAAGGAAAGATTTAAGGGCCCATTTACTCAGTATGGTGGAAAAAAAACATCTGAGAGCGTTGGCTTAAGGACCTGACAGACTACCCAAAGGTTTAACAGCACACACTCACAGAGCTCACTGGACCCATAGTTTGCCACAGAAGTTGTACTTCATAAATTTAAAACTCTGTTGGCGTTCAGGTAAACATACTGTAGAAACAGTGAAGGTGCTTGGCTGATGCTCTCATTTTACGATACATATTTAGTCCTTGAGGGTTTAATAGCACAACAGTAATGTGTCTGTCAAAATGTTAGTGTTGTCATAACATGTATTTTCACCCTAAAACATCACTTCAAGTTTAAGTTAAACACGGGGTGGCTGAAAGGACATTCAAAAGCAGCAGCCAGCATCAGAACTCATGAACCAGGTCAACGGAAACCCGGGACTTGTGCTTTTTTAATTATGAATCATGAATTATGAAGATTCGGATACATAACTCAGATCAATCAGGAACGGAAAAACTCTAAAGCGAACACATAAAAAACATAAATCGCGGTAAAAACGTTGCTTTTTTTACCTGAAATTTATTTTTGCTCTCTATTAAAACCATTGTGTAGCTGCTGACTGTGCCGGATGTTGCCACAACATGAACTATGTTAGATCATCATCCCTCTCCCTTGGGTTGTTCCTTCCCTCAGGGCCAAGGTTCCAGAGACATATCTCTGAGGCAAAAAGTACTAACCCGTCCTATTTAGTTTCCACAAAGTAAATTTGTGAAGAGGGTAGAAAACAACTCACTCAATACGCAATAGTACAATAGGCTGCAACACACACCTTTGACATATTTCTGTTAGACAGGTGTTTTTTTAAATAAAAATAAACCGTTATCTTCTTGAAACAATCAGCAAGCGTAATCTCCCATTTCATACGATACGTAATCGTCCATGTCTAGTAATGGCTTTTTTGTTGTTTGTGGCTCCAACGGCTCTTCTTTTCAGAAACTAGAATGTGCTTCATTTGATTTTTGATTTTTCATTTGATTGTTTTTTTTAATTAGCAATTATTTTTAAACGATATCATTCATTGTTGGTTTTTTTTTTCCAATTCATTTGTGTGAACAACACAATGGTCTATCCTTTGAGTGTCAGAATGATTCAGTGATTAATCAAAGATTTCTGGGTCAGTGTTAAGTGGTTTAGAGATAATTTATTTCAAAGTGGTGCTTTCAAAAGCCTGATCATAGAAATGTACTAAAAAAACCCTCAACATTCAAAGACATTTTATATAAAAGCAGAGATCTCTAGATGCAAAAATAGAATCAAGAATTTTTATGAGCAACATTGTGTTTACTGTTTTAGTGATTTTTAATTCTATTAACCAAACAGAGTGGACTGGGCTCATCTGGGCCCATCTTCCCAACTCTTGTGTTTTACAATTTCAGTTCTTTTGAGAAGCTCCCAGGTAGAACACCTCAAAAAGTTTGAAATACAGCAAAAGGAAAACCTTGTTTTTCCCACTTCGGAGAAAATTTAAAGCAGACATGATGATTCTGATGTTATTTCCTCAATTTCTACTTGCATCTAAAGATTCTAAAGATTTATAGATGTTCAGTACCGAGACATTTTAGAGCATAATGTTCTCTTCTGCTCCACCTTTGTTTATTTGCTTGCTCATCCAATATTTTTCCCTTTTATTCATCAAGCACTGGCTGACAGAGCTTGAGGTGATGGCATCTCTGTTTGCTGCAGCCATTCACGACTTCGAACACACAGGAACCACAAACAACTTTCACATCCACACAAGGTCAGCTTTATTTTTTGCTGCATCTTTTATAAATCTTGTCTAACGTGCATTAAGTGCCTGTTGTATAAATGTCACGTCCTGTTCTAAAAATGTAAAACAGAGCTAGAGATGGAAGATTGAGAAATGGTAAGAAAACAGTCTTTATATAAACCTTTTCGGAAATTTTGGGAACGGGGTGAAAGCGCTCTCAAGCGAGAATGGAAGGAAAAATAGTATTTTTAGATTTTTCATACACAGTCCCCTGGCAAACATTATAAACTGGGTTATTTTTTTCTTATTTGGGGAATAAAATACAAAGATAACCTTCCACAGTTAAACATGTCTTAGATACAACATAGCAAGGATAAAATTATATCTACACAAGACTAACGCACACTTTTAGTCTTACTTGTGCCAAAATCCCCAAAACTGATTTAAAGATTTTTTATTCATTATTATTTTATATTGCTTTAGATATTCTATGCCTACACATACATGCATCCCGCTTCCTTGGCATTGAATCAAGTAAAATACATATTTCTCTAAAAACTGGACACTTTCTAAAAGCCAGTTTGTTATCAGTTTTTGACGATTTTTCATGTTGAACACCATATCAAAATTATCAAGATGACTAAATACCCCATGATTTTTTATTTTTTTTATTTTGTCATATTACTGCCATAAACAGAGTAATTTATTGGTACTTTATTTGATAGACTGACAAAAAGTAGCAAATAATTATGAAAAAGAAGGGGAAATGATATTGTATTGGGAAGAGGAGAAGATGGATGGTACTAAATAGAGGGCAATTATGGAAGAAAACCCATTAGATTGTACATAGTGCCAGGGCTACAATGGAACAAGCTTTGATCAAAGCATTTATTAAAATGGTCTAGTCAAAGTCCAGATCTAAATCCAATTGAGAATCTGTGGCAAGACTTTGCAACATTCACAGATGCTCTCCATCCAGTTTGACTGACTTCAAGCTATTTTGCAAGAAATGAGCAAAGATGTACACTGCAAAAAGGTAACTGAAAGTAGTTAAATTTTTCTTGAAATGGGTTTATTTGTCCTTGATTTGCGCAGGCAAGTTTAAATCATCTGCCATCATATTGAGATTTTTGCACTTGAAATAGGAGCAACTCATTTCTATCATCTTATTTCAAGTGCAGTATCTAATTATCTCATTTTAGGGGTCAAAATACTCATTCCATTGACAGATAATGTTATTTACCTGCTCAAATCAAAGAAAAACACACTAATTTCAAGAACATTTTAATTACTTTCAGTTACCTTTTTGCAGTGTAATTTCTATGTGTGCGCTGCTGGTAGAGACACCCCGCAACAGAGTTGCAGCTATACACACAGTAAAAGGTAGCATTAACACAGGGGGTCAAATGTATGCCACACATTTTTGTTTTCTTTCCTGTCAAAAATGTTGAAAAACAATTTTACTTTTCTGGCCCAATTCCCAATTCGTTCTTGCTTTATGTTGCGTTATCACGTACAACCCCCAAAATACACTGCATTTGCGATTGTAATGTGGGATAATGTGGTAGGAATAACTTTTGTAATTGGTTCCCAACATATTGACCTTTAGCATTATCTTTTGGCTTTTGATATATATATATATATATATATATATATATATATATATATATATATATATATATATATATATGTATTTGTTTGTATAGCACATAACTTAGTGTTATAGTGTGTCACAAAAAAAAATGACAAAAATAAACTACGATATGGACTACGACCTTTGACATTTGGATGGTGGCGCAGGGAGCTAGGAGGTTGTCTTGTAACTGGTGGGTTGCTGGTTTGAATCCCTCATGGTCCTCAGGACTTAATAAAGCACTATACAAGTACAGACCATTTACCATACCAAATGTAATAATAGCAATATATTCAATTGCATGATATTTTTTTGTGCCATTGTATACTGTATATTTTTAACACATTTAATTTTATTCTCAACATATTTTTGGTGTAATTCAAGGTGCATTTTATACCTTTTTATTCTAAACATCTCAGAAAAACATCTGTTTAAAGGGCCTCATAGTGCTACCTCTGCTCCTTCACCTACATGACATTATAGGAAGGGTAGTCCCGCTAAATGCTGCATGACGATACAAGATTCAGGCGTTGGCAAAGTGCGCAAAACAGATTCAGGCTAAAATGTATCTAAATGGTTGTGTAAGATTTGCAATAAATATAAAAATGCGTTTCTGATAAAAAAAAAAAAATAAAAGCTCGGTTTGGTGTCCCTGTCCATAATTAAAGAAAGTTTAGGTGGAAAATCATTGCCTATGTTCTTAATGTAGTTTTGTCTCATGTAAGCATTGTTATTTTAAGGCGATGGTATCTTTTAATTTTTCTACATTCAGTAGCTCTGCCAGAAAATAACGTTGCTTTTAGGATTCTTTACACCATAAATTCCAGATGGCTTCTTTTGCTCAACCTACAAATGCGTAGGTTTCCATAAGTGCACAGTTATGAAGAGGCTTAAAAATAAAACCTTACAGGAAAAAATTCAAAGTCTGCTTTAGTACTAAATTTAAGACCCTAAAGTGCAGACTGGCTAATCAAAAGATTAGTTAATTACCTTGCTAATAGGGAGTCATTCATGCACGTGGCACACCTATTTTTTTCCAGACATCTCTCCCTCTTCAGCATGAAACTAATCATTGCAGGTATGCACAGTTATTAAATTGCTCCCCAAGACTTCTAGCTTTATGCAGTTTTCTCTCCATCCCAAACCCTCACTTTAGATCTTTCCCATCATTTCAATGTTTGACTATTTTAATTAATCTGTATGTTTTAGAGCCTCAGTTTCACAAGATTGTCTGTTCATGTCTAACTCATCCTTGTCTCTCTTTGTTTCAGGTCAGAGTTTGCCCTGATTTACAATGACAGGTCTGTGCAGGAAAGTCATCACTTAAGTGCAGCATTTCGCCTGCTGCAGGATGACCAGCTGAACATCTTCATTAATTTGACTCGAGAGGAGTGGATGTAAGACAACCAGGTTTATTCTATTTGAACATTTATAGACATTTATTGTTGATTTGGAGAGAACAGCAATGATGAAATGGATGTAGAAATAATATTTCATAATGAAACAAGTGGGATGTTTGCCTGTTATTCCGGTTCCCAAAAGACAAGCTGTGGAGTTTATTCTCAATTGGTTTACTAGCTGTCTAAACTATAACACCGCAAAATATCCTGATTTATGAGCACAAGGCTCATCTGACTGGTTTGTTATAGTTAACGAGAGACAACTTTAATAAATTAAACATGAAGAGTAGTTTCAATTGACTGGATCAAGATTTGGATGCCTCTTAATGCAACACCTTAATCATTTTTGCTTCCTTTTGTGCCATCATGAAGAAATCCGATGAGATATCAGCAACAGAATGTGTTAAATTCAGCCTGACCTCTGTAAAACTCGGTAGAAGATCATTCCACCCATAATAATGAGAAGTTAACTAGTTAATAAGTCTCATAGCTGCTTCAGCTACATATATTAGACATGTTAATTATATTACAATGCAAGGTTTACATAACACAGTAAAGATTGATGGGTGTTGGCTTGAAGGAAAAACGGATGCCTCCTTGCCATTGTAAACATCAGTGCAGGTTGTGCTGGGAAATTACTTACAATATTTAAGCTGTCCGCATTAATGGAGCCATCTGCTTTTACATCCCAGGCCCAGTGTGACTGTAATAGTCACTGAGGAGCTGTGCAGAGATAAACACTGTTGTATGCCGCAACAGGCTCCTTTAGCAGTCAGTGTTACCATGAGAACAAGGAAATCCATCAGTAAAGCTAAAAAGGTTACAACCTCACAGAGTCCTCCTGCCTGCTTCTTCTACTTTATATGGTTCCTTCACGTAATTCAAGGTCAGCCACTAAACCATAAGTCTGTGTGTGTTTACAGGGAGATGCGATCCCTCGTTATAGAGATGGTTTTGGCCACAGACATGTCCTCCCACCTACTTCAAGTCAAAGCCATGAAATCCTGTCTACAACAACAGGAGCGGTAAGTGCAAAACCAGCCGTTTATTTATTGGATCTTTAGACACTATTGCAATGTTTTAAACTAAAATCCAGACAAGTGATCCGAGTGTCTTAGACTTGCTGCCCGACCGCCTCGGGATTGCTTTGCAGTGTTTTTTTTCTGCCGAGAACACAAACAAGCAGAGCATTATGCTTTCTCCATCAGGATTGATAAGCCCAAAGCGTTGTCTCTGTTACTGCACACGGCTGACATCAGCCATCCATCCAAGCCCTGGGCGCTGCACTCTCGCTGGACCAAAGCCTTAATGGAGGAGTTTTTCAGACAGGTAGGCATCTGAGTAGACCTGAAATATTGCCAGTCTTTTATCTTTTTTGCCTCCTAGATAAAATCTTCAGATTTAGATTCATGCTCATTAATTTGACTTAATTTTCGGTAACAGAGGGATCCCCGGAAAGTCATGTTCATCTTGCATAAAGTAAAATTTCAAAGTTGTAGAAATATCACTTGATCTATTTTTCGCTAGCTCATTTGACCATAGCTTTGATTCTCCCATGCTTGCATGACAAAACATTTGAGAACTAAAGCTAAATCTCCCCTTGAAAACAGGTGGGAACATTTCCTAATCTTTCTGAAAACAATCTGGTCTCTAAACTTTCAGAAACCTACGCAGCCTTTTCCACCGTTTCTCAAATTACTTCCTGTGGTGACTGACGTACAGTCCACGTAATTAATCAGTAATACAGGGCTTTACAAATACAAAAACAACTAGTTATTCTCTGAATCACACCTCTGAGATCACCTTCTTTCTGGAATGTTTTATCTCTGTCACATCGTTTCCATCTGTAGCTTATATGAATAGAAATAAAAGCCCAGTGGTTCCCACAGTGCTGTGAAAAAGCATTTTTCCCAATAATAACAGTAAATACAAATGGCCATTTTTAAAGTGTTGATCATTTATTAAAAGAAAAAAGAATAGTCCTAGCAATTACTTTTGACATGTCCAGGGATAACCTGTAGAATGAAATAGGCTAAAGACCTCAGAAATGTATACATAATGTCCATTGTAAAATAAAACAGTGTACAGCTCAGTCAAGATTTGAGCCTGAAGGCTGGATTCTGTCATGATTCAAATGAACTGAATAAGGTGAGGTCTAAAAAAAGAGATGAATGAGGAAATGCTAAAACATAAAAGAAAAGCGAAGGCCAAACAGTTGGAAATCGTCACAGATTCCTAGCAGCTCGACTATGCCGTAAAAAGCTCATCGGAGTCTAAAACCTATTGGAAAATGCTTCAAAGGGATTATTTGTTTTTACTTAAAAAGAAAACCTCTGAATAGCTTTAAAGGTGTGAATTACACCTTTAGGAGAGTAATTTGCATAGTGTTAGTGGATTTGCTGTGTTGAACAAAGTAAGTTTATTTAGTTTACGCTTCTTTAATCTGTAGCGAATATGCTGAGTTTTGTGCCGCATGTAGGAATTATGTGTTTGTTGCCTTCAAAGTCTGGTAATCCTCAGGATTCGGTTAAGGATTTCCTTTGGTGTGTTTAGCGACAAACAAAACAATTGCAGGAAATGGAAAAAGCCTGCAAACTATAGGAGAAAAACTAGAATGTGAAAAGCTTGCAGATTTGAGCTGCAAGCTTGTTGAAAAACTGAACTGCTGACAATAATTTTTCATGAATTTTTCATCATTAGAACCATGACGCATTTCGTCATAAGTACAGTATGATTTTTAACCTTACATGAATGCAAATAAGTCATTCTTTTTAAAAGTGTGGATCTAAAAATGAGTGACAGATGGCAAACACTGTTATCGAAAAAGCGCAGCATGATTTGTTTTAAAGTTACTGCAATTATTTTGAATCTGAGGTTAGACTGATATGTAATTTCATTTTAAAATGTTTATAAAGTTCTTCTCTCTTAGTTAGAACAAGGTGTGGAAACTCTGAATAGACACTTTTGTACACAGAACCACCCACTCACAAGGTGCTCTGTCTAAAAGTTTCAGTTGGTGTGTGCTGGAATAAAATAACCGTAGAAAGTTATTTTCAGGTCAAGAGTGGGATGTCATTGAATCTTCTCTTGTTCTTTCTATCTTTGTGAGGGCGATAGAGAGGCGGAGCTCGGCCTTCCCTTCTCTCCACTGTGCGATCGAAAAAGTACATTAGTAGCCGAGTCCCAGATAGGTATGTCTCAGAAAATACTAATTCCTTTTCTTTAACACATTGTTTATCTCTCTCTTAAACTGAATTTGTTTACACTAACAGTGCTTCTGTAAAAGAACAACCACACATCACCGCACACTTTAGCCAGATTTTACATCAGCTTTTTCTTTTGCCAAATCGTAGAAACCTGTAACTTAAAGATACTTTCTTGCATTGCACTGAATCAAATGAGGTGCAGCACTTTGTTTAAATTGCAGAGATGATTTTTTTTTAAACAAATGCAAAATATACTTCCTGACCACATTAACCTTTTCATTTCTTTGCAGTAATATTCATACCCGTCAAACTCCTTCACAATCTGTCACATTATAACCAAAACTTTACGTGTAGGCACCCTCAGAATTCCCCTAAATAGTAAATAGAATGTGATTAGCATAAATCCAGCTGCTGTGTGTAGGGATCAGAGGTTTGTTAGACAACACTGGTAAACAAACAACATCAAGAACACCAAGGAACACAGCAGACAGGTCAGTCATATAGTGGAGAAGATTTAAAGCATGAATAGGTTATAAAACAACAGCCCAAAGATATCACAGATCATCATAAATTAAAAATGGAAAGAGTATGACAAAGCTACGAAGACATGGCTGCCCACCTGAACTGACATGATGGGCAAGGAGAACATTAATCAGAGAAACATCCAAGAGGATCATGTTAACTTGGGTGGATCTGTAGAGATCCAGAGCTCAGATGGAGAGGATCTGATGGCAGACCACCCATTAGTTTTGTATTCAACAAATATTTTTCTCTATATAGAGAGGTAGAATTTAGGTAGAATTGCAAGAGGACGGTTATTGTTTAAATTTAGCCATAAAACATTCTGTTGGCAGTTTGCTAAAATCCTTATAGAGAACACAGCAAACGTGTGAAAATGTGCTCTGGGCCGACAGAAATGTAACTTCTGGGCCTGAATGCACACATAGTGTTTGGAGCATTTTCTTTAACAGTGAATATGTGAACCAGGTCAGAACCAACAGGAAGATGAATGGAGCTAAAAAAAGGAGAATCCTCAAAGAAAACAAAGAGTCCGAAGTTGAACTGAGACTGGAGTTTATGTTTGTTTTTGAGGAGGACAACAACTGCCTCCTTGGCAGCAAAGATACAAACACAGCGACAATGTCATAGTTTATATAGCCAAGTCAAATGCAAAGCTTCTTCATCCAAACTGAGTTCGTTGCAAGGAAGAATAGGGGATAATTTTAGTTTTTATATCTGCTAAGCCGGTAGAGACAAATTAAAGTGTAGCTCACCCCCATGTCAAAGCATATATTCTCGCCCCCAGACAAATTTGGAAAAACTCCATCAAAGTGGGCGGGGATACGCGGGAACGAGAGCGGGCTTTGTCCAGGAAGGGGGGAGCAGCCGTTGGCTTGATTTGCCGTAATGAATCATGGAGAGTGGACTAAGCAAGCCAATTTTTAGATTGTTCTCTGCAAAATTTTTAACACAACTTATAATTTCCCTTCCACTTCAAAATTAAGTGTGTGTTGGTATTTTAATAAAACCCACTGAGATTTAACTGTGTAATGTGACACAATGTAAAGAAGCTCAATAAATATTAAATGTAATGCAAGGCGCTATAGGTACCTCAGTAACATGGCATGTTGATTTGTTCTTGCAGGTTTCATTGACTTCATTGTGTATCCTACATTTTCCCTGTTGACGGACATAGCAGAGAAGATAGTTATTCCCTTGGTGGAGGAGAAGCCAGGTCCCCCAGATCCCTGCAACAGACACAGGTACTGGAAGTACACAGGGTCTCCAAGATTTTATTCCTGCTGGAAGACAGGGAAAGGGGAGTAGTGGAAGTGTTAGGAACATTTAAACCCGCTTCATGTATTTTAAAAAAATACTAAACGTATTTAAATGAAGATGAAATAAAACAACTGAAAATTTTGTAAAACCTAAAAAAAATATGTGGAGCATAATTAAATTACATCTAAATGAAACAAAGCACAGTTAAACACGTGCTTTATGTAGTGGAATAAGCTTGTCAACGTTTTTTCAGTAAATAGAATGAAAATGGGGTTATTGATGTGAAATCCGCTTTATTTATTGGTAATCCACACCTCCAAAGAAAATTCTTCCTCCATGCAGTCTGTTCTTCGGTTCTTTACTGTGCATCTGAGATCCATTTCTCATGGCAAAACCAACCTTGTTTACTCTTCAGATTCTTATCAAGCATTTCATCAAACATTTCTCCATCTATTCTTCCCTCTGTTATGTTTTTGGGGTGACATGCTCAGCGATATCTTCTCCAAGCATGGTGTGTGTAATGACATGTTTAATTCTTCAGCTTTTTTTCTTCAACAGTGGAGTCTTGTGAAGTGACAGTACACAGTGGCTGCATTGGGGTTGAGTGTGTAGGCTATAATTAGAATAAAAACATTTATCTGCTAATTTCAGGTCTTTCTGAAGTGCTTCATGACTCTTGGAAAAGTTTTCTGGTTGTCATATTTTTGACTCCTCTGGTCTTTTATAGTGTAATGTTGCTCTTTTCATTTCAGAATATTGTCCCAACAGTGTTCATTAGCTCTAAACCAGCTAATATTTATGAACCATAATCAGGTGCAACATTGCTTTCTGAATATTTATAGCTTTCAGCTGTTTTATTAACTTTCAAGTCCCTTTTAAACTTCTTTTCTGCTCACTGTCACTGCGTGTTCACTGGGATATGTAATGTTATTATACATCATTTCATATAAGAACTAATGTAATTTTATATCTGTGTATACGTGGATTACGTGATTTATTTGCCAAATATGATGTGATTTTTAATGCGAATAGCTCCCATTTAATGGAGCATCTGTTCATGCTAATACTTTTTTACATATCACTATAATATAACTGAGAATAAGGTCTACTGGAGAAATTCTGTGTGAAGAAACATTCTGGTTTTATGATGGGTTAATAATCAATGGCATTCCAATGTTTTTATATTTTAAACATGAAGGTATGCATTTAAATTCACATTAAACAGACCCTGATTAATCCCAAGTAACACAATAGCAAACATTTAGGTGGAAGACATAAAAGATCAACAAGCAAAAAATAACAACCAAATTATTAGTGTATTTTTAACAAGCGGTAGTACGGTAATGTAAATTGACAAAAAACATTTACCAACAGGACCGTGAGAAAATAGAGGTATGTTCATAACGGAAAAAAAAGATGTATTCTTTTGTTAAAGTCTTGAAATAAGAAATGTCTCTATACATTGAATTTATTTCATACACTAAATTTCTATATTAATGACAAAAGCTATTGAATAACATTTGAGATATTTAAAATTTAAAAACTGAGGGAAAATTTGTTTGTGAAAGCGACAATTTTTTAAAGCAAAAAGTTAATGATTTCTTTCTTGTTTATTTAAAGATCCCCCTTTTGTGTATTCAGAGGAAACAAACTGATCACATGGCCACAAAGCAACAACATGACAAAATTATGATTGGTCTGGTCCTGATGGCTCTCCATACAGGGTCTGGATCTGTTTGGGATTCATTTGAAGGTTGGTATGAAAATCAATACGAACATAAACGATTGTTATCTGCCCTCAGTAATCTGTGGAAAGAGAGCTCCAGAGGACTGCAGTGGAGTCTTGCACACATAACAGCGGAGCTGGTGAGTTTTCGCTCTACTTGGACAAGACACACAGAAGACAACAAGCTCAAATGGAAAGAGAGTGGCTCGAATGGTAGGCTGCACATTCACGGCTGCACTGTTTAAAAGCACATATTTCACAAAAAGAAAAAAAACTATTACTTCATGATTGTAAGGTAATTACATTTTGACAAATTTTCTTTTGATGCTAAAAAAATAATTCACAGTATAAGAAATAAACGTTTGGAAACCTCTGCTACGGTTTAATAAAAGATCTGTTGTACAAATATCTCACATTCTGGCAGGGTTGAAGCATCTTGGCTCCATCCCTTTGATTTGATTTGTTATCTAAGTTCATTTCAGAGTGATCTCATGTGGAGATTAACAGATACGAATACATTGTTTTCCTTTCAGCTTATCAAAATGTTCCAATGTCTTTTCCAAACTTTTATTTCCTCCAGGATTTTCTGACTCCAGTGTTACAAAAGAACAACGATCGAGGGAGGAGGAGCGGTCAGAAAAATCCCCACAAGGCACCACAGAAAATACAAAACAGTAGAAGGGACTTTTTTGTGATTTCCACACAGTTTAAATGAGGATGGGAATTACATTTTGT
Source organism: Fundulus diaphanus (assembly GCA_037039145.1). Taxonomy (NCBI): domain Eukaryota; kingdom Metazoa; phylum Chordata; class Actinopteri; order Cyprinodontiformes; family Fundulidae; genus Fundulus; species Fundulus diaphanus. The sequence continues at coordinate 18,251,792 of CM073126.1, forward strand.
AACAAAAACAAAACATCTTTTTTATATAGTGTGTGAGAGGAGAGTTATGAGTAGATTTAAGATTAAGATCAGGTAAGATAATATGCGGTAACAATGATGTCCTTATGTCTTATTTTATGAGTAGTATACCACAGTAATTTAAATGGAAAGTGGACATGCTGGTCATGTCATTCAGTAGTCAATGGTTTTAATTTAAATTGCCACTTAAACACAACAGGAGCTGTTTTCCAGTTGCAGTTATAGAACTACACAAACATATTTAACCTGCATTAAACTTTAAAACATGCTTTATTTTGGCTTATGTGACTTATTTAAAGGATTTAGAGTGGAGACGGAATCATTTTTACCTATTGTGCATTATTTTACACAGTTTCATATAAAAGAGAGAAGCTAAACATGGTTAGGACTCCTTATTGTGGTTTTGAAATGCATGCTTACAGACACAGTATAGATTTCATTCAAATTCAAAAATACTTTATTCATCCCAAGGGGAAATTAAATGTTGATGTAACTAATTTTGTCATGGGGTTATTATAGATGGTGTTGGCTGTGGCCAGGAAAGAGCTCCTGTAGTGGTCCATTTTACAACCAATCGGAAGAAGCATTTGACTGAAGAGACTGTGTTTTCCAATGACAATGTCATGAAAAGGATGTTCAAGATTGTCCATAATTTTCTTGATTTTATGCAAAATCCTTTTTTTGCATCATCGTCTCCAGAGGTTCCACAGTCGTCCCCAGAATGGAACCAGCCTTCTTTATCAGGTTATTGAGCCTTTTTAGGTCCCTGGCTCTGATGCTGCTGCCCCAACAGATGATGGCGGAGGAGATGACGCTCTCAACAACAGACTTATAGAAGATATGCAACATCTTGCTGCAAACCTTGAAGGATCTTAGCTTCCTCAAAAAGTACAGTCTGCTTTATCCTTTCTTGTCCAGATGAACACCGATGTATTTATATTCCTCAACCACCTAAACTTCTTCTCCAATGATGGAAATTGGGTTTGAGCTAACCCTGTTTCTCCTGAAATCTACAATCATCTCCTTTGTTTTGTTCACTTTCAAAATGAGATGATTGTTTCCAGACCACATCCATCTCTGATACACCCGACAACTGCAGAGTCATCTGAGTATTTCTGTAGATGACAGGAGTCAGACTTGTGCTTGAAGTCTGAAGTGTACAGAGTGAAAAGGAACAGTGAGAGTACAGTCCCCTGTGCTCCTGTGCTGCTGACCACCTGGTTAGACACACAGTCCTTCAGTCTCACAAACTGTGGTCCGTTTGCCAGGTAGTCACTAATCCAGCCGATTGTTGAGGCCTAAACTTGAGTATTCTGGAGTTTCTGACAAAGCAAATCATGCTGAATTGTATTAAATGCACTGGAGAAATCAAAGAACATGATCCTCACAGTGGTGCCTGCTTCGTCCAGGTTACAGTTGGTTTGTTGAAGCAGGTGTATGATGGTGTCTTCAACTCCAACTCCACGGCGATAGGCAAACCGCAGGGGGTTCTGATATGTGCTGGTTTGCTTACACAGGTGGGTCAACAGGAGTCTCTCCAGGACCTTCATGATGTGGGATGACAGGGCAACGGGTCTGTAGTCATCATTGATGACAGATGGGAAAGTTTGCTTTGGTACCGGAGCCAGACAGGATGTTTTCCACAACAGCAGTACCTTCTCTGAGGTCTATCTTAGATTGTAGAGGTGCTGCAGAATCCCACAACGCTGCTCTGCACAGACTTTCAGGACTCTGGGGCTGATACCATCTGGACCTGCAGCCTTGCTCCGGTTCAGTCTCTCCAGCTGCCTCTTCACCTGACGTCTAGAAAAAGAAAAGTGGGAGGGGAAGGGAGCAGCAGCATCTCCTGATTTGGTTGAAGACAAACTAGTGGAAGCAGAAGAGTCCATGACTGAGGTAGAGGATAAAACATCTGAGGTGTGACAGGAAAGCTGTGGGTCTGAGGAGGGTGGGATGTCTGTTAAGCTGGGGGCAGGAGGGGAGGATGGGGACCCTGTTCCTGAACTGAACCTATTGAAAAATGTGTTCAGGTCATTTGCTCTGTCCAGACTTCCCTCTATCTGATCCTCTTTCTGCTTGAAGCCTGTGAACTTCTTCATCCCTGACCACATATCTCTGATATTGTTCCTCTGCAGTTTACTCTCCAGCTTCTTCCTATACACCTCCTTGCTGTCTCTGATCTTGACTTTGAGCTGCTTCTGTATACTCCTCAATAACTCTCTATTTCACTCCCTAAAGGCTCTTTTTTCCCTTAGGTCACTGGTGATCTAGGGTTTGTTTTTAGGGAAGCATCTCACTGTTCTGGTGGGGATGATGCTGTCCACACAGAAGTTGATATAGTCGGTCACACACTGTCACGGCATTTATGTCCTCTCCATGTGGCTTGCAAAGAGAAATCCAATCGGTAGTTTCAAAACAACCCTGTAGAGCTTCTTCAGCTTCCTGTAATCACTTTCTCACAGCCCTATTTGTCACAGGTAGTCTTTTGACAAGGGGGTTATAATCTGAGCAGAGAAAAACAAGGTTGTGATCTGATTTACCCAGAGGAGGTCTTGATTCGGAAATATATGAATCCTTGACATTTGTGTAAAACAAATCCAATGTCTTGTTTTCTCTGGTAGAGCAGTTGACAAACTGTTGAAATGTCGACAGTGTAGCAGAGAGTGAGGCGTGATTAAAATCACCAGATATTGCCAGATATTATAGGAGATAAATGTTCATCTCCTATACATTCTAGTGTTTTACGCATTTATTTCTACCATTTAAACTGGCAGTTTGCACATATTTGAGAGAGGTAATCTCTCTGTCACACAATAACTTTACAGTTGGAGACAGAATTGGGCAGAATTGTAAGAATATTACTCTGAGATTGGCATCCCATTGTTAAAAGTTACCGCACCCTGTTGGCGGTTAAACAGCTTGGTGGAGCCCAGCTCTTTCCCCCTCAATCAGACTCCATTTGTTGTAAAAAGGTTTTGAAGGAATGACGCTCAAAACAGAATACTATACTTTAACATATTTAATCTAACCAGGCAGAGGGATGGTACAGCTTCAGTACTGGACCCTCAAACATAAAACAATACGGAAAATTAATCTGGTACTTTAGTAACTTTGAAACACCCTTTCTAATTCTACTCTCAAAAACAAAATATACAGATGCTGTCTGGATCTGTGGTTTATATGGTTGTAAAATTTCCAGTTGTCCATTTTCTATAGCTGGTGAAAACTCACCAAGTTGCAGTATGGACTAGCTCAGGCTGAAGTTGGGGCTCTGGCCTAACCATTCCAGAAATGGCCCACTTTGGAAAATTTAGAAATATAACTATAAATTTTAATCTGCTAAACGTACAAATGATTTTACATTCCAATTAAATTATTGTAACAAAACAAATGTAGCTGAGTTCAATTGATAATGGTCAAAAAACATATCTAAGGCAACCCAGCTGATTGCATTGAGCCACTAACTTTGCAGAAGTCCCTCCACAAGAGTGTGTTGCAACAATGGAAATGAAAACTCTTTTCAAAAGGCAGAATCCTCCAGCTGTGAGCATCTATCAGAAGTGACTAGGGGTATAAGAAGATAAATAACAACAGTGGAATCTCTTTTAGTGGCTTCATCTGGCAGAGAAACAGAGCTAAACGGTCTGGTTTTGCAAATTTGCCTTTGCTGCCATCTAGATGTCACATTTATGTCCCAGTAAAGATAAGGCCCAAGGGCACCTTTCCATCAGGGCCATAGAGCAAGAACAGATTTAGCTTTCAGGGTAACACAACTATGGTTTTTACTTGTTTTATGGAAAGATTACTGCATATGAAACCTAAGACATTGATTTGTCAAGGATTTCTAATATTTAAGTAATGTGGTTTTAGAAAAAACTGTTGATTTACAGTATAACGTTTATTGCTGGGTGCTGCACTTCAACCCTTATAATAAGTTGTTCTGGTGTTCATGATTTCCTTTTTAAGAATGGGAAAAAATTACTGTTTGCCCTATTTACTGAGAAGGGTAAATCGTGGATGGAGCTAAATTAAATGTTACAGATCACAGTGTGAATTGTGTAAGATAATTCAATCAAAGCTCTCATTTATGAAAAGATCTGATAACACAACATGAAGATATGATGACCTACTTTACCTACAGTCACAACTGACCTCGATATATATTCCTAAAAAAAAAAAGCATCTATATTTGTCTGCAGGGGTATCACTTGTAGCCCAAAATGCTGCAGTGTTACAAAACGCATTTGTCGACTCATGCCTTCTCCATGAAAAATGTATGTGGTTTTATGCTCTTAGGTCTGAGTACGCTGAATTATTTAAACCATGGAGCCTATTTTTAGGGTGAAGTCAAAGTTTACCCCAACTAAACCCATGACAAACTGTGCAGCGCTAAGTTTAACTTCACTCTTGTTTTTTAACATTTGAATGGAGGAGCAGATCTCTCCTCGGTACACCCACCCTGACTTTATGCTGAAACCGACTGCCAAACAAGCTGTCAGGCTTGGCCTTCAAACATTTAAAAAGTGCTCCAAGATCAGGTTCCTGGATAAGGGTGAAAGAAACACAACCCATCTCCAACTTAAATGTTTTATTGTATCAAACAAATGTAGATAACACACGCAATCATCTATCCATTCAAGTAAAACAGGATATAACTCATTTAAAGTACACTGTTACCATTCAAAAACACAACAAACATTACAGGATTCCTAAATAGAGAGGTGAAAAAAATAAACATTTTTACAGGAATGTTTCACGGTCTTTCTTGTGTGTTGTGGATAAAATAACCATTTTTGCATATGTTTACTAAATTGGTTCTGTTTTCTGTTTCATTTCTGTTCTTCACTTTCTTTCAAACATGGCAAATAAGACATTAAGGTTATGGAAGGATTGTCGCATAATCTACATGATAATGCCACTCCAGTGAAAGAAATAGCTCAGAATGTGATGACAACAATTCAAAAAGTGGTGATCGCTTCATAGTTTCTTTAGCACGTACAAAACTAGAAGAATATTTTACAGAGAATGCAGTAATCACAATGTGAGTCCATATTTAAATGTTCAGGTTGCTGTATAAAATAACGCCATGTAAAATTCAGACCTAAAAAAGTCATCACTTTACATTCAGTGCCATGCAAGAAGATGTTTATTATGGCCCGGGTACAGATTCCCAATAAGCCTTCATGTGTTAAAAATGATGATGCAATTTGCTCAGTGGAGATTAGTTTTTCCCTGCTAATCCAAAAGATGTAAACTAATGTGCTGATATATCCCACTGTAATGAACTCTGCTTATCCGCCACATGTTTACACCCTCATGGCCAAACTGCTCTCCATATGGTGTGCCTTATAACATATAATGGTGTCCATGCATGGAAATTGTGCACTTAATAAATCGTAACCCTTTTCAAAAATTAGAATATCTCTAGGTTCTGGTCAGTTTTCTGTTAGAGAGGGAGCTGGAGCGTGCTCTAGTAGTCACCAGGCAGGAATGGGATATACTCTGAGCAAGCTTCCAGCCCTTCACAGGCTTAACGCAGAGATGAAAATACATGTACAAACTCAGGTGTTCAATTTAAAACCAACAATTAAAATGTAATCAAAAAGAAAACCGTATTCACCCCAAAACCTTTCGGTTGCCGAGCCAAGATTCAAACTGCAAACTGTCTTTCTATTTGGTAAGAACAGGAACCCCTTTTTTACGGCTACTCATATTGTATCTGCTAGAGATGTCTTGATTCAATCTCTGGCATCAGCGCATGATTCCAATCCTAGGATTTTTAAATGATTGGTATCAAAAGTCATTGACAAAACTTAGTTTAACGTCTATTATATTTTAGTCACACTTCCAGCCAGATATGTGACTGCATTTGAATGGCCAATTTCTAACAACTGCAACATATTTTATTCCATACAACTTGTAAAACACATTATAAGCTGTGCACATTATTTTGTTGATCAAATCTGAGCTTTCCACTAAGAATCTAACTTTTTCACCCTAAATTAAGACAGAGCAACTGCGGTTCCCTGTCTGCCTGTGTCAGACGACTTGCTATACCCCATTTCTTAGATATGCACAGACAGCTGTCGGTTCAGGGGATAGCTGCACACAGCATACATTAAACTCTTTTCATTACAATGTAGGACACGCAAAACAAAGTAGTAAGTGTCTGAAACAAAAAAAAAGTTGTCAGGATCAAGCTTTATTGTTTTGTCTGTGCACAAATTACTGGAACTGCATTAAGCAATGAGTCCATAAGTTCTCAAAACAGAGTGTATACGCTAATGACAGCCAAGCACTTAAGTAAAAAACTCAAATGTAAACACTGTCAACAGTAGCAAGGTTTATTAAAAACTTTCTGTATGTATCGAGTCAGATACATTTTTAGAAACGAATGATGAAGTTATGTGTTGTCAGAACATTAGAGTAGCTCTGTTAATCCGCTCGATGCGTGTTAGAGCAGCATATTGACACTGTTCCACTAAAACTCTGGTTTGGTCAAAATATCACTTTCAAGAAAAGTAGGAATAAGAGAAGAAAAATAGAACTTGTAACATCTGGAATGTCGTTGGTCAGTGAGTTGTAAAACTGATTAAATGTAGTGGGTTATTTTACCAAGTTTACAAGCACTGGCACTATCAGCATATTCTTAATTTAGATTGGGATAATGCCAAACAAAATCCTGATCAGGACATTCCCAGTATTTATATCTATTTTTTAAGAAAACACTAGTATGTTTTTTAAATGGTACTGTAATAATCTTTAACAAAATATCATATTTTTTTTTCTTAAACATGTCAGCTTCACTGATTTAAAGCAAGCACTGGCTAATTATGGGTCAAAAACCAAAGCCTACAAATAGTGGCATAACTATATCCGACAAATATCTATGACAATGGAAGCTTAGTGATGAAAACCATACTTGAAACATAGATGAGATACTTTTTTTGCAATGAGGTGAGTTACCCCTGGGAAAAAAATTTGCAGTAAGGTTAAACGCAAATAATGTAGACAGGGGTCTTTTTTAATCAAACGGTTTAACCTGGTGTTAAAATTGTTTTAAATGAAGCAAAGATAAAGATAATTTTTTTATTTAATGTTTTCTCATTGTTTTACTTTTGTCTAATAAGTCAATGTTTCTCATAGCTTTTGATGGTAAAACTGATTATGTCATTAATATGAAAACGCATAATTATTTATGTATGCTTTGCTACATAATGGTCAATTAGTCTACAAACAAATATCAAATTAAACTTAAAGTGTGATTGTGAAAATCAGTCGATTAATTTTGGCCCGATTTTTGAGTTAATTAATAAGTGACCAAGTGTTCAGGCAGTTTTTAATTTCAAGACTTAGGGAGCTGATTTAGGTGGCACATACATATTTATGTAAATATGCATTTCAATGTAATTTTTCGCTCAGCACAAGTATTCTACCCACACAGTTAGGGATTAAGCTCCTAATTGGGATTTAATTTCAGATCTTTTCACTACCCCCAGTTACGTTATGTACTGATCTATTTTACTGACCTAAAGTGAACCTCGCAGTGCAAAACTAATACCACATCTTCACTAAGTAAAACATGTCTAAAAGGATATCAAGTGCTATGCTTGTTGTTTCCCAATCAGTAAAGGGAATATTCAGCATTGAGTATGACTATGACTGTGTTACTGAGGCATGAATCCCAGATGTATGCTCTCAGATGACTAGTTTCAAATCAGTGCAGCATAAATGATTAAGAAAACAACAAAAAAAAAAAATATGGGTCTAATTTTGGGTCTTTTTAAACTGAATGTTTTTCACAAATAAATGCAGAAGTAGGCCCAGCTGCAGAGGGAGAGAGATATCCTGATTCTTCTGACTCTGCACAGACAATCTTTTGTCACTGAGTTGGGCTGACTGAGCAGACTGGACAACATTTGGCTGCACAGACGTCTTTATTTCTTTGTCTCCAGGTTGTCTTTCTTTGTCTTCTTCTCTGACGGCTGATTCACACTGGATGCTCCTGGCTTTGTGTCTGCAAATACAGACAAACAATAGATAATAAGAGTACAGAAACAGAGACATACCTGCAGTTTAATGGTCTTTAGAAAATTTCATGAAGGATGAATAAATATTTGATAATATGTTTTATTGTAATTGGAGAGCTTCTCTTATCTCACTTCATTGTCTTTATAGAAGCATAAATATTCATTACATTCCTTTTATGTTTATATAGCATTATTGATGAATTTTCATGCTCAGCATTTAATTCACTGCAAAGCTCAGACTGTTTTCCTTATGCTTGAACAAGAGAAGAAACAACCCAAATTTGTTGGTACCTTTTAATGAATTATTTGACTTTTATCAATGTATTAATTTAATTATGTTTTAATGTTTATACTCTGAGGCACTTTATGATTTTATCTGCAAAAGATCCTATCTAAATAAACTTTACTTACTTTATTTACACTTGAACAGAGCTAAAAATGTCCGTCATGCTTCTAAAACAACAATAAACCCACACATAATACGACTATAAGTATTATGTATTATGTTATTACTTTTGACAAAGCCCATACAGCTCACTGAGTGCACGAATACTGCAGCTGTACTAAGCAGCAAATCCAGAAAGTGTAATTTCAAGACAGCATATTTACATTTTCAAGCACAAATAAACAGTTCCACAATCCCTCACACATATTGACGGTTTTATACATCTCTGTGGGACGCTGCTGTATGGGATTTCATGTCAGAGTTTAAATATGTGGAAAGAAAGAAAGAAAGAAAGAAAGAAAGAAAGAAAGAAAGAAAGAAAGAAAGAAAGAAAGAAAGAAAGAAAGAAAGAAAGAAAGAAAGAAAGAAAGAAAGAAAGAAGACTTGGTTATATAAATCACTCTGCTGTTGGTTGGTGAATCTAAATTTACCATTTAGATGATTATTCATTTCCATAATTCAAGAACTAAACTGTTGTTTAAATGTTTAGGTACATACAAATCAGTACATGCAGACTTTGCTGGAACATCTATGAAATTATTGTCATGGTAATAAAAAAGGCCAACATCTAACCTTATTTTTTATGACTTTCACCAGGTTATACAAAAACTTTAAAGGGAGAGTCCTTTTTTTTATTTTGCCTGTAAACAAAACAGGCCCGTCTCAACATTTGAGTGAGTCTGCAGTGAGGTTTTCTATGTTATGGAGCGCCAGGATCCTTCATGTTGTAGAGATGCAATGTTAGACCCAGCATTCTTCGGTAAGACAAGTTTTATCATTAATAGTGGAGTTACAAATTTTATATTAATTTAAATTCCTTTTGCTATCTATCGCATCAGATCTGGAGAATTTCTCTTCAGAGAAAGAAATTGGTATTCACTTTTTTGCTGATTGGTTTGACAGAAGCTTAATTTACCAGCTTACTTCGTGAACACTTGTTTGTGGATCTAATTATTTAAAAACCTGCTTGATTCATGATGATTTGCAAATTCTGCATCCTTGTCAGGTATCACATAAAAGTTGTTTGCCCTTTTTTCGACAACAGTTTTCCAGATGGTTTTCTCAAGCCATCTGCAGCATGATAATAGATAATTATTTAAACATACAAACTGTTCAAGGACTGGACCTCTCCACACGCAAAAAGCCCCATTGTGCCTCACTTCTGTAAAGCTGACATATTGGGTGGTTTATTATTTTAAAGTAGTAAATTGTTTTACCAGGGGAATCAATACATCTTTTTTTTGACTATTCTGGTATTGGACATTCAATCTTTTGACACTGAGCTACATGCCTCCAGCAGCTGGGTGGTTGTCTTTCCGGAGACTTCAGCCATGATGTGTGCATCACAGCCACGTCACAGTTGTTTATTGACTTGGTATGATTATGTGACACTGACTGAATCGTGTTTACCTGTGTACTTTACACACATAAACCCTGTGTACTCGGTAAATGGACAGAGAAAATGTCTCTCAGTGAAAAAGAAGCAGACGTGGAAGGCAAAGACTTGTGTGCAAGCGAGGCTCATCCTTCTCTACCTGTTTGTGCGTTAGCTTTTTGGGCCAAGGGTTCTGCTACGCTGGCCACGCTGGAACAGTCGTTTTTCTCCTTGGAGAGGGGGCGCTCAAGTTCACCGCCAGCATCTAATAGACTCTCCCTGGAGAACTCTGCAGGGAGCAGAGAGACAAATAAAAGTTGACCTGAGAGGAAGCGCAGCCAATGATAGAACATCAACGTGCTAAAGATGAAACGACACTCTGCAGCAGTGGTTTTTAAGTGATGCTGGCGAACAAAGCTGCTCCACCTTTTATCAGTCAATGCCACCTGATGTTTACAGTTGAAGGTTATTTATCCCTCAGAACAAATTTAAACCACTGATCTTTGAGTGAATCCATACTCAACAGGACCGGTGTTAATGGTCATTGATTTGCTTTCCCCTGCCTCCGCTTTGCTTCTTTCATCTAGGACGCTTCATGAAGAGCACAGTCATCGTGTAATGTTGAGGAGCAGCTTCTCATGCTGCACCCCAAACTGTGAGGTGAATTAAAATTTAACTCATTACACTGTAGTACAGTACTACTCAGAAAAAATAAGCCCGGTCCACTCAGAATGCATTAGTCAAGGGCAATTGCTGAGGTGTGTGCTGTACGCTGCGCCAGCCATTGCGGTGAATTACTTGGTCTAATTTGCTATTTTTGTCATTAAAAGTAAAATAGTTCAACTCAGACAGGCACCATCTGTAAAGCTAGTAGTTTTACCAGGTAAGGGTAGTATAAGAACATTTACTATCTTGCTGAGAATTTGACGAGAAGAAATCCGTGAGCACTCAATAAGTAGCTGCATCACTAGCATTTCAGCACCCAGTCTATTTACTTTTACTGTTTAGAAATAATGTAGATCCTAATAAATTAACAACAATAGCTGCTGATTTATTTTCAAATACCTCCTGGTATTGAGGAGTTCACATAAATTGTTGCGGCTTTTGTAAGAAACAAGCTCTCAGTTTTGTATATTTGTCCTAACATGAGCCCTTTAGAAACTAGCTAGCATTTTAGCATTCCAGTGATATCTTTTAAAATAAAATATATAAGTCCAGGACTACCCATTTGTATTATTCAAGGTTTTCAGCTGTACTGCAAAGGACAAAGACATGTATACAGATAAACAAGTAGTCATGTCTGACATATTATCAAAAAATATAGCTTAACTGTGTCCTGCGATAGACTGGCGACCTGTCCAGGGTGTACCCCGCCTCTCGCCCATTGGCAGCTGGAGATAGGCACCAGCACCCCTCGTGACCCCACAAGGGATAGACGTGTTAGAAAATAGATGGATGGATGGATGGATGGATGGTAGCTTAATTGCAAACCAGTTACTAAAAAAAATACAGCTCTCTACACGATTAAACATCTCAACTCTGTTGTAACAGAGAAGCAGCGGCTCTACTTTGAACTCCCATGGCTAACGGAGCTCCTCACCCTATCTCTTCCTTCAGAAGAAGTCCATTTTGGCTGCTTGTATCCAGGATCTCATTCTTTCAGTCATGATCCATATCTCATGATCATAAGTGAGGGTCGGAACGCAGATGAACCCAAAAATCGAGTACTTGTGACTCTTTCTTTACCACAGCAGACCGGAGCTGTGCCCGCATTACCACAGACAAAGCCACAATCCATTTGTCCATCTGTCGCTCCATCCTACCATCACCCGTGAACAAGACAACAACATATTTCAACTCCTGCGCTTGAGGTAAATATTTGCAATCTACCTTTTTCCAGTCGAGAACCATGGCCTCGGATTTGGTGGAGCTGACCCTTATAATGTAAAATTCTATAATTTAGACATTATGATTAAGATGCAGCTACTGCGTATTATAAAGAAAATGTTTATTATTGCTTCAATTCTGGGTACATCTGCTAAAATCTGAAAGGACAAGTGGACTGTCCTGGTAGAACATTTAACTCTGCTTTTTTCTGTTCAAAACACACATTAAACCAAGAAGTAGGGGCATTACATGACCAAGATATGTTAAAGCACTCCTTGCAATCTGTAGTTCCTTTTCAAACTGATTTGTGTTGTTCAACAAACATCCACAGGGGAAGAGTGCGTAACAAGATTTTCTTAGTTTCTCACTTACCCTCCATTTGGCAGCGCAGTTTTTCAAAGGCATCTGCTGTGGCGTCGTCATCGTGTGGGAGTTCCTCCCCAGTGGGAACGGAGTCGGGGCTGGGCCGGTCAGACAGACAGCTCTCTGAGGAGCACTCGTCTCCAGCTCCCTGCTGCTGCCTGTACAGGTGATGTTCTACAAGAAACTGCAGCTCTGCGAAGAGGGAAGTAAAGAAGGAAATTAACGGGAGGAAAAAGGGGTTGATGCTTGCCAAACAGGCTAAAGAGGTATAAGGATTTCAGTTTTTCATTTGAATTTTTTATTTCAAACAAATGTGCCGGAAAACAATGACAAAAAATGTAAAAAGGAAACATCAAATCAAGTCCTTTTTGCTACATGGTCGAATGATAAGGAGTCTGTTGGAGGAAAAGATATTAAGAAAAAAATGCAGCAATCAAAAGTTATGAGAGGTTACGTAGCTTTAAACCATTAATTTCAAATTAACCATCTGCACTACTCAGAGAAAAGCAAAATATCAGAATACTAAAATCACAGATTTTTAAGATGTTTTTTTCACCTTATTTCATAATCTAATTATCCACCTAATTTTTAGAGCATCAAACCACAACTTAAACAGATTGTAAATATCTCCCAAATTGCTTGTTATTTCTTGTTTCAGTTCATTTAATGAAAAATATTCTCCCCTTGCATATGCTGCTCCAACTATTTACATCCCTCAGGGCTAGGCTCTTTAAAAAAGCCTCTTTACTGATGTGACCTAAAAAACTTGTGAAGCTGAAACACTTGTTGGTTCTTTTCTTTAGAATATGTTTGCTCCACTCATTGCATTTTATAAAAGCTCCAAAAACCAATATACTCTTTCACATGGAGACCAACTTTTTAAGTCTAAAACATCAGAGACTGTAGGGGGGATCCGGTCTGAATATCGGATAATGAGTCCTCGCTGATGTAAAAGCAACACTGGCAGACTGAGTTAGAAAGATAGGAAGGTCTTCCCTCATTAACTACTCAACTTCATGCATATAATACTCTGCTGACAATGGTGACTGAAAGCAAGTTAACCCTAAAAAAATGGAAATTTGAGTCAAAAATAATTTCTTCTTTTCATTTATGTTACAGTATTTGCATTAAACTGTAGTTATTCATAATTCGCTTCTATTCAAAATATACCTTAACCGGGTATCAATTAGACCTCCCCTACAAAAACGTTTGATACAAACTACAAAAAATTGTTATATTTATGTGCAATGGACTAATGGCCTGTCCAGTGTCTGTCTTTCTTCTCTCCTAGTGACCACCGGGGATACGCACCAAGCATAGATAAGCGGCTATAGCGGATGGATGGATTGTATAGCCATATACTCCTGCTCTAGTATGCAATTATTAATAATTCCATCCAAACATCTTATAACTGCTTACACATCTGCAATAGCAACATTTTGCAGACTTTGCAAGAGGGAAATACCTTCATATATTCAGTTTATTCCTTAAAAAAACTGTTTGTATCTTTTTTATGGTGCTTTAGAATAACAGAGAATCAAACGAGAGGTGAAAGCCTATGTAGAATAGCTGATAAAATATTTTTTGTGGTATTATAAGATACTAAACATTTTTGGAAAGAGACCACACCTAAACCACTCCCACTCCCTCACGCACCAGTACGAAAGTTTATCATTTCACAGCTTCTTGCACCTTCTCTTCTTTATTTAAACGTACCAAAGGAGGTTCAGACTTGTTCTTCTTACTCAGAAAGCCTCCTTGGACTCCAGGCAAATACTATAAGATTCCCCCTTTCTTCTTTATCATCTCACCATTACTAATTACTATTTGATTGCAGCATGAGCAAACCAAACCTTTATATAATCTCCTTTAGAAAGTCACACCATCTTGGGTGTGAAACATTAAAGCAAAAGAAAAAGGTTAGTTGAAGCTTTTTACATGTTACTTCTCAGACTGCATCGTTGTCTCAGTATCAGGTTAGCTTTTTGTTAAATATAGTGGGGGAAAATATAAAACCTATTTATTTTTTACAGAATGAACATTTTGTATCTTTCTTGTCAAGGGAAAAGCTCTTTATTGGGAGCAAAAAAAGGAACGCTGTTTATTTTGGGCAGTTAAGGTGTGTTTTCTAACATCACACATGACAAAGAGACATAAGGTTTATAATACAATACCTTTCATTGTTGGTGTCCCCTTTTGTCCTTTTCTTCGTTGTCGTGGGGAGTTCAACAGGGCAGCCTGGAAAAGATCAACACTACATTTTCAGCCAAGCAGAATGCACAATGATGGGATAGAGATGAAACTCGATTTAACAAAGACAACACAGTTCATCGAATTATTTTTCTATAATTGTATTTCAGTGAAACTGTCTTTTAGAAAGCATGACTGAATTACCTTATACAACTGGTTTGGGAGCCGATCTTCATCTATTTCTGTCACAAAGCAAACAATCTGTTTAGTTTTGGACACAGTGAAACAGAAAATAAAAAAAACATAACTGCAACAAAAACGTCTGACTGCTTTTATAGCAGAGTGCATGTTTTCACTGCACGTTGTTTGTGGATGCAGCACTGCTTTGCCTCCCAAATGCGCAGAGAGGAGAGGAGAAAAGGTGACCTCCGGCCACATGCCATGTTATATGATTCAACGGCTTGACCAGCACTGAGCCTCGCATTGCTACCCCACGTCAATTACACTGCAACTGCATGCAAAGACAAAACCTTACCAGAAGTTCATAAACTTAACTCTCATAGTCAGGATTTACACAATAGACTAATGTTCTGTCTATGAAATTAATCAGTCCGAGTTTGACTTTCTAGACCGTACAGTGCTTTCGATTTTTTCAGCTTTTTTCATCATGGTATTCAAATTTTCCCAAAGGTTAATGCTTTCTGTCTGTCACACAGTGTGACATGTGCAAGACCTGCTTGATTTTTGAAATTGCACCATGTGTGCCTGGCTTAAAAACCAAGTCTACTTCCTCACCTTAAAACTGCTACAATCTGCAATTGCTCGGCTGTTAACATATTTTGTTTCTACTTGATATCAGAATGAAAGCTTGCCTTTAAAAAAAACAACCCATAAAGCTCAAAGAAGCTTCACTGAGGGAAGAGAGGCTAGAAAAACGTATTATGTAAAACATAAACTGCCACTGTAGGGAAGGATGCAAAGATGTTAAAATAAAACAGCTGACTCAGGTACAGGAAACCCTCTGATCAACATTGAGCATCTTGAGTTTACATTCAAACCTATGTTTTACAGCCCTAAAACTTTTTTTCTAGGACACCACCCAGTTGCCTGGCAACCTATGCATCCCTCGGCACTACAAAAGATGTGGGGGTGTGTGCGTATCTTCAAAATGAGTGTGCATGTGTGCCAACTTGCTTATAATATTTCTGCGTAAAAGCATGCTGATTAGGATACCAATGCTGTGCTTGTTTCTTTATTCTTTGGGTTCTCTAATTTTGTTTATGCACCATGAGAAAAACAACAAGTGAATAAAAACCTTCTGAAATGCCACAAAATTGTATATTAATGATAATTAATCTGCATATTTATTTTTTTACAGCAATAGATCCGATTCAGTCCTGTTTTTAGTATTTTGGAGGAGTTGTATTTGATTTTAAATTATTTTCAGGAACTAGACCAGTCAAGTCAATATTTTATCTAAATCACATATAGTTTTACACATATTCTTTGGCTACAAAAAAGAAACATACATGCTTCACAAAAGCAGTAAAAATTGCCAGGCAACATAAAGGACCGAAATTATGCACTTTCTTTGTAATGATGATTCCACTCTTGTTGTTTCAGATAGACAGCAAATGATAGACAGCAATTGATTTTTACATATGTAAAATGGATCAAGCTTGCATGGAAGCTCATCTGAATCTCACATTTTGGAAAAATACAAATCCATTACCACTTCTTTAAAGTCAGCTTCAAGTATTTCAATTAATCAGACACCTGCTGAGAGCCAAATGAGATATTTTTGCAGAAGATGATAAGCTGCCTTGATCAACAAAACATGAAAACACAGAACATTGTGGGAGCTGTACAATCAAAAAATTAGAATATGATATTGCACTGCAGAAGATGTAACCCGGAGGCAAGTGGTCATAGCTTAATCAATGAAATCACAGTGGATTTAATTTCATCCTTAAAGCAACAAGTAGCTCTGGTTTGATTTTGAACAACACAGGGAAGCAATTTGGGTCAAGAAAAATAAAGTTTGGCATTCACAAGGCTGATTACCAGATTGTTTTGTCTCTGTGTGCAGCCTATCTGTGCTGCATAATGAGGAAGACAGCCAATAAAGAAGATTTTCCACCAGTGATGAGTCTATCACTGCAACTCTCAGCTGAATGCCTGAAACAAAACAAGACGAAAGCAAAGACAGTCCTCTGACTCGTAGCCAAGCTCATTTCTGTTGTGTTCAAACTCTAAACCGCATTTAGTTCAAAGTTGCACAGCAGCTATGGAATTAAGAAAACAATGACAGCCCATTGCATTTCGTGAGAAATGGTACAAAATGCATGCTGCATTAAATCATTGCTGTATTTTTAAAAGAAAAGAAAAATGAATGTCTTATCTGTGATCCTTTTTCTCCTTTGGAAGCTGAAAGTGGAAGAGTCTGTTTTGTCTTTTTCTTGCACATTTAAATCGGAGTGGCTCCTTTCTTTTCATGCTAAAGGCTGCATCGTGCCTCCTTCGCGCTCTTTGTCTTTCAACAAAAGAACCACCAAATGTACTTCAGATGCAGATACAATCTCATCAACAGATTTAATGACAGCAATGATAAATAATGTTACTATGGAAATAGAAACGTCACGGTTTTCCTCATGCCTCCCTGCCAATATAAGATACTTATTCATTTAACTCCTCAAACCTCCTACATCGTCACTCATTTTCTAATTCTTGATTTTATCATATTCTGCATGCAGCTTGGTCAGTTTCTTTTCATCATGCATCAAATGCCAATAAAGGCAACTTTCTAACATGCATTTTGTGTGCATTAAGCAACGGCTGCAAAATTACTTCTATTTCACAGATTACAGATTAAGAGAGGGTATTTTTTATTACTTTCTCCAAAATAAAAAGTTTGTATAGAGGATTGCTATATCTTTCAATCATTTGAGAAAGCTCTGAGGAGTATGTCATGTTTAGGTAAGAAACCCCTTGCAGGGTAATTTACAAAATCTGTTGATGCATTTTGAGGCAGAATATTTCCTTAAAAAACATCAGACTACAAAAAAAAAATTTTTTATTGGGACGAGAACTGTCCCTATATCAACAAATCTGATTTTATCCTTGAGTAGAATTTGATGAATCCTGGAGGTACGTAGTTCATTTGTTCTAATTCTCGGACACAAGTATAAACATCATGTTCAGGAAAGAGATTAAGGTGTTTTTCTGAGAAATGTGCACATCAACCCACAAACAAAAGCACAAGACCTTATGAAGTTACTGACTGAAGCTGCTGAGAGAGTATCATTAGCCACAGTCAAACAAGTCCTGTACCAACATGAGCCTCTGAAAGTGGCAGTGAGTGTGCCATCATCATGTTGTGACAGCATTTTGCTTCTTATTATACAGGGGCACCATCTTCCCACTTAATGCACATGCACAAAAGCAATTGAAAACTAAATCAAGATGCAACACATAAGTGATTTTTTTGCCCATCTGGTACATATATAAGAGCTGATAGTGTTTGTAAAGGCAATCAAAGAGCCATGATCAGTCTCAAAAAAGAATTTGTGGGCAGAACTAAAAAAGGTGTATGCAAGGCGGCCTACAAACCTGACTCAGCTACACCAGTTCTGTCAGGAGGAATGGGTCAAAGTTCCAGCAAATTATGTTGTGACGCTTGTGGAAGGATTGTGGAAGGATACCCAAAACCAAATACTGAGGAAAAGCAGACCCTTGAAGTTAAAGTTTATGTAAAGGAAAAATCTAAAATATTGTCTAGCTCATTTTTCTTGCATTTGCCAAAGTTATCGTTTTGCATTAGATAGAGGTAGAAAACAGACACGGATAATAACCATAAGTAGTAAAGTAATAGGACACAAGATAGTTTTTTGTGGATATTTTTTCTTATTTTTCTTGTGGTATAGCCCTCTTCTAACTAGTAACATAAAGCCAGTATATCTATGTTTACTCTTTGAGATTACGTAGCTTAGAAAATGTAATACCTTCAATATAGCTAGTGCAGTTAGTTAATAAGCGAGGAAGATAAATTGGCTGGCAACTGAAAGTGTTAAATTTAATTCCAGCTTAATCCAGCCAGATGGTGAAAAGCGCTGGACAAGACACTGAATCCTATCATAATCATATTACTTACTGGTCTGAGTGGACAAGAAACGCAGTAATTAATGTTCTTCATTTCTAAAAGCAATAAATCCAACAGACAGACTAATCCATTGTGTTTAAAACACCTTAAAACACAAAATCCTTCTCATTTTTTAATTTTTTTTATTACCTCTCTGGCACAGATGGACACTTTTTAACTTTTATAAATTGAATGCAACATCTGCGACAGACTGGCGACCTGTCCAGGGTGTACCCTGCCACTCGCCCATTGACAGCTGGATAGGCACCAGCACCCTTTGTGACCCCACAAGGGATAGACGTGTTAAAAAATGGATGGATGGATGGATGAATGCAACACGTAAGACATCTTCAGTGTTCATAAAAAGAAGTAAGCTAATAATGTTTAATACTTTCTAAATTGAGGGCTGTGTCTATTCTCATTTCCTTTTAATTATTCCTGTTTATTTAAGTAAGATATCAAAAATACATTTATAAGTGAGAACCAGGTCAGCTCTCTTTCCACTCATTTGACACTTTCTTCATTTGATCTCAGCCAAGCTACTGTCTCACATCAGGAATCAGTGAACACAAAATCCTCCTAATTCTAGGGTGTGCCTTGAAGAAAACTGAAATCACCCTCCATCTTTGAATGATCCTTCTTCATTATTTTACTCAAAGTGTGTGTCTTAGATCTCTCTGCTGCTCTGATGTTTTTTGAGGTTCACAGTGCAGAGCAGAGCAATCTGTAGCACTTTTAATAATGTACGGATCTATCTGACGTGGGGCCACACCATTACTGCACCAGTGCAGCTCTCCTTCCTCATCAGAATATCTGGTTTGCCCCATCCCCCTCCTCCTCCTTAGCAAAAGCTGTTACTCACACACTGCAGCTCATAAAGTTGATCACGACGGCTGTGATAAATGTGCGCCTGTGCCTGATACAGATACTGTCTTTGCATCTGCTTCGCTTAGTCTATCTCATCATATCTGTTTAAAATTTTTCTTTAATATGTGTGGGATATTTAATATTAGCTAATCAAGAAACAAGTTATGCAGCTGCACTTCAAGGAAAATATAAGCAATTAGGAATGATCATATCATAAAGATAAGGATGAGAAAGATCTAACACTTTAAATAACTGTAAGGAGATGTCTTAATAAAATATTTATAGGAATTGTGATAATAATTGTTAACCATTTTTTAAAGCATAGGCTTTGTAACATGATGGATGTCTACAGAAATTATATACATATAAACATGCAAATAACATGATTCAACCAAAACATCTTCTGTGTTTGCACTGTATGTATGTATGTATGTATGAATGCCTAGCAAAAGTATTCAATTTTGTTGCCTCGCAACCGGGCATTAAAATAAATTGTTGGAGAGTTTGCAGTATTTCATTTACAGAACATATCTACAACTTTGAAGATATGTTACTTTTTATTGTGAAGCAAACAACAAATAGGACAAAATAATAGAAAACTTTAATGTAAAAAACTGTTCACCCCCGCCCACCCCACAGATAAGCCTCTGAGCTCACCACAGCTTGCCACTGGGATATTTGCCTGTTCCTCATTGCAAAAGTGCTCCAGCTCTTTCAGGTTGAATGGTTCTGCTCAAGAGTATACCTGCTTTTAGCATTTGCCATCATTCCCTCGACTCAAACCTTTTTCCCAGTCCCTGCTGCTGAAAAAAATCTCCACAGCAAGATGCTGCCACCACCATGTTTCACTTGCGGGGATGGTGTTCTTCGGGTGACGGGATGTGTTGGGTTTGCACCAGAAAAAGTGTTTTCCTTGGTGGCGGAAAAGTTACATTTTACCAGATCACCTATCTCCTACATTTTCTGGCCAGTTTTCCAAAAAGCCTAGCTCTATGGAGTGTACAGCTATTGGTCCTATGGACAGATGCTCCTGTCTTTACTGTGGAGCTCTGAAACAATGTTACTTTAGGTCTCTGTGGTGCCTCTCTGATTAATGCCCTCCTTGTGTGTTATGTGAGTTTTGGAAGGCGGCCCACTCTTGACGGGTTTGTTGTGGCATTTGAAGATTATGGATTTGATGGTGCTCCAGGGGAACATCAAAGTTATGGATTTTTTTTATAACCCCATCCTGGCTTGTTCTTCTGAACAACTTTGTCTTTAGGGTCTTTCACTGCAAAGGGAACACCCTAAAAATACATATGCACATGACAGTTTTCTTTTTTTTTAGTAAACTTTTAAAATTCTTGTTTAATTTATATGTCTGTTGTTTATCAAATACAACCGCTTTATACAAGCAAGCGATCACAATAAAATGCTGACAGATGAATGCACATTAATATTAAATAGATGAAGTAATAAAATGACCAGTATGGTGAGCAAACATAGCAATAAGCAAATTAAAATGATGATGAGAACGTAAATAAGGCTCGTTCAAACATTTTGATGCTGTGAAAATGATTTAATTCTGCTAATGTCGCCATGTCACACATTTCTTAATCCAGTCTAATCAGCTGACTTCTCTGCTTTGATTACTAGGAGCACTTTTTTTTTCTTGCACTATGAACCAGTCACAAAAGACTGTCACACCTAGTAATGAGGTCAACCACATCTCCTTGCCAAGATAAACATTTCTGTAGTCTCCTTACTAAGAGTCGCTCGCAGCAGATAACTGAATCACTCTTAAGCTAAGACTCCTAGGTGAGAATTTATAGGCTAACATAGGAGCTCACTGAGAGGACTCTGGGGCTTTTTCATAAATTTTCATAAACAATTAAGAAAAAAATGTGTGTTCAAACAAGAGGACGCAGCACAACTGAAAGGGCTGTAGTAGGTATGCTGGGCCCATTGATAGTGCTGTGACACTACCAAAGAAACATGCAAAAATCGACAGGCATGCGCATGATGTGGGATCAGACACAGGGGAGATGCTGTGTAGAGTGGGCTCGTTAGAAAGGAAGAGTCTGATGAGGCTACTAACAGCCATGACAAAAGCTGCAACACTGGACGGTGCCATTTTTGTCATAGTTTCTAAAAAAAAAAGTGTACACGCGGATCGCGTATACACATGGAAAACTGAAACCGCCGTTTTGAAATGTTTCCACTCTGGGACCCAGTTTCAAAAATGATTGTTTATAGTCTTCTAAAATGCCGCATCCATGTGGACAAACAGCCTAAAACACAAATACGCTTGCAGAAACACCTAATCTTGTTTCCCTGTGGACGGGGCCTGAGAATCTTTGTGAATACAGGCAGTGTTCGTCAGTCAGTCTGTGCCAGATTTTTGAAAGCCTCAGAGTGAGTAAATGTCCAGCATTTCTTGCATGAATTGCCAGTGTATGACCAAGTCATATAATGACACCCTGCCTCGTCTTACCTTCGTCAGACACATAATCAGCTTTCTGTCTTTCTGGACCATGACCAAGTGCCTTCTCAACTTACCCTGACTCACGTCTAGCTCTCGGATCTGTCTGCCTGCCAGTTCTGCCGTGTATGACCCCACCTGTCTAACGGACATGATTCTTGTCTCAGCTTTTCTCCCTGTCACCTCCTGCTGTGAGCAACCAGCTGTCAGCATTGCTAGGCTCCTGCTCACTCCTGCTGAGGTTCTTGCCTGCATCAGATCCTGTTTTCTTCAACAATAAACCTTTTCAAGTGCCACATTATCTCATGCTCGAATATTAGATCATATTTCTGTCTCGGCTTTACATTTATCATATCTCCAAATCAGGTAAAAATCAGGCCAGGGTTTGGCTTGAGAATGTAGGATCATTTTTCTAAAAAAAAGGCATTTAATTGCTTTTAATTCAGAATTTACCAAGGGAGGCAATTGATTTTTCACATAGACCCAAGTTGCTTTAAATAGCTTATATTTCTCTTAATGAATGAAATAATCAATTAAAAACTGTGTTTTGTATTCACTCAGGTTATCTATATCCTATATTAAACTTAGTTTGATAATCTGAGATATTTAAGTGGAAGAAAAAAATAAAAATAGAAGAAATCTTTGAAGTAGCAAAAAAAATGTTTTCAATTAAATTTTATTTATATAGCACCAATTAATGATACATGTCAACTCAAGGACCTTTACAAAGTCAAATTAAATCAAATCATACATACTGGTCAAAAAGTTTCTTATCTTAGGAAACCCAGCAGATCAAGTCTTGAGAAGCAGCATTCACTCCTCATGAAAGTGAGTAGAGCCACAGGGACAGTCGTCTGCATTGTCCATGGTTTTGCAGCAATCCCTCATACTAAGCATGCATGAGGTAACAGTGGAGAGGAAAACTCCCCTTTAGCAGGAAGGAAAACCTCCAGCAGAACCAGAACCAGTGTGAACGGTCAGCTGCCTCGACCGACTGGGGGTTAGAGAAGACAAAGCAGAGACACAAAAAGCACAGAAGCACACATTGATCCAGGAATCCTTTCTATGTTATATGGTAATAGCAGATGACCTCCTTCTCCTGGATGGTGTAACAGCTAACAGAACGCCAGACCAGGTCTACCTACTATGAAGAGAAAAAAGACAGAGAACAAAAAGTTAAAAGTTGAAATAACAACAAGCAATGCAAATGGAGAACAGTAGGAGAACTCAGCAGAGTGAGAAAAATAGACCCTGATGACCTCCAGCAGCCTAAACCTGTAGCAGCATAGTGATAGCTCAGGATAACCTAAGCCAGGGGTTTTCAATAGGTGAGGCGCGCCTCCCCTGGGGGGCGCCAAAGAGACACAGGGGAGGCGCGAAGAATGTGCTGGAGAAGAAGATATTTGTGCCTTTTGTTTGAGCGTGCAGGAACCAATCCAAGCGCGCAGTGAGACAACACGCGCCCACTCAAAACCGATCTGGCGCGCACTCAACTCTGAAAAACTCTTCTCAACCCACGCTCTGTCCTCGCGCTCAGTTCCATCTCTGCACGCGCACGCGACTTTGCTCGCGCGCTGGACCTGCGCACCTCGCGCGCTGCACCTGCTCACCTCGCGCGCTGGACCTGCTCATTGAACGCTTAACACCAGCTGTCTCTTTTCTTTCCAGCTTCTGGGAGGTGATGCAAAAGTTTATTCTGATCATAATCATTATCATTGTCATCATTATTTAAAGAGCACTTTAACAAAAGGTAAAACAAAGTGCCAAACATCAGAAAAACATCAGATAAGAAATAATATCTAATAAAATGCTTGGTTGTTAAAATAGCAATAGGTTTAAATTGTGTATAATTAACCTAAATATGTAAATCGGAATATGTAATATGTTGACGTCTGTTAAATTCAGGTTATCTTTTTGATTATTATTATTTCAGTTGACGTCTCCTGTTGACGTGAGTTCAGTTTATCATTGGCGTCTGTTTAGTTCAGTTTGTCTGCTGTTGAAAACTATAGTTTATGAATTTGCTCTAATGACAGTTCAATTTTAAAAGTAGGCCCTCTGTCCGTGATGTTTCAGTAAAAGTAGCCTGTAAGATGGAAATATTTGGATGGATATTTTATTAATAGGCCTTTTTTTTTATGAATGTACTTTGTTAAAAGAAATACAATAAAAAAACATGTGTTGGGCTATCAGTTGTTTTTGAAACACAGCATTCCAGGAACACGAAAGAAAGATGCATTTACTGCAGGGACTTGTGCGGGGTAGGTTAGTGGTTGGGGGGGGGGTGGGGTGGGGGGCGTGGTTATCTTTACCTATTCCAAGGGGAGGCTCACCTTCAACAAATTTGAAAACCCCTGACCTAAGCCACTCTAACTGTAAGCTTTATCAAATAGGAAAGTTTTAAGCCTAGTCTTAAAAGTAGACAGGGTGTCTGCCTCACGGACCAAAACTGGAAGTTGGTTTCACAGGAGAGGAGCCTGATAGCTAAAGGATCTGCCTCCCATTCTACTTTTAGAGACTCTAGGAACCACCAGCAGACCTGCAGTCTGAGAGCGAAGTGCTCTGTTAGGAACATACGGAGTAATCAGAGCTCTGATATATGATGGAGCTTGATTATTAAGAGCTTTATAAGTGAGAAGGAGAATTCTATTCTCCTTCTATTCTTGATTTAACAGGAAGCCAATGATAGGAAGATAAAACAGGAGAAACATGATCTCTCTTGTTGATTTTCATCAGAACTCTTGCTGCAGCATTTTGGATCAGCTGAAGACTTTGAACTGCATTTTGTGGACTTCCTGATAGTAAAGAATTACAATAGACCAGCGTTGAAGTAACAAATGCATGGACTAGTTTTTCAGCATCACTCCTGGACAGAATATTTCTAATTTTGGCGATATTCTGGAGGTGGAAAAAAGGAAACACTGGAAATCTGTTTAAGGTGGGATTTAAATGACATGTCTTTTCACAGCAACATTTATCTAAATCTCCTAGCATAACATTTGTGATCAGCATCTGTTACGGCTTAAACTACTGTAAAGAAGATTTATGGTTCTAAGGTTACCAAACATGCCTGTTCTCCTATAAGATCACTTTCACCGATAGGTTTGGGATTTGTTTCTTTCAGTTTCTCTCAGTTTAAGTGAACATTTTTTGGGCTGGATTAGCTCATTAGCAGCTCAAGTAAAGCTGTCAGTCTGTTAGAGATTACATGCAAATGCACATACATACATACAAACATACATATAGTGCCTGGCAAAAATATTTTGATAGACCTACACAAAATTGTTTAATTTGTGAGAAAAAGGTGAAGTGAAATAATAAACAAAGTGCCAAACATCAGAAATACATCAGATAAGAAATAATATCTAATAAAATGCTTGGTTGTTAAAATAGCAATAGGTTTAAATTGTGTATAATTAACCTAAATATGTAAATCGGAATACGTAATATGTTGACGTCTGTTAAATTCAGGTTATCTTTTTGATTATTATTATTTCAGTTGACGTCTCCTGTTGACGTGAGTTCAGTTTATCATTGGCGTCTGTTTAGTTCAGTTTGTCTGCTGTTGAAAACAATAGTTTATGAATTTGCTCTAATGACAGTTCAATTTTAAAAGTAGGCCCTCTGTCCGTGATGTTTCAGTAAAAGTAGCCTGTAAGATGGAAATATTTGGATGGATATTTTATTAATAGGCCTTTTTTTTATGAATGTACTTTGTTAAAAGAAATACAATAAAAAAAACATGTGTTGGGCTATCAGTTGTTTTTGAAACACAGCATTCCAGGAACACGAAAGAAAGATGCATTTACTGCAGGGACTTGTGCGGGGTAGGTTAGTGGTTGGGGGGGGGGGGGGGGGCGTGGTTATCTTTACCTATTCCAAGGGGAGGCTCACCTTCAACGAATTTGAAAACCCCTGACCTAAGCCACTCTAACTGTAAGCTTTATCAAATAGGAAAGTTATAAGCCTAGTCTTAAAAGTAGACATGGTGTCTGCCTCACAGACCAAAACTGGGAGTTGGTTCCACAGGAGAGGAGCCTGATAGCTAAAGGATCTGCCTCCCATTCTACTTTTAGAGACTCTAGGAACCACCAGCAGACCTGCAGTCTGAGAGCGAAGTGCTCTGTTAGGAACATACGGGGTAATCAGAGCTCTGATATATGATGGAGCTTGATTATTAAGAGCTTTATAAGTGAGAAGGAGAATTCTATTCTCCTTCTATTCTTGATTTAACAGGAAGCCAATGATAGGAAGATAAAACAGGAGAAACATGATCTCTCTTGTTAATTTTCATCAGAACTCTTGCTGCAGCATTTTGGATCAGCTGAAGACTTTGAACTGCATTTTGTGGACTTCCTGATATTTTGATAGACCTACACAAAATTGTTTAATTTGTGAGAAAAAGGTGAAGTGAAATAATATAAAATGGAGAAGAAAAGTCAAAATAAACAAGAGGAGCAGCGCCTCTGTCCATACAGTTCTGGGAGGAGAATAGAGGAATGTTGAAAGGTAAATTGGTCCCTGGATCATGCCACAAATAGGCCAACGTTGAAGCACATTACCGCAGATCAATGCACCTTTTTCTTTGCGCCTCTGGGTTCTTTTATGCACCAGCCTGGAAAGTGAGCGGTCCTTGCAGCAATAAAAAACCACAGAAGAGATGGCATCACACAAGCAAACTTCATATGACCATTTAGGCTACTGACATCATCATGTAGAAGAAAGAACATACTTTCTCACCTATTTTATCTTGTCTAGAGTTTTTATTTATGTATATTTTTCTGCGACTTTTTCCATGTTTCCGAAAATGTTTATTATTGATAGCATTTCTGTAAATAATTTAAAAAGTCCTCTGTCCTATATTCTTTGTACATTTCTCCAACTTTTATTTAAGATTATTCAATATTTTTCCTATTATTTATTTATCCTCAACAAAAATGTGGTTACTAGGGCTGCATCTTTAACTTATCGGGCCATTCGGACAAATTCGTTTCTCCTTATGGGGATTATGACATTTATCTTGTCTACATATCAATAATTGTATGATTGTTAAAGAAGTTTATGCGCTAGGTTCCTATACTGTATAGGTGGATGATCAACCAAATAGCTCTCTCTGTTTCCACGATCTTCCCTGTTTAAGACACTCTGTGTAAGTTTTGACCACTTTAAGACGGATAAAATGCAACAAGACCGTTCATGCAGCGGACACTTTGAAAAGTATCCCATATGTATCCAAATTAGTACTACATATGGAAGTGGCACAGATCAGATCTTTTTGGGGGTGAAAAGATCGGAATTAGGCCGTTGGCACTGCCGTGAAAAAGACAGATATGGGTCGCATATGGGCAAAAATATCGGATTCGGGTCACATTTCCCTGCAGTTTGAACCTAGCCTTTAATTGATTGCAGGTACAGGAGTACTGTGAGAGAATTTAGCAGTTATGCACGTTAGAACATGACAGTAAATAGAGCTTCTCTGATGGCAGAAATATCTCAAAAACATATCTAAGAAAATAAATAAAAAACAGTGAAAAGACAAAGTCAGCGAAAACTATCAGTCTGGAAAGGATTGAAAAGCCAATTTCAAAGACTTTGGACAGCATTCCAGGAAGACAGCATTCCAGGAACACGAAAGAAAGATGCATTTACTGCAGGGACTTGTGCGGGGTAGGTTAGTGGTTGGGGGGGGGGGGCGTGGTTATCTTTACCTATTCCAAGGGGAGGCTCACCTTCAACGAATTTGAAAACCCCTGACCTAAGCCACTCTAACTGTAAGCTTTATCAAATAGGAAAGTTTTAAGCCTAGTCTTAAAAGTAGACATGGTGTCTGCCTCACAGACCAAAACTGGGAGTTGGTTCCACAGGAGAGGAGCCTGATAGCTAAAGGATCTGCCTCCCATTCTACTTTTAGAGACTCTAGGAACCACCAGCAGACCTGCAGTCTGAGAGCGAAGTGCTCTGTTAGGAACATACGGGGTAATCAGAGCTCTGATATATGATGGAGCTTGATTATTAAGAGCTTTATAAGTGAGAAGGAGAATTCTATTCTCCTTCTATTCTTGATTTAACAGGAAGCCAATGATAGGAAGATAAAACAGGAGAAACATGATCTCTCTTGTTAATTTTCATCAGAACTCTTGCTGCAGCATTTTGGATCAGCTGAAGACTTTGAACTGCATTTTGTGGACTTCCTGATATTTTGATAGACCTACACAAAATTGTTTAATTTGTGAGAAAAAGGTGAAGTGAAATAATATAAAATGGAGAAGAAAAGTCAAAATAAACAAGAGGAGCAGCGCCTCTGTCCATACAGTTCTGGGAGGAGAATAGAGGAATGTTGAAAGGTAAATTGGTCCCTGGATCATGCCACAAATAGGCCAACGTTGAAGCACATTACCGCAGATCAATGCACCTTTTTCTTTGCGCCTCTGGGTTCTTTTATGCACCAGCCTGGAAAGTGAGCGGTCCTTGCAGCAATAAAAAACCACAGAAGAGATGGCATCACACAAGCAAACTTCATATGACCATTTAGGCTACTGACATCATCATGTAGAAGAAAGAACATACTTTCTCACCTATTTTATCTTGTCTAGAGTTTTTATTTATGTATATTTTTCTGCGACTTTTTCCATGTTTCCGAAAATGTTTATTATTGATAGCATTTCTGTAAATAATTTAAAAAGTCCTCTGTCCTATATTCTTTGTACATTTCTCCAACTTTTATTTAAGATTATTCAATATTTTTCCTATTATTTATTTATCCTCAACAAAAATGTGGTTACTAGGGCTGCATCTTTAACTTATCGGGCCATTCGGACAAATTCGTTTCTCCTTATGGGGATTATGACATTTATCTTGTCTACATATCAATAATTGTATGATTGTTAAAGAAGTTTATGCGCTAGGTTCCTATACTGTATAGGTGGATGATCAACCAAATAGCTCTCTCTGTTTCCACGATCTTCCCTGTTTAAGACACTCTGTGTAAGTTTTGACCACTTTAAGACGGATAAAATGCAACAAGACCGTTCATGCAGCGGACACTTTGAAAAGTATCCCATATGTATCCAAATTAGTACTACATATGGAAGTGGCACAGATCAGATCTTTTTGGGGGTGAAAAGATCGGAATTAGGCCGTTGGCACTGCCGTGAAAAAGACAGATATGGGTCGCATATGGGCAAAAATATCGGATTCGGGTCACATTTCCCTGCAGTTTGAACCTAGCCTTTAATTGATTGCAGGTACAGGAGTACTGTGAGAGAATTTAGCAGTTATGCACGTTAGAACATGACAGTAAATAGAGCTTCTCTGATGGCAGAAATATCTCAAAAACATATCTAAGAAAATAAATAAAAAACAGTGAAAAGACAAAGTCAGCGAAAACTATCAGTCTGGAAAGGATTGAAAAGCCAATTTCAAAGACTTTGGACAGCATTCCAGGAAGACAGCATTCCAGGAACACGAAAGAAAGATGCATTTACTGCAGGGACTTGTGCGGGGTAGGTTAGTGGTTGGGGGGGGGGGGGGGGGGGCTTGGTTATCTTTACCTATTCCAAGGGGAGGCTCACCTTCAACGAATTTGAAAACCCCTGACCTAAGCCACTCTAACTGTAAGCTTTATCAAATAGGAAAGTTATAAGCCTAGTCTTAAAAGTAGACATGGTGTCTGCCTCACAGACCAAAACTGGGAGTTGGTTCCACAGGAGAGGAGCCTGATAGCTAAAGGATCTGCCTCCCATTCTACTTTTAGAGACTCTAGGAACCACCAGCAGACCTGCAGTCTGAGAGCGAAGTGCTCTGTTAGGAACATACGGGGTAATCAGAGCTCTGATATATGATGGAGCTTGATTATTAAGAGCTTTATAAGTGAGAAGGAGAATTCTATTCTCCTTCTATTCTTGATTTAACAGGAAGCCAATGATAGGAAGATAAAACAGGAGAAACATGATCTCTCTTGTTAATTTTCATCAGAACTCTTGCTGCAGCATTTTGGATCAGCTGAAGACTTTGAACTGCATTTTGTGGACTTCCTGATATTTTGATAGACCTACACAAAATTGTTTAATTTGTGAGAAAAAGGTGAAGTGAAATAATATAAAATGGAGAAGAAAAGTCAAAATAAACAAGAGGAGCAGCGCCTCTGTCCATACAGTTCTGGGAGGAGAATAGAGGAATGTTGAAAGGTAAATTGGTCCCTGGATCATGCCACAAATAGGCCAACGTTGAAGCACATTACCGCAGATCAATGCACCTTTTTCTTTGCGCCTCTGGGTTCTTTTATGCACCAGCCTGGAAAGTGAGCGGTCCTTGCAGCAATAAAAAACCACAGAAGAGATGGCATCACACAAGCAAACTTCATATGACCATTTAGGCTACTGACATCATCATGTACAAGAAAGAACATACTTTCTCACCTATTTTATCTTGTCTAGAGTTTTTATTTATGTATATTTTTCTGCAACTTTTTCCATGTTTCCGAAAATGTTTATTATTGATAGCATTTCTGTAAATAATTTAAAAAGTCCTCTGTCCTATATTCTTTGTACATTTCTCCAACTTTTATTTAAGATTATTCAATATTTTTCCTATTATTTATTTATCCTCAACAAAAATGTGGTTACTAGGGCTGCATCTTTAACTTATCGGGCCATTCGGACAAATTCGTTTCTCCTTATGGGGATTATGACATTTATCTTGTCTACATATCAATAATTGTATGATTGTTAAAGAAGTTTATGCGCTAGGTTCCTATACTGTATAGGTGGATGATCAACCAAATAGCTCTCTCTGTTTCCACGATCTTCCCTGTTTAAGACACTCTGTGTAAGTTTTGACCACTTTAAGACGGATAAAATGCAACAAGACCGTTCATGCAGCGGACACTTTGAAAAGTATCCCATATGTATCCAAATTAGTACTACATATGGAAGTGGCACAGATCAGATCTTTTTGGGGGTGAAAAGATCGGAATTAGGCCGTTGGCACTGCCGTGAAAAAGACAGATATGGGTCGCATATGGGCAAAAATATCGGATTCGGGTCACATTTCCCTGCAGTTTGAACCTAGCCTTTAATTGATTGCAGGTACAGGAGTACTGTGAGAGAATTTAGCAGTTATGCACGTTAGAACATGACAGTAAATAGAGCTTCTCTGATGGCAGAAATATCTCAAAAACATATCTAAGAAAATAAATCAAAAACAGTGAAAAGACAAAGTCAGCGAAAACTATCAGTCTGGAAAGGATTGAAAAGCCAATTTCAAAGACTTTGGTTCACCAGCAAACCAAAATCAGAGCCATAATCCACAACTGGAGAAAACATACAACAGCCAGTAAACCAAAGAGCACATCGACTAAACAACCAGGAGGTCACCAAACAAGAGTCAAAGCTCTGCAGACCTCACAGGCCTCGGGGAATGTCATTGTACAAGATTCAACATTAATGAAGCAACAGGGCAAGATGTCATCCATGGGAGAGTTGCTTGGCAAAAACTACTGTTGTCCCAGAAGAAAAACAAAAGGTCAATCTCACATACCAAAAAACATCAAGCTGATATTATTTCTCAAGACATTTGGGAAAAGATTCTGTTGACTGGAGAGACAAAAGTAAATCTTTTTTTGTGTCTGTCATTTTACACCTTACCTAAAACTATCAAAGCAATTCAGAAACAGGACATAATACTGACAGTCAAACATAGGGGTGGTGGTGTGTGACTTTGGGACTGCTTTGCCTCACTGATACCTGAATGTTATGCCACAATTGTTGGAATCATTTATGTTGCTCTCTACAAGAAACTCCTGCCAGAGAAATGTCCAACCATCCTTATTACACTTTAAAAGAACTATGAGTAAGATATTTACTGTAAAATCATTCTCATACCTCACCCAGGATGAAAATAACATTCCCTATAAAGAATCGGTCCTCTCCATCAACAATGTCTTAGTCCTTCTCCTTTCAAACCCAGAGGTATGGTGCAGAACTACTTCGGTTCAGAGTATAGCCCATGTTTACTTCCTGGTTCCTCAGCCAATTGTGAGAGTTCCCAGGGTTCCCAAAACAGAGTGCAGCATTCGGTATTTTATTTTGACAAAAGAGCAGCAGCCGGCAAACATGGAAGCCAGTAGGAGAAGCGGACCAGAAGTAGAACAGAATACAACATCATGTACCTGCCCTGTGTCAGTAAAAATTCAGTGGCAAAAACGCACCGTTGAATAAATGGCTCGTCTCCAAGTTGTGTATGGGTTGTTTGGATTTTGACCACTAAGTGTCATTATTCCTTATAGCTCCTTTAAGCCCAATCAAATTTTGGTCATGCAGAAGGACACTCATTCCAAGCACAGTAGCTAGGCTACCTCTGAATGTATCAACAAAAAAAACCTAAATGAAGGGTTTCAAACTGTCTAGCCAAAGTGTCGGATTAAAAACAATTTAGACAATTGTCATGTTTAAAGTAATGTGACCAAGAGGGGATTACCCAGGGTGAGATTCATGCAAGAACTACCAATGATCCCATCTCCTCTGCATAGTCATCCATTACCTTTGCAGGTATTCAACCCAGCTTCCCTATCTCATTTACACATCATCTGTTGAGTTACCTTGGGTTGCTTTTCCCTTTTCTGTCTGTCTTTGGTTTAATTTATCTGGGTTTCTCTAAATTATTTTTCTGTAATACTATTGGTCTGCTTTGTTATTTGATAATCGACAAACAGATTCTGATGCTTTTATATCTGCTGGTGTATTCTCCAACTGTCATCTTATGACATTAGGCAGAAACTGTCGCGCACAGCCCGTGATTAATAAATCTAAAACAAATAATAATTATGTTGTTGCATTGTTGTTGTTTTTTTTCGTTTTATTTCTTCTGTCTGTTGAATTTCATCATTCTTCTTTGTGATTGAAATTACAAAAGTCAAGAAGACCTGTTCTCTTGGCTCTTACATTCAGTGAGTACGGTTTGCCTGAAGATACGTTTAGACTCGTCTATTCAGCAAGTCAAACAACAGCAGAGCCACTTCTATGTGTTTTACATATAAGGAAACAACATAGAAAAATCATAGCACATATGTAGTAAGAACCTGTTATAATTTACAATGCTTGCACTTTCAAGAGGAAAATATAACATTGTGAGATACAGACTAAAAAAACACACTAATAGTATTCTCTTTTATCAGTCTGTTATCTAAGTGACTCATTGCCTCGTGCTCATTCATACCAGAGAATACCAGCATGTTCTCTCACTAGGAGAATATTATCCTCTCGCTTTCATCTTTTAAATCTGCAGTGGGTCGCTCTACACACAAACACGTTCCCAAATCAGCAGAGGCAGTGAGGGAAACAGGATGACTCATGCAGCAGGAGAACTCCTCAGAGGTTGGCTGTTATGTTTGATCACTGAGATCCCATGAGAGGATTCCTAGCTGTTCTAGTTGCTTTAATGCAACGGCAAGATTCATTTTGTGTTACAAGAGATGAGATGCAGAAAATGAAAAACAGAGATCCTTTTTTTTCTTCCTCATTTGTGCATGAACTTTTAGAATATTTGAAAAACATGCAGTATAATGCACAAATGAAAGCAGCTATGGTGCAAAAATCTATGCATCCAGTTTACATTCATTTATAAGGGACACAGTGAAATTTCAAACATTTTACTTTGAACTATAATCTTTTTTTAAAGCTAAGCATGAGATTTTCAGCCTGAACACAACCAAAAATAGACAAAATGTCTCTTTCTTTGTAAAATGTTCTGATGTTTATGAGTTGTTAAGGCAATTGAAAAAGTTACTTTGATTAGGACATTGATAAGGTGACAGCCCCTCCCTGGGCTGTCACCTTACCGTGGTGGAGGGGTTTGAGTGTCCCAATGATCCTAGGAGCTATGCTGTCAGGGGCTTTAAGCCCCTAGTAGGGTCACCCAAGGCAGACAGGTCCTAGGTGAGGGACCAGACAAAGCGCAGCCCAAAACTCCCCTTATGATGAGTACAATCATTGGACCTCGTGTTCCCTCGCCCGGACGCGGGTCACCGGGGCCCCACTCTGGAGCCAGGCCTGGAGGTGGGGCACGTTGGCGAGCGTCTGGTGGCCGGGCTTTTGCCCATGGAGCCCGGCCGGGCTCAGCCCGAAGAGGCGACATGGGTCCCCCTTCCGATGGGCTCACCACCTGTCGGAGGGGCCAAAGGGGTCGGGTGCAATGTGTAACGGGTAGCAGTGGAGGGCGGGGACCTTGGCGTTCCGATCCTCGGCTGCAGAAGCTGGCTCTTGGGACGTGGAATGTCACCTCTCTGGTGGGGAAGGAGCCTGAGCTTGTGCGCGAGGTTGAGAGGTTCCGACTAGAGATAGTCGGACTCACCTCGACGCACCGCTCTGGCTCCGGAACCAGTCTCCTTGAGAGGGGCTGGACATTCTTCCACTCTGGAGTTGCCCATGGTGAGAGGCGCCGAGCTGGGGTTGGCATACTTGTTGCCCCCCATCTCGGTGCCTGCACGTTGGGGTTTTCCCCGGTGAACGAGAGGGTGGCCTCCCTCCGCATTCGTGTGGGGGGACGGGTTCTGACTGTTGTTTGCGCTTATGCGCCGAACAGCAGTTCAGATTACCCACCCTTTTTGGAGTCCTTGGAAGGGGTACTGGAGAGTGCCCCTCCTGGGGACTCCCTCGTTTTGCTGGGGGACTTCAACGCTCACGTGGGCAATGACAGTGGGACCTGGAGGGGCGTGGTTGGGAGGAATGGCCCACCTGATCTTAACTCGAGTGGTGTTTTGTTGTTGGACTTCTGTGCTCGTCATGGATTGTCCATCACAAACACCATGTTCAGGCATAAGGGTGTCCATATGTGCTCTTGGCACCAGGACACCCTAGGTCGCAGTTCAATGATCGACTTTGTTGTCGTTTCATCTGACCTGCGGCCGCATGTCTTGGACACTCGGGTGAAGAGAGGGGCGGAGCTCTCCACCGACCACTACCTGGTGGTGAGTTGGCTCCGATGGCGGGGGAGGAAGCCGGTCCGACCGGGCAGGCCCAAACGCACTGTGAGGGTTTGCTGGGAACGTCTGGCGGAGTCCCCTGTGAGGCGGAGCTTTAACTCCCACCTCCGGGAGAACTTTAAACACGTCCCGAGGGAGGCGGGGGACATTGAGTCTGAATGGACCATGTTCCACGCCTCTATTGCTGAGGCGGCTAGTTGGAGCTGTGGCCGCAAGGTTGTCGGTGCATGTCGTGGCGGCAACCCTCGAACCCGCTGGTGGACACCAGCGGTGAGGGAAGCCGTCAAGCTGAAGAAGGAGTCCTATCGGGCTTTTTTGGCCTGTGGGACTCCGGAAGCAGCTGATGTGTACCGGCAGTCGAAGCGGCAGGCGGCTCGGCTGGTCGCCGAGGCAAAAACTCGGGCGTGGGAAGAGTTCGGAGAGGCCATGGAGAAAGACTTCCGTACGGCTTCGAAGCGATTCTGGTCCACCATCCGGCGTCTCAGGAGGGGGAAGCAGTGCAGCACCAACACTGTTTACAGTGGGGGTGGTGTGCTGCTGACCTCGACTCGGGACGTCGTGCGTCGGTGGGCGGAATACTTCGAAGACCTCCTTAATCCCACCAACACGTCTTCCATTGAGGAAGCAGAGCCTGAGGACTCTGGGTCGGGTTCTCCCATCTCTGGTGCTGAGGTTGCCGAGGTTGTTAAAAAGCTCCTCGGTGGCAAGGCTCCGGGGGTGGATGAGATTCGCCCTGAGTACCTTAAGGCTCTGGATGTTGTGGGGCTGTGTTGGTTAACGCGGCTCTGCAACATTGCGTGGACATCGGGGGCAGTTCCCCTGGATTGGCAGACTGGGGTGGTGGTCCCCCTATTTAAAAAGGGGGACCGGAGGGTGTGTTCCAACTACAGAGGAATCACACTCTTAAGCCTCCCTGGTAAGGTCTATTCAGGGGTTCTGGAAAGGAGGGTCCGTCGGATAGTCGAATCTCGGATTCAGGAAGAGCAGTGTGGTTTTCGTCCTGGCCGTGGAACACTGGACCAGCTCTATACCCTCAGCAGGATTCTTGAGGGGGCATGGGAGTTTGCCCAACCAGTCTACATGTGTTTTGTGGATCTGGAGAAGGCATTCGACCGTGTCCCCCGGGGGATCCTGTGGGGGGTACTCCGGGAGTATGGAGTACCGGACCCTTTAATAAGGGCTGTCAGGTCTCTGTACGACCGGTGTCAGAGTCTGGTCCGCATTGCCGGCAGTAAGTCGGACTCGTTTCCGGTGAGAGTTGGACTCCGCCAAGGCTGCCCTTTGTCACCGATTCTGTTCATAACTTTTATGGACAGAATTTCTAGGCGCAGCCAAGGTGTTGAGGGGATCCGCTTTGGTGACCTTAGGATTGCGTCTCTGCTATTCGCGGATGACGTGGTCCTATTGGCTTCATCAGGGCGTGATCTACAGCTCTCACTGGAGCGGTTCGCAGCCGAGTGCGAAGCGGCCAGGATGAAAATCAGTGCCTCCAAATCCGAGACCATGGTCTTGAACCGGAAAAGGGTAGAGTGCCTTCTCCGGGTTGGGGAGGATGTCCTGCCCCTAGTGGAGGAGTTCAAGTATCTTGGGGTCTTGTTCACGAATGAGGGGAAGATGGAGCGGGAGATCGACAGGCGGATTGGTGCAGCGTCTGCTGTGAAGCGGGCGCTGTACCGATCCGTTGTGGTGAAGAGAGAGCTGAGCCAAAAGGCGAAGCTCTCGATTTACCGGTCGATCTACGTTCCTACCCTCATCTATGGTCACGAGCTTTGGGTCGTGACCGAAAGAACGAGATCCCGGATACAAGCGGCTGAAATGAGTTTTCTCCGTAGTGTGTCTGGGCTCTCCCTTAGAGATAGGGTGAGGAGCTCAGTCATCCGGGGAGGACTCAGAGTAGAGCCGCTGCTCCTCCACGTCGAGAGGAGCCAGTTGAGGTGGCTCGGGCATCTGGTCAGGATGCCTCCTGGACGCCTCCCTGGAGAGGTGTTCCAGGCACGTCCCACCGGGAGGAGGCCCAGGGGAAGACCCAGGACACGCTGGAGGGACTATGTCTCCCGGCTGGCCTGGGAACGCCTTGGGGTTCCTCCTGAGGAGCTGGCCCAAGTGGCTGGGGAGAGGGACGTCTGGGCCTCCCTACTGAAGCTGCTACCCCCGCGACCCGACCCCGGATAAGCGGAAGACAACGGACGGACGGACGGACGGACGGACGGACGGACGGATTAGGACATTTAAAATCTAAGAACATTCCTAACATGTAATAAAAATTTAAAGGTAAGAATAGAGAAAGAATTAAGAAATTTGGTCTGATTTTAAGGAATGCAAAAAGAAAGAATATATTGTTTCAAAAGGCATTGTATCTAAAAAAAAAAAAAGTTATTCAATAACAGATTTGGCCAGTCATAATCCAAGCAAAAATCCATGTGTCCTCTGTCAATGTCAAGAAATTACAACATGATTTTACCTTACCAACTACCATACTAATTTTAGCTACAAAGCAGTTTAAAAACTACCAAAACTGAAACAAAATGCTGGACATTCCTGCATACAATAAACATGCATTAAAAGAAAAAAAAACTTCCATAAGAAAGACATAAAAATGATAAAATAATAAACACAATAAAACCAAGTAAAGCTAAATAAGGTCAAACTAAGCATCAATGAGATTGAAAGCCAAAGAATAAAAATTAGCTTTTAAATGAGCTTTAAAACAATCCAGTTAAGGAATCTGTCTAATGAGCAGGGTTCAACAATTACAGAGTAGCAAAAGGGAAGGTCCTGCCCTCTCTGAGCCTCCTCCTGGATTGGTACCTGCTGTTTGCCCAACCACAGGGAAGACTTTTGGTTCACCTTGCAGTCATGCAACCTATAGCTCTACCCAAAATATTGATACATCTGGCACATTTAGCTAGATTCCACCCAGAAGTTTGTACCAGGACAAACAGACAGGCAACTTTAAATTAAAACAAATAAAAAACAATGGGAGCGATGCATTAAATTGTAACTATAAAAATATATCTGTTTTTATTTATATCTTTTTAAAATGTATTTGTACAGTATTCAGGGATTTGTGGAAAAAAATCGTATTTGCAATAAACCCTTCTCATAACTGCTACCCAGCTTTTTGAATGTTTTTTTTCCGCAGGTATACAGATAATTCATCTTTAAAGATGAACTCCAAGTCTTTGGGGACTGGAAGGCCTCTGAGGCATCACCCTAATCTCTGGCTTCCTTCACAGAAATTGGGACTCTGGCTAAGCCACTCTGAAACATTTATAGAACTTCTGGTCGTAAGACACAAAAATTAGGATTACTATTAACCCAAGTCTGTTAGAGATATGAATAATTGTTGGCATATGCAGTGCAAAGTAAAAACAACAGGTTGTATTTTATTTTTTATCAGATTATTCTAGATTCATGGCATAAACTGAGACAAGCAGGGCAATGATCCCCAGCAGATCAACAACTACCAACATAAACTTAAACAAAGCTGAATTTCTCCACATGGAAATGAACAATCAGTTGTACAAGACCACAACTTAAACACTGGCAGTGAAGGTTACTTGTCCACATCATCTGATTTCCTATTTCATTTTGACCAAATATTTTTCATATACGCTGAATGTATCTTGTGCACACAAATGAGAGAAATCTAATGTCTAGAAATTCTCAATATTTTACTTTGACAACTTGAATTTTACATGACCATATCTATCTGTCAATATTACAGTAATATTTTGCCACTCTATTTAAAACTGGATTTAAGTCAATGCAGGAATGAGAAAATCTCTCTGTATAGGTGAGAGAGTGTCTGCAGTTGAGTTTCTTACCAGGTGAGGACTGATCACTGGATGCCACCAGAGTGGCTGGTGTGGGTCTACGTCTTCTGATCTAAGAAAATATAAAACAATTTGCTTAGTTTGAAAATAGACTTTAATCTTGTAATCAAAAACATTATTTTCAATAAACAAGAGTTGGAATTACTGAACAGCACATTAATGCAAACTTCTGCATTTCCTTTAGATATTTGAGACCATTGTTTCAGAAAGTATTCAGTTTGACATGTAAGTAATAAAAATAACAATGTTAATCTCAGTTCTTTGTCTTTAATAGACTATATTTACTCAGCTGATTTAAATGATTCTTCTTATTGGTGCACTTTTTCAGCATTTATAAGCAAGATCACAGCCTTTTTCCCAGTATGAGCAATAATAAGGTCAAGGCCATACGTTGATGTCAGACTAGTGGAGGTCTAAGAAAACTGGGTCTCTGTCGACTTTGAGGATGGCTGAGTTGGACAAGAATAATGTCATATCCCGCAGCACTGAGCACTGAGATCAGAAAGACAGCTTTCCACCTCCTGCTTGTTTCTGGGATCAGAAGCAGTAACACACGGCAGCTACTGGGAGATTTTGAACGGCACATAAAAACATAACTGCTTAGATGGACTCAAACTTTTCACTGCATCGCTTTTGCTTAGCGAGCAAAATAATTCAGCTATAATGTTTAATGATCATTGCTTTGAGCTGGTGCAGGAGTTAGGTATGCAGTTTTTATTCACTGCAGATGTGACGGGTAATCTTGTTGTGAGGGTGGGAAAAAAAATTGCATTTATAGTAGAAGGCTTACATTGAGACTGTCAGCCTACAGCAGTCTATAAGCTAAGCCTTCATGGAAATGTAATTGTAGGAAGAAACAAAAGAAAACTTTTTAAGAGTCGGACTCTTCATGTGCATGAAAACCTATTTTGAACAATTAAATGTTTAAAACATAAAAATAACTACAAATATTAAAACATTTTATAGATGTGTATTGCATAATATTACATCTTTTTCCTCTCAAGCTATTGAGTATAAACTATAATGTTTATTTTTTTTTATTCTTCCGACAGATCCAAGAACCAGAGATAAAAAATTTTTTATTTTACTTTAATGTAAAGGGCTATATTAAAGGAAACTTAAATAGCGTTAATTATTCAAGCATTCCCACATCTCCTCCTCCTGATTTGCACAAGAGTAAACACTTGTACTGCAGCTGAGCAGGTTGCTGAGTAGTACAGGGTTTAATGCCTTCATCATCGTTTTGGAGGCTACTTGCACGCTTAAGAAGCAGAGACAACTCAGCCTCAACACACCAGCATCATGTTGTGTTTTATTTTTTTCTCAGTCTTTATTATTGAAAAGGAATCACAGCTAAAATGCTTTTTTTTTCTTTTCTTTTTTAGTTGTGGTTTAAAATAGAAATCTGGACCAAAAAAATTAAAAATAAGACTCTCTGACCTCTTTCTCCATTGAGGAAAATTGGTTCAAAATTTTCAGAAATATATATTAATAGTAATAGTGGGAACCAGAAATCATTGCTTTCAGTTTTATTAATCTTGATCCTTGCTGAACCTATTGTGCCCTCTTTTCAAACATGGGTTAATATCGTTCTTATATGCACTCCATACTGAGATATTAGATGTTGATGTTTCATAATGTTGTAGACCTGAACCTCTTTGACTTTGAGTATAAATTTGACTAGAGACATAAAAAAAATCTGTTTTGACTAAAAATGAGCGAACTTGGTTTTATCTTTGTTGAACATTATACTATATGTGATTGAGATATGAGGGGGGTTCATCCTGTTTAAAATCTGACAATACAGAGCAGGAAAGCTGTGAATATTCAACAATGAATGCATTTGTTTCCTATACCTGCCAGGCAAAGGTGTGTAACCGCTGCTAACAAATACATTTAATTCCTGAGAAAATTGCTTGCTTCTTACTA
This sequence comes from Fundulus diaphanus, assembly GCA_037039145.1. NCBI lineage: Eukaryota > Metazoa > Chordata > Actinopteri > Cyprinodontiformes > Fundulidae > Fundulus > Fundulus diaphanus. The sequence continues at coordinate 18,292,310 of CM073126.1, forward strand.
TGATACACATGTCAGATATTTGCTGCAATAATGACAGCCTTCAATTTGAGCCAGAGTGGCTCTGTTAGGTGATACTGCTCACAGTCATAAGATGTGTGTAAAGTCTGATAAAACCTCAGGTATCAATGATTGATTCAGGTTCCATTAAATTTACTATGCTATGCTATACTATGGTGGCTGAAAAGGTGCAGGTTTAGTTGCACAAAGTCTCCCTTTGGACACAGTAAGAACAATGTCTTGCTTTTGTTCCCTCCTTTGGAAATTAGGACCTCTCCTACATTTTAATACCCATTTTTATTTCCTGGTTTTGATGCATTTTCTGTGTGTACTATCAGTTTATTCTTTGTAAACAAGACACTGGAGAACAACACAGAGCTGGTGAGTGACGTCATACCATAGTCCATCTAAAAAGATGCTTTTAGTTTTTCACTAAAAAAGTTTTTAGTTATTTTTATCTAACATAATGACATTTAGCTTATTGCTCCTTAGAAGTCCCTGTTCTTTGAAATTTATTTGGATTATCAGAAAAGACAAGAATTTTATACGCAACTTTAAAAAATGGTCTGAATAGGTCTTAAAAATCTTAAGAGCTTGATTTGATTGAAGATGCCTTCTTTTCTTCAGCCAAAGCTGTTTACGCGGGTCAGTAGAAGTAGATGATTTATTTTTCATTGTATATCTTTTCTTTTGTTAGTCCAGTCTGATGTTTCTCATCAGTAAAGACCTATAAGTGTAGATTAGTTTGACTACTAATAAATGTACACTTTGATTCAAGTAGTAAATCCTCGTGATTTTTCTTTTTCGTTTTGGGTGGTGTGACCTTTTCTATGATAGAAATTAATTACAGAGTTAAAAATAGATTGACTCCTTTCTGAATTTATAATGATTTATCTAAGAATTCATGTCAAATTGATAATTAGACTGTTTATTTAATGTTGAAATTTATTAAAGCGATTTAGTTATCAAATTACGCTGTAGTGTGATTTAAAATAGCCCTAAAATCTGACCTAAAACATTCATGCCCATGATGAATGTATGTTTACTTTTCACACTTGGACTGTAAATCCTGTGTAAATTACACAGTATTTATTTTTTAGTTTTGTGTGTATTTTTGTTCCCTTCAAAAAATCCAACCCACCGGCCTTCTTCAAAGCACAACCATTGCTGTGTAGCACTGATTATAACCAATCATTGTTATTCTTCTCACCCTGCAGGAGAGAAAACTCCCTGATCCTCCACTCGCAAAAAACAGCAGCCCTCGCTGAACGGATTCGCCCTTCAAGCCACCATGCCTCCCTTTCAACCCACAGTTAATAATGAACGGCTGTCACTTCTCGCAACAACGAACAACAGCATTCTTTGAAAGTGAAGGGTGGGCAGGAAAAGCCGTAGCTGGAAAATATAGGTCAAGCCAAAAACAGCAGAATTCTGAATGCATTAGTATAATCATGGCTGTAATTGTTCCTGCACAAAAATATAAATTGGAGTAGCGTAATTACTCATCTTTATTATCTTTCTGGCCTGAAAAGAAAGAAAAAAATACCTGAGGATCAAATCTTCTGAAATACAAAGAAAAGCTTTTTTTTTATTTTCATAAAATTTTCTTTAGATGATTAAAACTCTTTTTCTCAAGATCAATTTATTTTAACCTTGAAAGGTTGGTTTTCTAATGACATCTTAAAGTCAGCCTTGTGATGGACTCGTGACCTGTCCAGAATTTACCCCACCTCTCGCCCAATCTCTGACCATGCACAGATAAGTGGTTGATTTTTAAGGATTTTGTGCATGTGTTGTCTTTCCATTTCTGATCAATGTAATCTACCCACAAATAAATGAACAAATAAATATGATTACTGTTTTGTCATTATGACAAAACAGCAATCTCTATGTTCACAAGATACGTGAAGATTTCAAATCTGAAAACAGTAAGTCAACTGTCTAGCAGTGTGGTGATGGCATCATGATGTGGGATTGTTTTACTTCCAGTGCTTCTGCTCCCCTACGCCTAGAGAATGTAAGAATGAAGGCGGAAGACTAAATGCAAATTCTTCAATGCTCCTAAAACCATTCCCAAACACACTTCAGATCTGGTTTAGGAATGGACAATGTAGGTTAATGTAAGCTTCTCTAATAGCATAGTAGAGTATAGTCTAATAGTATAATAGTAATAGCTCAATAACCTGAGCCTCACTGAAAATGGATGTACTGTTTAGAATCCAGGAAACAAACTATTTAAATTAACTTTGCCACAATAACGACAGTAGTGTGTTTATGGATACAATATGTATTGTATGTGGTCCATATTCAACTGGCTAATTGACAGCATTCATGGCTGACTAATACCAGATAGCAGTCACTTGTGAATTACTGCACAATTGCATGTGAGTGCATCAGACAAACAAGAACTTAATAAGTGTGCAAATAGTCATTAGCAAAAATTTAAATCTTCAAGTTAAAGAACAATGTAATTTTAATGGATGTCCAAACAAACACTCCCCGAGAAGCTAAAAGTGTGCAAATAGACATTAACATGCGAGAGACGAGAACCGGTGCAACCAGTAATTGAGTGTAGATCATTCTTGATTGAATCGAGACCCTGTGGAACCAGTACCATTTTTGTAAATATGTAAACAGCCTATGAACAGGGCTGGTGGTTTATTAGATTCTCAGCAGGGGACGATAGTCCTAACAGCTTTGGGAAAGAAGCTGTTTTTAAAGTCTATTAGTTTTCAATTTAAAGGAGTACTGCACAAGTTCCAGGATTTTTACAGATGTCTTCCCTCTATGGTGACAAGTTGAAATTGAATTTGAATTCAGCCCGAATTGCTCTCTCAGAAAGTAATAGAAGATAACTCATTTTACACATCGAGCAATTGTAAGGGCATGTATGGGAAAGAACATGAATAATATTAATTTTCAAAACTTGCACTATGCACCTTTAATGTTCCTGACTCGTTTAGCTGGTGGAAGTGGGACAAACAGTACATTGTCTCCGAGTGGGATCTGTGGTAATACGTCTGGCCCGTTTCTGGACTGAATAAGGCCATAACTTTTTTTTTTTTCTCCCAGTGTCCTGTCTAGCAATGTGGCAATAAGAATTGATGTCTTAATGCCAAATAGAGCTCGACAGATTTTACTTTCACAAGTGTAGCAATCAGCTTTCGCCATAGTGCTCCGCTTGATTTATGCATGTAAACAGTTTTATTGTGATTCCTGCGGGGAGAATTTCAAATTTTGTGGACACTACAATGGGAAAGTAGGAGAGTAAATGAAGAACAAGAAGAGAAAAAAAGAAAGAGAAGAGGTGAAAGAAAGAAGAGATAAAAGGGAAAGAATGATAAAACGTCTTCCGTCTGCTTCATCACCTGGAAAGAGAGATGTAAAAAGAACAGCACAACCAACAGACATAGTATAACAGATACAATAGAGTAACACCTTGATACCATTGCTAAATCATATGTATTATTATTTAAGCTGACATGTGTAAAGTGATACCTGAGAAATGAAAGTGAAAATAAATAAATAAATTACAGGCTTTCTGTATATAAGTGAACACTTAGAACCTGGAACCCAGCACCTGTGGGTGTTTGTGAGAGTGCACTTGTGTATGTGAAATTTATCCAGAAGGAAATTGCTCAATAATGGTTGTGAAGAACCAAAGGCCCGCCTTCCCCGAGCACCGAGGCAGGCGCCAGGGGACCCATAACCCCGGACTCCCAAAGGGGCCCCCAAAGCAGGGCGCCCAAGAGGGGCCAACACAGGAAATCTGCAACCCCCCCCCCCCCCCCCCAAGGAAAGAGGAGAGACGACCCCGAGGAAATCCCCCAGCCACCGCAATGCTGAAGCCCTCAGGAGCCGCGGGGGCGAGCCTGTGGGCTCCGCCGGCAGCCAGCTACGCTGAAGTGGTCCCGGCCATGGGCCCCGAGAACCCAGGGGCGCCCCGCCCCCGCGGCGGGGGCCCTGGCCGAGCCCCGGAGGGCCAGGCCCCGCGAAGCAGCCACCGGGAATGGGCCGGCACCCACCCGGGAACCCGCCCCAACCCCGAGGGCCGCCAATGCGCCAGCGGGCCAAAGCGCCAGCCAGCGGAGGGGGGCAGGATGTGGGGGGATGGGCTCCGCACCTAGCGGAGACTTGAGATGTTCTTGGGAGAGGGAGCGGACCGGAAAAAAAAAAATCTCATTCACACCATCCCACCCTAGTGCCCCACTCATCACACACATACTTACAAAAAAATTTTTTTTAAATAAAATTTAAAAAAAGACGACGCTGTACACACATTACCACATAACACTCACATCCAACAATCCCAAGTGGGGGGGGCACCACAATCCAACGATCCGCCTGCCTGTGCCTGACCCCCGATCCCCCCCTCGGACCAGACGCCCCCCGGACCAGGCCCCCCAGGGAGGGGGCCAACATGACCCGTGCGGGCCACCCAACCAGAACCCCCCTCACCCCCTAAATACCTAATAAACCCACTCCCTCCCCCACCTTACCCTAGCCACCCCTCCCCCCACCCCTTTCTGGGGAGAGCAGAGGCGTCAGCCCCAGTCCCGGCAAGCCGCTCGCGCCCCACAGCAAAGACCCCGGACCCGGTGGCCCGCTCCTCCTCCAGGCCTCAGACTCCGTGCCGCAATCGGAGAACAGGGGTGTGGAAAAGACTCCCGATCCTCCCTACGCCCGCTCAGATGTTGTGTTGTTGCATGTTGTTCTCAAGTGTGTTTAAAACTGGGAGCGCCGAAGGGGGTGCCCGGCACAGTCCACCCCCCCTCCGGAAGGTAGCTGGTGCCGGCGCACCCCCTCCAAGCAACTGCCCAGAACCCTCAATGTCTAAATACGAGAGGGGGTGAAGGGAGCCATCCGAGGCGAGGCTCACACAACATAAGCCCCCCCTAGATGTCTTCACCCCCACCCCCCCATACCATGGCCTACATGAATGTGCGTTGTGAAAATGTTTGGAGTGAAAGTGTTTAAAATGCATGATAAAATTGGGGTGAGGGACGTCATCAGAAAGTGGCAATCTCCAGTAACGCCCCCCTCCCCGAGTTCCTACATGTGTGGCAGCGTGATGGAGCAGGCAGAGGGAGGAATCCGGGGATGGGGAGAAAAGGACTGGGGAGCCTACAGCAGCCATAACTTTTTTAGCCTATGTTCAATTCCATGCTTACATCTTCTGCAGAGCAGGAGAGCAAACTTACAGCTAAATTAAACTTACAATTATTGAAAAAAATGGCTGTTTATTTTTTTGGATTAGGTACGGCCAGTCTTTTTTAGTTTAAATGATCAATGTCATATCTTAGTTGATTGGAACAAGGATAGTTGAAAAAATTGTAATTGTTGTTCAGGTTTTATGGCTTGAAACAGTATGAGCTTGCTGGCTTTTCTAAACTAACATAATCAAGCTCAGTAAAAATTGTAGACACGTAGATCTATTATTGAAGGTCTGAGCACAAAAAATTGATCTTTTAAATTTTTTTGTGATTAATCCCTCCTAGCGCACAACCACTATATTATCAGAGGTGTCTTTTTAGTGGTGAAATGTTAGACCGGAATCGGAAAATAAACCACTACATAAATAATAGGAACCAGTAATCTTCTCTAAGGCTTGTTACAGGGCGAGCCAAAGAGGGCCAGGAATCCTGCACAGTGAAGAGATTAAATCAGACCAGGAGGCATAATGTGGTTCCTCATCTTTCATTCCTTCATTTGACACATGATCCTGGTATTGTTCAGACAAGAGCTCAGCCATATTGAATCTTTCAGACCCTCTAACAGTGAGCTCTCTTTGATTTGATTAAGATGAATTACTCCAGTAACAAGACTTAAGATATCCACATCACTACCTGGGGTTTTGCTTTCCTCCTCTTAGTTTTTGTCCAATCTTTATTGTAAGTCTTAACATCCTTCCTATGTATGGCTTATATATGGCTTATTTTGCACAGATTGTTTTGTCAGATATTTTTTCTTTGAGACTCTGTACATTAATTGAGCAGTAATAGAGTGTAAAAAGTTGTTTCTTTTTCAGAATTTTTATTTTGCTTTTAGAATTCAACACAAAAATCCAGATGCTCTGTATGTTCTCAGAGAAGGACAAAGACAGAATAATTGTAATGAACATTCAAGAACAAGGTATCATTGCTGATTTATATACACTAACTGCTCCTTTCATACTTGATGAGTCACCGTTCCAAGAAGAAACACAGTGCCTCTATGAACGGTTTTTCTCAAAAGCAATTAGAGTTTTGTATGTCGTGAATGAGTAAGGTCGTGTTTTATGTACATTTATAATTTCCTCCATAAAAAAGAAAAAAATAACAGTCCAGGAAGAAATACAGAAAGATATAAGTAAAATATGATGATAAAAATAAGCAGTCAAACAAAACACAAGACCAATACCTAACTGGTCAGGTCTGCATAACCATCTATTTTCACATGACCCTCACCATGTTGACTATGGAGAGAGGGTTAGAGGGTTTCAGCCATTCACCCACACACTCCTGTATTGCTGTAAGCCTGGCTGTCTACTAAACTTCTTCACCATTCAACATGCGACTTCTGAGCTCTTGTCTGCACCCAGGTTCATCTCAAATACCCAAAACTTGACAGTAATATGTTAAACATGTTAAAGGATAATTCTAAACAAAAAGTGCAAATTGTGAAACAGAACAATTTGCCAAAATTAAAAAAAATATTCTGCCCAGAAGTGATGCTGAAAAACAAATCCATACATCTGTTACTTCAAGGCTGGATTACTGTAATTCTTTATTATCAATCCACAAAATGAAGTTTAAATTAATCAGTACAATTAAATGTGATTTATTAAATGTAAGGTCTCTCCCTCTAAAGACTCTGTTATTTAATTAATTGATTTCTGATAATCAGATTGATTTATTTTGTCTCACAGAAACCTGGCTGCAAGAGAATTAAGTTAGCATTAATGAGTCATTTTCTTTTAATTATTTAAATTTCCACATTTCTAGAATTACAGGACAAGGAGGAGGAGTAGCAACCATCTTTCAGACTGATTAATTAATTAGTCCTTGGCCAATTAATAACTACAATTCTTTTGAACATTTAACCCTTACTTTCCCTCATCCAAATTGCAAAGCAATAAAACCTCTTCAGTTTGTTGTTTTGTATCATCCACCAGGCCCTTACTCTCAGTTTTTAGATCAGTTCTCAGACATCTTACCTGATTTGGTGTTAAACACTGACATGGTTATTATAGTGGGGGATTTTAACATTCATGTTGATGCTGAATGTTATAACCTTAATGTAGCCTTTAACACTATGCTAGATTCAATTAACCTGACAAAAGCCAGCTGTATGTCGCTCCGCCTAGCTCCACTCACATACATCTGGGACACCGCAATAGAAATTGCCTTTACAGAAGGCTGGGCCTTATCAAAAATTCTTGCATATGATTGGATAAGCCACTTGTCTGTCATCTTTATTGACGTGCTATTTCAACCACTCACACCGAAGCTAACCCGTGACGCTGATGATAGCGACGCAGGAAAAAAAAAAATAATAATAATAATGTGTTTGCGGCTCTAGTGGCATGCGTTTTATTGACAGTGAGCTGACAGGAAGAGGGGGGAAGACAGGCGGCAAAGCGCTGCGGGTCGGAGTCGATTCCGGGCCGACCGCGTTGAGGACTAAAGGCCTCCTAATATGGGTTAGCGCTAACCGCTAACCGCTCCGGGGCGCGTCCGCGTCTGCACGTCCGCTGGCCCCGGAAAACAAAACTTGCCAAATCCGGTCGGGAGAAGGGCGAAAACATCGTTTCCACCAACAAAAGCCTTCAAAGGCGTTCTCTGATGTTCTTTTAATGAAACAATATTAGGTAGATTGGACAACACGGAAGAAATAGCAGCATCAATGTTAATGCTTGCTTCCTCGACGAGCCGCCATTGCTATCAAAACAGTCTCACGTCATGGTCGCGTCTCCACTACGTCACATCTATGAAACTCCAGCCCTGCGTCCTGATTGGCCAGACCATAAATTTGGTTGGAGAAATCACTCTCTACCGGCGGTGTCCCAGATGTATGTGAGTGGAGCTAGGCGGAGCGACATACAGCTGGCTTTTGTCAGGTTAAGATTCAATTGGGTTTGCTCAAAATGTGCATAAACCAACGCACTCTTGCCTTCATACTTTGGACCTTGTGCTGACATATGGCATTGATTCTGAACAATTAACAGTATTTCCTCACAGCCATGTCCTATCTGACCATTTTTAATAACCTTTGAGTTCAATTTAACTGAGTTCTCCACCCCCATAAGAAGGTTTCAGTATTACTTCATTAGAGTAGATCTTTATCATACCTTTTTCATATTCTGCATCATTAATAGAGGAGAATAAAAATAGTCTGATGTTTCTCTTTAGTATAGTTGCCAAACCTACCCAGAGACATAGCTCTGTTGATCCACCCATTCCCTCAGCTCTCAGCAATAATGACTGTATGGGATTCTTCATAAATAAAATTGATTCTATTAAAAATAAAATCATTGACATCCTCCCAAACATGATTACCTCCTCCTCAGTAAGTGAGACAGCATTGGAGGAATCTTTAGCGCCTGATCGGTGTTTGAACTGTCTAGACACAGTAGAGCTTTCTATCTAAAATTTTAGGTTCATCTAAACCTTCCACTTGTATGTTAGACCAAATCACAACCAAGTTATTTAAGGAAGCATTCCCTTTGATTAATGCCCCTATTTTAGACATGATTAATCTATCCTTAGTAAATGGATATGTACCACAGGCTTTTAAAGTAGCTGTTATTAAACCGTTGCTTAAGAAACCCTCTTGATTAAGATGACTTAAAGGTGCATAGCCACGTTATTTGACTTTTTTTCAATTTAGAATGTCAGTAGCTCACTCTGGTTGCATACAAAGATTTTATGAAAGATTATCACGTCCAGCCAGCATATTAATTGTTATTTTGGTGTTTTATGCTTTGTGTTTGCTCAATCTTTTAGTAAATAAAGCCTTAACAGAAGTACTGTGCATGTGCAGCAATGGATAAAATAAGGAAGAGGATAACGGCTATAAGCATCTCCCAGCAAAACAATGAAGAAAGGTCCAAGATCCAGTGAAAAAAAGTGCAAAAAAAACATGATTCCAAGAGAGAAAAGACTGAAATGTCACTGGGAATACAGTATGAACGTTAGTGTTCACTGAAGCAGACGCTAAACCTGCCGAGGCTCAGATATGACCGCAGAGTTGATTGACGTGAGTAAATGTTCTGATATGAGGCTGTTAAAGTTTTTGTAGATTGGTTTATTTAATTAATAACGGTTGGTCTTCGATCACGCCGAGCTGCCGCTTTACTGCGAGGCATTGCAGAGGGTCAGGCATTATTTACAATTATTTATAAATTTAGCAAACCGGCATTATGATAGTTCTGCAATACTGTCGCTAGATGTCACCATGTCTCTTTATATATGTTAATCGCGCCCGACAGCAAATTATTTTTCGGCTCGAAAGGGATTATCGAAACACTATCAAGATGGAGGCTAGGTGTACATAACCTTACTTTATCATGATCGAACAGTTTTTAGTCTTTTTTATAAGCATATTACGTGGCTATATACCTTTAACAAATTACAGTCCTATATATAATTGTCTTTTCTTTTTTAAATTCTTGAGAAAATAGTTGATAATCAAGTATGTGAACATTTACAAAGTAATGAGCTATTTGAAGAGTTTCAGTCAGGCTTCAGAGCTCATCATAGCACCAATCTTGTTGGATCTCAGCGCTGTATTTGATACAGTTGATAACAATATTCTTTTGCAAAGACCTGAATATGATGTAGGGATCAAGGTAGCATTATTAGGCTGGTTTAAATCTTCTTTGTCTTACATATTCCAGTTTGTTCATGTAAATAATAAATCTTCAAATTCCAGGGCTTCTTGTGAGGTCCCAAAGGGTGCAGTGCATTAGCCAGTCATCTCTATTGTATATATGCTTCCAATTGATAACATTATCAGACAGCATGGGATAAATGTCCACTTTTTTGCTGATGATACTTTACTATGTTTATCCATAAAACCTCATGAATCCAATTAGTGACATAGAGTACATGCATGTCTTGAAGACATAAAAACCTTGATGACTCAAAATTTTCTGCTTTTAAATTCAGGCCTGACAGAAGTTTGTGTTTGGACCAAAAGAAAATAAATTGCTCAGTGAATTCATCTGGAGGGCATCAAAGTGGCCTCTGATAAGGTAAAAATCTTGCCGTTATTTTTGACCAGGATATGTTACACAGATTCAATATTAAATAGGGTTCTAGAATATCCTTATTTTACCTTTGGAGTATTGCCAAAAATAGAAATATGCTGTTCTGGAGCAACACTGATAAACAAGCCCATGCATTTGTTACTTTAAGGCTGGACGTCTGTAATTCTTTACTATCAGCAAGTCCACAAAATGCAGTTTAAACCCTGCAGTAACTAGCAGTAAAAATAATTCCTGTCATTTGTTTGATGAACTTGATCCTTTAAAACAAAACAAGTGAAGGACTTGTGTTGCGCCTAGTACCATACTCAAATTTTCAGACAGATATTGAGAGCAAGACCATTCCTTGTCAATGAGGCTTAGCATTGATGTATATACAGCAACGGTCCCAGGTTAACCATTTCTTGGTGAATCCATCCATAACCACTTTAATTATATGTTCATTCCCATTAACCCTTGAATTGGTCAGAGTTTCCTCAAGTTTCAACAACAAACTTTAATGGATTGTTTTGTGAACTGAAATATCAACACATCCCAGACACTTCCTTCTTTTTCCTTTTTTGTCAAACCTTTAGTGACATGGTATGGTCTGAAACATTTATGAAAATGACAGTATTTTTGGCATAAGTCTTCCTCGGGTAAACAGATTCACAATGAATCATCGGTCCCCTTAAAGAGACAGTCCATTACTCCGAGTAGTCCAGCTGTACTCAATCATCCATTAACATGACTCCACCCTCAGACATTTCAAAGCAAACGTCTCCTCTCATAATCTACAACTATAGCAAAAACCAAGTTAAAATGTGAACACAATAAAAAAAGAAAAACATTTGAAAATCAGAATAGTTTTTTTTTGTCTTAACAAAAAAAAACATTAAAAAATCTGAATCTTTGTTGGGGCCTGAAAAAATGTGAGCTTTCATATCTTCAACCACTTCCTTTAGGTTTCATTTTCCTGTTTGTCTCCTTTTCTACTGGACTCAGCATTTGACTCAATCACATATGCTGTTAATTAAGATAGATCACTCTTATGTGATTTAAAAATGTTTAGCCATTTAATGGTTAATATTACCTGTGAAAATTGGACATCAAAAGACTATGAGTAAAACCTTCTGCTGTGCTGTGTTAAGAAGGTACTCAGGTGAGGTATTAGATATTTAAGAGTGGAGTCATGTTGATGGAAGATTGACCACAGGTGGTGTACTCAAGATAATGGACTGCCTCTTTAAAAAGACTGATGATTGGTTGTGATCTGTTTGGCTTTCTAAGGAATGTGTATGCCAGAAAACCTCAGATTTGTATTGATCTTTTAGACCACGCTGTGTCAATGACAGCATTTAAAAATATTGCAGATGGCATCTTTGAGCTTTTTGAAATTGAAGTTTATTCTTGCCCCATCTAAAAGCAAAAGAATAAATCACTGAAGTCTAGGGAGAGCTTTTTTCTATATAAATATTTTAATTGGTGGTTGATTTGGATAGATGAAAACAAAGCTGGGTATAATTTTGAGGTTATTGGAAAATGATGCATGCCTTTCAACAGTTCTCAAATCTCAAAGGTGTGGCATTCATATTTATTCAGCTTCTTTTATTCTCATACACCCGAATAAAATCCAAAGATACCAATTGCTTTTAGATATCACATAAATTATAGGCAGAGTCCACTCAAGTGTAATTTTATTATGGTATAAATCCAGCTGTTCTGTAATGGCTCTACAGGTAAGATGATCAACATTGCTTTACAAAAAGAATCATGAGGAACAAAGAAGACACTTGATAGTTCAGGCAAAAAAAGGTATAGGAAGGTTGAAATTAGAGTTGGATTATAAAACAATATTTCAAACGCTAAACAACTTGGACAACAACAAATATGAAGAAAAAAGAGCTATGGTCTAATGAGATTAAAAATGTTACGTGCTGGTACACGAATGAAATAAATAAACAAACCAAATCACCCTGAACACACCATTCCATTGTTAAAACATAGTGGTGGCAGCATCATGATGTGGGGATACTTTTCTTCATCAGGAACAGGAAAGCTGATCAGGGTTGATGGGAAAATGGATGAAGCAAAATAAAAGCTAATCTTTTAGAGGCTACAAAAGAGACAGAGGTTCAACCTGCAGCTGGAAAGTGACCGTTAATTTACTGTAAACATCCAATGGATTGACAATGGAAGGGTTTAGATTAAAAAGGAGACATCTAACTTTCAGATTCATACTCACTGTGGCATTAATTTTCATAGGTGCTCTACACCAAATCTGACAACCCTTAAGTGTTGCAAGACGAATGGTTAAAAATGTAATTCGCTGTTGTTACTTAAGATGTGAATGCAAAATCATTAAATCTGCTTATTAGCAGAATACATGGTTCTAAGCTTTTCTTTTCTTTTTGCTGATATTGCACTAAAGGTTGGAGACACCTTGAACTATAGCGGGGTTTCAGTCATACTGATTTTTTGCAACAATACCTGCTGCACAAAAGCTGAAATACTGATATCAAATCTATGTAAATTCACAATATTACAACAAGCATTCCAACTACTGTTTTTTACTTGAATAGTTCAACAAATCACCAGATGACATTGCACCACTACAGTTGTTGTCATCCTTCAACGAAATGTACAAAAAGAAACAAATAGCTACAGAGCCGTAAAAACGTGTTATTATACACTACCGTTCAAAAGTTTGGGGTCACCCAAACAATTTTGTGTTTTCCATGAAAAGTCACACTTATTCACCACCATACGTTGTGAAATGAATAGAAAATAGAGTCAAGTCATTGACAAGGTTGTCATGGTGCAGCTTTGTCTGCTGCACCATGCACATATTCAGGGCACTTTTCACCCTCCATACACCCCAGTCCCCTCTCCACCTCAGCAATCATCTACACCTGCCAGCCACTAATCAAGCCAGGACTCAATCCACCTGTCAGCTTCACTATTTAAACCTCCCTCAGTTTGCCCTTCCCTGTCGGCTCGTCTGTTTACCTGTGCTCTTGACTGCTCGCCTTACCTTTTCATTACCAGCCTGGGTTCCCTTCATCTCCGTCTGTCTGCCTGCTGTGGTTCTGGTTCTGCTCTCACTCTGGTCCAGCAAGTATTCATTCAGTCATGCTGCTTAATTCTGCTGGTCTAGTTCTGGTTCCAAGTCTCTACTCTGCCGTGCTGCTGTCAAGTTCTAGTTCCAAGTCTCCACTCTGCTGTGTTGCTGCTCCTACTGCCTCCATGCTCTGTCTCCATCCCGCTTGCCAGCCTCAGCCACTAACAGCCTCCTGCTTCCGTCTGGTCTGAACTCTGGTCTTCTTCATCTTCAATAAAACTCACAAAACAGAACTCTGTGTGTGGTTGTGTTCGGGTTCCTCACAAAAACATGACAAAGGTTAGAAATAATGATTTGTATTTGAAATAAGATTTTTTTTTTTTTACATCAAACTTTGCTTTCGTCAAAGAATCCTCCATTTGCAGCAATTACAGCATTGCAGACCTTTGGCATTCTAGCTGTTAATTTGTTGAGGTAATCTGGAGAAATTGCACCCCACGCTTCCAGAAGCAGCTCCCACAAGTTGGATGGGTTGGATGGGCACTTCTTGCGTACCATACAGTCAAGCTGCTCCCACAACAGCTCAATGGGGTTCAGATCTGGTGACTGCGCTGGCCACTCCATTACCGATAGAATACCAGCTGCCAGCTCTAAATAGTTCTTGCACAATTTGGAGGTGTGTTTAGGGTCATTGTCCTGTTGTAGGATGAAATTGGCTCCAATCAAGCGCTGTCCACTGGGTATGGCATGGCGTTGCAAAATGGAGTGATAGTCTTCCTTATTCAGAATCCCTTTTACCCTGTACAAATCTCCCACCTTACCAGCACCAAAGCAACCCCAGACCATCACATTACCTCCACCATGCTAAACAGATGGCGTATGCATTCTTCCAGAATCTTTTCATTTGTTCTGCGTCTCACAAGCGTTCTTCTTTGTGATCCAAACACCTCAAACTTGGATTCATCCGTCCACAACACTTTTTTCCAGTCTTCCTCTGTCCAATGTCTGTGTTCTTTTGCCCATCTTAATCTTTTTCTTTTATTGGCCAGTCTCAGATATGGCTTTTTCTTTGCCACTCTGCCGTGAAGCCCAGAATCCCGCAGCCGTCTCTTCACTGTAGATGTTGACACTGGTGTTTTGCGGGTACTATTTAATGAAGATGCCAGTTGGGGACCTGTGAGGCGTCTGTTTCTCAAACTAAAGACTCTAATGTACTTATCTTCTTGCTCAGTTGTGCAACACGACTTCCCACTTCTTTTTCTACTCTGGTTAGAGCCTGTTTGTGCTGTCCTCTGAAGGGAGTAGTACACACCGTTGTAGGAAACCTTCAATTTCTTAGCAATTTCTCGCATGGAATAGCCTTCATTTCTAAGAACAAGAATAGACTGTCGAGTTTCAGATGAAAGTTCTCTTTTTCTGGCCATTTTGAGCGTTTAATTGACCCCACAAATGTGATGCTCCAGAAACTCAATCTGCTCAAAGGAAGGTCAGTTTTGTAGCTTCTGTAACGAGCTAAACTGTTTTCAGATGTGTGAACATGATTGTACAATGGTTTTCTAATCATTAATTAGCCTTCTGAGCCAATGAGCAAACACATTGTACCATTAGAACACTGGAGTGATAGTTGCTGGAAATGGGCCTCTATACACCTATGTAGATATTGCACCAAAAACCAGACATTTGCAGCTAGAATAGTCATTTACCACATTAGCAATGTATAGAGTGTATTTCTTTAAAGTTAAGACTAGTTTAAAGTTATCTTCATTGAAAAGTACAGTGCTTTTCCTTCAAAAATAAGGACATTTCAATGTGACCCCAAACTTTTGAACGGTAGTGTATATATATGAAGATTCACTGTATATAACTGAATGCACCTCCCCTAATCTGCACCTTCTTGTATGAGCCGATGTGACGAGTGAATTTCTCCATTGTGAGATCAATAAAGACTATCTTATCTTATCTTATCTTATCTTATCTTATATCAGAGAATCACTACCAGCCATTCAAGATCAAATGCAATGGATGAAGATTTTCTTCATATATGCAATGTAAGAACAGCAAAAGGGTGCAGCACCAACTCAACTAAACTGTGTAATGGAAATATCTCCAATAAGTCTTATTTGGTCCATTATTGAAGGACTGCAAGTTCTCTGCTTCATGTTAAGTACCACACGGGAACAAAACTAAGATTCTTCAACTATTTAGAGACTTTAGAATCAGATTGAAACTTAATTTCGATAATCTTTTAATTGGCTACTGCTCCTTTGGGTGGTCAGCATGACTGGAAAAGCGCTATATAAGTTCAGTCCATTTACCATTTGGGTATGCAATGAGTTTTCATGCAACGTTTGTGTATTGGAGTTAGGGCAAAAAGATGAGGCTGCTCTTGAAAGAGCCCAGAGAGGCTGACCTGACTGACACCATGGTTTTGTTCAGCTGGTTTACAATGTTGAGAGGTGTCAGGGTACTGGAACCATGAGTGAAACCCCCTTTCTATGAAATGTATAAACATGCTTGTTTATTACATTCAGCGGTTCCTCTCTGTTTATTTATTTACTGTTAACTGTCCGTTGGGCTTTCAGGTCACAGTAACATCTTTAATAAAAATACAAACCCACTTGAGAATCAGTATTGAAGGCAGGATGCCCATAGTGATGCTAAAATAAGCTGCAAATGCACCCTGAAAGGGAAAAGTCCCACCGGCCATCATGAAAGGCTTCATAATACTTATTAAGGTTGTGAGCTAAAATCCTTCTGGGTTTTATAGGTCAAAGAAAACAGATTTTGTATTTGTATACGACTTAAATGAGATATGCACTATTGAATAGAAGGAAGTAAACACAAGGTTGGAGGTTATTTTGAGCTCCTATATTGAACAGCTACCTCACAGAATCAGATGTGTATCCAATAAATGTGCAGCACATACTGTGCCTTGCAAATGCATCCACTCCCCTTGAACCTTTTACTTTTTACTTTTAAAACAGTATTTTTGTGATCGACCCAGACACAGTAATGTGCAATAGTGAAGTGAAATGAAAAAAATGCATTTTTTAAAACATTCTTACAAATAAAGATCTGAAACCTGTTGGATGCATTATTTTTCATTCACTATACAATAATTACAGCTGAAAGTCTTTTTGGGTATGTTTCTAACAGCAGTAAGCAAAAGCAGCTAACCAAAAAGTTGGCTTCACAAACTCAAAATTCTGGAATTAAAAATATTAGCTTGACAACCATTAAAGAAGATGAACAGGGAAATTTGGAAGATAACGCTAGCAGCTAACCAGTAAACAACAGCTGTCACTCTGTCTGTCACATGTCTTGTGATGCTGCACACACAAATGGTGCATGAGGAATATGTGCAGCACTGCATATCTGAGGGAATAGCTGTTTCAGTTGACCATAAATGATATTTAAGTTTTAACTTTTACTCAGCAGCAGAAGCATTTGAGAAGAATATTCTATCTCTATGCCCAGGCAGCTGCATTTAAGAAAAAAGAACTGTGTGAGTGTAGGTTGGAAGCTATTGCTACCTATTCTTGCGAGAGAAACAAGCAACCAGCTCTATTACCTCTGCCTTGTAAACAGTATAAATGAACAAGCGCAAAGTCGCTTATAAGCAGACGTGGCAACACTGATCTCTTTTCTCCTCAGTCATCAGACTCTAACAAATGTGCAATAATTCATGACTTTTTGGGTTACTTATTCTGTACAATCAATAATAGCAATATTGTTATATTTATTGTACACTATTTTTGAATTCAAAAGCATAAATAAAAAAATTGGCTTCATCATTTTTCTATCCATAATATACTGTTAGGATCCCCAGGGGTTTGATTACTTCTTATAGCTCCCTGGGGATTGTTTGTGTTTTGCACTTTTAGTATTGTTTCTCCTTAGATCCTTGTTTCTGCCATTAGTTTAGTTTCTATTCAGTATTTATGTTAATAGTGCATTCTTGTATCTGTTAAATTCACTTCCTGTTTTAGTTAGCTTCTGTTCCTTATGATTTCAGTAGTTCTGTTAGATCTGTGGTTCCTGCCTGCTCTTTCTTAATTTAGTTAGGACTTTCCCTCGTGTCTGGCCATTCTCATGCTCCCTATTAGATTCTGTTATCCCTCTGCTCATGCCAGCTCACCGCCCTCCTTTCGTTTCTGCTTAATTGCCTTTTACTCATCTCACCTGTGTTATCTACTCCACCTGCTGCTCCTTTCGTCTCCTCCCATACAACTTTAGCCAGTGCTGTCACATTCATTGTTAGGTCCTCCGTCTATCTACTCAGTTCTGATCTCATCATTGCCATGTTCCTAGTTCCTGTTTTCCTGCCTTTCTGTAAGCTTTGATAATTCATTAAACTACTCATTATTCAACATGCGGCCTCCCTGCTCTGGTCTGCTCTCTGGTCCTGATCCACTTAATTCAAACCTGACATATGCTGGTTAAATGTCTCTTGAGGATTGCCATATGTGTAGGTTGTAAGCCAGCCGGTGTTTTGTACAGAAGTGTCGAACCACAAACCCAGCTCCGAGTCCGGTCTCCTTCCACCTCATGTGGTGCCAGTAACAAACCCAGAAAGCGTGGTTACACCACTAGTTAAAAGGTTAGGGTCACACAGCAGCGCACTGTTTACATAAAAGAAAATAGCAGATAAGTGTCTCTATTTTTGAACAATGGAGCTGACAATATTAAGACCACATCATAACAAGAACAAGACAGAAAAAAACTGCACAGCTATTGGTTGTGAAGCCATGACTGCCACTGTTTTGAGGAGAAGTATGTGTGGATGTGTAGTGTGCAGTAAGAGCCAGGACAGTGATGTAAACAGCAGATGAATATCTTGAATGTTGTTATCGTACTTACAGGTATTGAAACCAAAAAAGTGGATGGAACAGTTTCTAAACTTAGCAAGAATGATAATGTGATGAAAAAAAGTTAGCTCTGCAATTATTTGTTTGTGGATTAGCGCAAACCTGCCCACCACTGGTTTCTAATATCTTTATGCATCTAGAGAGTGACGTTTTTGGCCATTCTTCTTTGCAAATTAGCTCAGCTAGACCGGATTGAGAGCATCCATGAAAAGCTATTTTCAAGTCTTGCCAGAGATTCTCAGCTGCAGTTGAGTCTGGACTTTTTCTGGGCCGTTGTAACACGTATATGCATTGATCTAAACCTGAGGTGTCAGAAAGTGCTGCCTGGGGTTCTCGATCACAGTTTAAGAAAGGTAGATGTTTGGGCCTCTACCAAATGGAGCTGATGCAGATAAACAATTTTTTAGGATGATATTGAGGGTTGACTAAAAATATTTTCTAGAATAAATACACTTTACCGAAAAAGCTAGAAAACTGTACATATTTTTCATTACCGAGGCAAACATCAGAGATTGTTTTTTGGACCTACACAGCCTTTGCACCTATTTTTGGACCCACACAGTTTTTAATTATTTCTTTTTTACTTTGTTTCATTAGGTAGAGTCTGCGATTTTTCCAGAAAAGCAAGTAAGAAACGTACGTCCCTTTTTGAATAACTGTGTGTGCGCAAGACCATCTTACCTCCTCTTCCACTCCTCGGGGCAATCATGTGAAAAAAATCTCTTAAATCTGCTCTGGTCTACTTTCTTTCTTCTGTGGCCTTCCTCTTCATCTCATAAACTTGCATACGGTTTGCTTCTTGTGACTCTCAGCAATTTTCAAAGTATACGGTGAGAGCAGCAGAGCTACAATGAACGGCTAACACCGAAGCTAACCGGATACATAAACACTAGAAGTGTGCATGCGCAGCCAGCAAGCGAAAACTTACAAGGAACATGCACACACAATGGTGTTAGGTGAACGCCTCAGAATGATTGGCATGTAAGACAGCCAATAGATAAGTTGATACCCCCGGAATTAGAGGGACAGAGGGGGGCATGGGTAGGACCAGAGCCATAGAGCTAAAAAGAGTCGCGACACTCCCATTGGACTCCGTTGTACGCTGTTTGCCGCCCACTTCCGGGGTATGCAGCCTCGCATAGTTCCAAAAAGCCGTTCTATGGCGTTGGACATCATTCACTTCCATTGCTGACTCTCGAGTAACTTCTGAGGTAAATTGATTAAATAGCTACCTGTTTTGAATTGTCAACTGTCTATATTGTATCATAGGCCATTTATGATGCATATTCTGATCTTTTGTTGTATGTACACATCGTAATTATATATATTTTTTTTATCTTGGTAGACGACCGATTGCCTGCTAGTTTGTTAGCTTGACTTGCCTTCTGTGAAGGTAACGTTATATCCAGGGGTAAATTGATTAAATAGCTACCTCTTTTGAATTATCAACTCTGTATATTATATAAATAGGCCCTTTATGGTGAATATACTGATCTTTTGTTGTATGTACACAGCGTAATTATTTATATTTATATATATATATATATATATATATATATATATATATATATATATATATATATATATATATATATATATATATATATTTTTTTTTTTTTTTTTTTTTTTTTTTTTTTTTTTTATCTTGGTAGACCACCGATTGCCTGCTAGTTTGTTAGCTTGACTTCGCCCTCTGTAAAGGTAGCACTAACGTTATATCCAGGCGTAAGTTGATTAAATAGCTACCTCTTTTGAATTGTCAACTCTGTATATTATATAAATAGGCCCTTTATGGTGCATATGCTTATATTTATTTGTATGTGCACAGTGCAATTTATAAATATATTCTTAACTTGGTAGACAACCGATTTTCAGTCATTGCCTGCTACTTTTATCTCGATTTTGCCAGCTGTGAAGAAGGTATCGCCACACCAGAAATTACACAGTTCATTAGTGAATCTCTGACATCTTTTATTAAGTAAGTTATTGATGTTAGATTACTAGGATCATCAAGGTTGACTAGGACGTTTTTTTTTTAGGTTGTATCTGCTGAACCTGGCGGTGTTAGCCAGTCAGCTGAGTACTGTGTATCTGATGCTAGTAGAAATAAGGTTTGTTTAATCACACCCTTGAAAGGGCTGTTTAGTTGTATTGCATGTAGGAATACAAATTATTCCACACAAAAAATTATCATAAGCCGTAATAAGCTTTAAAATGTTTATTATTCAGACAGTAGTGTGACTAATTTGTTCCCCAAACATGGCAACCAGTAAGGTGTTCGACAGTGGCCTAGATGGTATGACCTTAGGTGAGGAGGTCTGCTGTGTGGAAATCGCCTTCTTGGTCTGACTCTTGCTGCCAAGGTACCCCTTATTACGACTGTTTGCCTTCCTCTCAGCTCCGATGCACGTTGAGTGAATCCTTAACCTCAGCCTGATGTATGTTGAAAGGATTTTTTTTTTTCAGCTCATGGCATGAGGGAAGGTTGCTGTCCAGACTCATGGCCTCTCTTTCCAGCTGTTCCACTACCTTGGAGGATTCCATAAGGGAATCACTCGTCTTGGAACGGAAGAGCTGCTCCACGTGCTGCAGGAGAGTGAACAGCTCATCGGATGGCCGGTATAATGCACCCCTTTTAAATTCCTTTAACTGTAGTAAAACAGCTTTCTCACATGTTGTGTTGGTTACTTTTTCAACCAGTGCACATTGGCATTCCTCACAGTGCGAGAAGCTGATAACCCTCTTCGCTATGTATCCTGCCAGGTGGTAGAGGACACAAGACTCGGTCTTTGTGAGGTCAGGTGGTGATGGGTCTACCAGCTGCTCCACTCTCACAACCTCAGAAGCACTGCAGTTGCTGTTCTTGTTGTCCAAGAAGTCCGCCAAGTGGTCTGATGCATCATCCAGGTAACTGCCAGTATGCGTTGTCGAGAGGAACTGCCCTACAGTGACAGCCCGTAGTGCATAGTGGAACTCCACAGGTGTCGGGACTGAGTTCCTCTGACGTATGCAAGAAAAAGTATTTTTGTAGGCAGTCCTGAGTGAACCGGCTTGTTAGGACAAATTTGTGCCCCTGTCTCAACAGATCTTGCTGGACCAGCAGTATCGTTGTTGTGGCCATCATCAGTCCTGTCTGGACTGGTTTCCAGCTGCCCTGGGGACCGATCTTCAGGCCCTGAAAAAGATGGATCGAGTCACGGAGGAAGCTGATGGCCTTTTTTTGTTGATATTATTTATGCTTGTTCCCATTTTTTTGTTCCACATTGTTAATTTTTATCTTATGCCAGCTTATACCTTTATTATTAATGTTGTCCTTCCCTTCAGCCCTGATGCACTCTGAAGCCTGATGTATGTGGAGGATTTTTTTTTTTAAATGTATTTATAATATTCCTCCCTGTTCCTTCACTTTGTTCTTGTTTTTCCAGTTAGATACACACATTTACACACATCTTGTTGTCTCACTCAGTATTTTTTATTAAACAATATTTTATTCATTCATCCAAGCTTAATGAGTTGTTATTCTTTAATATATTTGATTCTTTGTGCATGGCTTAGTATTAAAATTATCATTGTTGTGTGACCAACTCCTGCCTCATCAGAAAAAGTGGGTGTAAATGCTGAATGGACTGTTCTTCCTCAAAAAAGCAAAAAGCAACAACGGAGTCCAATGGGAGTGTTGCCTGTCACTGTTCTCTATCACTCTCTCTGCAGCTAACGTTACTCTTACTCTGTGCATTAACCCAGAGACGTAGAGAAAAATCTTAATAGCTCTGCACTTACCTATAGACCCAAACATATAAGCATAATGCTTTTGATAATATGTGATTGGCTTAATCTTAAAATTATATTCTTAGTCTTAACATGATCATGTTTCACGTTGTGGTCTGGGGGTGACCACTTATCAGATGTGAGCTAGCTGCTAGGCGAATGCTGAATGGACCACGGCAGACCTAACGCTACCACCAAGGTAAGCTAATGGTTGAATCGGAATTTATAAGCAAAATCACGGTAATCAATAATACAGCCCAGTCGCCATAAAATGAAAATCATGAGACATCTGTCATCACATGAATGATATGGAAAAGAAAACTTAAGTTAGAGCCGTTCTAGCCTGTACTCCTGTCCATACGAACATGAACATAAGCTTTTCCCTCCAAAAAATGTAGAACGTATCTAAGTAATATACAGCTTTTTGTTGTCACCATGCCTCTCAAATGGAAAAAATGACATTAACAAATATGTAATCATGCAATAACAGCTGAAAAAGTAGTAGGGTGTATGTTTATATATGTATTTACCGTTAAATAACGCAATCGCTGCTGTCTGTCCCATAGAAGAACATGACAGCCAGCGTATGTTTTGGAACTATAGCGGTCTACATGAACCACGTGACTGCCCTGGCGGTGACATCAAAGAGTGTCGCAACTCTTTTCAATCTCTATGGCGCTGGGTAGGACGAGACATGAAGGCATCTGATTGGTTCTTTCAATTCGGACCAAATTACAGGATTGGTCAGATTTTTTACAGGACTGCAGCTTTCACAAAGCTCTGAATACAAAATTTATTGACTACTGTCAGAATGGAAGGACCATTTTACCCAGTATAACAAAAAGTGTTTCTGAACAGGATTATCACCTATAGCGTTAAAATAATGTTTGTTAAATTTGTTGCTGAGAATGTAAAACCTGGAATCTAAAACCTAATTTATATTTGTGTTTAAATAATCTGCTATACTGAGATTAGTTATTGCTATTTTAATTTCCAGAGTAACACAAAACATCAGCATAGTCAACAGAAGCTCATGTTTCTTTGGTTATCTCTGTTGTATTTAAAGCTAAATAAATTTTGACATAGTTTGCTTCAGAAATATTTTCTTTGAGTATGTTACTTTTAATAACTAATAACTGTATGGTATTTTTCTTATGTTGTAAATTTTTTGCCCTTACTCTACAGTCTCTTTGTTTGTTTGTTTGTTTTTTGCCGTTGTGTGAATCTTTATGCTTCTGTTTGTGTTTCACATTGCTCATGGTATTTGTAGTAAGAAAGCTGTCAAAGAGATGTGTACATATTCTAACAATTCGTAGTGGTATTTTTTATATCAGAAAAATCTTGTTCACAAAATTCTGCTGTCTAAAAAAAATTGTGAGTTAGGATTGTTTTATGTGAGTATGAATCTGAAAGCTATGAGTCCAAAGTCTTGTGAATACAACATTAATTTATATGACTACAAGTCTATAAAAATTCAAGTTTGTGGGTATGAATAGAAGTGTTGAAATGACGCGACAAGGGGCGTTATCAAATGAGGAAGAAGTCTCTGCAGAAGTTATGGCCGGCCTTTTCAACATAAAATTGTCTTAACTTACGTTCCAGATATCTGAAATGTATGACTCGACATAGATATTTAGGATATCTGTAATTATATTTTGAACAGCCAAAGTACCAATTTGAGATAGCTCTAATTACATTCTGCCTAGTATAAACAATGTCAGATTTACAACTAAGTTTTATTGAAGCTCCAATTGAACATATCTGCTATAAATTACTGATTATCTGAAACTTGTATGTCAGATATCAACAGTTAAATTATGACAAGTCAAAAAGTACATTTGAGATAGCTTTCTTTTTGTTTTAACTAGTCATAATTCTAATTAAAGATATCTCAAATTACCTCATTATTCAAGATAACTCAAATGTATTTTTAGATATCCGAAACTACGATTCAGCTAGTGCAAATTAAATTGCAGATATCTTGAAAGCAAATAATGGGGAGGGGAAACATGGTGGCGTGCTACATGCTGACCCGCGGCGTGCTAATGTTTAGTTTGCAGTGTCAGCTCGTTCCCAATTGCCCTGCGATAACACAGGTCAGGGAGAAGAAGCGATGGATGAAAGCCTACACACACTTCACAGCGAAGGAGTTAAAACTCAAAGACCGCCCGCCCTGGTGGCAGAACCTAACTGGGATTACCATTCCTAGGTTCAGGCTTTCAGTTCCCATCTCCATGAGAACTTCTCCCTGGAGCTGCTTATAACGGCCTTCATCAATCCCTGTTTCCTGCAGGCGGAGCAGCAGAGGAGAGAGCAGCTAGGCCTGGACTCTGAGACCGCAGCCCTGCTTCTGATGGACAATCTACAGCTGAGTAAAACGGGAGCGGGTTTGACCGAGAGCTTCCTGAACGACTGGTGCAGGGCAAGCATACCCAGTTTGCCTCACGGGATGAGGTGCATCGTGGGGCACCTCACCAGTCCGTCGGTCGTGTGTTATGTTGTGACAAATCTTGGCATCGAGGACCTCACAATGAGCGTGGAGTTCCTTGTTCTGGATGAGGCGCTGAGTTCATGGGGTGGGTTGAGGGCCTGGAGGAAAGCAGCTGCGTTCTTTCTCAGGGATTTCCTGTCGACTCAGCTGATAAGAAAGGACCTGTTTGATATGTGGACTGTGGGAAATCCAATGGGACTGCTGGTGGAGGAGCTTACAAAGAGAAGCATTCCTCCGCCGGAGCCTCGTCTCATCAGGTTTGCAGGAGCCAGCACTGTCCTGCCACTCTACTTTGTCGGCCTGTAGAGCGACACCGTTTCTCTTCTGTAGTTTAGGATTAAAGAGGAGCAGGAGATTTTTTTTTCACATAGACCAGGTCAGTTTAATAAATTAAATTATGACTTTTTTTTCTTAGGTTATCTCTCTTTTTGACACTAACATTTGTTTGCCGATCTGCAACATTCAAATATGACAAAATAGCAGATGCAGATAAAATCAATTTTCACAGAACTGTGTTTTCCAAGAAGTGCTCAAAATCAAACAAATAAACTTTCAACTAATTCACAACTAAAT
Organism: Fundulus diaphanus; assembly: GCA_037039145.1. Taxonomy (NCBI): domain Eukaryota; kingdom Metazoa; phylum Chordata; class Actinopteri; order Cyprinodontiformes; family Fundulidae; genus Fundulus; species Fundulus diaphanus. Next base: position 18,317,293 of record CM073126.1, read on the forward strand.
TTGCTCACTGTGGAAACTGGGTACATTGATGATGTTAGTATAAATCCAAACCCTTTAGTAAAGCAGTTTGACAGTCTTCAAAGTAACATGATACGTTAAATGATGATTGAAAAGTACAGAGCTTGGCAGCATGGAAATATGAAAATGTATTCAGGTGTGAATGTTTAATAACTGTTTTATTAGCAACACTTGTCTTTGGACATGTTTTTCAGCATTTTTTAAATAAAAAAACCTGATGCCAAGAGTTTTAGTCCAGAGCATTAAAGACACAATTAGCTATAAAAGAGACCTTCATCTGCCAGTAAACCTTACTTTGCTGCACCTTCACTGAATTAAACACATTTTGGTTCAATTCACTTAGAATCAAGAAATCACTTATATAGAACCATTCTGATAACATGGAGTAAGCTAAAATATTTCCAAAATCAACATATTATTCCCCAATCAATCTAACAGATTAGAAACAAAATGGGGCAAAGGATCTAGGGAGTTCATCCTGCAATTGGCAGGTTGCCGGTTCAATCCCTTGCTCCGACCATCTCAGTCGTTGTGTCCTTAGGCCAGACACTTCACCCAAATTGCCTGTTGGCGGTGGTCAGAGTGCCTAGTGGCGTCGATGTATGGCAGCCTCGCCTCTGTCAGTCTGCTCCAGGGCAGCTCACCACCATCAGGGTGTGAATGACTGACTGTAGTGTAAAGCATTTTGGGCTCGTTGGACTAGTTAAAATGCTGTACAAGTACAAGCTGTTAACCATTCTTTACAAAGATGGTTACAAAGCCATTTTAAGGCATTGCCACGCCGGCAAAACAGAGAGTGACATTATCCACATATGGTGAAAACGTGGAGAAGAGGTAAATCTCCAAGAGCGCATCAACAACTAACCAGGAGATCAATGAGGAACCCAGAACAACATGTACAACACTGCAGGCTTCACTTATCTCGGTTAAAATCAGTTTTCATGGTACAACATATAAGAAAAAGACTTTTCTTATGGTTAAAGATAATGTTTAATTTTCTGAAACAATGAATTTTGGGTTTTCATTATCTGTTAGCCATAATCATCAAAATTACAAGAGAAAACACAGGCTTGAAATATTTCCCTCTATGTGTAATGAATTTATATACCATGATATACAAATTTTACTTACTTGAATGAGTGACAAAATATACAACTTTTTTCATAATATTCAAATTTTGTAGGATGTACCTTTAATCTAGAATATTTTGAGCCTTTGCTGTATAATCATATTATAAGTTATAGTTCTGCCTCAACCTTCACTTGAACTTGACCATAACACCCAAGATTTCCTGAAAATCTCCTCACAAGGACAAATGATAACATGCAAATACAAAAGCATTGAGACATATCTATCATCCTCAGTTGTCCCATGTTTCTCAGTCAGTGAGAAGAAAAACTTAAAAGTAGAAGAAGAAAATAGGAAGAAGGAAACGAGAGGCAGATTGAGAGTAGGCTGACTCCTAAAGCTTTTCCAGCTGTACTCAGAGCAGTTTCATTATGAATGAGCTCTCTCATTCATTTATATTTATAAAAAGGAGAAAATAGGACATTTTCACACTGTATTTTCATCAAGCACAAGATCTGCACACACAGGGATTTTCCACTGACTAAGCGTTATTTGCTTCTATATCATGAAATCCAGATTTCTTGTTTTTCCCCCTAAATAGGTTTGGTTTTCTAATAAGCACCGATTTCACTATTAGATTGAAAGAAGAAATATTTACAAAAGCAATAGTGATTAATTTCGTCACACTTCTGATGCAGCAGAAATTCTGCCAGTATTATAAAGGTCAAAACTATGAGCAGCCAGTCAGGGAAATGCGAAAATCCCCAAATGATCTCCTGGAGCTGCATATTTGAGGTCCAACAATACATTACGCTGCTTGTATCCCGAGTGCTTCTACAAATCTGCCAAACTGTGAGTCTAGGTAAGTGGAAAAATCAATCCTAAATTAATCGGCCTTACAACTGTCCTGCATTCAGAACATTCATCAAGTATCAAACATTGTTTAACTGTGGTTTCTTTGAAGACAACACACTCAGCTCAAATGCTCAGGATAAACCGGTCTTCATTAAATTCCTGCCAACAGTCTAATGTAATATTTTTTTCTACACTCTTAAAAAAAAATCATTTAAAAAAAGTAGAAATCCTCATCACTTTTACAGCAACAAAGATACAGATCCCATTTGACCCACACATCCAGCTCTTCTTTCCCCTCTTCCCTTTGCCTTCCCCCTTACTTGTTCGGCTGCCTCTGGGTCCAGGTGGGTGTCCAGCAGGGGGACGGTGAACTGAATCTTTCTGGGGCTCCCTGTTTCCATGGCGTTTGTCTATCAGAGAGGAGAGCAGGAAGAAGAAGAACAAGAAGAAGAGGAGGAGAATCCGTACAGAGGAAAATGAATCAGGCTGGAAAAATAATTTCTCAAAAAGAAGTAGCCTCCAGCTTTTTTTTTAAAGAATGACCAGTCTCTTTTATTAGTTTTTCTTTGTTATCTATCTTGCCTTTGCCTCCCCCAAATTAGCTTTCTTTATGTCTACCTATCTCTAAGCTGCACACTTGTCCTGCCCTCAGCACCTGCCGGCGTGTCTTTTCTAGCTCCCCTCTCGTTCCTCTTAGCCTCTCCAAGCTCTTAGTGCTCAGGCAAGGGCATTTTGAGCCAGGAACACCTCTTCTCCTCTCCTTCGCTCTCATTTGCTGCGCTCTACTCCCCTTCGCACGAAGCCCCACCCTCTCTTCATCAATCTGTCTCTCTGTATTGGCTGTTTGAGCGCAGGGCTGTTCTGCAGCATCCTCTGCACAGATGGCAGAGTCAGGATAACAAAGAAACACTCTCTCTATCTCTGATGAAAGGAGAATGATTTGGCCACAGATTTGGGAGTATTTTTAAAACCAGCAACCTACACATGCTTAAAAACAACCTACACTGTATTCTATATAGTCTGGTTCCAACCTTCAATGGCTCTGAAAGAGATGACCATACTGATTCTCTCTCACACTCACAGTTAGGTATGGATAAATGTGCATATTATAATTTTACAGAATTACACACTGTAATAGGCATCTTCACTGGCCTAGATGCCAAATGAAGGTTGAACATTGAAATGGCAAATGTGGTGACAGATAAACTGGTATGAATGCAAAACTAGCATTTAAGCATGGGGGTCATACATTGATGAAATTTGCTGCAGTACTTTTAACATTAAACACAAAATTGTCTGAAAACATATTTGTGTAATTATAATCTAAGCTTTGTTAATATATGTCGAAGCAATGTTTTCTTTGTCTGTCTGCCAGCCCGGCCTTTATCGATCGTCTCTTGGCCTGAGTGTCCCCTATATCACACGTCTGCTGGGTCCTGATACCTGACACCACACAAGAAGCATATGGTGCACCAGATCTGCAGTGTTTTTGAGGAAAAGAAATGCCAAGCCTGATGCTTTCTAACTCTTCACACCTCTGCATAGGTGTTGCAAACAAATCTCCATCGATGCTGGACTTTATTAATATAGTAGCAAAAAGGGAAACGCTTCATTTAGAGTTACCGTATACTTTTATGGAAAACAATTGCAATACCTTTTAAACATCAGATGTTGGTCAAGATGACAAATTATTGTTTTAAACATTAACACCTTTGAGTTTAATAAAGAAAAGTATTTTCAATCAAAGATCAACTAAAATAACTTTAGGCTGAAACCAGGAAACACCTCTGCACACACACAAAAAAAACAAAACATTTTAGGCAGAGATGGAAACCGTTTCAAGTTTCAGCCCCAATATCAGATGTTTTCTAAATGTTGTGTGGCATCAACCCTCTGGCTTGCTTTTTTGTGTGTTTTCATTTTCATATTTACATGACTTTAGCTGTTTTGATGACTTTAGCTGTTTTAATCAGACTGTGTTTTGTGAGGTGATTTTCTTGTCTTCAGGTCTTTCATATTCAAGTGCATTTTCATTTTTTTTTTTCCTTCACTGGTTTTGAAATCCCTACAGAATGTCGTGAATAGAATCAGATGTATGCTTTTCAAATAAGAATAAAGAAACATGAGAGACTTTAATTGACAAAACTGGAATTTGAGAGATTATGGTTCAAAAAAATTCTGAATAACTGCTAAGTTTGACGAGATCTGAAGGTAATATAGCTCTTATATGGCTATCTTTAAAAGAGCATGTTTGTGTTAAAGAGACATGTAGAGAACAAAATGGGAACACCCCATGGAGGGTGAAAACATCCTATTTTCCTTTAAATTTAATATCGCTCATTGTATTTTACATTACGTAAAGAAACTCAATTATGTGTTCACAGTTCAGCCTTGATAAAACGGGGAATGAGGAGAAATTTTCTCTCTGAGCTGACTCAGACAAATTGCGTCACATCGTTTGTGTACATAACGCCTGATTAAGAAACAAAAAGTATCACAGATTCCTAATAAGCTGCAATATGATGTTTTCCCAAATCACACAAAAGCTTCTGACCTTATCCAGAAGTGCTGAATTTAAATAAATTTAGAATCCTTTTTTATATATTGTTGTTTTAGAAATCATGTTGTAACTGTCAACTACTGAAACATAAAAACAACCCGATTTTCCTTTCTTGCATTGCAGCTGAGTGTGAAAAGTCGTGACTATAATAAAAACCTGCCATAGTAATTGGAGGCTTTCTGAATTATGCCTTTGTGATTAAACCGTTAATAAAAATCTTAACACTCTCCGTGTTGTGAAAGAGAGAGCCAACAGCAGCTGGCTGTGTGTTCCCCCAAACAACCTTGAGAGAAAAGCACCAATAAAAAAAATCTCTTTTTTTCTGGGATATGAGCAGGATGTTGTCTCTCTGTTTAAGCATGAAATAGGGGAAAAAATATCCCAAAGCCTCTGTGCTGTAACTAAAAGACAGGAAGTTTTTCCTTAGTGCTAAAAGGTGCTGATAAATAATGAAATAGCATCACAGAGAGACAGTGTTTACTTTAGACTTCAGATCCTCGTATAATTTTCATTAAATTTAGTGTTGGATATATAATAATTCTTTGTGTTTGTTGCAGCTGTCAGTTTTTGGCCCAATCTGTTCTGTTGTAAGATTTTTTCCTGAACATTTAGTTTCATAAGAGGAACCATAAATCCTGCAGCTACGACTTAATGTTTTTGTTAGATTTCCAAGGTTTATATTACGTAAGTATGTTCTATAAATATCTGCTGAACTAAAAAAAAAAATAAGGTCTGGTTTTGGTTAGATGGGAAATTATTTCTGCTCATGACTTTGAAGCAGTGCAATCATCCAATGAAGACATATTCACTAAAAGTGTTCTTAGACTTCAACATTTATACATCTTAAAGTAATTCCCTTATAATTCCTTAAGTTTCTTCTGATCATGGAAAAAACATTGATTCCATTGATGCAGGGCCACTTCATCAGTTTCAGATAGATGTGCTTAATAATTGTGGTTTAGGCTTGGGGCACGCTTGTGGCGTAGCGGGTAGCGCAACCCAATGTTTGGAGGCCTTTAGTCCTCGACACAGTCAACCCAGGTTCAAATCCAACCTGTGGTCCTTTGCTGCATGTCTCTCCCTTTCTTCCACCCCCTTCCTGTCAATCTACTGTGAATAAAAGCAAGCCACTAGAGCTGCAAAAAATCTTAAAAAATAAAAATAATTGTGGTTTAGGTAGAAATGTATGTATGATGTGGAACTCAAAACTTATGAATTACATTAGGAATTAAACAAATCTAGTGCTTTACACAGCACTGGACTGATTCAAATCTTACCTGGTGGAGCAAATTTCTGTCAGCCTGGGGAACCATACATTTTCCATTTCCAATGTCTTGTGGGGTGCCACAAGACTCAGTTTTAGGCTCTGCTTTTCTTTGCTTTTTCTTTGCTCTGACTTGGCGTCATTCTGCTGATGCTTGCTGTGTTGTTCCACTGCTATGCTGATGATAGTCAGGTCTATGTCCTTCTCTAAAGGAAAGATGTAAACTGTGCTACATCATCTGCTACAGGGATTACAAAAAATAGTTCTGCATTGTTTTATTGACACACAAAAATATAAGTACATTTCCCCCATTCTGGCATCAATACACTGGCTGCCTGTTCATTGTAGAATACATTTGAATATTTTTCAAACTGGTATAAAAATCCCTACGTGGTCTTACCTGACCCTACTTCTCTGAGCTGCCGCACCATACCAATCCCTTTCACTCTCTTAGGTCAGCTAATTAGTTTGAGCTTGTCAAATGAGTAACATCTTTGTTTATGTTATGCCTTTTATTTTCAACATTCTAAAAATATTAACAAATATATCTAAATGGAGTTAGTGTTGTTACATTTCTTCATTAATATCATTAGTCCCAAACATACAATAAAATGTATTTCCCGTAAAACACCAAACAGTTTACCTTGGCCATTACCCTTGATGTTTTTTTCCTGTCACCATGCAACCAAACCCTGTTTGGTGAGAGAGGTTATGCTGTTGCACGGCAGTTGTAACTACTGACATAGACCTCTGTCTTTCCTGTGTAAAGAAATGGCTTCCTCCAGATGATGGTGAGCCTGAAGGAAAGTAGGAGAAAGGAGGGTTGAAGAAAGATGAGAACGCTTAAGTTAGAAAAAACCTGTTTTAGAGTTCCAGCGAAGGTACAAGGAACAATGTTTGTATCACTATCTCTGTCAGTTTATGTATTTACTTCCTTTTCTTCGGTCTGTCTCTCTTTGTTGCGCACACACGTGCGTTTTCTTTTTCTTTTCTTTTTTGCAGAGCCCCCCTGTGGACTCATGAATTTCAGATGAGTTCAGACCTCCTTTAACCCAGATGTGCTGATCAAGGGGTTCCAACAATGTGGAAAAGGGCACCCAGGCTTTCCTTTGCTTGTCCTCTTGCTGCCTCATATATGCTCCTTTTGCTTCAAACCCACCAACAGTTTAATTTGTTGGACAAGATCCAGTCACGCACACCTAAAAGCTTTATTTATATGATCCTTTGTGTTATTGTACCAATACTGTCAAACATTTGTGCATCCTAAGAGTCTTACTAGTGGACAGAAAAGGTTGTTTAAAGATTGCTTCTGCTCAGTTAAATATAAGTGATCCATTTTCAGAGTGTACTTTCCTTCAGGTCTCTAAATGCAAATGCCATTTGCTTCTTACAAAGCCAGATCGGGGACATCATTGTGCTGCAAAATTTGGACAGAGGGTGGGATGGATGGTTTGGCAGCAATCAATAAGGGTAAAAACAGCAATCAATGCTTATTATTGTGTGCGTGTCTCGGTAACACATTATATTGTGCTAATAATATAATATATAATAATGGTTGTGTGTTTATGAGTTTAAATTAAGAAATATTTTCCTCAGTTTCTAATTAATTAATCTTAATGTAATGAATGTGTATAAATCCTAATTTCATAATTTAATAGGACATTGTCTGGCTGCCATGTTGATGTTTAGCAACTATTCCTGTTTGTAATTAAATCTCTTCTATGATCTTAGTTTGTCAGTATCAGTCATCGTACTTTTCAAAGTAAAAATCAATTAAAAAGCCATGGTTAAAGTGGGAAATTAATATGCACTGTATATGACATCTACATAGCCAAATGAAACGACGCTATTAACAGTTATAAAAATGAGCCATCAAAAAGTAATAAACTCATGATGTCATCTAGATCCCATTTGCTCTAGTTCTTCTCTATTTCTTTTATTTTCTTAGCCCATAAAAAAGGAATTGGAGGACACCCTAATAAAAGACTCATGCATAGAGGGAAGGACATATACTCCCTCCCAGTAATTGGCTGTGGAAACCGTTAACTCACCGAGTAATTGCATGTTGCTGTGTTTTAATTAGTGCTCAAGCTTATTGCATGCTGCGTCCCCAGGTGGTTGTAAATCCAACACTGACAACAGCCTTCGGCGAGGCTGTGAACAGAGGCTGACCATCGCTTCACATTAAAGGGATGGATGCCAAATAAAACTGTTTCCATCCTCTTCTCAACGAATCCCTAAAACTGTTATCTAATTGGTCGGAAGTGAAGTGATTGTGTACCGATATAGATATCTTGATGTAGATAACTTTCTAATGCATACTTTTTGTATTTCAAAGTAAAAAATCATTCTTCAGTGAGAGTACCACTATGACCTGCTGATAAATTAAAAACTTCTTCCTGCAAGCAGATTGCATTATGTGGGTTAATTGCAGAGGCTAAAGACATAATGGGTAGATTTTGTGGTGAAAAAGTACTGGCATCTACTGAGATGATTACAGTGTAAAACTGAGGATCAATACTCACTGTGCTTTAGACTCATTAGGTACCACTTTAACACTTACAGCATTTTGGGATACATATTTTGGGGAAAGCATTATTTTTTCTACCTCTTTACTCTACCTTTCACTCCCACAATATCCATATTGTGGGAATAAAACCAGCCTGCACCCAGAAGACTGGACTTTTCATCTTGTTTGGACAGAGTGACACCATGTCAGTGTTTATTCCTTCATTTTAGGTAATTTTCTAGTAATTTATCTCTGTCTCACTCTCACAAGCAGTTCAAGCCTGGAAAACAGATCATTAGTGGCCAGAGAGGTCCACCTGCAAGAGGACTTGGGAGAGAGAACAGAGGTTGCGTCTTTAAAGCCAAAAAGTGACAAAGAAAATGAAATGTGGACACACACTAAACAAGGACAGTTCTCGGCTCATTTCCTTTCATAACCAAATAAGTTTGTACTAGGATTATAAAATCCTCCAGATTGGTAACAAAGAGAGAAATTAGAAAAGGCACAGCATTAGTGGTAAACAGGTGGTAAAGTATGAGAAACAGATTGAGCTCAAGTTCAAAATCCTTTCAATGAATTTCTTCTAATGTTGAATTTCTATATCTTCTGAATAAAACTGTAGTGAGTTAAAAAATATTGTTTATAATGGTTAGCAAAAGATTTTTTTTTTACCTTTTTTAAGAAAAAATGGCTTGTCATTATTTGTGTATTCAGGCTCTCTGCTGAATACACAAATTGCTGACTGAAAAGCTTCAATTGTGGAGCAGTAGATGTAAGACCTGCTGCAGAACAATAAAAACAGAAAATGTGATGGTGAATATCTAACATCTTTCAGTTGACTCCACATTTATGTGTAAGTACCATGTCTTCTGCTCAGGAACTCTTTAATTTGAGGTTCTGTTTTGTTTTTTTTTGTTTTGTTTGTTATTTTTTTCGCATTGTTTTTTGCATTGTTTTTTTAGTGATTAATGAGGAGTTTTAGTATTGTGGACTGTAAAGGATGTCACTGTGGACAGAAAAAAACTCAGAAGGAACCCTTTCATTTTTTGAGCTTTAAAACATGTTTTATTATTTATGATGTGTAATATAAGCACTAATAAGGAATAAACATGTTTTCTTTAAAATTTATTTGTATTTCTTGCTTTTTCTGCAATTTGTTAGATTTACTCAAATTTATGTACATTCTGAGTTGCACTCATTTATCAAAATGTACACAGTTTTCTTAGTTCAAAGCTGTTTTATTTGACAATTTACAACAAACACTTTGAGTATTAAATTACATTCTTCACATTAGGAACAAAAACACTACTTAATATGCTTTCTATGGTAGAAAAAAGACAAAAAAAATATTTAAAAAGGTTATTTTAACTTTAAGTGAATTTAAAATATAAAACAATGCCTTTTGGCTGACCACAGTATTTCCCAGAAAGAAAGAAATTATGCTAATATTTTTCAGATTTTATTCATTCTAATATAGTGTGTAGACATCTGCCCTTCTGCTCAGCCTTGTACCAGAACAGCGATGCGCGGGTCCAGCTGCCAGACTACTTCTTGCCAAACCTCTGGGGCACGGCCATACTCCAGATCTGACCAGGGGCAGCCTCCCAGTCCCGAGGTTGGATCTGATCCTCCAACACTACCTGCCCTTTGGAGCTGCGGCCAAACCTGTGTGGAATCAGTTATCATTTTATAAATAAAAACTTGAAATTTAAGGCGATATTTATAGGGTTTTCCAAGAATTTTGTGTTTGTTTTTATCTTTAAAAAAACATTTTCAAAATTTCTGCAAAACACCAGCATTAAAACCATTGTTTTTAGATGAATAATGCAAAATCAAAAGCAGAATCAAATTAACTTTGCACAAGAAGTGGACATTTTGTTTGTTTGTTTTTAGGAGCAAGTAGAAAATCATTTGTGCATTAAAATCAAAGTAATAAAAAAATATTAAGCTCCACCAGTGCACTAAGTCAGTAAGATTCAGCTTAATCTAAGAAAATACTCCTGTACTAATTAACGACATAAAAACAGCAAAACTTTTCAGCTCAATGCACATCAACACCTGTAGTTATAAAGAAAATATGTGTATTTACTTTGTTTTTCTTTCAGACCTTAATTAAATGCCACAGAGCAAATTTCAAATTGCTGTTACATAAGAAGAAGAAAAACTACCCTGCAGCCAACAATTTCAGAATGATTGCCGACCCTCCACGGCGGACACCACTGTTACAGGCAGAGAGATTTTCCTATTTTCATTGTAACAGTTGCAATTTTCTCCCTAACCACTTATACAAACCATTGCCTCAGTGATGTGGCTAATTATGGTGCTTATTGTACTCTGTGCTATTTAAAAAATCCAAATACAGATGTTGTTTTACATGCAAATCCCTTTTAAGCTAATCTCCAAACACCAGGACCCTTTAGGCCAGGTAGCCTCTGCACATGTTTGTATGTTTGATTAAAAATAACAGAAAGAAAATGCTTGTAACAACATAGGAAATGGGTTTCAGCACTTTTTTCTTCTAGTTTTAACACAAACAAAATTTAGGCAGCAGAGTAGCATAAAAAAAACATTACGTGAGCCGCAGTTGGTGAAACATTTTATTGGACATGCGATCTACCATGACTGACCTCTGTGGCTGATGAAGGACAGATTCCCTGGTTTCTCTCTGGAATCCCAGCAGCAGAGCTCTTAGCACTGAAGCCAGCAGGCGATCGTCAAGTATGTCGTCTCTGCTCTCAATCTCCTAAAGCACATAACACACATTTACACCCAGACAAGCATACATCCTCAAAAATGCAACACCTAGTTTAAAAATATATACTTTTATTAAAAACCCTGCAAACGTGTTTGGTTGACAACACAACTCCAAATGCTCTGAGCTGCTTTGGTGTGAGACATTGAGATATACTTTAAGCTCTTCAATGTATCCATCTAATCTCATTCTAATGCAAAAACAGACTTAGAATAGTCTGTTCCTAAAAGACACAGAGAGGAAATCCTGTTTTTGTTTTTTTGTTTTTTTACATTTTTATCTCAAACCAAGTATTACCGCAGATGTAGAAATTAGAATATATATAGCAGTGTATTTCATAGTGATGCACATAACGAGCACCTTCTAAAATCTAAATGAGCTCTGTGATTTATCCCGCCTCCTTTCACAAAACCCTCATTTCCCATTAAAATTCTGCATCACATGAAGTCACAGACTGTCACGTTAAATTGAATGAAAGACTCTTTGCTCAGACAGAAGTCATGCCAACATGTTCAGACAGTCTATGTTTAACTTCGACTGAATATTGTGACATTATGTGTGTCCGTGATGTCTTTCAGAATTTGTATTTCTTTCATTTGAAGATGCCAAAACGATTTAGCTCTTGACAGGAATGGTATTTTCTTCTAAAAAGCAGCCTAATTCGACATGAGACAGCAGAATAAATTGGTCAAAGAGTTTGTGTGTACGAGATGTTGCCTCACCAGCCCCAGCAGGCGGTCGGCCATGTTCTCCTCTGAGTTGCCAGCCAGTATGTCATTTTTATCTCCGCCGCCTTGGACGTGAAGAGCCTGACTGACGCCAGCCATCGCCAGGATCAGAGCCAGGAGAGTCACCACTGCAGCTGTGTCCATGGTCTGAAGTTAGAGGGACTGTCCGACTGATGCTGAAGGAGAAAAATGTCTGAACTTCACAGGTTGGAATCGTGCAAATTGAAAGAGAGAATCACCTGATCGTGGTTTGGTTTTCTCCCTTTGAGGCGTCTTGGTGAAATTCATTGGTGGCAGTATGCTCCCTGCTTTTATAGACACCTTGAGGTCAGTGGCTGGAAACCTCTGGAGATCTGGAGAATTGTGCAGCTGTAACAGGGGACTTGATGGGGGGAAATGTGAGACATTAATGATGACTGAGAGCCAGAGTGAATTATTATAAAATCCTTAGGGTGGTGAAACCCAACTCTCAGATTTAGTAATTAGATAAATCCCCGCAAATGGAAGCTGATTCACCAGCCCCTGGTGGCCTGTTGTTCACATGGGTAGGTGGAAAATAAATATATAAGGAAACCTTAACAGTATTGTTGGTTCAAAGAGCTTCAGAATCAGAGATGATCTGTTCAAACAACTCTGTGTTATATTATCTGTTTTATTTTAGCATGTCACCACTTAATTAGTTTGGAAGAGAAAACGAAATGTAACCCTCAGATGAGTGGCAATTGGTAAGAATGTTCAAGAGCAAAACCAAATATCCACTGAAATTCATACCTCCCATAAACTAGAACCTGCTGGGACCCCAATGCGTCTATAGGGAAACAAATTTTCTATTGTTATGAAATCAAAGGGTGGCAGTGAACAAAGATTTCCTGCCCCAAAATGGACACCTTATCACCTAAATCAGCAGTTGTCCACGTGGACAAGTCACAGGGTTTCTAGGAGGTTTTGTTGCCGGACACAATAAAGATGGCAGTATTTGGTCACAGTGACAAGAGGCATGTTTTTGGGAGTGGACGTGAGTGTTGATGGCAACGAAAAGTGTGGTTGAGGTGCAACTTGCTATGGGGCACTTCATCAAAAATGTATCAAGTCAACATAAACTTTATTTTTTTTAATCCCAACAGGAGAATTTGTTTTATAGTCAGTAGAGAAATAGCAGAACCATATAGCAGCATTCAGAATGCAAATATAGCCTTCCACAGCTTCTGTCTGGCTGACAAGGTCAAATTGTCAATAATACTAATACTAACAGAAACAAATGTAGAGTTGTTTCTTTCTGTTAAGCACGTCAGCATATTAGTTGGAGTTGTATGTACATATTTTGGTCTATATGTCTACTTGTGACTATGTGTGAATTGGTGAAAATCCAGGATTGATTCAAAGTCTTCCACTGTGTTCCTTTTTTACACACACACACACACACACACACACACACACACACACACACACACACACACACACACACATACTGAAAGAAGAACAGTACAATTCAATCATTAAACGCCCAAAACTAATATGACATGATGGATACTCATGATGATTGCATGCGAAGTTGAACTTGTTCCCGGAGCTGGAGCTGGTTTTCTCTTTTCTTGACTCATCATCAGGAAAGGGGGTGCATGGTGGCACAATTGGTAACACTGTGTCCTTGCAGCAAGAAGGTCTTTGGTTTGAATCCTGGCCTGCTGCCTTTCGTCATGGGGTTTGAACCTTCTCCTGGTGCATGCATAGGTTCCCTCCTGGTACTCCAGGAGTACAGTCCACATACATGACTACTAGGTTAATCAGTCTCTCTCTAAATTATCCTCAGGTTTGAGTGTGTGCAGGCATGACTGTTTGTTCTGCAATGGACTGGCAACCCATCCAGGGTGTACCCAGCAACTCGCACAATGACCGCTGGAGATAGGTACCAGCCCCCCAGTGACCCTGGATGGATAATCAGGTATAGATAATGAACAGATGGGTTATCAGGAAAGCCTTTACTTCATTAAAAAAGACAATAATTATAATTGTTACAATGGGGGTTTTCAGGTCAACAATAACATCACAAGTTTTTAGTTTTGCTAGAGATTTTAAAACCTGATGAAAATTTGGTGAAAACATTTAATGGAATAGAACTTGCTCCTTTCCATGAAAGACTTCATTTGTTAATCGATAGTTTTAAACATTTTGATTAATTTGAATTGGAGGCACCATTCCTTTCGATTAGTGAGCGTGACTCTGAGTTTTTTAGCGAAATACGTGTTCACTTTGTTTTATTTGTCCAAGTGTGGTTTGTGTGCGTATTTCCATAAAGTTCACTTCTTAGTCACTTCCTCGGCAATGGACGACACGTAAACAGATTTGGCTCATCAAAGGACCTAATGGGTGACAATCCGCTTAAACGGACACGCCGTGTCGCTGGTCTCGTTTAACCGCCATGGCAACCAGGATGACATCAAAAGGATTCAGAGGAGAATTAGCTTTCTTTGCCATAATAAGATCAGGAGCTTTTGGATTTAGAGGGAAAACCTAATTTGCTTACTTTGACATTAAATATTAAAAGCAACCTGCGGAATTAGTCTGCTCTGTTTTACTGAAAACTGTTGGATTTAAACTAATCTCTTTGCTCAGACACATAGAGCTTATTATGTAGTTCAGGTCTGAACATGTGGTTAAAATAAAGCACAGTTATCTCAGAGTCATGGGTTGTTGCAGGTACGGAACAAAGTTTGATGCAGTTCGTCTATACAGCACAGAATTGACATGCATGGTATTGTTTTAACTATATTTTTTAAGTCATGGAAATTGCTTAGAGTCAAGATAATTGAAAAACAATCATCTCATATATTATAAAGGAATTTATCATTCCCAAATGAAGGGAAACCCAGTGCACTTCAATAAAGTAATACATTTGTACCCCAAGGCTCAATTGTTGATAAATATATTTTTTGGAAATATAGAAATAATTTGCCAGACTTGTGTCCTGGAGCAGGTTTCCTGATTTATGTTGATGACATTGTTTTATATTAATGTTAATATATTGGTAAGGACATCACACCACATAACCGGTTCTCTTTTACACATTAAATGCTCATAAAACTGTCTTTTCCTTAAGGGCCCCATCATTAGCAGAAACTATTTAAACCTAAAGATCTATGTAATATGTGTTTACTTAGTTTTAAATTGTGCATAATATCCATCTTTATGTAACTAGAAGCATTGCTGAGTACAAACAGTATGAATAAGCTAACTGTTCTACTCAAATGTCTCCATTTGAAAATAAACCAATAAATAAACATCAAATGCTGCCAACATTGACTTAGTAAAGTGCCTTGAGATGACATGTGTTGTGATCTGGCACTATATAAATAAAATTGAATTGAATTGAATTGAACATTTCTGTTGCATCATTCCCAGATTTCAGCTTTAACACAATCAACTAGTCTACAGGCAATTCCTTTCAATCAATCACATTCACTTTGTATTCTGACATGCACAGTCAGCTGTCACGTTGTACTGTACTTAGTCTAAAATATTGCACATAATCTATTTTTAGTTTTTGTGTGCAATTTGTATGCAATTTTTGTTAGTTTAACTGTTTTGCCACCACCTGCTGTTGTGTTAGTGAGCTGCAACCTTTCTAAACCCATTCTCTCAGAAGGCTGCTCATAAAGAAAATCTGACAAATTTCTCGGCCAAGTTGTCTTTTATTTACAATGTTGAAATGGTACAGCCAAACAAAAATAAATAAATGCCAACAAAAAGAATCGTAGTTTTGGAGGCATGAGAAGCGCAGTAGGACCCTGCATGCAGAAAACACAAACGATTGTCCAGCAATACCTAAAAATCCAAGCCGTCTCCTAATGCTTTACAACTGAGTTAATGACTCCAAAATAAAATCCTCAAAAAGTTTGTTCTGCTCCATTTGCTGCTGTTGTAGAAAACTAGGAAATCCCTTCTATGTGTCGCTTCAGCGTCTGAAGGATGTTGTACTCGCCCACCTGTGTCCAACAGATGTCTCAGGGCGGCAGCATCTAATTAGCAGTAGCCTTGTGTTTGTAACCAGTAGCTCTCCATCTGCCACGTATACAATAAGGCACATGTTGGAAATTAGACCCATCGGTGCTGAAATCATTGTACTGGTTCATGTGAAAGCATGTGAGCAGTTATCAAGGTGACAAATCAGATTGTATAATTAGAAAACGTTATTTGCTTCATATTTGCTCATGAGCCACTCAGAAATTTTATAAAACTATTTTAGACATTCTGCCTTTTGCAAAATGATAATTACATGTGCCGTTATCAGCAGGAACCTGTTGGAAAATAAATTTGGAGTTAAGTATTGCTTACCTTTCTGACCCATTTGATTTCCATGCAACGACGTCGTGACCCCGAGCATTTCATGGTGTTGTATATGCCTGTATTTCATATCATGGTAAATTCAAGGTAACCCAGGCAGCAGACCAGAGACGTTCAGTAGATCTAACTAACGTAACTAAAAAAAGAAGAAATAGTAACAATGTTTTTTTTTTCTTAAACATGTGACAGCAAAATAGTGAGCATACAGGTGCATCTCAAATTAAAATCTCAACAAGATGTATATTTCAGTAACAAAATTTGTTCGTTAAATAGAAACAAAAAGTGGCATACTTACAAAGTGGCAGTTTTAATAGCTGTAAGCCATCAAATTAAACTGAAATAAAATGTAAGAATGTATCACTCTGTATGTTATGAATATTATATGTTTCACTTTTTGAGCTGAGTTACTGAAATAAATCAACATTTCAGTGTTATTTTAATTTATTGAGATGCACCTGCATTGTTTATTTTTTTCCAACTAGCCAAGAAAACGATGCATTCAGTTCATCGTTACAAACAAAACAAAACAAAAAAAAAACTCCAAACATTCTTTTCATCAAAAAGCTGTTTTTCTTTGCCTGTTCTCATATCTCAGTCCCAGCAGTTCAGGCAAAAAGTAGTCTGTCCCATGGCCTCTGCATCAATCTGCATGTCTCTTGGCATCTAATATTGTCCTGTATGTTTGTGCATTCATGCATGTCTTTGAGTTTCCATTCCTCCTTTGATCTGTCAGTCAAAATCGCTGACAGACGACGAAACGTCAACGCTCCCTTGTGTACGCCGTGAAATGTACTGAGCAGCGAGACTTGTTCTGACCTTGTTGCGAGCCTTCAGTGCTCGCTGTCAAACTGTGAAACAGTGGATGCACAGTGTAAACAGAATATTTGAGGCCAAGATGTTAATGAGCTGCAGTTTGGAGAATTCAGATCTGCCCAAAGGCCACCGATTTGCATGTTCTGACATGCGTGATATCCCATGATCCCCAGTCTTGGTGAACTTTTTTTTTTTTTTCCAATCAGTTAGTTGCTAAGCAAAGACAGAATGAGTGCCACACACGGTGATTCAAATTACGACAGTGCTTCAAAGTTACAAGGTCCCATCACTCCAGTGCGTGGCCCATTCCTTTTTATGGACACTTCCAGACTTCTCCGTTTGGAACTGTGGCCGGAGCTCACGAGGAATCTTCACCGCGTGGTACTGAGGAAGCTTGTCTTTGTAGTGCGCACGTCGGAAGAAGCCACACTATCCACACAGGGAGGAGAGGAGGTCCAGAGAAGATGGGGAGGGGATAGAAAGAGAAGGCAAAATGAAACAGACAACACCAGAAAAACAATTAATATGAGTAGAACTGATTTATTTGCCCTAATTTCAGGGCTCTTGTTTCATATTTCAAGCCCTGGAAGTGATTTATCTCATCCATCAATGAGTATTTTCTATTTAAGCTTACTTAGCCAGTCTTCTGATGACCTGCAGTCAAAAAAAGGCACACACTAAAAAGCACGCTACCATTATCTCTGTTTCAAAGCATTAAAAGCCAAATATATGCAAACCAATGACTTCATTCCATGTCCCTCAAACAAATAAAAAATATAAAGAAAGAAAAACACCCAGCAGTCTTGTGTCAAGTTCATTCTGGCATTTTTTTTTCTTTTTTTACACATCAAACACATGCAAACCAAACATGGCTTAAAAAATGTACGACATGTATTTATGTCAAGAAAATGACTCGCCTTAACAGATTGATGCCAGAACGAACAGGTGCAGGTCATTAAACAGTAAGAGGCACCGCACACAGCACAGCAGGCAGCTCAAAGCCCTGAAGCAGAGACGGCTGGATGGTGTTCAACAAGGACCAATTAAGCCGCGATCCTCAATAATGGGAGCATTTAGCCTGCTAAAATCTACATCCTGCTGAATTTTGATTGATCTGATCAGAGAAAGTATTAAAGTCCCAGTGTCTGCTGTCTTGAGGAATGTTGTAAATAAAGAGGGTTTGTTACTAGGGTACTGTGCATTGCACAAATCTCTTTTAGCATAAGAATTGATATACAATCAGGAGAGAGATTACATGATCATATCTAGTCTTATGGCCCAGCTTGTGTACACCAGTTAGACCACACACACCTCCACAATTAGTGGTCCCCAGGATGAAAAAGTATTTAAAAAAAAGAAAATGAATAGTAATTTTTTTTTTTTTTTTTTTTTTTTACTGCTGTAGCATAATCTCACACTGAAACGTTTAAGAAAATGTATATCTTTGAAGTCAGTATTTGATTCAGCAGGTAAAAAAACAACTAATCTGAATTTTAAGAAATACATTTTTGTTGTTCTTTTCAGAAATCACAGGGCACAATGGGACTGCGCTCTGTCTCTGTTTCATGCTGTAGTTCACAACACCGGCCTCGGAGTGAGCGGAGCAGCGAAACAAATGTGCGTGAGGAGTTTTTACCGCTTGGAGAGAGAGGAGGAGGGGAGAGCAGGCCAGATGGAAATAGGTTTAATATTATAGCTCTGATGCCTGCTTCTCCACCTCCGAGGGTTGCACCCCCAAATGGGCGCGGTAGTACTCCGTCTCATAGTGCGGGCGCCGCTGGCTGCGCTTGAAGAACCCACACTGAGGCATCAGATGACCGGGGGGGGGGGGGGATGGAGAAACAAAGAGAAAGGTGACAGGCTTAAAGACAGAATGATACAATGAAAAAAATGGGAAGGAGAGAAAGTATAAAAATATAAGCAGAAAGGATAAAAAGTACAGTTGAGAGAGTTGGAAAGATTTATATGCATGAAAGATGAAGAAAAGGTGAGAAATAAATGGGCTGGAGTGGAAAGTGTGGAGAAAGTGCTTAATGAAGGTAAATGATGGAATATTTTACATCTATAGAAACCTCTGATGTTGAATTATGGAAAGTCGTGATGCACATATTTCCAAACGGGATGCTACATTTACATTCTTCTCCAAAGAGGACTTTGGTCCACACTCACCAACCATCTAGGCCTTTTTCTCCTCAGCCTGGATGAAAGCATACTGATGGAAAATGTGTGGCAGAAAAAACAGCACTAGTGACGAAAGTATGGCTTTGAGAGGATTTGGAAGCAAACCCATTCAAGAGTTTGGGGGGGGGGGGGGGGGTTCACCTGGTGTGGACTGAAGCTGGAGTCAGAGCTTCAGGAGACATCACACACTGATGCATCCGGGACATTGGCTACAACTGTCATGTCAAAGCTACTGCTGAACTAGAGCCCCTTACCTGTGGTAACACTTTCTAATAATATTCCAATTTAAGATATACCCACGGTATAAAACATGTATTTATTAATTATTTGATCAACAAAATTATATTTTTAAATGTCTGAAAGTTTAGCATATAGTTTTTTAGCAGCACTTCCATGGGAATAGGCATTTCTTGCCATTGACTCATTTGTCTTTTCCATAATTTTAAAGATATATAACCTTAACTTTGAGTCCTGTTAGTGATTAAGAACTATATTTTACCTAAAAGCCATCAAAGACGACTGTCCAGGACTAAAAAGAAGCCCAACCCTGTGAATTACCTTCCACAATATGCAGACGAGGAGAGTCAGCAGCAGGATGCCTGCCAAGATGGCTATCAGGATGATCCACCAGGGGATCCAGTACTGGTCTGCAAGACCAAGCTCAGGGTAGATCATTACTGGGATCTGGTGAGGAGGAGAGGATTGCATGTACAATAAGCAAAAGTAATAGGTAATGTGAGGTGTATTTTATGTATTTTTATGTATTCTGTGTTCTAATGTGTTTGAGGGTCAGTTTGTTCGACAGAAACTTCTTAGTCACCAGCTTAATGAACCTACATATTCAGATTTCTGTTTTTCATTTGTTTAAACGTATTATCTAATAATCTATACGGTTCTTTGTAGTGGTGAGTTGAGTACCTGTACAGATGCATCCCTGAGGACCAGGTGTTTGATGCTGGACTTTACAGTGATGTTGGCTCTGATCAGCAGCTCCAGAGCACTAACAGCTGGGAAATCCTGAGAGACAGAGAAATAAATCAAACTTTAACCCTAAAAAAAATCATTTGGTTGTAGCTTGAGTGTACTTCGCTTTGAAACATGAGGATTTCAGCTGAACCTATTACACTTTATTCCTAATCATTCTGTAGAAGCACTCTTGTATATGTATGTTGTCTGTTGCCCTACATTGCAAAACCAACTTTTCCTGCTGAGAGACAATAAGGGATGGCTCTGACTCAGAACCCCGTTACTTTTAAAGTCATAGCTGACAGGAAATGTTCACAGGCGGGTTCAGGACGCAGCTTATGGGACACTGAAAAGCCGAGCAAAAGCAAGAGCTAACCGGTTCCGTGGAGCCAGGGAAGCAAAACTTAACTACAGCAAGAAGATATGTGGACACTTTAGCAATGGCTGTCATGAGATCCAAACCCTTATGGACTATGAACCTACACCCCAGACTTGGGACATTGATATCTGCTTGTTAAACAGCCTCAACAACCTATTTGCTGGCTTTGAGAGAAGATCGCTAGAAGCAGGCTGTGTGTTTGTCCACAACCAGTGTGAGAAGGACCCTCTCCAGGATCAACCCTCGTAAGTGACTGAATAGCATACCTGGTCGTGTTTTATAGCAATAATGAGAAGATCAAGGGTGTCGTCATGAACATTCTGAACATATCTCTGAGCCAAGCGACTGTCCCTAAGTCTTTCAAAGTTGTCACAATAATGCCTTTCCCCAGGAGGCACAACCCATCCACCCACAATGATTACCAGCCAATAGTACTGACTTTAATCATTATGAAATGCATACACTCCAGCCAAGATTAAGTCCATCCATCTCAAAACTGAAACCAGTTTTGAGATGGATGGACAACACCAGATAAAAGGCAGTAGTTTGTCTCTTTTGTGCACGTATTTGTGTGAACTGAGTCTGCAGCTTTCAACTTATGGACCAGAAATCCCTCAGTGTAATTTTAAGACACTGGAGATCAAAAGTTATAAAAAGCTTTCTGCCACATCGAAGAATGTAGGCATGGCCAAGCTTTAAAATCTGGCGTCTCACCATAAAAGGTCCAATACCACCATGACCATGGACCATGAAGGTCCAATAACTACCACAAACACAGGGTTGAAGCTGTACCAACCTTTCTGTGTGTTATGACAAACCAGCACATTCACATCGTCATTTGCTGACATCCCTTTAACTCCAGCCAGTTAGAACAAGAAGTTACTCGTTTAGCTGGTGGCTGGACCATGTGGGCTCGGCAGAGTGGTGAATCTCATCATCCCGACATTTGCACACAGCTGGCTCTGAATGATACACGCATGATCCGATTTGCTCCAAACTGGAGATGAATGATGTTTCTCAGCCTCCAAACGGGTCAATAGGATTTACAATAGGATACACTGCAATGTTACACACACACTACTGGTTACACAGGTTTCTGAGCCGACGAAAATCATTTACACTGTCACTTGCAAATGTGTATTCACACACTTCAATCTGTCGTGGACTGTCTGGTTAGACATCCATGCAAATTGCACTAAATGTACTGCACAGCGTTGTAGACTGCCATCTGACGTTTTGACTTGAAATGAGTCCATAATTGTACGTGCGATTTTTGTGGATATCCTTGCATATTTGGAAAGACTGAAAGAAAGACAGACAGAACGACTGATTTAGATACAGAACTGCTGTTTTTTTACCTCTATGAAACTGCTCTTCCATAGCCTGGCGTGGATCTTGAGGACAGTCTGACCAGTAAAGCTGTGGAGCGCACACTGGAACAGCACACAGCGTGCTGACCCAAGGAGGCAATCCTGAAGAACAAAATGACAGCTAAACACTCTGCATGAGATTGCCCATTTAGCAGAAGGGCAGCAAAGCAACATCCTTCATAGCACGTGTCAAACTCAAGGCCCACCGGCCAAATCTGGCCCATCAAGGCAATTTATCCGGCCCTCAAGAGTCAAAAAATTCATATTATGTCATAAAGTAGAGGCATATGTTCTTTTAAAGTGTATAAAGTGGCTAAAACTGTGCCTCCTGTAGCGAATGTTGATTTAGCTGTCTAGTAACAGCATCCTGCCACTAGATTACAGTTTTTCCATAACACATTAAAACAACCCAGAAATGTCAAAAAAGAGATGCATAATCATAAGAGTTTAAAGTGGAACTCACCTCAATAACGTTTTTTTCAGATAAACTGGGCCTAAGTGTGCTACTTTTATGTTACTGTGCTTTTTCTATATTTCTATATGAACTGAAATTAAATCATAAGATCAAAAGTATCATCAATACACGTGCAACCAGCCCTTTTAATGACTTCATGATGTCAGTGGCCCAATGTAGAAATGAGTTTGACACTCTTGTCTTTATAGTCTCCGTGTTTAGATTTCACTATGTTTTGTTTCTTAAATGCATTTGAAATAATAACTAAAGTTACATTTTTTTCCTCTGCATTTCTAGTCTCTCCTACCAGTTTAAGTGACTTGCGTCTCTCTGAAGCTGCCACTGCTGGTGTGGTGCGTCCGTCACTGCCTTTTGTCATCACTTGATCTTCCTCCTCTGGATGTGAACGCCGACTTCTACCCACCTGTATATAGTCGCACAAATAATCTTTGAAGCTTGTAAATTCAGATGCAATTGGTAGTTATAGAACAGCCCTACTTGCACCTATCACCTGCTCAGCAGCTGATGAGCTCTGCAGCTTTAGGGGATTCACAGCTCCGGCAGGACTACAGTGAGTCTCTGGGTGGCCCTCAAACTTCAGGCTTGCAGGATACAGCAGCCACTTCCCATTGACTAGCTCGTTAGGCCACATGATGTTGAGGAAGGCGGAGCCTAGGGTCTGGAGAGGTTTTCCAGGATTGGATATCTAAGAAAATAAAATAAATATCAGGTTGAATTTTCTTCTGGGGGCTTTTTTTTCTTGTTTTTATCTTTTTTTTATTTTTTAGCTGACTTCATAGTCTTTCCCTCTTTTAGTCACAGAGATTAAATTGTACTAATCATAGAATATTACTTGTACAAAATACATAATCACTCTGTGGCCAAGACAAACAAACAAAAACTCTTCCCTCACCACAAACTCTAAATCCACAGGGTTGCCAATGTCCTCCAGGCTGGTCATGGCGCTCTCCCCCTTCACCGTCCCACTGAAGAACAGCTGATGAGGACGAGCCAGTCTGAAGAAAAAAAATTTAACATCAGCACTTTAGTTAGCAGATATGCTTTTATTCGTTCATTTTGAACATTTTCTCATTTCACAACTGCAAATTTCAGAAAAGTTTACTGGTATTTCCTGTGTAAGATAAACACAAAGTAGTACATACCATAATTTGAAGTAGAAGCCAAAAGGGTGCATGGCTTTCAAGCTTTTTTGCAAATAAAAGTGTTAAGACTATGGCATGCCCCCTTTACTCTAATACCCCTAAGTAAAATCCACTAGCACTAACTGCCTTCAAAAGTCGCCTTATTTTAAATGCAACATTTAGACTACTTTTTGACTGTCAAGACCAAGTAGACGTATCTGCTCACTCACCCAATGACAGACAGGGGGAGCTCTATCACAACTTTAGCATAAGCTGTGACAGGATCCAGGTCAAGCTGTTCACTGATCCTGGAGAGAGAAAAAAAACAAGTCAGAATAAAAAACGTTTTAAATACCTATTAATATTTATGCTTTAAACACCGGTTGCCACAGAGGGGGTTTTGGGTCCTTACGTTGCCAGTTGGAGACCTGCTGTCAGCTCAGTTGTCTCAGTAGTGATGTTGGATGTGCTCAGGTTGATGGTGAATTTTAGCTAGAATTTTTTAAAAAAAAGGATAAATTTGAAGTGTAAATGCAAATGCATAGTTTTGTAAAACAGGCAGAGATTTATGTCTGGCTTGAGCTTCTGTGCTAGTTATTATAAATGCGTCTTACAGGGGATTGTTACAGAGGTTTCTGATATAAGCGCTACTACACTGCCACACATTCACAAGACGAGACAAAAGAAACAACTGTTTTACCTTCGCATTTCGCTTGACAGGGTTTCCCAGATCACATTCAACTTGGGAGCCATTCTGATTCGCCTGACACATCATCTGCGGTCAGACAGGACGTCAAACACATACGATCAGAATAAATATACTGCTTTATATCACCTGGGGATTCGTCTGCACGGTTTCTTTAGGGCATACCTGCGGTGGGACCCTGGAGCCGGCATACGGTAACGTGCTTGGAAGGTTGATAAACAGTTGGGAAGCGTGAGCGTCATCACCGTCTTCCTCTGGGTTCAGAGGATCTGAAGGCATGTTGGTCACCGTGATCTCCAGCACCACCAGTCGCTGATCAGACAGAGAAAACACCTGCACACCATCATCATCTCTGCGTGAAGACAAAAAGAAAGGTGGGTCATCTGGTCAAAAAGCACACATTTGGCAATTCAACAAACTGTATATAAGCACATTTAGTCAATTGGGCACTTTTTGCTGATTAAAAACTAGAAGAGAAAGGCTCACCAGATTAAAATGATAGGGCTTCAGTAAGGATTTGAGTGACCGAGCATCAAAAGGCTAATTTAAGAGATTAACTCAATATTAAGGTAGATTTTGGACCGTTCAAAGACAGTAAATGCATCACCAAACTCTCCAGTTCACTCGTTTCAGCACTAACCTGGGCAGAGGAGTGAAGGAGTCAGAGTTCAGGGGCCTGGTTCCAAACTGGTAGCTCAGCTTCAGATTGCTCTGACAGATTTTGTCGCTGCCGCATCCTTCTCGCAGGAAGTTCACCTTTAAAGTTTAACCAGGAGACATGAAGAGTTCCATCGGGATTTAAGGTTTTTCGATTAAAAGCTTGATAACTCTATTTTTCTTACAGACCTCAGAATGCAGCGTGTTAGACGGAGACATATTCAGTACAGGTGGCAGCTTCGGCGCTCTCTTAGAGTGCCTGCGTGGCAACACAGGCTTGATCGTGTGGGTTATGTCTAATGAAATGGGACGCAGTTTGTCACGGATGTTTTCCTGCAGGGACAGGAAGGGAAACATTTAGCCAAAAATATTGGTTTGTGACGTTTTCATAATATGCCTGCAAGAATAAAAGAATATAAAGACAGCAGAGGTTGCCATTGACTGACATGCAGCTGGAAGATGGCAGTCGTGCAATCAGCGTGGCGCTGCCGATGCAGCTCTACTTCTTCTGTCTGGGTGTACTCTGGGTCCAGAGAGCTGCGTCCCAGGAAGTTAACACGGTGAGGGAGGCCCAGCTTTCTGCGCTCCGTGTCTGCTTCAAACTGCACCACGAGGGCTGGAGAACAAAGAGAAATACGAGATGACAAAAAAGTCCACAATAGCTGCTTTTAATCTTAATGTGGTTACAACACAGATAAGAAAGGTTCCCAGAGTAATTATGAATAACTCCAGACTCTCTTGGCAATGCTTCAATTTATTTTGTGAAAAAATTACATAAAACAAATTAAAAGCTGAAATATTTGGTTTGACTTACTAATGTGTGGCGAGTAGTGATGAGGGTGTGCCGTGAACATAAAGCAGGCCTTAACCTCAACACTAAAAGGAAGTTGGACAGGAGTAAAAGCCAGTTAGAAATTGCCAGAAGCGTTTTTACAGCAACATGCCCTTCAGCTTAAAACTGATTCGTCTTAGAAGGTTTTAACATTATCGGTTCCTACCAAACTCCCTCTCTTCCTTCGCAGTTCTTCTGCTCCAAATCAATATATTGAGGATCAATTGATACTTCTCTGATCACGTGGATTACGGGACGAGACCTTGAGGATGCAAAGACAGCAAAAAAAAAGATGCATTAAAGGAATGCAAATCATGCACTATGTCTGCTTGGATGTCATTTTGGTCTAAGCTTAGTTGTTGGTATTTCCTACATACTGATTGAAGATAAAATAAGATAACAGCTACTTAATGACCAGAGTTTTTTTACCTGAAGAGAACCACCGAGTCATTAAGAGAACCGACAACCACATCTGGATAGTGGTTCTCATCGATATCCATACCCCCTGAGATGGAGTAGCCAAAACGTTTCACGTCAAAGTCACGGCCATCCAGAACCTAATGTGACATAGATTACGTTTACTAAGAGCCTTGAGGCTTTCATTTACTTATATGCAAACCTTTTAGCTTGCCTTCTAAAACTGACCTGAGCAGGTTTAGTCTCAATTCCAGCATCAGAGCCTCTGTAGATGAAAACTTTTCCATCTCCATCAAATGGAGCTCCCACTGCAATATCTGCAAATATCAGGCAAATTCATTTTTAGACGTTTTGGTTCGTCAAGCACAGTTAATGGAGATCTTTCAACCTGCTAATGGCAGCACAAGTTTTAAGCTACACCAACAGAACATGTCATTTGTTTAAAAAAACATAAATTTTGATTCAGAAACTTTGGTCTCTGTACCTTATAATGCCAAACCGGTCTTATGTTATTAATATATGACATTTCTGATTCACGATTTATAAGCTCTGTAAATAAAAAAAACAGCGTTGCTCACACCTCCGTATCCATCCTGATCAAGATCTCCGATATTACCGACTGTCATCCCAAACATGGAGTCGTATGTTCCATTGAGGCGGATCGGTCTGGCCTGATCATCCCAGTGACCAAAGGGGTTTAAATACACATACACAGCTCCGCCGATCTCTGCTTTACGGTCAAAAAAGTTAGGAGCTCCAACAATCACATCTGTCCACCTAGCAACAGAAATAAAGGCAGTAGTTCACATATTAAAACAATGCTTAGAGAATTTTAGACTATTCACCTCTCAACCCAAAAAAAATCTGCCATGTTTAAATGAGACTAATTTAGTTTTGCTTTCAAAAGAAAGTTTCTTGATGCTCAATTTAAAGGAATTTTTCAGTTATTTAGCTTTTCTAAATATTAAAGAAGCCATTAACCACACAACTGGCAAATAAATTGTTATTCTCTTGTAATAGAAAACTAATAGTACAAATCAGGACCAAGTATATTTCCAGCCAGCGGGGAGTTCAAATATCCAGACCTGAATTATGAAATTATGTTGATTTTAAAATAGCAAGCATACTGCTTTTTAGTCTAAAGATAAAATAATATTCTTTCCTACAATAATACAGACTAGGATTTCTTTGCTTTATTTGATTGTTTTACAAAATTAATAAAATTTAATCAATACATAAACCTGGGTGCACGGTTTATTAATTCTTTGTTGAATTTTATAAAGTCTGCTAGAGATGACGTATAAGAGAAGAAAAGCAGTGAAATTGTGGAACAATTACGGCATCCTTGATCCATAAGGGCCAAGTTTGTAAAGTACGCCACTAACAGTTCTCCTTTTGTTCAAGTTACATTCACTGTCCTCTAACACACCTGTAAGTTCTGCACAGAACAGCTGTATGGACCTTACCAAGCTCCGCCCACAACTGACTTTAAAAATCTGAAGTCTCACAAACAAAGCCTCGCGGCTATGGAAGTTTCTATGTAAACACGGCGTCTTCCACTTGGACTGATTCTTTGCGGAGTATTCCCGACTCGATTAGTGCGTCGTTTCTGCCTGATTTTGAACAAATATCATCTACAACAATGGACAGAGGAACTAACAAGTTCATGTCAACATTTTTGGATGAGTTAAAGGTATTTGAGCCACGCGATGCCTCCAAAGTTGTGCACGTCACAGCAAAATGCTTTCGGTCGATGAGGAAAACGGCAGACGCTCACACCCTCAGCATTAATATAGATGTGGACAAGATAACTGATGCCTATTGTTCTTGCAAGGCTGGGTAAGTTGTGCATTCATCGTTTTGTCTGTTACTTTTGAAATCAGTGGATAATTCCTGTGGTTTGTTGGCAAATGTTTGTGTGGCTAGCCTTTAAGTATTAAAGCAAAGCAATAATACTTACACCAGCACACACTCCCTTGTTCTTGTTAAACCTACGAAGGTTGAGCTGCTCATGTGGTCGTGCACAAGCTTTGATCCAACCCCGGCATTCTGCTCCTGATTTTGGAAATCTGTGAATTTTCCGACCACAAATACGATCAGGATATCTGACATCACCAGTACAGATACCCCACTGGCAATGGAGAACCCTTATTTTTCGATTGTTGATTCGAAAACTTTATGCCGGTATGCTAGTACAGTAGTAGTCTAGCACTACATTAGCTTGTGTTTGTGAGACTTCTTGCACGTTGTAGCCACTCTATGACGTAGAATGGGCATCAGCCAATGAAAAGCGGCCCCTCTGGTAAGGTCCATTGGTCTAAACTACAAATAACTGGACTTTATTTTCTAATTAGAAGACAATTGAATTTTGTTGCACAGGACTCTATTTAGCTGTATCTGAGTGAAGGAGGATGATTAAATATATCACCCTCAATTCTTTGTTTTTTATTTGTAAAATACTTTTTTTTTCCATGTCACAATTAGGCTACTTTGTGTTGATTTATCCCACAAAATACCAATCAACTACGCGTAAAAGCTTTTGCAATGCACTGCACAGTGTATCATTTTTACTTATTAGGTCTGTCATGATAAATTACAGTGAATTATAAAAGAGCCTTTCCTCACCCATCATTGTTGAGATCCGTGGTGGCCACAGAATATCCAAACGAGGATGCAAGCTCCTCCCCCCAGAATATGTGCTGTGGCACCAGCCGGTGCACGTTGTCCTTCCTCAGCAGCACCACAGCCCCTGTGTGTTTGGCACGTGGTGCACCAGCCACAAAGGTCAGCTCCTCGAGGTTCATTATGCCTTTGGCTGAGTCTACAGAAAACCCTGGTGTAAGAAGAGAAGGAAACATAAGAAGAGGAAACGGAAGAAAAAAAGGGGGGATAACAGAGTCGGATTCAGACATTAGTACTGGCTGTGAGCTGTAGTGGCTCGGCTCTTCTCTGTGGGCAATGATCTGCATGTCTTCTTACTAATGAAATGTGTAGCTTAAGTGACTATTGATTTTATGCCAAAGTCATGATGTGTGTGATGTTCTGTGTGTCTGTGTCTGCTGGTAAAAGCTAACTGGCTGATTGTGACATGAGCAGAAGGGGATGCCTGGTCCTGGTGTGAAGAGACTGATGACGCTGTAGCTGTGCATCAGATGCCTCTGGTCGGGTCAGTATGTAAAGAAAAAAAGCAGAGGCACATTAACCAGATTTATTGCCAAATGAATCTCCTCCTTTTTGATGTGTGCTGTCTTTAAGCTTATGTGTGCTGAGATGTGAAAACACACTTGGGTGTAACTCAAGTGAACCATAGGAGTAATAGAAGTGATTTTACTTCATGAAATGATTGTGTTCGCATTTTATTTATCAAACTTTGAGACAAATTGCATATCATTTAAAATCTTTTACACAAAGATGCATTTTTCAGTCTGACATGCAGGCAGAGGGTTTATACAGAGAGGTTAATCCATGGGAACACAGGACATTTGTTAGCTCTGAGTAAACATGCAAAAGAAGACAAGAAGGACACCAAATGAGAGCAGTTCCAGGGTGACAGGTGTGGAATTTAACATAGTGGTTCCTCCAGACCAGTAAATGGAGACAGGGTGTTATTTGTTCTGCTTTTAACATGCATGCCACCAGCGATCTGGACGCTCTAAATATAAATGCAGAATGAAAGCAGAATGGAGCAAAAGGTTGTTTAGCAGTGGTAACCTTAACAATATTGGTGTTTATATATATATATATATATATATATATATATATATATATATATATATATATATATGTGTGTGTGTCTTCGGTTCTGGCTAACTGTTACTTTTTCATTCTATTATCTTCATTAATCTCATAAGTCCTTGCTTTTTAAATTCAACCATGTCCAACATTAATAAAAATCAATTTCCTTCTATTTGTGCGACCTGCTTCAATTGTTGCAATTTAAAATAAATAAGATCTAAATAAAGTGAATCTGCATAACATGTATTCTAATTGATCTTTTTAACCAGTCTAGTATCAAAACTGGCTTTTTTAAAGAATGCTCTTTGTGTTTTTCTAAATTCTGTGGCCAACATTTGCTTTGGCTTTGATGGATCTTCAAATGGCCTTTATTCCGCAATTTGGAAGGACAGTTTTCACTGTTAATCATAAAATCACAAAATGTCTACATCCTGAGACATTTGTGAGCAATGATTCAAACGTTATCAAGCACACATAGATGTGTCGCGTCATCTGGCTGCAGGATCAATGGAAGCATGTGAGTGATGAATGAGGGCTAAAAGGTCATGAGGGAATTAGTGTTGTCAGGGCCACAGCTCAACATTGCAAGGGAACGCAGGCTCGGAGGGATGTGAATGGAGAGAGATTTATAGTGAATCCACACACTGAAGAATAATAACTGAAGATCGACAATGAATACAAACTGGTCCTGTTTAACAGGCGCTGGCTAATAGAAAACAGGCAGTTTTGGTACGCCGGTTAGAGATGGCCTTCAAAATGTTGCTTCAGAAGCTTAAAGGCGGCCAGGGAATCTTTAATGTCCAGAGACTTCATCCATTCATTTATATTTTTTCTTCTGAACTAAATTCATTAAAGCTGTCAAACCATTAAATAAATACGTCTAACCCACAGACTGCTTTAACATTTTTATACGTTGCCTAAATTCTTAAGCAGGACACCAAGTTAAAAAATGTGTTTACTTGCCCGGTCAGAAGTGATCAAGACTGCTAAATCATCCCTGCTAAACTTTTCCCCCTTTACTTCACTATACAACTACCAACTTTTATATATTTATGTACAATTTTGTATGAAAGACGAACACAAAATGGTAAACAACTAACAAAGAAATGTACTCCAATCCAAACAATTCAACTGTAACTCTGGCTGAATGTTTGGGAGCGATTGTTCTGCACAACGGTCAACTTCTCTCTTAGTCTCAAGTGTTTCACAGCTGCCAACAGGTTTTCTTCTTGGACTTGTCAAGGATTTCATCCTCTCTTCAACACTGACCAGATTTTCTGCTCCTGCTGAAGAGAAGCATTCCCATAGCATGAAGCAACCCCCCCCCCCCCCCATACATGTCATGGTTGGGGTGGTGTGCAAACATATTTTTTCCTCTGCACAAAGCATTTTGCATTTAGCCTAAAATGTTTGGTTGTCCTGTCAATAGATTTTCCGACTTTAGCTGTGAGTCTCTGCAGCTCCTCCACATTTACCCTGGGCTTTCTGGCTGCTTCTCTGATTAATATCTTTCTCAGGCAGCATCTCAGTTTCTGTGGACAGCTTTGTGGTGCATTTTCAGTTGGTTGTAACGTGAAATAATGTGAAAATAGCTTTGCAGAAAATATACAACTACAACACAGATGTTAAAGTGCCTATGTTGGACTTTAGTTAAAACACATTTGGGAAGGAACACTCATTTTGTGTTGTTAGTTAAACTCTTCAACACCATTTTGTTAAGAGGAGCTCCAACAATCAACGGTAAAGCCCACCACCAAGGTGCTCTGGAAAGTTTCACCCAAACAAACACACTAAAGACAGTGGACAAAACGGACAAACACCCTCGTGCTACTACACACAAAGAGACAACCATCTTTTTGAGTCAAAGACAACCAGGTGGTATTAAAGAAAATTAGGTATAATGTGAAATAATAATGAAATAAATTGAATTAAATGAAATAATTACAGCTTTGAGAAAAAGAACGACTTAGATGGTCATCTCTTTATCATGGTATAAAGAGATTACGCACTAAAAATCTACATCTGAGGACAAATGCTAAAGACAAAGACAGAACAGAGACTACATCCACTACAAGTCCAACCTGATCCAAACGACCACACTCCACGCCTACAAACCTAAGTAGCTATTATGAGCTACGTCTTCAAACGGTGTGGAAGGCTCCAGAGTTTTGTACAGCGGTGCATCTTCAACAGCGCTAGCCATGAACAAGAGCCCTATGTGGCCCAAAAACAGGAGAGGAAAGACAGAAGAAGACAGAGGAACAAGTGTGGGAGGGGGTGGTGGGGTGGTGAAATGGTGAGGGAGGAAAAAAGAGGAGAAGGGGGGGGGGTGCAGGTGAGACAGGCTGTGTTTGATTGATGCTTTGTTTTTGTGGCGGAGCAGCACTTTCGCCTGCAAAATCAAGGGGTTTGTGTTGGAAAGACGACGTTTTGGGCTCAGACTGCATTCCAACCGCCTAAAACTATGACATGTTGTCTCTTCTCCAGCTTCCCAAAGAGGTTGGCCCATTGAATGAAGGCAGCACTACTGGCCTGAAGCTGGAGCTTACAATGTTTTCCTTGTTTCCACAAGAAAAGCAGTCATCACTGGCATCATCAGAATTAATCTCAGGCCACAGTCGGCTGCAGACCTTTTTGACATGTCCACCCACTGTGAGAAAGCGCTCACAGAAAGATATTGAGTCATATTTTGGGTTTTATGAGTCACAGGCCCAGCCAGGAATAATCCCCAGGGAATGGGAGTGACATTGAAACAAGTTTACCCTCTTGCAGCCAGGGGCAGTTGAGCATTTGCTGCTGTTCCTGTGTTTATTCAGGTTACAGTCTGAGCCCCGACGTCCGCCTCCCACGGCCCTCTCTTTCTCTCCTGTGCTCGGGCAGCAGTGAGGACAGAGGGCAAATCCTACCCAGGTAACTGTGGGAGGGCACTGGGATGAGCAGCGCATTGAGCTCTTTGTGATCTGCCACCTCGTACGGCCCATCGTCATAGAAACCGAGGTCAAGCACAGTCTGGTTCAGGAGCTCGACTCGCATCTCACCTGGAAAGGAAACAGGTGAAGGCACAGCAGAGCAGCAAGAAAACACTTTCTACATCGCTGGTACAAAGAAAGAAAGCACAACCCGTTTAAATTCTGTGTTTTCTAAGTTTTCTACGTTGTTTAGGGGTGTACTATTTTCAGTAACTTTTCTGCTTTGACTTCATCCTTGTTTAATCGATTACATGTGGTTCGGGGAATTTGTACACCGGATTTTAGATTTCTATAACTTTAGAACCTGCTAAAGACCAGGTGAATATATATATATATATATATATATATTTATTTGATAACCTGGAATAAAATAAGGTGCATTTTCTTTTTCTTTTTCATCACAATCACACATCATCAGACACAGAATATACAAGATTAGAAATATACATGCAGTGCCTTGCAAAAGTTTTCCCTTTAGAACTCTCACTTTAGAACTACAAACTTTAGCGTATTTTAAAGGGATTTTATATGTCAACAAAAAGTTGTATATTATTGTGAAGCTCAAATAAAATAGGAAAAATTTTTTCAGAATATTTTACAATTTGATTGTGGCAAGCCTTTGTATCCCATCCCTTTAGTCCATCAAGCCTCAACAAAATCCAATTAACAATTACCCTTAGAGGTAGCCTAAGTGGTAAATAGTATCTGCCTTTGTCATTTAATCTCTAAATACCAAAGTGCTGAAGAACTTTTGGGCAATGAAAATAAGGTTGTGGAGAACTTTGAAGAAGAGATCATTTATAAAACAA
This sequence comes from Fundulus diaphanus, assembly GCA_037039145.1. Lineage (NCBI taxonomy): Eukaryota > Metazoa > Chordata > Actinopteri > Cyprinodontiformes > Fundulidae > Fundulus > Fundulus diaphanus. The sequence goes on from CM073126.1 coordinate 18,350,818, forward strand.
TTTCCAAGGTTCTGAGCATCATCTGAAAATGGAGAGAGTACCGCTCGGCTGCAAATCTACCAAGACATAGTTTTCCAGTTAAACTTACAGTTTGGGCCAGGAGGGTATAAATCAGAGAAGCCGCCAAGAGGCTCATGGTAACTCTGGGGGAGCTGCAGAGATCCACTGCTCATTTGGAAGAATGTCAACAACCCTCACAAAAACCCATACAGTGAACAAAGCAAACATGAGTAAGAAGGTGTTCTGGTCTGATGAGACCAAAATAAAACCTTTTGGCCCATGTTCAAAACACATTTTTTTGTGAAAACTAGCTCTGCACATCACCCTGAACACATCATCCCTGAGGTAAAACATGGTGGCGGCAGCATCATGTTGTGGGGACGCTGTTTTTTAGCAAAGACAGAGCAGGTAAGATTTGATGGGAACATGAATGGAGCTAAATACAAGGCAGTCCTGGGATAAAACCAATGAGAAGCCACAATAAAAAAAAAATTCAGACTGCGGTGGCAAGGCGCATTAACTTGATATGAATCGCTGCATACTCCAGGAGACTCTCAGCTGCAACTTTAGCAAAAGGTTGGTCTGCAAAATACTGAATCAGGCTAGCTGAACACAAATGCATGCAAAATAACTGCATTACAAAAAAGAAACGGCATGTATTTTTCCTTCTGCTTCACCATTATGTGATACTTTGTAGTGGTATCACATAAAATTCCCATAAAATACATTGAAATGTGTAATGGGATAAAATGAGAAGAGGTTTGAATCATGTAAAAACTTTTGCAAGGCACTGTACATGGGGGAAAAAAGCACATCATCAATCCAGTTTTGAACTTTTCTACTATCAACTTCGTATATTTTAAAGTCAAAAAGCATTCAAAAGAAAAATAACATTATTGATGCTTCACAAGCCGCAGAGTGAACAGAGACACAAAAATATGACCCTGTTTGTATTTGCGTGTAGCTAACTGACCCAGTCCAAAACTAATCTTTATGAATGAAATTTTTACTCTGAAATATATAGTCATTTATTTTCAATGGGTGTTAAAAATTAAATTAAAATTAAATTAAAATGAAGTTGCATGAAACAATTAACATAGAAAGCGCTCCAGGACCGTTCCAAGTGTTGTTTTTTTGCACATGTTGTCTTGTTAAACTGTCAGTTGTTTAGGGAGAACGGCTCCTCGCACTGAGCCTGGTTCTGATAAATGTTTCTTCCTGTGAAACGTGAGTTCTCCTCTCCACTGTCACCATATGCATGCTCAGTATGAGGGATTGCTGCGAAGTTAACAGGATTCAATCAACTGTCCACTGCTGCTGCATGTTTGTTCAGGAAGAGTGATTACTGCAAAGCCAGGCGATGCGACCGGCTGGGTTTCATTAGACGGACAGTGTTTTACCAATTAGCATAATAAACTAAATTTAAAGGCATTTTATGATAACCAGGATCGAGTTGAATTGTATGTAATTGACTTTGAATCTGTCAGATTGATTTGACAACATATTTCTTAAAATAAACAGTTGGATCTTATTACATTTTTTAATGTGAATATAGAATGTGACATGCACAGAGAAGCTGCAACACGCATCAAACACTCTCTTTGTTATCTCTGACAGAAACTAATCCATTAAGTAATTATCGCATTTAATCCAAGAGTTTAATTTGATTCACCTCTGTTTGTGTTCAATCAGTAGATTGGCCTATACATCATGAGCCCAGTCCTGCAGTCAGTAATATATTATTTAAAATATATACATTGATTATCTTTCTTCCATAGATTACAGTAAGAATTTCCCCCTCTGCACATTGTAATATTGCAAATGGAAAATTATTTAAAAATCATATCCAGAAATATTAGTATCTTTTTTTTTTTTTTTTTATCTGACTCTTTTGGAGACATTTCTAAAAACAAAAACGCTGCCTGGAAATGTTACCTTTCCAGTTGTAGGTTCCCGGAGCTCCAAAGAGGATGAAATTTCTGTCTGGAGTGAAACCGACAGACAGACCCTGCTGACAGAAACCAAACTGCTCGTGTCCCTGCGATCGGCCCTCGCAGAACTTCCACTCCCCTCCGTCCAAGTCGTCCCGCCTCGTCAGGTCATCGCTCAGGACGTAGCAGCGTCCAATGGGATCCCGGGTTTCCGAAGGTTGACTCACTCGTTGTCTCAGCTCGTACAGGTGAGCACAGGTCTTTTGAGAAACAGTAAAAATCACGCTTTTGCCAAATTACGCAGCTGTTATCTGCACTAATGGATGCTATGTTCACGTTATAAAGATCACCTACCACCACTTTGCCTCCAATTCCCTGACTTTTGACTGAAACTCCCAACCACTGATTGTCTTTGCTCTCTCTGTCCAGATTCACTGCGGAAAAACAGAGCAGGACTTGTCAGCGTCAGTGTCAATGTTGATGATTTTCAAAAACTTAGGAAAAAACTTAAAACTCAAATGCTCTTTGGCTGCAGTTTAATGGGAAGTAAGAAGACTATGCTATCAAAGGTGGACTTTAAATTATTCTTCCAGTCACAAAAAGAACACTATTAGTAAAGAAAAATAGAGCTGCACAATAGCTTGAACTGCAACAATCACTATATTGATACGAAAAATGAAAGCACTGGTTGGATGCCTTATTGGAAAATCAGAGTAAAAAGATGCAGCGAACAATAGAAATATGCTAATAATAAAGAAGAATTAGGAAAAATGTGTGTTAATTTAACCATGGTCACCATTATAATATTAAACACAACAAACACAATTGCAGTTAAATATTTTCCTTATTCTTGGGTAGCCTTAAGGCTCCTTTATACTTAATGCAGGGATCTTCCTGATGCACATAAAATAAAATAAAATAAACAGAGAAATACCAGCAATAATCGGGGGAGCAGTGTTGCACAGCATAGCTTGCACACAATCAGCAAAGGAAACAAAGAAGAAAATGTCAGAAGTAGTTGAACTTCTCCATCCAGGTGCTGCAGTGTATTGATTTGGTGCACAGACTACCTCCGTCTACAGCAGTGCTCCTTTTTATACAATTTTCTGAAAATGTACATTATCAAGATGTCCTCCCTAGTCAACAAGTTTCCTATTCCTGAAACTTTCCTCTAACAACCAAATGGATGCATTGAAAGCATGAGGGCAGTGATACAACAGCAGAAAGGTGACGCTATTTAGATGAATAAGGGAAGTATATAAAGGCCTTTACTGAAAGTGTCTCTGTAGCTGATTACAGGGATGCCTTAGTCTGATAGGGTCAGAGTGAGATCAAAGCATTTTAAAATGATGGTATCATTTTAAAATCATAAAAAATACAAAAAAATGTATGATTTTAAAATTCTCTGCACACTGTTCTTGCACACTGTTTTTCTCCTGCACTGTTACATCTGATCACTGCTGCACTTTATATTGTATTGCATTGTATTGCCGTAAGCTGTATGCAACGAAATTTAATTCTGTATGCACTCTGTACATACAAAATTACAATAAAGTTTTCTAAATCTAAGTCTAAGTCTAAAAAAAAAAGACAGTATCACTACTTGATTTTATACTGTGACTTTATCTGAACCACACCATCTCCAAGCAGTGCGGCAACCTTTTGCACAGCCAAAATGTTAAAATATTAGCCTATTTTTGTGTGCACAGCTTGAAAACTACTTTGCAGGCTGTGCACAGCATGTTGTTGATCTCACAAGTCTTAGTTTCCCCCACAGTTCACCCATTACAATTAAATCTACAGGAAAAGCAAATGTGTACTGGCTGCTGCAGCTCCCTGTCTTGTCTGCTCTACAGGCTCTGCTGAGATATCCCCAGCTGTCCAAGAGAGCGGAGCTCAAAAACTAGTCTTTTAAATTTGACCAAATTCAAACCAAGCTCCAAATTTTTGAAGCAAGAAAACCTTTTTTGTGAGTTTTGTCTGCACAAAATTACATTTTCAATAATGAAATGTACTTAAACTTGTAACTCATAACAAAATAAATATTTATGCAGAAAAACTGTATAAACTGGGCTTAAGGTGCTACTTAAGTTCACGTGACAATTTTAAATTGCGCAATAGAATTAGTTTAGTTTCAGTCTTAGTGCTGCCCTCTTAGGTTTGAACGGTGGCTATTGCAGTTGAATTTTCCTATTGGTTCAAACAGTATATGTTTTCGTCATCATAGCCATAGTATTATTCATCTTGATATCACAAATGACAGAGACTCCAACTAATTTAGTTTCTTTTTAACCATAAAATAACAAATAAGCTGCTTGTACATCACCTAATAAATTACCGGATGAACTTCCTAAGATGACAGCACAAACTCACCATCTCCATCGATATCCACCCTCTCACAGTCGTACTCCTCTGGTGTGATCGGGCAACGGAAAAGGGCTCCAGGTCGACTTCCCCTCAGCTTACCCTGCCCCGCTGCCTGTGGCGCTCCCACCAAGATCCTAACAAAAAAGGAAGAGTTTTACACATTTTTAGGCTATTTTCCTGAAGAAAAGTCATCCATATAAACCACGTAACGTTAAAGCTATTCTGATTGTTATCTACACCTCAAGTGAAACCTTTAAACCCTGTTTGGATAATGTGCAGTACAGCATTTTGTGTAGTCTAGATTTTGTTGAGTGAGTTTTTGGTGCTCTATATATACCCCTAACATACATGTATCACAATCATGTTTTACAATCTTAGCACAGAAAAAGCTTTATTTCTGGGTAGAGGGTGGCTGATATTTTGGGTCCCTGCACTCTCCCATATTAGGAATGGCTGATTCAGGCAAGGATGCTATTTAAAAACCCAGCGTTGAGCTTCATTCCCCTACACCATTAGCTTCTGCATAGCCAGGGAAGCATACATTGCCAGACACAAGAAAGAGCTGAACATGAAGGCAAACAATCTAGACTTTTATCAACTAATCTTATTCACACATTACACCCATTCTTCCCTCACGTCACTGGCTTCCCGTCTCCACCAGGATGAATACAAAATCTCTCTCCTCACTCATCAATGCCCCTCCCTGTCTCAAAGCACTACTCATTTCACAAACCACAGCAGGTTCCCTCCGCTGCACTCATGCAAACCAGCTTCATATTCCCAGAACCAGGTTGAGCACCATGGGAGATAGAGCTTTCTGTGCCACTGCTCCTGGTCTGTGGAATGCCCTCCCTGACACCATGATGGCACCACAATCACAGACAGCTTTTAAAAAAGGACTAAAAACATTTATTTTTAGTGATGCATTTTAGTCTTTAATAGTCAGTTACCAATTTAACTTTGGTTGTAATTTTAATCATCATTTTTGAAAGCCTGTGAGCAATCTGAGATTTTGACCATGTAAAATTTAGTACAAATAAATATATAATAATAATAATAATAATAATAATAATAATAATAATAATATTAATAATAATAATAATAGATATTTAAGAATCAAACATTCTTATTCTACTGTGTATCCCCTCTTAGAAAAGAAAGTAGCAAAAATCTACCTATATACAGTATCTTATATCCAAACTAGTAACTTTGACTTATTATTTATATCGTTGTTTTTTGTTTTCCTTGAAGGAGGGAACTTTTAAAGGGGAAGTCCGGTCAACAAGGAAAAATCAGGGTATCATTAGCTATAACTAAAACTAATACATTTGTGGTTATTTAATGAACTTATCTTTAATCAATAAGAAAATAAAAACATAAATTGTCGTCTGAATCACTGTGTATGGGGGCTGACATGACTGCCCAAATATGGGCAGTAAGGGGCGTTTGACATCACATCCTGCGACGTGGAAGAGCGGAAGCGGCGACAGTATTTCTCTCCGCTTTCCACGCAAAGTCAATAGGAGCCGTTCTACACAGCTGCGATCATCAATAATTATTTCGGATTTCCAGAGGACTTCACCACTGACATTCCCAAGAGCTATTGCTGAAGCAACAATGCCCACGTGCATGGCCATCGGATGTTCCAACACAACTGGTAAAAGAGGAAAAAACATAGCTTATTTCAACACAGTCACTTCAGCGATCTCTCCTCCGCTGTGTGTGTGTGTGTGTGTGTGTGTGTGTGTGTGTGTGTGTGTGTGTGTGTGTGTTTGTGTGTGTGTGTGTGTGTGTGTGTGTGTGTGTGCGCGCGCTCAGCTGCAGCGCCGGTGCAAAGCCGTGCTCAGCCCAGCATGTGCTGGAATGCTCTTATATTTTAATACTTATACTATAATAATCAGCTAACTTAAGTCACTTCAGCGATCTCTCCTCCGCTGTGTGTGTGTGTGTGTGTGTGTGTGTGTGTGTGTGTGTGTGTGTGTGTGTGTGTGTGTGTCCATCTTGGTCACACACACACGGCAAAGCCGTGCTGCGCGGAGCGCGCACACACACACACACACACACACGTGTATAGATATATACTGTAGGACCCGACTGAGTTTGATCTTGGAAAATAGTGCGCCGTGACAAACAGAGCGTTGAAACTTGCTCAACAGCGGGTCCGCCGAGTGACGTCAAAAAATGGGAGGTGACAGTACTATTCTTGACCAAGATGGATTCCTCCACATAAACATGATTAAATGAGAATTATTATTAATTAAAAAAACTTATAATTTTTTGCACAGTATGTAGTAGTTTTATATTTAAAGTACTTTCAGCAGTTTGAATTCTGATTTTGACCGGACTTCTCCTTTAAGTAAAAAAAATTGGTCAATTCCAGCGATAATTCTTAAGACCGGGCTTTGAAAACCTAATCCCGAAAGTATGCATGTGCAGAAGATTCCAGGTTTAATGAAGGACAAATAAAGACAATCTGTGCAACTAGTGCATGAACTGATCCAGCTAGCTGTTATGTTACATCTATCTGCTGTGTACAGCTTTAATAGTCGGGCCAGTTAAAACACATAACTCATGTGAGATTGCACCTAAAAGACAACCAATCATTTAGACTAAACAGTCTTCTGATGGTAATTTAGGATACTTGGATCCTTGGATTTAATTTCATACCGCTGTAATTTATCATCTGCCATTTCTTTGAACTTTCATTAAAACAGATCCTCAAGTTTAGCCACAAAAATCTCCTAAAGTGTTGTTTGATTAAGAGACTTGTTAAGATTTAGGTGTGCTCATTTTGGGGGAAATTCCTGATCTTAAATAAAAATAAACAGTGGTAAGCACATTAGATATGACATCAGCCTAATGAGGATGTCAGATAATATCATCTCCTGAAGCGATGAAAGCATATATGGTGTCACTAAAAAACTAGATAAGATTCAGTTTACATTTTCGGGTAAAGGTGACACCTCTTTTTCCTCCTGCATGTGCAGATACAGCTCTTAGGATGTCATTCTGGGAGGTCTAGTGATCTGCCATATCGCTCCTATTTAGAGAGGAGCTTGGTGGAGCAGTCTTAAACTTTACCCTGTAATCAGAAGCTAAAGGCAAAAAAGGCTTTGAAAGGTGTCAGACAAGAACACGCATTAAGAAGGAATGTAAGCAAACCAAAGATTTTAAGCTAGACTTTTATATTACTGTTACAGAGTTTCTGGACCAAGATCTACAGTATTTGCCTCCTTTTAAAGACAATAAATTATATTGGGTTGTGATTTTAAATGTGAAAAGAGTTACTGATATAAGTTAAGGTGATTGCAGCTCAGCACACTGACAAGTACACCTGTCCTCAAGCATCAAGTGTGAGTAATACTTTCATCTATTTGCCCTTTGCAAAGCCTGACCGACTCATTGTTTATTGCTGACTCAGGCTGTCTCATCGTAATCCCCTTTATTAAACTCAATATTCAGTAAATCCACATTTGACACGGAGTCCATGGTGAGTGTTGTGTGTGTCATGGTCAGGCTATGTTGATTTTTCATGCAGGCTGCCTCTAAAGCAGACATTAGGGTGTTTGTGGTGATGGTGGCAGTGCTTAAGGAAATGCCCACATGAGCCCTGATTCTCCTGGGTGGTTCAAGCACCTGTGTGAGGGTGTTTCAGGATTACAACAACAGAAAGAGAACATAGATGAGATCAAGCATCTGGGCCTTTTTCTCTTCTTTTAAGTGAGGCGCCGTTTGATTAAAAGAAGTCTCTAAGGTGTCCCTAAACTCAGCAATGCAATTACCCAGAGCAACGTTAGCATATCAGCAGGATCAAAATGAACATCTTGAACAAAAATGATGTTAAGCGGCTTATGTTTTCCATGTTCACCTCTGTGTGAAGAAAGTTGAGAATAATTGGAATGAGATTGGGTTTAAGGGCTTTGAGCCATGTACTCTGGGTTTTAGTTTACACAGTAAAAAAAATTGAAAAGAATTGATCATTCAAAAGAGATTCCTAAGTAATATTTTCATCTTGATGTTGCATTTTTTTCATGCATCTTTTTTCATGCATCTTGTGAAAAGAAAGTGATTGAATTACAGGTAAACACAAAAAAACGAACCTTGCTTTATACACTAAACAAACGGGTTCTTTTCCTGGATGTTGCATTTGGTTTATGCCAAACATGTCCTATATATTGGTGCCCAAATTATTCAAGTTTGGACACATACCTTCTGCTAAATCCTTCCCAAGACTGCTGAGCGGCTTCCATCTTTCTGATCAGTCAGTTTCAGTCAACTCTTTTGGTTTTATGTCTCATTCTCACTTCAGCCGTCAGGAGCACAAACTAAACCTTCAACTAGGGCAAACCTTCTTCAAAATACAGAGTAATCATGTTTTCATCATGTGCAACTGATGTTATAAAACTGTGGTTCATCTCAGCCAAAGATAAACACACGTGGGATTGTCCTAATTTATTCCTGATTTTACAGAGCAGTTTAAGATGTATTTCTTTCACTTTTATTGTTTATTTGCACTCATTTTTCTGTATTGTTAAAATTGCTTTTAATTATCCATATGTCAAAATATGTTGGAAAAAACATACAGGCAGTCTTACGGTGTCCTGGTTTGATTTTTGACTACTGTATGTGCTAAACTTCCCAGAGGACATGACTGCAGAGACACTGAAACTGCAAGATCTGTTTCTGTCACAAGTTGGAAAAATATGAGCTATACATAAAGTTTAAAATCTTATTTACAAAGCTCCTATAAAAATGAAATATAATAAATTAAGGCAAAACAATGACTCGTTTGCCTTTTATGTTGTAAGTGTAACTTCTGAGGTGAACATTGTCAAATATCCTATTTTAATTTAGGCAAATAAAAACACTCCAGATGGAAATTTGGAAATCATATTTTTTGTTGACACATTTTTTTAACACATACAGTTTATAGTGCCATATTTCAGCTTTGTTATATTATATATAAAATGCTAAACTAATGTGACACTAGGAAAGAACATTAGGTATTGTTACATTGATTTAACTTGGACTGTGATAACCGCTCTTTCCACCACAACAGATGACCCTATTTAAGACAAAGAATTGTCATGGAAAAATAGAGGCATTTTAAATATATTCCTTTCATTTAGTCATTTTTGGCCACCGATATGAGAATATAATAAGGACCCAGCAATGCTACTAGTTTCCTTGTCTTCAGAGTTCGGGTTTTGGGTTCTGGTCCTGAAGAAAATAATTAAATCACCTAAACTCTTTTTTTAGACCTCCAACAAAAACTCAAACTGGTATCAAACAAGACCAGTCTGATCGGTACATCTCTGGAATAAATTACAATTATAGAATAACTACTATTTTTACTATGTGCAACATAAACATGGCTCAAGGAGGTGTGCCGGTTTTCGGATGAAGTTGAGATTTCCAGGAAACACAGAACGCTGCATAATCTAAACTCCAACTCCAGAGACAGCAGTCAATCTTACAGTCAGGATATGTCCTCCACATTTTTGTGTAAATGGAGGGATAGATTTTTTTACTGGAAAGCTGTTATGACATGTTACACCACTTTTTGGCATACTTTTAAAAAACCTCAATTCACTGGCGTCTGCTTTGATCTGTGATTTCTAACCCCTGCTCCATCTCCACGGTAGTCTTCTTTGTTTTCATAGTTGATCACCAGAAAAACAACAGCAATGTCCATTATGCGGCGCTCATCACACAGATGTGTTCACTGAGGGGAGCATGTGCAGTGACCCTAACACTTTCTCCTAACAGTCCTGATGACCCCTCCCCCACCAAGTCCCTCTTTCCCCCCCTGACGCACACACAAACCCCCTCCACATCATTACCATATTGCTTAACCTCAAATCCTTACAAATACATCTTGATAAGCTTTTATGAAAACAGTCTGTTTTTGCCCCATCACTTTCTCATCTAAGGGATATAAAAGAAACTTCCACCTCTTTGGGTTTTCTGTCATAAAATCAGTTTCATGTGATCAAAGCTCACAAAGCCCTTAAGCTACACAAACAACATCATCTACTCCTTGTTACAAACACATTTTGTTGAAGTAAATGGTCAGGAACAGCGAAAAACTCACTTGAATACACAAACATCCGCAATAAGATATTTTATCTTCTTAGCAGGATTCAAAGCTCTTTTGTTAGTTTATGAAAAGAAATGACTGGGAATTAACTTCAAAATCAGGAAAACCAAAGAAATTGAATGCGAAAAAAATGGGTTTGGGCCAGACAATTTTAAAAATCTTTAATGATTAAGCAAATTCTTTACCCCTTGTGATTTTAATGTTCGAAAAACATGCAGGTATTTCTCAGAAAACCAAACCCGTTGTTGGAATGCTCCAGCTGTGGGTTTTAACTGGATAATATATTCCCTAAAAGCCAAATCAGACCAAAGGATTTTTCCTGTCGCTCCCTCCTAATGTGTGCTCAGATCGCTACCATCTGTCAATCCCACAGTAGTGTGAATCTGCTCCTCTTTATACACTGTCTCTAAAGAGTCAGCATGGGGTCAAGAGGAACTTTAGACCTTCTGTTGTTGTACTATGACCCATGACCTGGTCACAAACACCAAAACATTTGCAAGCATGGACATAATCAGAGCGTACAGTTACTGTATACATGGCTCCAATATTTACTCAGAACCAACATAAACACATTCTACTGACAGAAGCTATGTTTACATGCACAAACTTTCATGATCGGATTGACATGTATTTGAATTAAAAAACAAGAAATAATCGGATTTTATATGGTCACACAATCAACTTATCCGGTCATGATTTGCGTTTACATGCACCTGGCTTTGTTCAGAATAGAACCACTCTGACATGCGCAGTTATCAAATTTCCCTAATTAAAAAAAACACAGAAGAAGAAAAACTTCAGTATTTGCTAAGCAGCAAAAAGTAGCAAACAAAGCAGTATTGGACGATTCAGTTTGTCTTCTGAGCGCCATGGCTGGACCAGACTCTAATTATGTTGAGTCGTTACTGAATAAATAATGTTGAGCTCTTTTAATGTTTCAAATGTAAAGGTTGTATCGGGAGCACAGCCAGTTTTGCTCCCCGACGTATTTCCACCACTCAATGCGTCACGTCACGTTGACATCGGGCGCACACTCAGGTTTGCCACATTCGGAAAAACTTGATCCTGACAAGCGTTTCACATGCATGACAATTGCATTATCAATCAGCATAAACCAGCACACTCTTTCCAATTACAATTTGATTCCAATTGAGCTTAATCCGATCACGATATTCCGATTGGCATGTTTACATGACGCGTTTTTATTCCGATCAGCCATTCACTCTGATTACTTTTGTCCATGTAAACATAGCTAGTGAGATCTTTTTACTTTTGATTGTCTTGTCAGCATTACCAAAGGTTTGGTTTAAGGCCCAAGAATTTTACAGAAACAGCCACATGCTATTTTATTTTGAAAGTTTCAATGTTTTATGGATAAAGTTAGGGTCTTAAGGGCTATTTTCCTTGTCGTATACAGAAACAATTTCACACAATTAAGCATAAAATTCTCTTGAGAAAATAATGTTCTTCTGTATATTTGGACAATTATATTAGATGTTATTTGTCATTCCCAAGCTGTTAAATCTAAGGCTAAATTTTAAGTCCAATTTTTCCAAGATTTTAAAAGTCGGTCCACTTTTTTTAGTTTCTACAGTGGCTCTAAAAGGTGTACCCAGGCCTGTTAAAATAGCAAGTTTTTTTTTTTATTTTCCACATACTCCAACATGACATTTGTAAAGTTTAACTGAAAAACAAACCAATCTGTTGGGGTATCATGTAAAAGATTAAAATACTCCAATAAACTGGTTGCTCAAGTCTGTGCACTCTTAAAAACACTTTGTTGAAGCTACTGTCAGCATTCAGTCTTGTTGAGTTCACACCTAATATCAATTTTAGTGAATCTGATTAGCCTGAAATAAGGTTTAACTGTCCTAGCTGAATTTTCATGACCTTTCTATATTTACACCTTTTAGATAAAGCCATGTTTTGTAAAGCATTAAATAGGGAATAAAATTATCTCACTGAATAAAGGTCTCTTGTGAAGAATATGAATGGTTCCAAAACATGTTTATATCAGGATCCAATGAAAACATTCAATAATAATCTGAGGGGTAAAAAATATGGGGAGGCAGAAGCATTCCAGGAACTGGAAGTTTTCACCAAAATTATTGAAGAAACAGGATAGAAACTTGGCATGTAGGCTGCCAAGAGGCTAACAGCAGCACTGAAGGAGCAGCAGGAAATTCCTGGAATCACTTTTATGGTTTCATATGTGACAACAATCTCCAGTATACTATAGGTGTCAGGAGTAAGGAGAATAGTTGCAGGAAAAAAACGCTGACCAGGATAGAATTTACCATACCTTCCCAAAACAATGTATTACTGTCTGGTGAAGCTGAACTTTAAGTTCTGGTAACTTTTTTTAAAAGTGTGTATGGCACGAAAACAATGCTGATCATCACCAATAGATCACATACTCACAGCAAAATATGGCAGTAAATGTGTCAATGTTTTAGGGCAACTTCTCTTAAGAGGGAAATGGTGTATTCACCAATGCAGCTATTATTGTGAACGGGTTAAAATACCAGCCACTTTTGGTCCAAAACTGTCAGGCGTCTCCCTGAAGGCTTTGAAATGAAATCATGTATCAGCCAGAAGAACAACTTCATGACAGGAAAATTTACATTGTGGAGGAGTCTAGTCAGTCTAAAACTTAATCTGTCAGAAAATCAACGAGGCCATATTAGGACTGTGGACAAAAGATGTGTTCACAATCTGAGTTGGAGAACATTTTCAAGGTAGAGGGGGGCAAATATTGCCAGGTTAAATGTGTCATGCTGAAACACACCAAGCACAGAAGTGAAATTAAATCATTATGTGTCCAAAAACAAGTATTAATGTAAGAAGATCCAAGCTCATGTGATCAGGTCGTATAACTTCCAACAGATTTGTTAGTTATGAAGTGAAATTGGACAGGATAAATTATACAGTACATTATATCTCTAAAAATTTTCAAATAATTTATCCTGGTCTTATTTCAGATTTCCTATCATAAAAATGTGGCATTTAAAAGGGGCTTATAGACTTTACAGAGTATCAATGCATGGCAAAAGTTACATGCTGGGTAAATCTGTTTAGCTCCAAAATAACAATACTAATTGGCTAGCAATCTAAATATTTTGGTTTTTATGGTCAGATTCAAATATTAAGTACAGAACCCAAATATAAAAAGCCAGTTCCAAGCATTTATTCAGTTCAGGAAATGTTAAGAAATGTTGAGAAATTTATAAGAGATTAACTTTAAACAAATTGGTCTCTTTTTATCAAATGCATTTAATTTTCAAAAAAAAAAAACTGTCTAAACTACACAACGACACACTGTTAAACAATGTACACTGAAATGACGCATTTCATGATGAAATGGCATCATGCAACAACTAACAGATGATCTGTTTCCCAATATCCAGATTTTCACACCTGACACAAGTTTCTCTTTTTATTTCCAGTGACGGGAAAACAGCAGCTGATAATCGGGTGACCAAACCATGCATCATCTCATTTTTGAAAACCTGAGATCTCTCCCAGTCTGGACAGAAGAAATCACGGTTGACAAACCATAAGAAGTCCAAGCGTGAGACAGAAACAGCTGCCTGTCTGGGCACAAAATCCTCTGGGAGGTTGTGCTTCACTGCCCACGGCATGGATGTGACTCAACTTCCTGCCTAAATTATTAGTTTGTGGGTATCCCAAATGCTACTGTGTCTCAATCTAAAAAAGGCTTTACACTGCTGCTGAAAAAGCAGACTTAAAGTAGATAAAGCTAATAAATACAATGTTTCGCTCTTCAAACAAATCAGCATCTGTACTGTCTTCAACGACCCCCAAGATCACCACCTGCCCCACTGATCAATAAATGAAGATCCATTTTCAGGCATACATGGAGTAATGACTGGCCCTAAAGAAGATACAAGCCAATCCCCAACTCTCCTCTGGCCCTCTTTATCTTGTTCTTTTGTCTACATTGGTGTCCACTTATCCATCTATTGATCAGCCTATATGTATCTGGTGTCTCAAATTCACTCTGTTTTAAGAGCCCTCTCTTTTGACTCTGCATTTTTATTTTTTGTCTAGCCTACAGTACCTTGAAAAAGTAAAACAAAGGAAACAGACCAACTGCTCTAAGGGAACCAACAATAAAAGCCAGCATACCAGTGAAATTATCTAGCCAATGATCTGGTGAAGTAACAAAACTTTGCCTCAAATCGTTGTGACTGCAAGTTTGCTGAAATTTAGCATTTCTTATGTACCCGGCACGACAATTCAAAAAGCCTTGTTGCAAGTTTCCATTTTAGTCCTTGCTTTCTCACTGAAAGCAGGTATGTCCTGATAAATAAGGGCCAGAACTGTCGAGAATTAGGTTTTCGTTTGTTTGTTTTGGTCTTTTCTGGACTTTTCTTGAATCAGCCTTCACCTCTCAGCCACCATCCTATCAGCTCTGTCCACTCCTCAGCCACCACTCTGCTCTTGATCAGATCCACCTGCCAACTCTGCTCACCTGTTCCCCGGCCCATATATACCTGCCTCAGACAGACCGTCTCGTCTCATCTTGTGTGATGTGATTTGCCTCTACCAGTTCCTGTGTGCTCAGCCAGCTGGACTCTTCTGATGAAAGCTGCATGTGTCTGCGTCCTGCACAAGTCTGGCTGTTTCCCCGTGAGTTCCAGTTGCTCGCTCTGTCCACATCGCCTGTTCTGGTCAGGCCCTACCTGGTCCTGTCTGGCTGCTTCACCTGGCACTTCTCATCCGCTTCAATAAACATTTTAAAACATAACTCTGTTTGGCTGAATATCGGGTTCACCAGCATTATCCACTACAAGAAAAGGTCCTGTTTAAGACATTTTGTATATGTTGGTATCAGCGGGTTGACTACATTCAACTAGGTTTATGGATCCTCTGCACATCTCTGGTCCTCAACAGCTCTGAACGTTTTCAAAAGGGTTTTTGGAGCAAGTCAGAAAATAAACTTATTGACATACCCTGTTTTGTTGGAATAAAAGTATGATCAAATCCTGCAAGCATGTCAAAGCAGTAAATGTATTGTTTGATTTCCTCTGTAATAAAATCTAAATAAATCTAATAACCTGTGCATTTTGTATGACTTTTGCATAGAAGTATAATTTTTCAGTGATGATATTGCATGGATGCCACCTGAGATTAGCCGCTTACACCCAAATCTGCTAGCAAAATTACATATAATATAAGGGATGACAACCATGCAAAGAACATCAGTTGAAATATTTAGAATAATCTCATAAAATGATTTCTTGTTTTCAAAGATGATTGTGGAGAATCAGACCAAAGATCTGTTTATTAATTCCAAACATAAAACCTCCTCCTCCCGCGTAATTTCCGTTCCTATTGGGCCATAAAAGACACCATTTCCCGGTGTCTTTTATGTTATCAGATCACAGGCGAGCTGCCATCGGCTGATTGATTAAACTGCGTCAGTATCAGTTTCAATTCAAAGGCCTCCATGCACAAACAAGCATAGACACACGTATTTAATCTGAAGAGAAACCCTGCAATCATTTATTCATCCCTGCAGCCCCCCCTCCATTCCCATCAGACCCCGGACACCTCCCCCACATGCAGATCGCGTGATATTCCAAAGAAAAAAACAAGATAGCGTGGAAGCTAAGCTAGAACTAAACCTCAACGGAGAATTACAGTTAACTGATGCAATATGCCAAGAAAAGAAAAGACATGGATCAGGACCTTTTCATGTAAACAGGGCATTAACTGCTTCTAACCAACACGTGCAAAATCAGACTCTGCTCTTTCAGCATTACTTCAAATTGTGCATTTTCTCTGCTCCTCCATCTAAGTTGTATGTTCCCCCCTGACTCTGCAGATTGTCCCTGTTCTTTCACTGAGCAAGTGGTCCGCAAAGCAATATTCTTGAAAGCCCTGATCCAGGCGGCCCTGCTTCCCACTGAGCCTTTGTCCACGCCCGGGCAGCGCCGTGGAGGAATGGAAGAATGCTAAATAGACAGAGTAAGTAGGAGGTAGAAAGGACATTAAACGCCTGTGAGGGAATGTAGGGGCTTCACTCGTTCTTATCTCCACTGAATTTAAGCAGCACAGCACCTCATGCATTTAATAGGACCGTAACTTTGAGCCCAACTGAAAAAGGACAATGAAAGAGAGAGAGCAGCGTAAAAATAATAATAGAGGAGCGAAATGAGGGTACGGGTCATTCTAAACTCTTTAACCAGGGATGAAAGGTGGCTTCAGTCTTCCTATTCTAATGTAAATCACCATACTGAAATTCTCCTTTGTGCTATGAATGTGTGAGGCAGGTCTGCTGGGCCCCATTTATATGCATTTATGTGTTTTGCTCAACAAAAAATAAATGGTAGGAAACTGTGTTTTTGATTTATGACCACTGACAATAATGTCAGCGTTTGTGATGCTGCAACAAAATAAAACTCTGAGGAAAAATGGAAAAATGTTAATGGCATAATATTGTAAAACTGAAACCAATAAACCAGCTGACTTTCACTGTTTAGAGATTTAGAGTATTGCATTCTTACCTGCATAATACAGTGAAGCTTGTTCAAAACCCTCAATAACAGGGAGAAAGAAAAAAATACACACAATCCTTTTTCAGATAGTCATACATTGTCTCTCTGGGCATAGCTCTACAAAGTTATATGGTTTGGGGATGTAGGGGCTCTAGGTCAGTTCACCTCTGACCAAGTTTGTGTCCCATTTTTTCACTTTTTACTCCCACTTTGAACCAGAGAACAAATGTATTTTGTATGTCAAGTATCTTATGGAGGTAAAAGACCGTGAAAATGCTCAAACTCCCTGTATCATTCAATATAATTTTTCTGAAGATATTAATACCCATTTCCTTTCACATGATTCTGATGCGAATTTGGGCCGTTAAAATCTAACAAAACAGGAAGACAGTGACTCCTGATCAAAGCTAAATCATTGAGAGCTACCTGCTATCTTAACAAACTATCTCCATCTACATCTAACAATAATGCCGCAAAGCACGTGTCACACAGGTAGCAATAAGGGTTGTATTTACACATGGAGAGCATTTTGAGTCAGAGCATAATTCTTTTTTTTTTTTTAGTACAACCAGCCACTTCAGGTTTTATCACTTTATTGTGATAAATAACTTTTTCAGTAGAGCCGATGCTTGAAAATGAACCTAAAGTGTTGGCATCACACATTGCTGATGTGTTTTGTTCAGTATATTTGAGCCAAGAGTAAGTTTATGCTCTTAGAGCAGGCATCTTTAATTCCAGTTCTTGAGGTCCCTGGTCCAACACACCTGAATGAAATGGCCGAATTACCTCCTCAGTATGGAGTCAAGTTCTACAGAGTCCTGCTAATGACCTGATTATTTGACCCAGGTGTGTTGAAGCAGAGACGCGTATAAAAGCTGCAGGGCAGTGGACCTCAAGGACCAGAGTTGAAGATCCTGCAAAGCCATCAACAATGCAGACGACTGTCCACCGTGGCTCTACGCTCTTTCAGGAGGAATGAATGCTGCTCGTCAAGACTCGATGCAATCTGTTGGTTTCCTTAGATAGAAACTTTTTGACCAGTTTGTATGATTTGATTAAATCTGACTTTGTAAAGTGTCTTGAGATTACATGTGTACTGAATTGGCACTATATAAATAAAACTGAATCGATTTTAATTTAATTTAATCCCTGTTTTAGTGCTCACTGTGCCTTGAGAGGATTGAATTGAGGAGGCCAAGGAGAGAAAGAGGGTGAAGCACTCTGTGCTAATGGAGAAGTGATGGAGCAATGGATGTTGGGCAAAGTGGGAACCCATGGAGGTGGGAATCTCCAGGTGGGAGTGTTTGTGGGCCAGTCTCTCTGCAGGGCTTACAGGATGCTGGCCATCACAGGGGCCAGCCAGCGAAGGGCCATTATTGGCCATTGATGCAACAGAAGTAGCATCAAGGTGGCTGTGGATGAAGAATGGAGAGGCTTGGGTCGGACGCTGCTTCCTGGACAAACAGGGGATTAATCAACCCTGGCTGGATCGCCTAAATTAGGGGGTCTGATAGTCTAATCAGGGCTTACAGACGCAGGAAACAACAACAGACACTGAGGTTCATCAAACTGCTAAGCAGAATCATCACTGGAAATCGTGTGGCACGGTAAGGAAGCTGGTATTATTATGAATGTCTGAAACCGCAAAATTAGTCAGCTGACTGTAAGGAGATGACGCGGTCTGCTCATGCGCTCTTTGTTATCACAGAACCGAGCCAGGGAAAAACCAGGCCAAGACCTACTATCGAACTGGTCTAGATTTAGCGCGGTCCGGTTGTGTCTGGCACGGTTCAGTTCAGTTTGCTTTCCATTTACACTCGACAGTTATCTCAGTTACTGAGCTCGGACTGGTCTCGGCACGGTTAAAAAAGGATAGTGTAAACGGGGCTGGTAATGTGTCCAGGAGCACCGCAAGATGGCGTGTGTTGAAATGGCTTCACAGTTCACTCCTAAATATTTTGTTATAGTGGTAAGAAATGTTGGTTAGCATTTTTATGTGCATGCAGAGGTTTTCTCCGTATTTTTCCTTCCCAGTCCCAAAACACGGATGTTTGGTTGTTGACTGGCGACTTTACATTGACTATGGGTGCATGTGTGTGTCAATGGTTTTTATCTTTTGCATTTGACTTCACTTGCTGTCTTGGGAAGGCGACCGGGAATCACTTTTAGTCACTGGTCATATTCTTAGGTCTGGTAATGAAGTCTGAGGTTTAATCAGCCAATTAGTTCAGCCTCCAAAAATCTTGTTTCAGATTCTCACTCAGCCGTTGACACCAGACTCCAGACAACACGTCGACCACCACATTGGCTACACAAGACCATCCTGGGAGTGAGACAGAGTGTTCATGCCAGCAAAAGCACCAAAGCAAATCCACGTGTAAACATGAACCTCTCTGCAACCGGAGACCTTTCTGCCGTGCCGTTCGAGAGCAATGCAGCACCGCCAATTTTAAGCCCACTGAATCAACAGCCACAGGTTGAGATGAATCAAAATCTAACAATTGTGTTCAAAAACTGTTGGCTCGGTAAATAGAAACTGGCTGCAAAATTTAAAAGGACAGGGGTCTGAGCAGAGATATGTCAATGAAGTAAAGTAACATATCTTTCAACAAGAAACAATAATGGATTAATTGTGACTGAGCCGAACTGCCAGCATACTACCTACATTTTATGATGAAAAACCAACTTGCATTGCTTTCTGTTTAAAGAAAAAATAATTACAAAATTGTTTTAAGAAAGAAGAAAACGATTGACAAAGATTCATGCATTATCATTCTGTAGTCTTTTGTCTTTCAGATATTTTGTAGACAGATACATGCTCACAAAAGTATCTCACATAGTTTTTAAAGTGCCGCCAAATAAATAAAATACTTAGGTTCATATTCTTGTTCAGCAGCAAATGTATAAACTAGAACAACAAGGCTCTCTTATGCAATAAAGATCATCTTTTAAACACTTCTTTACAAGTGTTTATCTGGACTTTATTGCTTAATTAATATATTACTTTGAGGGTAAAATCCACAGCAGCTGATTTTGGAAACAATGCAGGTGCAAGGAAAAACCTCAGGATCTTCCCTGCCCTCAGCCATCAGAGAACTAAAAGCGGAAGCACCCCTCATGTCGTTATAAATAGCCAACAAGCGCATAACTCAAATACCCTCTCTTCTTATCCCCAGTCTGCCATCAACAGCAACAGCAGAACCCCCCCCCCCTTAGATTTAAGGGCTCTGTATCACAACAACCAAAATAGCAAATTTCACAACAGGTTTATAACACCAGGTTGAGGCTCTCTGAGGGCGCCGTGCTTTTATTTCCTTGAGACAGGACTCTGGCAAGGATCTATTTACACTAAATATGAGATCATTGTGTTACATGGGGTCTTACTTGCCTTGACCTGTGTTGCCACACTATAAAAAAGCCAACTAAAGAGTTACAGCAGAGACCCTTGAAATAATACATAGGAGCTCACATTTCTCATGCTCTTCCAATCTATTCTTTAGCTCATACTAGATAATATACATTCTCCTGAAGCGAGGCATCTACGCGTTTCTTCATTACAAGTTGTGTGATCCAGTGATGAGTAAGCACAGAACGGAGCATCAAAGTGGCAATATCAGATTCACTATTGAATCAAGTGACATAAAGCACACAATGCGGCAGGAGCAGGATGGCTGCAGGCACAAGTAACCCAGACGCTCCTGATAGAAAAAAAGAACATGACTTTATGGCATTTAATTACAGCAGGTTTCAGGCAGATTGTTCCAAACAAAATTATAAACTTCAGAATGGTATAAAAGGAAAACTGCACTAACGCCGAGTGAGCACTAGAATAAAGTTTCATTGAAATGCATTACTCAAACAGGGAGTGCTATGTGCATTGTTTGCTAATTGAATAATGCATCTCATGAGGTTTACAACTCCTTATGTGAAGATGAATCAATGATACATCCACCATGCTGATGTTTTTTGTTGTTGTTGATTATGAACGATTTTAGATTTGCCCTTTTAATGCGATAAATCCACTTGTTTCAGCTTGACTTTAGATCAGCAACTATATGCAGTGCTGGGAATAAGTGTTTGCCCCATTAAACAAACTACAAAAACAATTTTTCTTTGACAATTTCCTTTATGAAGAATAAACAGCTATTAAAATCAATCTGGCTTCATGTGAAAAAGGAATTTCCCTAAAGACCTAAAAGCTGTTTGTTATTTTTCATGATTCCAACAATTACAGCAAGTTATCCGTCCTGAAACTGCAAAGAAGCCACATGGTTGACCGTTTGCTATGATTGTCTTTTATTTAAATGTTGTGTTAGGTTGGCATTAGACACATTAAAATATAATATAAATATTTATTTGTCATTGCAATTGTACATTCTAGCAAAAATTGTCTTCTGCATTTAATCCATCCCTTAGGGGGCAGTGGGAAGCTTTTACAGCACCCGGGGAGCAATCTGAGGGTAAGGGTCCTACTCAGGGAGCCATAGTGGCAGTCTGTGGGTTTGAACCGGGTCTTTGCAGCCTTCTTAGAGCACAAGTGCATTGCTCTAAAGACTAGGCCACCACTACTCCTGTATTAGGTTGCACACCTTCCAAAAACTACAATCCAATGAATATGCTGTCAAATCCCTTGGTAGGGTGCTACTTTATTAACTGTCCAAGCTATTGAACTCTTCTCCTGACTTCCTTCTCCTCACTGAATTAATCTCCATATCAATCTTCCATTTATTAAGTCAAATTTGACCATTTGTTAAATTGAAAATGAAAATGTATTTTGTGGGCTACAAGTTCAAGCACAATTGGTAAGGCATAGTAATTAAAAAACATGATGTCATTTTAAATGTATTGGTGACCAAAACACGCACTGTTGTGTGTGTTCATGGTTGATGGTCATGGTTGCAGCCTACAATGGATTGGTGACCTGTTTACAGTGTCTTCAGCCGGCTGCTCCAAAGCCTCGCCCAACCATACTCCCACCAAATAGGATCAGGCAGGTTCAGAAGATGTACTGTATATATTAATAATATAAACGTGTTGTGTATTTCAACAGTATTCAGTTTTCCAAAGGTGCCTTGAAATTTATGCTGCAGATGAAAAAGCAAATCTTGCTCATTCTTGGTTCAAACCCTTAAAAAAAATGTTTTTACCGAGAGCAAATATAGTCACAAAGCTGCCACTACCACAAACTAATCATATAAGTGTGATATTTAGAAAATATGATATTTTGTCAGATATGCCCTAAAGAGATGGCAAGAGAGCACAGCTGAACTCAATATTTCTAGTCAGCCCAGAATGCCATCAGACTCCAATCCGGTCAGAGATGAAATCATCATAAGTGCTCAAACTACAAAGACTGATGTAACGGCATACTAAAAGCAAGCATTATTCATTCTATTTCCCTTTCCAGTTGGTGCATCATCCCATTTATTGACTGTCTCCTGGCACTAATACTACTCACGCACGAATCTCCAGGCATCCCTCTTGTTTGCTGCAGGCCACTGCAGTGACCCATACATTATTGTTATCATTATTACAGTCAGTTCATAAACGTAGTTGCAGGAACAGCGGCAGACAAGCGAGGCAGGTTTTTAGAGGGGTGACATGACTCTGCCTGATGTCACTAGGCTGGTCTCACCAGGCGTCAGGACGACTGCAGCAACGGTAAACTTAGGAGGCGGCGGTTAAATCTGGAGCTCCAAAATAAGAGCATTTGAAACATGAATTCCCCCAGTGTAAAACCCTCTGGTTTCATGTTTGGTTTTACTTCAAGGTTTAAAGTGTGTTGTACCTTTTTCACATTTTATTTCAATAAATTAAGCTAATGAACAATATTCTAAACTCAAAATAGTACAAAGGTTACAACATAATGTAATATATCAACGCATTTAATGCAATTGAAAATACTTCTAATGATAGGGGCTTGCACAAAAAGTACGTTAAAATTAAAATTAAGTTTAAAACTTAGCAATAGTTTATGATCACATCTTTGTATTTGCAGGAAGCAGGATTTTAGTGACTCATACAGAAAGCACTGCAAAGTTCAATCTACCAACATATAAAAAGAGACTAAGTACATTCCTTGTCATAAAATGAATGCCAAAGCTTCAGGAGAACTTCCTTTTATTTACTGTCCTGCAGCAAACATATCAAAAGATTTACAACCAGACGGGTCGTCATAATTTATTCACAATTTCTAGAAGGCCTGCAGCATAGCTTATTTTTCACATCAAAATGCTCGACTGGAGCAAAATCACTGAAACACGCAATTTAAAATCAATGAGGCGCACTTCGCTGACTGTAGCTGTCAGTCCAGGATCTGTTGCTGCTTGGAGAAATTTACCTCCTAAAAACACTTAAAGCACTCATACCGCTCTGCTGATTCATCAGGCCCACTTTCATCCACTTTTCATTTGCAATAAATCTCCGTCGTTTAACTCATTCCCCCAGCTTCTTTCCCTGTGATGCAGCAAGGTTCCCTGACTGCTCTCTGCGCAGCACAACCTCATGGTCTTAGGGGTTTATGTTGCAAAAAGAGCAGGTGCAGAAAATACAAGAAATTCCACATGTGAACTTTGAAGAAGAAAAAAAAAAAAAAAACACATGGTCACCACACAGGACAAACTTAGCCCAGCACCGATTCACTCACCAGCTCTGAGGCTCCGGGTTAAGCTGCTGGTGGAGTGCCACAGAGAAACCAAAGAAAGTGCCCTGGTCCCCCAGCTTGTGCAGTGTGTGAGTGGTGTCCAGGTTAAAGCAGCAGACCTGACAGGAGAGAGTGGAGAGAGCCCAGAGGAAGAACATCCAAGGATGAGAGGAGACAGAGGAGAGGGAAGCCGTGTCCCCATGTCCCGTCAGGGCTGCCATAACAGAGAACGGGTCCTCCAGCAGAGAAAGTTCAGCTGAAGAAGAGCAGATGGGAGATTCCTTTTATGGCTCCCAGGGTGCTGAAAAAGCAGCAAATACTGAGTAAATCCCTCCTTTCCTGTCCTCCTTTGATGACTTCCTTGTTTCCAGCCCTCTGTCCTCCTCTCTCTGTTGTGCTGGCTCTCAACCCCCGTTTGCTGCTGTCAGTCTCAAGAGTGGACTGTGAAAATGCGGCTGCTACTACTATGTGTGTGAGCAAGTGGGCTCCTCTCAATGCATGTGCGCCTCCCCCTCCTTTATGCTTATGGGGAGACAGAGGACAAGTGCCTTGAATAGCCCGCTCACTCCTCCCCCCTCGCCTCTCTCTTTCAGCCTGTCCACTCCTCCCTCACTCCCTCTCCTCCACTCAGCTGACATCAACACTCAGGGGACCGGAGCCAAAATACCAGGCAAGGTTGTCAGGATACTTGTTGGCTACTGAACAGAGTTAGAGAAGGCATAAAGACACTTGATTGTTTTATCTACTGACTTCACACGGTCCAATGCTGTTTTCCTCTGCACCTCTCTGCAGCAGGTGCTTGTAAAGCTGAGTGGCACGGAGAGAAAAACTAAGAGTTTTAATCTTGAAAGTGAGAAAGGTAACGGCTAAATATAACTTTCGATTTTATTTTACGCTAGACTTGAAAGCCCTGACATCTCACTTCTAGCTGCAGTGATCTGGAAAGGATCCCAGACACAAAAGAGAGAAGAAATGTGCACAGCGATCCAAGAAAGTTCATTCCCTTTAGCTCCTCTGAGAAGAAGAGTGAGAGAATAAACGAAAACGAGCAAGACTGCAGGACAAAACGACAGCACTGACACTTTAATATGTTTGTTCATACATTTTTAACAACTATACAACTCAAAGAATATATCGGGGTGTTCTAAACTTTTGGATTTGAAGCACATTCATGCCCCTTGGACATTTTCCATTTTTTTGCCATAAACGTCAATCTGTTTTATTGGGATTCTGAGTGACAGATGAATGCAAAATGCCACATTGCAATAATTTCTACAAACAACAATCTGAAATGTGTTACAATCAACACCCATTGGTCAATATGTCGCCTATATCTTTACAAACGTTGCACATCAGCAGACAGAAATCTTTGCTCATTCTTCTTTGCACAACAACAGCGTCCGTCAACGCCTGTTTTTAAGTCTTTCCATAGAATCTCTATTGAATTTAAGTTGAAACTTTGACTACAGGCCTTTTTGAACACGGTTAGGCTGAACCTCCACTCCAGTTGGAAGTATTTTGCCGCCTCCAACAGTTTTTTTCCCAGGATTGCTTGTAATTAGCTCCCTTGGTGTTCACATCTATTCTGATCTGTTTCATTGTCCCTGCTGAAGAAAAGCATCCACACAGCATGATGGTGCTACCACCGTGTTTTAACATTTGGCCGCTGTGTTCAGGGTGATGGGTAGTGTTCATTTTTATCCACACATGGCATTTTGCATGTTGCATGTTGGCCAAAAGGTCCAGATTTAGTGTTATCTGACCGAAGCACCTCCTTCAACATGTTTTCTGTGCCTCCTGCATGGTTTGTAGCAAGCTGGTTTATATGGAAGCTTATCTTTTGGGCCTCCTCAACTTATTTAATATACAAGTGCCAGTAAACTCAGGTTTCGGTGCAAGTTTCAAGGGAAATTACCTCTTCACTTCTAATAGGACTTCATGGTGGCTTGCTTCTTGCCACTACTCCATAAAGGCAAGATTTGGGAAGTGCATGAATAAAAGTTGTCTTTTCAACTGATTTTCCCAACTGAGCAGGGGATTTCTGCAGCTCCTCCAGAGCTATGATGGGGCTCTTGACTGCATCTTTGATCAATGCTTGCTTGCCCTGCCTGCTTGCTTGGTTTGCAGTGGTGCCATACTCTTTCCATTTTCAGATGATTAACTGGGTATTGGACTTCTCCACGACGTTACTCCTGACCTGCCTGCTGTGTTCATTGGTCCGTATGATGCTGTTTGTTCTGTAATATTCTCTAATAAACTTCTGAGGCCTTCACAGAATGGCTGGAATTATGCTGAGGATAAATCAAACCCAGATGGACTATAACTGATAATAAAATCGCCTGTGAGGACAGTTATTTATACTGTATCCTATTTAGGGGTGACCAATTAAAGGAGGCTGAAAACAGATGCACTTCGTGCTTTTCAGATTGGTGTTCAGAAAACTGCTTTCCAATAATGTTCTCCTTTATTGTTGGTCCAGTGCATAAAATACATTAGAGTTTGAGGATGTGACTTGACAATCTGTAAAGTTCAAGGGGTGTGAATACTTTTGTAATGCACTGTAACTCTACAGTTACAGTGTAGAACCTTAAAGGCAAAACACAGAAAACAAGGAGCAAGGCAAAGGTCCAAGAGGTGTGTTTTTAAGAGCTGGAAAGTTTTGGATGCGGTCAAGAAGCGTTGCCGAGCAAAGAGGACAGAAACATTTGGGGGGAAAAGGGACCAGGCCCAGGGAACAGAGGTGGGACTCAGGAAAAACTGACTGGACATGAAGCAGAGGGCTGAGATGCTTTTAAGTGACGGAGCTCTGTTTCGCTTTGGTTCAGTCTGTGTGCAGCTGTCGGTGTGTCACCTCGACTGTTTGCCTCAATAAACCTCACGCAAACAGATGCACAGCAGTCACACAAACAGGTGAGATTCCTGGACCATGGCGTCAGGACGCCTTTCTCACATTTTGTTAGAGTTGAAGCCAAACATGGGTTGAACTTTTGGTGTGAACTGCCTGTGTCACTTTTTAATGAAGCCTTCAAAATTTCTTCTTTTTTTTTTTTGACTAAGAAGGCTGCCAAGTTTACCAAAGCTTAGTTTAAATTAACTTTGCCACTTTTTCTACTGGAAGTTCTTTTCTTATTTATGTTTAAGATATTTCTTTCGCCTTGCTTGTGACCAGCCTTAATTTCCCGTAAACTAATTTTGTTTGTTCGTTTGTAGCATTATTTTAATTTGTGTTAAGTTAGATCAGGTGAACCTTCACAATCCATCCAAGATTGTGCTAGTTTCTACTAAATAAATCTTGTCCAAACCCACTTGACCCTTAGTAAAACAAAAAGGTATAAATACATAAATATAAAAATACATCAACATGGAATTTGCTTTATCATATATTTAAAGATCGACAATTTGCATTGTCTCCACTTTAGGTTGAAAACTGAGGGCGAAAATTGGGGAAGGGATTGGGGGGATCTGTAAAGTCAACTTTGTCATTTTGAAAAAAAATAATAATAAGGAAACCACTTAAAGAAGCAAATATATGCAGTTACACCATTAGTGCCCCTCTGTTGTGAATTATTTGTGAATTTGACATTAAAAGAGTTATTTGAGCCACATGCTGCAGACCCCAGAGTTCAGTATTCGTCCACTTTTGAGTGTCTTGATAGAGACGTTGCTAAGTACTGTTTCCAAAGCTGGTCTATGCTCTGTTTTCAAATAAATTATCAATTTTAGTTGGTCTTTATGTCCCCTAATTCTTTTTATAGTGCAGCAGCATTGTTATAATTAAACATTAAATACACATTTTAGTTGAAAGAGCCTAAAGATAACAAACCTACATTTGTTACTGTGGACGTTCTGTTGAGCAACAAGTTGGATTTATGTTAAAATATTTGCAGCTTAACAGGGATAGGAATTATCTCAAGATTAGTGTCTCTGGATATCAGCAGCTGCTTCTAACAAGAGGCTAAAACTTGTCATGTGATTTGGCTGGTTTTATGAGCCAGCTACCGGGGTTGAACTCTTTCTGCCCCCTGCTGTCCTTATGGGATGATTTAAAAAAAAAAAAAAAACAGCTTTCTCTCCTTTGCAGCTGTTCAATTACTGTAGTTCTATCATTGGAAAACTCTACAAATGTGAGGCTATGCCTAATTTTAGCAGCCATACTGTACACGTCTTTCTGTGAGTCAACAGCATGTATCGGTATATTAATGTTAGGCACTTGTACTGAATCTTAAAGTACAATAAACATGCAAACATTTACTGAATGCACTCCCAAAAAACTCATAATCTAATGGTAGTCAAGCAAAACAAACAAGTAAAAAGGCCCAAAGAATAAAATGTACAGATTTAGATTTAGATTTTAATTCAAAGAGTCTGTTTCTGACATGAAAAAAGACAAGTATCTCTTAAGATAAAACAAGATAAATCAAAAATTGTGTCTGTTTTTTTCTGTTGTTTTTTTTACATTTTATTAACAGATGGCATGTCAAATGTTATTTATACCGTTCTCAATAATCAAAGGAAAAATATTTATTGACTTTATGGCAATATAATCCTTGTTTTTGCATATTTCCACAAGTATTTTGACAATTTACCTTTGGTAATAAGTCTTAGAGGTTGGCTCCTTGCTATCAGCCTAATCTCTATTTCCTTCCACAGTATATTTTATTCAAGATTGGACTCTGGCTGGAGTGTCTGAAAATGTTTACATTACTTCCACTTAGAAGAAGAACTTTGGTAAACTAAAAAAAAGATTAATTTAAAAATAAATAAGACCAATGTATAAACAAAATGTTCACCACCACTTCACTTACATGCCATGTGTACCAGATGTGTTAGCCACTGCCACATGATTCATGCAACTGCAACTAAAATATTACAGCAATGACCCAAAAATACTATGTCTTAACCTCATACTAAATTATCATGTCTCCACTGATGTAGATTCACTTACTTGAACACTCATAAAGCATTGAAATGCCATTCCTATTTCATCAGTTGATCCTCAAAAGGGGGAAATTCAAGCTAATGACACAAGGTAGTGAAAGCCCTCCAACAGAGACATCTTCCTCCCAAGGCAGGTTAATCGCAGTTCTTCCTGAAGTTAATGAGGATAAACATTGTTCTTGTGGGCCCAGAGACATCTGATTTGTCCTTTATTAAGTCCACTATTGGTTAAACTTTGTGAGCAAATAAAAAACAGTAGGTGTAACTTTTGATTGTGATTTTAATATTCTGTATTGAAAACTGCAATTTATATCCTTAGAAACATGTCCAGTCTCAGTCTTAAAATAATCAGATTTACAAAAATGGATTCATGCTTTTAAATGTAGGTGATTAGTTTGCTGTAACACATGTTTACTGGATTGAGAAAAACAGTCACCGGATAAATTTGAACTGACATAAATACGCTGGAGTCAAGGTTAACAACCAAGCATTTCACTGTTATCTTTAAATACATCAATATATCCATCATTTCTACCCATTTATCCCTGGAAATTCCTGGCTGAATCTTTCCAGTGGTTTTAATATATGTATTATTTTGATTCTACGTGGCCTGGCACCTTCCAGTGTTTTTTAAATGCTGACTGCATATATTTCAGATATGAAAAGGTCAAGTTCTGGTCATACCTTTAAAAAAATCAAGCCAACATCACCTCATGGTTATTTTACTCACTATGGTTCTGTTCTTTGGAACTGTCCAGAACTTAGATCAGTTATTACATTTAAACCACATCTGGTCTGTCAAGCTTACAACTGGGTTCATGTGTTTTGTTGGGATGAATTTAATTTATTTCATAATTTCTTCTCTAGTTTATACATATTATTCCTTGTTTGTTTAATATCTTTATACTTATTTTATCCCCCCTTGTTTATTATATTTCTGTATCATTTTAACTTTTCATGCACATTAAGTCCAACATTATCATATATATGCTCTATAAATCGAACTGACTTGACACGTTGTATCGCAGCATGTGTCTTGCCTATTTGCAGCGTGCTGAGAACCTTCAGTCTGAGACAGGAATATCTGAAGGGCTCCACGGTGCTGCAGAGCAGTAAAAACAGGACGTGTGGGATGTTGAGAAACAAGCTGAAAATATTGTAATGGCAGTTTGGGCAGGAGGCCAGACACCTTCCGACAGAACAAAGCAGAGTCAGCGAGTGGGAAAGGAAGAAACTAAAATAGAAGACAGGAACGGAAGAGGGGGAAAGAACTACAAAGATGGCTACTTTTAAAGATTATCTGCCAGAGTGAAATCTCGCTGTAAGCGACTCATTAGCAGTCTGAGCCACACTTCAAGGAGAGGGCTTGTTACGATGGCAGCAGCGGCGTACAGTCAGGGTCAGCTTTCCCTATTTAGTCCCTCCATCACAGTGATAACTGGGATAGCTGCAGTCAGCACTATTACTGTATTGATTAATGGACAGTGCTACAGGAGGGAGTGGTGCTGGTTATTATGGGATTAAATGCATGCATATCCACTCTTGCAATTTGACTGCACACAAGCCCACAGGAAGAGGCTAACCTGAGTGCGAGGCCCTAATTGTACTGGTAATAACAATTAGCAAGAATGTAAGATGAAATCTGTGGTAGGATGATTTATTAAGTAGGCCTATGAGTCATTTTTACCCCCCAATGCTTTAAAAAGACAAACACTAAACCCTCTGAGTAATCACTGCGGTGCTCTGTGGCGTGCACAGACATTTTAGGGGGCAGGTGCTCAGGAGGGGGGAAGGGCACTTTTTAGCGCACGTGGAACCCTTAATTATAAAAAAAAAAAAAAAAATACACAACCATGTTGAATGAAATTTGACTTTTATTTGTAACATTCTCTAAACGTGAGTTTTCAATGGAAAAAAGTCACACCACCAACAGAACAGACTAAAGCTTACTACTTTAAAGCAGCATCCTCCTTGGTGCCATGTCTTTAAAGATGTTGATGACCTCGCTGTGGTTTACCTCAATGTCTTTTTCAATGGCAAGCAGAAGGTCAGAGAGCCTTTCTTCTCCACACAGGCTTCTTAGTTTAGTTTTGATGATTTTCAGCTTGGAAAATGATCTTTCAACTGAAGCTGTCGTCACTGGTAATGTTGTATATATTTGGATCATTTTGACAAAGGCAGGAAAGATCAACTGGCCATTGTTTTCCCTCAGTATTGAACATATTTCTTATAGGTTCTTTGAAGTAAAGCTGGAGTGGAAGACCTTTAGTTCTGTCTTAAGCTGCTCCTCATCTTCTCCATAGAAGATGCGGGCGACCGCGCGAGTTCACGTGACAAAGGAAGAGAGATAGGCTGGTCGGGTGTGCGCAAGGAGGTGGCTCATTTCGGGGCACTGTTTCAGTGGTTTTTAATGGCTCAGGTTTTCAAAAGATCATTTCAAAACCGACCTCAGTAAAATCTTAATAATATTCAGGGCAGTCAAACTTTTTTACAGTAGCAGGCTACACACTATCAGGTAGGAGGGTGCACTTATATATAGATATATATCTATATAGATATATATACTTCAGACTAAACAGTGGCTCTGTGACTACTGTAACGAACAAACAAATAGCAATAGTGTAGTCGGTGTTGCCAAATTAGGCAGGTTTCCAACCAATTAGGCTTTTGAACACATTGAGCTGGAAAAAAATAGCTTATGGGCAGATTGTAAAAAATTTCCGAAGCTTTTCATAACATTTGTTGGGCTTTTAGAAAGAATTACTAACAAAATATATCAAAATAGTCATTATTTATTTTTTAAATAAGTTGAATCTGTCGATCTGACATCATTAATGAATAATAGTTATAATGAATAATATTGATTGTTATAATAAAACAAGAAAAGAATAATGGTTAATCAAGTGTTTGGTCAATGTAAACGCCCAAGAGGGGTTGAGTTCTACTTAAAAATATTTCATGACTGCGTGTAAGAGAAATGTTTAATTGAGCTATACTGAGAGAAATTAAGTTTATATTAAGGTAGATTTACAACTCATGTTGGGAAGCTATTTATAATTTATTTTTTCTGGGTGAAATATCCTGATTATTAAAGAGATCTTGCGTGTTATTTGGTTGTCTGATTGTACATTTTGTTTGGAGCCCATTTGCACAGTTTTTTTCTTTGCTTCGGCGCAGTTGTGTGCTAATGGCATGTTCTTATGTGTTTAATAGTTCTGTGCTTTTAACGTGAGAGAGTTTGAGATTTGGCCTTTGGACTAACAGTGACATAGGGTAACCTGTAAAGTTGTGTCTTAACTCAAAAGTCCAGCATAAGCTACACGCTAATAAACATGAGCGCTGGTGTCAGGCTGAACACTGACTGAAGTAACAATTCTGACTAGAACAGGTTCTGTAATTACAGCAGCTATGAGAACAAGGAGCAGAACAAAGCAGAGTTCCCTTCTACCTGCAAGTAACTCAAGTCTCTTCAGTTTGGCAGCTTTAGTGCTTGATTCTGCTCCTTGGTCTCGTAGCTATCCTAGCTAACCCTGCTAGCTGTCTAGCTCACCCTGCTAGCTGTCCTAGCTAACCCTCCTAGCGTTAATGTTTACTCCAGTTTAGACTTCAGTGCTGACATTTCAAACAGAAATTAACAGCGCTCCTTCCAGCTCGCTCTCTGCTTTGTTGTCACTTCTTGTAATTGTTTGGTAATCAGACCAAATTTACATCCCGCTCTACCGACACCAACGGTGACCACACCACAGCACAGCCGAACTGCGGCGGCGACTGAAGGCTATGACTCAGTGTCCCGCCCCTCTCCAGCTATGATTGGCTAGCATGTTGCCTTTAGTCGTTGATTTGATTGGTTAAATTGTATGATTGACACATCCAAGATAGTACTAAAAGGTCGATGGCCACTCCGAGGTAA
This sequence comes from Fundulus diaphanus, assembly GCA_037039145.1. Taxonomy (NCBI): domain Eukaryota; kingdom Metazoa; phylum Chordata; class Actinopteri; order Cyprinodontiformes; family Fundulidae; genus Fundulus; species Fundulus diaphanus. Next base: position 18,383,231 of record CM073126.1, read on the forward strand.
AAAAAAGAAAGAAAAAAAAAAAGAAGACGGCTTCCAGTCCAGGGTCTGCTCCGCGCTGAACCAGAAGGCACAAATATCGCTCCATTATTTAATCGGGGAAATGTAGGCGGCGGCAAGAGCTGCTATAGACGGCGATTTGCCGCCGTTGACCGGCTACTTTTGACAGCCCTGAATATTAATAATAGAAAAAAAAAAAAAAAAACGAGTTTCAAAAGGGCATTTTCGTTGATAAAGGGCAAACTTCCTAGTGCTTTAGCACCACCTAGTGTCTATGTATGCACGCCCCTGGCGGTGCTCCAGGGTTAAATTTGTCAATCTGGCTTGTCGCTATTCTGAGTGTTACTCCTTCTTTTTTCCACTTGCATGTTGCTTTCTTTGTGTCTTTGCTTTCAAGGGTCATGTGTTTGATGTTCTATAGACCTTCTAAAACACTGAAATCTGCCAAAGTTACTCTGCAAACCTTGCTAGTTTCCTCGACATTTCCTTTTGTCTTATATAAGCAGCATTATCTAACATGATATGCAAATATGCCATTTATATTTTTTAATTGCTTAATAATCTGTAGGACCACCATTGTGAAGCAGTGTGTTTTAAACCCAAACAAAGTTTTGTCATAAACTTAAGTGTTTTGGCTCTTAGTCTCTTTAATAGAAAGTGTTGTTGCAATTTAGACAACATGGAGAACATTTTTTGATAAAATGCATGTAGATAAAAAGTAGAAAGTGACCATATGGGTGTTCTAAGATAGTCCAAAAGGTCAAACTCATGATTCGGGTTCCACTCTGACAATATCAACGGTTTTTGTCTTGTCCTAAATTTGTCCGTCCTAAATGATGGAGCATTGGCTGTAATGGTTTATTATTGCACCACTCCCCATGTTGTTAGTAACATGTCTCTTGGTCCAGTCGCTGACACCTGATTTTAACAACCATTTATTTTCTTGGTGAAGTGATGGATGTAAAAAAAAAAAAGAAAAAAGAAACAGATCACTTGCAGAGGGAGAGAGATGGAAATATATCAATCCACCACGAAGGTAGGAGGACCCAGAGAGATCAAGCGTAACAATTTATTTTTTACATTTTTAATGAACAAAACTCAAACATTCAATGGTTAGTTAGTTTTACAAATTGCAGTAACATATCCAGTTCATTCTAATGGAAAGAGGAGCATTCTCAGCCAAATAGTATATTTAATTTCACAGTTGGTGGAAGGGATCAGGGAATTACAAGCTTATAAAACGTGGATCATTTGAAATCCATGGCTAAACAATAACATTAACCGGCTAAAGTTTGGAACCAGGAAGCTTAATTAAGTTCTTTGACATACAGCTTTACCTGATTTTATGTCGTTTTGCTTTTAGTTGTCAGATTATTCATGTACAAACACATTCAACAAATAAGTATATTATTGCAAAGTTTATTTATTTCAATAACTCATTACACTAATGAACACACACTGCACTGTACAGATTATTTACACACAGACTGATGTTTTCAAGCCTGTTGATTATGACGATTTTCCGCCTACAGCAAACACAAACATGGCATTTAAGATTAGAATGTAATATCAGACCAATAAAAAATAGAGTTTTAAATACAAAAATGTTGGCTCAATAAAAATTATGTTTAAAACTTGCTTAATGATTGTTTTCAAAATGTACAAAAGGCAAGGCCCATTTATTTATAAAGCACGTTTCAGTAACAACATTATTCAAAGTGCTGTAGAGTACTGTAATAAAAAAGTGCTCCTTTACAGCTTTCTTCTGCTTTCCCTTCTTGGTTAAACCTAAATGGTTCAAATCATCAAACAAAGTTTAATACCAGTCAAAGATATCCAGACTACATACAAAATGCATTTACTGGTGGAAAAATGCTCTCTAATCTAGCCTGGCCCAATGTAAAAATATAATGATTTTAGTGTGACAAAAAAAGTAAAAAAAAATAGTTATTTTTTGTTTTTATTTTATCTGGATCTTTATTATTAAATTGAGGGAGCTTTGTCCATTTGATCAGTTGTCATGTTGTCTTCAGGTATCAACCATTTCGGCTCTCAGCAAGCTCACTAATTTTTTCTTTTAGCTCAGACTTTATCTGTTTTAACTCCAACAGACATTGACCCGGTGTGAACCTAAACTAAACTGTGCTGGAAATAATTCAAAATCAGAGATTCCTGGTGCTAACAAGATTTATGAAGCCAAACGTTTGTCGATGCATAATAATAAAGTCTGTATAGGATAGTCTAATTATTTCAGCAGATATTTATGAGATCTACAATTCACCAAAATGGTTGCACAATAGGAATGTGCCCTATTTCACACCAAGCTATAGGAAGGAAAAAACAAGTTAATTGAAATCAGTTAACGGTCTGTCTCCTAAAAGCCACATTACTTCAAAAAGCGCAAAGACTTAAGATGCATGGACTTGTGAAATCGCTGTTTCCAGAAATATTGCATTTGTACCAAATCTAAGCACAGCAAACACTGGGAAACATTTGCCTTTCAAAATAGAAGTTGACAGATGAGTTTATGCATATATTTGGCAGCCAAGCAGGAATATAACCACTTGGACCACGTGATCCCAAACCAACTGAGCATCATGCAGTGCATTGTTAAACTGAACAAAACTGAGTGGAAAACAGGAACTAGTTTGTGCAGAAACTTTTTAAAAAATAAAAAGCGAGTCAGAGGCGCCACCTGCTGGTAGGCTGTGTACTTGAAAAGGCTCATGTCAGGTAAACTAAGTCTTATTAAGTTACTTTTAATTAAAATGGGAAGACATATTGCAATTTTTAAATAATCACAGACGTAAAAAAAACATAGCTCTGCTATATATAGAAAAGTGCTAAACTCAAACTTGCAACATATAATATAATATGCCACATTTTATCCCTGATAATTTGCACAGGCATTTTTATCCTTGTGTAATTGCTGCAATCTGTCTCGCACGATAAAAATACCTTTTCTTTAGATGGTGTTTATCATGCTTTAATTGTAACATAAATGTAAAGTGTTAGAATCAAGACACTATTGAAACTTTTCTACAGAGACGGTGAATGGATATAAACAAACAAATAGTTCTCAGGATAAAACCCACTTTAAATTTGGTGCTTATGAGACTTTTTGTTATTTGAAAATAAATTGTCATTGTTCTACATTTAGCACACGAGTAGCAATTGAAATGATGACAGTTACACAAACAGGCACAAATAAAGTTGTAGTTCATGTGAATTTCTCCTCAAACATTGAACTTTTCTCCAGGGGTACATCAGGGGAACGAACATCAGTTCCCCTAACGTGAGTTTCCAGGATAGTGACCCATCATAACTCACCGGTTTTACAGTTCTCACGGAATGCTTCAGACAAGTCTTTAAAATATAAAGTTGTATATATTAAAATATAAAGTTGAGGGGTTGTACGGCGAGTGTGCAACGTTATCTGCAGAGAGTGGAGGTGTGAAGCTGTTGGGAGGAGGTACATTGGTTTCCCTGGCGGGGAGGCAGCTGGAGGGTATCAGTGAGTAGCTGAGGAGACGAGACAAGCTTATTATTTTATCTTTTGGAAAAATATACATAAATGTGCATCACATTTTTTTTAAAACTTGTGCATTCCAGATCCAAAGTCCAATGCAAAAGATGGCCGACTTGATCTTTATCCGTTTTAGTGCTATATTACTGGAGCAGTGGTTGATGTTTTTTGTTTGAGACATGCAGCAAACATCTCCAGCCTGGATCCAAACCAGCCCGAGCGAATGTCCGCTAGTACAGCTATATTAGCTGAATCACTTACTGCTAATACCCTAGTAAAACATAACTTTGGTTTGTTTTAAACATAATGCTTGTCCTCATTTGATCCGCCATCGTTCGATAGAACTACTAGCCTTAGTACAGCATTAACAGGGAAGATTAATGTTGATTTAATGGTGTTTGTGCAACTTTAGGATTAAACTCAACATAGTGTAAACAATGGCCACAGGAAGTGGCCTGACACGTCATTTCCAGAGAAACAATTACATTGATAGAAAGCAAGTGTCGTAAAGCTTATTGAATTCTACTTAGGAAATCATTCTTTAAAACGTTATTGTCTCAAATAATGTTTTGTTTAACTCAGGATTTGCATTGCGAATGGCTGCTAAATGTTGTCCTGAAGCTAATTTAACCTCATTCCACATATTTTAAGATGATCTTTGGTTCTTTAACTCAGATCTGCTGTGAACCAGGATTCACTGAATCATTCAGGTGATGGTTTTCAACTCTTTTATTTGTCCTTTTTTTCTTTTGTGTGTACATAGTTCCTTAGCTTCTTTCTATCTTCATTTTGCTTAGTAGTTTTAGTTAAGCTTCACTAGCCTAGTAGAGAGGATATGTTGATTGAAATATAGTGTTAATTCAGATAAACACCATTCTATAGTGATGTTCCCTGGATGTTCATTTTATTTCTGTTAATAAAGTCTTAAACTTGAAGAGAAGTTGTCACTCCTTTATTCTATATGTGGTCAGAGTTTGCTGTTAGAAGAACACCAGTGCTCAAATCATCCCTTTCAACTATTGTCCTAATATCGGCTGTTTGGGCTGACATTCATTGGACAATACCTAACAGACAGAGGGTTATTTAATAAACATTAAATAACTTGAAACAGTGCGTAATAGCACAACAGATGGGACTAGAAACATGTAGAATAATTTAATTAGCTATTCTGTGCAGACTCACCTGGATTTCTCTGATTCTCTTGACATTTAACTTTGAGTCATGACAGTCAGCATATGGAATATGGTTTGGTAACAAATTAAAAAACGTACCGCTCTCCGTATATGGTGGTGGCGGGGCAGTGGGCAGCGGCAAGCTCTCGTGTCCCGGCACTGCCTGATAGCTCGGGGGAGGACCTTGGTGTCTGTTTGGTGAGTACGGAGGTGGGAGCATGTTGGCTACAGTGCTTGTTACCACTGGAGAAAGTTAATACATTTAGTTTGGCTGTTTAATGATCTGCAGATACGTTTTCTGACATAACGTCAAAAGTTATAGTTTCACATTTTGACACAGCAAAAGACTTTTATATGAAAGAAAACAACAAATAGGAGCAGACAAATTTGATGGATAAAGATTTTAAAACGTCTGGTAGAACAATTCAAACTGCTTGAATTTATTTCCATCTTGTCATGTCACAACCACAAACCCCCTTATGTGTCTTATCTGTATTTTATGCAATGGCCCAACACAAATTAACCTTTAAAGTGAAGTGTATATAATATGATACAAAGTTTCCAAAAATTTCTCATAAAAAAATAACCTCAGTCTAAGTCAATACAGCACTTTGCAGAAGCTCTGATTACATCTACACGCGTTTAGAGGTGTGCTTCTACCAGCTTTACTCATCTAGAGACTGAGATTTTTGTGCATTCTTCATTGCAAAATAGCTCACGCTGAGTCAGATTGGATGGAGTTGCTCTGTGAACACAAGTTTTCACGTTTTCCCACAGATTCTAAGTTGGATTTCGCTCTCAATGTTGACTAGGTCATTTAAACACCTAAATATGCTTTTTCCCAAACCCTTCAGTTGTAGCCTTGGCTGAGTGTTTAGGATCATTAGCCTGCTGAAAGGTGAACCTTAGCTCCAGAGCCATGTCTTTTGCAGACTCTTCCAGGAGTGCAGTGTATTTAGCCTCATCTATCTGACCATTGACTCTAAGCTCTACTATTGCTATTTAAGGGAAGCATCCCCACAGCATGACTCTGTCACCACTATGTTTTAGCATGGGTCAGGTGTTCTCAGGGTGATTTACAGTTAGTTTTTCAAGATTCATAATATTTGGATGTCGGGCAAAACGTTCAGTTTTGGTCTCATGTGACCAGAGAATCTCCCTCCATATGTTTGGGATGTCCTCTACATGGCTTGTGTCAAACTTGAACATGACGTATGGCTTTCGGCTTACCAGTTTCTCATTAAGGCCAGCACTGTGGAAAACAAAACTAATAAATGTCTTGGTGATAGGTTCTAACACTCTTCAGTTCCTCCAGGGTTACAGTGAGCCTCTTGTTTGCTAAACTGATTGCCGCTCTTCTTGCCAAGCTTTTCAGGTGGGTGAACTGTAATGCCTTGGTAGGTCTGGAGTCGTGGCACTTTCCATTTTCAGACCAAATACTGAACAACACTCCATGGGATGTTCAAAGCTTAGGATGTTGCTTTTAGCTTTCAGCTTTTTCATCAGTGCCCTGTCAGCTGTTTTTCCTGGTCTTCCTGGTGCTGTGTGTTTGTTTACTAATGTTCTACACCTGCATTTATACTGTGGTCAAAAATCACAATCTGTTTACAAACCAGGTGGATCCTGGAGACTTGCACTTTATCTCAGAGGGCCTGAAAACAAATGCATGCCACACTTTTCGGATTATGTATGATTTTCTTCCAGCTTCACTGTTGTGCTCTTCTTGACGTTGGCCTATCACAAAACATCCCAATATAATACACTGAGGTTTGCAGATATAACGCAACAAAATATGGAGACGTTTTTGCAAGGCACTGTCTCACTAGTACCTTTGCAACCCGAAAACCTCTTGTTTGCACGAGTTAAGCTGAAGGGAAAATTTTGGCTTACCTATCTGTGTTCGGCAGCGTTGTCTACGCATTTTGTACCACCAGCAACAAGGTGCAACGTAGCAGAGGATAACAGTCGTAAAGATGATGGCAAAAACCACAAGAAGAATGGCTGCTTCGAACAGACTACAGGAGTGGTATTGAAAAGAGGCAGAACTTTAATCAACCAATCGATCATTTTCAAAAAAGCAAGCATGCAATGTTTTTAACAGCCTTTCTTGAAAAGTTGAAATTCACCAGTAGTTCACACTATCACGTCTAAACATTTGGTTGTAAGGTAGAAAAACAGGCAGCAACTACTGGGGAGTGACACTAACACCTGCAAGAACAGAAGAAGCAGAGCTGGAGATCTTGTGATAAAAAAAACTGTTAACTAAAACCTAAAGGCTGGTACACAGGGCGGAATAGTTAGCCCGATTTCTTTGCTCTGATCTTCCCTTTCTGATTGGCCCCGACTATTGGGGTGGCTCTTAAGATATTCCTGCTGCGTGGGGTGTGTAAGAGTGATCTGGTCCACTAGGTGATCTGGTACGACCTCAAATTAGAGGAAATTCAACAGGTTGTATTGTCTTGGCCGGTGGCCCAATATCCTAGCCTGTGGAGTGTTACCCGAGGACAAACAGCACGCAGACTGTTGAATGTGAGGTGTTGCCGATGAGACACCGAGCTGATGTCAAGCCAGTGTCCACTTGGAAAACGACCGTCAAGCCAGCCCTCACTGGGTTTTTGTAGGTCACGCATACACCATGAAATGTGGTAGCAATGCTGATATTGGCCCTTCAAAATAAAAGCGATATGTTTAACGTTCATTCACTGGAATCAGTTTTCATTCTTACCCCTCTGTTCTAAAAATATGCTTCATGTCCTCCTGAGAATATGGATGTATGAGAATGATTTTAATGTTGTTGTCTTTTTGTTTGTTTGTTTTTTAGTCGTTTTTTACGTGGTTAATTGGTTGCTCCATATTTCAGAATGCCCATTTATTTTACCTAAGTTTCCATGGTTATTAAACCAAAACTGTCTGTTTCCAGTTACTAATTTTACTTCAGAGTGATCTGAAGTTATCTCTAAATTTTGTCACTTTTATCAAACAAACAAGCTAAAATAAAGAGATTTTGGGAGGCTTAATTTTGAAATTCCACATCAGATCTTGACCTTTGGTGAGAACCATCTAGCAGTGTTCTAATATCACTCTGAAGCGACATCATTAACTAGAAACAGTCAATTTTATATCAAAATTGACAGCAACTTAGATAAAATTTATTAGAAAGAGATTTTGAGAGGGTTTAATTTTGAAATTCCACATCAGATCTTGATGACCTTTGTTAGCAACATCTGGAGGTGTTCTATTGTCACCCTAAAGTGCAAGTATTAACTGGAAACACTGTTTTGCTTTAACAACCATGAAAAATTTGGTAAACCAAATGGGCATTCTGAAATAAGAAGAATCCAAGTAACCAAGTATAACAGTGACTAAAATAACATTAAAAAAGCATTAAAATCATTCTCAAACATCCATATTCTCAGGTGGACATAAAAAATATTGTTTTAGCATAGAGGTGTATGAATGATAACTGACTCCAGTTAATAAACGTTAAACACTGTGGCGTCTCTGCATCTGGGGCCAGTGGGGCCAACAGGTGTCGCTGTGGAGCTCTGTTTGCAATAATCAGTGTGACATGACCTTTCTTTATAGATCAATACTGTAAAAAAAAGACAGATTCCCTTACCAATAAAAGTATGTTAATAACATTTGTATCTAAGTCTGCCAGAAAACTGACAAGCTCAGTAGGGTAAATCCTCTTGATGCGCCTTGATATTGGGGCTGGCCCACCAACGTTTGTTTAAATAATGGACACGCTCTCAGTAGACAGCCATGGAGCACAAATCCTGTGGCCCCAAGCTCCGATAGTCCAATCAAAGTACTTGAATTGCACACATTACGTTTACATTCTGCTGGAGAGTGTGGGAACATCTAGGCTAGGCAAATTCATCTGTATAACACAGTTCAGTACAAGGACAAAGTGCTTTATATGATTAAAACATTGGAAAATAAAAACAAAATGAAAGCAAGTTCAAAAAAACAGTTGGAATAAATTGTAGGAAAATCTAAACAAAATAAAACATAGGAAAATGTAAACTAAAAGCAAATATTAATCTAGTGTTGGCTGACCTTATTGGCTCATTGAATGATTGATGTCAATCTTTTCTGTTCAATAAATGAACAATATGAGTAAGCCTTTATTTATAATTTTATCCATAAAAATGAAATTACATTTGGCTTGCATAAAATTGATTTTTCTAGTGTTGGTTCATATTAATTTATCATTTTGATTTAACAATGATCAAAGTCAGGTTTATGCACACACAAAAATTCACAAAAAATTAGTTGCTGCTAATAGGTAGTGAGTTTTTGTGCCCCTCTTAACTTATCATGTCAGAGACGCCACTGGTTAAACATATCGCTTTTATTTTGAAGGGTTCAAACCAGCGTTGCTACCGCATTCCCTGATGTATACGGGACCTACAAAACCCTGTGAGCGATGGCTTGACTTCAGTGAAACCGAGGACAGGGAAATCAGGAGAGAAAAAAACACAAGCAAGAGCCCCTGTTCGCGCTGTCTCCACTTCTTTAACACGTGCCTTTTTTTAATATGTTCAAATGAGTTTACACACTAACGCCATTGTTATTCGAGGTCGTCCTTGTGCGGTCCATGTGTAGTTACTCTGAACTCACGTTTAATCTCGAGAGTTTTTGCGGGATGTCCCTCCGTCGGACACCTGAAAATACCTTGGTTCTGTTCGTGTATGGTGGGTTGTGCTTGCCGTCTGACCGGACACAACGCACTGTAGGAGAAAACCTGTTGTTTCTAAAATCTTGCCGTGTGGACCAGCCGTTACTTTCGCTTTAATGTTTCCTGTCATGTGACCGAGGATTGTCCAAACTAAGTACAAAAGCCGACATGAATGAAAAGAAAATGAGAAAATAGAACTTACTTCATATTGTAGGCACCACGACCAGACAGATAATACTCAAAATCTTGAGGTGACTGCCATGAAACACACTACCAGAGAATGAGTCCCACTCTGAATTACAATACTGTTGGAACGTGTATGTCCCACCCACTAAAGAACCATTACAGCATTCTCGAGAACATGGAGTGGGGTGGTAGGGGAATTACAAAACTTTTAAAATCGTTGCCAGTCTTTTAGATCTTGGTCTTTTTAAATCTAAATATCTGACAAAGTTTTAAACTGAGTTATTCTTTTTGTCAGAACAATGAAGCCTAGAATGTAGAGATGAAACGTTTAGGCCAAGAGCAAACAGAGAAACAGTCACAGAACTGAAAATGACATGAATGTGATCAGTATTGCTCCCGCAATATAGGAGTATTTCTATTTCTTCAAAAGAATTGTGAGAATTCTCATCAAAACAACATTTTATTACATTTTGTAAAACAAACCTTACAATAAAACTTGCTGGGATGGAAAGTCAGGCCACAACCAGATTCAGTCTTGCAGGATTTATTTATTTATTTCCCCTATTGTGCAACATGTGATTGCAATAAATGATCCCAACCAGATTAGCCATGAATCACTTTCTGTTTCAGGAATCCACCCACTCTCTATAGATCTCTTCTCTTGTAGCTGAGCATCTAACGCCAATCCTGCAGTGTCTCCCTCATAGACATAAATGGCTGTTTTTTTCATTCCCAAAAGACCAGCATGTTTGATGGTTTTCTCTGTCTGTTTTTGCAGGGCTGCAGAACAGTATGTCCTCCTCATTTCAGGTTTTGCTGTTTTCTACATCTCTTTTTAAAATGAATAAATGTTGGATTTAAGTCAGACTGAGCTACAATATTTTTATAGGAATTGATTAAATTTGATTGGTTATTATAGCTGTATAAAATATTGGCAAAGGAGATTAGCTTTCGATCCAAAGCTATTATAATTGTCTCAGTTCAGACATGAACCAGTGTAAGAATACTGAATTGCATCTGAAGTCATCATAAGAATCCACTAATCCAATCAAAGAGTCCACTTTCTTGGAAGAGGCTTGAGCATCAGCACAGGAGGTAAGTAGGTAAAACGATTATTATTAGTAGTAGTATGTAATTTTGTGCAACAACCAAACATTTGTTTAGAAAATCATAGAGATACAGATAAACCCAGATAGAATAGAGGTGAAACTGAGCATGGAACAGCAACAACGACAAAAATCACAGAATTAAAGACTAAATGCAGAAGAACTAAAGTAGTAGAAGATTAAACTCTCTGAGACAGCAGAGTGAAAAAATATGGCTATGAAAAAATATAGAAGCAGTGTCTAACCATTTGAGCAGATATTTATGGGGAATCTACAATTAACCAAAATGCTTGCACAGTAACATGCTGTATTTCACACTAGGCTATAGGAGGAAAATAGTTAATTGAAATCAGTCAACAGTCTCTCTCTTAAAAGCCATTTTACTTCAAAATTTACTTTGTACATTTTGAACTGAAGAGAAATGCACTTGTGAAACCGTTGTAGACTTCCTGAAAAATTACATTTATACCAAATCAAAGCACAGCAAACACTGGAAAAAGTTTATTTTTTTACAAAATAGAAGTTTACTGATGAGCCTCTGCAGAGTTTATGCATATATTCAGCTGCCAAACAGGAATAATAATAACCATGTAGATCATGTGATCCCAACCTAACTGAGCATCATGCAATGCATTATTAAACTGAACAAAACTATTACTGAGTTTAAAAAAAAATAATAATTAAAAAAAAAAGAGTCAGAGGCGCCCTCTGCTAATAGGCTGGGCACTCGATGAGGCTGGGTTCAGGTTAGCGTCTACGGTAGTTTTATCGTCAACTTGTTTTTACATCTAATGGAAAGAGATATTGTATTCTGGAAAAGAAAAATAAAAGATGTAGGAAAAAAACATATCTGATATGTACAGGAAAATGCTAGACTCAAACTTAATAATAAACATTGAACATTTCTCCAGAGGCACATCAGTTCTAATTTAAACTCACCCTAAAGTGAGTTTTCCAGGATAGTGTCACACCATAGCCCACATGTTTCACAAATTCTCACAGAATGCTTCAACCAGGGGCCTCATGCATTTACCGAGAGTGCAGCTTTAGTACTAAAAGTTGACAGTGGGGAGAAATGTATAAATTTGCAGCACACAAAAACCATCAGATGTATAAAACCATGCCTAGACATGTCACCGCAGAGATTTACGGGAAGTATTGCGTACATTCACACGTATCTTGACCCGCCCAGTTATGCAAAATTGCCATTGCAATGCCTGCTGTAAGTCTGGTTTCCATGAAGACAGCTTTTCCACTCTCAAGCTGAGCGATCTGAGTGTTTTAAGTGGAGTCTAGACAAGCAAAGACTCTAGACTTGAATGATTTTGTTTAATTGTTTTGAGAATACATACAGAATACATCTTTTGTGGCACACAAGCTAGAAAACTACATTAGCTTATTTAAGATGGGAGGTGCTGTTTATATATATATATATATATATATATATATGCATATATATACATAAAAATATATATACATATACATATACATACATACAGTATACATATATATACATACAGTATATATATATATATATATATATATATATATATATATATATATATATATATATATATATATATATATATATATATATATATATATTCTTCTTAGGATATTAGCTGCTCCTAATAGCTGGACTCGAGGTGGACTCCGTGCTGACCTCAATTTTTACGGCTGCGCACACTGGGTCAAACTATAAACTGCTGGGCGGGACATCAAACTGTTTCACATGTCACAGAGAGCTTGATGCACTAGCTGCTCCAAGCAGGCTGACAGGTGTGTGGTGGGTGCCTGCTGGAGAAGAAACGGCTCCTGTCCCTCAATCAGCTCATCAAACATGCTACTATCCATTCCACCGTTTCGTCCCACTGGCAGAAAGTGTGGGATATGTAGGAATTTGTCAAGAAATGAAGGCAATTGGTACGCTTGACTATGAAGGGTAAGAAGTAAGACAGTATGCCCGAGATTGTGGGAGTCTTATCACTTTATCTGCAGAAAAAACATAAAACAAGCTGGGTAAACCATATATAAGTTTATCTTTTTCACCAATGCCTGCACTCCAAATATTGCTGAGGTGTTTGATTTAGTTGCCTTAAATCAGCCTGTACTTTCTAGTGAGACATGTACGCCACCCTAAAAACGGCATCCTTTCTGGGCACCCCACTCAGACTTTCCTGGCTCCTCCCTGCCCATACTGCAGGCTTGGAACAGCTTAGGGATGACTGTGAAATACCGATGCGCATTTACATCTACACACGACAAAGACAGAGGAATATTCGCAGTTTTCACCTGACTCTTTTCAAATGTGTAACGTTATTCTTTGGGGCTAAATATGATTATATTATTTTGTACTCATTTTGTTATTGTCGATAGTAAAAGTTTGCGTAGCTGGCACACAGTTTTACAAGTCAAAGATTCCACGCGTCGTTCATTTTTGTACATCCCGAGTTGTGCGTTAAACATTGCACTGCATGTATTTTGTGCAGAGACACGCTTTAGACATGAGGCCCCGGGTCTTTGAAATATACAGTTTGAGTGAGTAAACAGCTTTCAGCTTAGTATTGTGGTCCATAATATGAGGGGTTGTAGGGTGACTGTACAAATTCATCTGCAGGTGTGTAAGGCTGCTTGGGAGGAGTCAGAGGATACATTGGCTGCCCTGGTGCGAAGGGAATTGGAGGGTATGGTGGAGAAGCTGAGGAGAAGAAACAGAGTTATTATTTTATCTTTTGAAAACATAGATAAACGTAAAAGAGATATTTCTCAGTCGTGCATTGCAATTTTTTCAAACTTGTGCATAGCTTATCCAAAGTCCAATGCAAAAGATGGCCGACTTCATCTTTATCTGTTATAATGCTATGTTACTGGAGCAACGGTTCATGTTTTGTTTTTAGCTGCTTGAAACAGGCAGCAAACGGCTTCAGCCTGGAGTCAAAGCCAGAACACGATACTGAGGATTTATAACCTCAGAGCATCATGTACCTGATCTTCTGAGATAAAACCACAGCTCAATAATGCAACTCTCTATTGCTCGTTAACAGATGTGCATGGGTCACTTAACAGAGGAAGATCTGTTTTATTATTTTCTGAAAAAAGTGCAATCTTTGCTAAATATGTAGCTACCTATAAATAAAATAAATGGAGATGTTAAAGTTTACCTAAGAAAAGGTTTTTCTCTTGATAAAGAAGAGAACATTTCAATTCTATGTTGTAATAATAAACACAACATGTACTTGATTATTCAGCATATTTTGAACATCAATCCATCAATATTTCTTGACAGAATGTATAATAAAATTAGGCAATAACATTAAACATTGTAGCTACTGTCATTATTACTTTTTTGGTAGGACATATGATATTTTAATTCAAAATTACCTCAGCAACAGTGGCGTCTAAAACAGTCTGCAAAGTGAACTAACTGTAGGCCTGAATGTGGTTCATGCTTTTTAAATGAATATAGTAGATGCAGAGCCGGCCCAAGGCAAAGACAAACTAAACAACCGCTTAGTGGTTCCAAACTTTTGTCCAATGGGGGGTGCATCATCACAAGCATGTTACCCTTCACGCTTGTGATGCATGAAGGGTAACAAACTGAACAAAATATTGTAGCTGTTTTTCCACTAGACCATTCTACTACTTAAAACAATGTCGACATCAGGAAAAATCTGTGGCTTTGCCAGTAATTATCTGGATTTATTGTTTGATTCAGATGGAGTTTGTCAAAGAAATTTACAGCAAGTATTAATTTCTGATCTCCAGAAGGTTTAAATTAATTTCTTGTTGGGATCTATAACAGTTATCTTTCTGAGTCAGTATCACAGTCAGCATTTGAAAAGTGGTTTTGTAACAAATGAAAAAACTTACCGCTCTCCGTATATGGTGGTGGCGGGGCAGTGGGCAGCGCCAGGCTCTCATGTCCCGGCACTGCCTGATAGCTCGGGGGAGGTCCTTGGTGTCTGTTTGGTGAGTACGGAGGTTGGGGCATGTTGGCTACAGTGTTTGTTACCACTGGAGAAAGTTAATACATTTAGTTTGGCTGTTTAATGATCTGCAGATACGTTTTCTGACATAACGTCAAAAGTTATAGTTTCACATTTTGACACAGCAAAAGACTTTTATATGAAAGAAAACAACAAATAGGAGCAGACAAATTTTATGGATAAAGATTTTAAAATGTCTGGTAGAACAATTCAAACTGCTTGAATTTATTTCCATGTCACAACCAAAAACCTGTAAGTGCTTTATCTGGATTTTATGTGATGGTTCAACACAAGGTAACCTTTAAAGTGAAGTGTAAAGAACACGACACAAAGTTTTCAAAATTTCTCATCAATAAAAAAACAAAACTCAGTTTTAACTCAATACAGCACTTTGCAGAAGCTCTTACTACATCTACACGCGTTTAGAGGTATGCTTCTACCAGCTTTACTCATCTAGAGACTGAGATTTTTGTGCATTCTTCATTGCAAAATAGTTGGATGCTCAATCAGATTGGATGGAGTTGCTCTGTGAGCACAAGGTTTCACGTTTTCCCACAGATTCCAAGTTGGATTTTGCTCTGAATATTGATTGGGCCATTTAAACACCTAAATATGCTTTTTCCTAAACCCTTCAGTTGTAGCCTTGGCTGAGTGTTTAGGATCATTAGCCTGCTGAAAGGTGAACCTTAGCTCCAGAGCCATGTCTTTTGCAGACTCCGAAGAAGGAAATGAACTGGAACGTAAGCGACGCAGCAGAAATTTACACCTGACGCTGCAAAGTACGCTCTGAAGCTGTTTTGGGTTTTTTGGCGCAGAGAAAATGGAAGAGCACCAAGTAGAAGAAGCACCTTGGCCTTCCTTATCCTAGTTGACAAGGTGTTGCAATAGGAAAGGCACAGAACCCAGCAACAATGGGTGCATCAGCAAACAGCCTTAAATCCGAGGCGACCGGACTTTCAGTCAGAATGTCCGGTCGCCTCCGATTAAACTGATTTAACTGATTAAAATGAAAAGTTACCTCCACGTAGGACACACATATGCTGCTTTGATGTTCTTATACGCTGCAACGTTCTTATACGCACCGTATTTAGTTTCATCTATCTGACCATTGACTCTGAGCTCTACTATTTCTGATAAAGGGAAGCATCCCCACAGCATGATGCTGTCATCACTTTGTTTTAGCATGGGTCAGATGTTCTCAGGGTGATTTGCAGTTATTTTTCTTACATTCAAAATGTTTGTACATAGGCCAAAAAGTTTCTTCCAGATGTTTGGGATTTCCTCATCATGGCTTTTAGCATACTGCAAACAAGACTTATGGCTTTCTTTCAACATTGGCTTCTATAACCAAGACATAGTCTTGGTGATAGATTCTCACACCTGAGTTGTGGATCTCTGCAGTTCCTCCAGAGTTGCAGTGAGCCTCTTGCTACACAGATCGTTGCACTTCTTGCCAAGCTTGTCAGGTTGGTTAAAGGCTATGGAAAGCCGATTGAGCATTTATTCTGATATCTTGATATCAGGCATAATTGTCATGTACATGCAAGCCATTTCTGCCCACTAGTTAACTAGTGAGCCATTTCTGTGTGAACTAGTTAACTAGTGACAGCCAAAATGCCCACTAGTTAACTAGTAAGGCCCAAATTCTCTCTAGTTAACTAGTTCATATGTTTCATACCTTACTAGTTAACTAGTAATGCTCTGCATGTTCACTAGTTAACTAGTGGAAATTGCAATGTGCACTAGTTAACTAGTTTAAAGACTTCTATATATTACTAGTCAACTAGTAAGGTACAAAAATGTTTACTAGCTGACTACTGAATGTCAAATTCCCACTTGTTAACTTCTATGTAATTTGGCCAGCCGCTTGAGCATTTATTCTGATATCTTGATAAGGTAGGCCAACATCCATTTTTGTCAACTAGTGAGCCATATTTGTGCACACTAGTTAACTAGTGAAAGCATAAATGCCCACTAGTTAACTAGTGAACACATTTCAGCTTCACTAGTTAACTAGTGAGAGCCAGAAATGTCCACTAGTTAACTAGTAAAGGCCAAAATGCATACCAGTCAGCTAGTTGAAGGCTTTTGGGTCTCACTAGTTAACTAGTGACTGCCAAAAATGTGCACATGTTTACTAGTGAAGGCAAAACACCTCACTAGTTAACTAGTCGCAGTAGGTCAATGTCACTAGTTAACTAGTGAACCATAAATGGCTTTCTAGCTAGCTAGGTGATGGCAGTAGTCTCACTAGTTAACTAGTTGATGCATCCTTTGTCCAAACTAGTTAACTAGTGAGGTCATAAATGTATACTAGTAAACTAGTTCAAGACAAAATTCACACTAGTCAACTAGTGGCGCAGAATTCAAATTAGGAGGCGGAGAATTCTGGAAATTGAGGCTTTCTATTGGCTCCCTATGTCCAAATAGAACATGACAACCAATCACAGTGCAGAATTTCATGAAATCCCACCCACAACGTTTGCATGTGGCACACAAGTTAACATGCTGGCCAAAGGTACTCTAGCTAGTAAACTAGTGGCTTCAGTGTGACACTTACATGTAAACTAGTGAAGGCAGAACTGCTCACTAGTTAACTAGTGAAGACACAAATGCCCACTAGTTAACTAGTGAGGTCTAAAAAGTGTCACTAGTTTACTAGTGTGCACCAAAACACCCACTAGTGAACTAGTCATGGCAAATTCCATTCGACTAGTTAACTAGTGAGGTGCAAAAAGTGTCACTAGTTTACTAGTGTGCCCCAAAATGCCCACTAGTTAACTAGTGAAGGCCATTGCAGCCCCACTAGTTAACTAGTGAGCTGCCAAAACGCTCACTTGTTAACATGTAAAGGCCAAAATGCCCACTAGTTTACTAGTGAGGGTGTTGTGGGCCTTACTAGTTAACTAGTTGCATGCATATTTTGTTCACTAGTTAACTAGTTACACCTAAAAACACAAACAAGCTGACCGTTTTTGTCCACTAGTTAACTAGTTGAACAATTTAAGTCTCACTAGTTTGCATGTGTGGCAGTAAAGCAGCTCACTAGTTAACTAGTGCCTGAAACGATCATTATGCATATTCTAATGAGAGGGTGGGTAGAAGACTCCTATTGGGTATCATGTAAGAATCCCACCCAGATATGTAAATTGACTGTTCATAGCCTCGCGATCAGGTCCTGATGGGTGCCCCTAGTGGCTAAAGTGACAAACTGCTCTGCAACGGTAAAAGTAGGCTAACTGATACAGAAAGCATATACCATACTGCCATACTGCATGCTATGCTTGCTTAGAAGATAATATTTAACATGTTATTCATATTATATATATATATATATATATATATATATATATATATATATATATATATATATATATATATATATATATACATATATGTACATATATGTTTTTGTATATTGTTATTTATATATTTATAAATGTTATATATATATATTTAAATATATAAAATGCAAAATATTTCAGCACATGACTTTCTCAGTACTTCATAGTTTTAGAACATAACATAAAAGTATATGGCATTTGACATTTTAAATGTTTTAAGCCCCCCCTGAACATGAGAAAATCCTCGTTATTCGATGCTGTAGCGCACATATGCCCTGGTTACTGGGGGAAAATAGGGAGTACCAATATGGCGGCTGGTGGCTTCAAAGCGACTCGTTCTAACAGCGGGCTATTAGCACTCCGGTGTATAATAGAGCTCAGTGGTCTAAACTAGCCTATTTTAAAATTATTACAAGCAAGGTGGGATGGTGATGGAGGAGACACACCCACACCCCTGCCAGGGCCACTATCACATAGGATTAACCTTCCTTGCCAGAAAATAAAAGTACAAACTATTCTTTGCAGATAACTGGTGTTGGTTGGATGGTTGGTTGGCTATTTATTTATTTATGCAGCTCCAGTGCACTTAGACTGCATGGTCAGACAAGATTGTCAATAATCTGCAACTGCAAAAACATCTTAAATTAGCCAGGCTAATATTATTTTTAAGCAGTGATGACAGAATTGCCTGTATCGCTTGCGGTCAAAACGTAGTTATAGTAAAGTCCTGAACTACACATTGGCAATTCATGTACATTGAGAAATTTAGCATAAAATTTGCACAGCATTGCTAGCCTAACTCCAAAGCCATTATTTATTCTGCAATGGGCCTGAAACGCGGGGGAAAAAGGCGCTTTTGAATGTTAACATAACAATAACGTACAGTATATTCATTAAAACACACTGAACATGCAGGAAATAAAGTCATTAGCCTACAGTATGTTATTTCACTTCAGATAAAACCAACTGCAAAAAACCCATTAGCCACCTTGTATTCAAATGAGCCAACCAATTTCATTATGTTTAAATATTCCGCCAGTGTAGTAATTATAAAATGCTACATTTTGTAGACGACAAATATAAAAAGTATTCATACCTGTTGGACCTAGACGTCTTCGTCTCCGAACAATGCTTCTTGTATTTCTCAACATGTTGTCCTCCTGTGATGATGATAACTCCCGCCTTGCAACCTCAAGTGCATTCCAACATTGACAAAACCCCTCTCGGAAGCTTCCTCCTCTGTTTGGCTCATAAGTTCAGTAGTAGATAAGCGGTAGGCCTAATGTGAACAAATTTGTGTCGTCCGCACTTGACTAGGACGTTTTGATTTGTAAATGGAAAAACAGAAAAACGGAAGTAGTATCCGTTTTTCGTTTTGGTTTTCCGGAAAAAAAACGAATTGCCTGAAGATACACGGACCGCTAACGCTGGTCTTACATGTGTAACTGTAGCACTAAATGGCGGTAGAACTGTGCACTTCCTGTGCGTGATTTGAACACTGACAAATCAGAACCCTAGATAAAAGGGTGATTAAAAAAAGTATCACAAAAGTATCTCATATTCTGTCGAAATGTTTTTTAATAATAACAGGGAAACCCCATGCTTTACCAAGTGAGCTCTTGATCCACACAGGGATCAACGTTATATTGTTCTTTTGTTTATTGCTGCTAGGCAACCACAGACATAAATGCATCCATTTCAGTAGCACTTTTCTGATTAATAACCGAAAAACAAAAGATTGTACACATTAACTGCACATGGTTTCAAAAGTCATTAAAAGCTCAAAGATCAAGAAAAAAAACATCATGCACTTCTAAGGAATTGAACCCTGGTCTCCCAAATGATCTCCCGCTGCTTAACCACTTGAGCTAGTCTTGCCACATGGGCAAAGCTATCATCAATGTTCATGTTACTGAAACGTTTTGTTGCATACAAATGCCTCCAGTTTTATCGCGATTTTCAGACTAATAACTGAAAAACTAAAGATTTTACACATTAACTGAACGAAGATTACAGCAATACACAATAACTTTGTCACTAGACATGTTATCAAAACATATTTTTATGCTCAAACGATCTTAGTTTAAGTTTGGTCTTAGAACAGCCTGGACGAAGTCATCCATTTTTTCTAGGTTTCTGATTCCTAAATGGACCAATCAAAATCTTTGTTCCGCCTTCTTCATTTGCATGCAAGTGCGACATTGCACACTAGTTAACTAGTGGGACAATGTTACGTCCCACTAGTTAACTAGTTGCACAAAATGCCAGCCGTTTGTGTATTTATTCAAATTCAACTAGTTTACTAGTGTGAATGGCATTTTTCTCCTGCTAGTTCATTATGGACAATGTTTTGTCCTCCCTAGCTAACATGTAAGGCTAAAAATGCCCTCTATAAGCTAGTGAAAGGCATTAATAATGCAGATATGCTCACTAGTTAACTAGTGAGCATGTCCTGTTCCATTACTAGTAAACTAGTAAGGCCAAACATGTCAACTAGTTAACTAGTGAATGCCAATGTGTCACTAGTTAACTAGTAAGAGTACCTTTTGCATTACTAGTAAACTAGATAGCTCTAAAAACAGCCACTAGTGTGTGTGTTGTGCGCACTAGTTAACTAGTGAGCTGCTTTACTGCCACACATGCAAACTAGTGAGACTTAAATTGTTCAACTAGTTAACTAGTGGAAAAAAACGGTCAGCTTGTTTGTGTTTTTAGGTGTAACTAGTTAACTAGTGAACAAAATATGCATGCAACTAGTTAACTAGTAAGGCCCACAACACCCTCACTAGTAAACTAGTGGGCATTTTGGCCTTTACATGTTAACAAGTGAGCGTTTTGGCATCTCACTAGTTAACTAGTGGGGCTGCAATGGCTTTCACTAGTTAACTAGTGGGCATTTTGGGGCACACTAGTAAACTAGTGACACTTTTTGCACCTCACTAGTTAACTAGTCGAATGGAATTTGCCATGACTAGTTCACTAGTGGGTGTTTTGGTGCACACTAGTAAACTAGTGACACTTTTTAGACCTCACTAGTTAACTAGTGGGCATTTGTGTCTTCACTAGTTAACTAGTGAGCAGTTCTGCCTTCACTAGTTTACATGTAAGTGTCACACTGAAGCCACTAGTTTACTAGCTAGAGTACCTTTGGCCAGCATGTTAACTTGTGTGCCACATGCAAATGTTGTGGGTGGGATTTCATGAAATTCTGCACTGTGATTGGTTGTCACGTTCTATTTGGACATAGGGAGCCAATAGAAAGCCTCAATTTCCAGAATTCTCCGCCTCCTAATTTGAATTCTGCGCCACTAGTTGACTAGTGTGAATTTTGTCTTGAACTAGTTTACTAGTATACATTTATGACCTCACTGGTTAACTAGTTTGGACAAAGGATGCATCAACTAGTTAACTAGTGAGACTACTGCCATTACCTAGCTAGCTAGTAAGCCATTTATGGTTCACTAGTTTACTAGTTACATTGACCTACTGCAACTAGTTAACTAGTGAGGTGTTCTGCCTTCACTAGTAAACATGTGCACATTTTTGGCTGTCACTAGTTAACTAGTGCGACCCAAAAGCTTTCAACTAGCTGACTGGTATGCAATCTTGGCCTTTACTAGTTAACTAGTGGACATTTCTGGCTCTTACTAGTTAACTAGTGAAGCTAAAATGTGTTCACTAGTTAACTAGTGAGCCTTTTGGCTCCCACTAGTGAACTAGTGTGCATATTTTGGCCCTCACTAGTTAACTAGTTCACAGAAACATGGCTCACTAGTTAACTAGTGGGCAGAAATGGCTAGCATGTACATGACAATTATGCCTGATATCAAGATATCAGAATAAATGTTCAATCGGCTTTCCATAAAAGGCCATGCCTTCGTAGGTTTGCAGTCATGGCACTTTCCATTTTCACACAAAAGATTGAACAGCACTTCATGGGATGTTCAAAGCTTAGGATGTTGTTTTTAGCCTAAACCTGCTGTCAACTTCTTCATGACTGACCTGTCTGGCTTGTTCCCTGGTCTTCGCGGTGATGTTTGTTTACTAATTTTCTACAAGAAATCGCTGTATTTATGCTGAGGTCAAATCACCTTCTCTTTACAAGCCAGGTGACACCTGGAGTCTTACACTTTGATTTAGGGTTATTAGAGTAAATTTAACCTTAATGCGGTTAAAACATGACAGAATATGATGAAGTTTCTGTAAGGCACTGTCTCACTTATAACTTTGCAGCACTAAAACCTGTTTGCATAAGCTAAACTGAAGGCAAAAATGTGGCTTACCAATCTGTCTTTGGTTGCGTTTTCGACACTTCTTGTAGCACAAGCAACATGGAACGATGCAGCAGACGGCAACACACACACAGATGATGATGATGGGAATAACTGCACCAAGAATGGCTCCCAGTAACGTACCATAACAGCTGCTTCAAAAAAGAAAGGAAGCAATATTTTTAACAACCTTTGAAAATTCAATGTTTACTCTTAGTTCACACTATGAATTATGTCTAAACATTTGGATTTAGGGTAGAAAAAACAAAAGCACATAATAAGCTGGACAACAAATATGTTTGGACATATGCGCTGTTCTTCTCTTATGTTTTTTAACAGAAACAAGGTTACATGAATTCAATGAGGCACCAATTCCGTTAGAGTCAACACATCCAAACTACGATTTTCTTTGTGTGAACACACAACAAGGGAAAGTTGGAGGAGTGGCCACTTTGTTTAGTGATTCACTTAAGTGTAAAAAGGTGTTTCTGGGAAAATTTGACTGTTGAATATTCAGTTATCCAGATAAATTTTACACTTGATCATCACTAAGAGTCTAAACATTTCCAAGGTCAGTGTAACTGATGTTGCCCTATCTGATCACTGTTCTGTTATCTTTGAAAGCATCCTTTCCTATGACTCAGTTAGCCAAAGAGACATCATAAGAAATCGCATCTTTAAGGACAATACCACTGAAACCTTTAACCTAGCTTACTCTTCTACTTCCACTTTGTCTTGTAACTCAATAAATGAACTAGTAGATAACTTTCAGTCTAAAGTTTCAGACATCATGCATTGCTCCAATTAAAGTGAAGGTTTTCTGGGAAGAAAAAGTCTCAGTGGGAAAGTGTTCCAGCAGTTAGAAGTGAAAAAAGGGAGTGTCGAAAAGCTGAACGCAGGTGGAGAAAGACTAGACTTTCAAGAAAATTTCAAGGGAATCTTTCTTCTCTGAGATTATCACCAAAAACATTTAATAATGTCCGTACCTTATTTGCCAGAGTCAACAGGTTAACTAACCCTCCTGTGACTGTGGCGTCTGAACTCCACCAGGATCTGCAAAGAGTTTGCTAACTTTTTTACTGATAAAATCCAAAAGATTAGAGGAGCAGCCTTTATACATATCAGGTTCAGTACCCAAGTTGTCTCCAACTAGAACTGATTTTGACAAAATGTCCCAATTCAGCCAAATAAACTACAAAAGCTTAGAAGATAGTGCTGGTATTATTGGACCTAAGTGGAGAACTCGACACTGTCGATCACTCCGATCTGTCAGAGCGCCTGGAAAACTGAGTCAGCCTTAATGGGAAACCCATCGACTGGTTTAAATCCTATTTAAAGGACAGTCACTTTCTGGTATCAGTAAGTAAGTTTACACCAGAGGCAACAAAAATCCCATGTGGGGTTCCCCAAGGGTCCATCTTGGGTTCCCTCCTATTGAATATCTGCATGTTCCCTTTAGCTCAGATCATAAAAAAAACAACATCAGGTACCATAACTATGCAGACGACACACAGCTCTACATCAATGGGCCCATGGTCACCAGGTGACCATGGGCCCATTCAACCACTGAGGAAATGCTTAGAAGAAATCAATGCATGGGTGTGCCAAATTTTTCTGTGGTTGAATAAAAAAAAAACTGAAGTAATAATATTTGGACCAAAAGAGGAGTGATCAAGAGTCAGCACACAACTCCATCTGCTTTAGCTAGTAACCTCTAATCAGGCCAGAAATCTGGGTGTAGTGATGGACTCAGACCTGAACTTCCAAAAGCATCTAATAACAATTACAAAGTTGGCTTTCTATCACCTGAAGAACATTTCCAGGATTAAACAACTAATGTCTCATCAGGATCTGGAAAAACTAATCCATGCGTTTATCTTTAGTCGAATTGATTACTGCAACCGTGTTTTCACAGGTCTGCCTAAAGAGTCAATCAGACAGCTGCAGTTGATCCAGAACGCTGCTGCCCGCATCCTCACTAAGACTAAGAAAGTAGAGCACATAACCCCAGTTCTAAAGTTTGTACACTGGCTCCCTGTATTTCAGAGAATAGACTTTAAAATATTTATCAGTCTATAAATCCCTGAATGGCTTAGCACCTAAATACATCACAGACTTGTTGTCAGTGTATCAACCCTCCAGACCACTAAGGTCTTCTGGCTCAAACCTACTCTGCATACCCAGAACAAGGACCAAACATAGAAAAGCAGTGTTTAGCTCTCATGCTCCACTTATCTGGAACAAACTCCCAGATGACTTTAAACATGCTTAAACCCCGAGTTCCTTTAAATCAAGGTTAAAAACCTATTTGTTTAGAGTTGCTGTAAGTTTGTAATCCCTTGTCTTATATATTTGCCTGCAGCTACTATTCCCCTGCATTGTCCTTTCTTCTGTAATGTTTCCTTTTTCTGTTCATGAAAAACACTTCTAATTGTCTTGTTACTGAAATGTGCTTTACAATTAAACTAGCCTTGCATTGCCTTCTAGAGTCAAACAGTTTTGTTTTTGAAACAATACTTATTATTGCAGTCACCACAGCAATGCTTATCACTCCCCTGAGATTGATGGAATTTATTGTTTCAATCCCAGTACTGAGTGTCATCTGCTGTAAAACACAGAATAAAAAAGATTTCAGACATTTATGGAAAGAAAGATGCTGCAGCTACTAAAGTGTAACACTGACACCAGTAAAAAACTGACAAAGAGATCTGGCAGATAAAAACATAACAGTTTATTAAAGGCTAATCATCTGCACACTGTTATATAGCATTTAAATATTTTAACTTTACAGCTCGATCTTAGTTTCACTTTGTGTTTCCTGTCATGTGAGTAAGGATTGTCCAAAGTACAAAAACCGACATGAATGAGAAGTAATTGAGAAAAGAGAACTCACCTCATATTAAAGGTACCACGACCTGGGTGACAGAAAACACCCAAAATCTTAACCTAAACACCTGAGGTGATTGCCGTGAAACCCACTACCGAGGGAATAAGTTTGACTTTGCAGTATGATACTGTTGGAACCTGTATGTCCCACCCACTAACAACAAACCAAACAGCATTCCTTAACACATGGAGAACACTTCTCAGAGTGAGGTGGTAGGGAAGGGGCACAACATCTAAACTGGTCAAACTGTTGCCAGTCCTTTAGATCTTGGTCTTTTAAAATTAAAATTAAAGTTTGAAGGTTTTTTCCAGATGATTGAGACCAAGAAGACCGAAATGAAACTTTTAGAGCAAACAGGGTGGGGAAAAAGTCACTGAACCGGTTGTCCAATGAAAGAAGCATTAACAGCAGAGATGGAATGGCTCTGAAATAGAGATTTTCGATTTAGATTTTTTTTCCCCACACGTTAACATTACAGTCTTTATTAGACCACAGTATTTCACCACTTTAAATCCACATATTATTTTGGACCACCTATAGCAGGGGTCACGAATTAAAAATCAGCGGGGTCCGAATAAAGAAAATCAACAACCAGTAAAGGTCCGGACACATTTGTAATTACAATCCGTTACTTCAAACAGTATTTAACACTGAAATAAAATGTTTATGCATCCACAAAAAATAACATAAAAATAGAACGTTTTTCTATTTTAAAATCCAAAGTGCTTTTTGAAATAGAGAACCACAATCTTTCACAGTTTGGTATATAGAAAATTTCCTGACTTTTACATCTTTTATAAAACACTTGAACTTTTTTTAATTTCTTTTTTATGGCTTAATGAGAGAAGTGAGCTTTAGGCTGCCCTGCAAGGGTTTTAAACCTTAGTTTGATTGGCAACAAAGCCAACCTCAAGCACATATCAAGGTGCTCCCTGTCACATTCAATATAAACCAATTTTATGATCATACAAGGCCAAACACAGCCTTGGAAATGCAGGACACATCACCAATACTATCATGACATAATACATTTTAATTTGACACAGATTGCTTTGCCCGTTATTGTTCACCAATTAATAATTACAGTTTATAAAAAGGCATGGTTTAACTTTTTTGAAGAATGGTTATATTTTAGCCCAGTGACTGGAGACCTGTCCAGGATGAACCCTGTGTCCGCGCTCCACTTTAACTTCATAAAAAAACTCTCTGAGAATCGCCTTTCTCTGGCCTCACCCAGGTAGAACCCGTTCTCCAGTTCATGTTGTAGCTACAGTTTATTTGTTTTATCTTTTTGATGTAGTTTTCTTAACAATCTGTAAGCATCAAAATCTTTGTCATTTTATTTAGTGTCCTGGAGCGCAGCTGCTCATCGGGTGAACACTGCTGCATACCGACAGCAGATTCGGAAAAAGTTTTTTTTTACTTCTTCCGAATCGGACCCAGTCAAATGCGGCACATTGTTTCACAGTCCGACTCTTGTTCTTCAAGGGTCATGCTAAATTAGCCTGAGCTAGCGCGTTACTCTTCTTTGTGTTTAAATAAAACATAACAGCGAATCACGAGGAGATCCCTGGTTGGTCGCCGCGTTTATCAGCGAGGGAATAAACGCTGACAGGCGACGTGGCCACAGGTGGAAATAATTCATTGATTAACTGCAGGAGGAGATTGACGTTTACCGAGGGAAGTTGTTGTCAGCTGCTGAACTTTCTGACCTACTGGTTCGCATTAATCCAAAGAAAACCTTTGACCACCGCTACTTTCATTCATACCATCTGTGGCCACTTTAAAATGCTCTCCCAAAAGTTAAAATGATGAACACCGATAAACCACAGACTGGCCATGTCCGTTTTGGAAAGACCCGTCCTGCTCTCATTCTGATTGGCTAATGTCTCGCCTCTGCCAGGTTTGATTGGTTGAGAGCAGCTTCAGTGCAAAACCTTGAATAAAAAGTCTAGACGGAACATTTTGCGCTCAATTTCCAAATGACGGAAATCCGTCGCAGCGACGGAGAACTTGCAGTAATATATAAATGTTTTAAATCAGGTTGGGTCCGGATTAGGTAGCAGCTGGGTTCGGATCCGGACCGTGGTCCGCTAATCCGTGACCTCTGACCTATAGGGTCTTATACCATAATATTGCTGTATTTTGTTGAATAGACAGTAAATAAGTCTAATAAGATTGGCCAAAGAACAAATAAATATTACATGAATGTGTATTGCCCCCACAATATAGGAGTATTTCTGTTTCTTCAATAGAGTTGTGAGAATTATTTTTCATTGCAACAACACTTTATTACATTTACAACAAAACTGACCATAAAACCTGCTGAGATAAAAACTTGAGCCACAACCAGATTCAAGCGTTCAGGGGTCTTTTCCCCCTATTGTGCAACATGTGATAGCAATAAATGACTCCACCCAGATTAGCCCTAAAGCACTTCATGTATCCACCCAGTCTCAACAGATCTCTTCTCTTGTAGTTGAGCATCTGAAGCCAATCCTACAGCATCTCCATCATAGACATAAAAGGCAGCTTTTTATTCCCCAAAGAACAGCATGTTTAATGTTTTTTTCTGTCTGTTTTTGCAGGTCTGCAGAACCGTATGGCATCCCCATTTCAGGTGTCACTGTTTTCTACCTCTCTTTTAAAATAAATATATATTATATATAGGTCAGTCAGTGCTAAAATATTCTTCCCAAAATTATCTTGATAGGAATTGATTTAGTTTGATTTGTCATTAAATATGTATAAAACACTGGCAAAGGCAAGTTTTATTTTATTGCAGTTTTCTGTAAGAAGACGATTCAATATGTAGACGATCCAAAGCGCTCTAAGAGAGGTTAGATTTCCATCAGAAGTTATAATGATCAGGAACGTGTAGAAGGGTACCCATCACCAAATGTATTAATAAAATAGAAAATAAAACAGTAAGATATCATAAACTAACATGTTTTTATTTTTAGATGGGCTTTAACATGCAAAATCAACTTTTCTGAGCTTTAAACTATGTTATGATTTTTTTGTTTTCAACAAAATCATGCCCAAAGTAAACCATCAGAAAACAACTATTTCATAAGAAATTACTCTGTGGTGCCAAAGGCAATATTTAATCACATATATAGTTGACTTAAAAAAAGATATAAAACCTTTAACTCAATTAGTACACACCTGCTAAAACAGTTTAACTCAAATGATCAATGAGTAGCGAGCGGACAGAAATGTGCCAGCACAGTTCCCCACTGTTCTCCCGTACTGCAGGTCAGCTTGTCAGAGACACAGCTCTGTGTCCTCGCATACTGCGGGCGACCAGTGAGATAATCCAGTATCCACTGGAACAGGGGGTATCCACTCCTGACCGCTCCAGCTTGTCCATCAGAAGTCATGATTGAATGGTGTAGAAGGCACTTGAAAAATCAAAAAAAAATTATCCTCTTTTTGCTCCCAGGATTCTCCAACTCGTAGCAGGTAGATGATGCCAGCGTGGTAGGCAGACCGCAGTGGAGCCAATGTAGTCTTCACCAGTGAGAGAACATGGTAGAGGGTCAACCTCTCAAGGGTCTTCATCAGATGCAATGTTAGCGCAAGCGGCCTGTAGCTGTTGAGGTCCTTTGGGTGTGTTCTTAGACACTGGTACCACACAGGATGTTTTCCACAACTGTGGTACTTCGCCCAACTTCAGACTGATGTTGAAGATGTGTCCAATGACATCACACTTTATTATTTCATTGTTATATCACAATAGGGCTGCACAGATGATAGCACTGTTGCCTTGCAACAACATGGTACTGGGTTCAAATCCCACCCTAGGGTCTTTTCACTGGGTACTCCAGCTTTCTCCCACAGTCCAAAAGCAGGACTTTTAGGTTGATCGGTCTCTTTTGTGTGCACAGTTGTCTGTCCTGTGTGTCTCTGTATTGCTCTGTGATGGACTGGTGACCTGTCCAGGGTGTACTCTGTCTCTCCCCCAATGAACGGAGTAACACACAGGCCCCCCTGTGATGCTGCATGGATAAGCGGCTATTGACAATGGATGGAAACTTTTCTGAATGGATGTAAAAATAGTTTCATAAATAAAAAGGAAATTCAAAGGTACAAAAGTTGCATATCAAGGTAAAACCAACTGCTGGTGACCAGTGATTGGCATATTTTCCACAGATTAATAATAGTCACTGTACCATCGCAGAAGCTGCAGAGACAGGATTTTCCTGTTCTGTTTTTTTTTCTGATGTGTTTTTTATGGGGTGTTTTGAAAGCAGTGTTGGGAGGAAGCAAGTAGAATAACTCAGTTTCCTGAATTTCAATGCAGCAGTTTATCCTGCTGCTAAAACCTGCAGTTAACACATTGAAAGAAATTGCAACATCGGATTCAGAGATGGTCAAAAAGCACCATCTGCACTCCAAAAGGTCTCAGCTTCCTTGGGTGGTAACACTCTGCCTTGGCCATTACTGTAGGGTGTATGAAAGAGTCCAGTCCAGCTCATTCTGACGTTAACGGCCAGGTACTTAAAACAGTCCACTAACCAAATCTTCCTTTCCTGGACATTCACTGATCCCCATGTTGATCCAGAGAAACAGTAGTTCGTCTTGAACAAATCAACAGTCTTTCAGTAGATTACTTACTAAATTTGTCAAGAAGGCAACGGAATCGTCTGGGATATGAGGTGCAATTTGCCAAAATGTCTTCACCAACTTTATGTTGAAGTAAAGCTGTTGAAGCCAACAAAATCACTCAGAATTCCAAAAAACCTACAGCACCTTGCAAGAGTATAGATATCCCTAAAAGTGCATCTCTCTTTGTCAAGCATACAAACACAAAGTTAAAACTATTTAACGAGAATAGACCAACACACAGTAGTGCGTAGTTGTAAAAATCACATTTTGTTAATCTTTTTTAAAGATAAACATTTGAAATCTCTGCCATGCCTTTACCGTGACATCTCATAGTGGCCTAGTGGTTACATCAGAGTGCTTGCCCCCTGGAAAGGGCACCTGTTCCCCGGTTCAAATTCCACAGACAGCCACTTCGGGTCCTTGAGCAAGACCCAAAATGCTCACTGCGTGCTGCACATTGGCAGCCCACTGCTCCCTAGAAGGGATGGTTTAAATGCAACAGACAAATTTCACTAGAATGTCACGTTACAATGGGAAATAAAGATGATTATGATTATCTCCCTTTCATAAGTATCCTAATTAGTGAACACAGTCCATCTGTGTGCAGATGTAGTAAATGGGCGCTCACACTCAGCCTGGTTCTGCTGGGAGGTTTCCACTGTTGCTACATGCATACTCAGAGAGATTGCTGCAAAGGGATTGTCTCGATGATTTGACTGAATTGACTTTGTAAAGTGCCTAGAGATGACATGTGTTTTGAACTGGTGCAATATAAATTGAAATAAATTTAGTTTCATTTAATATCAGTATAAATCTAGCTATTTTGTAAAGGTCTCAAAGCTTTGATAAAGAACATTTAAGGAAAAAAAACAGCACCTTGAAGACTAAGGGACACAGCAGTCAAGTCAGGAATGCAGTTGTGTATTACGTTATAAAATCAAACCCCAACCAGAAATAAAGACTATAGCTGCTTTTCCATCGGCCATCAAATTGCACAAATTATAATTACAAAAATAAACTTCCATAATGAAAATACACCAATTTCGGAAAAAACTCACGGTTTTCGATAAAATATTTTTGTGCTAGGATGAGATGCTGCATTTTTATGCTAGGATGCCGCATCGAAATTGGTATATTTTACAAAAATGCAATTTAAACTTTTTTCACATCACGAGTCACATGATCAACAACCAGATGTTACTACTGGTGATAAAGAAAGAACACGACAAGGTGAATGTACAGCTCTTCAGTAAAATCGCCGACAATTTCCCAAAAATGCTGCATACATAGCCACTCCCAAGTATAAGGGGCTTATCACTTCAACAACTTAGTAAGACACTGGTGTTTCCTCTGATTGCTGATGATAGGCAATAGTGACATGGCTGATATATTCATATATCTGTCGCCGCCATGTTTTTTTTTTTTGTTAAATGAGGTATGGCAATAAACTTATTCATGTGATTTTACTAGCATTTCTTATTTTTATGTAAACACTGCAAATATTATTACAAGCATATTCCTGTGTTAAAATGTCCCAGTCAAAGTCCAGACATAAATACAAATGGGCATCTTTGGCATGAATTGAAAATTAGTGACCAGGCACTTTCAATTCAACCTGATTCAGGAGTAAAATATTCTCAGAGAAGAGCATATATTTCATTCTCTGGATGTGTAAAGCTGGTAAAAATATACCCTAAACATTTGCAGAACTTCAGCCCACAAAGATCGGGTCCTTCGAAAGATAGAGCTCCTGCATTTAGACACATCTGTCCCCATTCAGGGGGGGCTGCATCCTTCGAAGGCCGAATTTGAGAATGGTCTAGCTGCAGCCGTTAAACATGTTTTGTAGAGTCCACAGCTGCAGCTAGATATACTTGGAATTTGAAGGCCGATTACGTCACAGCACTGTGATGCAGTCCAAATTTGAAGGCTTCTTCAAACACCGCACACCAATGCAGCCCTCCTTTTCCCCAGATTTGAAGGATGAGTCCGGTGTATCCATCATGGCCTGCCCTATCCTTTGATTCATGGTTTAAAAGAGTTGTTCAAACATAAACAGCAATGGCAGAGAGTCAAATGCTGTAAATACAATTGCATATTTTGCACTTTCTGTAACAAAAAGTACCTTGAACAAGTTTTTAGAGAATTTAGCTATGTAAACCGGCTCATCTCGCTGGTTTTCAGCTGACTGGACTGTCGAGGCTCACTATGCCAAGAGAGAACACCGGTCTCCCGGCACATTGCTTTCACACTCCTGTCTGTAAACACAGAAACAAAACTAAGAGGCCATAATTTTATTTTGCAGAGGACATGACAACAAGATTCGAATGCTCTATACATTCACTATTTTATTGAAGGTTAATTTAAATAACCAGATGCAAGCAGGAAAACTAAAATGAATTTCTGTAAAATAAACGGTACACTACTTACATGATATGACAAAAAAAAGAAAATCTAGGAGAACAAAAGATGAAAAAAGTGAACTCTAAGCTGTTGTTCTTTTCCTAGTGACAGTGATCCAAACAAACCTGAAAAACCCCAATTGGAGTACCAAAACTGGACTCTGATGGATATAAAACCAGAAGAAAAAAAACTGCTAGGTTTAGACAGAAGACAAAACCAAGAACTTGTTTGTGTCTTTTCCAGTTTAAGCAAGATCACTACGAAAAAAAATACGTCTTCAAAACCATTTAAAAATGCAAAAACTGGGATTATTTTTTAACAGGACAAGAAACACGACACACAATTTCACAGAAATTACACAAAATCTGAAAATAAGCATCAACTATTCACAAAATAAGTTGTGCAGCTACAGGGTATTTGATGAAAACAAAACATTAGAAAACTATTTTAGTGTCTCATTAAAACAGCATAAAAAAAACTTCTTTCAACGTCTAATTTGAATTTCTAATGGCAAAGAAATGAAATAGTTTGTGATGCAACCGGATTAAATACTTTGAAATAGAAATTAACAAAAATGTATTTAAGGTGCTCTAAAACAAAATAATTTAAATTGAAAAAAAAAAAAAACTTACAAAGCCATGACATCAACGTATGGGGTTTCCCCAACCTTGCTATGAAGGCACATTTGTGTCTTGCATTTCAAACGTGTAACATTTCTCCCTTTTAGGTTAGATTGAATGTTTGGTCAACTGATAAGGAAAGTCCTTAAGTAATGCTGAATGAAGACATCAATGCATTTCAGCTCAGACGTGTACAGATGTACATCTGAAAAGCAATACAAACCTAAGTGTATGAACTCCATCACATATATAAGCAGTGGTTTTTAATTGTTTTCTTAACTGATGACAAAATAAATGTTCCCTTTAACGAAGAGTCTAGAAAACAAAGTATCCCAGAAGTGTTTTGAAAACGAATACACATCTTACAACAGTAAAAAAACAACAGTGTGATCAGAAAGAATGAAGTTTAAAGCACTTCAGCAAGAATCTGGCACATACTTGAGGTGAAGAGGATAGACATGAAAGCACCTTTTTCAAAGTCTAGTCACTGAGTTGCTGAAGGTGAATGAAGGAGTCCAGTAGGTTTGGCTGATGACCATAAAAGGCAAACAGGAAGTTTTGAGGCATAGTCATAGAGCTGAAATATTTCCACACACTTAAAAAACTGAAGTCAGATGTTTCAATTCTCCAAGATGTCTAAGGAGCCACGAGTAAACTTGAATCAGACAATGTTACCATATATATGTGTATCTGTACGCTGAATGTCCATGCAATACAAGTCAAAAGGCACCAACATTTTGTCAATCGACCACAACAGACGTTCAGCTGTAACATTACACTTTCATCTTTAATATCAAACTGAAGTAAGCCAGATTCTGTAGGATTTCTTGTCTTCATTCAAAGACCACTTTTAATCTCCCAGTTTGTGACACGAGATACTTTTACCCGTTGTTGGGCGGTACAACGAAATCTGGGTTGTATGCCGGCTGCGCTAGGAAGTCCATCTGAGAGGGAGGAGCGTTGGGCTGTGGGTGGGTGGGAGGTTGTAGGGGGTACGCTGGCTGTCCGGGGCTGAACGCTGCCTGGCTGTAAGGCATCGCGTGGGAAGGAGGGTAGGCTGGACCAACTGGAAAAAGAAATGAAAAAGCATGAGATAAAAAGGCCAGAAAAAACATTCAACCACAAAAGAGGTCTTTAAATAATCTGTTTCCTCTGACTTAAGAAAAAAACAAAAATAACTCAGTGGTTAATCCACCTCCACTGCTATTCTGGAGTAACAGGATTGCACAACAGCAGCCAAGTTTTCAGAGCTTCAACATAGAGTTGAAACTAGATATTCACATACACTATATAAAAAACAACCATTTCTCTTAGCAAGTTCTGATGGCTTAATTCACATCATTTGAGTTAAATGTAGGAAGTCAGTGTTAAAGATAATAACCACTGGCTTCTGGTGTGAAAACACAGACTAATTTAAAACTATAACTACAAATATATCATTTTTGCTAGAAATATTTCTGAGACCTTTACCTCTACTTTTTCAACAAAGTCAGTATTTGTCTGAACATACAATTTACTACATACAAATGAAAAATTTTACATACCCAAAATAAAAACGCACAAAACATGAGGAAAACATATTTTTTGGTCTAACGTATCAGTTACGACACAAAGAAAAATTTGAAAGCCTAAAGTTTTATTGTCAAAAAAAATTAAAGGACCCAAAAAAGATTTTTTTTTTTTTTTTTTTTATCGAAAATTTCTCACAATTACCTGTATCAGGCTTTAAAGGATTAAGCAAGATATCAAGGGGAGAACTGTGGACTACTCTGCTTCATCTGTAGGTATAGTTTCTAGATGTCTGAGAATCGCTATCTAAAGATTTTTATCTTTAGGTAGAGATTAACTATAAAAATCATGGGAAGGTCAAGTCCTTCAGAAAGGAAGAGGCTCTGTGTCCTAGAGACGAACGTGTTTTATTTCAAACTGTGCTGTTGTGAAGATGTTGTCTGAAGCTGGTAAGAGAACGTCCTTGTCCACATAGAAACAAGTCCTGTGCAAACGTGAGTTCAGAAGCAACACAAAGAGGATGAAGTCATTGTTTTAAAAGAAAGATAAAAAGCCAGACTGCAGTTTGCAAATGCTTTCAGGGACACTTTTGGAGATGAAACTAAAACTCAAGAGTTTGGCTAAAATGACCACTCTGACATTTGGAAGTAAAAGGGTGGCAGCATCATGTTGTTTGTGTGTTGTCCCTGTTGGTCAAAGAACAGTACTGCCACCTCCCGGTTTGTGACGTCACGGTGCGGTATCGTCTGTCGAGCAAGTCCCGATGCTCTATCTGGTGTTTGTCACTACGCGCTATTATCCAAGATGGCGACGACCAGGTCACTATGCGAAGCAGAGAGTAATGGATTAAATAGCGACAGCGATGGGAGTTCCGTGGATTTATCTTCATCATTTGATAGCGATTTGGAATATATAGAAGACTTTCTTGATAGCAACCTGACTTCAAGTTGGCAATCCAACGACGAACTCGTGGTGGATCATGAATCGGAAAGATGAAATAACTAATTTTTTTTCACTTTTACCCGATGTATTGGAACATCCAACTGTCAAGCACGTGGGCATTGTCACTTTAACAATAGCTCTCGCGAATTTCAATGGTGAAGTCCTCTCGAAATCCGAAATAATTGTTGTTGATCGCAGGTGTGTATAATAGTTCCTATTGAATTTGCTTGGAAAGCGTGGAGAATGGCCGTCGGCTTACCGCACCGTGACGTCACTGCCAGAAGATGTCAGGAGTGAGGTGTTACCATATTTAGCCATGAATGGCCGCTCCCAGACTCAGTGATCGCAACGAAAATTTATATTTTAATTTTTTTACTGATTAACACTAAATTCATTAAATCACTGCGAACGTATTAGTTTTAGGTATAGATAATGATCCATTGATTCTTCCTTGCTGACCGGACTTTTCCTTTAAGAGGAAATAACATGATGTGGAAATACTTCAGAAATATTAAGAAGACATCAGCCAGGAAATTATGAGTCTCCCAAATGTATAATGACTTTTAATCAATCCAACAGATTAGCTACAAAGTGGCTTATGGACAACAAAGTCAATGTTTTGGAGTCGACATGAGAAAGCCCTGATCTCAGCCTCATAAAAAAGTGTGATCAGATCTGGAAAGGTGTGCATAAGCCAGGAGGCGTACAAACCTGACTCAGTTACACCAGTTCTGTCAGGATCATGGTGGGTCAAAAGTCCAGCAGAAAAAAAGGTATACATTTTGTAATCCTAACCAGGAAAGGTCTGCTCTGACTTGATGTAAAAAAAGTGAGGAAAAAAGATTAAGTGTATCTCTCTGCAGAGTATCTAAATATATTTGGTTTTAGAAACAACAACAAAACTGTTACCATTTTCAATGGTTTTCCTAATTCATAAGTCATAATTCACACTTACTGGCATCCTGATAAGGTGGCGGGGGTCCTGGGGTAAACGGCTGTCCTTTGTAAGGCGATGTAGGCATCGGGTGTGTTCCATAGCCAGGCTGAACTGGCATGGGCTGGTAGGGTGGGTACTGGGTCGCCTGGTAGGTCTGGGGAGGTCCAGGCACTGACGTTGGCTGCCGGGGGTACTGCTGAGGGGCTGAGGTAACCACTGTGGTGTGGGTGGTGGTAGCAACTACAGCTGTAAGAAAACAAGGATGAGGAATATCTGAAATAATTAATATGCTAGTAACATTTAATTGTTATTTTAAGAGTTAAACAGTAATTTGTAGTTAACACAGTCAACTTTTTTTTAAAACTGGTTGCTGAAATGGAAATAATAGATTTTACCTAGAAACCTTAACACAATTAAACAAGAAAAGTTATTTAAAAAAAATTATCTCCCATCATCCACATTTTCATTTTACAGACTTTTTCTCCTGATGCTTTGATAAAAAAAGAAAAAGAAACATCACAACATTTAAACAGAACAGTTATCGGTTTGTTCCACATAGGAACTCCGAATATTACTTCTGCTTTTATCTGTAAAAATCCATAAATTACACTTGGCTATAAATAGATGATCAGTTTAAAAAAACATTTCCAGTGCTAAATAATTATTAATTCAATGGATATCATTAAATTATTTGAATATTTCTTAACACAATCATGTCTGTATACAAGGATATGAAGAAACACTTTTTTTAATCATCATTTTAGCGTCAAAGTATTAAAATATTATTTAGTCGTGATAAAGGAACTGAGTCAAACCTGGATTAGACAGTAATAAATATGTTTTTTTAAGTGGGCATAAAATATGCACATATAACAACTATAAAAAGGTACACACATTTATTTATTCCACTAAAAAACAACAATAACATCATCACATTGTTTCAGACTGAAGATGTAGGCGCAGTATGTGCCCTCAGCAGAAAAAAATGTGTCTAAGTGGGGCTTTTTAAAGACTGGGTGGGCGTCTTTGTGACGACTTCCTGTAAATGACGTTCGCCGTCCCTGAAGTTTCCCCTCAATGGTTGTCGTGGAAACAATGACTCAGACACTGAGCATTCCTGGATCTGATCCCAGCGTGCCGCCGCCCGGGCAGAGGAAGCCGCATCGTGCAGCTCGCCTGTGCTTTCTGCACGCTGAGAACTACCGCTTCTTTTACCGTTTTAGCTATTTTTTTTAAACTTTATTTCTTGTTTTGTATCATCTACTTCTGTGGTTGTCTTTCATCTTATATATTCTGTGAAAAATACTATTTATTTATCTACTTAATCTCGAAGTAAATACAGATTAAGGGGGAACCAAAAGCTGTACCGCAACAGTGCACAGGTCAAATGGGTCGGAGCCAGTCAACAAAGCTGTTGTGCCTTAATTTAAAATGCTGTGTCTGTGAGTGAGTGTGTGTGTGTGTGTGTGTGTGTGTGTGTGTGTGTGTGTGTGAGTGAGTGTTTGTGTGGTGGAGGGGCTAAAAGAAATATGCCTGAGCAAGTTCTCAGTTATCCGGATCAGCGCAACAGCAAACAGGCTTAAACCGGAGGCCACCGGACTTTCGTTTAGTTCTTTCTGAAAATGTTTCGACGCCTATCCAGGAGACTTTGTCAAGTCATTTGACAACCGTCTGTAGTCCCAGATGTGTAGATTGGCAACTTGTAGATTGGCGTCTTTGTCAAGTCATTTGACAAAGACTCCTGGATAGGTGTCGAAACAGAAAGAACTGAACGAAAGTCCGGTTGCCTCCGATTTAAGCCTGTTTACAGCTCAAAGAAATACTTGAACAGATATCCATCCCCAGTCACTTGGCAGCTCCTTTTTAAGTCTGGTCAGTCCAGTCCAACTTCCTTTAACTCCTTTTTTTTTCAGCAAAAACTCAAGAAATTATTATTCTGCATATAAATGGCCAAAAGCTCTTTTGCTGCGCCATTCTCTCCCGTCTTGTTGTTTTCTCACTCTTACGTTTGAGTTAGTATCTTTAAATTACATTTGCACCCACACATCTAAGATGCCAGGGGAGTGACTTTGGCACACATCTTGAATTAACGAGATTGGATGAAGAATGACACAAAAAGCACTGATTGGCCATGGCTGCAGAGAAGAAACATATTAGATACCAGTATGAAGTCACATGGAAACATGAAGCGACATGGAAGCCAAAAGTTTTACACAAAAAATAACGTCAAATAAGCATAAAATATAGTAGAAATGCTGAAAAATCAAGTCACATACATTTAATGAGTGAACAGATGTGACGATTACTTTTTATTTTGTAATATTTACAGTATATACTTTTTCCTGTAATTTTACTGAGGTGGCGCCCTATTGCCCCATTAACAAGTCGCCAATCTACACATCTGGGACAACAGATGGTCAGCCTTGTGGAGCACTTGGAGAAAGACAAACCACACAAGCGCAGCTTACACAAAATGCTGCTGCTGGTCTGTTAGCAGGGACAACAAAATAAGAACATATAACCCCAGTAATGGCTTCACTCCACTGGCGTCCTGTTAGCCAAATAATTGATTTAAAAAAAAATTGCTGCAGGTTTTTGAGAGTCTTAATGGCAACTGCTGGGTTGCTGGTTCAAACTCCCGCTCTGACCGTCTCAGACGGACTTTCTACTAGTCCTTAGGTCAAAACCTTCAACTCAAGCACATTTGGGTTCTGCAGTAGATCAATGGTCCAAAGCACACCAACACATCCATTTCCATTATGGAATTAAGGTTTTGAAGGGGCCTAGTCAATGTTTGGACCCATATCTGATAGAGATGCCGAGATCCTTAAAACAGGCCAATCATGTCAGAAAATGCTCCAAAGTAGCTGAAGGAAAATTATCTGCAAACGAGAGTTGGCTTCAATTTATCCAGTGATATAAACAAGTCATGGCAGTTATTCAATTCAATTGAATTCATCACCAACACTTGTTGCCAGCAGTTGTTGCTGCCAGGACTGGCAGAACCAGCTATAGAATTAGTGGGTAAATGCTTTTTTACATAGGGTCAGAATGGTTTAGATTGATTTTTTTCCTTTAATAAATGAAATTATCATTTGAAAATGGCTTCTTGATTTTATGCAGCTCATGTTTGTCTAATGCTAAAATCTGTTTTCCAATCTGAAAGATGTAAAGTGTGACAATAAAAGCAAAGACAGAAGAAATCTAAGGAGCCATGCTGCTGTACATGCGTCAAACCAAAAGGCAGCAGCTACAAAATCTCTCCAGGCAAACAAACAGCTCTGTTAAGTTTGGCATAAACCCAAAACAGCAATTATCTTTGATGAGTGAATGTGTCATAAACCTGAGGGATGATGACTGAAAAGTAGAACCTTATTTAGCACGCTTCAGCAACCTCTGCTCAGCTTGCCCTCCGTGTCATGTCTGCGGTTTTAGTAAGACCCAAACCCTTCTGTAATAAAAGTCAGGTGGTGGGAGGGCCAACAGTCCTCAAATGAGTCCCCTGATGCTCCATTTCAGAAGTACGCAGACAGCATACTCCAACACATTGGAAACCACAAGTGCAAGATCTTCTTCTGACTAAGTTAAAAGCCAGGCGCTGCATCAATATATGTAGTGAAAGGCTAGCAAACACCCAGCAGCTCTAAAAAGTGTTACTTGTTGGTTGTGTGCAGGAAACCTTATGTGTGCAGCAGCACACTGCAGACATTGCTGGAAAATACCCACAAAATGTAATCACACTGCAGCCCCACTCTCTTAATTAGTTTTCATTCAGCAAATAATTAGCTAGTTGGACAGAAAATATGGCAAGTAATTTTTTTATTGTTATTATAATTATCATTAACAAATGCCAACAGGTTAAACGTTGCAGTTGCTTCTTGAAAACAATGTAATGCATAAATATAATCAATATTTA
Source organism: Fundulus diaphanus (assembly GCA_037039145.1). Lineage (NCBI taxonomy): Eukaryota > Metazoa > Chordata > Actinopteri > Cyprinodontiformes > Fundulidae > Fundulus > Fundulus diaphanus. Next base: position 18,423,328 of record CM073126.1, read on the forward strand.
ATTTAAATATTTTTAGATCAATAATTTTACTTGATAATTTAAAGATTACATGTTATAATTACCAAACAGTATTTAGTTACATTTAGAGCATAGGGAAAAGTGCAGCAAAGAGTTATTCAATTGTGCTGTTAAGGTTGAGTGCTTTTAATTTACAGCAAACAGTAAATAGGCAACTGGGTTGCTTAGAAAGCAAGAAATAACAGTGCCAATAGGTTTACATAGTTATAAGGTGGAAGCTGAATCATGTACAGTGATCAGCTGTCAGACTTATTACCTTTTTTGTTAGTTTTTTTATTATTTTTCTGGCACTAGTGGCTTGTTTTTTTTTTATGTAGGTTGACAGGAAAGGGGTTGAGAGAGGGGGGAAGACATGCGGTGAAGGACCTCAGGCTGGAGTTGAACCCGGGTCAGCCACATCGCGGACTAAGGCCTCCATATATGCGTCGCGCTCACTGTCCCTGCGCAATCGGATCACGCCCCGACACTAATTACCTTTGGTTGTAATGTGTGTTTAGGCAGAAAAGCAATTCTAAAACTGAAGAGATACGAACCACAGAGAAAACATGTTGAGAACTACTTACGCTGCGGCTTGTGGCACATCTTGTAAATGCAGCAGCAGGGACAGATGCAGCAGCAGCCGAGGACAAGAAGAAGAAAGATGGAGCCCACGATACTAATGATCATAGGCATAGGTGATTCCTCTATGAAATCATTGCTGAACTTTCTGTCGCTGAAAAAAGCAATGACAAAAAACAGGACATGAACGCTACTGTGAACTAAAGTTTTTTTTAGTTATTGGAAAATTAAGGACTCCACCCCCCGCCCCATGTTTTTTTTTCTTCATGAGAAAATACAATTATATTATCTCGACAAGGCTCTAAAATTATTAAATTCTAACCTGATGTTTACAAAACCACAATTAACAAAAGATGAAAAACTTTCACATGATTACAAAGGTACAGCAGGTTAAAGTTCATGAAAGTACCTGAACAAACATTGCTTTTTTGGGAAAGTTTAGTAAGAGAAAGTTTAATCTCGCTCTAAAAATAATTAAAAGGGGCACATAATAGATTTCTAAGTTGTGTCTTAATGAAACATGACTTCTGGAACAATGGACAGAGAAGCCAAAGCACAACTGTTTGACATTCACAGTGTCATGTTAGTTGCACATCACAACAAACACCTCATCCCCACTGTCAAGCACAGAAGTGGAGGGGTGACGATTTGGGCTTGTTTCTCAGGTGTCAGACCGAGGCACCTTGCCATCATGTCAGCCAGGAACTCTTCTGTACAAGTATTATGGAGTCATGTGTGAGCCCAGCTGTATGAAACAAATTTCCCCTCTGTGGGACTTTAAAGGGAAATATTTATTTATTTAAAAGCTTGGCCAAAACCTGATCCCGCACAGCCATAAATCTACAACAGAATGGCTGAAAAACTGAATAAAAGGAGCTTTAACTTAACCTTAAAGGGGCTTTCATATCGGACCCGTTTGGTCAGCTTTAGATGGAACAAAGTTCATTTCCTCAGTTATTCAGATTTGTTCAGGCAGATGTGAAAGCTCATCAAAGCCATGCGGCAGAAAACTGTCTCGGCTTACTTAAAGTGGGAATGCAACACGACTATACAGCAATACAAAGAGACGAAGCAGCGTCTCTTATACATCTTGACATACATGTGATCTAAAAAAAAAAAATCACAGAAGCCTTCAAATATATTTGATATCTTGTTAATATCGTGCTAATTTTTCATAAAAAAACAATATTTCAATCTTTTTGCATACTACTACTTAAATGTAAATTCTGGATTATCTAAATTACCATGGCCTATAACAGGTTATTTGCAATGCAAAATGATGACTACTGGTGCAACTCACTTCACATTTATATATATATATATATATATATATATATATATATATATATAAAACCATGATCAACAGATACAAGAAACTGAGGAGAAAAATTCTCTACCATGTCTGCTGAGCTAGTTCAGACAGCCTTCGGAAAGAATCAGTACAGCACTGTCTGTTGTCACAGGTGCCGCAGCAAAATCCTATCTTGCAGTCCTGAGAACTATGGTATACATTGTAGGAATCTCTGTAGCTGTCACAGTCATCGTCCCATGCTGTAACAGAAGAGAGAAAAATACATTTATTGTAACTCAGAACAATGATAGACTGGTGCATTGATGCCAACAAAGTGAAACAATTCAGATATGAAGAAGTGAGTTAATAGCCAATAGTCATTCCACAGAAAGTTAGGCAGAGAGCTATCTTTAGACGAATGACCAATTAAGTTGTTCAAGCTTTGTATTGAAACGTGATCAACGGTAAAAGTTAGATTTTTTTTTAAAAGTTTGTAGCTTTAAATGCATTAATAGGAAAATACACTTTAACTACCAACATTCCTGATTTACAAACTGCTATATGAAGAGCTAAGACCATCTTACATTAAATAAAACACGGCACAATAGAAAAAGTAAAAAAACTGTTTTCATAGAATAAAATGATCTTGGTCGTAGATGAAAAGAAAACCACATGCCGAGGTTTGCAGCAATCGGCCTCCATCAACCACCTGTTCTATGAGTTTGCAGAGCCACAACTTCCTTTCAGACCAGATTATTAACAAAGATAATTGTCACCAGTTCTGAACGGGGTTGATCTACCATACCTACAGCAGTGAACCGAACATTTTATGTAAGGTGTCTTGAGAAAACACCAAGTAGGGCTGGATGATATATAAAAAAAGCATATCAATAAAACAGAAATCATATTGATCGATATCAATAATTATCAACAAATTCAAAAAAAAAAATTTAAGTCCAGCCCTGGCCATTATATGCTGTTGCTTAGCGACCCATTTTTAGATACAGAACACACAAACACTGAATTCAAACTCAACCCTTTATTCAACCAACGTTTTACCAAAACTGCAAGTTTTTAAAAAAGAAAGACATGTGCTCTCTGAACTCTTTGAAGGGGCGGAGCTTGGTGACGGAGCGCTCCTGAGTCTGCGTTTGTGATTAGTTGGGAGGGAATAATGACTGTAACATTAACCTACATGATAGGCTAGAATGCAAAACGAAGGAAAAATATTATTCTATTGAACTTTTTATTGACCTTTTTTTTTCTATCATCGATATATGTCTATCGATCGATATATATTGTTATTGAATTATCTTCCAGGCCTTGTACCAAATTCACACACGAAAGAGAAAACTGGGTTAAACTGAGCTGAATTTAACAAATTCAGTCAACAGTCGTAGGTGTAGATCCATTGCACGCACATGTAAAAACAACATGCTACATTAATTCTTATTGAATCAATTTACAGTGTCCAACTAAAGTATCCATACCCTTTGAAATTGTTTAGATTTTGTTATATTACAACCACAACCTTTAATGCATCATATTGTAAGTCTTATGTTCCAGAGCGCTACTCTCTAAACTCCAACCATAAAGTGTAGAGAAATGAACACGTGACTTTCAAAGTATTTGACAACATTAAGGGGCCTAGTCATATACTATGACCAAAAAAAAGAAGAAAAAACACAAAAACCCATTTATTCATCTTCAAGTGTAAAACAGAAATAAAATGTGACAAGCCTACAGGGCGCGATCATTTAATGGGAAAACCTATGTACACAACCAGAGCTACTGGAAATTCGCCCCTTCAAATATAAAACGTGTTCCATGTATTTTATTCTAGGGCTGGACGATATAGAAAAAAAGCTTATCGATAAAAAAAATGCATATTGATCGATATCGATAATTATTGAAAATATTTAAAACCATATTTTATGTGCAGCTCTGCCTGGACATTTTATTATATTGCTAAATGATTTAATTGTAATAAAAGAACACAAACACTGAATTCCAATTAAATTTTTATTTAACCAACTTTTTTAACCATAACAGAATTTTTTAAAAGAAAAATAACTTAAGAGACCTGAGTTATGTTATTAAATAATGACAAAGAATAAACTAAAGTGGCCAGAAAAGTGACCAAAATAAATATAAGCTACCAAATTAATAAATAAAATAGCCTATTTAGGTGGGAATAGTACACTAGTTACTTCTCAGGTTTCATAACTGAGAGGCTGACGCAGGGCTGAGGTCCGAGGTTGTGGCGTGTAAGAACACAGATTGCAGCTCATTTTGCACTGATTCTCTGCACTCGTTGCACAATTTAGGGAGCGCTGTTAGAGAAAAACATGCGTCCTGGAACTTTATATCGCGGATTAAGAGTGGCGAGTAATTGTTTGAAGCCAGGTTTTTCAACTGCAGACAACAGCAGCATGTCCATCACTATGAAGCATGTTACTGCATGCGTGATGTCCTTATGCCGCTTGGACGCTTTGTCATTTTATCACAAAGAAGGGAGCCCAGTTTAGCTGCTATACCTGCTTTGTTTTGGAAGAACTTCCAGAAGATTCCTACGAAGATGACGCGGTGTCGCACGGGGCCGACACAGCTCAAGCTGCTGCGGTAGTGAGCGGCTGAGCGGCTTACGTGATGAAACAAGTTGGCTGCGTTACCAGACTTTGTTTTTACCGGTTCCTTGCAAGTTTTACAAATCACTGTGGTTTATTTCTGTCAGGCTGGCGAACTAGTAAAACCCCGTTTTGGGACCGTTTCCTCCGCCTCTCCTTGCTGCGACATATTCACATGCTCTGTGTTGTGGTTTGAGAGGGCGGTGCTTTGTGACGGCGTGCCTGGGTCCGCGATTACGATTGGTCGAGAGGAAGTAGTGACTGTAGCATCAACTAATATGATAGGCTGAAAGGAAGGAAGGAAAACTGTTTCTATATCGAAGTTTTATCGACCCTATTTTTTCCTATCGCGCCACACGTCTATCGATCGATATATATTGTTATTGAATTATTGTCCAGCCCTATTTTATTCAGCCATATTTATTCTGATATCTCAAAATAAACTCTTCAGCAAGCCTCCAGATTTCACCATTTCCGCTGTGTGAAATTTAATCTGATCATAAATCCAGCTGTCCTGTTTCCAGCATCTGAGGTTTGTTAGAGTGCATTAGTAAACAGGCTTCATCATGAAGACCAAGGAAAAAGGAAAATAGGTCAGGAAGATGGAAACGTTTAGGATTAGGCTGTAAAACTGAATCTCAAACTCTGAACCTGTCACACAGCACTGTTCAGTCCATCATTTGAAAATCAAAAGACGACAGGCCGAGCTGGGAGGCAGAGTCGTTTATGGAAGACGGGCAGGAGCAAAGCTAGTGTTGAGAAAAAGTCATAAAAACTTCCAGTTAAAAGTCTGCCATAAAACATGTAGGAGACACAGAAACAAGGAAGAATGTGCCCTAGTTAAATTACACTAAAATGTAACTTTTTGGGCACAAATGCAAAATGCTGGGTGTAAAGGAAAACCAACACTGCACATCACCCTGAACACATCTTCTCTATAATCATGCTGTGGCAAAGCTCTACTTATCCGAACAAAGAAAAACTGGTCAGACTTGATAAGAAGACAGAACCAAACGCTGGGCAAGGCTGGAAGAAAACGTTTCAGAGGCTGTGAAAGACTGAGACAACTGGGGAAAGAGTTTACCTTCCAGCAGCTCAACCCTACTGAACACCAGAACTATAACGGGACAGCTCAGATGGAAGCATATTTCTATTCAAGTCCACACCAAAATCTTATTCACAGTTCGTGGCACGGCTTGAAAATTACTGTCAACGGAAAATTGACGCTCTCCATCTATTCAGGCCAAGGTTGTGCTATTTTGTAAAGTAAAAAAATGGTGTCCTTACATGTACAAAGCTGGTAGAGACTAGCCCTGAAAGACTTGCAATTGTAACCGCAACAAATTGGCTCCAACTCAAAGGAGCTGAATGCAAATGGATGCCACACCTTCGATATTTGTATCAGTAAAACCCATTTAGAAACCATCACTGTTTTTCCACTGTAGAATTCAGCATTACTTTGTGTTGGCGTATAGCACAAAATCCCAAAATGAAGTACACTGAGGCCTTTGGTTGCAATGTGAGAAAGATTTGACTAAGTTCAATAAGAATAAATGCTTTAGAAGTTTTAGTGTTTTTCATTCAACCAATTAAATTTTTATGTCAGACTTAAATTCTACAAAGAAGAATAACTTGTTTTTAAAACTGCTTTTCGCAAACATATGTCTATATTGTAGCGTTAACTGTAGCCTTTTCTTATGATCATTAGAAAAGGACATAATGCAGTACACACATGAACAAAAACGCTCTATGGCACAAAGTAGAATAAAAATATACCGCTAGCATTTGTGTAGAATAGCACAATGTATTGTAGTTTTAGATGCACAGTTTGGCATAAAACCATCACACACTAGGGCTAAAACAGGAAAGAGGTTGAGGAAGAATGACCCATTGTTTCAGAGAAAAGCTTTATAAACTATGAAATGTATTGCTTTTGTTATTATCTAGTATTATCTAGTATTGAAAGAGGCTTTACACAAACCTTCCATGGCATATAAGGACTGAAACCTGACTGGTGACCCTGTAATTTACTGCTTTTGTGTATAAAACTAAGCATTGTACAGATACATTTTATTCTGATATTAATTTACGTGTTAAGATTTACATTTCCTACTTATTCCTTGCTACATTGCTTTTTTGCCAGTATGGTTTCTTCTCTATGAGGATCAAACATTTTAGCAAGCTAGCTTGCTAGCTTGTCACAACTACATCATCCGTGGCACTTTGCTTTCGATGACTCTTATTTTGGGATTCTTCCGGAAGTGAACTTTGACACAGGATGTTTTCCCGTTTATTCCCTGCCAAACAGGAGCGTATACGCATCTGAAATCAGAACTTCAATTTAATTTAGGCGTCGCGTAGCGTTATGCTACAGGTGTACATTTATTGACTGATTAGGATGCGTGTTTGCTGCGCTTTGCAACACGTCCGGTGTGTTTCCTCCTTAACACCACGCTCTCTTGAGAAGGAGAGCTATCCGTCTCTGCCTGGAGGACAGAGTAGTTGGACTACACTGCCCTGTTTCTAACATAAGGCCAAAATAAACAACTTTTATATTGAATTAACTTAATTTGTTTATTGTTACTAGCACGTACTCCGGGCTTGGGCTGCCTTACATGAATGCAGTTCTAGTCTAGACATTATAGTCAGGCAGTCTTGTAGACAGCTCAGGGGTCCAATCAGGTAGTGACACACTGAGAAATATTATACACTATTAATATAGCTCAGTGTAGTGACACAGTGTACCGTAATGGTCTGAATATCCACTGAACGAAGCGGCCTCGTTGCTAATCAAAGTTGTACTTACACATTTTAACAGATTTTTGAGCACCTTGTACCACATAAAATCAGCCAGTAAGCACAACTTTAATCATATATATGGCACACCGGATTTTTGAGAAAATGTAAGGATTCTAAGTGCGCCTCACAGTCCAAAAAATACGGTACTTTTGATGTTCGTACATTTTTTTTTCTATTGTTAGTTCAACGAGAGCATCAACGAATACCATATTATCTAAAAGCATTATTGAATGCCGTTATTTCATGCTATTGGGAAAGCCTTAGTTTTATATTTACATAGCAGTATGTATGGTGGTGGGGCTCATACTGTGTTCAGTTTTAGATTGTTATCCATAAACAGATTCATTTTGCCGTCTCTTACTAAAATTTTACTTTTCACTAAAACCAGAGATGAGAGACTGTTTCAGTAAGTTGTTCAAAAAAGAAGTACGTAACACAACTACTTCACTAGATTTGTAATAAACACGCTAACAGGGGTCTAATAGTTTGGACTATTTTTGACCGGTTCGCTTGTGGTCCTGGACAGACAGGAAATGACGTGGACCCTGTTGCCAGGGGATGGGGTCCAATCACAACCTGGGAAAGCTGCCCCTTCATTTCTAGCAAAATTAAAGTGCTCTGGTTTCTGTTTCCCTTTGTTCTAAGAAAAACGTACAAATAAAATAAACAAACGAAATACATGTGATTTTTGCGGATGAAAGAAGTTTGTTTAAAAAAAGTTTGACAAGTTAGTTTTTAATCGATGGCCGTCTATACTTTTTTGCAATCCACTAAGTGATTACATTCAGAGCCTTTAGTTAGCAAAGACTTTAAAAAACGTTTAATGTTAATAAAACGCTTTAATAATTAACGTTTTTATCCTAGACCAGCCTCTGCTGCTCACGGGGCTACAGAAGGCCTGAGGTCGCGGTGAGAGACCCCGCCAGAAGCTAACCTCTCGCCTACCAGATGTGAAGACAGCAGGCAGCGACCGTGGAAAAAATCCCACTTACCGAAGACACGCGTGGACATAGCGGCGCAGAAGACCAACACTGCAACACCGGACAGGCCTGGCGCCATGGCTGCGTTGTTGTTCCCAGAACCTGCGCTCCAAACAGACACTCTCTCTCCCCCACCTCACCTCCCCGACTGAAGGAGGAAGTCTGGTGTCCAGGACCCGCTGCCTGCTTCTGCTGGTGCCGCCAGGATCCTCGGAGCTCCGCCCGCCTGCGGCGTTTACACAGGGTGGGGCATGACGAGACAACTCACCCGGCTCTCTAATGCGGAGATCTGGTTATTTACGAAGAGATCCAGATTACGTTTTCTAAAATTCCCCAGAAACATGCACAGAATGAAAGCTAAGGCAGACTGAACATGTGCTGAGATTTATGGGGTTATGAGGAGCTGACATGAAACTGAGCCAAACAGGTCAGAAAGCAGACAAGGTGAAAAACATTTTAACAAACAAGACATTTAGGCCCATAATAGTAATTAATTAGTCCTAGAAAGTCATTACTTGTTTAGTAAAGTATGAAGAGTTGTAAAAAGAAGGCAGCATATACAAGATAGTAACCACAGCCAATGGAAACAACATACAGTAATTTTTGTTTTGTTTTTGTTTTTTGTTTGTTTGTTTTATTTTTGACTTGGTAATATTTTATTTACATCTAGATGCTTACAGTAATCCTACAGGATCACAACTCCAGGTACAATAGTAACATACACAATACAAGGTATAAAAAGGCAGCCTTTGTTTTCTTACAGATGTCATCATATCAGATTAAACTCTTCCTAGTTTTAGTTGTTTAGAGAGTAATGATGACATAGTTTCTATTGGCTTAGTGCCAGAATAATTTGAAAGATTTATTTTAGACCTTTTGTTATTTATTTATTTATTCTTTTCATGGTAATGCATCTAAATTATCATTATACAAAACAAGGCCTCAGTTGCATACAAAAACATGTCATACCATGTAAGAACAGGAGTAGGTTGAAGAACACATATTATAAACCATAACCCCCTTCTCAGTTCATAAGAAACAAAAAAAAAATGCCACATCATGCCCTGAGCATGGGCCTGACAAATATAATTATACATTCTAGATACTTTTACATGCCATTTCATACATTTTCATAATTTTTTTCCTTATACCTAAATTTAAATAGTGAAATGCTTGAACAGTCTTTAAGGTCATGTTCCTGTAAGTTCCACTGTTTTACACCAGGAACAGAAATCTTCGTCTTCTGCTATTATCCTCATTCAGAGTAAACAGACCTTGGATGACAGGCGGTAACTGATAATGTTTTGCCTTATGCATAAATAATAGTGTTTGGAATTTAACTAAGTCCTTAATTTTTAAAAGTCCAAACTTGAAAAACAGTTCAATGGTGTGTTCTCTTGGGGCAGCTCTATTTATAATCCTTATTTATAATCAACGGCACTAGGTTGTACAAAATTCTCATCGACTCATAATTCAACAAATACTTTGCTTTATTTAAAACTAAAAGAACTAAAAGTTTTCTTTTCAATTTTTGCAATATGATAGTTCCATCTTAATTTCTCATCTATTACTACTCCCAAAAATCTAAATTCTGGAACTCTTTCAATATCAATTTCGTTGAAAAATAATTGAACTTTTTCACTATATTTTTTATTCGTAAATATCATAAATTTAGTTTTACTTAAATTCACTGAAGTAGGACCTCTGCTTGTTTAATACTATTTATTAATGTTTTTAAATCCTTTCCAGACCAAAGAAAAATGTGTCATCTGCAAAAAGGACAAAGCCTAATTTTTGTGACACTTCACACATATCATTAATGTACAAAATAAATAATTTAGGTCCTAACATGGAGCCTTGCGGAGCTCCACATAACATCCTATATTCAGACACAAACTCTACATATTGTTCTCTATCTTGTAATTAGCTGATTACCCATTTCAAAACTATGCTTCTGATACCATAAGCCTGTAACTTAGATATTAAGATACCATGATCAATGGTATCAAATGCCATCTTAAGACCAATAAAAACTCCTACTGTATAATTTTTATTTTGTATTTGTGTAGTAATATCTTCAGTCATTCTTATCAATGCTAACGCTGTAGAATGTTTGCTTCGAAACCCAAACTGTTGTTGATACTTACATACACTAAGATGCTATGCCCTGACCCCTGATGGTGATCTGTAAGCATCTGGTGGGTTAACAACATTTGCCTCTAGAAAACTTTGGCACACACATGAACATATGTTCCACTCAATGACTGCTAAGTGGCCAGGTGCAAAACGAGCCCAAATCATCGGGTCTCCCCCGCCATACTTGACAGTTTGTGCGAAGGTTTCGCCAAACACAGCACTGTGCATTATTAATGTTTTAGAAATGATAGTCTTCAGAGGAAACTCTATAAACCCTATTCAGGCTGCCATAATAAGGGCACATATTAATATAACACTTTGAAGCAATAAAGACATCCACCTTTTGAAGATTGCTCGACAATATTGGCATGGAATAAGAGGCTTCTGCGTTTGGTGGAAAGCAGTTACAGGTCAGATATGAGGAGTTATCTGTTAATCAGTACTTTACTTTGTATATTTTGTGTTTAATTCATAGCTTCCCCATCTTGGCTTGGTTTCAGTCTAATAAACAATGGCAGTGTAGAATCCAGAGGCCAGATCGTTTTTTATTGTGAGCTGATACGTAAACCCCAATACCCATTTTCTTTTTCCCTTGACTGTAGATGAGAGGCCATAACTTTTATTCTGCCATCTTTGTATTAAAGTCACGAGGGCAGGGGGGAAAAAAAGAAGTGATGAAAAATGTCATTCAGTTGTGGCTTTCATGTGATAAGTCATGCTAGATGTGCTCTATAGTAATTTATTTGTTTCTCAGGAAAAATGAAGCACTAAAACATTCCAATAACTTAAAATGAAATATTATGAAATAAACATATAGCTGAAGGTTTACAACTAAAACAAAATGTTACAATATTTCTTACTTAACCTCGTGGCAATTTACTCTTCTTTTAGCTGATATTTTTCACAGTATTGCATTAATATAGATTATTTGGACATGTTAAGCAGCATTTGAATAAATTGAAAGTAACACAATTTCAAATGTTGCTGTTCTTATTTATTTGCTTATTTAAATGGAATCTAACTGAGCTTCCCTTAAAAATGTTTATCACTTTCCATCCCATAGAGGGCCATGTGTTTTATCATGGGTTCTTGAATAATTACTTTGTAAGTGCCCTTAGCTGAAGTGACGGTAATGGGAGTAGTCAGAGTCACATGAGGCCAAATGTAAACGAAACTTTAAGATCTGGAACTTCCCTCTAGGGATGAAAAAGCCTCTGAGGGAATACACAAAATATCTGGCTCTAAACATACCTTATCTTAACTCAGTATTTCTTGAATGGTCACAAACATCAAATATCTTCATAGTGAAAAAGGTTGGCAACACATAAAAAGAATATCAAACAAGCCTGAAGACCAGCATTTGTATTAGTTAGTTTACTAAACGTTTTGAAATGTTCAAAATGTATTTTTGCTGCTGTTTTTATTATATTATTTACAATATTTATTCTGCAAATTATTGTATTTTTATCAGTTGGAGAAAACTGTTTTGTAGAGAAAGTCAGCTGCCAAATGTTATTGCAATACCCTAACATGAACAGCAGGGAGCAGCAGAACCCTGTGGCTATAATAGAAGAATAAGCAAAGGCACAGAAACCCTTCCTGATTGTAAAATTATCAACTTTAATTCGTTTTACAATGAATAATGTTTGTAATCTGGTGCGATAAAAGCAAATTGTTTTTTGTTTGTTTGTTTTGTTTTTTTCTTATTTTTTGGAAGAGGGGAGACAAAAAGTCTTACAGATAGTAGATTTCTCCATCTGGCTATTACTTTTTTATCCTTAGTTTTCCATTTTTACTTAGTATTTGTGTATGTGTTATAGTTTCAAGTAAATTGTGATAGTAATTTTTCTCCCATGGAAAATAAGCTTTATAAACTACGACTTGTGCAATTAACAATAGGGGTACCATAAATACGGGTAATGGAAATTTCTAACCCTGTAAATGCCAGTCTAGGTGGTTTCATTTGAATTTTTGGTTTTAGTTTGTTGCAAATTTCGTCTCTGTTGTAGAAGATAATTGTTTAATGTGTTTATTTCTTGTTGGCGTGTTACAGATTACTTTTTTTACTGAATATGTAAGAAACTAACTTGTAAAACATCTTGAGCTAGTCATCTGAGAAACCGCTGTATATAGAGGCATGATTTTTAAATTGTTGTATCAAAAAAAAACTTTCAGCTGTTGCTCTTAGTTTACTTACAATGGTATTTTTGAGAAAGAGAACTAAACTATCAGTAAATGGCAGCAGATTTAACCAATCTCATTAACCTTATCTTTGTGTTACTTTTAATTTTTTCTGTTGCTCTCGATGACACATGATGGTGCCATTTCAGACGCCCCGGATGACCTGAATTTACCCATCATGCATATAGTAAGTATCCATGTCAACAAGGGTCTTGTTTAACTAAACAAATGAGGAGATGACTCAGGACATTTTTATTTATAATAGTTGGGTTATGAGCATACAAAATATCTGAGGGAGAGGGTTAAAGGGACAGTAATGGATGTGCAAAAAACAAACATGTCAAATCTCTATTTGGATGCAATCTCGACCAGTTTGCCTTGTAGCAGGAGAGACGCCTGCGGTCTGACACACATGTATGAAGCATGTATAAAGGGGACAGATTTTGAGCAACATTGCTCCATCACTGTGCTGCTGCAACTTAAAAATATTTATATTTATAAAATTTTTATGTTACATGTGAACTGACAGACTAAAGTGACCTTTGACTTGAAATCCTGCCGCACGTTGTTGGAATGTTTGCTTCGGAGTTGTGTCTGAACTGACCTGTTTGACCCAGCTGCTCCAGCTGGTCTCACCAGCGTTTAACCCTAAAAGTCATTCATTAATATTAATAGTGATGTGCATAGTCAAAACGTTTTTCTTGCATCTGACCATGGCAGGAAGAGACTATAGCTGTATAGTGTCCTTACAGTATGGTCATTTTGGTTAAAAACACAATGGTGTCACAGGTTTTACAAAAAAAAAGTACAACTAAATTGTACATTTTGATTTAAATTCTTCTAAACAGTAACACTACAGTTATTGGGATTATTGAGTTGATGAAAAATCTGTTCATGTTATAAAAAAGACAAGTTTAAGCAAACTGTCCAGTTTGTTTGCTATTTACTAGTTCATTTATTACACTTTGTAGATACTGAAGAGGGAATAAAACCAGCCAGTTATAAGTTCTTTACAATGTTTTTACCATTAATTTGTTTTCCAGGATTCAATAGCACACAAAAGCACAGAGCAATGTCACAAAATGAGATTAATGACATGAATGCAATATTGTGAAAGAGTACAAGTAGATTCCTTTTGTTTCTGCATTTTTGTCACTTAAATGTTTAAGATTGTTTTTAAAAAAATTATACTGGATAAAGGTAGCCTAAGAAGGTACACGGAATGCGTTCAGTGATTATTTTGATTACTTAATTGTGATGGAAAAAGCAAATCAAAGAAGTGAGAAGTTTTACCTCTGTTCCATCCACTTTGGTTCAGTGGAAGGTGTCATGATTTAGGGTTTTGTTTCGTTTTGGGCTTTTTCAGGACTTTTCTTAATCTGCCTTCACCTCAAATCCATCAGCCAATCAGCTCAGTCTCCCTCCAGCCACCACTCTACTCTAGATCAGCTCCACCTGTTGCCACTAATTATTCAACTCGGCTCACCTGTGCACCTGCCTACTTATACCTGCTTCATCCAGCTCATCCCTGCCAGAAATGTCTCGTCTCTTCTCGTCTAGTGCGATGTGCCCTGCTGCTACAAGTTCCTATATGTGCTCAGCCAGCGAGACTCTTCTGTTAAAAGTTGCCTGTGTCTGCATGCTGCAGGTCTGCCTGTTTCCCCGTGAGTTCCATCCTCTTGCTCTGCCCGTTCTGGTGGTCCCTGGTCCACGTCACCTGTTCTGGTCTTACCTGCATCCTCTGGTCTCCTGCTCATCCCTGCCTGCCTGCACTATGTGGCATAACTCGTCTGTTAAGTCTGGTTCTGCTTGTCTGCCTCAGCTGTCACTAATCATCCTCACAATAAACCTTTTAGAAACGTAACTCTGTATCCGGCTGACTATCGGGTTCACTAGCGTCATTCCGTTAAAGAAGGACATAAAAATGGCTTTGTAACCTTTTCCAGACAGGTGAATGTCAATGACTTAGCTTCTCATCTGTTCCTGATTATCTTTGGATTATGTTGCTTTTTAAGAGTTACTAGTCTACTTCCTGTCATCAAAAATGTTCTCTCTGAACGATTTATTGTTGCCCAACAATCTGTGCATCCTTGTACAAGTGTTTGTAACTGTGATTGGGTGAATTTGGCAGTGTAAAACACCTTGAGTGGTCAGTGTGACTAGAACAGTGATGTATAAATTTAGTTCATTTAGCATTTACCTTTGTACATTCAGCTATTTTGGGTCAAATGTGGTCAATCACAGGCAACTGACTTAAAGAAGGAGATACGTTTTTCACATAGGGTTTGTGTGATTTGGTTTATTAGTTTTATCTGAAACATGTGACCAAAAAAAAAAAAGGAAGAAATCTGCAATGGAGGCAATTAGGTTTTTATGGGACAATATTTTAAAAGTTTATTAAATATGCATTACTAAATAAACCTAAACCAAAAATAATGTATCTTAATGAGTTATTTGAAGTTTTCTTTAACTCACAATGTTTTTATTACACTTTTATTCAGCTGAATTTGGTTTAAAAAAAATTATAAAAGCAAACTGAAATGTTACAAATGATCATACATTAACACACATACAAGTTTAAATGAGTTAGAAAAGAGGGGGAAGGAGACAAAAAAGTTTAAGTTAGCAAAAGTCACATGTTCAAGCGCTTGCTGCTGTAACATATAAGAGGAAATGCATGTTAGAGTTGGGGAAGTTGACATTTATCAGTTTTTTGTTTAGTTGTATATTTTATGTTTTTTAGTTTAAAAGCTCTGATTTTTTTTTGTGAATTGCACCCAATAAAAATCTGGTGTTAGTTATCTGATTATAAACGTTATGATTGTTATCCCCACCTTGCCTTTGATTGTGGCCGTCAATAAATAAGCACTGTAATCAAAGGTAAACTTCTCAGCATTATTATAAACATCTGAGGGGGAAACACTACAGCTTACACATGACTATCCCAGTTCCTACAGTAACAGTAAAATGTGTCATCGTCTGGATGACGTCTATGAGGCAAATATCGCGAGACTCAGCCATGCCATTGGGTTTTATAAACCCCGGCTCGTCCTCGTCCTCTTCGTTCGTCCTCAGTGCAGGATAACGCGGCACTGTCAGTCACTTTATCGACAGAAAACAACAGGTAATTCTGACCGGGTGTTATATTTATTCAGCCCTCATACTACTATCCTGCCTCCAACGAGATCTGCGAGGAATCCGCTGCCCCGTGTCTACTCTTAACAGGTGAGTTTGTCATTTAATTCGTCTCGACGCCGTTACATCCTCACTTCTGGTTGCTTAACATGGCAGTGTAGCTGTAGCTAACATCTAGCTAGGTCAACCGGCAAGGATCAAGGAGGAGACTAATGTCCGTAGTCTCGTTGTTAAATGTGAAATATACATTTATTTCCCCAAACATGACACAATGGATATCAGTATCGCTCTTTTTGCTTATATGAAAAATATTTATGGTTCGCTAAATTACGTATAGCTAGCTAACGTTACCTTTAAGATGACGCGCTAAAGTTTAATAACATTAGCAAACAGCACTTGGAAATTATTTAAATTGTGTTTTTCTTTTTTTGTGTGGTTAAAATCAAAATGATAAAGGTCGTTACAGTGTAAGGTTACCTGCAGCATTATTTTCATCTTTCGATAAAATTTTTACTTTATTTTTTTTTTGAGTTGGGGTGACTTAAAAACGTGTAAAACATTAGAGCGGAAATACGTTGTACACTATGTATTATAGTTTTCAGTCAAAATGTATCTTTAATTCATAGCTGTTACGGCCTTTGTAATTTTTCCATGAATGGAAAACTTAGGCGTGAGTACCCTTTCCAGGAATCCGTAAAAATAAAAAAAACTAAACCCGGCTTACGAGTTTGAGAGATTACGCAAAAAGCAACTTTTTTGTTTATTACGGTGTCGTCATCGGTCACCATTTGCCGTCAACAGCGCTCCTGGTCTTCTCGCAGGTGTTGGGAAAGTGACTTTCAGACGACATAAACCTTTTTAGAGATGTTTTGACTTTTTTGTTTTTCTCTGATTAAAAAAAAAAAGAAAAAAATCTAAGGTCAAAATACACTTATTTATATTAGACAAAAACTATACTCCATCAAAGTTTTTTAATAACTTGCAAGCCACATATTTTGGTCAATAAAAGTTTTGTTTTCATTTGAGTTTGCTTTATTTCTAACTGCATAACATTATTTTGTATTTAACCTAAGCTTTCATGCTGTTTAGTTATTTTATGTTTTTATTATATGCTCCTAGCACTGCATACATTATGTGTTATTTATCTTCTCCTTTTACAAATTGCCTCTGTATGATTTTGCACGATGTTGCCTGGAGAAATTTTCCAGTACAGAAAATCCTCAATAACTAATTTAGCTTAACTTGGGAAAACAAATCTTTCTTCCTCTCGGATTGTTTTCAGTGCATGAAAATTCAACATCTCATTCTTTGTTGGTTACTTTTCTCCTTTAGGTATTTATACACTCATCCTCACTGACGACTATGGATGTGATAGTGCGTCGCTGCCCCTTCCTGGCTTGCGTGCCGCAGGCTTTTTTCCAGCAGTCCAGAAAGTCCATGGTGACGTACGCTCAGCGATGTCCCATCATGATGGAGCTGGCTTCAAAACCTATGGCTCCTTCCATGGTACGGGCCCTGTGCTCTTCTTCTTCCAATCAGAAGACGGCAAGTGAAGGTGAGCCTGAGCAAATATTGCGATTCACACAGTAGCCCCCTAATAATCAGATAAATATTGCAGTTATTGGGTTACATTTTCTGTTTGGTAATATGTTGGTTTTGAACCATGCACATTAAAATGTATTTATTTATTTTTTCTCTTTTTTTTAGCCCCTGTAACGGCAGTAGAGTCTAAGCTGCCTGTTGGTCATCCTGTGCCAACTGCAGGCCAGGCGGTGGGGTCCAAATGCCCCTTCCTGGCTGCCGAGATGAAGCAGATGAACAGCGGTGTGGTCCGTCAGGTTACCGTGGAGTTCCAGGAGGATGTTGAGGAAGTGCGCACTGTTCAGAAAGGTGAGATTTCCAGGTAACTTTTATTAAAGTTCAGCTCGCTGTGTGGTGCTGTGCCTAATACGGTTTTTGCCTTTTTGGCCTATTTTAGAGATTTCCCCATCCCAGCTGAAGCAGCCGTCCTTGGCCAGCACCAGTAAAGTGGGAGAGCAAAGCAGTTTGATGAAAACTCTCCTGAAGCAGCGTCCCAAAGGGGTCACCCACCTGCTGCAGGACAACTTGCTCGGCAGAAGTAAGTTCTCTGCGGTCGCCGGGCATTGCACCATTTTACTTCTGCAACGGCGTTTTGCAAGTCGTAACCTTTTGGCTTTGTTGCAGTGTCCCGCTTCAAGTACGACGACTTTTTCGAGAAGAAGATCGAAGAGAAGAAGAACGACCACACGTACCGCGTTTTCAAGACCGTGAACCGCCTGGCCACCGAATTTCCCATGGCGGACGACTTCACGGGCTCGCTGGAGGATAAGCGGGAGGTGTCCGTTTGGTGCAGCAACGACTACCTGGGCATGAGTCGGCACCCGCGAGTCGTGCAGTCCATCATGTGAGTAGAAGAAAACAGGCTTGCATGTGTGGCCTTCAAACGACATTTACCCTGGTTTCTTGGTTCAAGGTCTGTTATGTGATAAAGAGAATATTTGTATTTGGTGTGTGCTTCCCTCTGATTAGCTTGTGGCTTTTACCCCAGTGTAAGAGCCGAGGCCAGAGAGAACGAACTAGAACTGCTCAGAGACTCATAATGATTACATACAACCTGACACCTAGGAGGGGTGTCAGCTGGGTTTCTATGGAAGTAGCTGCTTAGAGCTCCAATGAATAGTGTTCTTTTCCTTTCAGCTTGTCTGAGCCTGAACCCTCATGCTTTTTATGCTGTGTCACATACAGCTGTGCGATTTTTAATGTTCACTGTAACTTTACACCTACTTAAGCTTTTATCTGGGAAACGGGGTGTGGACTGTTATCTCTGCACTGCTTTAGAAAACCAGACAAGGTTAACTTATTTATGTTTGCTCGTGTTCTTCTTTCAGGGACACTTTACAAAAGCACGGCTCGGGGGCCGGCGGAACCAGAAACATATCTGGGACCAGCAAGTACCACGTGGAGCTGGAGCAAGAGCTGGCTGACCTTCACAAGAAGGATGCCGCCCTGCTCTTCACTTCCTGCTTTGTTGCAAACGACTCCACCCTTTTCACTCTCGCCAAGATGCTTCCTGGTAAGTTTTTTTTCTTTTTGGGGGGGGGGGGGGGGGGGGTTAAAAAATTGTTTAAATTGGAGCTCTTACTAATTATCTTTACCCACAATACCAGGTTGTGAGATATACTCGGACGCAGGAAACCACGCTTCGATGATCCAGGGCATCCGGAACAGCGGCGTCAAGAAGTTTATTTTCCGCCACAACGACTTGGGTCACCTCAGAGAGATGCTGGAGAAGGGAGACCCCTCCAAGCCCAAGATCGTGGCGTTTGAGACGGTCCACTCCATGGATGGTCAGTTCTGTCTGCTTATCGGGAAACGTCAGTCAGGTGTCCTAAGTGCTGTATTGTAACCTTTGTGCCGGGCGCGCTCCAACACAGGTGCCGTGTGTCCCCTGGAGGAGATGTGCGACCTGGCTCACGAGTTTGGCGCCATCACGTTTGTCGACGAGGTTCACGCTGTGGGTCTGTACGGGGCCAGAGGAGGAGGAATCGGAGACCGGGATGGCGTAATGCACAAGATGGATATCATTTCAGGAACTTTAGGTCAGCAGGCAATATCTACTGAAATACGTAACTATTTTTCCACAGGATATTTGAACTTCTACGTTTTAGTAGTGTTAGTAAGTATTTTAATAGTGTAAGTATTAGTGAGCTACTTCTGTTTATAAAGTACTATATTTCTGGGATTTTTCATAACAGCTGCAGCCAGTTAGCGTGACTCATCCTGCTCTTTATGTTTCTGCTCCTCTGAGGATTAAGCCTCAGTAGAGCCATCCAATCTGCGCTTGAAGAAGCAGGAGTAGCTCTGTCGTTGCTAGGAAACTGTGCTCCCTTATTGAGTTACTGTGTCGCTGTCAAGCTGAGGGGATGATTGTTTGTGACAGCTCTGCAGCTCCGTGCGTCTGCCGTTTCAGGAAGCTTGTTGGGTTTTTTACGAGGGTTTTTATCTCGATCCGACACACTGGAAGTAGTTGTAAACTCAGTGGTTCGTTTTGCTTTCCAGGCAAGGCTTTCGGGTGTGTCGGGGGCTACATCGCCAGCACCGCTGCCCTTGTGGACACCGTGCGCTCCTACGCTGCCGGTTTCATCTTCACCACCTCCCTGCCCCCGATGCTCTTGGCCGGGGCCCGGCAGTCCATCCAGACCCTGAAGGGGGAAGAAGGTCGCGTGCTGAGGCGTAAGCACCAGCGCAACGTGCAGCTGCTCAGACAGATGCTGATGGACGCAGGGCTCCCCGTGGTGCACTGCCCCAGCCACATCATCCCCGTTCGGGTAATTTCCGATTTAGTTCACAGCGTAATCCTATCAATAGGCAACACTTTAAGTACAGACAGCCTGATTAGCTTTAAGCCCTACATAAGACGCTCCCGATGGCTCCTCCTTAATCATCTTGTTTGACTTTTTGATCTCAGGTGTCGGACGCTGAGAAGAACACAGAGGTGTGTGACATCATGATGAACCGCCACAACATCTATGTACAGGCCATCAACTACCCCACTGTCGCAAGAGGGGAGGAGCTTCTGCGGATCGCCCCAACCCCTCACCACACCCCGGAGATGATGAAATACTTTGTTGGTAAGATAACAAAATGGTTGTGTTGGACACAGCATGCTTAGCTCGAGTGATTCATCCATTCAAACGGTAACAGTTTGCATATTTCCCTTCTAACCTGGAGTGACTTTCTGCTTTTTCAGAGAAGCTGGTGACGACGTGGAAGGAGGCCGGCCTCGGGCTGAAGCCCCACTCTTCGGCAGAGTGCACGTTCTGCCAGCAGCCGCTGCACTTTGAGCTGATGAGCGAGCGGGAGAAGGCGTACTTCAGCGGCCTCAGCCACCCAATCTCTGCCTGCGCATAACACTACTCATCACTGCTAGCTTAAAACGGCACATTAACACTCATTCCTCTGTCGCTGTCATAGAATGTATTAATTATGTTTGATAAGTCTTATTATATGTAATATTTAAGATATTCTATCTTCAGAAGTTATATAAGATTCAAATAAAATGTAAAAGGAAACCCATTTCTCAGTTGTTTTTTGTGGATTTGAATAATTCCTGATTGAATGCAATAGTAACAGATAGCAGGGAAGAAGAGGGGAAATACACTTGACCAATGATTATCTTTCTAAGGATGATTGAAACAAAACCTGGCTTTATATTGAACAATACTTAATTTATAGAGTGACAATAGTTGTTTTAGACGAAGCAAAAGATGGTGACTGAAGAATTGAACATCAGTTTGCGAAACTGTAAGATGGCTCAACAGTAAAAGTGCCTGGCCTGGAAAGCATTTAGAAACAAGGTTAGGATTGCAACATGTAATGAAGAAACGAATAAAGTTTTCAAAGAATACAAACAATAATGTGAATTGATGAGCTTCCTATCCTAGATCTTAATTTCCAAACCTTGTCTCATCCTTGGATTTAAGTTCAGGTTACTTTATTTTTACCTGTAAGTAAATTAGTTTGCAGCAAGCCACGTAAGTGGCTTAATAGTTGTAGACGCTTGTGATTAAGAGGTTAAAGAGCTTTGTAAAGGTATTCTTACAGTTTGGAACTGTAATTAAACTTACACAAAGAATACAAAGGAAATTGGTCCTTGATTTTTACAACAAAGCGCATCATGTCAAACCCCTTTTACTCTTGATACCCCAACTGAAATCCAGTGCAACCAATTGCATTCAGAAGTTTGTCAATTAATGGATTCCTGGTGTTTGTAGTTTAATCTCAGTAAAAAATCAAGCTGTTCTGTGAAGGGTTGAGCGTCATGAAGACCAAGGAGGACACGGATAATGTTCACATGTCTTGTAATAAAAACAATATATTGGGTGTGGAAGACCCTGTTTAGCAAAACTGCAAACTTACCAAGAATGTCTGTGTGCCTAAACTTTCAGGCTGGGTAATAAAAGCAATATTAATCAAAGAAGCAACCAAGAGGTATCTATGGTGGCACTGGAGGAGCTGCAGAGGCTCACAGCTCAGCTGAGCAAATGTTTTGACAAGTAAACTAAGTCATACACTTACAAATTTTAAGATGAAATCCATTTTAAGTCCTGTTTAAAATGTATTGCAAGTTACGTAGGGGTCACGTCAAATGTGAACAATTACGCTCTAGCTATATGAGAACAAAATGTAACTCCTTGGCCTGCATGCCAGCTCTGTGTGGCTGCAAATCTAACCCTGAACACACCATCCATGCAGTATAACATACAATAGTGGTGGCAGCATCATGCTGGGCAGGCGGCGGCGTTTTCTTCAGCAGATACAAAGGGTTTGTTAAGAGACGATGGGAAGACGCACAGAGGTAAACACAAGGAAATCTTTGAAGAAGACCTGATAGCTGCATCAGACTGTCTTTAGAGGTTCGCCTTCCAGCAGTAAAACAACTGTAAACATACAGACAGCGCTACTGCTGAATGACGTGTTAGATTGGTCTAGTCCAGGGGCCTGCAAAGTTTACAGTCTAAAGAGCCATTTTGCCTGCAGTCCACCTGAATTAAACTCGCTCAGAGCCACAAATGTTGCCTGGCTTTTTGAAAAATGACGAGTTACAAATTGTGATAAAGATCTACTGTAGGGAATAAGTTGTCATCGTTAAAGAAACGCCCTTTTATGTCCATTTTGAGGTTTAAAAAAAGAGGATGGATGGGATGTTGATATTTGTGGATAATGATGTAAAAAAACATAATGAAAAGATTGATTTAAAATTAAATATTACTGGCACTTTTAGCATCATTCTGTTGTGAAAATTAAAAGCAATTAGTCCAAGAAAAAAAACTGCTAAAACCTGCATTTACTATCATTATTACATTTAAATACCATAATAAAAATATAATGTGTAGCCAAAGTTATTAAGAACTACTGTGGAAGGTCCAAAGAGCCACTTGCGGCTCCAGAGCCACAGGTTGCAGACCCCTGGTCTAGTCAAAGTCCAGATCTGAACTGAGTTAAGAATCTGTGGCAACACTTGACAACTGAACTTCACATATGCTCCCCCACCACCCTGTCAGAGTTTGAGCTTTTTGGCAAAAAGAACAAGACCGGCAGGTCTAAGTACAGCGAGAGGCAGTTCTACAAAGTATTGACTCTGCAATGTCTCTTTTTCCTGATTATTTTTTGCATTATCTTGTGCTGATCTAACACAGAAAAGTCTCCTGGAATATGCTGGGGTCTGCGAACCAACCTCTGTGTTTGTACCATGCCAAAATGTGAAAAATGTTTAACGGGTATCAATAGGTTTGCAACGCGGTGCTTATGGTGAATTCAGGTTTCAGAAGATGTTACCGCTTTAACCCTGAAAAGGTTGATTAACTGCTTTATAAGCTGTAGTTAAGACAAGAGCTCTAAAGGGGGATATTAGCCACCTGTAAGTTGTTTAAGTACCTTAGCCAGCTTAGGGGATGTTTTGATTACATGAATCAAGGTAGGAATGGTTTTTAAACCAGAGTCAAGCCCGCTTTGTACATTTTAGAAGAATGTGGTAAGAGGTAATATCTAGAAAGAAGCATGGTGTGTGATCTCTTTGGAGCTACGCAAAATGCAGAGATCTTTATTTAGCAGATGTTGATGATGTGCCATGAGCCTCTTAACAACCACTTAAGAAGCTCATGGCACATCAGAGGTTTGCCAGCTCTGCAGCTTAAAACAACAGTCCCTGTACATGTGATGGACAGGAGCATTCAGGGACAGAAATAGCTGCATCCGTTGCCTTATGTTAATGAATCTAAACGCGACCCTAATATGGATGCTACTAAAATCAGATCAATACCGGAGTCGATGCAGTTTGAAATGAGTGAGACCTTGTTGTCTTGTAAGCTGCCCTGAGGTTGCGTTTGACTTGAAGGTGAACTCAACACACACACACTTTGTTTTTTGTTTAAAAAACGTTGCCACTATCATAGAAAAGAATTTTTGAAACTTCCGTCTGTCATCCCACTTAATTTCTGCGTCGAGTTTTTTATGATTTTATCTGAGCTTCTCTATTCACTGACTGACACTAATCTGTCTGAAAACACAACCACCCAGGGTAACAAAAGGGTCGGTTATCTGCTGGTCAACTGCATACATTAAGTGGAATCTAATACTTTGAAGAAATAGGTCACCGTAATGAGCTTGGCTCAGCTCACAGAAAGGCTCAATCTTTGTGTCTCACCGTTGATGGAGCAGCGCACGGCTGTGCATTTGCTTCGAAATAAAATTAGGACATAGACACACTGTTTTTCCTGGTTCTCATTAACACAGAGAAAAGGAAGTGTTATCGCTGCTACTAGCAATGGAAGAACAGAAGATTTTTGCAAACGTCATAAGTTTCTCTTAAGTGTTTCATTAAAATTAGAAAGTTGATTTGAGAGATTCAGTCTCTTTTCTTTCCCAAAAAAAGACACTTGTTTCATTTGTTCCTATTTTACCATGTGCAACGTAACAATGTGTGCGGGGCCTACTGACCCACTAGCCTGTAGATTCAGGTAACAGTTGCATAAATGGGCTTGGAAGACTGAAATCTGCACAGAAAAAAGGAAGTGTAAGATAGATTGTGCATGCAATCCGCATCTTCCATCCTGTGTCGTGTTGGTTCAGTTTAACATGCATCACTACGATTCATAACAAATACAAAGTCCCTCACCCATCACAGCATTCTTTATGATCTACTTAGTTGAACATCACTTAAAATCCGTAGACAACAGCACTGGTATATCTTTATCTATAAAGCTATACTTGGTGAACTTCCCCTGTACCTCTGTGACCTCCTCTCTGCTGGCTCTGGTAGCTATCAGCTACGCTCCTCAAAGTGGTTGCTTTTAATTGTGCAACGAGTTGCAGCCGAATTACTAATTCAGCACCTTGGGGGTGGAATAATCTACAGAAAGAGCTAAAGTTAGAAAGCCTCATGTCTAATAATGAATTTAAAACTACTGTAAAGAATATTGTGATGGAGACACGTTCTTGTTTTTCTTGAGCGTCTCATTGTGTTTTTAACATTTTGTGCTTCTTTTATCATGAAAATGTAACTTGGTGTTTATTACGTACGCATTGGTAAGGATCTGGCTGCTACCTTGACCAGGTCTCTCTTGTAAAAGAGATTCTGAAGCTCAATGGGACTTCCTGGTTAAATAAAAGTTAAATAAAAAATAAAAAAGGTAAAGAACGGTCGTAGTGATGACATTAAAAACCACCTCACACAGGTCAGTGCAACATCTCTGACTGTTGATTAACCTAAGATAAGATAAGATAGGGCTTGATTGATCTCACAGTTGAGCAATTTACTTGTCACACATCGGCTTAATAAACAAAAAGAAGGTGCCAAAGGGAAAAAAGGTGCATAAGGTATAAGGTATATACAGTGTGTCCACATATGTACAGTGTATCAAAAAATAAGAAATAAAAGTACAGGGGAAATAAAGCAGATATTTAGGGTGACTTATGTACACTCAGGTGAGTTATATACAAATGGAATGACGTTTTACATTAAGTGGTACCAGGTAATAACAACAGTGAGGTAGTGAGATATCTATGCAGCTGAGGTCGCATATTAAACAGGATTATTTAGAAGAGCTTTTATCATAGCTCAACATACACCATCAACCTGTTTCCCGTCATGTTTGGTGTTTTAGTGTCACAGCTGTCTTATGAAAAGGCAGAAGTTCTCTAAAAATGGAAGTGAGAAACATCTTTGGTTGTTACACAGAACTGAAGTTGCCACTGCAACGTGCAAATATTTCCACTTCTGAGACAGTTCCCTGTGAGCCTGCAGACAAAAAATGTTTATGGCAGCACATATGTACATTGCCTTGACGAAAGATTTGTTTTGCCCTTGAACTTGTTCACTTTTTGTATTACTGTCATGAATTTCAAAGTTTTTTTTTATTGGGATACCATGAGACAGACTGGTGGAAAGTGGTGCAACATGGGAAAGTGGGGAAATACAGAATACACTTTATTGGTTGTTTTGCCAATAAAACTCAGAAAAGTGTGGTGTGAACATGAATTCAGCAACCCTGCTTTAATACACCCCCTTTCACTGCAATTACAGCAACGTATCACTTGGGGTAAATCTCTACCTGCATTGTACAGCTTGCGACTCACATGTTTGCCCATTCTTCTGTTCAAAATAGCTCAAATTCATTCAGATATGATCCAGGGAGCAGTTTTGATCAGTTTTCAAGTCTTCCTTCAGATTCTCATTTCGATTTAGGATCTGGACTTTATCCTAGCTTTATGATCAGCCTCGTTGTGTTGTTGGAGAGAGGTGGTAAACAGGTTGTCTGTCAGGATTGCCCTGTGTTTAGTTCTATCATTCTTTATGTTAACTCTGGCCAGCTTTCCTTTCCCTGCTTAAGAAATGCATCCCAATGCCTGATGCTGCCACCACCATGTTTTACAGTGGGGATAGTGTGTTCAAAGGGAGGTGCTGTGTTGGTTTCCCACCATCCATTACATTCTGCATGCAGCTGCGTTATCATTCACTCACTTAATATCCCAATAAAATGCATTTTGCCAGGCCTTCAGAAACTGATTTTGTCTTTTATTAATATAACAATATTCAATTTAGTTCAATTCATTTTTATTTATGTAACACCAATTCAACACATGTCATCTCAAGGCACTTTACAAAGTCAAATTTAATCAAATCATACAGACAGATTGTTCCAAAGGTTTCCTATCTAAGGAAACCCAGGAGTAATTTAACAACTGCTCTTAATAATTGATAATTATACAATTTATATCACTATTTGTGACCAAAAAAGACTGAAGGAACCTGAAGTTGCAAGATTTGACAAATGTCTTCATACCTAAAACAGGTTGAGACACAGAGTGATGAAACAGCTTTCAAAACTGAAAGAAGAGGCAGAACCCTGAAGGAGGGAAGTTGCACTGAAAAAAAGAAGAAGAAAAAGCAAAAGTTAAATAAAAAAATGTGTGTATTTATATAAACTATGATGATCTGTGGGACCTTTCTCCTTCACATAAGGAGGTATGAATGTCTTGAGTAAAGTCACATGACTAATGAAAAAGTTGTATGACAGTTTTAGGACGAGTTTATAAATAAATAGTTGATTTATTAGGAAGATGGGAAAGTCTTCGAAATCGCACATAGCTCACACATTGTACAAATGACCTTAGAAACGCCCTTTTTTTTCACATGAAAACGGTGAACATTGTATTTTCATTTATTTGCTTGAGAATGTCATAATGAAAAAAAAAAAATTGGTACGTCCCTAACATATTCAAACCCTGGTAAGTCAAGGATGCTTAATTGTTGGAGTCTGAAACAAAAACATCAACTGAGTAGACCTGGGAGTGTGGAAGTGCTAATTTGAATTTTTACTCCCCACTTTAGAGGAAAACTCAAGTTGGGAGTAAAGTGTTTCACCCATACACCCCTTTTTTTTAATACGCACACATATACAAATGAGAACAATCCCACGCACGTTAGTGGCTGCATTTCATCATCCGGTGTTTTACGTTTTCATGTGATTTTTTCAGATAATTCTTGGATGACACACTCATGAGGGATTGTTCGAGAAAACTGAAGCAGAAACAAAAACAGAAAGTTAAATGATTAAAATACTATACCAGATACATACACATTATGTAAGGCCTTGTATTTAGGCAAACTGCACTGTGCTCTTTGATCATTTCAAGGCCATCACAGGACATTTTACCTGAGGTTATGTTGCATCTGTGCATGTTCACACATCTTTTGGCTCACTGCTTCATCAAAATGTCAGACATATTTTGAGCTGGTGTGGGAAAGTCTCACTGAAGACATTGCAATAGGAACCGTTTTGTTTACATCTTGTGGGATCTGACCTAAGCAGCTGAATTTCCATGGCTACTCATTCCTGCTCGGCTGCCAGCTCTCATGATCCAGACAAAAGCAAGAAGCAATGAAGAGCGAGCCCACACCGGTTGTTAAAAGAGTCAAACAGTACTGACACCAAAGGCCTTGGCTGATCTGTTTAGTAGAATGCTTTGCTTCAGAAATTCATTTAGTTTTTTCAAAGCTAAATGCTTCCTGGAGTTTATTTGACTGAGGAAAAGAACTTATGTAGCAGCTGAAAAATGTATTTTATTCCTATATTAATAATTTATTGTTTTAGCTCACAAATGGGGCTTTTCAGGGTGTTTGTGCTTACAGAAAATGCATCACCTTTGGGTAAAGATTATTTGTCTGAAAACTGCAAAATTCACTGACTTTCCATTTATTTGAGAAACATTTGCTACACTGATTATGCAAAAACACCAATCATCATTGACTCATTATGACAAAATAATAACATTTTACATACGGTACATAGTCACTCCCCCAACTTTGCAGAACTAAAATGTAGCTGTCACACAAATATAGATTATTTAGGAAGCTTTGAGCTGAATTCCTAGGATTAACCTAAGCACATTTTATACACATTTTATACTATTTAGATGCTTATTTATCAGATTAAAAGTAGCTTTTTAAATTAACAACATTTAGGTATTAAACACACTTTTCATTAAACCCATATTTCTGTCTTGGCTTTCTTTTTTTTAATCTTTTATTGGTCTGATAAACTGTTCTTCTTTTAAATGTCTTGTTTTCATTGGCTATATGTAGAAAATCATCATAATTAACCAAAGTAAAGGCCTGCAAACAACAATCTGTGTCTAATGTATCTATATAATATGTTTTACTTGGGTATTAAGTTACTGAAACAAGTGAACTTTTCAATGACATTGTAATTTGTAGAATATGACTGCATAGTAAACTAGAGGTTACAGTGGCTTTTGTGTTGTTGCTGTTGTAAATGAAAAAAAGTGTGATCGTTTTGCTGAAAAGAATAGAAGCTACGCTAAGCAAAATACACTGGTATGCTTTAAATCTACCATTATGTTTATTATTCCAATGCTAAGAAATTAGTGAAAAGATATTAACTGAACAAAGTGAACCCCTTGAAAAGCTCCCACCACAACACAGAAACCCACGCCCTTAGAAACAAAGGGTCAAGGGGTGACAATAAAGGGAAAGTAGGTAATGTAGGTGAAGTCTTTGCAAGTCTTTGTTCCTATATATGTTCTAATAAGAGCAATTGTGATTGTATAAAACTTTCCCTTGCTAGCTGAATCTCTACCACTAGCACCTCCACCTCCCATCCTTTGGCATTTAATTCAGGAAGTGGCTTGACTGTTTCTCTAAGAAATGGGGAAATACTAATGATCACTTCTTGCTAATTTCTTTTCATGTGTGACCTATGACCACATGTGCTGTGTAAGCAATTATCACCCTTTTTTTGATACTTGTTGAGGAAGAACAATGGTGTTCTAATAGATTAATACATAGATTTGAATGTTTTTACATTTCTGATTATTCATTGCAAATATGCAAAATAATTTTTATATAGTGGTCCAAAAGAAAAGAATTGTCATATTGCCATACCATTGATTACTATACCCATCTATTCAGAATAGATCAATATTTAAAAAGGCACACATCATGCTACATCCACTTTTTTAGCCCTTGAATACATTTTGTTGAGAACATGGAGTCCTTAGGAACGCTGAAAATTTTAACGTAGTCTCTCGAGGTGCTGCTTAGCTAGCTCTATATTCTGTTTGGGTCATATTTTTCAAGATGTTCAGTTTTCTCTGTTTTCTGTTACGATTTTTGAACAATTACGTCACAGTATTTTCTGCAGAAAACACAGAAGTCCATGACACAAGGTCATGGACTTCTGGCTTAGCGGTTTCGCAAACCCGTCATTTTTAGTTTTCACTGTGATTTTGT
The DNA here is from genome assembly GCA_037039145.1 of Fundulus diaphanus. Lineage (NCBI taxonomy): Eukaryota > Metazoa > Chordata > Actinopteri > Cyprinodontiformes > Fundulidae > Fundulus > Fundulus diaphanus. The sequence continues at coordinate 18,452,887 of CM073126.1, forward strand.
AATCCAAACTCAAGGACGATGAAGCTACAAATGGATAAGTCAAAATATTTGGTTGTTGGGTGTACTAACCCACACAATTCATTACACCGTCTCCCAGCCTACTATAACAATGGCTGAACTGGGTGGAGCTCTGCAACCTGGAGGAGGGTGGGGTGTGTGGGGTGTGTCCTAGAAATTTAAAGAGACAGCACCGAAAAAAGTTGCTCTCAGACAAATTAGCGAGGAGTTGAGACCATATAATTGCAGTTCCACTTTATATTGAGCACAACTGAATGATAAAAAGAGCATATGATGCTATTTTACCACCTTCCTTTTCACATTGAAATCATTCAGTAGTTTCAATTTTGTAGTATGCTCTGGGACAGTGTAACAAGCTACCGAACATTTTGACTCACCCACTCGTAGATTCGGCATCCAAAAAAACATAACAGAGAAACAGAGAAAAGTGAACGACTTGAAAAATGTTACCTAAAAAGAATATAAAGATACCTACGCAGCTCCTGGAGAGACTACATTCAAATTTTGGGTTTGGGGTTCATTTTTGGACTTTTCTGGGCTGTTTATTGTTTAATTCCTCTCTCAGCCAGTCTCGTCTTGCTATCTGGTCTGCTTACGCTGGAGAAACATTGTGTGGCTTCTATCAAGATTCTGTCTACGGCTTCTGGTCTTTCTGATTACATCTGTGAGTTCCTGTCCAGTCTGGTTCTATTAGCCTGCCTCATCATCCACTGGGCAAGTTAACGCGTTAATTTCATGTTAATTCATTAGACTATTAACGGCGATATTTACTTTAACGCGCATTAACGCATGTTGTTCACATGCTTTTATTTTGTGAAGGTCTGTTGCTGCGGTGTAGGGGTTTGAATCAGAACAGTAGGTGGCGATAATGCGCCAATAACCTCGCTGTCAGCCAAGCCTCGGATTCAAAGAGGAAGAAAGGTGCTGGCCGGAAAAAAAAAAAGCCGACATGGGGAAGGCGGTAGTGATGGCGAGATGAAGCCTCATGAGGCATTGAACCACTCAGCCAACTGGTTCGAGAAAAGGTTCATTTCTTGACGGTTCATGTGCACACAGCACCACCTACTGGCAAGTTGTATAATCACAGCCAGCTGTATCTTAACACGTGTGATGCATATCATTTTTGTCTATTATGGCTCTTGGGAATGACTTCACAGAAGATGTAGGACGAAATCATTTGTCTACATAAATTTTGTAAACACATGTGTACAATAAAATATTGTTTGAATGTATTCTCTGTGTGTAATTATTCCCAAAATAGGAGTGTCATGTGATATGGCATGTTGTGTAATAATGTTTTTCTGTGACTCTACAAAAATGGCATAGCCTTAATCAGGCAGAGGACAGTGAAAGTGCTTATGGAACTAGGGAGGGGGTAATGAATAGGCTGATGCTTGTGTAACTTGGATGATTTCATGCATTTTTATTAAGAAACAACAATTTCTCCACAGTTTTTGGTTTCAAACGATTTCTCTTTTTTGATACTACTTCTCCAGCCTTTGAAAAGACACGCTCACATGGCACAGATGATGCCGGGGTGCATAAATAAATAAGTGCAAGTTTGTACAGATTGGGGTACAGTGACCGATGATTAGCCCAGTACTCCAGGGGGTTCTCCAGCCTGCTTATGTTCGCCTCTGAGAGGTAGCGCTGGACCTCTACGGTGGCATCTGCTGACACATTTGGAGTCCTCATTGCCTCCATGACACTAGTGTCCAATCTTTGCCAAAGTCTGCTACCTAAATGGAAACCACAGGTCAGGTTAGTAAGTGTTTTAATAGGAATAAGTAATCTCAAAATGTAATACAAAAGATTACCTCCACTGAATTCTTGAGAGGTGGAAGCCTGGGGAATCTCGTGAGTGTTCTCTTCTAGGTTCCGTCGGATTACGGTGGCACACTCTGAAGTCAAGCGCTTCACTGCTTCAGCAGCTTTTGTGTTGCTGAAAAATGCTATAACTTTAAATCGTGGATCCAGGAGTGTAGCCAGCGACAAGATGCTCATTGACTGGAGCATGTGCAGCTTCTCCCTGAGATGTCTGATGAGCTGCTCTCCTATTTGCACTGCTTCTGCAGGTGCCGACTTGGTGTCCTCCTCCTGAAGGGCATTCTCTATCATCTTCAGGAGGGGGATAACTTTTGATGCCGACACGTGTTGTTCTGCCGAGAGCTCCATGGTGGCGTCATAGAAAGGAGAGAGTAACGAAAGGCACGCTACAACAATATCAAACTCACTGGCAGTTAAAAAGGGAGTGTCAGTGTGCAATCCAGCCAATGCCGCTCCTACTGGCTCCCTCAACTCCACCAGACGGTGCAGCATCAAGTAGGTGCTGTTCCATCTTGTTTCCACCTCCTGCATCAGCTTGGTTGCTTGCATGCCCAGCTGAAGCTGCACTTGTGTAAGCTTCTCCTTTAAAGATACAGAAGAGTAGGCCATTAAGTCACTGCAGTAGGAGTACAGACAAACTATTAACATTATATATTGGAATAAAATAAAAGAGGATACCTTAGCAGTGGTGCTGCTTCTAAAGTAGCCAACCAGCTTCCTTGCTTTGGCCCGGAGGCCAGAGAGCGCAGGTTGGTGGTCAAGCGCCCTCTTCACAATAAGATTGAGGGTGTGAGCAACACAAATGTGGTGGCGAAGCTTCAGCTCTCTCACGCATGCCACCATATTAGGAGCACCATCGGTGACCATGCATGTCACCTTGCCTGAGATTCCCCATTCCTCCATCAGGGAGGCTTTCACACAAGCAATATTTTCAGCAGTGTGAGACTGGGGGAATGCCTGCACTCCCAACAACACCGAGCTCAGCTTTTCATTCTCCTCCACAAAGTGGCATGTCACTGCCAGGTAGGCATCCATGTTGATGGATGTCCACATATCTGATGTAAGGCTAACAGCAGCCACCTTCTCTACTTTAGCCTTAGTGTGCTCCTTAGCAGACTCATATTTGGCCTCCACCATGGCCTTCAGAGCCTAAAGGAAGAGATTATATATATATATATATATATATATATATATATATATATATATACATACATACATACATACATACATACATACATACATACATACATACATTTATATATATATATTGCTGAATTGTGACACATACAATAATGTAGTCATTCGTTTCATGTATGGACCCACACATACCTGCCTTGTAGGGAGAACATAACTGGGATCCAGCTTAGACACAAATGTCTTGAATCCAACGTCATCCACAATAGTGAAAGGCTGGGTATCCTTCACTATCATGGAGACTAGAGCTTCATCCAGCTCTGCTTTTCTGGTGGCTGGTTAAAAGGGAATAAATACAGTGTCTGTTACCTGTCTTTATTTGCACAACAAGCAAACATCAGCATGCAAAAATTGTGAAAGTGTGTTTTTAATATAGTAATGAAATACCTTGGCTGGGTGAAGCTCCAGTTTCATCCCTATTCTCATGCAAGGCACGGTAGTGCCTTAGCATGGATGAGGTGTTATTATTGTACCCCAACTCCTTGGAGCACAATAAACACCTCACCTTTACACAAAATAAGAAACAGTGAAAAATACAGTTCCTCATAAGCAAACCTAATGCATCTGCAAATGTTCAGTTCACCTTACCTTGTTAGTGTCATGATTTGGGTTTTTATTATTTGCTTATGTTCAGTTTGGGTTTTAATGTGGTTTGATTTTGTACTTTTCTTCTGGCCTGCTCTGATCACTTCTGTCACCAGCCTTTATTCAGTTCACCTGCCGGCATTCTTTTGTCTTGCTCTCACTCCCCTTCACCAGTTACCATCCAATCAGCTTCAGTTTATTTGCAGCCATTTTGTCTCCCTTGATCAGCTCCACCCATTCTGGTAATTAGTTTCACTCTGTTCACCTGCTCACTCCCCTATTTATATCTGCCTCTGTCTCCTGCACTCTGCCAGATCATTGTCTTTACAAGCCTTTGGTGAGTTTTGTCCAGCATCCATAAGTCTGTTGATATTACCCAATTGCCTTTCTGACGTCTGAGCCATCCTGAACCTGTTTCTCCCTGCCCGGTCTGACTGCTCACTCGTTTTTCTGACCTGATTCTGCCCTTGGATTATCAGAGCTTGCCTTATCCCTGTTTGTATTTCTGCCTGTTCTGGACTGCCATTTTGTGTACCGTTTTTGGACTGTCATTCCGACCACTGAGTTGTGCCTGCCCCTGTATTGTCTAGATCGCCTTAATTAAACCTTCTTTAACCTAACCTCTGCTTGTCTGGTTGAATACTGGGTCCCTCTGTCTTTGGTTCGTGACAGTTAGGGCTTATCAAATCAAAATGTTCCCACATAGGGGACATCCTCCTCTTTCTCGCCTGCTCCATCCTACTCCTATCCTGTCCTCGCACTCCTAAATCTCCTATGTATCTCTTTCCTAAACTCTCCAAACACCAAACTAACTTTCTCAAACTAAATAACCAGTATCCAAACTCTATCCACTCTCTGAACTGACCGCAACTCTCCTACAACAACCCACATTTTGAATGGAGCTTGTGGAGTTTTTAAAGGAGAAGTCCGGTCAAAATCAGAATTCAAACTGCTGAAAGTACTTTAAATATAAAACTACTACATACTGTGCAAAAAATTATACGTTTTTTTAATTAATAATAATTCTCATTTAATCATGTTTATGTGGAGGAATCCATCTTGGTCAAGAATAGTACTGTCACCTCCCATTTTTTGACGTCACTCGGCGGACCCGCTGTTGAGCAAGTTTCAACGCTCTGTTTGTCACGGCGCACTATTTTCCAAGATGGCGACTGGTGCTCTGTACGAAGCAGAGAGTGATGAAGTATTTAGTGACAGTGATGAGAGTTCCGTGGAGTCATCATCATCTGATAGCGATATGGATGTTTTAGAAGAGTTTCTTGACAGAAACCGGACTTTTGACGGAATCCAGCGTACCTATTTCCATTGCAAACTCAGTCGGGTCCTACAGTATATATATATACACGCGTGTGTGTGTGTGTGTGCGCGCGTGCGCTCCGCGCAGCACGGCTTTGCCGGCGCTGCCGCGGAGCGCGCGCACACACACACACAGCGGAGGAGAGATCGCGCTGAAGTGACTTAAGTTATATATTTGCCCCCTAGTAAATATGGCAGGTGGTCATTATTGTATAAATAATAAAATATAAAAGCATTTCAGCACATGCTGGGCGGAGCACGGCTTTGCCGGCGCTGCAGCAGAGCGCACGCACACACACACACACACACACACACACACACACACACAGCGGAGGAGAGATCGCGCTGAAGTGACTTAAGTTATATATTTTCCCCCTAGCAAATAGGGCAGGTGGTCATTATTGTATAAGTATTAAAATATAAAAGCATTCCAGCACATGCTGGGGTGGAGGGATACCATGTGGTATCCCTCCACCCCTCTGGTCGGTAACCATCCCCGTAACTTCTAAATTAAAAATATAAAAATAACTTACTGAAAATCCTCGCCCTCATGTCATGTTCAAAACATTCTTCTTCGAGATGGTCACTGCATATGACGTGTTTTCTCTCTGGCCAGAAGTTAGATGGCAAATCCGCTCTTCAAGTTGGCAATCCAGCGCCGAGCCCGGTGGCTCATGAATCGGGAAGTTGAAATAAGCAATGTTTTTTCCACTTTTACCAGTTGTGTTGGAACATCCGATGGCCATGCACGTGGGCATTGTTGCTTCAGCAATAGCTCTTGGGAATGTCAGCGGTGAAGTCCTCTGGAAATCCGAAATAATTATTGATGATCGCAGCTGTGTAGAACGGCTCCTATTGACTTTGCATGGAAAGCGGAGAGAAATGCTGTCGCCGCTTCCGCTTTTCTACGTCGCAGGATGTGATGTCAAACGCCCCTTACTGCCCAAATATGGGCAGTAATGTCAGCCCCCATACACAGTGATTCAGACGACAATTTATGTTTTTATTTTCTTATTGATTAAAGATAAGTTCATTAAATAACCACGAACGTATTAGTTTTAGTTATAGCTAATGATACCCTGATTTTTCCTTGTTGACCGGACTTCCCCTTTAAAGCCGTCAAACCCCGCGCAACAATCTGAACCACTTCCCGAAGCAGTCACGTGGTACAGCCGGCCAGCGAGGCTTCGGACATCATCGTTTTCGGCTCCTCCCCCAAATGAAGCAAGCCTCGATACGCGCATTGCGGAAACGCCCCCTCCATTACTCGACACACGCCTCGAAGCCTCGGCACATAACGTAACATCACTAGAAGGCGGTGTTTCCCGCAGGAATTTGTTTAAGCGAGGCGGTGAGTTGGCGGCCGGAACAAGTTTTGTGCGGGGCGGAGCGGGGTCTCCATCGACGCCGTCGGTGAAGTCGCTTCTCGCTTCAAAGTAACCATGTGTTTTTGCCTGTTTTTTCCCTGCCATTCACTATATGCACGCGAGAAAGCAACAACAAAAAAACGCGTATTAACGTCAAATAAACATGCAAGCATATCGAGTTAGCAAGCATTTCAGTTTAAAGTTCTTCCAGCAACGAATATGACAGAAACAAAGTTAGTTGTAACCACTGCCAAGTTAAAATTTGGTATTGAACATAAAATGGTAATGCTGCTCCCTGCGGTTACCTCAGAAATTGCCTGTTTTGGTAGATTTAAAGAGAATTTCCTGTCAGTGGCAATAAGCTTTAATTTATTAGTATTGCTATTTTTTGTTTTACATGTTTAAGTTGAGCTTTACACTAAATATGTGTTACTGATAAGTGCTACAAATGTTACAACACTTTTGTTCATATGGCAGCAGAACATTAAAATAAAAGTGCTCTTTACACTACTGTTGAATTCATTCTTGGAGTTTGTAAATACAATGCGATTAATCATGATTAATCAGGCAAATTATGCGATTAATCGCAATTAAATATTTTAATCGTTGCCCAGCCCTAGGTAAAACACTTTAAATTAAGACATTTTCGATCTTTGCTATTTATTCTAAAAAAAAAAAAAAATCACCATTTAATTATGGCATCAAATACAATAATTTTGTCAGAGTGACATTAGGCTTTGACTCTCCAAGAACTTTAGTTGATCGCTTTAGTTCACTTAATGTTGACTGAACATTAAGCGCACACTTTCACACACATCATTGTTAGTCACTGAATGTTTCACTTAACAGGGAGGCAAAACGCGAACAGGAAACAAAAGGCAACATCAGGATTTGGTCATCAACTTTATCCTTTTCTACTAGCAGCGATCACCTTACAATAGTAGCACAATATGCCATTTCTAATCATCTCTAATAATCTTCTCTCAGTTCTTTTGATACTGAGACAAAAATCAAGGCTCATTGCAGACCATTTGTCATAATCCTCTTACTGCTAAAACATTTTAGAGCTAAACAGACTCTTTTTCAAAATAATAAAACAAATTAACCTTTTGTTCTGTTGCTCATTTGATTGCTATGCACAGACAGTACTTTTTGATGCTTGGTTCACTAGTCTAGTGTTTATGACATCATTTTACCAGCAGCATTAGATGTGTGTTTTGTGGACTTGTTCAGTCATAAATATTCTCCACATAATACGACCCACCTAGAAACCCAGCTTTGGTCAGACATTAGGAGGTGACAGTCATTTCAGCTGGCCATGTTCTGGCAGAGACAAACTCATTGCAGCATGCTAATATACACTGACAGTGTGTTAACGAATGAGGTGTTTGAAGGTGTGCCAATCTGAGACTAGAGAGGAATTTTGTAAAAATGTTACAACAGAAAGAAAAAGAAACAGGTTTGACTTCCTGTGAAATGAGCCTCTTCGTTAGACCTCCAGGAGAGTTAAACTCTTTTGGTTTTAGGCCATGTAACCCTGCAGACAGCTCAAGAAGCACAGGTCCATACTGTGAAAACACCTCAGATAGACAAGGCGTACCAATATCCTGCACCATGCAAACATTTTGATTTCCAGTTTTGAAAGTTTTGTTACAGTTTCCTTTCATATCAGTGATTTAAATATGCTAATTTCATGGAAAGGAGTTCACAACAAATGTTGCAGATTATTTTCCTCCTCTGGTTTCCCTCTGAGATTACAGGAGGCCTGTTGCTCTGACCTCATCTTCCATTTTAAACACAGATCACTTCTCTGAGAGCCCCACCCCACATAAATACCCGAAAAAGACTGAGACACTTCAAGCATTTTGCTGGAAGGACTGAACACTCACCTACAGAGTACACGCTCTATAAATACTTTCATGTCTCCAATAGGAGACATGAAAGTTACAAAGTGTTTGTTGCTTTCTCTGTTTTTACTGTGTTGCAGAGTTACACAGTCTGGACTAAATATTCTTGAAACAGTAAATATTCCAGTTTTTCTTCAGAGTCACACTAGGATCACCCCCATGACTTCAACCACAGAGCTCAACTGATTGAGGGCTGTGATCTGATCATATCTCATAGCAGCTCACTTCCTCATTACACAGGAAAGCAAGGCAGTAAGCTAGACAACTGGTTAAACAGCCTTCAGCACACCACAGAACCACAGATGTTCATGCAGATGGCCTTTAACTATCACACAGAGGGAGAGGCGTCACCTTGTAATATCAAAACGTGTCTTTTATTAAATTTCTGTCAACATCCACGCTGATGTGCCTTCCCGGTTGTCGGCCGCAGTATGAAAGTGGTTCAAACTCCATCAAGTTTCCAGATTTTGAACATTCCTGTCAGTTTTCAGGGAATTCCCAGAATTGCACCTGAGTTTGGAAAACAATACATCTTCTATTGGTAGCTTTCTTTGAAACATGATATGAGGTCATTCCATGCCCACGTTCTCCATCCTCGCTTCACAGAATAAAAAGAGAAAGAGTTGTTTTGTTCAATACATGACAAATTATATGCTGCTGAATCATGCAGAACGTGGACAGTGAAAAGAAGAGATAAAAAAATCCACATATTTAAAAGAAATAGCGATTATGGACACCACCTTCACACTCTCTGAAGACAGTTGTTAAATCCAGTCCCTTTTTTTTTTTTTTTGGGTATCCTTAGCACCAACCTCTCTATCTGTCTGGCTGCTGCCGTCAAGGCCTTGATGACTGCTTGCCCTTGGGGCTTTCAGGCATGTTTCCAGAGTGTCAGTAGAGGCCACGTGCCTTCATGCAGTGCCAGATTCTAACCACACAGCACAATCTCTACAGTATGCACTCACCACCCACTTTAATAGATGCTCTTGTTGGATTTACGTATCTAGTCATGGTCACGTCTTGCTAAACTTCAAACCGAGCCTCAGAAGGATGAAGAAATGGGATTTAAGGGAAGATTTGAAGCAGATGGGCTTGTCTGAATATTTAAGAAACTTCTGGTTGACTAGGAAAGGCAATATGAGTTAAAATAAAAACTTGTTGCACCCAACATAGGGGAAATACCATCACTAAAAAAGGAAACTGGCTCTACAATTTGCATAGTCTTACCAAAATTGAACAAACTATGCCTGGTTCAATGATTTTTCATTCAGATTGTCAGCAGCACAGGAGCACCACAGGGGACTGTACTCTCACCTGCCCTTTTCACTCTGTACACCCCAGACTTCCAGTAGAATCAGAGTCTTGTCGTCTACAGGAACACTCAGATGACCTTACAGTTGTCGGGTGTGTCACCGATAAACAGGGGGCTGGAGAGTGATTAGATAGCCTGCTAAACCTCTCATCTCCTTCCTCTGTTGACAGGTGGTAATGGGTCAGTGATAAATATACTACCTGTCCTAGAGACCAAGCTGTTTTCAGCCGATCCAAAAAAGTTCTGCTTAAGTACTCTAGACTTATATTTCACAATATAATTTGTCCCAGTATGCAAAGCAACCTTGTCGTATTTTGCCATTTTGCACGAAATGTACCGTTTTGAGCTTTTCCAGGATGCTTTTAACCTCTGGTTCACTCCCCTGGGATGTTATGGGCTTCTCTTGGTCATCAGACATAGGTACTGCATTCTGCTGGGATAAACCTGTTTTAGTATCACAGTCTGCTTTTTGTTGGATTCAAGTTTGATGGATTTCCCTCCAATGGCTCACCATTCAACAAAGCTGTTTGGTAGTATCACAGCCTGCTGTATAAGAGGTTTTATGGATGTCTTTCCTGTGGCAGTCATCCAAGTGTTTTCCTTCTTTGGGATTGGGGTTGAAGTAGATCTGATTATCGGCCAGTCTGTGAAATCCAAACTCTCTGAGGGTTTCAGATCAGGTCTCTCACTTGGCTTCGTCCCCAGACAGTTCCAGGAAGATCTAACATATGTTGGTTTCACACAGTACCCCTGTTTCCGTCTGGTGGTGGTTAATCGTATGTCTGTCATTCATTTCTTGGCTTTTAACGGCAGTTTTGTGTCAAACCCCACAGCATCCATTTATCTCTATATTTACTCTTACCCTCTGCAGTTGTGTTTCCAGTAAGGTCACCCACTGTAACGGTCCTTGTAATTTGTCCAATTCATCCAATAAAAAAATGTAATAAAATAAGAACGAAAATTTGAGAAAAAGGTGGAAATTAAAATAAATAAAAAGCTTGTCAAAAGGGAAGGGGTATATAAGGGAGCAGATCAGACAGCAGCTTGCCTCTCCAGCTGTCAGCTATCAATTTAGAGTTGGATATTTTTGTATTGGCTCGTGTTTGGCCCCTTGAACATACCAGCCTTCACAGGTATTGTTTCTAACCATGTCCATTTTTTGATGATCACTGTGAACCCATCTTCTGATGACTGCTTCCAGCGTTATAATGCATAGTGCCACAAAACTTAAATTTTACAGTAATCCAGTGGCCTCAGCATGTAATCTCAATCCATTAGAGCACCTTTAGGTGGTGAGATTTAGGGACGACTCTCCCTGTGGCTCTACGGTTCTCCAGGAGTGAATGCTGCTTGTCGGGACTTTGATGCAATCAACTGGTTTCCTTATATAGGACATTTTGACCAATCTGTATAATCTGACCCAATCTGTATAATATGATTGAACTTGATTTTGTAAAGTGCCTTGAGATGACATGTTTCATGATTTGGCGCTATATAAATAAAATTGAATTGAATTGAATTGAATTGAGATTCGGGGGAAAAAAAAAAAAACAGAACAAACTTTTTGTTTGCCCTCTTAAAAGAGTGCTGTTTGGGTCATTTGATCCATTTAAAAGTTTGAAAATACTTACCAGTTTTATTTATTTATTTTACTTACGTTTCTGCACATTATTGTAATGCACAGGACAGCATTTTCATGAGAAGTCCAGTCCTGCAATGAACTGGTGACCTGTCCTGAGTGTGCCCAGATCTCGCCAATCAAATGAGGCAAAGTAAAACACAGGCAACAAATGCCCAAAAAACATAAAAGAAACACAACAAACTAGTACTGATACAAAACATTTGATATTTCAGAACTTCAACATGAAACATGTGTTAAGACACCAAGAACATACAATACTCAAAAATAACCTGTTCACAAAAAAGAAAAAGGCCTCAATTTGGGAAATGTGAAGAAAATGTAAGAGTAACCAGTTGATGTACAGGGGACCCCCTTCTCGTCTTTATTTGACGTGCAGAGTGCCCTCATAGAATATTATAGCAACCCAGCCTATATTAAACATTCAAGCAAAACAACCGCGTTTACATGCATTGTAAAGACATTTCTAGCAAAACGTATGTATACTATTTTCAAAATCTTCATCCAGGGAGGGTAGACAATCTTTCACTCATTAGTTTAGTCGAATGTTTTAATGTGTTCTGTCTCAGAAAGACGACGAGAGGAAGTGACGTTATTTACGTCACCGAGTTGCTCCAAGATTCCGGTCCACAACTAACAACTTTAAAGCAAAACATCAGCAGTTATTCATTTTGATGACATCTATAGCGAATATAATCTTCATTCAGGAAAGGGAGTCAACTTTTCCTTAATTAGTTTTGTCGAGGATTTTTCAGCACGTTCTCAGAAAGACGTGAGACAGCTATGTTGTTGTGCTTGTTGCCATTGCCAACGACGCAGCCATATACATCACTGACATGCACGGACTTCTGCATTCACAAAAAGCAATATTTAACAAAAACATCACAGTTCTATGTATTTTGATGACATCTATAGCGAAAATAATGCATAATATAGTTATAATCTTTGTTCAGGGAAGGTAGGCAATCTTTCCTTTATTAGTTTCACTGAAGGTTTCAGTGTCACGTGTTCTACCGTAGGCTGACAGGGTGGAATTTGAAATAAATGAAAAACTTGTCAAAAGGGAAGGGGTATATAAGGGAGCAGATCAGACAGCAGCTTGCCTCTCCAGCTGTCAGCTATAAACTTAGATAGTTGGATATTTTTGTATTGGCTCATGTTTGGCCCCTTGAACATACCAGCTTTCACAGGTATTGTTTCTAACCATGTCCATTTTTTGATGATCACTGTGAACCCATCTTCTGATGACTGCTTCCAGCGTTATAAAGCATAGTGCCACAAAACTAAAATTTTACAGTAATCCAGTGGCCTCAGCATGTAATCTCAATCCATTAGAGCACCTTTAGGTGGTGAGATTCGGGGGGAAAAAAAACAGAACAAACTTTTTGTTTGCCCTCTTAAAAGAGTGCAGTTTGGGTCATTTGATCCATTTAAAAGTTTGAAAATACTTACCAGTTTTATTTATTTATTTTACTTACGTTTCTGCACATTATTGTAATGCACAGGACAGCGTTTTCATGAGAAGTCCAGTCCTGCAATGAACTGGTGACCTGTCCTGAGTGTGCCCAGATCTCGGCCAATGACCGTTGGAGATTAGCTTTAGAAATACCTTCTAAAAGGAGAGTGAACCTCTAATCTCAGTATTAGTGTTGCTTTCCTGAAGTCATTTTGTTTATGTTGGAAAACCTTGGCTCACACTGAAAATATTGACCTATAATTGCTCAATAAGAATCAATATCACACTTCCTATACAATCAAATGAGGCAAAGTAAAACACAGGCAACAAATGCCCAAAAAACTTAAAAGAAACATAACAAACTAGTACTGATGCAAAACATTTGATATTTCAGAACTTTGACGTGAAACATGTGTTAAGACACCAAGAACATACAATACTCAAAAATAACCTGTTCACAAATTTAAAAAAAGGCCATAACTTGGAAAATGAAAAGAAAATGTTAAAAAAAATGGCTCAGATTATTTTGTTTCTTTGTTTATTTTTCCTTCTAGAATTCCAGAAGTGATCTTCAAAGCTTTGGGGCTTAGTTAGGCACAACCCAGGGCATCTTCTTCATCAGACTGTCATACAACAACAGAGCTTCTTCAGTGAGAAATTTCTCCGGATCCACTGTGAGAGAGACCGCTACAGGAGATCCTTCCTGCATGCAGCCATTCACAACTCATTGAAGAAACTCCAATAACATGAGTTTTACCAACATTTAATTTCCCTTTGGGATTAAGAATGTATCTTTTTATTAAATGTAATAAGAACAATGAATAAGTAAATACACAGTACACTGATAACGTTATTTTCACACATTAAGCATAAAAATGTATCCTTAATTCAAAATGTGTCTGAAAAAGTGTTGAGCACAAATGTATTAGTTGTAGCTGCTGTGGAGCAGACTGCAATTTCACATGTTACAGTTTCTGCTGTTTCCTGGTTTGAAGTTAAGTGTAATCCTGCTTATAAAGTTATCCCTCCTGCTATTTTACACATTAGGATCTAACTTAAAATATTTAGTGTGGGTGTAACTGTGCATATGCCATAGGCTTGTGAATGTCAGACTCTACTCCAGACTCCCAATGGTATTTGGAAAGCCTTCACACAGACACAAAATGAGAGCCAATACCACTATGTTTATATGAGTGTTAAGTTAAGTGTATGGCTCTCCTGACAGGAATTAAATATATCTAGGCCTAGTATGGGTAAAGGATGATTTCGGGACATATTTGCTTGCACATTACTAAAAACTGTTAAAAACCCACCTTAAAAGTCAAGAGGGAAACAGTAGCATGAGAATCTACGTGTCTCACATGCAAAAGGGTCTACAATTTGGCCAAATTCAAAAACTAGACACACACACACACACACACACACACACACACACACACACACACACACACACACACACACACACACACACACACACACACACACACACACACACACACACACATCTGCACCCATCTAAATAATGAAAATCAGATGTTCTAACCATCTTCATGGCCACAGGTGTATATAATCAAACACCAGGTCTGTAAACTTCTCTATTTTTATCTGTTTTTTTACTCTTTTTCTGGGTTTTTACAGCACTTGTGGCTGATTTTTTATACAGTAGACTGACAAGAAAGGGGGTTTGAGAGAGGGGGTAAGACACGCAGCAAAGGACCTCAGGCCGAAATCGAACCCGGGTCAGCCATGTCGAGGACTAAGGCCTCCGTAAATAGGTCATGCGCTCTACCCCTGTGCCATCGGAGCAGACCCCTGTTTCAACAAACTTCTTAAAATGTTCAATAAAAGATCGCAGCCTCCATTGAAACAGCAGACTGGCTAGGGGTTAGGGATGGGGTTAGGAAATATTATTAGGAATTATTATGCATTCTTTTGCTAGAGATGTCATCAAAATGTAACAAATTGCAGATCCTTTCTTTACATTATTGTCTTTCCCTCTATAAATACGTTAGATGGGTTGAGAATAATTGGACTTGACGAAACTAATTAAGGAAAGGTTGACTCTCTTTCCTGAATGAAGATTATAAACATAGTGTCATGGTTGAGTTTTGGTTTGGCTTTGTTTTTCTGTTTTAATTTTTTCATCTCTTTTGGGTTAGGTTTGACTTTATTTATTGTTAGTTTTCAGTCATCAGTTATTTTCTGTCAATTTTCACTTCACCTCCTCAGCAGTCAGTCACACCTGATATCATTCACCAGTCAATTAGCCAGACCCTGGTTCCACCTGTGAAGTGTTCTATTTAACCTGCCTCTGCCTTCAGTTCAGCACTGGGCCGTCATCATTCCACACCTCTCCATGCCAGTCCCTGTTTTTGCCTTGGAAGGTTTGTTTTTCTTGTTTAAGGTTAGTCCTGCCAGTTTTCTATAGACTCTTACTTTGCTGTTTGTCCCTGGAGAAGTTCTGCTCTGTGTCCTGGTGTCTCCAGAGAACTGCTAACTGGACTAGCCATCCTGGAAAGGCTCTGCTCTGTGCTCTGGTGTCTCCTAAGTTCTGCTAACCTGACTAGCCGCCCTGGAGAGGCTCAGCTCTGTGCCCTGGTGTCTCCAACGAACTGCTAACCTGTTGTGGCTACGGGGCCTGCTAGCCGAGCAGTACTAAGCTTTCCCTGCTGCCTGGATAGTTGTGACTCTCTCTCACTCCGGGCCATCAGCTCCTGCCAACACATTCATCCCTGACCTTCTGCAGTCCTGAACCTCCGGTCTTCATCACTCACCACCCAGCATACTTCCTTCAATAAAGACTCAAACTTTTAGTCCCGTGTGTGCGTCCTGAGTTCATCGGTAAACAAAACCGTGACACATAGCATGCATACGTTTCACTATAGATGTCATAAAATGCATGACTCCTGATCTTTTGCTTAAAAGTTGTTAGTTGTGGACCGGAATTTCAGAGCAATTCGGTGACGTAGGTAGGAAACGTCATTTCCTCTTTTTCGTCTTTCTGAGACAGAACACATTAAAATATTTGGCTAAACTAATGAATGAAATTGTCTACCTTCTCTGGATGAAGATTATGAAAATAATATACATACTTCTTGCTAGAAATGTCTTTAAAATGCATGTAAACGCAGTTGATTAGCTTAAATGTTTAATATAGGCTGGGTTGCAATAACATTCTACGAGGGCACTCTGGACGTCAAATAATGACAAGAAGGGGCTCCCCCGTGCCTCAACTTGTGACTCTGAGGGAACCTGACCAACGTCAAGATATGACGAGTCGGGAGTGACAGTGTTGCAACATCCAGTTTTTCGACCACTCTATGGCGGCCAAAACTGGACTCTCCTCCCCCCCCCCCCCACAGTCTATCTGCTGAATTTCAGAAAGGCCAATATGTCCCAATTCTGCTTTTATAATAAAAGCCTTCATAGTGTACATGTTCAGAAACTAAGCCCCATGGCAACCGCTTTTTGGGCTTGCTCCTGCACAATTTTCTCTTGCAGCTTTTGGACTTGGGGTGTGAGTTAAGAAGGAAAAAGGTGAACAGTCATCTGGCTCTTCCATAGAAAATCAGCCGTGGTCAGTCAGTTTTCTAATGAATTGCTGTACCATGACGCCCATGGTCTGACATCAGAGGTACCATGACTTATTTCTAAATCTTGGTGTTCTTGGGAGAAGTCCCACCGTGACTAAAAAATAATGCAAGAAAGAGAATGGACACCATCCGTACTTGACAAAGATGAAAACGGTTAAACAAATGCTGAAATTTTTTGCGCTCCAACAAAACTAGCAAATATTTGCAACAAGGTATCTGTGGCTTTAAATACCAATGTTCTGCTTTATAATTTTGATTGTGCTAAACTGAAGGACATTTTGGGTTTTAATAGTTGTGCTAAATGTTACATTTTATCTCATTGCATATAAAAAAGAGACAACAATTGAGAGTTGTTTGCATGAGTTGTCTGAATAAAGAGCACATACCCCTGATACTAACCGTAAAGCTTGGTGAAGTGCTCTTTTCCACCACTGAGCTGACTGTGAACTACTCTGTGTATTCTACACTATCATCCCTGTTGTTGGTCCCCTTGAGTTTTTGCAACAAGAGCAATGATATACCACTAACCAGAGGTGGGTAGAGTAGCCAAAAATTGCACTCAAGTAAGAGTAGCTCTACTTCAACATATTTTTACTCACGTAAAAGTAAAAAGTCGTCAGCCAAGAAATTACTCAAGTAAGAGTAAAAAAGTATTCAGTAAGAAGGCTCCTCAGTACTGCGTAATTAATCATAACATCTGATGATTTAATGTTTAAAAAATAGGTAATCGGAAAGACAAAAATATAAGGTTATGAGCAAATTCTGGTATTTTAAAGACAAAAGAAACACTTTTCTAAATCATTGTTTCAACATTAAACCTGAAAGCAATACTTACAGCAGTTAATGTTTAAACAATATGTTAGAACAGTGCAACGTACTTCCAATGACAATATCTACTGTTTTCTGTATGTTCATTTGACCTCCAAATGACTCAATGAGTTCAGCAGATAAAAAATAACATTAAAATAACAAAGAGTGTGTACAAATAAGAAGTCTCACTTTAACATAAACTCAAGGTTTTTGTCTCTCTGGTGCATTTTTGGTTAAAACAAGTCAGTTCTTTATCCATGAAGTTATTCACAGTGGATAGAGTGGCCAGAAATTTTACTCAAGTAAGAGTAGCGCTACATGAGTAGTAATATGACTCAGGTAAAAGTACAATGCAGTAAAAATACTCCTAAAAGTACATTTTGTTCCAAAAGTTACTCAAGTAAATGTGAGTAAGTGTTACTATCCACCTCTGCCACTAAGGCAAATCTAAAACAGATTGACTTAAAAAAAAGCTTCTGTTGCAATGATCAGTCAAAACAGTTACCACATCCTGACTAACATTTATGCTGGGACCTCAATAAAGTTGCAGTTACACTGTAAAAAAAAAAAATACGGGCCAGAACTCCTCTTTATGAGTCGTAATAAAGGCAAGACAGAACAAGACTTGGGTATTTCCTCTGATGGTGGTGCAACATGCTGATTCATGGGGTGTGCTTTGTATGCAGCACACTGCCTTTACCAGTTTGCCTTTTTTGTTAAATAAATCTAACATAGTACGTTGCGTGCTGTTGTTTTTCATTTGGAGTTATCTTTACTGCATTTTAAGGACCTGAAAAGATCTTTATTATATCCTGACAGACAACCCCTTTAAATTAAGGGATGGTGCATTTTAGGATAACTGTGCGTAATCTTATGGTCATTCCTCGGTAACTTATTGAAGCCAATGTCCTTAAGTCTTTTTATAGTACCTGAACTCATTCTCACCTTTGTTGTTTTGTGTTGACTAATTACCTGCTGGCCAGCCCATGAAAGGAAATGCTATCAATAGTTGTCTGGAATCCACACTGACAGGGTTTGTTTGTCCACCGCTGATTCTTTGAAAAACTTCAACCATTTCCTCCTAGGCTTACTGGAATACTAGACCAGAATGAAACTCTGATTGGCTGCTTAGCGCTAACAACACGTCCTGCAAAAGCTGAGGGAAGGAGAATAATATCACCAGTTAGTTCTCGGCACGATGGCTGATATTCTCACAGTAAAAACAACATAGCTTGCAAAGAAAAGGATACATTGTCAACATTTTTACTTTACAGATAAAAATCAGAAAAGTGTGTTGTGCATTTATACTCAGCAGGTCTTTCTCCGATGCACCTAAATAAGTCTTGCCCAACCAAAATTTTGTAAAAGGAATTTAATCTCTGAATAAATCCAGCTGTTCTGTGATGGCCTTGGAGGTTTCTTATGGAACATTAATGAAAAAAACTGCAACGTGTCGTCAAGCCTCGGAAAAGTTTAATGCGGGGTAAGGTTTTTAAAACGTTATGCAAACTTATTTGCAAAAATGCTATGGCTGGTTGAAAAGTAACACTGCACATTACTTAGAACACACCACCCTCCCACTGTAAAACATGGTGGTGGCAGTATCATGCTTGGGAGATTTGTTTAATGAACAGGGACAGGAAACTTGTTTGAATGAGCTTTGAACATCTCAAAGATGCATTATCCAAAAGTAGAAAAAGTATAGCACATCCTACCAACACACGGCTGCATAAGAAGCAGGACAAAGAAACCGTTATCAAAGAAGCAGCTGAGAGGTCAATGGTGGCTCTGGAGGAGCTGCCGAGAATCTATTAAGCAAAACTATAGGTTGTGAACTCCACAAATCTAGCAGTTATCAGAATCAGAAATACTTTAATACAGTAAGATTGGCAAAATTGCTGTATTGTTGAAAGAAAATCAAGTCCCTCTGCTGGTTGTCACACACCATGTAGGTGGATGGGTAAAAGATCTAGTCAGATGAAAAAGGTTAAGAAATAGTGGTGGCAGCATCGTGGTGTGGGGATGCCTTGCTTCAGCAGGTCATGAATGCTGATCAGAACTGATGAGCAAAATGAGTGGAGTTAAATACTTGATAGTCCTGGAAGAAAAGCTGATACAGCCTGCAAAGGGCTTGTGACTGGTTTGGCGGAGGTTTATCTTAAAGCAGGGAAACAACCCTAAAGCGAAAACTGGAGCTGCAAGGGTATGGTTTGGTTCGAAGCGTGCTCATTTCATTGTTTTAGATGTGTAGCGCCGGTAGAGATATACCCTAAAACACTTGCAGATGTAATCCTGGTAGATGTTATTCTATCAAAATATTAAATCAAGAAGCTGATTTCAAATGCACACTACAAATTTAAAAAGTTTAACATCTGAGTACTTAAAATTTGCAATATAGACATAAAGCTTAATCATGCAGCTCTGACTTTTAAGCTTGCATGAGAATTATTTTCATATTGACTGGGCGTCCTCTTGTTTCCCCAGACTGATTTAATCCTGTAAAGTGATTAGATCCTATTATAGGGGCCTTATCAAGACGTCACTGAAGAATAAATGTAATTTGGCTTTATTTAGGCAGCCAAGAATCTTAAAAGTCTGATCAGCGTTGAGGGAGACAAACACACAAGGAACTTAAGAGTCGATGATGAACACAGACTGGCCCATATTCCCGGCTCACCAGCAGAACATTTCTGCTCCTCTTTTGTCTTTCATGTCTTTTGTCTTTGGTTCAAAAAAAATCTTTGGGTGGACAAAGCCACAATGGTATTACATTACATAAATTTTATACTGATTTATCTAAATGTATTTTAAGTATGCAGATATGTAAATTCCCTTTATTAAGGTAGTTCTGCAATGCAATTTCAAATGATTTACTTAGCATTAATCAAACTTTAATAGTAATCCATAAAAATAATTTATATGGAAAGGCTTTCAGCAGTTTTTCATTGCTTTCGTTTGGTATGGGGTTATTGGGATGAATGTCAGCAGTGGGAGCAAACTGCTCTACTTGGAAAGGGGATCTCCTAACTCCCACAGTTGTTTGAAAGTTTTCTGCTTATTACAACATCTCACTCTCCAACATGTGACGGAGACTTTGACTCCGTCTAAAGAAGTCAGACGAGGAACAAGGATGTCTAAAAGTAGCATACCATAAAGGGCGTTCCTTCCGCTAAAATACTTTTGTTATCTTGGCTGGAGTTGCTGTCATTTCCCTCTCTATGTTGTCATCTTTTTGTTCCCAGACTCTTTTATTTATTATGCTAAAAAGGTAATAACACCTGTCCTCATTTATTAAGCTTTAGGACCAGAAGGTTTTTCCCGCTTTGTGTTCTTGAGACAGACAGAGCTCTGTTGTAGTCTCAGGACGTATGTATGTTTGTGTGCGTGACTCCGAACTCTGATGAGCAGATAACAGCCCCTCTTGGATGATCCAGGCGTTCCTTTTCCTCTCTTGGAGCCAATGAAAGCACTCCCCTTCCTATGTGATTGTAGACCCTCAGATTAAAAAAAACATTGCCTCCAAAGACAATACTTCCATCCTGCTAAAACCACTATACTGCACTTCATGAGTCCTCTGTTGACTTTGTAGGTGTGTGTGTGTGTGTGTGTGTGTGTGTGTGTGTGTGTGTGTGTGTGTGTGTGTGTGTGTGTGTGAGACCTTATAAATGAATAACATCATGACTTCACTTTTCTTCTGTCACTGCATTGTTGTCCTTGCAGATAAAAGGCTGTCTGGTAAACAATAGAAAGCCTCTAAACCTTCAGCCTCACGCTTGGACAGTAAAACACCATAAATTGGGTCACACCTGTTTGTGATGGTCTTCATTTTACTGGAATGAATTGCATTTATGTCACAGTGAATAATTCACTGAATCCCTTATCTGTTAGTGGAGGTAGTAATGGGTACTTTATGATGCTAAGTGTTCACTTAGACATTCAACAAATGTATTTCCTCCACCTTATCAAAGCCGTATTCACTAGGACAATTATATTCTTTCTAAACCTGCTATGAGAAGAAGAAAACTGTGACTCAGACAGGTTTTACAACATGAGGCCAGTTTTGAAAAACATGCCAAGATGAGGCAAATAGACCAAGAGAAATTTTGCTATTTTTCTGGCAGAACCAAACCCAATAATGGTGCAATCACACATGAAAAACTACTGTTTTGGCTATTAAACAATCCTAGACCCGGGCCAAACGTGACCAGCACTGGCTTGGCAAATAGCAGGATCCCCAGTAAGCTAACATAAGTAATTACATCCCTGGGGATCCGAACAAGAGCGCTGCTTTAAGGCAGTCTGAAATCCCCTCAGGATGCAAGACCCATTCTCTTTTATCCATCCATCCATCCATCCATCCATCCATCCATCCATCCATCCATCCATCCATCCATTTTCTGACCCGCTTAATCCCTCATGGGGTCGCAGGGGGTGCTGGTGCCTATTTCCAGCGTTCACTGGGCGAGAGGCGGGGTACACCCTTAACAGGTCGCCAGTCTGTCGCAGGGCAACACAGAGACAGACAGGACAAACAACCATTCACGCGCACACACTGATACCTAAGGACAATTTAGAGAGACCAATTAACCTAACAGTCATGTTTTTGAACTGTGGGAGGAAGGTACCTGGAGAGAACCCACGCATGCACAGGGAGAACATGCAATGAACATAGCTAACCAGACACGAACTAATCTAACCGATAAATGCTGAATAGAAACTAAACAGATGACAACACGAGGATCTAGGGATGAACATAAAATAAACAAATAGCAGGATCCCCAGTAAGCTAACATAAGTAATTACATCCCTGGGGATCCTAACAAGAGCGCTGCTTTAAGGCAGTCTGAAATCCCCTCAGGATGCAAGACCCATTCTCTTTTATATCTAATTATATTATATAATATATATTTTTCAGTGTTTTAGGAGCTAAATGCTAAGCTACTATATAACATACTAATGTGACTTCAACCTAGAAACAAAACAAGTAATCATACTTACCTGATCAGACATATTTTTTGGTTCTCTGATGTAGGATTTAGTCTAGAGGGGCAATGTAGTGTTGTCTTTACAAGTAACTCCATGACTTCTTAGTCTCCTGGTCCAATGGTGTGCTATCAGATTCCAAAACACGGAGGGAGACTGTTTAATTTTGCGACAGCGCAGTGTCACCAGTGGCCTTCAGGCTGGATATACTTGAAAAGTTATGCAGTGTCGTTTTAAAGCCTCAGTGGGTAAGATTTTCACACTGGCGCACCATCCAGTGGTGTAATAAATAAATTACAAACGACTTTGCTGTAATAGCTACTATGGAAGCCTCGGAGTATAATAAGTGTGACAATGTAAACATGTCCTCCATCTATTAGCTAATAGCTATGGCCATCGTGTAAAATGGTTTTTGGCACTGTTGCCAAGTCTGCTTGTTGTTTCTAAAGTCGCTTGTTAATTCTGTGAGTCGTGTTTTTTTGGGCTCATTTTCTTCCGGCAGAAACGGGTCGACAGAGTAGTTGCTGGACTACATTGCCCTGTTTCTAACATAACGCTAAAAAAATAAACTTCACTGTTATATTAAACTAACTTACCTGTCCAGCAGAAAGCCTGCAACCTCCGCATCAGTTCTGAGTCCGTGCTCCCTCAGAATTATCTCCACTCCACCTGGTAATAATAGCTACGCCAATATAGACTGTTTTTTCCCGGTTATTACTTCTTCTTTTCGTGGTTATTTTCTCTTCCCTCTCATTGGGCAAAGCGTATGGATGATCCTCCATTTCAACAGAAAACGGCAAATAGAATGCTGTTGTCGTCTTTGCTTGTTTATACTCCTCCACCACCAACAGTGCGTCTTCACATAGAAGATAGATAGGGAAAACGCGCAAGGCTGACAGTTTGTCCCCTTTCTGAATATGAAATCAGAAATAGCGACGCAACATGGCACCTCTCAGTGGGTGCCCCGACACCTATGTAATAATAAACTAGTTATGAGAACGCTTTCATTTTGATGTGAGGTTATTAGATTTTGCCAGAATATGTCTTTATAAAAGCAATACTTGATATTTGCTAATTAAAAGCCAAATTAGTTACACGCTGTCCCTTTAAAGTTTTGAAATCAACAGTTTCTGCCTGTTTAAATGCTCTTGGGAGCCCCCTTCAGGCCTGGGGGCCCTAGGTATTAGCTTAGTTTGCTGATGGCTTAACACAAAATAAAACATCGCCTTTTTACATTGACTATATGAACAATCCTTTGGATAAACTTTGAATATTGAGCACAAGCCTGTGCTCCTTGGCAGGTAAAAATGTTAGTTTTATCTGTAGTGAACAATCTCGTTCTTTAGTGTGAACTAAAGTCAATAAAACAACCCTTTGACATTATCAGTATTTTCAAGCATAATTTTACCATCGTAACATTTGCTGCTGCTATTTCTAGTTGTTTTGTTTTCTTGTGAGTATCAACTATTGATCACCCTTCACATTTCCCTGTGGTTCCTCTGATAATTATTTAGCCAAAGCGTCCAAAAAAAGCATGTTACTTTGACCAAACAGTTTGAATTTGCATTTAAAAGCATGATGTGTTTCTTTCAATATACGAAAAAGTAGTCTTGGAGA
Source organism: Fundulus diaphanus (assembly GCA_037039145.1). Taxonomy (NCBI): domain Eukaryota; kingdom Metazoa; phylum Chordata; class Actinopteri; order Cyprinodontiformes; family Fundulidae; genus Fundulus; species Fundulus diaphanus. Next base: position 18,476,512 of record CM073126.1, read on the forward strand.
GACATGCGTATTCCTACAGCGACACATTTCTAAATTTTATACTGCAGAAGACATTTGCTGAGGTCTGATCTGGTCAGTGTTTTATGGGAAGAGCAAAGAAATCTCTTCAAATTTCTTCTCTAATGCACCCCCCCCCACACACACACACAAAATACAAGACAATCTGTGACCCAGTGTATCCAAATGTGCAAATTCTGCACCAGCTATCTACACACGGCACTTAAACAGAAAGACATTTCATAACATTTTTGTTTGTCTGCATAAAGCAGTTGATTCAAATGGCTGAGAGGTATATTAGTGACCTAAATCTAAACTAGAAATAACACCAGAAGTTTGAGACACGTGACATAAATAGCAGGACTGAAAAAGAGAAGACATTAAAGAGATGTTCTCTATGGATTATTGAAAGGCCGGCAACTTTCTGGAACCATCTTAGTCAAAATAAAAAGTTTTTTTCCTTATCTTATAAATAATCTTCTATCTTATAGATAGATGTTTGTTCTCTCTCTCCGACTCCTTGGAAAAATGTCAACATGGCATGCCTGCAATAAGAGAGGGATGTAATGGTACTTTATCTTATTTAAGATGCTATGGGAATGAAAGAAATATGTGAATTTATGATTGTTTTTCTTTAGGTTGTGTAAGAACGTTGTGTCACATCAGTAGTTGTTGTGATAAACTAATTACAAAAAATACAATACTCTCACCAAGACATAAAAAATGTGGTATAGATTTTAGTGGAGATGGGATCATTCAGAATTTCACTATATTATATATTTAAGGGCAAAGGTTGAAGAAGCTTTTTTCTTGTCCCCCTACAGCCTTAATACAGTTGTTTCTGATAACTTTCAGTTGATCAGATGTGAGAGATCAAGCTTTTCTTGCAGACAAAATTGAGATTAACTTAGTACAATGAGAGCATGATTTCAGCTTGCATTTAGGAGATGTAAAACAGGCATGTGAGATTGGACAACTTAGAAACTCCCTTTTCTGCTTGGCATTGACTAGCTGCACCTAATGGATTCAATAAAAAGGCACTCTGTTTTTATTGCTGCTGGCTGTGGTAGCTTTTCTGTACAGAGAGCCATTATTTTAGGTTGCAAAATGTGGCAATGACTTAGCAGTTTTTTGCATTCCCCTTTCAAATCTCCAAACCTTTATGCACAGATGCAAACAAACAAATTAGAGCTGTGAATTTTAAGGCCATGTAGGATACAATATAACAACAGACATGAGCATCACAAAATTAATGTTTCTGGCACATTATTGCAATATGCATCACCGTATACAGATAGCACACATGGATCAATAATATTGCCATAGATTTGTTACCTTTGTCAGAATTTGTGGACAAAATCACAAAGGAAACAGCCTTGTGGATAAATACACAGTCAGGGACGTAAACCTTTCATTATTTCCGGATGTGAACTTTGACATTACATAAGAGTTTGACTGAGGGCACTTATAATAGAGGTGAACGAGGAACTTACAAGGCGGCAGGAGCCTTTGGCATTAATCACAATAATCCACCCTGATCTCTGCTGAGTAGAAACTTTGGACAAAACATAAAGATTGTTCTAGAAACCCAAAATAACGTGTGTTTTTTTTTATAAACAACATTTTTTTATAAACAAGTTTTTTATACCTGCTCCATCCATGGAGGGTTGTGGGGGATTGATTTCTCTATTAATCAGTAGGCAACAGGCAAGGTACACACTGGACCGGTTGCCACAGAGGCAAACAACCATGCAAAAGTAACCAAGGGCAGTTTGAAATGGCCAGTTTTCTTTGCATGCATGTCTTTAATGGTGCGAGAAAACCAGAGTGCCGTGAGAGAATCCACGCATGCAAAGAAAGAACGTACAAACTTCACAGAGGAAGGCCACAGCTGGGATTTGAACCCAGGACCCTCAGGATGCAAGGCAACAGTCCTAACAAATGCTTCTTTGTTTGAAACCTTCAAGTGAAAACTCTCAGCTTCAAATGAAGAAAGACTTCTGAAGAATGAAGACTGACAGTCTTTTCTTTCAAGAAAAGTTATTTTTTAGCCCCAGTTAATGACAGAGAAAACAAAAACAAAGCAGAGCTGCAGATCATGTACAAATTCCTCTCCAGCTGAGTGAGCTCAGAGGTCTTTGTATTTCCTCATTCATGAAACGCATAGTTGTATCTAAATATAAACCACTGCTCCAGTCCCGCTTTGTTGTGACGGTAGGATTCGGGTCCAAAAACTGTGAAACAATGAAGCTTTTGAAGGCTTTCTGGCTTGAGAGGGTATTATGGAGTTACAACGCGCTTTTAAAGACCCAATGAGGAAGGATGTTGTGAAGTGTTTTACTCCTGCAAGCAAAATTTTGAGTGAAGAAAAAGGATCAACCTTCATGCTCGTTTGCATACAGGTCCAACAGGTGATCCACCTGTTTTTGCATAAAATATGTATTCATTGGCAGTGTCGAAAACAAGAAAAGCATATAACAAGGAATAAAATCACAGAAGCTCCAGAGAAAGTAAACCTTACAAGGGAGATAAGATAAGAGGCTTTTGGAAGCAACAATCATAAATGTGTGAAGCACTCCCACAGATAACACTTTCTAGAACCTCCTCCCAAATGAAAACGTAAAATTTGTTCATGAACACAGCCTAGAATAGGACCAAAAAAACAAAACTCCTACATGGCTACTGAATGAGGAAGGATTCCTGTTCGTTCTCTTCCAACTTCCTTCTCAGAAAAGTTTAATCTTAGAAGCATTCCAGGGATCGGATGAGAACTATTAACTGCAATAGACTAACTCATGGGTGTGCCTCACACAGATTATCTAGAGTCTGTCCACTTTACTGTAACTCAAATGTGAGTCTGGATGGGGGATTAATAAGTATTTTGATGATAGAGGTATGTGTGTGTGTGTGTGTGTGGGGGGGGGGGGGGCATGAATAACCAGGAAACATAATCACTGAGCATATGGTCTGTAGGTGGAGCAGAATTAAGAGAAAAGGATGGTCAGTATAGTAATAATACCGGATTTCTGAGCAATTGTAATCATTTAAAAATTTGTTTGAGTAAAACAATGTGTCACACACCTCGTATGCAAGTTAATAATGGCCTAACTAATGTATGTGAGTTTTTAAAAAAAACGAAAGAGAAAAAAAACAATAGGGTAAAATAGCTCCTGGATTAGTAGATGGTGTGCTTGGTAGTTGCCAGATAAGATTCTAAAAATAATAAATCATGAAAAACCAACATAATTATAGACAGTAAGGCCACATAACTATGGTGTAAAAAGTGTGACTTCTGAAGTATTTGTGGCAAGACCTGTTTGCTATGTGACAAGTCAACCTTACAGCTTTAACAGCCCACAAGAGGATCTGGGTAAAGTATATGTTACAGTGAAAAGGATGATTTTGGTGGTCATAGCATATGACCTACCCAAGGCAGCTGAGACATAAAGCCATAAAGGGGAATACTTTTTAAAAAAAAGGTTTTTCCCAAACTTCATAAGCACTTGAAATATGGGATTAGCAACACCTTCTGACTTTTTCCCAAAAGTGTCTTTATTAATTTGTTACATTTAAATAGTTACATTTATGTAGCCTTTTTTATTTATTTAAACCTTTTAAACTTCAATTCATAGGACCTATATTCACTAATGTTACCTCTGTGTACTCCATGGTAACAACTTTTCGTACATTTCTGAGAAAATACAAACCAGACGTTTTGATTTGTTTAATGTGACTGAGATGTGAATTTACTGTATGTAGTTATGGTTCTTTGGTATTTGAAATTTGTACATGTGAAACACATTATTTTTCTTTTAAATAGAATAATTCTACAACCTGAGAATTTAAAAAATGTCTTTACTAATGTGAAACAAAAAGGTATGCAGTGTTTTTCTTATTCAAGGCTCTCTGCCAGTCTAATCTCCCGTTCAGAAAACATAAAAGCTTACATATTTTAGTAACATATGGCAGCCTGTGTTATTTCATGTATCAACAGCATTCATCTTTACAAATAACTCAAATAAATAAATAGTATCTGGTTATCATTTAATGGACTATACATTGTTCATTGCTTGGTCAAATTCATGTGAACTGTTTTACCCAATTTGCAAGTACTAAAATATGTTACTATGTTCATTTTACTTTACGTCATTCGTCCCACGTCTTCCTGTTTGAAAACTGACCTGTGGTCTGATCTCTGTCAGAGAAATGTTCAGAGGAAAAAATATATCCTGCTTTTCACTAAAGGCCCATTTCTTCAGAAACTTTTATGCAGCACTGGTGACACCTGGTGGTCATAATATGCCATTACATTGTAAGTCAGCTTAAAACTTTTATTTATTGCGTGAATGAAGTGATAAAAATATCACTTTTACTTTTTAAAAATCAAATATATGTCATTCTCCTTGTCCTACTTGCAAAGTGGGATCAATGTTTAGACTTACAAGTATTTTAGTTAACGGCGTCTCCTTTAAAAGATCAGACCAACGGCCTCAGCGCCCAATCGCGGCGCGTAAACTGAAAGTGTTGTTGTTAGCAACTGACGGCTAACTTTCGGCTTATGTTAGCAAACCGGTGAGCTAACGGTGCGAGATTTTTGATTAAATCTTGCTTATCTCGAGCGAATTAACGCTGAGTTAAACCTGACTCATAAAGGGACACAGGAACAAGTCGTACCCAGTGTGTTCCTTCAACATAAACAAAAATGACTTCTGCACTGGTGAGTTTAGCTGCTCTGCGCTTGTCACTTGAACCACGAAGGTGAAGTCAGTTTGATATCTGTAGTGTGATACAGTTGTTTTGGGCGAGGGAAAGCTTGTTCAATATTCATGGTGCAGCCGGGTGTGCGCATCTTATTGTATTTATATTGAATTAAAGAGTGGTTGGCATTTGTCAGTTGTCACAAATGTCCTCGTTTGATCTGTTTTGGGATACAGTAGGGCTAAATATGTCAGACAACATCATTAAAAATAAACAAGAAATCTGTAAAAATGCACGCGTGCCCAACAAAACTGCATCAAATATGCATTTCCAACTGATATGTGATTATAGATTACTGTTGCACTAAAATGTGCGATTGAGTTGGTTAGAGGAATATTAATTCATGCATAACTGTCTATCAACACATGTCTGGAATGATATACTGGCATCTAAGGCCTTGGTAAGTAGACAAATCGTCACCTGGTCCTTTAAACGTGTATTTAGATACTATTTAAAACTGATAGATTTTAAATTAGTGAAATTTAATGTGTGGACTGATAATCTGGGCTTTATTTCCCCTGCTGAGTTGCAGCAGCTGCTTTGGGTCGGTTCTGTTTGTGTGTGACATTTTGTTTGAAGAAGGATCAGAAACTAAAACTAAAAGTTTTTGTTGGTCTGCTCAACAAAACAGGGTTTTGTTGAGCATACCAGCATTTTTGCTGTGTTGATCCTAGTAAAATGGTGTGACCATAAGAAAGGATTTAAGAGGGGGAAATCAATCTGTGGCGAAAGGGTTCATGCAAGTTGATATGCTGGTAAATCAATTTTACATGTGGACAGATGATGTTAACGTAGACATTTTTACAGCCTATTGCACTTCTGCTTATTCAGCTAACCTGTGGTGTAATCACAGTGCATCCTACATCAAACAAAATCCCATGGCATTGCAGCTTGCATTTATATTGTGACTCAAGCTTCTAAGTAAAATGTATGTCTCGAGCTATGCCCCCACTGTTTACACTGGTACATGTTCTCTGTTCATGTTCAGTTGCTTGGAAAAAATGGGAAAAAGTGAAAACACAAAATGGCCCAAAGTGTTTTTTGAGCTTCAGGAAACACTAGACCAGAGTTTGTATGCAATAGCAGCATCGCTATACAATTAAATGTTCACATCCATAGCTTTTTGTTCGCGTTCTGTTTTCACAATCTGGATCAGTGTCTCCAAAATAGTGGCAAATATATAATGTACTTGGATTCCAGATTTATCGACTGCTGGGTATGGCAGATATCTATCCAGACTATGATAAAAACTGGGGTGAGAAATTTGAATCCCTGGACTTAAATTGTAGTTATGTTTGAGGAAAATGTAAATAGCATGATTGCATATGGTCTGTTAAGACAAATAAAACATTTGCAGCTTTTGGATGCACATAAAGATGTTCCTGGTGATCTTCCAGTCCATTTGTTGAGATTCCAGTCCATCAGATGAGAGGTGCTGCACGGTTGCAACTTCAAAGTATCAGTGATCACTGCTGAACATACTCTGTGTAAGCTTTACTGTCTTATTAGGCATTCTATTAGCAAAACATGGCAGGACTTTTCTTTACCCGGTTTTGACCACTAAGGTCCAACATTGGTATACTTTAACTAGGCCTGAGCTGGTATACCAAGGTTTAAAGAAAATAGTGAGATATAAAATCACTAGTTTTATGTCATACTGTTGCTAATCAAAGTGCTGAAGGGATTGGGGCTTTTTCTTGCTGTATAAAACATAGAATAACGCACCATGGCCCCTCTTCCACTGGTTGCTACTCACTGGCGTGCAGCTGGCTTCCAAAGAAGACTCCCACAGATTTAACTTGTTTCCAGAAAGCTACTTTGGTTTTGTCAAAATATGTAGTTGCAACAACACGTGGAAAGAAACAGAGTGCCACCCATCAGGTTATGCTGTTGTTGGCTATATATAATCATCATGTCTGGTACATAGCTGACTGCTGGCTCTATTTGAACAGATTACCTGACTAATTAACCGGCTATCAGCAGTTTATTTGATACTATAAAGAGTTGAATTGCAAAAAGGGATTATATGCAGTGCAATAATCATGTTTACCCTAAAACTGCAACAAAATGTATTGCATTCTCATTAACAATGCTCATATTTGTAAGTAAATATATGGTAATAACAATATTCTAACTGTAATAAACAGTATGTTATAATATATGCAACATTAGGGGTAACTGTAACTTCACTCAAGGTAATTATTATACAGGGACACATCTTATACCCGCCCATGCCTTTTTGTAAAACACCTCATCAGTTGCTGCTCAAAATGTTGATGTTTTTGTTGGACAATTGGCTCAGCTCAGGTTAATAAACGTGCTGAAAACTGGGTTTTTATTAATTGTTGTTGTTATTATTATTATTAAGCCTTTATTCATACAAGTAGTCTCACTGAGACACAAGTTGTCATTTACAAGACCTGTTTGCACATATTTAAAACCGAATGTACAATACATGCTGAAATATGGGGTCACAATCTTCAAAAAGCGAAATATTTCGGGAACATTTTTTTTAATTTAGGAGCAAGAGCAAGAAGCTTCTGACACTGTTGCAATATTTTTTAAAACGAGTAATAAAATCACCCAGAGAAATACAATCCAACAGTTTCGGTTCCTGCTGAGGATGATTCCAGGTTGAAAGTGCAGAGTAAGAGGGCTGTTTCGCCCTACTCTGTCTGGACCGAGGGAACACAGAGCAACGACGTCCTGGGATGGTAGACTGTCACTGGTGTGTTTAGGTGACATGTAAGAGGACAAATACAGAGGCAATAAACCAAGAATGGATTTCTAGATGAAAATCAGTACCAATAAGAAAACTCTATACAGAGATAGCGTTGACCAACTAACTAAAGTATATAACGTGCAAAGAAGCGTGAGATGTTGGCAGCCAGTTATGAATCTCAGCACTCCATGATAGGCTGAATCTAATAAATGAAGGTAATTGTGTGTAGATATGAGCACATATAGTTGAACAATGATCTTAGTTATGCAAACCTCTTTTAACGTCATTGGCCAAAACTCTAAAGAATTTCATTCTGTGAAAAGATTTTTCTTTTGAAGTTTTGTGTTGCATTAAAGTAAACATATGTGTATCCCAAAGGGGTGCTGAGTCCAGGATGCTCACTGGTCTGAAATATGGGCTACATAAAATATTACGTCAAAATGTACATGTTGAAAAAGTAAACAAGATCTTTATATAGAATAACACTGAGTAAATAAAAGTAGATGCAGAAGATATGAAACCAACTTTATTACACAGTAGTTTATTAACACGAGTGAAATCCATATGTAAAATCGTGAAAAAAAGATGCATTTATTAAAAAAAGGTTTCGTTTTACATGGCTCTTGGCTGAACAACATAGAGCCACGCTGTAATAAATGTTCAGAAGTTTAAGAGTCTCAGCTCTCGACGCCGTATTTGTCAAAGTGTCTCATAATAACTCCCAGCTCCAGCTCCACGGTCCCCATCGTTTCGGTGTGCAGTCTGTATCTGTCCGCCCCGCTGTAGATCAGGTCCGGGTTGCGGAGCTGGGGGCCTCCCCCGACAAACATTTGCGCCAGCTGCTCTTGCCAGGAGCCGAGCGGCCTCCAGGTCACGCAGCTTATCCGGTGATGTCCCGGGCTGGAGGGGACGTGGCAGTAGCCGTACCCGTACAGCTGGCATCGGCCGAACGAGTCCTGGTGCCAGACCTGCAGGTGGAGCTTGGGCCAGCCTTGCAGTCCCTTGGTTGCGTAGAGCAGATCGATGGGGTGACTCCAGTAAGCCATGTCTCCGGTTTGAGGGATGTCCACCTGAGTCTGTCCCTCCTTTAGCCCGGAGAGAAGACGCCACGCTCCTCCCGTGTGAACTCCCCATTTGCAAAATAGACTATTCTGCGGAAACCCGCTGGCCCCGATTATCTGTCCTATGATGTGAAGCTCCGCCATTTCACAACTTCCCGCTTTAACCAGAACATGCGGCTCGCCGACTCCTCTTAACGGCTAATGTAACGGCTAGCTGTGGCTCTGACTGTAAGGCTAAGCTAACGGCTAGCAGCCGCTCCGACTAGCTATACAGAGCACGTCTCCTTGGTAACGTAGTCGGCTTGAGGGATTGTTTACCCTAAGTACGGTCTGCAAGGCAACACTTCTTCTTTGGGTCTGATTCAAATTCTTGGCCGCAAGTTAGACGCCTTATCTTTGTCTGGATTAGACAGATAATAATTCGTATTTTAGTAAAAATTTTCATGAAATCATAGATTAACTGACACATCATGGGCTGTTGGTGATTAAATAAATGGAGTACGTCTACCCTATCAGACCACGTTCAGGGCGTATGTTTACATATAAACGTATTTCATTTTATGTACAGTATTATTTGTCGATGGGTGGAAAACACACCACACGAGTCTATAAATTACCCTAAATCACTATGACAGACAGACAGGTTTTGTTGTTATAAGTTGTTCTCTCCTTAAAATAAGCAATTTTTTTGGAGCCTTGAATATCAATGTGAAACAGCACCACATAGTGGAGTTTGTCCTTTCAAATTTCAAGATGACTTGATATCCCACATTGCAAATGTTTTAACTAACTGCGCTATGGTATGGTTATAAAGTACTTATTTGTTACTTGATTATTTCATTTACATGTGACATTTTTCATTTTCATTTTCATTTTACATGTGACATTTTTTCAGAATCTTCAATCAATTATGTTTGTCTTACCGTTTAAATGTCCATCTAGAAAACAAATGTCTAGCACAACCTTTTACATGCAAGGTCTTTTTTAGTATATTTGGCACAGAAACAATTTAACAGTCAACATTTTACAGCGTTTTATTATTCATCACTTCGATAATCCAGTGCATACACAGTTCCCAAAATCTGAAAGGTCCTCTTCTTTATTAAAGTCCTAACCTCATTTTTAAACACACTAATAGCTTTGGTTTTCAGTTGGGTTTTTGTTTGTTTGTTGTTCTTCTGCTTTTAATGCAATCCAGCCCTACATACATGCACACGTTGCACACTTGTGGATCGCCCTACTAAATTGCATATTTAATTTAATCTGAGTATACAAATTTGAATAACTTCAGTATTGTTTCTTCTGATGATGACTTAATCCCATGCTCACTGCTAAAAAACATGCATTTCCCCACTGAGTAACAATAAAATATTATTTTATTCTATTTTAGCTTGTGTCCAAGTATTGTTAAATGAGTTTTAGATGTTCTTGTTGACAGATTCCAGCGTGTCCGGGTTAATGGTTTCATGTCATGTGAGGTAGTTTTCTCCACTGGTTCTCCTCAGGGCTATCTTCTCTTTGCTGTATACTGATCTCACATTTCATTATACAGGGTGACACATTTTGAAGTTTGCAAATGACATGGGTATTGTCAGTCTGTTACATAAAATGCATGAAACTGTAAGACTTTTGTATGTATTTAGATTACTGTTCTCAGTGAACGAATGCTCATTTATGTCTGTTGTTTATTTTACGTTCAAAAGGTTCATGTTTTGACTTAGTTTAAGGTCTCATGAAGTGATGTTTTAAAATGAATGCAGGTATATCTTTGGGGGTGAAATTAGCACACTACCCACGAGTAAGAAGGCTCAGTCTGTCCATATTTCATCACTTTATTCACTCCATCAGATTTTATAATGTGTTTAGGAATTTTGCTTCTAATATCACTCTTAATGCATTTTTCTTAAAAGTTTGTGTTTGTAAATAATACCAAACAATTGTTTATCTTTAGATTCCTTTTGCGTCGATAGTTGGTGATTTAGTTTTTGTAGTTTACTGATTTCTCTGTTTCCCTCTCCACACAGTTGGATCCAACCCTAGAGAGACACTTTAAGGGTCATCGGCACACCGTGACGAGTGTCGACTTCAGCTGTAACAACAAACAGATCGGTAACTCCCCTATTCATTTTTCAGGACTATTTTGCATTTTCTTCTCTTTCTTGTCTCTTATTTGTCTGTGATATTTGCTGGTGCCTTGCACAATTCACTCAAGCGTGCCTCCCTGTCTCCCAGCTACAGGCTCTGTGGACTCCTGTGTGATGATCTGGAACATGAAGCCTCAGATGCGAGCGTATCGCTTTGATGGGCACAAGGAAGCTGTCACTTCCGTTCAGTTTTCTCCATCTGGCCACCTGGTGGCCTCCACCTCTAGAGACAAAACAGTGCGCCTTTGGGTGCCCAGCATGTAAGATTCAATGTAGCATCACTTTCTGTATTCGGTTACTCTTGTATTATTTTAGTCATCCTGAAACCACCACAGGGGACAATGCTGCTGATTGATTAAAATAAATAGAAATACAATTCTATGAGTATGACATTTGTAATAACTGTACGGTATTTTTCATATGTTGTGAATTGGCTTTTACTGTACAGTCTCTTATTCTTACTTTTTGTTTTTGTACTTTTTTTTTACCTTTGTGTGTATCTGCATGCATCCATTTGCCTTTTTCACTTAAATTCCCCCACTGTGGGTCAGGAAAGGATATCTCTATTCTGTTCTAGTTATTGCTCGTCTCCTGCTGTCAGGACACATTACTGACCACCCTCTGACTGTACATTTGAGTGATGTGCTGTGTGTTTACAGGAAGGCAGAGTCAACAGTATTCAGGGCTCACACTGCCACTGTGCGCTGCGTTAACTTCTCCAGTGATGGGCAGACTCTGGTGACAGCCTCTGATGACAAGACCATCAAACTGTGGACGGTCCACAGGCAGAAGTTCCTCTTCTCTCTCAGCCAACACATGAACTGGGTCCGCTGTGCTAAGTATGACACACAAACATTTACAATTTTGTGTAACCATGGAATGTTCCACCCTTTAGTAGATGGAGCTAGATATAATATTCTATTCAAATAATTTAATTAAACGTGCCATATGTATGTCTTTTTTGTATCATCCGACCAGTTATTGAGGGGAATTTCTTAACTGAACTTTGTTTTCTAGGTTTTCTCCAGACGGGCGTTTGATAGTATCATCCAGTGACGATAAAACCATAAAATTGTGGGACAGGAACAGCAGAGAATGTATTCATTCCTTTTCTGAGCATGCTGGGTAAGGGCTTCAAACCGGAGTGATGAATCTGAGAAGCCTTGATTAAAAACATGTTGATGAATGCAGGAAGACATTGGAACTGGTCTGTGTTTGTAAACTGGGTTCAAATAACGATTTCACGGGACAGCTAAAAAATAAGATTGTTTTGGTGTAAATCTGTCTTAACGTAAAATGTTTTTTATTGAGAAATTTAAAATGAGGCTAGTCTTTCCCTTTGTATTTTCAACTGATGCTTTGATGTCTTTATTCCCCTTTCTTTTAAGTTATGCAAACTATGTCGACTTTCATCCCAGTGGGACATGCATTGCTGCAGCAAGTACTGACCACTCTGTTAAGGTCTGGGACATTAGATCCCACAAGATGCTCCAGCATTATCCAGGTAAAAACACCCCCCAGACCCGTCTTCTGTTGCAGCAGCCACTACACGTTTTTAGCTTTATAAACTCTTTTTATGGAATAACTTTTTTGCTCATGCTTTGTTTGTTGTAATGTTTAATAGCTATCATGCTAGAATAAGTTATTTTACGCAAGTACATTTTAAAATGTATCTTGTCCCCACCACTCTTACTGAGACATTTTCTTACCTAGATTTTGTGTGGGCGTAAGTACGCACAAAATCTGTTCAAAAAATGTATCGTATTAACCAATAGAGCTTGAAATACAATAGGCTATGGGTATTCAAAATGTTTTAGATGTGTCTCTGCTCCACCACACCTGAACCCAATGGTTACATGACTTCCTCAGCAGGGCTGCAGAGGCCCGTTAATTACCCATCAGGAGTGTGGAGCCAGGAAAACATCTAAGCATGCAGGACAATGGATCCTGAGAACCAGGATTGAAGACCCCATGCATAGGCTTTAAAATAATGCATCCTTGCCATCCTTAGCAATTGTGATATGAAACACAGAGTTTATATGCTGATTGTGACTCAATGTATTATCCATCTTCAATTCAATTCAGTTTTAGTTATATAAAGCTGATTCCCAATACATGTCATCTCAAGGCCCTTTACAAAGTCAAATTCAACTCATCCAGACAGATTTGTGAAAAAGTTTCCTATCTAAGGAAACCCAGTAGATTGCATCCAGTCTTGACAAGCAGCGTTCACTCCTCCTGAAAGAGCGTAGAGCCACAGTGGACAGTCGTCTGTTATGTCGATGGCTTTGCAGCAATCCCTCATACCAAGCATGCATAAAGTGACGGTGGAGAGGAAAACTCCCCTTTAACATGGAGGAAAACACAAAAAGCACAGAAGCACACATTGATCCAGGAATCCTTTCTATGTTAGAGAGGGTTATGGCAGATGATCTGCCTGCCAGACCAGGTGTGCCTACAGCTTCAAATAAACGCTAAATAAGCGACGGACAGAGAAAAGATTCAGTGACAGTAAATAGACAGTTTTATTCTTGACTGACCATCACTGGTGATCAGTCGGAAGGCAACTAAAAATGGAAACCTTTTACTGTTATTGAACGCATTATCCATATGCACAGACAGGTCGCACCGAATCACCTTTCAGTGTGGAAGTTTGGTATTTTGTGAATTAAGTGTTTAAAAAGACTTGGTGGAAGCACAAAGCTGTAAAATCAAGTCGGTTGTTCACTCATTCTGCTACAACGTGGCCTGAATGAAGTTATTACAGTAACGATGTTCTGTCCAGTCATATTTGTTAGGCAACATGCTGGATTAGGAAATGTTAGCATTTTTTGGAAGTTTAGTTCTTTGTTTTGAAATATTAGTGAAATCCGGTTTAACTGCATAACACCGACTACTTTCTCACAAGGGCCTCTGGCTCTTATATAAATAAGTTTCATCTTTTTTTTTTCTTACCACAAATAGGCTGCTTAAAGGTACATTCAGACAGAATGCGAAAAAGGTGAATTTTGTGATCGTCTGCCATTGGTCGTCTGACATTTCGCCTCTCTCTTGCAAACAATTTGCGCTGACAACGGAGCCAGTTTTCTCCCAGCTTGCTTCACCGCATCATCAAATAGAAGGAGCGTCTATCCTCTTGTGAGTTCCTCCATGGATTTTACTGAGCGAGTCACAGGGTTGTATGTAATGTGGAAAGCCAAACAACGGCGTTGGCACCCCTGGGTCCACCAGATCCCCCAGAGAAGCACCTGGTTCTGCGAGTACCACCATGTGTAGCTACATCTGGATGACGGTCGCTTCCTCATGCTGGGTCTTTCCAGGACCCAGCATGAGGAGCTGCCGCCCCGCGTTGGGGGACAGATCTCCCTCTGGGACACGAACTACAGCCGTCTTTGGTCAGTAAATCATTCATTGTTCAATAGAAATCTAGTCTAAATATGTAACATATAAAAAACATTTTAGCACCTTTAACATGACGCAAACTGACAGAAAAGTTCAGATTGTTGAACTCGAGCGAACTTTAGCTTTGCTCTGTTCACAGACAGCTTCGCTCTATCCGCCCAATTCATGCCGTTTTCATCGCTCTAAACGTATCGTTCGCATCGCGGACCGTTGATTCACTCCTGATAACCTTTACATAGAGATAACATGTAAAAAAAAAACTCGCTCCGTTCGCCTTGTTCGCGTTCGGTGGGAACGTACCTTAAGACTTCTGTATAGTTTCAATAAACAAATAACTTGATATTTTGCATTTTTATATTTTCAAGGTAAAAAGCAAAGAAAGTGTACAGTATGTGTCAAAACCTGCTAAGGAGACATTTCAGTTAGTTATCTATAGATACATTTGTCGCATAACCTGAACGTTTTTATCGTATTTTTTAATTTTTTGTGACAGAGGGGAAACAATCTGTAACTTTTGTTCACCTCTTTGTAAATCATTGATTTATTTTAAAATCAGTTTGATGTGTATTCAAAAGCAATATTTTGTTGTCATTTATATTTCAAAAATTTTATCTGTGGGTGTGAGGCAAAATCTCTCTTCTCTGTATCTTTTCTGTGTGCATCTCATGATTAGATGGGTAGTGTCAGATTTTCCTGCTTATTATAAACTGAATGTTGTTGCTGTTTTTGTCAGTCTGGCAGTCCGACTGATTGCTGTAATCAGCCCTCCTAAATGGATTTCAGTTGGGAGATCTAATAATGGATAATCACATCTGCCTGTGGTGATCGAGCATGACGATAAACGCATTACTTCCCTTGCATCTTATTTCATTTCACATAATATATTTAGCGGAGCGACCGATTGTTTATCAGAACATGTCGCAGCTAGTATTGGAAACTGGTCTTAAATCATGCTGGTGAAGATTCTCAGTCAACCAGGTCATGGATTCAATGGTTCAATTTGCATGTTATCTAAGCCATTAGAAGGCCTTTGTTGGGCAGTACTATAAAGCTTGGAGCTCCACACTACTCCAGACATTTTGAATTGAGAAAGCTTTCTGGATAGGAGATGAAACGTCTTCAAACTTCGAAAAAAAAGTCCAGTTGTTTTGTTTTTTAACTTTTTTGGAATGGTTGAAATCATGTAAGGTTTACCCTGTTGCTTTAGTAAAGTGTAGCTGTCGTTATTTAGGACGTGGAGTGTTAACAGCCAGTGATTCAAATGGTATAGCATTAAACTTAACTCGACTTGTTTTGGATTTACTGAATTAATTACTTAATTGCTGAATTGTTAAACTTTGTTTTGTTTTCTTAGATGAACCTGTTCTTAAAAATGCCACCATTCTCGTTCTCTCTGCCATCATTTAACATCATTTAACTTCAGCTAGAACTCTCAGGACATCTTAGCGATGTTCGTCCAGCAGAGGGACCCATAGCTTTTGAGTATTTTCTTCTTATTGTTTGTGAGGAGGAGACATTTAAAAGGCAGAAGAGCTCATTTTAATTCAGCAGGAGTTCTAATTGTTCTCTGAGGCTTGACATTACAGTGTGTCTATAGGAAAGATATGAAGCTTTTCTTCCCAAACAGTGGCTGGAGCAGTGGGATGCACTGCAGTGGATGTACAAATATCTGATCTCCGAACTGTGTTTCAGCAAAGCCATGAAGAACTGTTGCTGTGAAATACCTGACCTTATCTTTGAAGATTGCATGTCTAGTTTAAATCTGAAGATGCACTGCAAGAATATTTAGGAATGACAATAACCGTGAGCACCAAATATGTTATCAAATTAATACGCTTCTGATTAGCGTTTTTCCCCTCCTTTTGATGTAAATTGTTCTCTTTGGGATACAGGTTTAGATTTTTGTGAAGATCATCCTTTATTGGTTCATCTTTTTTCAATCCTCTAGTGTAGTGATTCTTGACATCCATGTTCAAGTTTTCTAATCTTGAAATATGTAAACTGCATAGAACCAACTATTCATCCACTCGTTTCCCTCTAGTCACCTAGAGCCTCAAAATAATTATGCATAATTGCTGAGAGCGGTACTACAGGATTATTTGACAAAATACATTTTCCATTGCATAATGACTTAAAATGGTACCCTTCATTCTCACTTTCATACTAAGAATGGGCTGTTAGGAGGAAAAAGAAATGATAGGAACGTGCAAAACGTATTAAACAGTAGACATTTACCTCAGCTGGTTATATCCTGTTCTGTAAGCTTGGGAAGGTTCAGCACTGCTCTTTAAAGTGGCACATTGATTTAACCACATAGATTAAAGTCTGGCAATAATTTTGAGATTTATTATCGTCACGCTTTTTACTCTAGAAATCATATATCTTCAAGAAGATGAAGATGAACGAGCTATTCGGGAAGAATTTTAAATAAAAGAACTGCCGTGAATGTGCACTCGAGTCCTGCTATAAGATCTGTGTCGTTTTGTCTTTTCCAGTCCACAGTGGTGCTGTGAACAGTTTGTCTTTCCATCCTGCTGGTAATTTCCTAATCACGGCATCCAGCGATTCCACAGCGAAAATACTGGACCTGGTGGAGGGGAAGCTGCTGTATACCCTGCATGGACACCAGGTAGACAAACACAAACGCACCCTCTACACGTCTATCCTGCTGGCTTAGTTGTTCAGTTTACCTGCTCACGACCTGTCCTGGTCGTGAACAGGTAAACCGCTCTGGCTTTCCAGAATTTCTGAGAAGAAACACAGGAGGGGTTATGTCGGCGTGAACCGTTACGTGTGTTTGACATCTCCAATATGTATGTCTAACTCTGCTTAGGTCTGTATGCGCTTGAATGTTTGCGTATGATGCCTTTTTTGTACTTGTTGTATTTTAGTACTGGCCTGGCAAGCAGGCAGCCCACTCAGGATGACTCATCCCATGGTTGTTGGAAGGAAACAGAGCCGTTTCTGCCCCCGTTTCTCCGGATCCTCTCTCTTCCTTCTCCTTCTTTTTTTTTTTTTTTTTTTTTTTTGTTGAGTTTTCAAACAGCAGGACGACTCTCTTTCTTTCTCTATTTTCCGCCCTCGTAGTGACCCTAATTTTCCTTTTGAAGCTTCTGCCTCTTTCTGTCCCACATCTGATGCCCTCACACTTTGGCTGCCTGGAGTAGCTGGCCGGACGGCACGCTGACTGTGTCTGTTTGTTTGAACAGCTGATGGACTGGCTTGCTGGCTGGTTGTGGAAATCGGTGGCTTGCCAGTACCACATGTGGTCCATCTGTTTATCTATCTTCCCGCACACTTTGCCCATCTTTCATTCTGCCTTTTTTTTGTCTTCGTCACCTGTGCTTCTCTGCAATCTTCATCTTTTGTCGGGATGAAGAAAGAGCTTTTTTTTTGTTGTTGTTCTCTCATCCCACCTCCAGATTTGTCATCTCCTGTACTTTGTCTCACTTTCTGTTGTTCTATTTGGCTCCGTGGTGACACCACCAATCTGTTGGTGCTGGGACCACTCAGAGCGCTAATTGTCTCTCCTGTTGCAGATCGGGAGATGGGAGAGACCCCCATCTGTTCGGCGTGGGTGTCTAGGTTAATGTTTATGTCTGGATGCGTGTGTTTTGCTGTGTGTACGTGTAGGCCTGCGCGCCTGTACTTCATATGAAAATGCAAGGGATTTTCTGTTGGATCTGAGCAGTGTGTTGCTTACCCAGGCTCAGGAGTATTGTTACCTGGCGAGAGTGGAAGTGAGCTAATTAAAACCTATTTAGTATCTCTGCTTCACTATAAACAACGTTTTCTGAAAATCTAGCTTTGGATTTAAAAAAAACATGTGTAACAGATGGGGCTATAATGACACCTCGCAAGTTTAAAAACAGCACAATATTTCTCGTCCAAGTAAAGCAAAACTTTCAAAGTGGCATCCATGTGCTGGTACCATGTGATTTTATCCGGGAAAGTCAGATATCATGCTGCCTGTGATATGTCTCAAAAGTTGGAGCTCAGAATTATTTCACACACTCAAATACTGTGAGCTTTTTGGTTTTAAAGAACGTTTAGCATTATTATCTATTATACCATTTGTTTGCTCATTTGTTCATTGTTAGGTTTATTTGTTGAGAAATCCTGTCGTGGTGTTAGGTTAATTATTGTGATGTAGTTCTGGTTAAGGATTTCAGGTGTCGTTATGCTGTGAGAAAACTACAATGCCCATAATGCAACACAGCAAACTGCACTCTTGGATGTCTGACATTCAGCCTTCCCAGCAAATCCCTGAGATAATTCTAGGTTTAAGACTTTTGTGCTGTCACTTCTTTAGGGGATGAGAATCAAAATACTCTTGGGAGTTTTATACAACCATCTCTTCAGTTATGGTGAAGCGTGTGTTTAACAAGGATTGTCTTAAAAACAGGGATTTTATCAGTTGCCTGAAGCCCTCTGTCAATAACTATTATAAAGGTTATTTAAAAAAGGAGTTGAAGGTTTTTAATTTTAATTTAGAAGCCCTGAAGTCAAATCTCAGAGTTAAAAACCACCAACGTAAGTTGATAAAGTTGTATTTATTAGTTGTAGTTATTAAGTATGAGGTTGTGTGCTTTAAGCAGGACATCTGTTTTGTGGTATTGGTGAGCTACGTACATTTTTTAAACTATTATTAATGAACATAACATCAGTCATATTTTCACAATCTCTCAAAAATCCCTTTGAAAGACAAAATATTTACCTCTCCATAAAGTTAACAGTTACACTGAAAGAAGAAAAGTATAGTTCTATGTTTTTCTCAGAATGAATATATATAAACCTCACGATAAATGTCCCCATCATCAGACAGACGGTCTGTCAGCACATGGCCAAGATATTTTATTTCATTTTTGTAAAAACACTGTCTGTATATGTATTTTAAAAAAATGCATTTCCTTTTTTATATATTTATTTAAAGATGATTCTGATGCTGAAAATAACAGGCTTTCAAACATTACAATACCATACAACTTTATTTGTAAAGCATTTTATAAACAACACCGTTCACCAAAGTGTTGTACACCAACAAAAACAACAAAACACAAAAATACTCTTACCGGTTCTAGCAAGCATTAATACAATACATAGATTACCATGCCATAAAACAATAGAACAATAAAATAAAAAAAAATCATAAAAACCAACATGTCAAACTGAGTTAAAAGCCAAGGAGAAAAAAAATTGTTTTTAAGAGAAATTTTGAAAACAGCAAGTCAGTCCGCCTGTCTGTGGCAGCTTATTTCACAGTATGGGGGGTGGCGCCTGAAAATGCTCACTCCCCTCTCTACTTCCTCTTTGGCTTCGTGTCAACCGACAATGATTGATCTGCCGACCCGAGTGAGAGGAGGGAGCATACATTTGAATCAGGTCAGACAGGTACAGAGGGCCAAGACCATGTAAACATTTAAAAACAAATGAAAGAACTTTAAAATCAATCCAGAAATGCACCGGAAGCCATTGTAGAGATGCCAAAACAGTGTGATATGCTCCCATTTCTTGGTATCAGTTAATACTTTAACTGTTCAGTTAATTTGTTTAACAGATAAATCAGTACAAGATGTATTTCCAAGAAGCATCGTTACAACTAACAAATAATTGACCAAACACAAGTTTATTTAATTTTTGTGCCAAGCAGGATAGACTTTTGCCCCAAATCTGTTATACGGCTTGGTGACCAAAATGCTGAAGCTCAGATGGGGTCAGTCATGATGGGGGGGCAAAAAGAGAAAAGTGAAGAAGATGGGGTTCAATAGCAGTTGAGATGTCATTACAATATTAACAGCAATTTAATGTTTTTGATTTATTTGTAGTAATGTGCAACTGCTCTTAAAACAAAGCGTGAGATCTAGGGCTGGGCGATATAGAAAAAAAGCATATCGATAAAATAGAAATCATATTGATTGATATCGATAATTATCAACAAATTCAAAACATATATTTTAAGTGCAGCCCTGGCCATTTTTTGCTGTTGCTTAGCACCAGCATGAATTCAAACTCAACCTTTTATTCAACAAACTTTTAACCAAAACTGCAAGTTTAAAAAAAAAAAAAAAAAAAAACGAAAAAGAACGCGTGCTCTCTGAAATCTTTGAAGGGGGCGGAGCGTTCCTGGGTCTGTGTTTGTGATTGGTTGGGAGGATGTAATGACTGTAGTATTAGCCTACATGGCTAGAATGCAAAAGGAAACTGTTATTCTATTGAACTTTTTATCGACCCTTCTTTTCTATCGTCGATATACGTCTATTGATCGATATATATTGTTATTGAATTATCGTCCAGCCTTAATGTGATCTAAGGATCCTTTATTATGTTTGTGAACTTCAAATAGGCGTTAGCACCTTAGAATAAGACAAGCATAAAACTGCAATACTTGGACCAGTCAGACCAACTGGATCACTTTTACCAATTACAGCCTCCTTTTTTCTCACTGAACCTTTGAAAAAAATATTTATAAAATGTCCACAAAAATCAGGTCACAATATTTTGTATTGTTTTTATTTTATTTTTTATCTTGTTTGTTGCTGTATTGTTGGAGCCCCAGTAACCTTTTATAAACCCTTTGAAAAAATAAGACTCAATAACATGTGTTTCTACACATGTTATTGAGTCTTATTTTTTTTTATTATATATAAGACGGATGGCATAATTTTCACTTGAAAAGCAGAAAGTGCAGACTTTTTGTTTTTGGCCCTCTTGGTCTGAAAATATCTTTTGCTGTGTGTGATTCAGACTTTTATGGTTTAGATACAACAATTTCTTATTATTTGGGAAGTGGGAGGTCGACTCAGTGGCATAAATATATATAGTTCTCCTTCAAAACAAGGATTTATAAGAAACAATTCTTAATGCTAACTCTCAATAAATTCAACAAAACGCAGAGTAATAGACCGACTGTAAAGCCATGGGTTCATGGAGCCAGTGTGTGAGGAAGAAATTACAATATGCAACTGGTACTGCAACACACTTTTGTATCTGCAGTGTAGTTTATAATTAAGCTGAGACTATTAAACACATGACTTCAGGTAACAATTGACAAACTTCAGACGAGTGAAATGTACATGTTTGAGGATAGACAGACAGACCGATAGATTTGGTGTAATATATAGGCATCTTATAGACCTCTGTAAATGTTGTAAACTTCTGGAAAATGAGAATCTCTTTTTAATTCAATATATGTTGTTTTTCATTTAAATGAGAAATAAAGTGTTGTTTATTGGAGTTTTTGAGTAATAGAAACTGAACTCCAACCAATTTGGGATTTTCTAAAAATAACAGAACACAAAGAGTATGCACTTTTTATGTTTATCCTTCTTTTTTTAACCGGACCACATGGGCTCTGTCTGGTTTTTGTAAAACTTGCTCTTGTATCAGAAGATAAAATGGGCCATTTAGGTTCGTGTGTGTGTGTGTGTGTGTGTGTGTGTGTCAGCCTGGCAGCACGCATTAGTCAGAGCGGAGACAGAACATGCTGTCTGTCAGACCGTCGCGTTGCCATAGTGCTGCTGTCTGCTTCTCTCAGGTGCTTCTGGGAAACCATCCTAATGCCAAACCAACCTGTCTGGGTGCCAGCCGTGGGACAGAGCTCCTTCTTATTATTTTCCCTCCCAACAGCCTCCATGTTCGTTTCTTTTTCCGTCTGTTTTATTTTCTTTGAATACAAAGTGGTTTGGGAAGTGGAGAAACAACAAAGTGTGTGATTTCTTAGTTTTAGAGCTGCTTTTTCACTTTTATGTACATTCATAGTAAGCTGAAGTCCTGACATCTCAAAGGATCCTGTTTTTTTTTTTTTTTGTTTTTTTTATCGTATCTGACCTAAACACACAGACTAACACTAGTCTGTGTTTTGAGTTGATTTATTAATAGCTCAGCTGTAAACCTCCCCCCCGACCCGTCCTCTAAACACCCACATGCACACATAAATACGCCCACTCTGGAGCTTCTGTTCTCATCTCTTTTCTTATTTTGCTCAGCATGAAATAAAGCAATTTGTGTGTAAAAACCGTTTCTGGATTTAAACTGGATTTAAGGTTCTCTTTGACTAGGAAAGTGAGATACTTGGATAACTGTGGGGCACACTGAAATGTAAACTCTTAATTATCACCAATCTTATAATTTTCAATCATTCTTAGCCTGTTGTGTTTTCTGTACTGTAGTAAACCACTGTCATTAGCACATGAATTATTTCTCTACTCTTAACAGTTATTTACAGATGAATCTACATCCTCATAGTGTTTCCTGGCAGAGCAAATGTGTCCAATTAAAAAGTCACATTTTTCAAAGTCATTGTGTGTGTGGGGGCTGGAAAAGTGAATGAGCTTAAAAACATGAGTAATATCTTTAGCACAGCTTGTTTTAGTTGTCAGGTTTTTGTTACTGAGTAAATTGATTAAATGTTTCTAATTAGGCTGTAAAATGTCATTTATTAAAGAAATTCCACTCATGAATATCTACATATTTTTTTTATTAATCTACTGACTAATATTTTGCTTATATTCCCCAAACTAGGTTACTTATATATGTTTTTTGTAATCTTCTGCTTTTATTGCATACCACAATTAATGAATTAAAAATGTATTTGACTCATAACTTGCTACCTTGTTCAAACCTTTAACATGCGCCCTGAACTTCAAAATGTCATATTTTGAATAGAGCTGCCGTCTTTCTTAATGGATTTATCAACAAAGTTTTAGCATAATCAAAATGATAAATTTTACTGCAAAAATATTTTTTTAAATAAACTTTCATTGCATGCCGCTAAATAAATGTAAACATAGATTTACACTTTAAGGTGTGAAATATGTATATAAAGTGCCATCTTCAGCATGTCAAAAATATAAAAAGAAGCCCTTATCATTTATGTACTTTATAATAACAAAAACTAGAGTTATCAGAATGTGAAATACGATGAGATTGAACAGAAAATAAAGTAAATACTCATCATGCAGCCCTAAATAGAAAAAAATATTTTCCTTAGGAGTTGTACTCATATTAGGAAAACATGCAATAAACAATAATATTTGTGAATGTTGCATAATAATATGATTTGTGATAAATAAAAAAATAATTAAAGTGTCGTTGTCTTTCGCCTTTGGGTTGATAGCAAATATAGACCTCAGATAATGAGAAGTCCATCCAGTGACAGGGGAAAAAATAAAAATTTATTATTTCAATCTCAACAATATTGTTTTATTTGAAAAGGTTGCTTCTGGCACGTAGGTAAGGACATTGGTTTTCAAATTTTCCAAAACCTAACACACAATTCCCTTAAGCATTGTTTCACATTATCGATTATTACAGGATGGATATTACACTTTCTCGACAAGCAATTTATAAATATACAAAAACATTTTTCACTGCAAATGTGTTGTAGGGCTCCTCAGTGCGCAGCTAGAAGGTCCTTGGTCCAAATCCCGGCTTCGGGTCTTTCTTCGTGTAGTTTGGATGTTCTCCCTGTGCATGCGTGGGTTCTCCCCGGGTACGCCAGCTTCCTCCCACAGTCCAAAAACATGTTAGGGTAATTAGTTTCTCCAAAGGCGTCTGCATGGTTGTTTGGCCTTTGTATCTCTGTATTGCCCTGTGATGGACTGACCACCTGTCCAGGCTGTACCCCATCTCTCCCCCAATGACCGGTGGAGATAGGCACCAGCTCCCCCTGCATAGATAAGCGGGTATAGACAATATATAGACCATGGATGCATGAATATGTTGTAGTACAATCATGAAATAATGCAAAAACAAGTTCACAGGTTGCAGTTTCTTCTCCATCTTGTAAAAATGCTTAAAATATTGTTACTTAACCATACCTTTATCACTGATATTGCGATTTTTGTTCCTCAACAAAATATTCAATTGTTGTAATTATTGCCCGGCACTACCCAAACCCCTCGAATATCGATATCCAACCCTGGTCCTACTAAATGTTAGGTAGGGGGTTATGCCGTTGTAGCGGATTTATCAGATGTCACGTTGTGTTAGTGTCTTATTAATGCATAAGCTTCATAAAAATACAAGCATCACATGCTTGGTGTTCGTTTAAACATCCTTAGTGTATGTTGGTAGAAACAAGGAAGTCGCTGATGTTAAGAAGGCAGAACCTGATTTTACATTGTTTTTATTTTTTTGCTGTGTTACCTCACTTTTTTATTTTCTGTCTGGGTTTTCTCCAATCCAGGGTCCAGTCACATGTGTGGCCTTCTCTAGAACAGGGGGTTACTTTTCATCTGGAGGTTCTGATGAACAGGTGAAGTTTTATTCTTCTATTTTTTTAAACTAGACTTTATATGGCTTGGCTAATATCCAGGAAATGGCATCAGAAACCTTATGCGAAAACACAGTAGTCTTAAAGGAGCAATAAGTAAGAAATTTACTACAAAATTAACCTAAATAAATCTCATTTGTCACCCAGGATTGAAATAACATTCCCTATAGACAATCCGTCCTCTCCATCAACAAAGTCTTAGTCAGGTTTTTCTACTTTCAAACCATACAGGTATGGTCTGGAACGACTTTGGTGCAGAGTGTAGCCTGAGTTTACTTCCTGGTTCCTGAGCCAATCAAATGAAAGTTCCCAAAACAGAGCGCAGCATTTGGTATTTTATCTTGGCAAAAGAGCAGCAGCCTGCAAACATGGAACCCAGTAAGAGAAATAAACAGAATATAACAGCATATACCTATACCTATAGGTGTCAGTATTACTTATTGCTCCTTTAATTCAAAAATGCTGTTTTGGTATAATATTTCAGATGTAACTTTTGGTGTTTTTACAGGTATTGGTTTGGAAGAGCAACTTTGATGAAAGTATTGAAAGCAGTAATGGTGTCAAATCCCAACGTAAAAGTGCAGCGAGTTCGCAGACTCGACCAGCCAGTTCCACGGCTCATCTCCATTTTAACTCTCATCCACCTCTCCTAAACAGCCAGGTAAGTCTGGATGGCAATCGACAACAAACAGGGTCTGTCCTTATTCACTGTGCCGCTAAAAGACAGGACATGTAGGATGGACTGTAGCGGTATATAGTGATTGATAGGTTTTTCTTACCCTTTTTATTATTATGCATAAACTCACACAGATCCACAGAGACAGAGTGGCAATCCGACATTCTGTGAAAGTCCTGGACAGCTATTCAATCGAAGGCTGGAATCATTACCTACGGTCTATTGAGCAACTATCACGGCTAATAACTACAGGCATCTTGACCATTATAATATGTATCAGATATGGGCCAACAGTAGAATAACACAGTAATCATAAATCACACGCACGACAAAAATTTTTATACATTTGCACCCAGAAGCTTAGCAGGTTGTTCCATAATATGTTTGGCTACAAGATATTGAGCCAACATGAACAGAAACTTACTCCACCTGCAGGCACATTTTTAGAAATGTGAAAAGAGAAATAGCTTCTTGTTAGCTGTTGAAATGAGGTACTCACAAACAAAAAGTGCATATATCAGTAAACACATTATGTTTTGGTGATATTTATTGTGTTGTAATGTTTCTCAATGTTAGGAACTTGTTACATTTACACTTTTGTCATATTATTTGCTGCAGTGCGTGAAAAAACTATTAACCTGCCTCGTATTACTGTGATCAATTTAATAGCTCAGATCATTTTCTTACAGTCAAATAATTGACAAAATAAACACTCTATTAAAACACTCTATTAAAGGTTCAAATGGAAATAAGGGCCTAATGGCTTTTAAATTGTCTTGAGATAATTGCTGTCCCAATAATATGAGCATAATTTAATGGGTTATTATTAATGAGGGTTATTATAATTATTATTGGTCATAGGTGGGTTTGCTGGAGCAGTTACAGTGTCTTTGGACGTCGTGTTGGCTTCGTTTTCTTAACTTGTCACATTTCTGTGTGGATGAAAGCCGTGGCAGACCTGTTGCTGGTGCACATCTTGCCCTTTTTTTATTTAACTAAAGATCCAAGGGATTCAACACAAAAAAGCCACAGTGAATAACAGTTGCTCACCCTTGGAAACCTCACCAGGCAGAATTTTATGCACACCTCAACATGTCTGGCCAATTAAGAAAATGCACCCCAAGTAATGCCTAAAGTCTTTGGTGTTATAAGGAACATTTATATTCAAAGAGCCATTACAGAATATGTTGTTCTCTTTCTTAAATCATAAAAAACACAAAGCAGAATCCATTCTCAGCTCTACCACATACTTGCAGCCATCTTGCTAATGTCTATTTTTTTTTAAAGAAAGTAAGATAATAACTACTTACTACAATGTCCACTCCCTAACCCCCATTGATACTTTAGGTTTCATTTTACCACATTCGAGTTCAAGCAGATGATCGTGTAGAAAAACAGGTTTACCATAAAAACCCTCCAAGAACAAAAGAGAGTGAACCGTTCCTCATGGCACACAGAGCATTTTTATCAGGCTGTTAGATGATTAACCATGAAGAGTTAAAGGGGTCTAAACCTAAAATAAATGAAATGTGGTCCTTCACCAGGCAAGTTATAAATAATTTAAACTACATGACATCTTAAAAGAGTTCACATTTTGTTTCACTTAGGTTATTCTGAAAACAAACTGAGGGTCAAATCAGAAGGAAGAGTTTTCACCGACGTTGGAACAAACACTTTGAGCCCTACAGCCATTGCTGATGTTTGGTTATTAAAGTCTTTAGTGAGGCACAAAAACCATACTGCAATACTTTAAACCAGGCGTGTCCAAAGTGTGTCCCAGGGGCCATTTGTGGCCCCTGTGCTGATTTTGTGCGGCACTCCAACTGCATTTCAACTCAAACTTTAACAGCTACCAGTTGGTATGAAAATTCCCTTTCATACCAAAAAAGGTATGAACACAGACAGAAGGCAGAATGTCACAGATTATGTAATAAGATTCAAATCATGTTTTTTTTTTGTTTTTTTGGGGGGTTTTTTTGTGCAGTTTTACATTGATAAAACATACAAAACGATGCGGTGTAGGTCCACTCTGTCACACATACACCTAATGTTTTGTTTTTCTGACTCTAATTCCTCTAATGACAGGATGAGTTCACTGTCCGTGTCACTTCATCCCTTAAACAAATTTAACAAAACTCAGGGAAGTGGTTCCTGATATCCAAAAAATAGATCATTTACTTCACGGCCGTTTCTGATGTTGTCTTGTCCAAAACACGGTTTTGGTAACCCAACAATGAACATAAAGAAAAGACTTTTTCTTTTGTTAGCCTGCATCGGGAGTATCACCATAGCTAATTATCTACTTTTACACCAGGTGATGTCTACTCTCTTGTTCCTGGCTGCCTCTGCCTGTTGGTTAAGGGGGTTAGGGGGATGAGAGGATCTTTAGGAACAAACAGGCTGCCTTATTCAGATTTGGCCCAATTCTGGTGAAAAAGTGTTATGAAACAGGCATTTCAAGATGCTTTGTAAGAGTGATTATTTCTAACATTGACCTAAAATGGGCTTCGGCTGTCTGAGCGTGAAGCTTTTAATGTCTTTTAAACACTTATTTAATGTTATTCGTGGAATAACATTTAATGTTATCCGTGGAACCCTAGAGATACTTTTTGTTCTTTTCTATCTCGCTCTTTTTCTCTGAGCTGTGAAAGCAGGGCTGTAAATGGATGTTAATAGCGCCTCTGGCTGACAGATATTATTACTGATGAGTCTAAAAGATTACACAATGCCCAGCTGGATCATGTGGAGAAGGTGGATTAGTACAATGTATGAAACATGTTCTCGAGAATTCATGTTCCTTTTTCAGCCCAGCTGACCTTTTCCACCGTAAAATGTGCTAAATGCATCTGATGCTTCAGCGCTGATGTAAATGCAGCGCTTGCTTCTGCGTTGTTACAGAAGGACTGATCTTACTGTTTTTGGTTTTTCTTTGTCCAAAGATAAAAAGCAGGAGAAAAAAATTGTTGAAACATCCGATTTTTTTATGGCAGTTTCCGATTTTAAATCTAAGTCTCTGACTTCTTTCTTACTGACTGTAATTTGTGGTGATAACGGAGGAGGTTAACCATTTATCGTCTCTTCTTTTTCTTTTCTTCTACCTTCCCATTTTTGTGTCCATTGAACATGAAATAGTCCCACAATAAAATCTAATAAAGCTTTTTGCATATATAAATCACTATAATCACTATATAAAGCACTATGGTGAAAGCAGTAAGGCTACACTTGTGAAAGTAAAATCTGTTGGGCTCCCTTTGGCATTAAGACAGAAATTCTTGATGCTACACTGCCATACAGGGGACGTTGAAAAAAAATAACATTTATCGTCTCTAGTTGTCAGCACTTAAGGTTAGTTAGTTGTTGTTTTTTTTTCATTTAAAGTAATAAAAGGGCAGATATTGTGAATCTCTTTTTAAAGTATACCCATTTTAATTCTATTAACATATTTTCCTGCTATGTAAGTGCATCTGTAGAATTGCTTTAAACCTATAAAGGAACAGATAAAGTACAGATAAATGCATTTTAGTAAAACGAGAATCTATTTCAAATAGAAGAAAGGGCAATTCATAAATTCTTACACTTTTTATTTATTGCACATTGCTGTTTAAAATCAGGTCTGTAATACCTATTTGTTCTTTCTTGTCCTACATTTTCTACTAGATATCTCCCAGGACACACATCTCTATATAATTTTCAGTTGCAAGCTTGACCCTAA
Source organism: Fundulus diaphanus (assembly GCA_037039145.1). NCBI lineage: Eukaryota > Metazoa > Chordata > Actinopteri > Cyprinodontiformes > Fundulidae > Fundulus > Fundulus diaphanus. The sequence goes on from CM073126.1 coordinate 18,505,257, forward strand.
GTGTTTTAAATAAAGACTCTGAGAAATATATCGTTATCATCTTGTGTACTTGTTAAGAAAATTATCAATTGCTACTGGCTTTCCAACTATTGGCTCGCTCAGCAAACTGTCATATCTGGACTATTTACGTCCCTGTAACCTGAAGTGCTGCAGAAGAACTCTACTACTCCTATCTTCTTCAGTTTTGAGGACGCATTTTGGTTAAGAAGTGAAACATCTGCAACAATTAACACAGGACATTTGGATGCACTTAGGTTCTCATATATGCACCTAAGATTACAGAAACAGTGATAACTGAGGCTCCACATGGACTTACTTCATGTATCTTGGGCCTAAACTTATACAGTGTCTCTGCTTTGGTGCTTAAAAGGACATTTGGTGCCAATGAGGTCAGTGATAATACCAGAAAAGATGTTAATAAAGCAAAGAACCAAGAAGACACAGACATGCTTGACTCATTACACTTCTTAGAAGTGACATTTATTTAATCTTTGTTCGTGGATTCAATGACAGCCGCCATTGGCTGTAATTATAGTAATAGAGTGAGCTGAACTACTTAATTTTTTCTTTCCATGTATAATTCATGCATTCATAATTTATTATTAATACTAGCCCCTTTATGTTAAATACCACCACAAGGCTCATTCACGTGTTGCTTAGAGGAAGCTGAGACGAAAATGTCGCTGATCTGTCTAAATGTGATGCCTAACATTTAACAAGTTCAAACAAAGAGGATAAGTTTTCCAACTATTGGCTCGCTCAGCAAACTGTCATATCTGGACTATTTACTTCCCTGTAACCTGAAGTGCTGCAGAAGAACTATCTTCTTCAGTTTGGAAGAGGCATTTTGGTTAAGAAGTGATAAGTTCAATAGCTTATAAATGTTTTTAGGAAATCAAGTGTACAAGCAAGCGACGTTTACCTTTTAATTTAACAAAGCAGTGTATTGTAAACAGGAGGTTTTATATCTGTTCCTGGAAAAAATTATGAAACAGTGCTTCTATAACGCATCCAGTCCGCAGATCAGTATAAGAGAGTTACAAGAGTACCGTATTTTTCGGACTATAAGGCGCACAGTGAATTTACGTGTCTACGTGTCTTTGTCCACATATAAGACGCACCAGATTGTAAGGCGCATTACATATTCTTTCCAAGTGTGTAGTATCACTCTGCCCCTCTGGTAGGGTGACCGGACGTCCCCAATTTCCAGGAGAGACCCCGTTTTGGGGGACCTGTCCCCGGCAAAAGCTGTTCCCGATTTCAGTGTATGAAAAAGTTTAGCGCAACAAGCCGTATTTAACTCTGACAACCTTCATGGAAGTGCTGATTTTGTTTTCCAGCTGGACACCTATCCATATTGCCAGAAGTACCAATTCCTGGTATAATGGCTATGGTGCCACTCTGCTTGATAGCCCAGCAAATTAACCTGACCTAAATCCAATGTCTGACAGTCTGTCAGGTATTATCTGGAGAAGAAAGAGACACCAGAACTAACAGTGCATTTGAGGTGAGGGCCTCTATTAGAGCAACCTAAGCTTCCTTAACACCTTAACACCGACCGGAAGGCTGGTCTCCTTCATGAAATATAGCCATACCAGCTAACCAACCCAACCAAGAATTAAATTCACTGCATAGTACATTTCAAGCTTTATATTTACATATACACTGTATAAAAATGCATTGTTATTTTCCACCCGGTCTGTCATTAAAAAAAATCTGGGTAAGTCAATATTTAGGTCATTTAGGATGTAATGGTGGTCAGTATGAGCAGACACTTTATTTTAGTCTCATCCGCCCTGCGGACATATCTCCAAAAATGAAGGCCATCGTTCCTAAGAGAATTTACTAACTTTAATCTTCCTTTTTATGATGCTTTTGGACTGATGGCTCCTGTTTCTCTGAGTGGCTTTCAGACCATATCAGGTCTTGTTTCACTATGGATAATGACACCCTCTTACTAGCTTCAGCCAGCATCTCCACAGTAGTTTTGCTTTTGTCCTGAGGTGTATACACACCTTCATCTCTGGGACACAGAACCTGTCCCTTTCCCTGAACAGCGCTATAGTTGGACATTGCCATGGTTTTTATACCAACATAAACGTGTTAGCCTTCAGGCGTCTTGAAATTGTACAAGCGTCAACCAGACTTGTGGAGCTCCACAGTTCTCTTGATATCTTGGCGAACTTCTTTAGATGTCTCTATATTGTCACACAAAGAGGCAATAAGTGGTATATCCAGAGGTGTGTCTCCAATTAAGCTAAATGTTGTGAAATACCGGGTAGATGCTTACAAAGAGGTGATTTCATCGTCCAGGCTTTCCAAAATTATTTAAAGGCTTAGTAATCTTAGTGTATGGAAACTTACTGAATTTCAAGAAAGTAAATCAAAAATTAAAAATCTCTCTCTCACATTATTGTGACCTTTGACAAAAATAAATTATTTTGATGATAGATTTAAAGCAGAAAAAGTTTAGTCTGAGTTGTTGTCAGGCAGAGAGGGTGAGGGTTGATGTGTCTTTCAAAGAGTGCTATGTTCTATGGAGCCGTTCAACATCGCTGCAACATCGCTGTACTAAAAATAGTTTTCGTTGGTTTTATCTAAACAATCACATTTTCTGACATACTGAATTCTGAGAACTGGAGACGGACAGACGGATTGAGGCTTCGTCTGCTGTAATGCGGCCGCTGCTCCGATCTGTTGTGGTGAAGCAAGAGCTTTGATTGACATAAAAACTGCAAGTTTACGTGTAATTTATAGGCACTTTACCAGAAACATGACGGTCCATTTGTTAAACACAATAAGCCGGATTCAAAACGAGGTCTGCCCAGCTACAGACTGAGAAAGCATTTGTCTGAGTCTAGTCACATCTCTGCTCACTACAGCTGAGCAAATCTAAATGTGCTGCAGCCTTTTCTTTATGAGAACATACATGCGTTGATGTGTGTGAGTGCCAGCCATCGCTGACAGGCAGATCAGCTTTCTCTCTGATCACATTGGCTCCAGCCCTCCCTTCCCTTCTTCTCTCCGTCTCCAGCTTCACATCTGGGTCTTTCTCTCGCTCACGTGTGCTGACAGACGAGCAGCGTTCTCGCAGCAGGCTTCTCTCCACAGCTCAACACACACACACACACACACACACACACACAGGAACCACCACAGCGCTCAGCTTTAGGATCTGGAAGGGATAGAATGGAAATTTGATTTTACAGAGTGCATTAGCTGTCTCAACTTTCACATCCTTGACCCTCATTTTACGTTAGGGCTAGGTTATTTTTGACTTGAAAGCATTGTACAGCAATATAATCAGTGCGGATCTGCTAATCAGATTGGTGCAGTTCCTTTTGGGCTGTGCGTGTAGCTTGGAGGTGCAGACTCAGAAAGGCAGGTGGTATTATTTTGACACCAGGAGTCGAACGCATTTGACAGCAGGAGGTAGAGAGAGAGCCCGGGGATGTGTGGAGGGAGTGTTGAAGACAGGATAAAATAAGCCTAATGGGTCAGGTGAAGAGAATGGGCATCAGTGTGGTGCTGGCAGTGGGGGGTGAGTTATAGGTAGAGGCATTACAGCAAGCTGGGGAAGCACGTGGACAGGTAGACAAGACAAGATAACATGTCATGCAACACCATAATGGAAAAACAGTTCTGAGCTGGCAAGAGACAGCTGGTCATACATGGTGCGGGGTGAAGAGAGCCACATAGATGCTGAAAAATTGTAACAAGGAGAGAGGGCAATAAAAGCAGCTGGAAGAGGGAGAGGGAAATGCAAGATACGCCGTCCTTTATTGAATCTTAAAACTTCAGTTAAAGTCCTGAACCACGAAAGGCCTCATTAGATAAAGAACCTCGCTGACAGTTTTTCATGAAATGTTTGCTCAGCTGTAATTAACTGAGTTGAGCAGCTGGTGAAAGTGTTTGTCTTCATTCAGGGTTGTATTATAGAGCGCATATATACTTTAACACACGCCTACCAGCTTTTCATGTTTGATTGAAAGAAAAATATTATCTAATAGGTGGAGATGAAAACTGACACTTTCCATATTCAGTGAGGCAGAAAAGGCTTTTGTTTTTTGGGACGTCAGTTAGCATCTGTTTACTTGGTAATGCAAAAATGTCTTCCTGGATTATTAGCATGCACTAGAGTTTCAACCTCTGCTGCACGTTCAGTATATAAGCAAATAAGCAAAAAAGAAAAACAAGGTTAAGTGTTTAGAATAAAGAAATTACACAAGAATAGTTAAAAAATGTTCAGTAATTTAAATTAAAAACTACATTTTATGTTCAGTCACCGCTACAGTTTCAAAATGATTAAACCCCAGATTTCCTCATTAGAGACCCAATAACATGTCCGGTGCATTCTCAGGCACACCTGATCAATCAGGAGTTTCATTAGCTCGATCATTTGTGCTGGAGATAGAAAACCTTAAACACCTGGACTGATGATGGTAATGTATGAATGCTTGTTAGAAAACTGCCTAAGTCAAAAGAAATGTCCAAATGTTCAGAAAAGAGATCGATGCCTGGCACAAAAAAAGTAAGGTATACAAAAAGGTGGCAAATGCTCTGAATGTTCCCAGAGATTCGACAGGAAGCATAGCTCGCAAGTTTAAAGTTATAGGGGACTTATCGTTCTTTTAAGTTTTTCCTTTTCACATTTAAATCATTCTGTTGTGGTCTTTATAAAGTGGAACTGTATTGCTTTGGTCTGAATTCCTTGTTATTATAGCTCCTCATCCCCTCATTTACCACTGTTCTGACGTTTGTCTGAGACCAATTCATTTTAGTGCAGTCTCTTTAAATCCAGTAAATTAAGTGTGACAAGGGGGTAGGAGTAAATAACTGTATACTTCTTCTTGCTCCCTTTCAAACTGATTTCTTTACATTTATCTTTCTTGTGTGTTTATATCTTTTTTTGTTCAAAGTTATTGTTTGAAATAAACTTTCATTCATTCATTCATTCATTCAAATGAGGCACTTCACACCCCACTCTACTCCAGGTCACAAAGCGTTCCACTCCACCCCGTTCGGCCATTTTTGTAGTTTGATAGGGGACGGTGCAATGAATTGTATGGGTTAATAAACCCAACAACCAAACATTTTCACTCATCCACTTGTAGCTTTGGCCTGCTTGAGTTTGGTTTACAAAATCGCTGTGAAAATTTAAAATGGCAGATTCATAAAATTGGTAAACTGGAAGTCCATGACCTCGTTTAGCAGCTTTGCAGCAAATACTGTGACATTATTGTTAAAAAAAATGTAACAGACAATAGAGAAAAGTGAATGGCTTGAAAAATATGATCCAAACAGAATATAAAGACTATTTTCAGCTAGAAATCTATGCAACACCTGGAGAGACTATATTCAACATTTCGGCACTCCTAACGACTCCAAACTATACAACAAAATGTATTTAAGGGTAAAAAGTCGATTTAGCGTGATATGTCCCCTTTAAAGGCACCACTCCTGGATGTACCAAGAAGAGGAAGCCATCAGTGGCTCACACCAAATTCCAGTAGCAGCAGCCGCTTAGTGCTGAAGGACTCCAAGGCTGAACTTGAAGATGTACCCCACTACTGACCAAAAAGCACATAAACGTTTGCCCCACTTTGCTCACAGCTATGTGAATAAACCCAAGAGGTTTTGGGATTCATTTCTGTGAAGCGATAAATCAAAACCAGAACCTATGGATCAGTCCAGGTCTGAAGACTTGAAGTAAAAGCTGAATCAAGTTATGTGCCTGCCTACAGCGAAGCTTGGTGGCTCAGTGATGCCCTGAGACTGCTTTGCTTTGCACAGGAAACTTGCAACACATGTAGGGTAAGATGCACTCAATCTACTGGCAGGAAGTCCTCGTGAAAATGTTGTGCTTCAGCTTCCTCTCTGTGAGGAGGCTGAAGCTTGGGAGACACTGGACCTTTAAACAGGACTGTGACCACAAGCATATCTAAAAGTAATCCAAGTCTTGGTTTGAATAGACTTCCTGGTAGATACTAGAGTGATCAACATGGTCGCCTGACTTAAACGCTTGTAAAAAATGTCAGGTAGGACGTGAAAAAGGTGGTCATCGCTCCTAGCCTAAGAATATTAATGAAGTGGAGGCCTTTTCTCATGAGAAGTGGTTAAAGATTCCTAAGGAACGCTGCCAGAAGCTGGTGGCTGGCTATGAATCATGTAAGAAATATCATTCTGTGTATTTTAATTCAAGGCATTAACATTTTTTAAAGGTTTCTCTGGAAAAGAGATAATTTTTAGGCAGGAAAGTGGAACTGGTCAGGTACTACCTATTTTGATAAATAGCATTTTTTTTAAATCCAATTATGTTATTTTATTTGCTTTTAATAAACATATAAAAACTCACCCCAATGGAAAACTAATAACGATAAATCAAATTCAGCAACAAGATCCAGAAAATTTTGTTCAGAATCAAGTTATGTGTCTGTATATAAATTGATTCACCCCTAAAGCTGGACCGGGAAAAAAGACCATTGAATACATAGAAAATGTTAGATATACAAATACAAATATTTTAAAAATAATATAATAATAAGTCATAGAAATGTAAAGATTTAAAAAAAATAGTCTTCGCATGATCTATGGAAGTCAGCCAGTCAATACAACCTCATTAGAGACCCAATAACTATGTAGACAGGCTAAGAGAGTTATCTACTTCACATCAGCGTTAACGGCTCATGACCTCTCAAAGTCTCACTTCAAATATGAGCTATATCTTTTATTTTGTTGTTATAAATTAACCTTGTGTGTTTTTTAGGAAGGTGGAGGACACAAACCCAGGCAGCAGCATTGTAGTATCTTCCCTTCCTTTTAATTGGGCTTCAGACGTTATTATTGTCATGTTAAGACAGAAACTGATAGCAGCTGCTGTTGCAGACAGCGAAGGTTTCGTTTTTACTCTTTGGAGCGTACAGCTAACTAACTTACTCTGTGTGAACATGTCTGTGATTACTGGTTTTCACCGAGCCTTGCTGGATGTAGTGATGGCTCACTGTGTCAGGGTTTAATTCAGGCCTCGGGAAATTTTCCTTCGATGGTTTTTCCACTCCAAGTGATTCATTAGAACAGTATTTACTGTGTTTGCCTTTTCGGTTGTCTGCGTATATATGCAGAATTCAGTGTAACACGGTCTTCCCCGACCTCAACCTAGAATACGTCGGTCAGCTGGATGAGTCTAGCTTTAATATGGTCACATAGAATTCAATCTGGAAGACATTTTTCCCGCTAGAACATGTTTTATTCTAATTGAGACCTTTCTTAATAATAAAGTGACTTTTCTTGATTCTTATGAAAAAAAAATTTTTTTTCTAAACTTAAAGCTAAAGAGTTTGTTTTTGTTGAAATTTCAACATCATATTTGAAATACAATTACAATTTAATTACATTTATTTTAATAAGATTTATTTTAATAAATAAAAATACAATTAAAAATGAGAAAACTATTATTTGATCTTTCTTTCTCCATTCCTTTGTTTTTGAGGCAGTTTTAAAGCTCCTTCGTTTTTTTATGTTTAAAAAAACTGGATTGGTGTATTTATGCGCTGTGATGGACTCCATAGTTCAAATGGACAAACCGAGACTTTGCGTTAAAGACTAGCAAATAGTTTGGGTCAAGTAAGCCCCAGGCAGTTACACTGATTTTGTGGCTGCCGTTTTCAAATAACAATAATAAGACGTTGAGGTTTTAATGTTTTTTGCAGGTTTTAAGGAGTCAGAAGTCATTATAACAGATAAGGTGCTATTTCAAGAAAAAATGCCTTCCCACTTTTCCTGTCACCGTGGATATTTTTTCCTGCTTGTGGCTGCTCGTGATGGGCCCAAAGACGTCTGACGGCTCTGTTCATCTGGCTTCATTTAGGAGAGGCACAGTTTGACGCCGTGTTTCATTGAGCGAGAATAGGTTTCGTGCTGCGTGGGGATGAGTAATGCAACGGTTTTCTCCCTTGCTGATATGTATGAGTGATGCATGTGCACCCCAGCAGACAGAAACCTGCAGAAACAGACAGACCTATGAAGGAACATATAGATATGTGCAGTTTGAGTCACATAAACGTGGAGAAATGTGATAGCTGACCTTCATGTGTTCATGCATCATTGAATTAATCACAACATAGGAAGACTGACTCTGTGTTTGTGCAGATACTGGAACCCGAGTCAACAGCTTCTTACTTTGGCCTCTGCAAATTTCTGTGCATTTTGTGATTTATTTTAAGTCATAAATGTTCATAGATCCAATTTACTAGTTAGTTCAAAGTTTATTCTTATTTTATACTTCAGCATTCACACTAACATGCTAACTGAAAAGATGTAGCAAGCTTAATCTAAGCATTAAAATCTGTGAATATGTACAGCAATGTTATAATAAAGAACAAAGACAAATAACGCACTATAGTTACTCTAATATGGGACAAGAAGTGACCACCATGTCAAAAATACATATAAATAAACAGAAGTAAGTATAGTTTATTTATTCAGCACTTTTCACTTTGTGGCAGAAGCTGAAAAATACAAAGAACAACCACACTGAAGAACGAGAGTCACACAGAAATGTTAATAGAAATCTGAAGGAAATAAAATGATTGATTGTGGTGTTTGTAAAGATTTTATTATATATACATATGTTTGCTAAAAAGTAGAAGTGTAGAAGTAATTTAAATTATAAAAACATCTTCCTGAGGCCATTAAACAATGTCAGTATGTACATTGTATACGTACACAATGTTGGTCAAAAATGTAGGTCTAAGCTGTTCTTAGAGGCTCAAATATGCATTCATCCCAAACTAAATTTGGTGGAATTTGTTTAGCAAGACACAGAGAAGCCCGGCCCTTTTTCTACCAATGAGCAAGGTGCTTACACAATTCTGGATGGATTTTTCACCACTCTGTCTGGCAACATTGATAGAGTTTATTTAAATTGGTTGGCACCGGCCTGTGTTTCAGGTATTTTCCATAGATTTTCAAAATGATTGAACTCTGATCTCTGGGAAGGTCATAAGGAAGCCATTTAAAGTTATTTTCAATGTACATTTGAGATATTTCTATTCAGTTCAATTCAGTTTTATTTATGTAGCACCAATTCACAACAAGCGTCATCTCAGCTCAGTCACATGAAACAAACAGACAGATTGGGTTAAAACTTTTCTATCTAAGACTCCAGCAGATTGCATCGAGTCATTGACTAGCAGTAATCCCTCCTTCTGGATGAGCGTGTAGCGACAGTGGACAGTCATCTGCATTGTGTCGTTGACTTTGCAGCAATCCGTCATACTGCGCATGTATGTAGTGACAGTGGAGAGGAAAATGCCTCTTTAACAGGACAAAACCTCCAGCAGAACCAGGTTCAGTGTAAATGGTCATCTGCCACCACTGACTGGGGGTTTGAGAAGACAGGGCAGAGACACAAAAAGACCCAGAAACACTGATCCAGGAATACTTTCTATGTTGGAGAGGGTAATGATAGACTGGCTCCATAGGTAGCTGTGTCTAGGAAAGGATCTTCATCCTGCTGGAACACCAACTGTCAGATGTTTGACCCAAACTGTCGTCTTTACATGGGACGAAATTGGTTGGGTGCCTCAGAAGTAAGCCACAAACCGCCTAGGCATGAGCTGATCATAAAGCGCAAAAGCTGGAATATTGTCACAGTGAAGAGAGTTTGAATATAAACGTGATGGAAAATGGCAGCTTCAAGGAGTCAGGGTGAACCTTTTAATGCTTTATCAACTCTGGAGCACGTTGGTGGTAGCATCATATCTGGAGTCGGGTTTGCTGCCCGTGGTGCTGGTACCAGACGGTGTGTGGAACAATGAAGATGAATTACAACTAGAATATTTAATTTCACTTCACATCTAGGGGTAGATGTTAGACAGATGTTAGATGTTTGAAACTCGCATACAAATTGGCTTTTTCAGCAGGACAGTGATCCCACGTTGAAACTGCCTTAAAACTTTAACCTTATGTGGAATGTATGCACTTTACTTAAAACCCGGGGCAATACTAGTATCCAAGGATATTTAATGAAATTTGTATAAAATGAGCAGCCAGCTATTCAGACAGAAGAACTTTGCACATAATAATTGGTAATAAAAACATGTGGTTTCTCTGCAACATTGTACCAGATCATAAAAGGCCCAGAATTATTGATGTTTACATCTACATGATGGCCTGTAAACATCTGACCGGCACTCTACATACCTGCTGTTGGGAATGGAGATGCAGCACTCATTGTTGATGGTTGATTCTGATTTAAGGCTTTTGTAAAGCTCCCACCTGCCATTACAGATTTATAAAAGATTCTGATTTCTCTGTAATAATCGAAAGTCTACAAACTGAATATAATTACTGTAGATCTCCAACGTATTATAAATTATAGTTCCTCCTTTTTTAACATTATATTTAAATATACAGAGCTTAAAAGGTTGAAATGTTTTCTTTCCTCTGCAATCTTCAGCCTTTATTTTATCTGCTGAGGCTGCTCTTGCTCTATACTTAAAATGGATTTAAATTTAAACTGAATTTAGTTTTAGCGTGTATCAGCAACACACACCTACTTAGTATACTTTGTAGTATATTTTGCACCTTTTATTCTTCCTCTAACTTTATTTTTTTTTAAATGATAATAAAAGCGGTTAATTTTTTAGTAACTCGTCAGTTTTTAAAACAAATACCAGCTGTTGCTTGTACAAATAGGAATGTGGTGCTTTCATTGACTGATGAAAGTCAGATTTTTGGGTTTCAGAGGCTGAATTATGGCCAAATTCCTGTCTCCAGCTGGAATTTGGTGATATTTGGTGCATCCCTTGCTCAGAGCTTGTCTGCCGTGACCAAATCACATCAGAGTTATCTCACAACTTTTCTCCCATTGCTTTCTCCGCAGACCGCTGAAGGAGCAGAGCCACTTAACAGACAAGACTCTCAAGCCACCGCCTGCGCTCACAGTTTCAGCCGTAATGGCGTCCACAGCAGAGGGGCTCACTCCTACGCCCACAGAGACGTTACCATCGGTTCACCCTCCACCCAGCAGACTCAGGGTTTACAACAACCTGCGCACCAGGATAAAGGGCTGTCCGATGCTTCAGATGGAAGGATTCCCCCCAGTTTGGCCAACACCCTCGAGCACATCATAGGTCAACTGGACGTTCTCACTCAGGTAAGCAGAAGATGTGCTAATCTGCAACGACAAACATGCACGGTACAGTGGCTGCGCCTCACACCCACGCTGCTGAGAAAAAGTGTTTCAGAGATCCCCCATTAGAGACAGTTCAGCAACATAGACAGAGATATTAGATTTTGTTTCTGAAACTTAAATTGACATTTCAGTTTTATTTGCAACCACTCTATAATAGGATATAATGGGAGGCATCACGGATTAAACTACATTTAGTCGAACTGCCTTTAGGAAAACCAAGCAAGGAAAAAAAAAAATATACATTTCTGCTTTTTTCACAGCCCATGCCGTGTGCGTGTTTGAAAGCTTCCCTTTATAATAGTTCCCTAATTGCTAACTCACTTCACACAGAAGCCTTTTTTGGTTTTTTTTCGACACTGACTCACCATGCCGGTGTGTTTAGTTAGCCTCTACTCTCAGTGTGAGCGTCTGGCGAAGGCCAGGCGCAGTGTGAGGCCTGAGCCTGCAGCACTAAAAATAGATTATTGAACAAAACAGAAAAAGACAGCAACCACTTTAAACCCTAAAAGCTCTGCTTCTTATCAATTTGTGTCCTTTTGAGGATCACGCCGTTTTTGTTACATCCATAAGTGGTTTTAGTGATGGACGATTTGGTGCCGGTGGAATAAGAGCTGGAGGACATTTTAGACTCCTGCTCCAATCATCTGAGGACACGACCGATTTTGGCTTTTTGACAGAATTTTAAAAATAAACGGATAAAAGGCAACGAAAGCCCTGCTCCAGCTTGGGCTTCACGCCACTTTGCATGTCCCCACATTAATTAAATTTAATCATGATTCTAAATGTTTTTATTCCTAGATATTTTTTTCATTTTACACTAAGAATACCACCTACCAATGTTAATCCTTAAATATTTTTGATGTGAATATTTAGGGAGGTTAGGCTTAAAACAGGACCATTATTTTTTTATCATTGTGACTGTCTTGTTGTCAGTCACTGTCATGAAGTCACGATGCATAGGGCAGGTCACATGACACCAACAGACTGGGAGCTGCAGCAGCCAGTGCACTCCCAACATTATTGTGAACCTGGTAGATCCGCAAATTTATTTGCTTGCACCAAAGTTTTATTCAAAACATCCCCTCTAAAAGATTTCTACCTTGCAGACTTGTTAACAGTCTCTTAAAGGGAATCCATGTTACTGAGCTGCTGATATTAAACAGCCATCAGGAGTTTAGATGTAGGCTGGTCGTCTTATAAAAAATGTCATCAGGATCCAAATTTGTTACCTGATCGTCAGATTTAAACATCCCCGAGAAAACTACTTCCCTGTTCTGCACAATGTTGTTGTTTTTTCATGGACATGGTGCTTACTTGACCTATTTTTGGGATGTAGACAAGCAGGTTTTGCTGATATGCTGACATTTTATGATGAGGTTAGATTGTCACATGATGACTGCTTATAAATTAATACTCAGCTCCAAGCCAAAATGCCGATTGAAATCCTTTTTTTCCTTGATTCACCATGATCCAGCATTTTCTTTTTATTTCTGGCTTTCTTTCTTCACTCCAGCCTTTTTCTTTTTTCTTTAGGTTTGTTTTTTATCTTTGTTTTGAGGTGGGATGTTCGCGTCTTGCTAGATGAGAGGGTTGTTCTCCGCCTAAGTATCACCATCACAAGCTTTCTTTCCTCTGACTTTCAGGATATTGTGACTTTCGTCATCCCAAAGTTATGTGACTTTGTAACAGAGGGCATCAATGCTTAGGGCAACAGTTTACTCTATTTTTAGGAGCAAAAAGATTTAGTTTCCACTCCAGATGAAAACCATAGGCCTGTATATGGTTGCTGGTTCCTCAGGGACACGTGCAGATGCAAAATCGCAGACACGGATACCAATCCTTGGCTGTCTTGGGGAGTGGGGAGCTGCACCGGGTCGGAGAGATGAACAGGGTGGTATTGATCTAGAAAATGGCAACAGGCAGAGTGAAAGAAAGTAGCGAAGGGTGAAATAACAGGAGACGGTGTCTTTTTAGACTAACCAATTGAACACGGCTCCCACCCACACAATGTTAAACCCTTTGCTCTCTTGTTGAAATGCTGTTTGATCACGTTTTGGTTTCATCAACTTCTCCAGGTTCTTTGTTTCAGATAAGTTCCTCCTAGAGTTGCACAATATGTTGAATTTTAATCGCTATCGCAGAAGTGTTTGAAGTATTGCAATCGCAAAGGAATGCAAAGACGCTATACTATATATAAATTCACACGCTACATATCCATAATATATTTGGCCAGTTAGATGGATTCTAACGGTCCTGTCTCTTCTTGTCCATGCGCTGCCAATCACTGTGTGGGGTCTACAGGCCACTCAAGATGGCGGCATGGCTGGCTGCCTTGGTACTACTCTCGCTCTTTTTTTGCTATTTTTTTCATTTTCTTTTTTATATCTATATCTATATATATATTGCGCTATACCTTGCCTCAATGTTACTGTCCCTTTCATCCAAGAGCAACTCCCAAAAGTCCTCTGTGAGTAGTTTTTCTCTGGTTTTCCTGGTTTAAACACGGCAGCTTTGGGATTCACAGGAAACACGCGGGTACGTTGGTCAAGCTCCACCTGCTTCCTTCTGTCCACCTGGCGAATGTTCGCTCCCCGGTGAACAAAACAGAAAAGCTGCTCCTTCCCGGCTCAAGAAACTCAAACTTCTGCGGATCTGCCGCCCGCTGCTTCACCGAAAGCTGGCTCGGTGAAAACATTCCAGGCTGCGCACTTTTGACGCTTGGCTTCCAGCTGTTTTCGAGCTAGCTGCAGCACGGAGCTCAAGGAGAAAAGGAGAGTTGGAACCTTCTTTATAGTAATGAAGGTTGTACTGATGTTACAGTGTTAAAGAAGACATGTAGTCCTCTCCTTGAGTCCTTTTTTGTAACCTTGCAAACCCTTTTGCTCAATGAGGGAGTTCTCCTCGTTTTGTTCTACCTAGGGGTCCAATCAGGTAGTGACACAGTGTACCGTAATGCTTCTAATATCTATTAAGCGGAGCAGCTTTGTTGCTTACCAAAGTCGTACTTACACATTTTAACAGATTTTTGAGCGCATTGTACCACATAAAATCGGTCAGTAAGCACAACGGTAATCATTTTATAAGGCGCGCCGGATTATAACCCTAGGGGTAACCCTAGGCTATCTGTATTGTTAGCTTGTGCTAAATGACAGATCATGTTCTTGCTGACCAGCAATGCAAAACACACAAGACAAATCATTTAGTACTTACATCTCCGTCACCTGCAGACTTCCAATAAACAGTAGAGACAAAATCTTCCTTCAGTAGAAGTCTGTTGGTAAATCCTGCAATGTAATATCAGTAGTTTTCCGAACAGTCCTTCCTTGGCAATGTTAAGGAAGGTTGTCTGTAGCTGAGACGTTGCCATCAAAAATAAAGTAAAGCCACACATGGCTGTTCTCCGTGCACGGACACATGTTTATTGCAGCCAACAACAAAACGTCCTTTCCTGCAGCCATTGTGCGGCGCGTACACCGGGAAAACCAGCTGACGTGCTCCTCTTCTAAAAGATGAAGTGGGAGGAGCTCGGCTGGGTTTGCTAGGTGAGGGGCAGCGTCCACGCCGATTGTGACTCAATAATCGGGAGTTTTTTGTTTTTTTTAAACAGCTTATTTTCAGACATGAACAAAACATTTAGTTATTGCCAAAAGAAAAACTGCTGGATGTTGTTTTTTTTTAACACTGTTTCCACAAACAGCAGAAACTCAAAGCCCAAAAATGTACAAAAAGGGATTTTTTTTTGTTTCCATGTTTACATCCGAACTGTCAGCCAGAACCGCAATTATAAGGCCCGATTCTGTTTATACACCAGCAACCCATTTCGTTTATTCTCCTAAAATGTTTTTCTCAGACTTACCCGAGTCGTAACAGTCTTTCGTGATAAAATCATCACTTTGTGAATCCGCATTTGAACTTGTCGTTGTGTACTCCATTGTACTCTCTGTAGCGTAGCCTGGGCTACATCAACAAACTACGTCATCGTACCACGTGACCCAAATTGTGGATTTTCAGCCTAGCGGTCGCTGAGGGACAATTTTTATTCCTTAAAAAAACTTTTAATGGCGCAATCACGATCTTAATGCCACATTTTTTGAAAATATGGTCACTAATGCATGTATTTCCGAGTAGGTCGATCTCAGAATCAAGAAGTACTTTAAGTTACACAATGACATAATGAGGCCTTCTGGGTGTGGGAAACGAAACCAGTTCCTGAGTAAAATTAAAAAAACAGTTAAGACCACGCTCTGCTTTCTGCTACTGGAATTCGTTTGATGGAAAAACCCAGTGATAATATTTTTCTGAAACCAACCCATGAATTAGTGTAACCAGTGTTACTGTTATGGAAACCTGCGGCAGCATCTCCACAGAACAGAGAAGCAAAACGCAGGTACCTAGACATGCAATCCAGCATCGCATGTATTTATGAGTAAGTATAAAAAGATGTATTTAATATCACATAAAGGCGATGATTAAAATACTCCGTTGTGAGTAAATATTTGATTATGAAGCAAGATTTTGTTATGTTTGTCCCTGCTTGGCTGTTTGATAATTACTTAGGAAGTGACTCATCTTTACACTGCTTTCTAGAAACCAGGAATGTCTAAATTACTCTCGCTGGCACAGAGAATGACATGCTGAAGATTTCAGGTCAAGACACGCTGACATACTTGGATGTTCCTCTTGTCACAAACCTGAAGAGCTTCAATTGTCTATTTGAGTTTACTGCATTTAATTAGTTTTGCAATCATTTACGGCTGTGTATGAGCAGGGATTGTGTTTATTGAAAGACTAAATTAGCCCAGGAAAGCAGTCACTGTGTGTGGGAAATGAAGAAGGCATAATTGACACTTCTTAGAGTTAATCTAACGATATCACCTTTTTACTACATTTTAATAAAACTACCCTCGGGCCTATTTATTAGGTACACCAGTTCATTTGCATCTTAACAAAATAACAACTCAGCCAATCACATCGCAGAAGCTGGCTGACTTTAAAAAAGGGAAAACATACTGTGAACAGCACTTCTGTGGACAACAATGTTTTTATAAGGCCAGATCGAAAAGGACAGACTCATTTGAGATTAAAGCAAGGTAAAAGTCAAATAACCACACGTTACAACTAAGGTATACTGAATCCTCTCTGAATGCACAACACATTGAAGCAGATGGGCTCAATTTCAATCCGCATTAGACAGATCGGGATCTCATCAATGATGTACAGCTGACAAATCTGCAGCAGCTGCATGACTCGAATATAACAATGTTTGTGACATCTTCTTCAATCTGTGCCGCAAAGAATTTGACCCGTTCTGAAGGTCAAAGGGGTCCAACCAGGTATTGACAAGGTGCATAAAGTGGCCAGTAAGTCTATGTTGTACATTCTGTAAAAAAAAAAAAAAAAATCTCATTACTCAATTTCACCAAATGTTGATTTTCAGAGCAGATTTAGCGCTTTAGTGGCAACAATTCTTCCTCTTCATTCTGCTTTCTCCCACTTAGGAGCAAGGACTAAAAACATATTAAAGAGATATTATAAGAGCATTCATATTGTATTATTGTTCCAATGGTGATTTGAATCTGGGCTGAATGGTGTTTATCACCATTGTCGTGCTGCAAGAAGGTTCGTGCATCGAGTCCCGGCTCAAGTCTTTCTTTGAGGAGTTTTCAACTTCTCTCCCTGGATGCAGGGATTTTCTTCAGATCCAGAAACATACATGCTGGTTTAATTAGTGACTCTAACCCCTCCTGATCCATGTGTGTGTGTATGTGGCTGCTTACCCCGCATGTATCTGTGTTGGCTTTGTAATACACTGGCAAACTGTTCAGAGTGTACCCTGCCTCTAGCCACATGATTAGTGTGTGTCTTTCCCAGAGCCATGGTTGTCAAACTGTGTTACAAGTAACACTGGTGGTACCTGGGCTGCCTTTAGTGGTACTCAGAGATTTTGGTATAGATAACAATACAAACTATATAACAATGTATTTGCATTTTACACTTTGATGCACTGCAGATTGTATTGTACTGTTTTTGCCAAATAGTTAATATCATACAAATCATCACAAAAGAAAACAGTTTTACTGCAGCTATCTCTAAGTAGTTATGCAAAGCAGCCATGTTGGATTCTGAGGTAAGAAAAAAAACTGACATTTTCACTCAGAATTCAAACTTTTAGGGACATTTCTGTCAATTTTCAAACTAAAAACTTGCAAAATCCAACTTCTGAGTAAAAATGCAAAGCATGTGAGTTTTCATGATTATTCTACATTCTTTAATGAATCAAGCACTGCCGTTAGATATTTTTTTAAATGGTATAACACAGCAAACGAAAACAAATGTGCCAAATCCTGTTGTATTTCTGTTTTAAAGTGTCTGTCAAGATGGTAGTACTTGAAAAACTTGGTATTTACTGATGTGGTACCTGATTGAAATCCATTGCCCTATAAAACACAGATCCTTACATTACTCTGGATTTTCCTAACGGCTACCAACATTCCCAAATCCAACATGTTCCAGATCTTAAAATCTCAACTGAATAAAAGAGAACATGTGTTATAATCACTAGTATCTGCTGACTTTAGTTAACGGGCAGTACGCTCTTTCACCTCATCAACAGAACTTTCCCATGGTGAGTACAAGTTTGCATCCTGACCTGCACCTGCTGAAGTATACGTCTCTGATGCGGCAGCCTGAAAGAACCGAAAATCCATGTTAATGGACATTTACATGTAAATATGCCAGATTATAGCCTATGGCTAATTTCCATCTGTAGTCCCTTCAGCAGGTTGAGTCAACAACATAAAATAATAAAATCAATCAAACAACAGTAAACACAATTAGAACAGTAAGCCGTCATGGCTGTAAGCAATCTAAACAGGGGGAGAAATATAATTTTCCTTGAAAGCAATAGGATAAAAAAATAAAAGGAAAAGCAAGTACAATGAAAAATGTAATGGGTCACAAAACATACAGCCAAGGGGGTCAGGGGACCAAACATATTTCACTAGTGTAAAGAAGCTAAAATTAGATATCAAGGACCAATTAAAGTGCAGTGCTGAAGTGTTAAAGTGTTAAATGTGCAATTATATTGCAGATTGCCCAACTGCACAGTCAGTATGAAGTGCCATTTTAAGTGCACAATACTAAAAACATATCACATTAATTAAATACCAATGATTGCAATCATATGGTAGTTCAGGAAGAATTATGGATGGTACCCCAACAGTTTGCTAGTATTATCATGTCTTACCCCATTTTTAAACACCTCGATAGTACGAGAAATTGCTCATCGTTTTCGTTTAGTAACAACTTCTACATCCAGGAGTGTTGCTTGTAGTCCTTACTTGTGATGGATTCAAATTGGGCTCCCCGCTGGCCTTCACCAGTCGGGACCAATCGAGCTGAAAATCCAATCAGACGGTGTCCCCTCTAGAAACGAGACCTAGATGCTCCTTTGAGAAACGGCTTCAGATAGTCCAGTGCTGAAATGCAAGAAGCAAAAAACAAACACACAACAAATGCTGTCAGCGTTGGATGATGCTCAGAGGAAAAGTATGTTGTACTGTGATCTCACTACCCACACATGTCGGCCCTGTGTCAGTAAACCACTTTCTTGTGTTGTCTGTGTGCACAAACAAGACGATCTGCATGCCGACAGCAGAGACTCATCTCAAGTAGCAGATTTTTTTTTTAAAAACAAACAGCGGGATCGTCTTGCAGGGACAGCCTCTATTTCAAACATGCGGGTGTACCACCATTATAAAGTCATTACTGTCACTCTGATTCCGTACAGCCTCCTCTAACGTGCTCTTTATCTCTTATTCATCTCCTTCCTGCCTCCCCTTTTCCCTTGTCCTGTCCCATCTGCACCCCATCCGGTCTCCGTCTTTCTCCATCCAGACCGTTTCAATCCTCGAGCAACGCCTGACGCTGACGGAGGACAAGCTCAAGGAGTGTTTGGAGAACCAGGTGGAGATTGGACTGCATCTCCAAAATCGAGATGAAGCCTAGAAATGGAGGAAAAAAAGAAGAGCAACTGGTCTGGGGGAAAGAAGGTGGCCACATCAACACTGTTGATTTTTTATTTATTTTTTTTTAAAAAGAAGGAAAGCTGAAGCTGTAAAAGCAACAAGAAAAAAAAAAGTGTGCTCACAAATGTGGCCGCACACGCACAAGAAGCAAACAAATGCGTTGTGAGCTTTCCTGCTGATGCGCTGGTTATTTTGCACACAGATATCAGAGGTGAAAGAGTTGAATATTAGAGAAGTTCCTCCACAGCAGTGCTGACTGTGCAGTCTGTTTTCTGCTGACAAAGGACTTGTCACTGTGTAAATGTGCATCTATATGTGTGTGTGTGTGTGTGTGTGTGTGTGTGTGTGTGCGTGCAGAACGGCTGCCGGTGGTAGCATCAACCTATACCAGGGCCTTTAGCGTTTGCATCTGAGTTTGCCAAGCGAAGAATGAGATTAAATGCTCTTTAATATCAAAACTTGACTCTCAACATGCCTACATTCGTATGTACAAAGACTGAAGCTATTATACCAGTTTGATAAATCATCAATGGTTACACAGACAATGCAGTGCCTTTAAAAGTCTGATAATCACTTAGATTTTTCTTACTGTGTTTGGAGGCCATGATGTATTTTTTGTGAAGGTCCTCTTAAATTTTATTTGCATTTAGTTGGTTAACAGTGAGCTTCAGCGCTGCAGACGGGGACGGAAAAGTCCTAAAGAAATGAAACAACTTGTTTCTTTTTAATGGGATGGTTGAAAGTCAGAAAACTTGAAAACTACATCATAGCCAGGCTTTTCTTCAGGAAATCCAGTCTGATTTTATTTAATTTTACTGTTTTTTTTTAATTCTGTGCCTAAACCGTTCTATTTTCCTCTGAAGTAATTGTTTTTGTTTCCACTCTAAATAAATGTTTTACGCTCTCAAACCTTAATTAGGTGGGTCTGGGTTTTGTTTCCTAACAGCGAGCGCTGTTTGTGTGCTGAGTGAAAGAAAATGTGTCTTCTGAGCCGTTGCCAAATTAATGAAGTCATGGGTTGCTTTATACCGCTGTGGTCCGCTGAGCTGCAACAGTTACCGGACAAAGGATGACACTCCTGCTTTAATTGTCCCTAGAAGAGATGTTGAGATCATAAGCTGTGATATGTGTCATCAGATGATCCTATAGCAAATATTTTCAACTCTTGCTTTGCTGGGATCTGTGTGATGAGTTATTACAAAAGCACAGCGGTGTCCAAAAACCCTCATGATTCAGACCCAGAGCCATTTACGTAACCCAGGCGCTGATGCCGCATTAATAATTTTGTTTGTAGAAGCTAAAAAAATTGCACCAAAGGCGGCGCTTAGAAAGGAATTTCTTAAGGAGCCCACCGAGCTAAGATAGAAATGTTTTATTTTCATTCATTCCTTTATTTTTTTTCCAAGACCTCGTAGGATGATTATATGTGCAGTAGGTTGGTGCGTCAGACTGAGTACCGGGGCGGGGGGGGGGGGGGGGCTCAGTTGTTCAGACGCAACCGTGCAGCCGAGCAACATGGTGAAAATATTAACAACTGTTTCTTTAAGACCCGACGCTGCCTCTGCTCTGATGGAAAAAGAAGAAAACAAAACCGGAATTCTGGAGCTGGGCTGCCGGGCCCACTCTCTTCCTTCCTGTCTGGAGCCCGCGGACTCACACACACTCACACACAAACACACTTACAGAGACACAAACACACACACTCACACACAAACACACTTACAGAAACACAAACACACACACTCACAGAAACACACTCCAGCCAGAGAAAACAGCTCCCTTTGCTGTGGGCCTCAACCAGACGGCCTGCCAGGAGCTCCGGCTGAAGGGGGCTGAAAGAGAAAGCTCAATAACCGGTGTGTGTGTGTGTGTGTGTGTGTGTGTGTGTTTGTTTGAGCACTTTCATATGAGTGTCTCTGTGAGGACCAGGGTTCTGTTTAGAACGTGTTAGGGGGGGGTTAGAGTAACCCTTCGATTTTGGGAGAGCACTTTCTGATTTCTCCTCCTGTGATTTCACCCTTTATTGACTTTATATCATCATGCTCTTTGTTCTGCGGTGACACAGTTCTGGTTAAGCCCACAATAATATGTGTGAGTGTCTAAGTATTGATTCTTATTTCTTATTTTTAATTTACATTGTCATGGTTTTTCCCATATTTACAGCAGGATTGTCTCTCGATAACATCAACGCTGTGTCTTACAGGTCTTCCGACAGATTTTTTTTACACATTTAATTGTCCTAAAGCAATAAACCTTTGACAAGTGCTCCAAAAAATGCGGGATGACGTTTTTATTTATTAGTAGTCTTTTACAAGACGCGTCGTGTGAAGCAGCGTCCTCACCAGTACCGATGGAGCCGTTTAGTCGGGTCTGTGGGTGAGAAAGGAGAGAGAGAAAAGAAAATTTGAGGAGCAAGCTGCTGTTATATGTAGCCCGTGTGTGTGTGTGTGTGTGTGTGTGTGTGTGTGTGTGTGTGTAGGAGGGGGATGGGTTATCCTATGAGGAGAACATCTGGAGATATTTTCACTGGTGTGCTGTGGTTGAAGCTGCTCTTGGCCTCTGTGTGTGTGTTTTAGTCCTTTTCTGGTTCAGTGTGTCAGGTCTTTGCCTTTCTCTTCTTTTCACTGTGCTTACCCCCAAACATTGTGTTATACTCTGACCATCTCATGCAGCGGAGATAACACCCGGACCGCTGCTGGCCGATTTACCGACAACCTCTCCGGAAATAAGCAGCCAGGGTGTATTCTTAGAACTACAAGTCAAACAGGCTTTGGTCTCGTACCGATCCGGACATTTTGTAATCATGTTCAGTCGACACCTAATAACTGAGAGGGAAGTTGTGGTTTTCTAGATGTATGAAATAAATGTTTCATGCTCTGTTTTCAGAGCGTTACGCATTTTATATTTCTGAGGGATGGAGAAAAACCCTGAATTCTGGGAACCCATCAGTTATAATGTAGATAAGGCGTCTTTTTTTAGAGAATAATAGCAAATTCAGCTCTTCCTTAAAATGTTGAGTGAAAACTTTGCCTACACACATGTATCGCATAGAACTTAATTGCTCTTTGTCAGCTATAAAACATACCCCTTACTGGGGTTTAGTACTGTATATAACATTCAGAGCGTAGGTCAAACTTTTGCTGTCCTCCTTAAAGTGTAAGTGTATTAGTGGCCTACACTGAGTGATCATTTCTTTTTGTAGTTCTACAGATGGACAATACAGAGCCTTGTTAAATTATCCTTACCCTTTAACCTTTTCTACATTTTGTCCCATTACAACAACAAACTTTCAAAACCTTTCATTGGGATTCCTTGTGAAACACGGACTATGAAAATACACCCGATTGTGAAAGGAAACTAGAAGGAGAAATGGTTTTCAGTTTCATTTTCTTATAAAAGTTTTTTTTTAAAAAAAAGTCTGCCTGTGTTCAGTTTATTCCTGGTATTAAGGCGTCTGTACGGTGAAGGCCTCAGAGTTTTGTTAGAGGTAGGGGAGCGTCCCCTTTAATGCCCCTTTATTGTTAAATTTTAAAGCTAACGGCAGAACGTTGAGGATAGTGTCCTAGCGACTAGCTTGTTCATGATTAAGTCATGGTCCTAAAACAGCTTCTTGGTCATTTAAACTTCTTTAAGGATTGTACTAATTTGCCCAAAAGTAAGAAACTTTCCATATTCTTTTTTCTAAACAGTGTTATAGATTAAACTTAATTGTCTATTTTTTTTCTAAAGGGTTAAACGTATAAACCCTTCTTTCCCTCTGACATGTTTCCACCGTCGGGTGTTTGTTCTTGGATCCATTTGAAGGATTTTTCGATCAAATATGTTTAGTCCCACTAATGCCTTGAAGGAGATACAGCATTTGCCCGTCGTGTTTACTTGTCTTCCGGCTGGATAAGGCAGAAACGTTTGAAAGACATAAAAGCATTCCACGCTATAACTGTTTCATGGTAACTTAGAGAAACGTGAGCCTCTGTTCTTCTGGGTCTGTGATCAAACCTCCTCTTATCCTCATCTCTTTCTCCGCCCCTTTTCGTTCTTGCTTTTACTACCCCCATGCAACTCCTACATCCCCCCCTCCCTCCCTCTGAGACTGAGCCCTGCTTGAAGGCTGAGGTTTGGCGCTCAGCTCCTCAAGCCCACGCTGCACCTTCTGATTCAAACCCCTCTTTCCCGTCCAGCCCTAAAGGGTCGGGATGCTTTTATTCTGCCTCATACGTCCAACAACTACAGCTACGGTTTCTAGCTGCCAGCCAATCAATCATACCATAAATCCTCAAGTCATAAGCAAAAACACGTGAAACCAGGTTACGCACACTTCAAGGTGTACAAAGGTGTGCTAAGTGTTTAAAATAATGACCTGCTTCACGGCGGCCAAGCCCATAAAACAAACCAGGTGATAAGGTGGAAAGCACCAACCCCCTTCTTAAAGCCTCGCCCTAACCTCTCCTGAAGCTCCACAGCTCCAACACACACACCCATAATTTAAGACAACCAGCAATAAACCGTGTCTGCAAGGTTCACGTTGACTTCTAGGGTACAAATCGAACATTGCGACTCTGGACGCTACGATTTCAAATACAAGGAAGTCATAACTTCAAAGCCCTCATCAGGCCAGCCTAATCCAGGACACAAGTTGACTACGTAACTCAATAAAAGGAGCCGTTTCAGCACCATTTCATTCAGTTTTTTAAAAGCAATGCATGTAACTGCAGCTTTTAAGGAATGTTTTAATTACTAATAATTAGATTGAGAGAGTAATGTTATGTAGGTGTTCTCTGTGTTAAATATTATGTGTGTCTTTTGATGAAAATATTTTCCCTTTATGGTCCCACAGAGGGGAAATTTGTCTTTGCGTTTAACCCATACCTTAGGGGAGCAGTGTGCTGCTGACACTGAGTGGCACACGGGGACCAACCTGTGGTCAAGGGTCTTGCTCAGGGACCCAGAGTTACTTTCGGGTTTCGAACCGGCAACCTTTGCAGCCTCTCTAAGACACAAACAACCAGCTTCCTATCCACTAGGCCACCACTCCCACTGATGTGGTATTATCAATTTGATTTTGATTCACAGATAAATATTAATTCAATTCAATTTTATTTATATAGCGCCAATTCATGAAACATGTCATCTCGAAAGGAATTAGAAAAGGAAACCTAATATATATTTTATGATGATCATTTGATATACTGTCACCCTCAAAATGTTAATCTATTAATGTTCTTAAGCGATGTTTAATATTGGGGTTTAGAAGTGCATTTACATTAAAAAATGACACACGGTAAGAATCTGTACCCTTGTTGAGGGAACTCTGTCAGGTAGCTTAGAAATATTCCTACTCCTGGCAGATTCAGGGATTCAGACGACTGCAGGCTCCGGTAGATGGAAATCTTCCTATTTTGACTCTATCCATACGAGATCGGGAAAACACTTTGCAGTACTGCAGATGAGACCCAAATCTATCAATCAATTTTCCTGCTCCATCTCATCGTCTCTCATGAACAAGACCAGACCCCAATTCAGCAGAAAGCAGCTCACTTTTTTCCATTTGAGAACCCGATGTCTGAATTTGTCTATGAGAACTGAAGGTTGTCATTGTTCTGTAACAACACAAGCAGAAAGACATTTGCAGGAGTCTTAAAACTTCCAGACATTGAAGTCAAACGCTGAAACTCAAAGAAAATGAATGCTTTTCGTGTCTGTTCAATGTTTTACTTTGTTTGTTTTGTAGCTGTGCCGAATTACAGCCTCATAAATAATGTGAATGCATAATGAACAGAGCAGGAGAAGAATCACATTAAACTTGCTGGGGTTGTTTTTGTTGTGGAGCTTATTGACACCAGTCATAAACATTCAGCTCCTAACAGCAGCCATCTAATCTAAATTAACATGTCCCCTCATCCAGTCAGGACTCTCTACTAATTCTCGCATCTTATACATCTGTGCCTATTTGTTTAAGCCTAAAATTAAAATTAGGTGAAATCAAACTCAAAATCATTGACGAGCCATTACTTCAACGGATACAGCTAGTCTGATAAACGTTTCGATGGGCTGTTGCGCAACGTTTCTTGGTCGGGGGCGAGCTGAGCTGAAGCACAGAGGAAAAAAAAGTGAAAGAGACAGAGGTAGAGGTAGAACGGATCATTAAAGCGTGATTTGGCCACCTTTGACCATCTGTCTTTATGACCCTGCCTTTGAGCTTTAACGGTGATATAATGGGGTGAGGTTTGTGGCTTGTGTGCCAGGGTGTGAAAGAGGGAAAGATGGTGAAGCGAGGACTGAGTTAGCACACGATGAGTCACCTCGGTGGTTTTACAACCCTGCCTGAGTAGGTACAGCGTGTTTGTTCTGCATGGCGATTAAATACAGTAGGCAGGGTTATGGGCTCTTTATACAGGAGAGTCAACTGTCCAGTGGAGAGAGCGATTGTTGTGTTTGTCACATCGGTGCCGTGATCGATTAATTGGTCCCGCAAACTGAACAAATGAATCAAATTTGTTTTTTTGGGTTTTTTTGGAGATAATCCGATCTGAGAGCAGCAGAGTCGTCTTCGTGGCGGATTTCCTCGGTTAACTCTCCTGTTGACAGATCGGTTCATACATGTCGTTCAAAGACCGCTTGAGGCCTGTGGAGCAGTTCCTGGAAAAGAAATCTTTATTTTGTTGTCGTTCTATGTTATAATCGCTTCCTTTTCTGAACACTTCAAAGTATTCGCCGTCAAATGTTTTTGTTAAACATGTAGATTAAAATAAGATTTAAAAAAACTAGACTTTAATCGAGGTGTAATTTCTTCTAACTATGCCTGTACAGTTTGGGCATTTAACACAACTTTATTATGGCCCTGCAACTAAGTTTAAAAAAAAAAAAAAAAACTCTTCAGGGGCTAAAAAAACTGTCCTGAGTTGGCCCACTACCCAGATGTGTATTAGCAGAACATTACGAGGCTTTGTCCTGAAATCTGCATATTTCTTAATAAACATGTGGATGTTTGTAAGGGGGAAAAAAGCTTCTGGCTGCACCCCGTATAATGAGCTGACGTCCATCCAGCCAGTGATGCATTTACAAAGGGACTTATTTCATCGTGGCAGACCAACTCCACTGAGCATGTGAGACATTTGTGTCGTCTTTACAATTTGACACAATCTGTAGCAAAAGGTTGTTACCTTACCTTGTTTAGAATATGATCACCTTTAAAATTCGGTCAGTCCAAATACTTAGTTAATGAACCCAGAGCTCTGGATAGGATGGCTATTATTGACTCCTCCAAAATGGACAGAAACCCAGTTGTCCCCTGGTGTTACTTTGTTGTAAGGTAACCTTTTATAAATTCCAGTTTTTAGGAAAAAGGCGCTTAAAATATTTGTCCATTGTCTTCATGCTATCTGAGATCAGGTCAGTGAGTAATAGGTCCAGGAGGGAAATCCAGACATCACTCTCCCCAGTAAGACTCCAGCTCAAAATGGCAGATCCTAAGGTGTATCCAGGACAAAAGAGTCGGCTTGAGGCAGAGACGACCCATACCCGGAGGGACCGATCCAGTTTTCTCTGTTTGAGAGCTTTGTCTCGTCTTTTGAATAGTTTTATTTCTGCTCTGCTAGAAGGTCAAGCTATTGAAATCCATCCATCCCTTCATAAGACACAGGGGCAACAAGTCCAGGAGTAAAATCTAGGCATCCCTTTCTCCAGCGACACTCCCCTACGGGTCATCCCCAGGGTCTCCTTCCAGTGGGACTTTAACAGAAAGCCCACAGACAGAGGCACCAATGGGGCATCCTAATCAGATGTCCATGTCACCTCAGAGCCACTCTACTCCCAGCTCCACCTGGATGACGGAGCTTCTCACCTTATCTGTCCCTTTTCTATGTTGCCATATGACAGCCAGACATCCATTCAACACCCCCCCCAAAAAAAAGAAAATTATCTGTTTTGTACCAACAGTCATAGGAACTGACAGGCTTCAAAACATGGTCATTATTTCTTTGAATTATTTGTCTGGTTTGGAGAAAAACAGAGAGGCTGTTGATAATTAGTTTTATACCTTTAAGATGTATATGTTTACATAGATTTAACATTTAAAGTTCCATACCCTTTAAACAATCCACCATGCTCTGGTTCAGGTTAGGGCTTCACTTTACTACAGATTAAAAATCTTGATTTTCATCAGACTCCTGGAAAATGTTTTCTTTTTTTGTGTGTGTACTGTCTGGCAATGTGACAATAAGAACAGTTGTCTTAATGCCAAAGGGAGCCCAACAGATTTTACTCTCACTAGTGGAGCCTTTCTGCTTTTGCCATAGTGCTCCGCTTTATTTATATATGCAAGAAGTTTCATTATTTTTTATACAGGGACTATTTCGTGTTCAATGGACACTGAAACGGGAAGGTAAAAGAAGAAAAACGAAGAGAAACAGATGAGACAAAATGCAAAAAGGGAGAAAATGTGAGAGAAAAATAGGAGAGGAAAGGGAGAGAGCAATATAACATCCTCTGAGTCTGCTTCTATACCTGCAAAGAGAGATACAAAAAGAACAGCAAAACCAACCGATAAGGTACTACAGGTACAAAAGAGCAACACCTTGATAACATCACTGAATAATATACAGTATTATTTAATATGAAATGTATAAAGTGACAGCTAAAGATAATAATAGGGGTTTTCTGTATAGAAGTGAATCTGTAAGTACCTGAATCCAAGCACCTGTAGGTGTTTGTGAACGTGTGCTTGGATATGTAAGGTTTTTCCATAAGGAAAATGCTCAGTAGTGGTTGTGAGGAGCCAAAGACCCCCAGAGCACTGAGGCAGAAGCCAGGGGAACCAGAACCCCAGATGCCCGAAGGGACCCCCAGAGCAAATGTGCCCAAGAGGGACCAACACAGGGAAAGCTGCCTCCCTCATCCCAGGAAAGAGCAGCGACGAGCCCCAGGAAACCCCCCAACAGCCACAATGCGGGAGCCGCAGGGACGCCAGAGCGGACTCCTGGAAAATGTTGAAGAACATTTGAAGAAAAACTAGTCCCCTCCTTCCTGTCTGGACATAAATATGTAAAACTTCTCTTTTTATTAGAAATTCCAGTGCATAGCAAAGCAAAAACAAATCAAACTGATTTTCTCATTGAAGTAGAAATAATGCATTTTAAAATGGTAGCATACAGATATAGGAGTCAACATTCAAAAACAGCGGCCATAAAAGTGACACATCTGTATCTCTGCAAACAGGGAACCACAGATCTGCTTTCAGAAACGTTAGTATGTCACCATGTACAAGTTTCAGGGTTTATCAGAGACTTTTTTTGTCATTACTCTGTCAGCAGCTGCTTGTGTCAGATTGAAGGAACATTTTGAAATTAAACAGCAAAGACATTTTCATTTTCTAAGCCTGTTTTATGTGTCGAGAACCTGGATGTTTGAGGGCAAAGGAAACATTAGAGGAAATGCCAGCGTTTGTGTGGGAGAGGGGTGGCCCCCTCGCTCTATCACTAAGGTGAGTGGGTTTAAACCACAGTCTGCTGTTTTAAAGAGACCACAGACCAAAAGGGAAATCTGGTCTGCAGAGGTGGTTTGTTCAAGAGCTTCTAAGAGAAGAAAGATGAACTAATTCATTAACGCTACTGATTTTTTCAGGATAAAGAACGGCAAATCCTGTGAAACGAGGATGAATTTCATCTACATCTGCTGTTTTAATGAACAGGTACTTTTCATGTTGAGAACATAATTTAAATCCCTTGGAGCTGTCATGCTCACTTCCCGGAGCACTGACTAATTTTCCAGACATATGAGCTGATTATCTGCTTTAGAAATCTTCAGTTTAATTTGTTCAGTGGTTAAAAAAACAGTCCAGGTGGACCACAAAGATCCATTTAGCTGTACAGACCGTTTTACTGATATTTATTGAAACACAAAAGTCCTCTATTGTGCATAATGTTTCCACTTCGACTACAGGCATGTCTTGATGGCATCAAAACCTGGATGACTTTACATTTTCTGCTTTTAAACTCTGACAAGACAGAAATGATCATCATTGGGCCAGGCTTTTTAAAAAATAAACTTCTAAATCGGTCACTTAACGTAGATGGCATTAAATTTGCCTTCTTGTAATAAAGTAAAAAACCTTGGTGTTATTTTTGACCAGTACATGTCATTGAAATCTCATATTAAATGTGCTGTGAACATAAACAAAATATAGTTAAACTGAATTAAATACACGTAGCTAATGGCGGCAGCACCACAGAGGTACTGGGCCAGAACTACTTTCTATGGGAAAGGAAAACACATAGTTAATGGCAGCCATGCCATAACTCTGGGATAACAATGTATAAATAAACCTACACTGCATCCAGGTTTCTCAACAGAGGTTCACAACAGAACCAGAATCAAAACAGGAAGAAAAGTTGTTTCAAGTGACCCAGTTATGTGGCACTGTGGTGACTGTGGTTGTGAAATCTCTAGCCGGTCCTTGCTGAGGGTTTTTAAAGCACTAATTACAAACCAGTCCACCATCCCTGGTCCACATCAGGTGAAACAGCTTGCAACTTCATGGTAACGACTTCATTTAGAGGCTCACAATTTCCATAGATCAAAAATGGGGAGTTGGATTTGCTATTGAACTAAGAAACAACTTGAGGGAATCTCACGCGCCACCCAGCCGTTTTCTAAACACAGTTTAGGACTAATGTTCAGTTGATTGGGGAGAGTAGAAAAACTTCATGAACCATTCCTAAGTAACAAAGAACCCTGATTAAAGCAAAGGCTACCTGAGTTTCATTGATAAATGTATCATTGTGTAATGAATTAGAAGATAAATTCATATGAATAAGGTCACCCTCTGGATTGATGAAATAAATAACAAAACATTGGTAAGCATTGCTTATTTTTCTCCAAATAAATTATGATAATTGGGCTAAGTAATGGAGTGAAATTGTGTGTGTGTGTGTGGGGGGGGGGGGGGGGGGAACAAAAATGCGCACAGACTCTTTCTCAGAGAGCCTGTTGTTGTCCATGGAGGGAGTGGAAACACAAGAGCCCTAAAGTTTAAGCATGTGTCCTAGTGTGTGTTTGTGTTTGTGTGTAAGTCGCTGGAGGGGATAAAGAGCCATTGTCTGCAGCTGGTGCATCCCCCTACTCCTCCTCTGTGCAGCTGTGAGGAAATCAAACGCTCTTCTTTTCCTCCTCTCTGCCTCTGTCACAACCTGCTGATGCCTTATTAGGTCATCCATGGTGATGTGTAGTGATGGTTTGTTTAGAGTAGTAGGCAAGCCGCCAAGCTGTTACATATGGAGGAATATCCTACGTGGCGCCACCGTGGCGCCCAGCTTCAATATGAAACGGCAAAGAATATATCTTATATAGAACTGATTATGAAACTTATGGATTTAAGTAAGAAAAGCCAGAGACAGATTGCTGGGATGCTGAGAAGACGAGGAATAATTACATCTCAACGTTCCTGGACCCATAAAATGTTAAGAGTTTTTCCTTAAAATAAACAACATCACCTTAAGAATGAGGCCTTACTAGTCATTGTTGACGTATGTTGCCTTGGTAGTCTGCATCGGCTAAGATCATGTTTTCTTTTTTTGTTACAAGATGCCCTGCAGTTTTTGTGAGATTTGACCTGCAAAGTGTCGATTTCAGCTGTTCTGAATTATGCACTATGATATAAACTACTATGAAAAAATATAAGAAGGGCACTGGAATTAAGCTGTTTCTTCCAAGCTTTGAGCATTCATTAATTATTTAGGCCTGTATTAGGAGCACAGGAAACATCATGCTGCATGTTTAAGAGAACAGTCACTGTAAAAAAAAAAGGTGTTTACTACAATTTTAATAAAAAGACTAAATAATTTGACCGTTTATTTTAAACTATCTTCAGGGATTAGTATGACTGGCATTACTAAAACAGTGTCCTCCATGTGTATAAAGTAGGTCCTTAATTCTACTTTGAGATTTCCAAACAACCTGCTTTGTTTTAAGCCCCTCTTCTTCCCTCAGCCACAGTCTCCACACTGAAGAGTGTTCCCAGTTTGATTGCTTAAATATGATCACTTCACTGAGTGAAATAAATGTCAGATCTTTGAGTTTCCAAATGGTTTTAGACGTCAACGGCGCATTTCTGTCTGCAGAACTGCAGCTTGCCGGATATGTTTTGTCTTTTTTGGACCCTTCTCTGTACCTGTCTAACAAACCAGAATCATGACTGAGTGAGAAAAGATACTCTGCAGATGATATCTGCATCTGAAATTTCATCAAATATTTATTTTTAGTAAGGTCTTTTCACTTTGCCTTCCTGACAAACCTTTCTCTTTTCTTTTTTTAATCCCTCCCCCTACCCCCAACAAAAGAAATTGCATTGCTATGCAGTCTTGAAATATATGAAATAATACAAAAAATGGCAGTTTTGTTTTTTTCTTTGGCAGTTTGGAAGTCTGTATGAATATGGGGAAAAGACAATATAAGTATGAAAAATAATGTGTAATTCCAGATTATGTACCCAGTACCAGGAAGTATTTTCAACATTTTTCAAAAGATATGCAGCAAGTGTGTCTTTGTTTGGATTAGATGTAGAAATCAAAGCTAAAGTCACCATATGGTCCTATTATGGTTTATTAACGGGAAATGTTAAAGTTTTGGTTTTAACTATTATTTGCAATGTTATTTTTGTGCCTCAGAAACATGGAATGCACTTTTGTAAAGACAAGTTCAAAGTTCATTTACCATTGAACCTACTATATGCAGCTTGTTACAAGTTAGTTCAGGCGGGACACTGCAAATATTAGACGTCCATTGATTTTCTTTCTTTTATGGGTATTTCAGCCCTTGTCAGTTTTTCGCCTGGAAAAATACATAGAAACTGGGACTTTAGAAGGTCATATGCTCTGCCCAAATTTGGCTAAATAAAATGTAACAAGTTAGGCTTTTTAAACCCATTTGATAAAAAAAATACAACTTTAGACTTCTTTCCTTTTGTCAACTTTAATTGTAAACGCTGATTTCACTCTGTTTAGACAAAAGCCAATATAAAAACATTGCTCGAGGAAATCTAATGTGGTACAATGAGAACATCATTTTATAGAATAATCATCAAGCTGAACAATAGTTGATATGGGGATCCGTGTTTTTATTATTATGTTTTGGGCATAAACACAATAGCGCAAACATTTACAGAAAATGAACCATAAATGTTTGCGTCACAGATTGAAAATCTAAACCTGTGTTATACATTGTTATACAACGGAGGGTTGTTTTTGCTGTGTCATGTGATCATAAAGTGTGTCTCACAGAATCTGATCAGATGTAGCAGAAAAAAAAAACAATCCTTTGATTATGTGATTTGTTCTGTCAATGTAGAGAATAAAAGCTGTCTCTCAGTGAGAAATGTTTCCAGTAATTTGTTTAAGAGTGTAGCGTGTGGAGGTGTGTGTAGTGGGTGGCGAGGGTGTTCAGAATACTAAAGTAAAACTAGTAATTGTGCTTTGGTAAGTGCATGTTCACAAGGCACATACTTTATTTTCTCTTTGTGTGATTTAAGAAGAAAATGAAACTCTGCATTGTGATGTGATTAGGACCCCAGAGTGGGAGTGTTGGAGCTGTAGATGCACAAGCAGATACTCAGGGTTTTAACCCTAGGAAACTAAAAAGATATATATCATACAGCTATATAGGTAGCTCAGTTTTGCTGTTGTAAAGCTAACAGTTGATTTATTGTGGAACCATAAATTATTTAACTGAATTTCACGCCTGTAACATGTTTCAGAGAAGTTGAGCTAGGAGGCGGTGCAAAATTGCACAAAATTGGACTTGGTGCGGAGCATCAATATTCTTTAATGTGAACCAGTCCATCGTAGCTCTGGCTGGGACTTCTTGGTCATTGTCCTGCAGGCAGGATCGCAAATCTTTTGCAGTCTGTAACAGGATTTCAATCCGTCTTAATAGCCTCCCTCTCCCAGCTGAAAAAAGCCTCTCCTCAGCACGATGCTGCCACCGCCACATTTCACCATGGCTATAGTAAGCTTGGGATGATGAGCAGTGTTAGTTTTCCACCACACAGGATTATGCATGTTGGCCAATACAGACTCCTACACCTGAGCAGTTCCTCTGCAGCTCCTCCAGAGTTACATGGGGCTCTTGGCTATTTCTCCAAATCTTTTTTTACATCTTAAAGGGGAAATATCATGCAAAATCCACCTTTTGTCCCTTAAATACATCTCGTGTACTTGGAGTCCCTACAAGTTCAAAACAGATTCATTTATTCTGTCCAGGTGCTGCATAGATATCTTTAGATTATGTTTGGGTCGTATTTTTTGAGCCGTTCAGATTTCTATATTTTCTATTACGTTTTTTGAACAGGTAAGGAGGACTACAGCAGACTAAAGCATTGCTGTTCCACTTTGTATAGACCAAAACTGAATGATCTCAATGTTTTAATAAAAGGAAGAACTGAAAAGCTTATGTAATGTCCAGTGGCTTGAGCAGGTTGGGAGATTGTTTCCATAAAAGCCAGATTTGTGGCATGCATGACTGATGCTTCTCACACATGTGGATCTTTTCAGATTTTTATTTAGATATATATTTTAAATCAACACCATGCATTTTTTGCCTTCCACTTCACTGTCATGTATTGCTTTGTGTTGGTCTATTGCAGGATTATATTTTGTGGTTGAAAACTGACAAAATTTGGGAGCGACTTGTGTAAAGCTACACGTCTGTAAACGCAGACTTGGAACTACGGTTTATTTACCATATAACAAAACCTCATGTCTAAAAATCCTAATTTTACACAGAGTCTTCTTTTAATAAATAAACCGAAAACCTAAAATGATCTCTGAATTTGACCAGGATCAGGTTTATTTAAATAATAACGCGAGTACACCCATTCGACTGGGGTGATCAGAAGCATGAATCAGATCTAATTTCTGCGTGTGTTATTTCAGAGCACAAGCGTGTCTATGAATGGACGCTGGGTGATTAAAGTCGCCTGAATCTCTGCGCCTTTAAATTTCTCAGCTCCTCCCTCCCGTCAGTGACAACCCTGCAGAGCTTCTTCTTTAATGCATCCAGAGGAAATGACAAACCAGAGGTGCTCTGTGGCCAGGCATGTCAAATAACAACACCGATCCCGGGCTTTAGCCTCAGCCTCTCAACCCGAAACCCCACACGAGAATGCGCTAAGTGGACATCTGCGGTACCGCTCGTTACTCCGCGGACCCCCGGAGGCTGGAGCTGAATG
Source organism: Fundulus diaphanus (assembly GCA_037039145.1). Taxonomy (NCBI): domain Eukaryota; kingdom Metazoa; phylum Chordata; class Actinopteri; order Cyprinodontiformes; family Fundulidae; genus Fundulus; species Fundulus diaphanus. The sequence goes on from CM073126.1 coordinate 18,539,698, forward strand.
GACGTCGATGGACTGGACTGACATCCACTTCAGGCGGACCGAGCGAGTTGGCGACAGAGAGACCTGCGTGTTCAAGTTTCCTGCTCCGAGCCGAGGGTCATCGCCGTGTGCGCGTTGGATGCGTTTGGAGGTGCGCGTTGGGTGCGTTGCGCCCGCAGGAGCGGCGGCGGTGCTGGAGGAGCTGGAGGTGGCAGCGGGAAGCGAAGTTTAGCGCCGTGATTTTTGCTTTTTGCTTTTATTGCGTTTAATTCTGGTGCCCCCTCCTTCAACTTTTGTTTGTGTCGCTATCATGTCCCGTAAGTGGACAGGCGGGTTGACGTTTCCCCGATGAAAACGGATCACCTGTGCGGAGGCTCAGTGATCGTGACTGTGACGATGATGGCGAGCAAGAGCGTGGAGTGGCTGCAGGACGAGCTGGAGTCCGGGGCCGGCGCGCTGCTGCTGCTGGACTGCAGAGCCCATGAGCTGTACGAGTCCTCGCACATCGAGTCGGCCATCAACATGGCCATCCCGGGCCTCATGCTGCGGAGGCTGAAGAAGGGCAACCTCCCCATCCGCTCCATCATCCCCAACAACGAGGACAAGGAGAAATTCGTCAAGCGGTGCAAGACGGACGTGGTGCTCCTGTACGACGAGGCGACGTCGGAGCGGCACGAGTCCGGGCTGGGGAGCTCCGTGATGGGGCTGCTGCTGCAGAAGCTGCGGGACGACGGCTGCAAAGCTTTCTATCTGGAGGGTAAGGGGTTAGTGTGAATGCGCCTGATTCATAAAATCCTCACTTGTGCGTAATTTCTCGCAGGTTTGATGTAGATTCAACATGTCAACACACGGTGGCAAGTCTCTGATGCGTTAATATTTGGTGTTTTTGTGCGAACTAAAGCTGTAATGAACTAGAAATGAGCCCCTTGGTCTTATAAAAAAACACCTTCAAACTTTGATGTTTCGCGCTACCGATCAGTTTCACATTTGTAATTATTAACCCGAATCTATTCAAAAGCTAAACCCCAACTCTTAAAAATGCATGCTTGTGTTTCCTCTTTTTCTACTCTGGTTTTAACGCAGAAGTGGCCTCGCCATGTTGTGCCCCTTCAGGGAAAAGATAACCTTTTTTTTCATGAATGAAGAGAGAAAGCAGGACGCGCTCCTGTAAACCCATTCCTCCAGCTCTACATTAAAGAAAAAGGCAGCCGCCAGGTGACGCAGAGCAGATCTGGGTGCAGCTATATGTGAGCCGTGGATAATGCCTCGTTTAGACGGGGAGGCACAAGCATGGCTGCCATTCACAAAAAGTCCGCTGAGCTGTGAAGTGTTGTTGGGCTCAGCTTTTCTCAATGGAGCGCGACTGTCCGCCCTGTTTTCATGCTCAGGCGCTAGTAAATGCCATGTCATTACCCCTTATCTGTGCGATCACTGTTACAGGAGACACGGCTGTATAACGGAGGATGAGAAATAAGACTGAGCTGTCAGGAAAATCTCCATATGTTTTATTCTGATTCACCTGCCTACCCTTATTATGATTCACGATTTCCTACTGCGTCCTGGAAAATATGGAGCTTTCCTTTATATTATTGTCCAGGTCTTGATAAAAAAGAAAGAAATCCTTATTCTGTAAAATAGTTTTAAAAACACAAACTTCTAAAAGCAAAATATTGTTTCCGTCAGTTTATATTTTATTTAATTATATTTATCTTTGATCAAAACTGGAGTGTTTGTCAAACATGGCGGATCGTTTGTAGAGATGTGCCGATCAGGCTTTTTCAGGCCAATACCAGTTTCTGCTGTGCTTCATTTGAAGTCTTACTTGCTGCTTCTAGTCCTGTCAAATTGATTTGTCTTTATTTCTAATAAATCAAATATCAACAACGCTGTGCTTTAAAGAATGTGTAATTGGCGTGGGACAATCCAGCTCAAATCGGACACTTACCCGGTGCTGGTTAATACGGTCCTGTCCAGTACCAGCACAAAAGGCTGACTTCATCATCTTGCTTTATGATTTGTGGAAAGTGCAGATAAGAAACCCATAATGGTCAATATTTTGAGCTCAGCTTTGCAGATCTTTTTAAAATTGGAGCCTAGTTAAGTATTGAATTTAATTTTATCCTTTTCCAGGAGTGGAACATATAGCGGGGAAGAAGAGAATTTAATATGGAAACATGTTTCTTTATTCCTTTCTTTATAAAAGTAAAAAAAAGCTAAACTTCTGGGGAACTAACAGTCCCCGCTTGGCTTGCTGAGGGTCTGGCTTGATGTGTTTACATCAACCCCGGAGGCTTTGTCGCAAAGACATGAAGTAAGCCGTTCTAAAGGAGAACCAGAGTTCCCCACAAGATCCTGCAGCTGGTTACTGAGGTTCCGTGGTCTGCAGTACCAACGGTGGGACTAAACAAGGCCTGGGAATTAAGAGAAAAGTGGTCATTTAAATACTGGGCTGTTTATTTTACACTGAGATGCATCTGAGCTTTAGGTTTGGGTCATCAAGCCTAAAGCTTGATGGATAAAAGCTAAACGAGATAGATTTAGAGGATTAACAATGCGAGGGCGAATGCTTTTAAAAACTAAGAGGTCAAAGATTTCTTGTGGACTTGAAGATGGTTTCGTAGGTTTTGAAGTAAACATCCTGCAAAGTGATCGCTGAAATGACGACCAGATATACAAAGGTGACGCAATTCTGTGTGATACAGAAGAGGGAAATGAAAGCTTTGGACTGATATTCTGGATTTTACTCTCAAAGAAGCTGAGGAACCTGTGTTGTCCATAACGATTTGGCTGTCATAGATAATAAATTACATCTGTCAAAGCACAAAAACTATATTTATTCTCTTACGTTAATTGTTTTTTTTGTCTTATTATCTTTAGGAGGCTTCAACAAATTCCAGTCGGAGTATCCAGAACACTGCGAGACCAATCTGGACTGCTCATGTCCCAGCAGCTCCCCGCCGGCCTCAGTCCTGGGCCTGGGAGGACTCCGCATCAGCTCCGACTGCTCAGACGGAGAGTCCGACCGAGAGCCGAGCAGCGCCACCGAGTCCGAGGGCAGCCCGCTCCCCAACAACCAGCCTGCCTTCCCCGTCCAGATCCTGCCATACCTGTACCTGGGCTGTGCCAAAGACTCCGCAAACCTGGACGTGCTCAGCAAGTACAACATCAAGTACATCCTGAACGTCACGCCCAACCTGCCCAACATGTTCGAGCACGAGGGAGACTTCAAGTACAAACAGATCCCCATCTCCGATCACTGGAGCCAGAACCTCTCGCAGTTTTTCCCCGAGGCCATTTCATTTATCGGTAAGTGGAGGCAGAGTTTCTGCTGTTTTAACATATGTGCAGGACAGCTCAGAGGCTTGGACATGTTCAGCCATTGATTCTGAGTGAGTAGGTGTGGCCGAAATATATAGAAACGTTACTGTAAATCACAATTACTGGTTCTGATCAGAGGAATTTGTCCCATTTTTCGACTTAAAATTGAATAGACCGGTGTCTGAGGTCACTAGCAACCGGAAGCCTCAGAAAGAAAGCAAGCTGTGAGCTTTTGTGCCAGGTGTGGGTTGAATCTCTCATTCAGCGAGCAGTTCAGGTTTGCAGGGTGAAAGCACGTCGCACTCTGAGCACAGAGAGGAATAAATCCAGCCGCCTTGTCGTCATTCCTCCACAACTCTAGCTTTAGATCATGCCACGTTCAGGGGACTTTGAAAACAAAAGGTCAAGCCTTTTTTTTATATCTTTTAATTTTTTACGTCATTAGAAACGGCCAAATCTTCCTGAAAGCTGGGCATACGTATTCAGGTGAAAATGTGCTGTTAATGCTGTATTTAAGATCCCGTTCATCTTCATAGTCTAAAATTAGCCCGTATAAGCAGCAGTTCAAATGTTTCTCTCTGAAACTGGAAGGAACAGAAAAGGATCCCAGCATGGATCCGGGGTTTTAATGCTCTCAGCTGCATTATCCACCGCGTAGTCTTTTAGTAACCTGGGCCAGTTAAAAGTTTGACTTGTGACGGTAAATTAACCGATAGATGGGTTAATACCCTCATGTCCATAATATGAATGGACATGAGGCGCTCCTGATCATATTTTCTTATTTGTACAATTTACTGCACATTTTAATGAATTCTAAGGAGTGTTGTACAACATTAGGAAAACATGTAATTGCTATGCTTTTACCAACTGTTGTGATGATGGTTAACGCACGTTTTTCTGCCTCTTCATCACAATGTCCCACAGCTCTTAGCTCCAGCATGTCGGCCACTAAACATATACAACAATGTACATGCATGGTGCTGAAAAACGAATTTTCTAGAAAATGATGAGTCTTAGTATTCCTTCACAGTTGCAGTATTGAACACATTGATGTCACCATCATGGCTGAGATTGAGGGATTTGAACCAGCAAACATACCAGGCTGCCACGCAGTCTGGAAAACTCTGGAATTTGTATTTTCCAGGTCTGGATAAATAAGGAAAAAGAAAACGGAGCATGGGAAAAAAAATATATCATCCACCTATAGATACATCCATCCATCTGTGTATCTATAGGTCTATTTATCCCTGCATCCCTTTAGTCCTTTTTATCCATCCACTCATCCTGTTTTTCGCCCATTCTGAATTTAATATCTAACCTCTGGAGGGATATCTGCTGTGGGAGCGCTGGCCTTGTCGTTAGACAGAAGGTCATTTGGACCCTGGAGAGGCTGTGAGGTTCTGGGTTTGAATCCCACAGACTGCCCCTCTGGATCCCTGAGCAACACCTTTAGCCCCAGTTTGCCCCACTCTGCTCCCTAAGGGATGGGTTAAATGCAGACGTCAAATTTAATTTCAATGTATGTTGAAGTGACAGATAAAGATGATTATTATTGTATTCAAGGAGAACCTTTGTAGCTATACTTTAAAAAAAATAGTACTGAAATATGCCATGGAGTACCTGCAGGAAGCCTTGACTATAAACACAAATTGTTGTTTTTTTTCGGGCTTAATATTCTCCAGAAGGCTACACGTTTATCTCAGACCTAAATATATTCACTAAGTTGTGGTAAGTCCATATAATGTTTCCAAAAAAGTTAAAAAACAAAACAACTGGCCTTTTTTTCGAAGTTTGAAGACGTTTCGCTTCCTATCCAGAAAGCTTTCTCAATTCAAAATGTCTGAAGTAATGTGGAGCTCCAAGCTTTATACTACTGCCCAACAAAGGCCTTGTAATGGCTTAGATAACATGCAAATTGAACCGAAACAGGTCCACCCCTTAGTAATGGGGAGTCGTTAAGTTCATTGTCCATATAATGTTGTAAAAAAGTTTCTTTTTAAATATTAATTTTAATTATTATTTCCTTTCCCTGAAACGCTTTGCCACCCATGAGGCTGTTAGAATTAAAAAGCAGCAAAGTTGCGAATAAAGCATGGAGATAGATTTTTTTTTTTTGCGAAGAAATTGGAGATTTTTTTTTGCCCTCATCTTGTTTTGTTTTCTGAGTTTCCCTCTGACTTTATTCTCTGGGAATGGATGACTTCCCTCTGCCCTGAGCATTCTCAGTAGATTCCCCAGACCACCTTTTTTTGTTTTCAAACTAATAAATCTGCGTAGGTGGGAGTAAGTGACACATGCCAGACCAGGAGATCGCAGCCGATTCGGGTCATGCTGATGTTAAATGGAGCTGTCTGGCCAGCTGTAATATGCAGGGATTACATCAGATCCTTTTGCTTGTAGCGTGGTAATTAGGGAGACACGGCTGTGGCGGCACAGGTAAAAAAAAAATCCTTAACTAACTAAGAAATGTTGATTGACGCAGAAGGAGAGAGGAGTTTGTTTTTACTGGCAGTTTGGCGTCTTGAATGGAGGATTCTGGCATTATTGTGGTTTTAAAGCAGCAGTAATGCAGCTCAGCAGCCAGATCAGTTCCAGGAGATTAACCATTGGTTATTTATTCCACTTCTGAGCCTTGTAGAGTTTGGATAAATTCTCCCGACGCTGATTTTTACGCCCCTCTCCTCTCCCTTTCTCATCGTGGAATGTGAGCACACGTCTCATATAAATTTAATTTGGCATCATCTCGGCTGCCTGAGTTCACGAGCCAGCTGACCTCAATCCTCCAAACAGGAGATACAGTCAGAGAGAGCGAGAAGAGGCTGAAAGAAAGGAAGGAAAGAAGCACTTAACTCTCGCTCTAATGGCCTCTGGATGCGAGTGCAAGTGCAGCCGCTTAATAATGGAGGACCCTCTTTTATTCACAGTTTGCTGCGGATAGAGAGACGGAGGGGAACTCGTCCTCTCTGCTGTCATTGAGAAAACCTATTGTGAGCTCTATATGGAGCATATCGATGTTAATAATTCTAAATTTTTATAGCATATTTTTGTTTTCACATTTTCCTCTGATGCATAGTAATGTCAGTGTTTTCTAACAAAGGGACACGACAGACACACACTTTAACTGAAACATTGCCGTAAATGTGAATATTTACCAAAAAGGTACAAACTAGAGACAGTTGAACATTTACAGTAGCTACATTTATTTATTTTTAATTAAAGGCGGTGTAGAGGACACTTCAAATCCATCAAATTTGGTCAAAAGTCAACAAAAGGATTAATAGTCAACTTGTTTACTTTAATGACTGTTTGTCTTATTGATTATATCATTAATTAGAAAATTAGTTCTTTGGTTTGTTTTAATGTTAAATTAGAGTGTGAGGAAGAAGCTCAGAGGGAGTCGACCATAGAAAGGAAGAACATGTGACCACTTCCTGACAACACGCAAAAAAAATAAAAGTATTAGTAATAGAAAGTATCTCAAAGTCTAAATGAACGGCCAAGAACTCCCTCCATGGTGTATCTGGCACTAAAGGTCATCGTGGTTATATTAATATATAACATTTGTTCTTGTTTTGGCATGAAGATGGAATTATAACTATTGAATTTGTGTTTCTTTACTCTTCATACCTTGAAAGTTGATGCTTACAGGAAGCTGTCAGAACAGCTGAATTTGTCTTTCTTGCAAGCGAGAACACAGCGACGCAGGCCTCTTTCAGCCAGCTGACTAGCAGTGTGCAGTAAACAGGTAGAGGAAGGCACGACGTCTCATTAAAAGCACTTTAAACCATAGAAAGGCTGACAGAACATTTTAACTGGTTTGAGTCCAGAACTTTTCTACGATCCAGGATCCAGGATCGTACTTGAGTGCAGCGTCACTGTTACAATTACTAAAACAAAGTATTTATCAAAGAATGCTGAATTACAGGTTATGTTTACATTTCCTGTTTAATTTCTTCCCTGTTGTCTGAGTGATATAATGCTCTTTATTGGAATTCATAAAGTGTTTATTTGATGTATTGGTCGTTATAACTCATTAAGTAATCATCCAAACATACGAATAAGGATTCATGTAAGAATCCGAACATTACCGTTTTTCCCTGAAATAAACTATTTTATATGAATTTAAATGTTTAAAAGTAAATTCTGGGTTTCAGAGTAATCTTATCATCATTTCTCTCTCTCTGTTTTTCTTTTTTTCCGCCTCCTTTATTCTCCCACCCTCTTCTGCGCCCTCCCCAGATGAGGCTCGTTCCAAAAAGTGCGGCATCCTGGTCCACTGCTTGGCCGGGATCAGCCGCTCGGTCACCGTCACCGTGGCCTACCTGATGCAGAAGCTCAACCTGTCACTCAACGACGCCTACGACTTCGTCAAGCGGAAAAAGTCCAACATCTCCCCCAACTTCAACTTCATGGGCCAGCTCCTGGACTTTGAGCGGACGCTGGGCCTCAAAAGCCCCTGCGACAACCGCTCCACCTCGCCGCAGCCCGACCAGCTCTTCTTCACCACCCCGACCAATCACAACGTGTTTCAGCTGGACACCCTTGAGTCCACTTGAAAGTATGACTTGAGACTGTCTCGACCCCGTCTCTTTTATCGAGAGGTTGGCGGTAACAAGCGGCTGCTCTTGGAGGAAAGCAGCCAGGTTTATTGAAAGTTTTCGCCTCCTGAGGCTCCTTGTCGGAGAGTCTGGCCACAGAGCTGCTCTAGAGCGACAGGAGGGGTCGCTGAAGCCAGGTTTAAGAAGATGCGAGCGGAGTTTCTTTAACCCAGAGCGGGTAACTGTGGGTTTACACCTGAGCTGTCGCTGAAATTGAGGCTCGACTGAGCTGACTGACAGCTTAATACAAAGATAGGAACGCGGAGGATCCACAGAGATGACGACATTGCCTCTGTCGCGCTGAGGTTGGCGGCGTCTCATGGAGAATCTGGGATTTACTCGCTCTGCTGAATGTAGAGCGTTTCTTTTTTTTCTTTTTTTAAACCAAGGAATTAACACACTTAAAAGTATGTAAGTTTGTACTGTATGTATGTTAACGTACATAGCAGAACATGTATGAGAAGTCCTTAACAGATTAAATATGTCTATATGCATTTTTGTATATTTTTATGTACATTTACGCACAGATCTGTACCTTTATATAATTATATACTCGTTATCTTTGTCCAGAAACAAAGTGAATCAATTTTAAAACGGTTTAAGAGATTGTAAAACTAAAGAAAGGGAACGGTTGTTTTGAGGGGGTTTTTATTTTCCGACTCGTTTTCAACTTTTCTTGACATAATGCAGTTTGCACAGTGGCGTAGCCGTAGACGTGCTGGCACTTGATAGAGAGACATTCAGAGAGGAGGAGGAGGAGGAGGAGGAGGAGAGGCCAGTCCCAGGTTGTGACGAGTCCTGACAGCTGCGCAGCGCGGTGGGGAGGGAACGGGGACCTGAGGCCTCCAAGTTCGGGGTCTGGGCGAAGGTTGGAGGTCTGCAGGTCCTTCTTCCTTCTCCAGATCACTGTTCGCTCAGCTGGCCGACGAGGAGCACCGGGTTGTTTCCACCAGCTTGTCCTGCACACCATAGTCATTTCAGTTAGAAACCAAACTCTTTTCCTTCCCTCGTTATTGCGTCACAGCAATTGTCTCACAAGCTCGTTTTGCCAAAAGTGGTTTCTGCCAGCTCAGACGTTTGTTTTTGTGTGTTTTTTTCTCTTCCTTTTTCAAAAGAAGACTTTGCTGAGAGGTTAGGGTTGACGGGAAAGCATAAGGAGGAAGTGTTATGAGAGGTCCCACATTTGCCAAAAAGGACACCAGGAAGAGGGACTGCGGGTGTAATGCGGTGTTTGTGCTGCGGACTGGGACCGGCCTCAGTGACAGACTGCGCTGACGGCCCCTTGACGCTCTCAGTCAGGATCACCCGTTTCATCAAAGATAGTTTTAATCACAAGAGAGATATATTAGTGATGAAAAGGGAATTTATATAATATAAGTATTAAAGAAATCGATCTTATTTTGTATACCTGAGCATGCTGTGGTGCTGTGTGCTCTCTTAACAGTCTGTGTAACCAGGGGTTGGACGTCGTGGCTTTATAAAGTGGGAGGACATTTTTTTTTTGTTACTGCCGTTGCTGCTGACAACAGCATGCAACATAAGGTATGGATGGCTTTCTGGGACAACGTGCACATCTGCTGCACTTACAGGAAGTGTTCGGGTCAATTGAAATTAATAGGAGAGACTCCTGCAATAATTCAGAGGAAAACTCCAAACAAAGGATTTAATTCTGCGTTTTAGCTTGCAACGCACACACCGCGTTGCTTGGCTTAAGGTCTTAATTTAATCATCTCATCTTCAGGTTTAGACCAAAAGGATCAAATAAAAGCAGTCACTTCTCCTCTAGTTTTTTTTTATAAGCTACCAAATGTCACAACAACTAGGTTTATTTAACCAAAAGAAAAAATAGCCTGAGTGACCATGGACTCAATCTTGATCACACGTAAAACTGGATGCCAAATAATTAGGGCTAAAACAGGGCAATCATTGATTTATGAAGCTAAGGAAAGCAAGAAAAGGTTGGACTGACAAATTACTAGTTACATTTGTCATTTTTAAAGATGGACCAATCAGGTTTTCATGGCCAATTCTAATATCCTCTTCCTTTGAAATCTAACTTGCCAATGCCAATTCTGATCGGTTTTGACACCAGGAACTATTCCGGTTTAAAAAGAAACATGTTGATAGAAGATTAATTTGCTCCGTCCAGCTTTCCCGTCCCTGTAGAGGAAAGCCCCTGGCTTGGTGCTTCCGCCACCAGCTTTCTCAACGTGCAAACATTTACTCTGGTACTGTAGCTTTATTAGCATTGTCCTCTATACATAATGTGATAATAAAGGTAGACTGCACATAGAAACAGAGGGCACCAACACCCATAATAAAATTTTACCCCTGATTTATAGTCTAAAATACATATTTGGAAGGGAAAAAAAGTTAGTAAAACCTCATAAAATTGAGACTGACATTTTGGCCATATTGTGATTTTCAAGTTTGCAACTAAATGCAACATTTCTAAAATGATAACAGGTCTGGCCTCAGTACCATCGCATTTCGAAAAACAGTGCTGGGTGTTTTTTCCTCCCAAGCAGGTGGGCTTTATTATAATCCTTTAATTTTTATTAAGTAAAAATAAGTGCATAACTATGAAAAACAACTTTAGTTCTTAGCTTTAATGTATTTTGTGAATGGCAACAAACCTGACTTCTCAGTATTTGTCCTGCAGATTGCTGATCAGAGCCAATCAAAGGGAACTTGACCCTATTCCGCTCTCTGGCCTGAACAATTTCTATATTTCTTCTAGTTGATAATTTCATGATAAATTATTTTAAAGTAAAGTAACATGTTTCAATTTTAAAAAAACAAAGACTCTCCAGCTAATCGGAAACACTCTTCCATGAAGCCGTGTGTTTATCGTAGATAATAGCGGTAACTGGCTCTCAAAGCGCAGATGTGGACGAGGTCTAAACAGAAACAAAGGTCCGAGTCTCTTTGGGGAACAGCGGTCGAATCTCTCCGTTGGTTTAAGCTGGCCTTATATAACCTTTCTAACTTGTTTCTAATGCTGACTGTTCAATACTCTTGTAATCACACTTGTTGAGGGGGGGAAACACGTTTCTCTGTTTTTAACGGTAACAGTAGATGGCCACGCTGCCTTCTCACCGTAACGGGTCATACGAGGTCCTCTTTGTTACTCTGCAATATATCCGAACACCTTGTTTTGCAGGATTTTGTACATCTAAGACCTCGGCGTTTTTAAAACTCCTCTCCTTTTGTACGACGTCTGCTCTGTATAACTGTTCAAGATCCCGCAGGATCATGACCTTTTGGACTGATGTGACATTTCACCTTTGGGAGGGGGGGGGGGGGGGCGAGTGTGTCCCAACATCAGAGGCCATTGCAAACACATACTCCCAGCGCTCTGCACAGCCAGAGCTGTGCTTCAGCATGCCAGTATCCGTCTCCACACCCGGCTTAAATAATTACAAGCGTTTTTTTTGTTTGTTTTATTTTCACTATGTTTTGATATAATGTGCTCTATGCTATTCCTGTGGCCTTTCAATATGAATATACTGTATAATCTCAGTATATGTATACGTTTTGAATTTATATGCAAAGTTCCTCTCATATTACTAAAACAATACGACTGAGGTTCCTTGTTTGGCTTCGTATCCCTTTTACAATAAAACGACAAGCAGCGAGAGCCTGATCGTTTGCACCCAAGGACTGATACAGGATTCGAGGCGCAGCTTTTCTATTTAATGAGAACACGGTTTATTTCGAGCTGCTTTCTTCTGGGGTTAGGGTGTTTTGTGTGTCTTTCTAACGTCAAAAGAGAAATGGAGTCATTTTCTCTGTTTTGTAAATTTGCCAGACCACGGGAACGGACGTTTCTGTGTCCTTAAACTTGTAGCTACAGTACATGCGCTCACGAGGGGAAGGAGGGTGGTGTGAAAAAAATAAAATAAAAAAACGAGTGGCACGGTGAAACAACGTGAACGAAGACGTGAATGAGTTGATAAATGTTACCTCAGTGAGGAATTCTTCAGGGATATCATTTTTGTTTTTTGTTTTTTACAATGCATCTTGCATCGTGTTACAGCTTAAAAGTCACGTTGAATAGCTGTTTTATTTTGTGCTGTAAGCGGTAGGAGGAAAAAAAATTAATAAATAAAGAAGAAGAAAGATGCAATCTGTCTCTGTGTAAGAAGGACGAGCATGTTAACCGGGTCAGGTTTACCTTTCTGTCTGCTGAGAGAAACATGGCTGACCCTACGTATTGTACAGTGTATGGAAGCAACTCAAAGACATGTTTATACAGCAAATAAATCTTGAGATATTTTTTTCTTTAACGTGCCTCCCTGTTGTTTCTGACCACCACGGTTTATGTTGAAATGTTCAGTCATTTCGGGTGGAGACAAGCAGAGCTCTTAAACACTTTGACGATGACCTTTCCGCTCCTTTCTAGCCTCTCGTTCAGCGTTTAAAGAACGGCAAAGATTACATGATGGCAGCGAGGGAGGGAGGAGGAAAAAGAGCTTCCAGAAGACATCACCCTGCGATGAGCTGACTATAAATATCTCTCCTCGTCTCTTCCAGCGATGCCCTCTTGCTGCTTCTTCCCACAACCACTGCTCGCGTTGGCAACGATCTCAGCTGTTGCACAACCGAGTGAGCCGTTTAATTCAAGGTAATTGAGAGCGGATATTGTACTGTAACGGTGGTGGCGAAATAAAGGAAAGCAATTAAAAGCCCCACCCTGTTTGAACAGCTAAGACTGTAGAAGCTGAAGGACTGGACTTCCCGGTTAAGGTTTCCCCACACGCTTATCATCATCCGTCTGCGTCCAAGCAAACGTTTCTGGTGCCGTTTCCTACATCATTTCCACGGTAGTAATAAGCCTTATGGCTCATGAATATCTGGCTGGCTAGATTTATTTTCTTTACAAATTTGCTGCTCTCAGCAAGGTAATCTAGTTCTGGATAATTGCAAAAAATACTTTAGGTGTAACAAAGGTTAGGATGTGGTCCTTCATAGGTGTAATTATACATCTTCCCAAAACAATTGTGCTTAAAGGGCCTCGTGAAAATCGTGGCTAATCACCTCATTGCATCTGTTGGAGAGCTGCGTGGACCATGTGCTGGTAGAGTGCTGGTGTTTGGTTGCATAAGTAAAACTTTGATGCTGTAGACTGTGTGCATACAGCTGGAAATACATATTTACATATACTGTATAAAAGCGCATTTTCTCACTGCGAGAAACAGGGAATCTGACTAAACCTTTCATGCTTTGGGTTAGTTAATAATAATATTAACACCGTGATCATCTTTATCATCTGAAGCTGCCACCCCCGCGACCCGAAAGCGGGAGACGATGGATAGATGGATCTTTATCATCACTGAAACATACATCCCCTGCTACCCCCCAGGGTAATGAATAAAAGTATATTTTAGATTATTTGTTCGTTAGCATTTGGTAGAATTGCCTATTAACACTTTTTGATGTGGGTCAAATATTTTGGGTATTCTTCCACAAACCTATCACAACAGAACTGATGTAACAGAGTCAGGTTTACGGTTGCCTTATACACAGCTCTGACCACTACTTTTCAGGCAGGGGGCAAAACATTGGCCTCAAGCCTTTTGTAACTAGCTCCATCCTTACGGTCATTCGTCATTTGGAAGACCAATTTGTGTGCAAGCTTTACCTTCCTGACCAAAGTATTGGGATGTTGCTTCAGAAAATGCTCTTTCCTCATTTTATCCATCCTGCACCACTCACTCCTGCAGCGGAGCGCCCACACGGTACGATGCACAGATGGGATCGTGCTCTCTGGCTTGCAAACTTCACCAGCTTTAACAGCGCTCATTGTGCCCAAACACTTTAATTTTACTTTAATCAGACTTCAGGGTGCAGCTCAGAAGAAGTTCATGTCCCTGAGTGCATATCTGAACTCTAATCTTGCTTTTGTGTTGCTTTTAAAGTAACTTCCTCAGCTTCTTCCTCGCTGAGTGACCTTTCACTGTGGAGAATGACTCTCTCACCAGCTTCAGCCGATATCTTCAGAAGATTTTTTTTTTCTTTCTTTTGGCTTTTGTTGAAGAAAAGAGTTGTTGCCTCAGAATCCTTCCTAAGGGGTGTGCCTCCATTTGACTGAAACTAAACTATCATATGTTTCCCCTAAGGCATACCAGTCTTATTGTGTAAACTTTTGACTTTGAAGAAAGACAATCTGGAGACATTCTTGTTGACATTTTATGCAGTTTAGCTAATTGAAAGTCATTTGGTAATCCTGACTCAGGTAAAACAGGAAAAGTCTAGTTTGATTTAACATCAGACAGCGACAAAGAAGGAGGTTGTGTGTCTCCTTGTACACTGAATGTGAATATCTGGTTTCAACTCTATGTGAATATAATGGAGTAACAATGTGCTTTTTGCTTGAGGAGGGGGCAGCATGACATCTGAGAAACTACTTGACGTTGTTTTGAATCAGTCTTTACTAATCAGGTGTTAGAATAAAAAGATAGCAACACTAAGCAGTGGGAACCATAAAACTGCAAATCCACATGTTAGTTGGTCTTCGGCTGAAGCTGGAGTCCAGCTGCTCTTTCTGTACATGCTAATTTGCATTTGCCAGCATGCATGTGTGGGAGCTGGCATGCTGTAGCGGCCTCTTCTCCTTCCTGAACCTACTGCTGCCACCCTTGGAATAACTTTGTTTTTCCAAGACGGAAAGGTTTCTTGATTCCTAGGATTACGCTGGCTAAGCCCTTATCACTGCAGGAAATTCAGTGTCTGCTTAAAAAAAGTAGTATTGGAGCCCCGTTGATTCCTTTAAACTAAATTCTCCCCAGCCTGTGTTGAACTGACATTGCTGAAACACTTATAAAGTGGCTCTGCCGCGGTCAGGACGGTGACACACCGAGATGCCCAGGTCCTCAACAGAAGCTGCTCTGTTCCTGGCTCCTTCAATGGCTTCAAATATTTACAGTACATAGCTGCTGTGGCTGCTGCTGTGCTTCGGGAGCTCAGGCCTCCCACTGCCAGTGGTTCAGCACCAATTCACGGTACACTCTGAGCTGCCGTTGGTGGTTATATAAAGAAGGAGAGAGCTGCTTTAGCTTTCTCTCTCCCTCCAGCAATCAGCTCCCTTAGAGCACAATGAGGGTGGATCATGAAAGATGGTGGACTGCTATGTAAGCTTGATCATGGAGAATTATATGCACAGAACCTTAAATAAGCAAAATAAAACAAAATAGGGGAACCTCTGATACTTTGCAATGCTGCCTGCAAATTTACCACTTAATATGTCTCACAGCAACCAGAAACATCTGTATGTCTGATTAGGATTTTATGTGACAGACTGACAGAGAGTAGTTTATACTTTTGAAGTGTAAAGAAAATCACACGTCGTTTTCAACATTTTTGCATTATATTTGTATTCTCCTACCTGTCAGTCAATATTTTATGGAGTGGGGCCTACGAAGTTGAACACTGCAAAAAGGGAACTAAAAGTAAGAAAAATTTTGTTGAAATTAGTGTATTTCTCCTTGATTTGAGCAGGCAAATTTAAATGATCTGCCAATGGAATAAGATTTTTGCACTTAAAATATAAACAACGCATCTCCATCATCTTATTTCGAGCAGTATATCTAATTATCTTATTTTAGGGGTCAAAATACTCAAATCAAATCAAGAACAAATACACTAATTTCAAGAAAACTTTACTTACTTTTAGTTCCCTTCGTGCAGTGAAGGTCTTTTTCAGCATCTTAAAGCTTTTCTTCCAGGACCTTTCTGTACTGAGCTTAATCAATTAACACTGACCAGCTTTCCTGGGTTTCCCCCAAGATATTGTTTTATTTCCCAACCCTGCTTTAAACTTCTCCGCAGCTTTATCTCTGACCCGTCTGCTGTGCACCTTGGTCCTCGTGATGCACGTTGTTCACTAATCTTCTCTAACAAACATCTGATGCCATTGCAGAAAAGCTGGATTTTAAAACTCAAATGACTCACTTTGTCAAGAACGACAGTAAAGTGCACGCCTCGTGTCGTGCTACCTGTCAGCTGCTGAGCAACAGCCGGGGTGGTGCAGCAACAACCTTTGAGAAAAACAGATCGCTGACATCTCATTAGCACACAACGCCGCCTGCCAAAAGACTAGAAGCACCATGCAATCTAATTTTAGGAGTAGATTTCTGCCGAACGGCTTCACTAGATGCACTCAAATCAGGAGGAAGATCGAGTTTCTTTTAGTCTCTGATCTCAGCCACTAATGTGCACCGAAGTAAACGTGTGATCGTGGGCATCGGATGTCTTTATGTACGTATGAGCAGCCATGTGAGAGTTTTTGACTTTGACCTTGCTCTTGAAAGGCAAACAAATGCAGCTTTTTTATATGTTTGTCCCCAGGGTATCAGCAGAGGCCTCTGGGAGTTTTTTGTTTTTTTTGAGCGATGCATGTTAATATATTTAGACTAAATTATCCTAATTGTAGAATTCATGTTAATATAGAGTCCAGACCATAACAATAAGGATACAATGATAGCCGTTTTATGTACATTACATTTGCTTTCTTGATCCACTCTCTCTCTTCCTCCATTAATCTCTCTAAACCATCACTGAAACCTCTTCCATTTCCTTTAATTGATTTCTTTCTCGGTTTGTCTTCTGCTTAGTCCCGATATGCCGTCTTCGTCTCTTTCCTCCTCCTCCTCCTCCTCTGCTGTTAGATGACTGGGGCGAGGGTCAGGTGCTCTCCAGCCTAAGAAAGTGCGTCACACATCCGCTCCAAAGTTAAACGTTAACTGCAGCAAGTGATTATCGCAGTACATGACCATCGACTCGACTCAGCAAACACACAGGTGTACCTCTGGAGAGTGATAATAAAGTCCAATAAATTGGATCTTGGTGACTTAAACTATATTTTGTCAAACTGCTTCAGAAGGAGACTCTTTTTGCTCTTGAAAAAATAATTAAAAAAACATTTTGCCAATAAAGACTTTGAGATTGCTATCTCTAGAGAGACGATACAATCAAAACCTGATATCGTGCTTCTTTTTAGAAGTAGGAAAAAGAACTGCAAAAAAAGTACTCAAAAGTAGCTGACACCAATGATAGCGTCACACCAGTGATGTTCAGAAAATGGTTGATTTTAGTGAATGAGAAAATGAATGTTCACAAAACATTATTAGAGCTTTTTAACCAGTGAAACGCTCTGAGAAATCATTGCTCAACTTTTATTCTATTTTGATTTTGTTGTCAGAAAGTTTTAACAACCTTTGCAATACCCAAAAAAAGTATTTCTACCCATATAACTTTTTCATATTCTGGCACATTACAACAAACTTTAATGTCTTTCAGTGAGATTACTCTTAAAAAGTGCTAAGAGGAAGAAAAATAAAACATGTTTGAAATAATGAATGTGAACGACCAGTTATTGCTGTAGTTACAGCTCCAAGTCCTGAACAATTATATGTCCCTCATTTGCACATCTGCTTGCCTTTTTCTTTTTTGCAAAATACCTCAAGCTTAGTCAGATTGGAGAGAATCCATGAAGATCTTTTCAGGTCTTGTCACAGTTTTGCCACTTATGATGCTCCACACTCGGTTCTCTCTGTTCTGGACTTTCTTGTTGTGTTAACCAACTGCACTTCATGCTGGTGATTATCAACTCCACAGCAGTTTTAAGCCTGAGGCTTCGTCCAAAATGTTCTTATCATAGCCCCTAACTCCTGTTTCTTGACCTTTCATGAGGTCAACAGTAAGAACTCTATCGTGGATTGGAAAGAAGCTTCGGACCGCTGTGCCGATTTCACACAGCCTTTAACTCCGACGTCATTGGAGGATACGAGTCAGCTTTCAAAAAAAGAGCCACAAAGTTAGCTCTCTTCTCTTCAGACATTTTCACGAATTTCCGTGAAGGGCGCAGTGCTTACACGTCATGTCACGCTAAAGACTGGGATTCCTTATGTTTCATTAGCACCATTGAGGGACATCGCTAAAGAAGCTATGATAGGAAGCATAGTGGCTCCTTATCTGACCTCCTTCCTTACTGACTGCACTATTCGGTCAGCACTTATGCTGGCAACCGCTGACGCACTTCCTCTTTGGCTAAAGAGTCCTTACCAACTAGACATGATTGGAGGCAATCGGTTTCTTCACCTCCTCATCGTTTGCTTCTGTTTCCTGCCCATGGCGTCTTAGTTTTCCTGCCGTATCCTCGCCTAGTTGCTGTCCTTATCCCATCAGCACTTGGGTCCAACACCTCCACAAAATATGACAAAATACATGAACATGTTTTAATCTAAAGCAGTCGTCCTCACGCCGGTCCTAATGGGCCACTCCCTTTCATCGCTTTGAATCGTCTTGTTAGCGAAGAGTGCTGTATAAATAAACTTGCCTTGCCTTCATGTTTTAGACGTGTCTCTGTTACTAATTGCATTGCCTTGTCAGCATACATTTAAGTGCCACAGAAACCTGTTAATCACACATTTATTTAAGACAGATACAAGGCAGTAGGGAAAAAAGCTTGAAATCACTGATCTAAATGATTCCTCTGAACCTCTGGTTGTGTGTTTATGGTCGTTGTTGTTAAAAGGTGAAACTCAGTCCCAGTTTAAAGTCTCTACCAAGTTTTCTACAAGTATTTACCACCATTCATCTCTCCATTAACTCTCACCAGCTTCCCTGGCCCTTGCCAAAGATTAGCATCCCCCACACCATGATACTGCCATCACCAATTTTCACCATGTGTGTTCTGGGTAATGGAAAGTGGTTGTTTAGCATAAGAGTGGTTTGTTGGACTTACCAGAATGTCTTCTTCCACATGTTTGTTGTGTCTGTTGCAGGGGTTGAGTCAAACTTCACACATGATTTATTATTATAAACCTCTCAAAAAATGTCTTTGCTTCTTACCACTAAAGACCAGATCTGTTCAATGCATTACTTATAGTGGGCTGCACAGTGGCGCAGTTGGTAGCGCTGTGACCTTGCAGCTAGAAGGTCCTGGGTCCAAATCCCAGCCAGGACTGTCGCTGCAGGGTGTTTTCACCTGCTCTCTCCATGTTATGCATGGTTTCTCCCCAAGTACTCTGGCTTATTCCCACAGACCAAATGCTAGAAGTTCAAGGTGTGAATACTTTTAAGGTCCTATGATAGTTTTGTCAATTTATACAGTAGCATTTTTGAAAAACTGGTTGTTTCTCGATGTCATTCAGCTTTTAGAGAGCAGTTCTGGCCAATCGGTGTTATTTAAACAACCGTGTTGAACCTGTGACGCATCTGAAACCTGCACGGTGCCGGTCCCTGAGGACTGGATTTGGACATCCCCAGAGTCAAACGTAAGGCTGTCTGTATGACAGCTGATACTTGGCCAAACACTGGAAATGTAGACATTTGCTTTTGCTGCTGGTCTTTAGTATAACTTTATAAATCTCTCTCATCTCTTTGAAATCATGCCGTTAAACAGTTTCTGACCACACTATTCAGAGAAATTGAAATTGTTATCTATGAATCCCTCTGTAGGTCTGTCTGGATAAAGATATATCCATTTCCCCTCATAAGAAGCAGCTATTAGACACATTCTCCTGTCTGATATTAATGACTGATGAATGAAACATGTGCTATGTCCCCCAGAGTCAGATTTGCAGACCATTAGCACATTGGCTCCTTTCAACTGTCCCATCATTTCAGGACCAGATCACCCAAGCCCTCATATTTCACCTCTGCTGCCCCTTGGAGACAAACAGCTGAATTAAAAACGACGGCCAGAAGTGAGAGAGTACCCACACGATCACGCAACTCTACCGCCGGATAATCTTGAACCCTGAAATAACAGCTCTATTTACATGCAGGTCACACAGCGTTAAGAAACGTCCTTTTAATCCTCGACATTAATAAATCGGAAACAATGGCATTGCATTTTCAGGACTTCAAAGCCAGTTACAAGAAACTATTTTTGATATCTAAAAATTGAAAGGTTTATTGGGTGACTTAGATTAGAAAAATAGTTTTCAATGTTAAGCGTTCTTAACTATTTTTTTCCATTTCACGTTTTAACAGAGAATGTGTGAAAAATACAAAAGTAAGAGCCTCACATATTTGTAAAGATGTTATGTGTTTTCATGGGACAAGACTGAAGACGTTACATTTTGATACAATGTAAAATAGTGAGTGTCCCGCTTGTAAGACAGCGGACACAGCCATGAATGTCTCAACAGATCGCATTAAAAAGGCGAACACCACTGTGTGAAATGTCCACATTGTGCCTAAAATTACAATATTTTGTGTAGCCGCCATTAAGTTCCACCACTGCCTTAAGTCTGTTGAGCAAGGAGTTCCCTAGAGCATCGTGGGTTGCCACTGGACTCCTCCTCCATGACGACATCACAGAGCTGCTGGATGTAAAAGACCCTGTACTTCTGTTTGAGGATGCCCCACAAAAATGTCTTCCTTAACTCTCTCAAACAAACATTCCTCTCCATCCAGGATACAAACGTCTTCATTGCTAAAAGAATGACTTCTTTACATTGAATTGAAGTAGCATACCTTCAGTGTTGTCTCATGAAAAGACATGAGTTTTAATAAAATATTCACAAAACTCTGAAGGGTGAACCCACTTTTGTGAGCCACTGTATTTAGTAACATTTTTACCCGATGCAGCAGTTTTTTTTGAGGAAGTACTCACTTTTTTATAGCAGGAGGCGTCTTCAAAGTACTTGTATTAACAATGGTCTGTCTGCCAATCAATTGTGCTCAAACAAAACAGTTAAGAAGATTCACAAGAACCTCCTTTCAGTGTCAAATTGATGTGCATTTGGCATCTTGATAACAAAAGAGTGTGTGTGAAATGAAAGAAAAAAAGGCTCTGTGCTTGCTGGTCTGAATCACAGCCAGTCACAGTTTAGGGAACCTCACAGAGGCAATGTTTGAATCTGCTTGCCTTTCTTTTTTTTCAGACCAAACTCTGCACCGCTTCAGCTCTGCTGTCCTGCACCTGACCTAGAAAACGCTTTGCAGGATGTTCCCATGCATCGCTTTTTCTGCGTGTGAGTCTTAATTGAAGTAAGACGCAGGGCCATTCTGATGTGGTGAAGAATAAGTGTCTCATTCGTGTGTATTTTATTTTTTTGTTCAAATTAACCAAGATACCTGACTCTGGGCTCAAAGTGATACTTTCTTTCAGATTAATTCATTAATGGTTATGATTCTACGTAAAATCCTCTTAGAAAATCTAATCTGACAATGTTTTACCAACTATAAGGCCATAGGTGTCGTGAATGTTCTTTGTGTAGACTCTTTTTATAGCAGAACAAACCACAGAATTACTTATTAGTGAACCAATTGATAAGCTGAGCCACTCATCTAAATAAATGTTCAGTGCCACTTAAACACGCAGCATAAACCACACTTCCTTCCGGACGTACTGTTACACTCGCTACTTTTTCACTGTGTTCATCTCTACCTGTTTGTGCAAATAGAGGCCTGGACGGATATTTCCCATCCTCATCCTCCTCGACCTGAGTGCAGCCTTTGACACCATCTGTCACACCACTCTCCTCAGTAGGCTTTCTTCCATTGGCATCACTAACACTCCGTTGGACTGGTTTATTTCCTACTTCTCTGACCGCACTCAGTTCATTCAACTGAAGACCCTCAAATCCACCCCCTCCCCCGTCACCTCAGGCGTGCCCCAGGGCTCTGTACTCGGGCCCCTCCTCTTCATCATCTACCTCCTTCCCCTTGGCAATATCTTCCGCAAATTTAACATCCAATTCCATTGCTATGCTGATGACACCCAGCTCTACCTCTCCACGCAACCATCGTCCTCTCTTCCCCCCACCTCCCTCACAAATTGCATCTGTGAAATAAAAGCCTGGTTCACTAACAACTTCCTTCAATTAAACAGTAGTAAAACCGAGGTTCTACTCATTGGCACCAAATCAACTCTTTCCAAAACCGACAGTTTCCCACTTATTATTGACAGTTCCTCCATCTCCCCCTCCCCCCAGGTTAAGAGTCTGGGTGTCATCCTCGATAGCACCCTATCTTTTCAATCCCATATCAATAACATTACCCGGTCTGCCTACTTTCACTTAAGAAACATCAACCGCCTCCGTCCCTCCCTTACCCCACACACTGCTGCCATACTTGTGCACAGCCTTGTCACCTCCCGACTGGATTACTGCAACGCTCTCCTCTTCGGCCTTCCTCAAAAATCACTCCATAAACTACAACTGGTCCAGAACTCAGCTGCTCGCATCATAACAAGAACTCCCTCTATCCACCACATCACCCCGGTCCTCCAACAGCTTCACTGGCTCCCTGTGCAGTTCCGCATTCAATATAAAATTCTCATGGTGACATTCAAGGCCCTTCACCACCTAGCCCCCCCTTATCTGTCAGGCCTCCTGCACATTCCCACCCCCTCCCGTGCTCTTAGATCCTCATCTGCTTTACACCTGTCTGTCCCTTCCGCCCGTCTCACCACCATGGGGAGCAGAGCATTCAGCCGCTCTGCCCCCCGCCTCTGGAACTCTCTACCACCCCTACTTAGAAACACGGACTCACTTCTAAATTTTAAATCACAACTCAAAACTCATCTGTTTAAGACTGCCTATTCTCTTTAATTATCAATTTCCCTGTCCCAGCCTCGGTATTTTTTAAATGATTTTTGTTTTGATTTTATTTCTGACTTTTTTTTTACCCTTCTGTACGGTGACCTTGAGTGTCTAGAAAGGCGCCTTTTAAATAAAATGTATTATTATTATTATTATTATATTTGGACGTTATGCAAGTCGCGATCATACTGATTGTCCTTTTTTCTTCTTCTTCTTTATTTCAGCTCCTCTCATATTCTTGAAAATTTGCTCCACGCTCAATCTGTAGCGTGAAACCCGCGAGGACACTCAGTGCTCTGGCTGCGTGAAGCATAGAAATGGGGAAGTGGAGATAAAAATATTTTTTTTTTTTTTTTTTTTTTTGCAGGCTGATCCGTCTGATGATAACAGACTTCTCTCTGGCTGTTGCCATGGTAACCGCGAACAAAAAGGAAGTTGAACTGTTGCGGAACGGGACCAACAAAACCAGAGTGGTTGCCTTCAGGGTGCCCATATTTCTGCATGTGGACATGTTAGAGGAATAGTTCAGATTGTTTTTCAAGGTTTGCAACAGTGACATCTGAATTCCTGCTTTTCAATTCAGGCAAGACAGAGGATGTCGTGTTTGGACCTGAGTCTCTGAAAAACATACTGCTGTGTCAGTCACTTACTCTGAGTCCCATTAATTTTGCCTTCAGTAATAATGTATCAAACTGTGGCGTTATCTTTAAGCCGGAAATGCCCTTCGAATGCCAAATGAAACCCATTTCTAGGACTTTCTTCTTTCAACTTACCAATATTGCCAAAATTATAAATATCCTGTTGTAATTATGTACAATCTGGATGTCTGAAAAGGTTCAGTCAAAAAGCCTTCAGCTTATCCAAAATGCCGCAACTATTAAAACTTAAAAGTATTTTTGATTTCTCTTCATTTGCACTAAGGTAAGCAAGAAAATAATTTAATAATTGTCTTTCTTACACATAACCAGCTTCCAGTTTAAATTTTTGAGGCTGTCTACTTTTAAGACTTAAAGCTTTCCTCTTTGCTAAATCTTTTAATCTTTCCTGATCTGTCTCCTCTTGAGTTGCTGGAGGATATGATGACCACTTTTCCTCACTCTGCTACTTTCTCCCATTACTCTACAATTATGCATCATCTGCAGTTTGCCATTGTTAGTTATTTAGATTAACTTTATGTTCTCCCTCTGTTTGTTTTACTCTTCACAAAAGTTACATCTGGCCCAACAATTTCTTTAACTGTGCCATCAACAGTGCTACTGCTGCTGGAAACTGTATGTTCAGTTTAATTGCATTTATTTATATAACGGCAATGCACAACAACGGTAATCTCAAAGCACTTCACAAAGTCAATTCCATTGAATCGTACAGACAGATTGGTTAAAAAGTTTGCTATCTAAGGAAACCCAGCGGATTGTATTGAGTCATTGACTTGTAGCATTCCCTCCTCCTGAAAGAGCGTGAAGCCACAGTGAATAGTCGCTTGCATTGTGTCAACGACTTGGCAGCAATCCCTCATACCAAGCATGCATGTGGCGAGAGTGGAGCGGAAAACTGCCCTTTAACAGGAGGAAACCTTCAGCAGAATCAGGCTCAGTGTGAACGGCCATCTGCCATGATGAAATGGGGACTTAAGAAGACAGAGTAGAGACACAAAAAGAAAACAGATGGACTGATTCAGGAGTATTTTCTATGTGGGAGAAAAGTAAAAACATAATGGCACTACCAGCTCCTTTAGTGGGTTCGTATAGGAGAGAATCACAGCTAAACTAAGTCTACAGGATAAAAGAGAGCACATACAGTTAGTTGCAGTCAACACTCAACCAATATTTGGGCCTGGGAGAGAAACAGCGCTAAACACTGAAAGGCAAGCCAAGTGGTCATCTATAGAAGGAGAACATGAAGTTGTTGCTAGCAGTAGCCCATCTGATGCCCAGGCATAAAGAATCCTGGGTAATTAGTGTGCTTTCTGTTTCCATTGCTCTGAAAGGCCACAAAAAACATATTTAAATTATCCTAATGAAGTATAGAGAAACTGCACTACACCTCCCAGCCAGCAGGTGGTGGCATTATTTATCCCCCACAGTGGGTAGATTTAGGTGTATCAGCAGCAAGTAAGGGTATAAGTCCACAACAGAAGACAAAATACTGTACAGTTATTAAAAATGGCACATTCAGATTAAATTAAATGTGCAACTGAGTAGGGTCACCTGGAAGTGTACAAAATCTACATGTATACTTGCGCCCAAAAAACGGCAACAGACAAAAGGAGGGGGGGGGGGGGTTTGAAATTATCAGCAGGAAAATTAAACAAATATTGTGCTTGTTGGAAGCAGTGATGGTTATAAAGTTTAACAGCTGCTGGGACGAAGGAGAATAAACCAAATATGAACTCTTAGACATCATCTGACTGAATTATGTCTGTGTTAAACTTCTACTCAGTGTCATGTTTGGGTTAAAAGGGGACCAGAGCTCAGAGTACAGTGAGGCAAAAATAAGTTTAACAAACAAAGAGGAAAAGCTTACAAAGAAAGTCTTACACGAGGAGATCTGGCAGGAAGCATTGGAACTAGACCAGGCATGCAAAAGCCTAGAGAAACATGGAGGAGAGAATAAAAGCACCACAGCAATGGGGAACATGAAGGCAGAACAATGGTGTAACAAAAAGCATAAAGTCAACAGAAGAAACCAGAAAGGAACAGAGAGACTTAAGCAGGGAGGAGAAATGAACAGAAGAGCTAATCAGGAAGGATGAGGAACAGCTGAAACTAAAGAGAGCAGAGGAGCTGAGGTGAGGAGTCAAATGAACAAAAACTGAAGGGAAAAACATGTCGTAAATATATACCCAAATGTACATAGGATGAATGAAGAACAAAATACACTAACCAATCCACAAAAGTATGGACTAAAATGGGAGCAACTAGAAAAACAGAAACCCAAAGAAGAAGAAGAAGCATAAGGGAATGACTAAAAAGGCTTGATCTAGGGCACTAAACATCAAATCATCAGAAATCATCAAAATCAAAACACAAAAGAAAGACAACATCCAAACACCTGGAGATCATGACTTAGTGGTGCCAGGAATCAGACATGGAGCTAGCTTCAAACGCCCGGTTGCGAGGCAAGATGGCTGTAAGCGCAGCGGGAAAGGACATCTCTGAAAACATCAGAGCTCTTTTGCAACTAAGCAATATCTTGATAGGTCAAGCAGAAATTTAAGTTTTACACCAGTGCATTCTCACCGAAAAACGTTGTAAAAGTTTTTTTGTCACATGACGTGCTGTTCTCTTCACCATTGCACTTCCGTTTGAAAATCCGCTTCAACCCCACCCTTCAAAAATTTCAGGGTAATGTGAAAGTCCTACCCCTAGACCAAAACCTTTAATCTGGGAAAGTGTGGACCAGGGAAATTGAAATTGGAAAACTGTTGAAAACTGGATTTTGAAAGCAGAGGGCTTTCAAAATCCAGATTAATCGCTGAAAGTTCCTGGAGTGGAAAAGGGGATGTGACTGAATAGCTAGTACATTCCACACCAAGCGCATTGTTACACGTCTGGTGCAGTGGTGTAATGTACGCCGCACCTTGACTCGAGAACAGTCAAGAAGTGTCTTCTGGAGAGCAGCACCTGCCTGACTGCATTGTGTCAAATATAAAGCTTGTTTCAGAGGGGATTCTGGTGTGGGGCTGGGCTGGGTTATTTCTGTGAACAGAATCAGAATCAGACCATTGCTTAATGCTTCAGCATACCAAGACATTTTGGACAATTTTAGGTTCCCAACAGTTTTGGATGACATCTTCTTGTTTCAGCATGACTGTACAAGCAAGGTTAACAAACATATGAATTAGTGAGTTTGGGAAGACAGCGTTCTGAGAAGATTTAAAGCTGTTTTAGCTGCAAAGTCTGCTGCCATATTGACGCCTTTGCATTAAGAACTCTATGTTATTAAAGTACACGTGTACATGAAGGCAAGTCGACCAATACTTCTGGCAACAGAGTGTATTTTGTATTGTTATATGGTTCAAATGTGTCATTAAAGGCCCAGAATGACTTTGACATTTATGCCAGGGATGGGCGTAAACTTGTGAGCAGCACGGCTGTCAAAGCATCCACCAGAACGCTAACTCTGTTTCTGACTTGCTTGACAAATCTCTTCAATCCCTTAGAGATGTCCGAATCTGTTTTGGGCTGTCACAGTAGGGTGAATAATCAGTTCTTCTAATTATGTTTTGTAAAGTTAAATATTCTCAGCCAATATATGAACCACACTTGAGTTTACGTGACATATTTGGGGTCTAAGAGAGGATCCACTTTGTAAGCTGTGTGGCAAGAGGGGGACCTTGGCCCATATACTGTCCGGGTGCAAAACATCATTAACCCAGGGGCGGTATAGATGGCGCCACGACAAAGTGCTCCTCTCATTGGCTGACACCATAGAGCGGGAGAGGGTCAAGAAGAGGCCAGCCGACACGACCGCACAGAGAGCTATCACCTTCCTCAAGGAAGGAGCTGCTAGACCACAGTCCACCAGGAGGAAAAGGACTAGCATTCTCCAGGCCGCAAGTTCCTGGGAGATGAGGGTGGATGTGGGGAAGAGGCTGCAGTTTCCTGAGGTGGTGCAAACAACCCTCCGCCCTGACATAGTGCTGTGGTCATCCAAGGAGCGGAAGATAATCTTGGTGGAACTGACAGTACCATGGGAGGAGGGGTGCGAGGAGGCCCACGAAAGGAAGGCCGAAAAATATCAACAGCTGGCCCAAGACTGCCGAGACAGAGGCTGGCAGGCGTGGGTCTTTCCTGTGGAGATAGGGTGCAGGGGCTTTCCAGCAAGGTCTGCGTGGAACTTCCTTTCTGCCATAGGCATGGATGAGCGGAGTAAAAAGGAGGCAGCTCGTCGGATGGGGGAGGAGGCGGAACGTGCCTCATGCTGGATTTGGAGCAAGAGAGAGGAGGAAAGCTGGAAGCCAGGAGCAGATGGGCAGTGAGCTGGCCACTCACTGCGGGCCCACCAACTGGAGGGTGTTGTGGTTTAGGGCCGAAACACCCAGTGAAGGTTGGACACCACCTGAAGACATCTGCTCCTGGCGTAAGGCTACAGCTACCTGCTTAGGTAGCTGAGAAAGGCACCTCGTGTGTATTCAACAAGCAAGAGTTACTGATCTCCTGTCTGTTTATGAAACACGGAAATGATGATGTGATGATGTTCTAGCTTTCTGAAGAAGTATCACCCCCCAGGGAGAAACATGGGGGAAGCATTTAAATATGATTGAGTTTGTAGCTTTGGTTAGTTCATTGAGCTCTGGACTCCAGCCAGAATCTTATCTGACCCCATTAGATTATCTGGAAGCTTGCGCAATAACACCCTGCAAACCGCCGCTGACCTGAACAGCAGTGTACTGAACCCAGATCAAATGTAGAGGGGCTGACTGCACCAGGCTGTGCCTTGATTATTAAAGTAGCCAGCAGCAGGGAGGCCGAGTAATTCAGTCCTCTGAGAAGGTAAATACTCCCTGCTGGCATGCTGCAGTGAGAAAATGAGCATCCACTAGTTCCTTTAGAGCGAATCCGGTTCTCATGTTGCACTTTGGCCTGACTTTGCACCGGGCTAACGGTAGATATATCAGAAATCCATAACAAATTTTAAATACTGTAATAGAAAAACAAGTTTTCGCAAAGACCGACTGGTAATAATTATGACAAAGTCAAGTTAAATGATCAAACTTCTTAATATACAAAAGCAAAATGAATAACAAGTCCAACCAATACATACAGCTGGTGATATTTTAACTTTGAAGTTAGAAAAACTGCACCATAAATAGCTGGTCCTTTTTCAATTTCATACAATAGCTAAGACCTACATGACACAAAAGACAAGATTTCTCACAGGGCTTCAAATTGTGACAATTTTTGAGCGATCGTCACTACCACATATAAAATAATTCAACTTGATTTTTTTTAAAAACAAAAAGATGATCCGTCCATCGATTCATTGTCTTCCAGTAAAATGAGATTAGGTCACACAGGTAACAAGTCGAAAAGCAAAACCCAGAAATTCTTCTCCTTACCTACACAGCTCATTATGTAGGAGTAAATAAAGCTTCAAAGAATTTTATTATATTTCATTTAATAAGGCCCACATGCTGGTGAAGCTAGGAGAGTTTCTAGTGGCCTACTTTACAGAAAGCTTGCACAGCTCTGTGAATGAAGCCTTGAGCTACGTTGAGTCGCCATAAATAATGTAGGAGGAATCCCTCTGAAGTCTGCTTCAGGCATAGGGGGATACGTATTACACGTAGTTCTCAGCTTTCAGGCAATTCTTTTGCCCCTTCCCTAAATGCCGTGCTAAGATTGTTGGAGAATGAGGACAATCTGTTAGCCTGACATGGTCAGACTCAATTCTAGTCAGAATTTGAGTCTGATACTGCTCCATAGAGCTGTGATTATGGGGCGTGTTTCGAACGAACCAGGAAAAAAAAATTCCTCTGCACTCAATTGGATAGACCTACAACCAATAAGAGCAACGGAGTGTGCGCCGTATGTTAAGCGACGCATAGTTGTTGTCAACAGAACGTACAACGTTACCTACTATGTTTACAACATGGGATTCATATCACGACATTGCGAGTTATTTACTAAGTCAGACAGTCAGATGATCTCTTACCATTTGTAAGTTAGATGAACTTCGTCCACGACGATACCCATAACGTTGGCTTGAAAAACATCGGAGCCTAGCATGTCCCTCCACTTGTTGTTCAGCAGCCAGGATTCCAGGCTTCTGAAAAGGAGCTGGCAACGACCGCTGGCTATATCCACCTCGTCGTTCACGCCGAGTTGCATCGCCGTGATGCCCATTTCAGTTGCTTCTTTCACGAAACAAATTCAACCCAAGCGCGCTTTGGTGACATGGTTGATTACGTTACTGTTGATCATCTGTCCATCATCGTATAAAGCCCGCCCTGACAATTTGATTGGCCCGCCAGATATTGGGCGAGCATACTCGCGCTAGTATTGAGCAATGCCAGACCGAACTTCCCGACCAAAAACATTGTGGGCGGGACTAAGTTCGGAATGGCACCCAGGCTAACAATCTGTCACCGGTGACCTTGAAATGTGTAAAATCCCATCAATAATTGAGGGGAAACACCTGCTTCTACCTTGTGCTTTGCAATTCTTTGACGAAAGTGAAAACCTTGAACAATGTTCTTCAGGAGGACTCGGTGAAGTCTGCTGATTCATTGTGACACTTTGAAATAGAACTTTTGATAAGAAACAATATTGGATAAATTAACTCTCTCTCTCTCTGTCAAAGAACTAGTTACCAAAAATAGGCTACCAAAAGCTAAACCTGTGGGCATTTCTGGGTAACCAGTAACAATATGGCTCAAAACCCATCCGTGCCACTTATTCTGTGGGTTGATGTGGCATTGACATTAGATACACATAAAAAATTAATTATAATTTTTGTAGTGTTGGACATTTGTTTTGCAACCAAGGGGGTGTAAATTGTAAAGCCTTCAATGTTATAGAATACAAGAAATTAAGGGGCATTGTTTTATCTGTTTATATTTTAAACCAGGTTTGTAATCTTTGGCTCGTTGGTTGACTTTCAGGAGACCTCCCTAAGTTTTTCTTTGGACTTTCCTGCTTTTAATTCATCTTCTGTCCAGTCCCAGCTCCTAACAATGAAGCCATTTTGAATCATGCCCCAACAATCTAAGTAAGACCACCAAAGACCCTACTCTATTTGCTCTGTGGTGGTACTAAAATGTTGCTGCCTGTTCTACAGACTGTATTATCTTTGGTATTTTTCATTGATTCCACAAAAGATACGGTGATAAATTGTCCCTTTGAGAGAGGCTGATTGCTATTGATTGAAATTTATGATCAGTTTGACTTGTATTTTGTTTTTTCTTTGTTTTATTGTTTCTGTATTTTAAATGGATTCCTGTGTTTTGTTATTCTTAATTCATTTTTCAATGTTCCGTGATCGTTCAAGTTTTCCCCCGGCCCTGTTGCTGCCTTTCTGTGTTCATTCTGAGTCACTTGAGCCATTTTCCTGCTGTGCCTACAGTCACGTTCCCCTCACAGCTGCAGCACTTACAGCTGATTTGACTCACCGGTTCTTTCTTCCATGAGCCCCTCCCTCTGTGTTTACACCCCTTATTCTTTAAAGTTATTTGTTCTTCTGTTCCCACCTCATGGCTTGTTTGTAAGTCTGGGGTTTTCTTTTGCAATTCTATTAAATTTCACTACAATGTGATCCTGTCTTTGTCCTGTTTGTTATCGAGTCCTTAACCTGCCACAACCTATGAAATCCAGTTTGAAATTGTTCTTTGCTTAGCTGGCGCTTGTGTGTAGACGCAGCACCGGTGCAAACCTTGGGTTTCTGAGAGTGTTTAGGCCTGAATGGTTTAAAGCTATAGCCTCTTTCCAGGGGAAAAGAGTTAAGTGCTGTTTGGAAAATGACTTAAAACAGCCAATATCCAAAAGGTTTAAGAGATCATAAGGAAAAAAAATTATACATTTTGACAAACTCCCCTTTAAAAGTTTACAGGAATGCCTGGTGGCTTGTTGGTAGAATATACAATAAACGAGAGATGACTTTAATACTTTTTACACAGGATTGTAAATTAAACAATATACAGTTGTTATTTACAAAAAATAATAAATTGAATACTTGCTACAATTTGAGTCACTGCATCAATCAACATCCATTACTGCTGCTCAATTGAAGTATTTTGCATTTCCAATATTTCATGCACCAGCTCTTCATATTATGAAAAAGTGTGTGTGTGTGTTTAGTTTGAACAGGAAGAGCAGGCAAACGAAGCCATTTAAAGTGAGCCTAATCCCTCCACCACGTAAGATAATGTGATGTAACTCGTCACAAACATCAACATCAACCGTTTGTCTCATAGTGCACCAGGACCAAGGTTTAAGAAACTTTGGTCCTAATGACATTTGGACACTTGTGCTCACTAAGTCGGCCTCCTTAAATTGACATGCAAATCTGAACTGCTTTCCAGCGTGAACACGTTGTACAGTGGGAGAATATCATTCTGAACGCCATTTCGGTCTTATCATGCTGCCTTTGTTGTTCGGGCAGAGAAACGTGCGCAGGCGGCATGTCAAGTGCTTCATTATTGAGGAGTACACACGACTTAGGAATCAAAGCTCTCTGGCGGATTCAAAATAATCATAAATGTTCTTTCCACATTGTAATCTCATTATGGGCTCACAGGGTGTTCTGGTTTTATTCATACTCTCTTTGGCTCGCTCATCCCTCTGCGCTCAGCTTCCTTCTGCTCATTCATTATATCCTTGTCTCAGTCTGAAACTCCTTGCATGTGTGCCTCACCTAATTAGTGTCAGTTATCTGTAGGCAGAGCTGAAGACGCGGCGTTGAGAATGAGGATGTCAACAAGTCATTTCCTGCAGGAGGTACGAGGCTCTGTGTGTGTACGTGTCTACGCAGGGCTATAATGAGCTACAAATGCCCCGGTCGTGTTGTGGTCCAAGCTTCTTGTCAGTGGTGCTTATTGGTGAATGTGAATGTGAGCTTTACAGCACAGCAGCTGAGACATCTGCTACTGTGCGAATGTGCATGCTCGCTCGTACAGATTAGTTTCTATCATCACTCTGAGAGGGAATCCCTTTCAGTGGAGGAGAGATTCCTGCAGTACTGGTAAGAAAGTGTTAAATCTGGGCTGTTAGAGAAGAGAGTCATAATCTATCTATCTATCTATCTATCTATCTATCTATCTATCTATCTATCATTGCAGAATTATTAAATATTAAATGACCTCGATGCTCATTGGCACTCCTGGTGTGTTTAAAACAAAAACCTTTTATAACTTCCTCTCTTAGTGCAGAACCATCATCTCTCATTGAAAAGAAAAAATGAATCTCTATTTTTTAATTTGTAAAGATTGTTTCGGGGAAGAGAAAAAAGTCCCATGATGACATTTTATTATTATTTTTTTTACAAATTGTCAATTATCCAGCATCTTGTATTTCCTATGAAGAAACCGCATCCCCAGTGTGTAAATGCGGCAAAAACATGGATTTGTCTAAATCCTTCAACATGGGACAGAAAATATGTTCTTAAAGGTCAACCCACTAATCTTATCTTGACACCATGCACGATTTAAAGAGGCTAAACATTAACCTTTGTGTTTTCAAAACTCTTCGAGAACCACAGCAAAGAGTGGTGTCTAGTCTGGGGTTATCAAATCTTTAAAAAATCCTTTTTTTTTTGAAGGCCTTCTTTGTGCACGTCTTTTAACAGGGATGTGAACAAATGCAAAGGGTGCTGCAGAGAATTAAAATACAAGACTGATCAAGGATAAGCAGCTTAGGGAAAACCAACAGAGAACTGAAATTGCTTGTAAAAAAAAAAACAGATGCAGACCATATTGGACGGTCAGAAATCCAGACTGAGAGTAATATTTTATCATAGAAAGCAAGACCACCAGAAACCCATGAAATGGTGTGCATCCCATGGCAAGACCTGAGATCCAGAAGTTTGTCCTGACTTTAACTCTAGCTGCACTTTCTTCTGTAAATTTACTACCTATTTTCTTCTATACATCAGAGGTTATCTTCTCTGCATTTTTTGTTTCTGTTCAGCACCCATCGTATAACATATGCTCACGAGTTAGATTCTGGAACCTGATTTAATTTACCATGCATCTCACGAGTCTCCGTTGCCTCTAAACTGACGGCTGTGATATTTAGTTTTGAGTAGCAAAGTGTGACGGGGTCAAGTCAAATTAATTACAAGTAGCAGACACACACAAACGTGAAGAAAAGATTATCTGCTGTGCAGAAATAGAGGCGAGGTGCCTTTGCTGAATTAAAAACAAATTGTTTGCCCTTGCACTTATCTCCACATTGTGATTACTTCTTTGTATTTACAGGGAAAAGGTGTTGCTCATCAGGACAGATTAATGCATCAAAGTGTTTGCTAAGCATAAATGAAGATATACATAAAGTGAGCTTAAATTAGTCCATGATGTAAGGTTCCTATTAACACATCTGTAGAGGTTGTTGCTGATAAGTTATGTGCAGCTTGGACTGAAAACCCTTTAATGGTTTCTATACTGGGTACCTTCACATTGTATGTTTTCCTGTCCATTTACTTTTTTTTCCATTTTCCATTTCTTTTTAGGTTTTAGCTAAGCCTATATATATATATATATATATATATATATATATATATATATATATATATATATATATATATATATATATATATATATATATATATATATATATATATAGGTTTATAACACACAAACTCTGAATTTAAACTCAATCCTTTATTCAACCAACTTGTTAGCAAATTGCAAGTTTAAAAACGAACGTGTGCTCTCTTAACTCTTTGAAGGGGGCGGAGCTTGGTGACGCCTATATAGACCAGTTCATTGTTATTGTTTAGATTCGGGTTTTTTCGCGCATGCGTGTCGGACTGGTTGGCAAAAGACGAACACAATGGCGGACGCAAACAGAGAAACTGACGAGTTCTCCACGTATTTTTCTTCTTTAGATAACGTATCACAAGATCGTTTTAAGACTAAGTTGATGGTTGATGGTATCAGATTGCCAGATCCACACAGCAAAAGCCTGAAGGGACGGAGCGAGTCTGTGAAATGCTGCCAAGCGTTCCATACCGTGACATATACAGCTACCTTATAAACACGCAGGCCAGTACAGACAAGAGAGCATGGAACCATGAAACCACTGGACAGCTACAATTATATTATATCTGGACATAGGCTCCAGCAACGCCCGCGACGCCATGAGGGACTAAGCGGTCAGAACATGGATGGATGGATGGATGTTCAGACATGTTTGTGTAACATACGAACGCGGAGTCGGACAGGAAGACCCGCCCGGTAGGTTAAAAAAAACATAGTTCACTACGGATTATTTTGGTGTTTTTGTCTTGTTAAAATTGGTGGGGGTGTCGGCGACATTGCAGCGTAAACACAGAAGTACTAGCGCCCGTGAACGGGGGCGTAATGCAGCTGCTGCTGCTGCTGCTGCTGCTGCAGCGCATCGACTCCGCTTCTCCCGGCCCCGTGTAGCGATCGCCACCTCCCCTCCGCCGCTATTCAAGTAGAACAATGACTAGAGCAGAATTAAGTTGTATTTACCGGAGATGAAGTGTAGACTGCATATTCTGTCGTAGTATGATGGCTCCCCCAGTCCATTGGGAGTGTCTGCCTGCGCTCTTTTCATTGAAAATATCCATTTCTTTCTTCTTTCTTCGTCCTTCGGTAAACGACAGAAACGTACATCCAACGATTTGGAATGCCTCTGTGTGCAACCGGGAGCACAACAAGTGGTAGACATTGTTTAGATTCCAAAAGTA
Source organism: Fundulus diaphanus (assembly GCA_037039145.1). NCBI lineage: Eukaryota > Metazoa > Chordata > Actinopteri > Cyprinodontiformes > Fundulidae > Fundulus > Fundulus diaphanus. The sequence goes on from CM073126.1 coordinate 18,574,523, forward strand.
AACTAACTAAAAATACGCTCTAAATCACCCGTTTTGTCATGTAGTAGACGAGAACAGTACTGTTTTTGCCAACCACCGTGACCCGGATGTAGCGCTGACGTCATATATATATATATATATATATGTTTTTGTTTTTTTTTATAACCATTTTTCTAGAATGGTTTGCATCGACGCCGTCGGTGAAGTTGCTTCTCGCTTCAAAGTATCCATGTATTTTTGCCTGTTTTTTCCCTGCCATTCACTATATGCACGCGAGAAAGCAACAACAAAAAAACGCGTGTTAACGTCAAATAAACATGCAAGCTATTTGAGTTAGCAAGCATTTCAGTTTAAAGTTCTTCCAGCAACGAATATGACAGAAACAAGTTAGTTGTAACCACTGCCAAGTTAAACTTTCTTATCACCGGAGCACCTTGAGCTTAACATATCACTTGTTGTATATATAAGTTGTTTAAGGAGGTATTCCCTTTGATCAGTGGTCCTATTTTAGACATGATTAATCTATCCTTAGTAAATGGATATGTACCACAGGTTTTTAAAGTAGCTGTTATTAAACCTTTACTTAAGAAACCTTCTCTTGATCAAGATGAGCTAGTAAACTACAGACCTATATCTAATCTTCTTTTCTTATCTAAAATTCTTGAGAAGGTAGTTGCTAATCAACTTTGTGAACATTTACAAAGCAATGACCTACTTGAGGAGTTTCAGTCAGGCTTCAGAGCTCATCATAGCACTGAAACGGCTCTGGTGAAGGTCACTAATGATATTCTCATGGCCTCAGATAATGGACTTGTGTCTGTACTTGTCCTGTTAGATCTTAGTGCTGCATTTGATACAGTTGATCACAATATTCTCCTACAAAGACTTGAACATACTGTAGGGATTAAGGGGAAAGCATTAGGCTGGTTTAAATCTTATCTGTCGGACAGATTCCAGTTTGTTCATGTTAATAATAAATCTTCCTCAAACTCTAGGGTCACCTGTGGAGTACCACAGGGTTCAGTCCTTGGACCAATTCTATTTACTATATATATGCTTCCGATCGGCAAAATTATCAGACAGCATGGGATTAATTTCCACTGTTATGCTGATGACACTCAGCTATATTTATCCATAAATCCTGATGAATCCAATCAATTACTTCGACTGCAGTCATGTCTTGATGACATCAAAAACTGGATGACTTTAAATTTCCTGCATCTAAATTCTGACAAGACCGAAGTTGTAATCTTTGGGCCAGAGTCCTCAAAAAATAAACTTCTTAACCAATCACTTAATCTGGATGGCATTGACTTGGCCTCTGGTAATAAAGTAAAAAACCTTGGTGTTATTTTTGACCAAGACATGTCATTTAAATCCCATATTAAACAGGTTTCCAGAGTTTCCTTTTTTCACCTCCGGAATATCGCCAAAATTAGAAACATTCTGTCCAGGGGTGATGCTGAAAAACTAGTTCATGCATTTGTTACTTCAAGGCTGGACTATTGTAATTCTTTACTATCAGGAAGTCCACAAAATGCAATTCAAAGTCTTCAGCTGATCCAAAATGCTGCAGCAAGAGTTCTGATGAAAATCAACAAGAGGGATCATATTTCTCCAATTTTAGCTTCCCTTCATTGGCTTCCTGTTAAATCAAGAATAGAATTTAAAATTCTTCTTCTAACGTATAAAGCCCTTAATAATCAAGCTCCATCATATATCAGAGCGCTGATTACTCCGTATGTTCCTAACAGAGCTCTTCGCTCTCAGACTGCAGGTCTGCTGGTGGTTCCTAGAGTCTCTAAAAGTAGAATGGGAGGCAGATCCTTTAGCTATCAGGCTCCTCTCCTGTGGAACCAACTCCCAGTTTTGGTCCGTGAAGCAGACACCCTGTCTACTTTTAAGACTAATCTTAAAACCTTCCTTTTTGACAAAGCTTATAACTAGAGTGGCTCATGTTACTCTGAGCTACCTTTATAGTTTTGCTGCTATAGGCTTAGGCTACTGGAGGACATCAGGGCCTATTTTTCTCACTCTACTGATTTCTACTGTTCTCCAGTCTACTGTTCTCCAGATTTGCATTGCATTACTGTCACGATTTGGGTTTTGTCTTGGTTTATGTTATCAGATTTATTAGTTAAGTTTCTGCTTTTGGGGTCTTGTTTGGTTTTGTTTTAGACATGTTGTTCTGTTTAGGTTACCTGTTTTCCACCTGTCACTTTATCAGTTCTGTTTGGTCTCCCCTCAGCAATCTGTCAGCTTTCTTGCCTTGATTAGATCCACCTGCTCACTTATAATTAGTCTTCACTCCTGTTCACCTGTTCACTCCCCTATATAGTCCTGCCACAAACCTCTGCAATCTGCCAGATCATTAACGAGCCACGGTGAGTTTAGTTCCAGCATTCTTTTCTTGATTGACCTGTTGACGATAACCCGAGAGCCTTTTTTGATTCTGAGCCAGCCTGTTCCCTGATCTGTTTTTCCTGCCCTGTCTGACTGATTTACCGGTTTACCGACTAGTTTCTGTCCTATGGTTATCCGAGCTTGCTTTGCCCTGTCTGTACCTCTGCCTATTTTGGACTGCTTTTTGTGTACCGGATTTTGGACTGCCCTTTTGACTATTGAGCTCGCCTGTTCCTGTTTTCATTATTAAAATCCTGTTTTTTGCCTTAACCTCACTTGTTGGGTTTGAATACTGGGTTTGCCTGATTCACGATCATAACAGAATGATCTGGCCCACTAAAACCTATCGCCCAACAAGTTTTTAGAGGTTTTTTTTTTTTCTCCCTCCACACGCTATGGCTTGGGAGGGTTCCAGATTGGCGTTCTGTCCCCCTGGTATCGGTCCCAGACGCCTTCTCTCCAGCAGCCGCAGCAGCAGTAACCCGCTGCCTGCTCCGAGTTTACGATTGGGAGGGCTCTTTGTCACAAATTCAGATTCAACTCAGAATAGAAGGGATCACTCACCCAGCGACACCGCTGTCGGCTCTGCCCATGGGTTTTATCCAGAACCAACTTTGTTTATGGAGGTCGAAGCGGAGGTGGTGCGGGATCTTCGTCCGGATCTTTTTTTCTCTCTCCCTCCAGAGGAGGAGATGCAGGGAACGCTGTGGGCTCCACCGATCCCGGCTCTACCGACAGGATCAAACCTCCAGCAAGTCCTGCCGTCCCGCCGTCGGAGGAGGGGACGGAAACCTGTGGGTCGCTCCTTCACCCGTTCTGTTCGGCCGACAGGCGAGTCAGTACCGCGCCCGTCCGTTGCCACTTCCTGCCCAGTGGATCGGAGTCCGGTGCTTCCCAGAGCTGAGCAGCCCACAGCGCCTCCTGTTGGCGCCCGTGATGCTGAGGATCTGGCTCTGGAGGACCAGTTAAGAGCTTTTGCCCCTATTATTAAAGACCTTAGGGAGGCTCTTTTCTGCCAGTATTCAGAGGAGCTGGAGGCAAAATTAAAGGAGGTCGAGGGGCACTATAGAGCGGCTCTCCAAGGGTTCTATAGTGGACTCAATCCTGTCCCCAAGGGTCCAGCCGACGCCCCGGCACCTGCACCTGTCCCAGAGGACCCGCCTCCTACCTCAGCTCCAGTGCCGGCCTCCGGCAGCTATAAGGCAGCACTGTCTCCGCAGCCGGCCCAAGACGCTGCAACCCCGGAGGCTCCGCAGCCGGCCCGAGACGCTGCAACCCCGGAGGCTCCGCAGCCGGCCCGAGACGCTGCAACCCCGGAGGGTCCGCAGCCGGCCCGAGACGCTGCAACCCAGGAGGGTCCGCAGCCGGCCCGAGACGCTGCAACCCAGGAGGGTCCGCAGCCGGCCCGAGACGCTGCAACCCAGGGGGGTCCGCCGCCGGCCCGCGACGTGGGAACCCAGGAGGGTCCGCCGCCAGTCTGCGACGTGGGAACCCAGGAGGGTCCGCCGCCAGTCTGCGACGTGGGAACCCAGGAGGGTCCGCCGCCAGTCTGCGACGTGGGAACCCAGGAGGGTCCGCCGCCAGTCTGCGACGTGGGAACCCAGGAGGGTCCGCCGCCAGTCTGCGACGTGGGAATCCAGGAGGGTCCGCCGCCAGTCTGCGACGTGGGAACCCAGGAGGGTCCGCCGCCAGTCTGCGACGTGGGAACCCAGGAGGGTCCGCCGCCAGTATGCGACGTGGGAACCCAGGAGGGTCTACCACAGGGCCACGATGAGGGGGTTCAGACGAGCCCTCTTTCAGGCCGCAACTCGGGGGCTCATCGGGACACTGGGCGCCGTGGCCCTCGCCCAGACGACAAGCGGCGCCGTGGCCCTCGCCCAGACGACAAGCGGCGCCGTGGCCCTCGCCCAGACGACAAGCGGCGCCGTGGCCCTCGCCCAGACGACAAGCGGCGTCGTGGCCCTCGCCCGAACGACAAGCTCCGTCGGGGGCCTCGCCGAGAAGACAAGCACCCAGAGCCCCATGGAGACTTAGAGGCCCCTGGACCTCTTCGGAAGCTCTTACCCCCTCATCTTTGGCTTGACAGCCAATTTCCCAAGTGGCTGACCAAACTGTCTTTGTCGGAGGTTCTGGAAGGGTTATTGATGAGGTTCTGGGTGTTAAAGGGTCTGGGAGCATCTGAAGTCTGTAGCCCGGGGCCTCCTGAACCTGAAGTCTGTAGTCCGGGGCCTCCTGAACCTGAAGCCTGTAGCCAGGCCCCGTCTGAACCTGAAGCCTGTAGCCAGGCCCCGTCTGAACCTGTAGCCTGTAGCCAGGCCCCGTCTGAACCTGTAGCCTGTAGCCAGGCCCCGTCTGAACCTGTAGCCTGTAGCCAGGCCCCGTCTGAACCTGTAGCCTGTAGCCAGGCCCCGTCTGAACCTGTAGCCTGTAGCCAGGCCCCGTCTGAACCTGTAGCCTGTAGCCAGGCCCCGTCTGAACCTGAAGCCAGTAGCCAGGGGCCGACTGAACCTGAAGCCAGTAGCCAGGGGCCGACTGAACCTGAACTCTGTAGCCAGGCTCCTCCTGAACTCTGTAGCCAGGCTCCTCCTGAACTCTGTAGCCAGGCGCCTCCTGAACTCTGTAGCCAGACGCCTCCTGAACTCTTTAGCCAGGCCTCTCTTCTAGCTCTTAGTCCGGCGTTGTCTCCAGCCTTTAGTCCGGCGGCAGGTTCTGTTCTTTCTCTCTCCAGACGTCGGTTCCTGAGGGTCCGGTTCTACCGACGGTCCCCGAGGTTGCTGCTCGGCCGCCGGCCTATGAGAGACCTGCTCCGCCGCCGGCCTATGAGAGACCTGCTCCGCCACCGGCCGCCGGACATCTTTGCTAACCGGGGCCGTCCTTCAGGACACCCGCCGGATTACCTGTCTCACAGGGGTCGTCCGCCGGAGAACCTGACACGCCTAGGACGTCCGCCGGAGAACCTGACACGCCTAGGACGTCCGCCGGAGAACCTGACACGCCGAGGACGTCCGCCGGAGAACCTGACACGCCGAGGACGTCCGCCGGAGAACCTGACACGCCGAGACCGTCCTTCGGGACGTCCGCCGGAGAACCTGACACGCCGAGACCGTCCTTCGGGACATCCGCCGGACAACCTGACACGCCGAGGCCGTCCTTCGGGACGTCCGCCGAACAACCTGACACACCGAGGCCGTCCTTCGGGACGTCCGCCGGACAACCTGACTCGTCGGGGCCGTCCTCCTGGACGACCGCCTGAGAACCTGACTCGTCGGGGCCGTCCTCCTGGACGACCGCCTGAGAACCTGACTCGTCGGGGCCGTCCTCCTGGACGACCGCCTGAGAACCTGACTCGTCGGGGCCGTCCTCCTGGACGACCGCCTGAGAACCTGACTCGTCGGGGCCGTCCTCCTGGACGCCCGCCTGAGAACTTGACTCGTCTTGTTTTGTTTGAGTTTTTATGTGGACATTTATTTGATTCTAGCCCTCCGTCCTGTACCTCCCTCCACCCACCCGAGCTAGTCTGTTTTGTTTCTGAGGCCGTCTGGAATCCGGCCTTGAGGAGGGGGTTCTGTCACGATTTGGGTTTTGTCTTGGTTTATGTTATCAGATTTATTAGTTAAGTTTCTGCTTTTGGGGTCTTGTTTGGTTTTGTTTTAGACATGTTGTTCTGTTTAGGTTACCTGTTTTCCACCTGTCACTTTATCAGTTCTGTTTGGTCTCCCCTCAGCAATCTGTCAGCTTTCTTGCCTTGATTAGATCCACCTGCTCACTTATAATTAGTCTTCACTCCTGTTCACCTGTTCACTCCCCTATATAGTCCTGCCACAAACCTCTGCAATCTGCCAGATCATTAACGAGCCACGGTGAGTTTAGTTCCAGCATTCTTTTCTTGATTGACCTGTTGACGATAACCCGAGAGCCTTTTTTGATTCTGAGCCAGCCTGTTCCCTGATCTGTTTTTCCTGCCCTGTCTGACTGATTTACCGGTTTACCGACTAGTTTCTGTCCTATGGTTATCCGAGCTTGCTTTGCCCTGTCTGTACCTCTGCCTATTTTGGACTGCTTTTTGTGTACCGGATTTTGGACTGCCCTTTTGACTATTGAGCTCGCCTGTTCCTGTTTTCATTATTAAAATCCTGTTTTTTGCCTTAACCTCACTTGTTGGGTTTGAATACTGGGTTTGCCTGATTCACGATCATAACACATTACATTGAAATGACTGTTGTCATTTCAGCTTTTAACTTTTTGTTCTCTCTCTTTTTTCTTCATAGTAGGTACACCTGGTCTGACGTTCTGTTGACTGTGAAATCATCCAGGGAGGACAGATCACCGACTATTACCATCTAATGTAGAACAGATTACTAGATCAATGTGTGCTTCTGTGCTTTTTTGTCTCTCTTGTTGTGTCTCTGCTCTGTCTTCTGTAACCCCAGTCGGTCGAGGCAGATGACCGTTCATACTGAGCCCGGTTCTGCCGGAGGTTTTTTTTTCCCGTTAATGGGTGGTTTTTCTTCCCACTGTCGCTTCATGCTTGCTCAGTATGAGGGATTGCAGCAAAGCCATGTACAATGCAGACGACTCTCCCTGTGGCTCTACGGTCCCCCAGGAGTGAATGCTGCTTGTCGGGACTTTGATGCAATCAACTGGTTTCCTTATATAGGACATTTTGACCAATCTGTATAATCTGACCCAATCTGTATAATATGATTGAACTTGATTTTGTAAAGTGCCTTGAGATGACATGTTTCATGATTTGGCGCTATATAAATAAAATTGAATTGAATTGAATCACTTAAATGCCAAACACACTGTAGACATCACCAAACAATTCAATGACTCAGAGAAGCTAACCAATGTAATGGCGAAGTGGATAGCTACTGTAGACCTTTTTTCGTGCTTCACACTTTGGTATTGAACATAAAATGGTAATGCTGCTCCCTGCTGTTACCTCAGAAATTGCCTGTTTTTGGTAGATTTTTTCCCCATAAAGAGAATTTCCTGTCAGTGGCAATAAGCTTTAATTTATTATTATTGCTATTTTTTGTTTTACATGTTTAAGTTGAGCTTTACACTAAATATGTGTTACTGATAAGTGCTACAAATGTTACAACACTTTTGTTCATATGGCAGCAGAACATTAAAACAAAAGTGCTCTTTACACTACTTTTGAATTCATTCTTGGAGTTTGTGCATACAATGCGATTGATCATGATTAATCAGGCAAATTATGCGATTAATTGCGATTAAAGATTTTAATCGTTGCCCAGTCCTAATATATATATATATATATATAACCCAGCCCTAGTCAGAGCATTATTTTCCAATGCTTTTGTGTCTTCCCAAGCCATAGATACAAAAGGCAGGTCCACAATATTGTGACTGGGACAAATAAAAACCAACATAATGCATATGTTTTTTTAGATGTTATATTTTTGCTGCCTTGAGTCTCAATTTATAAGCAGCAGTGTCACTATCTTTTCTCTTGTTTCATTCTCAGACCAGCATCAACACTAAGTCCTTGAGTTTATCTGAGAAATAGATATTTTACATATCTTGGTAGTGGTGTAAATGTAATCTGTCAGGACTTTGTGAACATTCCTGTAAAAGCAGTCTGATTTAAAAGGTAAAATAATTCAACTGCACCCAGATTATCAATCAGACTTTACTTTTTTTTTCCCAGATGTTTGTCTTTTCTGCCTTGAACTTTTATTTTGAGAATTGTTAAATAAAGCCAAACAGCCAAGTTTTCATATCTAACCACGCTGTTTAATCAGAGATTGTTTGCTGAACATGCAGAGCTGACTGTGGCTGTCTGTTTCGCTCTGACTAATTCTCACTGTGGGAAAGTCTTGGCCTGTCCTTGGCCCAACGCAACAGATTCCACCATGTGATCGGAGGCGACAGATTCTCCGCATATCAGACGACTCTGGTGACCATGTCCCCTTGCTGCCCTCTGGGACACATGCCCCGAGCAGGCTCCAACACACCGATGGACACCTAAACCCAAGTGCCCGTTCTGTCTTCCTGTCTGTGTGCTCACGGTCCGCAGCCCAGCCCAGGTCCACACAGCTGCCAGCCGTCTCGGGTTGCAGCACTTAGCCTGAAAATAGACCTTTGGCCATTAATCTGCAACATAACATGATACAGAGCTTCCTGTTAAAGCAATGAGGAGACATAGATGCTTCTCCTGAAATAAACTGAGTGTTACCCACACTTTAAATGTTCCGCTTTAAGGAGGATGTCGCCCATGTTATTTAAAGCCAATCATGGTGTTTTGCTATTTCTGTTTATTTTGATGATCATGGTTTACAACTAATGAAGCCCAAAATTCAGTTCCTCTGACCATTAGAATATCCCATAACACCAATAAGAAAGAGATGTTTAATACAGAAATGTTGGCCTACTATAAAGTATGTCCATGTACTGTAGAACCTGGTTGGGGCTCATTTCTCATGATGAACTGCATCAGTGCAGGATGGCATGGAGCCGATCGGCCTGTGGCTCTGCTGAGGAGCCAAGGAAGTCCTGGTAGCTGTAATATTGGCACTCAGTAACTCTGCATTTTTGGATGTGGTGGTTCTCTTAAATAAAGTTTTAAAATATAGGTCAGGATGTCATTCACAAATTGGCAAATGGATTACCTCATTGCCTGCTCTCCGTTTTAGTCCTTGCTGCTGTCTTCACTCACACAAACTGTACTTTATAATGACTGAATCTCCCAAACACCTGCTTCAGTCAGAAGAAGGTTTTGATGACAATTTTAGACTGTTTGTGACTGTGTTCACTACTAACCCTCTTATTGCCATCAAGTCAGAGCACACTCTGATTTGGCATCAGCCTGTTTTAGAGTTACACTTTAAAAACCCATAGTAACATGGAATATCTGCCAAAAACTAAAAGTTCAAGTTTTCTGTGATAAAAGCACTGACTCAATGCACATTTCAGTTAGGGTGCTTGTCCTGCAATTGGTGGGTTGCCGGTTTGATCCCCTGCTCCGAACCTCTCAGTTGTTGTATCCTTGGGCAAGACACTTCACCTGAATTGCCTGCTGGCGGTGGTCAGAGGGCCCAGTGGCGTTGTTGTCAGTCTGGCCCAGGGCAGCTGTGGCTACAAACATAGCTCACCACCGTCAGGGTGTGGATGTGTCTGAATGGGTGAATGACTGACTGTAGTGTAAAGCGCTTTGGGGTTGTCAGACTAGTTAATGCGCTATACAAGTACAAGACCTTTGTCTTTATGTAAATTTGGTCATAAGGGAGTTAACCAACCACCTTGTTCCTCTTTAATAAAAAACTAGATTCTGTTTCAGTACATTAGCTGACAAAATCTTTAATCATGTGAATTAGATACATTTCTGTTTTTGTTTCAGTTACTTACCTGCAGGATGTCCTTGGAAAAGAGTTCAAAGCTGCAGCTGCTCCGCGTGTCTTTTCTCCGTCTTCCGTTCAGGTTCATGTCCAGGTTCAGGTTGCTTTATTAATACCCAAAGGTAGAGTCGCTTTACAGTGAGATGAGAAAAGAGAGACGTGTTTTACAACCACACACACACACACACACACACACACACTGGAAAAACTAGCACATAGCAGATCCTAAAAATACATATTTTGAACAAAGTACTCCGAGTACTCAAGGCTCCGCCAATCAGGACATTCCAAAGGAATGACACATCTAAGCATACAAAAGATGAAATTATTTAAATCAAGCCAAGTTAGAACATAAGAATAAACACATTAATGATTTAAATAAATAAAAATAAATAGATAAAAACAAGCCTATACCACATAGTCTATTAAATGTGTCTCTACATCTGTTTTTAAGACGCTAACTGCGGCTGCACAGAAGCTCAGCAGACATTGAGTGTTTGCCTTTTGGGAAAGTTCTGCGTCTCTTTCTCTGTAAAATATCTGAAGTTTGGCTCGAGCTGCGTTCTTTCAATATTCCTCACTGAAAAAGGCAGCATTGTTCAGTTTAAAGTTCTCAAAAGTGTGAGCTTCACTCACGCACACCCGTGGGACTTGTGTGTGAGTCCTTTTTAAACTTCTTTTAGCATCTTGCAGTCTGCCTTCAGGGTTGAGTTTGGAAGGCCAGACCGGGTCATGATGAATGTCCTCCACTTGGATTTGCAGTGGGGGTGCCCTGGTTTAGTCCTAAACAAATATTAGATTTTTTTGTTACATTTTTACAAAAAAATCCTGTAAAAGGGTCTTTGCGTAAGCTTTTATTTTTTTAAATATAAAACTCAAATACTGTATTCTTAATTCTACCCTTTTTAAATATCCATATGACTAAATGCTTTTGATAAACCGGCTGATGCAGGGTGAAGTGATTTTTCACATGCCTCTATGATCAAATGTGATTATTACATAACTGCGACACACGCACAGGTTACTCACTGTGTGCATGTCTGAACACCTGTTTATCCATCCAGCTTTGCATCATGTTGATGTTCAAATAAAAGTTAGGAGGTGGGATAAAGTTTGTAAAGGTTACCTCTCCACCAGTTAATGCTGGTGGAGAATTTGATTCATCATTGAGTCAAAGCTGTTAGAGGGATCGTCAGACCGGGGCTCAATGGAAAAGAGGCTCTTATCCGGTGAGTAGGTGTTCTTCAGGGCCTATTCCTGGTTGGAGTGCCGACAGCCACGTTTAAGTGTTTCCTCTGCTTTGTCATCAGCGCACACAGCCACACACACACACACACTGACCCAGACACACACACGTAGACACATGCAGTGCTGTGCCAAAGCACTCATGAACCCTCACAAATCAACACTCACACTGAAATGTGACAGAACACACACACACAAACACACGCACACACACACACAGACACACAGAGCCTGAAATTCTGTCACCCTGTCACGATGGCAACTGCTTCCCAGAAATTGCCAGTCTGCTAAAGTGCAAGACCGTTTAAGTGTGAAAATGTAAGGATCTCTGCACATACACGTTTGTGTACACAAGCATGTGATTAAATTACTGTCAGTGTAGAAGTATGATTAACCTTCGTCCCTTCACAGTGAAAACATGTTATCTTGAAGGAAATTCCCAAATTCCTTTTAGACTCAGGCCCTGTGCACACATCTTTATAAAACAAATATCTCGCCAGCTTTATTTTCACAAATAATATCGTACACCAAGGGTCATTTATAGAAAAGTTTTCATCCACAAAACCCTGTACAAATAGACCACTGGGGGTTCTTATAAACATGTCAAGCACGTAGGGGGCAGTGTACCGCTAAGCTAAAACTTATGTCATCCAGTCACAATCCTTCCAAATAATGGCGACGTTGAACGGCATCGCTCCTCCATATTAGGAGAAAGAGTTGGTGTAAAACAGCTGATGTCCAAGCGCTCTTTCTCCTTTGCACCTGGATGTATTGGACCAGTTGGGCTTGTAAAAAACCAACAAGCAAAAAGCGTCTGAACCAAATGTAATGTTTATATGTTCCATGTGTGCTTTAACTTTGAAGTCTTGATACCGAGGTGAAGACAGGAAATGCCGAGGTAACATCGGTTGGAAAATCAACAATTGAAAAAGCCGTTGATTTTGTAGAGTTTAACATTGATTAGACACGTAATGTGAAAGTCAATCACAACACCAACGTAAAAATCAGCACCTCTCTGATGCCATTTGTTTTTTCTCCGCATGGCCAAGTCTATTACAATGGCCGCACACTTGACAACAGAGCCCCATAATTCGTTACAATGATGCGATGCGCCAGACCCTAAAACTCATTTTTTTCATGTTCACACACAGGGATAAAAACAACATTTTTAGAAATCTCCACTTTGGCCAGAGTTTTGAGAATTAATCATTTTTAGAGATGTGAAACGGAGTTTCTGTGTGGATGAAAGGCCAAAACATAAAAAGTTATTCATTTTCCCAGATATCTGACTACAAGTGCCCTAAGCCTCAGACAAAAAGACAGAATCTGTACATTTTGTCTATGAAATATCTGAAGTTTGGCCCTGAACTGTTGTTCTTCATAGCTAGAAACTCCTCTAACATGTAGGGGAGACTGGGTATGGTTGTAAGTTGTAACATGGGGAGAATTGTAACACTAACAATTCAATTAATCAGGGAAGCAGTAGTGGCCCTATGGTTATTTCAGTATTTACTTTTTTTTACCTTGATCTCACATGGTGGTTATCAAGGCTGGAAACAGGTGCATGCAGAGTTTATCGAGGAAATTATGGATTTTGAGGTAGGAAAGTAATTCTTTTGACCAACAATTAAACATATAGTGAATTATCTTCTTTTGGCTTCAGGTTCAAGGGGGATCATCTTATCTATTGGTTGTCCCACATGCCAATCATGGTAACATGTCCACTTAGCACCAATGTGCGTGCTCGTTCCTTTTAGTTTCCTTTTGATAGCTACGCATGCACACTTCTAGTGTTTATGTATCCAGGTAGCTTCATTGTAGCTCCACTGCTCTCACCATATATTTGAAGAGTCGCAAGAGACAAACTGTCTTACAATTTTATGAGAAGCAAAGGATCGGCTCAGTAGAAAGAAATAACACCAAAGTGTATTTGGGAGATTCTTTCAAGCAATCCCGCTGAGGAGCAGAAGAGCAGGTAGGATGGTCTTGCGCAAGCGCAGTTATTCAAAAAGTGACTTGGTTGTTTTGTTTTTTAACTTTTTTGGAATGACCATGACATGGATGACTGAGAATCTTCACCAGCATATTGTTACTCATACAATAACAGATTAAATCATATGACCTACAGAAAACCTAAACATGTCTTAATTTGCAAAACCACGATGCGAACAACAATCTTTTTCATTCTCACATACATTCCAATGAAGTTTGTCCTGCGTTTAACCTGACCCTTACTGAGCAGCGGGCTGCCACTGTGCAGCACCCAGGGAGCCTTCTGGGGCTAAGGGTCTTGCTCAGGGACCCAGATTGGCATGGGGGATTCAAACCTAGGAACTTGCAGGCTTCTCAGGAAGAAAGCGCCCTGCTCTAACCACTAGGCCACCACTCCTTGTACAACTAGCTTAGCCATGATTGATGGTACTGAGGTGAGCTGTAACCAGCATTTGAAAACCAATAATAATTTATTGTGCTTGGACAGTGGAATACAAAGAAACTAAGCTGTGCCTAATGGTGTAAAAACCTATTTCATGAGGTGTCCAAGAGGGGAAGCTTAGTCAGATCATGGCGTTATGGGAATGAAGCCATTTGGTAACTCAAGCCGAAAAAAAAAGTGGGTTAAAGGCTATCTACATTTATTCGGCAATGCTGTGATTTAAATTAAGCTCATACAGACAGCCATGCAATTGTTGGTACATTGGAAGGTCTTTTTTTGAGGGATAGATAGACGTCGATTGTACTTGAGTTCTCCTTGTGTATTTGTACTGTTTTACTCGTAGACCCATTAAAAAAAACTGAAAACCTTTATTTGTCATTGCAACAAACTTTGTCTTCTGTATTTAACCCATCATTTAGGAAACAGAGGGCAGCTTACAGCACCCAAAGAGCAATCTGGGGCTAAGCGTCTTGCTCAGGGACCCATAGTGGCAGTCTGCAGGATTTGAACCTGGTACTTGCAGTCTATTGAGAGCGAGAGCACGCTGCTCTAACCACTAGGCCACTAGTACACAGACACAGACATGCTCCTTAAGAATGTCTTTGAAATATGGCTGGTCACAAAGAGACAGGCAGACATTTTTCTGGTATAAGCTTTTCTTGTAATGTACCTAATTTGGACGCATCTCTTATGGTGTGGCCTCTTTTTTGCTTCCTTTGTCTGATCGTTACAGCTCTCCCTAGCACGTGTTACAACCCACACCATTAATGTGGTGGGTTATGACAAAGGAAGACCAAGTATTTTCCATTAACATATTAGGTCTGTGGTGTTCTTGCAGGTTTTTGAATTGGTGTCATTTGTCGTAAACCCTTGTCTGTATTTTAAGTATAAGTTTGAGACCAGTAGCTAAAATATTCGGTGAGTTATTTAGAGTTACTGAAGCAAAAAGTGGTACAACCAACCCCTTTCTCCTCTACTCAAGCTTTGATGTATAAACAATCAAAACAAAGAAACAAAACTGACAAAGATCTCTTCAAACTTTCTCAAGAGTAACTGGTGAAGTAACATTTTCTGGATGTTCCCAGAGAGGAAAAACATTTCATATGTGAGAACAAACATACGTTGCAGACTAAGAGAGAAGACCCACCCTATTCTGTTTCTGCTTTGAGGTACATGCTGTAACTTGTCATAACTGCTCAAAAACCTTGATCCAATATCCTGCATCAACATGTTGAGCTGGTTTGGTCAAAACAACACTGACAGAGGTCACCAGAGCTCCCAATGTTCCCAGCAGCCAACTGTCAAATGAATGTGTCACAGACTTTAAATCAAATCAGAGAATATTCACCCCACGACCTCTCACAAATTTAAGAGTATTGAAGTAATTCATCAACAGCTGGGGCTGTTATTAAAATGTCAAAATGAATTTCATTTAGCCAATTACACTAATGAATGATGAAAAAAGGCAGTTTTTGATTTGAGTGTGTTTTGATTGGACTACAGGACTGGGATTTTACATTAAAAAAACTCCTTCATAAAATAGATGTGTTTCTAATTTCCTCATAATGTTAATTACTTTTGATGAATTTTTTACAGTATGCCCAATCTTTTTGAGGGCACTCACTTGGCTCTGATGAGTGCTCGCCGTCTAAAAGGAGGAATTATAATCTGACTATTCTCTATAGTGAATTATATTGTCCACCTCAGCCCTCCTTTATGTGTGTACTTTGCCCATACATCATACTTGTTTTACCCCAGTTTCATAAAGTGGTGTTCTGTACATATAGGAGATTGTTAGGAGCTCTATAAACAGTATAATTTCAAATTAATGCCATCAAATTTTGTTTTTCTTGAGATGTTTAAATGTTAAACATCACTGCTCCAATGAGGCTAAATAATCTCATTACTTTGTAAAACAGAGGTTTAAGGAAAACAAAAAAAAAGAAAAATGGCTTCAGAGTTCAGAAAGATAATCTATTGCATTCCATAAAGATGACCTATTATGAAAAATTTACTTTTTGCACAATTTTGTACTTCATCCTGGATCTCCGCTGCTTCTAGAAACAGTCCATGGGCTAGAAAATAACTTCCAGCTGTTTTTTGGCAAGAAAGATTTGTTTGTTTCTGTAAAACGAGGCATAGAGACACAAAGTGCTTGAAAAAATGGGCGTACTAATGAGAAAGGCTATGAAGTGTACTGAGAAAAGCTAGACCCTGTTCTGAAGGTTCGCTATCTCGAATAAAATCTGTAGGATCGGTGGGGTAGATCTATGTGAGCATGATAGCTCGACAAACGATGAGCTGCTGCCACTGCCATTCTTGGAAGCTGAGCTTCACTTTTAAGACGTTTTTAGACAAAATCTAAATACAGAATTAATTGAAGCTAAACTGTGACCTTTTGGCAACATAATTGATTTTTCTTCTGATTTGTGCTTTTCATCAAGATTCAACATGGCACGCAATACCACCTTATAGACCGTGAGGCGCAGGCTGACTGGAGGTAACCTGTGAAACCTGCTCTTTTTTACCTCGCATCTCATCTGTGTGATGCTTTTTCTCTTCCAACCGCAAAGGAGGCCTTTAGGGCTTGGTTATCCATCGGGACTCATGAAGCCACTGACAAGTACAGGTGGCCACAAGGACTGCAGCATCTGTGGTTGGGCATGGGGGGGATTTGTAGAGACTATGGAGACAGACTCTGAAGGTTCTGGTCATTGTAGTATGGTTGACATTAGTGGAGTTCCCAGTTTTTATGAAAGGGGACCGAGACTGTGTTCCAGTTACAGAGGGATCCCACTTCAGCCTCCTTGGGAAAGCTTACAGGGGATTTCTGAGACGAGGCTCCGACTGATTGTTGAACCTCGGATCAGAAAGCAAAGCAGCTTTCTTCCAGACCAGAAATGTCCAGACCTTTAAAGATTTTAGGTAACAAAGTATGCATTCTTGTAGATGCAGTGCAGTGCTTTGACCCCTTCCAGATTTCTTTTGTTTTTGCTTTTCTTGTGCAACTGAAATGTTTTGGATCATCGAATAAATCCTGAAATCAGGCAAAGATAACCTGAAAAAATCTAAAAGGCAGGATTAAAATTATGATTTTGAACTGTAACTCTCAATAAATCATGAGGAAATTTTATTAACCAATTTTTTTGACAACTTCCAGCAGCCTTGCCCAAGCCTGTTTACTGGCATAGAATAGAACCTGTCTGAAAACATGAAGTAGAAACATGAAGATCTCAAAGAACAACACATCCCACTTCAATCCAAACAAATAAAGAACAGACCAAAACAAAAATCATCAAATCCATTATCCTGGAAATGCTTAAAAAAACATTCCCAAGGCTTTGGGACTGCAGAAAACCACTGCGAGAGCCAATATTCACATATGGAGAGAAACATGGAAGAATGGAGAACCTTCCCTAGAGTTTCTGGCTTAACAAAAATACTCCAAGAGGACATTGACATCACTTTCAGGAGGTCACATAAGGGAGCAAATACTTTTCTCACATCACAGATCTCTGTATCTGTTCAACTCTACGACACTTTGACCATCTTTGACTTTTCACATTCCTATCAACTGTCACAGAAAGGATATGGATCAGTTTGGACGCGCTTGGGTCATTAAAGCCAAAACAGCAGGTTCTCCCGGCTTCATTAACACTTCATTGGAGACGGGTTCACTTCCAGACAGGAAGAGTAGAAACTATAGCTTCACCTATCTTCCGTTTACCCGTTCAGAGTCTCTCTCGTTCAGCCTGTCTGTCTGTTTGTGTTGGCTGAGCGCGTACGTGTCGCCTACCTTTAGCACCTGAGAGTCTGCCCACATGTGAGATTGTTTTTAAATAAATGACCTCCAGACGAGGATGGATGTTTCGTCTGGAGGTCAGCCACGGGAGCTGAAGGATGTCTCCTGTTTGTCATCTAATAGGTTTGTTAAGTGAATGTGTGATCCTTGCCGTGTGTGTATGTGTGTGTGTGTGTGTGTGTGTGTTACATCCATTCTCAGCGTGTTAAATTATTTCAAACAGCTAGGGCATTTAAGGATAAACTAGTGGTGATGAATGAAAACTTTAGTGACTCATTAAAATTATTGCTGCTAGAAGCAACTGATAAGAATGAGATGAAAGAAATAGCAAGGCCTGTTTGCAAAACGGAGCAAATAATTTGACACAAAAAAGATGTGTGTGTGTGTGTGTGTGTGTGTGTGTGTCACCTGACACACCTCCCAAAGCTTTATTTTCATCTGTTCATTTGACCAAGAGGTTCAAATGGTGGTAAATGGTGTGTAATGCAAAAATGGGTGGGAAGGATTTAAAAGATACATTAGAAAACTGCTCAGTCTTTTTTTTTTCATTACTTAACCAGAGCCATGAAATGTATTTTACATCTAAAACACTAAGATACTGATTTAACTCATGACCATATTTGTTGAGCGTTTTAAAGCTAAATGCAAAAAGGAAAAGCAAGTGAAATAAAAATACAAGAAATTGAAAAAATAATAAAAAGAAACAAAGAAATAAAAAGCTACGAAATAAAAAGCATTTTTTGAGACATGTAGATAACTAATCAAACCATTTACTTGTCTAATTGTGTGAAAACATTATAAAGGAATAGAAATCAAGAGATTTCCTTTAGTATTTAAACTATTCAAAAAGTACCAAATGAAACTGAAGTCAACCGTTAAATATTTAAGTATTAAATTACAGGAACAAAAACGTAATATTTTTCTCCAAACTTGCATCAAGTCATTCCAATGCCAGCATTAAACCTCTACCTCTAGCCAGCAGTGTATGAATTATAGATCTTTAGCATAGCAGCATTAAGCTCCTTTGTTGTTGTTGACAAACACGCGGCTCAGCTGAAGGTGCCCCGGCCTGTAACTTCAGACCGGACTCCGGCAGCGTAGAGGGATGGATTGAGCGGATGACATTAATGATTCATGATGGAGGTCTGGCAGTTGTCGGTTACTGGCAGAGTGCCTGGTGTCCCTTCTGACCGGCTAAACGATGATGTCATGCTTTAGTGTATCGATTAAACTCTCCCGCCTAACACATCAGTCCTACTTTCTCCTTCTCCCATTGTTCCCTTTGGGTTTTTTCTTTCTTTCTGCCTCCCTTTCGCTTCCTCCTCCCTGCTCTTCTCCCCCTTGCGCTGACCTCATCAAGTCCATCACCAGAAAACCAGATGTGGCCAACTAAAACAATAAAGCCTCCATCCACCGACTCATAAAACACAATGTAATCAGATTGGCCATGCCAAGATCAAGATCAATACTTTCCAGTTAGACCCAATACCCTGGAAAGGCCAGTTCTGATGCTGCAGCAGGATGCAGATGGGGCGAGAGGGGGAGAAATGATTGATGGGGAGGCAGGGAGTTGGGTTACAGCTAAAGTGCACCAGAGAATCGATAGTTTGTGGAAGCCCTGGCATATACAGTTATGGACTGGTCTCTCGTGGGATCACCAGCGCACATGCCTGCTCTACCAGACAAAAACAACAGATTGTGTTTCACTTTGGAGAAGCAATACTCTCATCAATCTGAAGGGCAGCAGAAATGTTGGATGGACTGCATGCACCTGCAAAAAAAAATAAGATAACAGATCTGTCCATGTTTTATTAAACGAGGGACTGCAGATATGGAGATATTTTTTAGAAACTAAGGGGTTTTTTTACTTGTTTTTTCCCTTTTTTTAACTTTACTGCAGAACAAGACGTAGTCACTGAGAGAAAATGATCAGTGTCCTGTACTTTGATTGCTTTATGCAGTGGTGAATACTGGGAGAGATCGATATTATTTAAATTCAGTTCAGCTTTATTTATATAAAGGCAATTAAATTGTGTTACTTCTGTGCTCTTTTTATTGCTGGGGACACTTTTGAGTTAGGATTTGCTTTCTCAAGTAAACTGCACAAATTTCAGCACTTTACTGGGACGGTCAAAGCTTATGAACTTTATTTAGCCTGTTTTTTGTGTGGTTTTGTTTGCCCTTTTTTTATTTGCTATTCAGAGATGAACTTCCTGGTATCATTTTGCATCTCCACAACCCAAGTTTCCTTGAGCTTTACTTTGCAAACTGTTAGTGAGGGTTTTCTGGTACAGAGAAAACTTCATGGTTCCGTCAATTACGGCAAGTTGTCGAGGTCCAGAAGTAGCAAGGATGACCATTACACTACCACCCCCATGTTTGACTGCTGTTAGTTTGGTGTGTGTTAGTTTTACAGGACAAACACCAAAACATTTTACGTTTTCCTCATGGCTCTCTCCAAAGGAAGCCACTTTTACCCAGTCTCTTTCTTATCGTTGAACACTGACCGAAACTGACGTAAGTAAGGTTTAGAGAGCTTTAGATGTTGCTCTGGTTTCTTTTGTGACCTCCTGGATAACTTTTCAATGCACTTTTGGAGTAACTTTGGTAGGCCTGGCACTGTTTCACATTTTTTCCAATAGTGGATAATGGCTTTTGCTGTGGTTCATGTGATTCAAAGGTTTAATAATGTCTTTGTAAACCTTTTCACACTGATAGATGTCAATGACTTTGTTTCTCATGGGTTCATATATTTATTTGAATCAGGGCGTGATCTGTTGCTCTTTGAGACTTTGTAGCATACTTCATATTTTCAGACATTCTCAGTCTCAGTGATTTCTTGATTCTGTCATGTTATTAGTAGTGGTAGATGGACTGATACACAGACAACAACTAGGCAGCCACATAGTAAGTTTACGTAGAAGATATAACAGGACTTACAGGCAAGACAGGTGATGACTAGGACCAGAAACATGGGTAGCTTAACGGAGGATCAGACAAGGAGGAAGAGGAGCCAGTCGTTTAAACCGGGTGGGGAGGCACAGAGAAGAAAGCAGGAGAGCAGGTGGAAGCAATTAAGGAGACAATTAGGAGATTAGCTGAAGGAGAGGGACTGCAATGAAATGACAGAGACAAGGAGGAAATGCAGGACCCAACAAGAAAACAGAAAAACCAAAAAATAAACAGAGTCTAAAAACATCTAACTGCTAACCAAACTAATTACAGATAGGAAAAACAAACGTCTAACAGAAACAGGAATTAAGCAACTAAATCCATAATGAACAAGATACTAACCAATGAATCAAGAAGGAAAGGACAGAATCTACAGACAGATTCAACAGGTCTGGCAGTAATCAGGTATAGTTGTGACCAATGAAATTGCTCTTATAATAATAAAATGTGGGCAATCTCAATGAATTCATGATTCTTCAAAGGGGTCATTTCTTTTCCTCATTGGTTTGGATAGTGATTTCCCTTAATAAATGAAATCCTCTTTTGAAAACTGTACTTTGTATAGACTTAGGCTCTTTGTCTGCTGTGAAACTTTTTTTATGGTCTGAAACATTTAGGTTTGACAGAAAAAGAACTCTATAAATGAGCAAATATTTTCCCAACGCAGTATATTAATTATAATCATCTTTACTGTCATAGCAACATACTTTTCGTCATTTAACCCATCCCTTAGGGAGCAGTGGGCTGCCACTGTGCGGCACCTGGGGAGCATTCTGGGTCTTGTTCAGGGACCCAGAGTGAGAGTCAAACGCAGAACCTGCGGGACAAGCGCATTGCTTGAACCACCAGGCCGTCGCTCCTCTCATCTTGTTTGCACAGTTGTCCCAGATTTGACCTCTCATCTTTATTTCGAAATCCTCCTCTCCATCAGCTCCCATATCAGCTTCTTTCCAGCACCTCCCCATCCTCTTTGTCAGACACTGTTTCCGTTGAATGACAGATCAAGCAGTAGCTGCTGAATGAGAGGGATTTTCTAACGCCCCCATCCCTCTGAGCTCAATCTCTCTCACAGATATGCACGAGAACTACCATGTAACGCTGAGTAATCCACAACAGGGGGTCAAACTAATAAAAACAATTCCACTGTTTCGGAAATGTGCACACTATGATCAGGGATAGTCATTCATTCAGCAAATCTAGTTGGAGAAGACTGAACAAGGCCGTCTTCAAGGATTCCTCTGTACGCTCTGTGTACACAGATGTCCTTATAATAAATGTAAATATAATTTTCCGCTTCATGCACGCAGTGTTGATGTCAAGAAGGTCGGTTTGCCCTCATGCTCAGAGAGATCTATTAGAGATGCATAAATGCATGGTTGTGTTCATGCACACTCTATGCATTGTTGTCCTAGCAGCTTGTTAAGATCTGCTGTCACATGGTCACTGCTTGGATAAACACGAGACAACCCCCCTGTGGAGGAAAATGTACGTATCTCTCCTCTCTCAAGTGTTTCCCACTAATGTTCTACGAAACAATAAAACTGAACACACTCTGGATTCAAATGCTCTTTCATTGGCTGTAAGAGTTTAATTATAACCAAAACAAATTGATAAAATAAAAATAAATCCTACTATGCTTTTTCATATGCATTTTCCCGCTACCACCTGTATCATTGATGCAGTCCCTCCCCCAAAAATTAGAAAAACTCATCTGGGATGGATTGTACATGCTGCCGTGGGACCTAGATTGAAAAAAAAAGAACAAAACATAGATGTTATGGATCGGGTCGCTGTTACTCGGACAGTTTTTGTTGTTTCCCTTAGCAGCAGATACAAACCAGATGCTGGAATGCACGATTTCCGAGAATCGCTGATAGCGTTACTGTTTACAGATCAGCTTTAGATAATGCATGGCAGACTTTTTTCCACATTATTTCGTCATAATTCTTTACTCTTATTTAAAACAAATACCCAAAGCCTGTTGGCATGATGAGAGACAGTTATTCAAACTGTTGATGATTGTTGTGCATGCAAAGGACGGTTTAAACTGCTAGAAACGGATAAAAAAAAAAGCTTAAATCAGGATGAAGGCCTGAACATCTGGCTGGGACACTGCTGTTAATCTTTTTGAGAAGTACTTTGTGCCTTACTGATGTTAATTTGGGGGATTAAGTCATTTCCCCTCATTATCTGTGTTTAAAACAATATAAAACATTTTTAGCTGAACTTTTGAAGCTTTTGTCTCTCCCTATTAAAACATGGTTTTAATTTCCCTCGTGTTGTTTGATCTTGTCGTTCACTGAGTTTTCTTCTTTTGTTTGAAGGAAACAAATTCAGCAGCTTCCACTTTTCCAAGCCCTTTCTAATTCTGCAGGACTTTGACCAGACTGGGACCATGCTCAAAAGAACTGAGACCTGTATCTATGGAGGACCTTTTTTTTTTTTTCCAACAATGTGTCTAATCAACACCTTCAGCTCGCCGCATATGTGTGACTAAGAAGATAAGAGACCTAGATTTTCAACGTCACACTGACAGCACTGGGGTTGTAGCTGTAAGCGTCGCCATGCACAGGCCAACCAGCGAAGGACTTCCACTGTAATTAGAGTGGTATACACCGACAGCAGATTAATTCCTCTGCCAAAAAATGTCTGGAGAGAAAAATGAGGGGAAAGTGGAGGAAATGAGGACAACAGGGTGAAATTCAAGGAACAGGGGTTTTCATTGTCTTGGAAGTTAATTTATTTCATGAATACATCTCCAGATCTTATGATTATGCAAAGCTATGAGAAGGGATTTTTTTTTTTTTTTTTGTCCATCCTTTATATCGCTGGGAGAAATTGGCAGCTCTAACTGAACATTTGCCACTTTATCAGCAGCCTTAGTTCTCGCAATGACAAAAATAAACTTGTTGGTGAAAAGCAGCACAAATATCCAACAGTTACAAAATTTGGCTTCTAAAAACAGAAAAACATGCTGAGGAATAAAGCACAGAGTTCGTGGATGGTATGCAACAGGGGACTATAACATGGTTTTGACTCTGTCTTTGCATCTTACTGTTTCATTAATCTAACATAGGCCCACTCAAGGCATGACTCACTGTGTGATTGTTCTCAGCTAGATCAGCAGCTCCAAGCAAAACTGCAAAAGAGGGAAATGTAGGTGTTTGTGAACTAAATTGTCAGTCAACTCTCACTCTGACAGTTTGGGATGTGATTGTATCAGCTGTGATGTGTTACATGAGTTGATTTCTCGCTTTGAGGGGGTATTGGGTGTAATTTCCCTCAAAATGTGCAAAGTTTAAAGCCACAGAACAACTTTCTTTTAAAAAGAATTCTACTTTTTTTGGGGGGGGGGGGGTTATGCAGTAGAACAACACAAAGAATCTAAGGGGGAAGGATATTTGCTTTTTTTACAAATAAAAAAATCTGAAAGGTTTGCTGGCCAGTTGTATTAAGCCCCCTGTAGACTAATTCCCCTTAATAAAATCCAGAGCAATAACTAGCATCAGAAGTTGACTAGTTAGTAAATAGAATCCACTATTTAAATATTTTACATGTTTATTAAAAACATGTAAATTGGAGCGTGCAGGTCCCTTTCTGTGGCTGGTGGAGCCAGAAATGGACCAATGCGGATTCATCCTCGCCTCATACTAACCAGCCACGCCTTACTCATGAAGCACCCGTGTCAACATCTTCAGTGTTGTTTATGGTTTTAAGGACGTCGTAGGGGTGGACTGCTTTTCTCATGTTTATCTCAGTAAGTGGGGTAAGTAATTTACTTTGAGCAGGTAAGTTTGATTGACGTTTCAAATATTTTCCTTCTGTTTGTTGTGTTGGCATCGGCCCATCCTGAAGGCCCACCCACCTCCTTCTCTGTATTGAAATCTGAAAAAAATGACATATTGTTAATAAATCATTGCAAAACTGGTAAAACTGTGTTTTGTGGCTGCTTGAGGTCTGATCTTCATATGGTGGCCTGGCCACGCATAGAGAGGCCACAACACAAGCTTAAGAAAATGGAGTATTGGAAAGTGAAAAAGCTACCGAGACATGACCGTTCTTCTGTAGTGGCGAGCAGTGCAAGGAGGCCAATATTCAGAGCAACGTCCAAGAGGAACATGGTAACTCTGGAGGAAATGCAATGATCCAAAGCTAAAGCGTCAAAGTCGGTTAACAGGATACATTTTGGTGAGGGACTCCACAAATCTGGCCTCAGTGGAAGAGTTCCTAAAAGAAAGCCTTTGTTGAAAGAAAGCCATGTTTTTCCATTTATATGCTTCCCTAAAGGCTCCCACATCCCTGCACGGACACGAGTCCTCGGATGTCTCCTCTGAGTCTGTGAGGGCAGATACACGCAGCGATCAGTTTTTACAACCGCATACATGGAGTCACACTATAAGTCTTCACAATGAACTGTTTTATATGTGACACCTAGCTTAACGCATTGCGCTGCTCCAGTGTGGGAAATGTAGAAATTTTCCACAAGAAATTTAGGCAATAGGTACGCTCGACTATGGAGGGTAAAACATCCACGTGGAGTCTGTGCAGCTCACAGTCTGCGCGCAGTACACCCAAGAATGTGGGAGCCTTAAGTCTGAGGCCATGGTCCTAAACCAGAAAAAGGTGTATTCCCCCTTTGGGTCGGGGGTAGAGCTTTAGTTTGCGGGGGTCTTGTTCACAGGTGATAGTTGGATGGAGCGAGAGATGGGCAGACGGATTGGAGCCTTAGAGATAGGGTAAGTACCTCTGTCATCCGGGGTGTCTCAAAGTAGAGCAGTTGAGTTGGTTTGGTCATCTGATCTGATGGCTCCTGGGCGCCACCCTTTGGAGGTTTTCCAGGTGTGTCCCGATGGGAGTAGTCCCCAAGGGAAGATCCAGAATGTGCTGGAGGGACTATATATCCCAGCTGGCCTGGGAGCACCTTGGGATCCCCCAGAATGAGCTGGAGGATGCCGCTGGGTGAAGGGATGTTTACGGTTCCCTCCTGGAGCGATTGCCCCCATGAGCAGATCTCGGATAAGTGGAAGACAAGGGTAGGATGCTTTATAAGACTTTTTTTTGCATTTGACCACTGCTCTTTGGCTCATACCCTGGCGCAGACAAAACTAATGCGTGAATTTTCCCGAATATGAATTTTCTTCACCGGTAAACACATTTTTCTCCATCCACAATGTATTGCAGAGCTTGCTAATGACACACCCTGTGTGAAGCAGCATTTGTCATCACCCCTGAAGCTAAAGTAATCATTAGCCTGAACAAATTAATTAGATAATGATTCAGTGTTTGGGTCTGAAAACTAAGGAGCAGACTAGTGATGAAGAATGGAGAGTGGGTTTGTCTCTAAAGAAAAGTAGGAGGTGAATAATCATGCCCAACCTGGAGCTTAAGAGCCCCATCGATGAGCATGACTCAGCTCCTTTCCTTGTCAAAGAAAGGGTTATTTGTTTCGGTAAGGATCTCGTCACAGATCTTCAGAAAAAATATTGAATGTGAAAAGCAACCAGTCAAAACCAAAAAGAAGCTGCCTTCACTTTGTTTTTTTTTTACATGAATTACAAAAGGCAACAAATAGATTTTGGAGTTGGAAAAATATTACGGTACCTAAAACTGCTGTGCTAAGAGCATTTTAATAAGCTGGATGTTTAAAACAAAGCTGTTTTCCTCATGTAAAACGCTTTATTTTAAAATCTGCATTTACTGACTTTTAGTTGTATTTAAACTACTGTTCATCATCATATAAATGAGAATTTATAAATATTTTGTTCAGATAAAACAACTTTTTGTACTAAGCTGAAAAAAGTTACATTTTGACTTATATGTTTAGGACAGTTTTATGTTAGTAGACTGGTTTTTAAGTAAGGTATTCAGAGAGAGAGAGATTTGCAAAGTGTTGTCTCCCTCAGTGTTTGTTTCACATCCATTTGTACCTCAGATCTTTGTACATTTTCACACATTATTTACAGCATAAAATTATGAATCATTTCTCACTATGCATAGATATGCGAAAACATAAAGTCTAAGAAAAACGTCAAGACGCCATATGTTCATTGAATTTTTTTCTGCTAATTCTAAAGGTGAGAAACTATCAGTTAAGAGCTAAGAGTTGAAGGATTCACAGACACATTATTGTGAGCTGAGGTGACTCATATGTGAAGGAAATTATACAATATGTGAAAATACAAGCAAAAACATTCCTTGAACCTTAAGAAACAAAGCTAATTCAGGCCAAAAATCTATATGTTGGATCTGATCAAGACGCCATCAGATCTCCAATAAACAACCTGGACATCTTGATGTATTGTATTGTGCATACATCCACATAGATCTTAGTCAGACATGTAAATACAGGATCTGAGCCAAAAATCCACCGAATGTACAAACAAGAGTGACTAAACATTTCTGCAGAGTCTGTGGGATTCGAAACACACTACTGACCTGATCTGTATGTTTTTAAACTACTCTAAACTACTACTACTTATTTATAAAGAAGATAACGGAATATTAATTGAGTACACGTGAATCGTGTTCTCTATTAGTCTCTTGTCCTAGGTCATGCAGAGCTTTGAGCACATAGTGAAATCCCACCTTCCATATTCTTCCTGACAGACATACAGGTTCCTTGCAGGCCAGACATAAAATCAGACAAAGCATTGACTTTTCTACTTCACACTGTCATTTCCCCGCCTGAAGAGCACTGACGTTGTTCACTGACTCTATTTCAACTTCAAATACCATAATTCCATCCACGCTTGTCATGATCTCCACATTATTGTTTCTCAATGCAATTGGGTTTTGGACGTCCTGACCTCATCAACACCAGTACGATCCCCGTCAAAAAAAAAGAAAGAAGAAGAGCACATCCCTATTAGGCGGAAAGAGTCAGTTGCATCAGGTTTATAGAGTTCAACATCAGTTAAGATCTGAGCAGAAATCATGATATAAATTTGGAAAAATAATAAGCAAGACAGATGATTTTCTTTCTGTATCTCAGGAGGTTCAGCTTACACTCCAGAGTACTCACCAGTGCAGCATTAGGCTGTATGTAACACAACCTGGTAGATCTATTGGTACCTTTAAAGCTTTCAACTGCAAATATCTACTGAGGGAGATTAGATTAGCACAATGCATTACCAGGACTCAAGTGCCAGACATCCAGCATCCCCACAGAGAGCTATGATGAGAGAAGTTGCCCCAGTAATCCCAGCCACACTCTGTCCCAGAGTGCAAAGTAACGGTCCAAAATAACTGTCCTTTTATTCAGTTAATAATGAATATTGACTAGAGTACGATATGTTTACCATAATTTTACCAGAAAGCATTTAGACATGGAACAAAAAACATTTCAGTTGCATTTTTTCAAATAAACTTATAGTTAAAATTCAGAAAATATAGGATACACATTTTTTCCAATAGTTAATAGAATTCAGACCTGGTGCAGGCTAAGCATGTGCTCACATGTCAGATCTGGGGATTTTTAGTTTACAAATACCTAAACTTAAAACCTTTTAGGTTGATGTAAAAAGAGTCTCCTCTCCACAAGTGCATTAGGTGCACTTGTAGCTATTTATTTATTTATTTGTAATGGATTTTATAATATACAATGATTTCATTAAATATTGTATTAATTTCATATTATTATTATTATTATTATTATTATTGTTATTATTAATAATAATAATAATAATAATAATAATAATAATAATAATAATAATAATAATAATAATAATAATATTGATATTATTGATATTATTATTATTATTATTATGTGCACACATATAAAGTAATTCCATTTCTAAACGAAAAATCTGGCAATACGTATGTTCGTTGTTTAAATCTGTATATTTTTCTTTCTTATATGCTTTGTTTGCTTGTTTGTTTATTTATTTCAAACATATTACCTTTCACATTCATACACCATGAAACATGTTCTCTTAATTTGTTTGAAAAGGAGGTAGTCAGAAGGAAATTACCCTACACCCCTGTTTCTTCACAATAAAAGCACATTCTAGTCTTCTTCAGATGAATTACAAATGGTTTTGTCATTCCAAACGTTTAGCAATAAGTAAATAAATAAAGAGAATTAAAAATATTCTGAGTATATTTATTTTAATGTCATAAATTTTGAAAACTGCATCATGCAATAGCAAATAAACAGCTGTCTTTGAGGGGATGGTGCAGCAACAACTGATCCAAATCCAACAGACTCCCTGATAGCAACATACCTACAGACAGGGCCCCAAAACTGGCTCTAGTCCAGGGCCCCACACCTTCTTTAATCCAGCCCTGATAGGCAGAGGGATAATAACTGTGGATGTATTTACCAGAATATTCTGAAACTATGCAAAGAAAATTCACTGTATACCAAGAATTTCAGTAAACAAATTAAATAAATGAATAACACATTAAACTGACGTGTTTCTTTCAAATGTTGGTATATTTTTGAACAACTTTGGAACCAACTTCCTAAGGAACAAAATAAAAGAAGTACAGTAATCAGTCCAATAGCTCCATCTGTCAGTTCTTCACGCAGGACTATAGGTGGGTATCATAGATTTGATTTGTTTGAAGGCGTCCGGGCCACCGTAATGCTCCAGGGTCTGCAGAGTCTCCTCAATCAGATCGCCGATGCTCTCTCTCTGCCGCCGGTTCTCGATGGCATCTCCCAGGTTTCTCTTCTTGTTCTTGAAGAGGTTGAAAACGGGCAGGATCTGCTTTAAGTAAGGCACCAGCGCCACGCCGACGCCGTCTGCGGACGCCACCAGATGCTGCATGATTGTCAGGGTGGTGCACATCACCTGATGGTTTTTGGTGTTCATGGCATTCCGGATGGGGATGATGAGCTTGGGCAGGACGGGGAGGATCTTGGGGCCTCCCCGCTTCAGCATGTCGTGGATCCCCTGCCGTGCGAGGAACTCGTAAGGGTACTCGGTCTCACAGAGGCCGTGGAAGAGCAGCGGCAGGTAGTACTGGTAGTCCAGTTTCTCGATGTCCACCTTCCACGCTATGTTCTGGCCTCTGTTGTTGTAGTCCACGGCGATCGGGAGCTCCCTGCGCTCGTAGTAAGTCCGGAAGGTGGTGGGTTTGGACGACTGTGAATGAAACACCCCTGTCGACGGAGGTCCCGCAACCACGGAGTTCTTCATGAAGGCCTTGACGGTGAAACCGTCCGGTTTTGCCTTGCCTTTGGTTCTTGACATATCACAGCTCCTTTCGCAGCTGAGCAGAAGAAGCAAGATAGATGAAAAAAGGCTCCGATAACGATTTAATGCACAACTTCAGAGCTGTTTACTTTCCCACCGTTGCTATGGAGCTGTGGACGCTGAGGAGGAAGGGCATGTGGTTACCATAGTGACAAGAATGCGCGTCCATTGAAAGAGCGACGCCGAACTTCCTTCTTGTCGCGCTATCACTCCGCCGTGTGCAACACGTTCCCACAAAACGCATCTCACCAGCGATCATTCGGCTTTATTTCTAGACCACTTTTCACACAGTTCAGCGTGACACAAATCGCTTTAGCCTGCATGGGCGATAAACAGAGGGGCGCGTTTACAAACAGTACAAAAATCGATAAAGTAAAATTCAATTAAACAGCAATAAAATAGGCCTACAGGACAAATAGATCAAAATTCTTGTGGAGGCTGAATAACTGTCTGTGTGAAAAGTAAACGTTTCATCTCTGAAGCACAAACCATGAGATCAAACATAGAAACAACAGAAACCTTAATTTTTTTTATCTGCAATTAAATCTAAAATGAAAAAATGACATTGAAATAATTATATGGTTGCATCAAAGGTAAGGTAGCCACAGCTGAGCTGTGGCAATGCAAAATGGCAGCAACAAAAGCAGAATTATAATTTCAAACAGTGTAGACGGCAAATGAAGGGTTTTCAGTTTAAGTGGCAAAAGATTTGCATTAGTAGCAGTATTTATGCTTAAAATATTAACAAATTAACATTCAGATTAATCACTTTAGAGTTAAGTCACCCAGAAAATGTCTCAACTTTGTTTTTCAACTTGAGTCCCTTCCTTTCGCTCTCTGCATTTCTCACCCTTTCTCAAGCCACAGTTGCATAATTTGCAGAAACAAATTTCCAACTGACCTAAAAAAATTAGAAATCATACAAAAGCAAATCATACATACAAGCAAGACATTATTACTGTGTGCATCTAACTGTACAACCAGAACACTTTTTACCATAAAAAACTTCAGAGGCCTGTTGAATATAATTGCTTTCAGAGTTCTTGTAAACTGTACCAAGTTGTTTATAAACTCCACCATAAATAATGGGATCTAATTTCATTTCCTTGCTTTGATCAACTTTAAAACGGGGGGGGGGGGGGGGGATGGAGTTCAAACGTACCACCTTCAATATTTGGAATGAGCTTGATGAGAGGTCAAATTCCATCTCCATCTCAAAAAACATAAATGCAACTCAGATCAAAGGATTCCTTTGCTGACTATATTGGGCAACTTAATTATAGATAAGTTGATTGGTACTCCAGTGTTAATTCTATTTCATTGAACTTATTGATTTATTTCTAATATTGTTATTTACCAATGGATCTTGATTGTGGCAACTGTTTGTGATCTATTATGTGTTTGTTTGTACAGCGTTGTATTCAGATGGTGCAGACTACTACTAAAAACTTTAAATAGCTTCCCACAATGTGTTGAATTTCATGTCTAATGTGTGAATAAACTAAACTATATATAATCTATGTGCAGATAAACATAGCAGAGCTGCAAAGCATAGCTGCTTTGAATGAGCAGTCAAATGCAGTAAAGTAAAACAGCATCAATACCAAAAGAAATAAGGAAAAATTGCAAAAACATTTGAATATAGTATAAAAAAAATGGTTTTACAGGATTCAAGGAAAGCTGGAAAGATGAAGCTGTAAAAAAAAACAGAGAACATTATTTTGAGTTTTAAGGAGATCTTAGCTAGATTTGTTTAAATGTGCTTTACATAACGAAGGAACATAACAGGGTAGGTGCAATTTTGGTCAGCAAAAATAAAAAATAAAAATTTGAACTAAATCTAATGATTGATTGTAAAAGCTTATGTTGGAGGGAATGAACTGATTTTAATAAAAGTCTTGAAGGAATACCATTGCCATTTTTTCTCTTATAGACATGATACAAAAGAAACAACAGACAACAGCTCTTTTAAAATCTTTTTATACCTTATAGTAGGGGTTTTTAAACTTTCTTTCCCTATCTACAGTCTGTTTTGGTTTCTGACGATAATGCATCAAAGCATTTTAATCCCACCGTCATTAGAAATCATGAAAAGAGGAGGGAGGACATCTTGTCCTAAGGATCAACGTCGGAATACACCAATTTAGGGAAAACGCAAGGCATCCCCACAGGATTTCAAGTCTCAGCACTCCAGGTCATTAGTGAGAGTTTTTGCATCAACAAAACATCTGTATTAAAATCCAGGTATTGAGCGTCATATATTACTATTATCAGTTCAGACAGAAATTCAGGCAATTTCCCATAAGATTGGTGAGAAAAACAGAGGAGCTTCAAATTTCCATAAATTTATTAGAAGTATGCAGATGCCTAAACTAGATGGTCTTAAAGCATGTTGGAATAGAGATCTAGCTCAAGAGATTACAGAAGATGATTGGAAGAAATTATTTGCATCATGGTACAGTTGTTCGCGTGAAGCTCAATCTCAACTTATTTGTTACAAGATATTAAATAGATCCTATTGGACCCCTTCCAAACTAGCAAGACTAAAACTCAGAAACAGTGATATTTGTTGGAGATGTAATGGAAAGGTTGGAACTCTCGTGCATATGCTATATGAGTGTGACAAAGTTAAAGACATGTGGAATGCAATCATTTTATTTGTGAATAAGGTGCTGGGCACAAATCTGGTTAAAAACCCTGCTCTATGTGTGTTGGGATTACTTCCAGATAATATTAAAATCTCAAAGCACCATAAATCTTGGTGTCGCTTGGCTATGACAACAGGATGCAGGATAACTTTACGCCACTGGAAATCTCCCACTGAGTCCTTTTTTAAGGAATGGATACAGGTTTTAAGTTCAATGGCTAGCTACGAGCGGGTCACCTATAGGGTGGCTGGGAGGGAGGACTTGTTCAATGAGGTGTGGGGCCCTTTTCTATCTAAACTGATGGACATATAAGGGTGTTACCTCCGATCTACATTTGTATTAGATACGGCTGCAGGATTGATAGTCTGTCTAGGGTTTTTTTTTTTTTTTTTTTTTTTTTTTTTTAATGATCTATGTTATAGGTTGTGGATCTGGCTTGTTCTCTATATTGCTGCTGGACTGCATTGTTATTTTGTTGTATTTTCTTTTTTTCTTTTTATTATTTTTTTATTTTTATTTTTTTTCTTTGTGGTTATTTGCTAAAAAGAAAGGAGGGGGCTGGGCAGTTACGAATAAGTTCACACAATATGTGGCTCCGATTCACTTAACTGTAACTAGGTAATGTGTGCTTGTTTGTGTATGTCTGGCAAAAACCTCAATAAAAAAAAAAAAAAAAAAAAAAAAAAAAAAAAAAAAAAAAAAAAAAAAACTATTATCAGTCTAATGAGGCACTTATTCCAAGAAATTATAAAATGAGATTTTTTGTGTGTTTTTTAATGAAAATGTGTGGGGTCTTGAGATTGAGTTCCAAGCTTAAACATCATAAGAAAAAAGTCCTTAAAATGAATGAAAGATTTTATACTAAAAAAGTTTTGATTTAAAACAAATTCATAAAAGTCATACATTGGCTGTTTGTGACAAAGTTTTCCTTCGCTGTATTTTTGGGGATCAGAAACTGAAGAGTTTGCGAACCACTAATCTATCCGGTCTAAAAATGTAAAATTTAGAATTAAAGATATTTAAATACTTTTGAGATTCCCTAATATCCCCCAAAGCATCCCTTTGATTAAAATGCAAACAAGATCCTAACTTCAGTTTGAGCTTTCTCGGATGTACAGCAGTATTAAAGCAAGTAAAGTATTATAGCAAGTAAAATTTCTTGCCATAAAATGAGCTACATCAATATTTAATCTCCCTTTGGGATTAATAAAGTATCTTTGAATAAAACTGAATTGCAGTGCTTACATGCAGGCACTAGGCACAAAGCCACATTATCCATCTGAAAAAAGCCCCCTGCATGACATAATGCAGCTATCTAATTAAAATCCTTCATTGTTGGCTGGAGTCTGGTCACTACAGGTCAGTATGGAGGCCCAGTGGTCATTATTGCTCTCAGGAAGAGCAGGAGTGAGTCCTCTCTGTTTGTACTATATCGTCTCTGAGAGGCTACCCCTCAAAGGTGTGTTCAGAAATACCTGTAGCCCAGCTTCAGTGTGTGTTTCTGTGTGTAGGCGTGTTTTGAAGGAAAAAAAAAACGTGTGCAAAAACTGTGAGCGTAGTGTGTGAATAAAGACAAGTACGGTTGTGATGCAAGTGAGTCATCAGGATATGATTGGTATAGTTTGTGTGTCTCTCTTTTTGTGTTGTGTTGTTTAACAAAGGAATAACGCAACACTACTTTGTCTCACCTATGATAAGGAGGCTTCTTAGTGGAAACTGCAAAAGCTAAAATCAAATTAACAGATATTTGTTCTTTGTTAAAAAGTAATGAAAAACTTTGGCTACAACAATGTAGCTCTGAAATGAACTAACACAAAACCTTCAGGTCTGGGTGTGCTGGTGGTGCAGTGGTAGTGCTCGATGCAGCTGACCTGCGTTCAGATCTGGTCTGCGCTCCTTTGGTGCAAGTCTTCACCTCTCTCTCAGCTTCCTGTCATATTCCTGTCAGAATACTTTGAATAAAAATGTCCCAAAAATAATAGTAAAACCTTCAGCCATTTAATGGTATCTGGTTCTAAAATTAACACAGGCTGTTTTTAGCATGTATCTGGCAAGGAGAATAAAAAAAAAAAGAATTACATTGTTACATATTTTAAAAGCAAGAAAAAGATGGCTTACTATAAAGAGTCAAGGATTTCTACGTCACTTGTCTGTTTTTTCTTTGACAGGGGAAAGCTGGTGCCAGAGTTTCTAAAAGCAACAGAAAAGGAGGCAGGTTTCTAAAATCATTTTAGAGCAGCAAAGTGTACAGAGGTCCGGGTTAAGAATTTATGATCATTTGAACTGTTCATCGAATTTACAGAAACAGAATAAAAAGCTTGTTTCTACTTTCCAGCCACTCTTTTAAGCCATGGTTCTTAAACAGTGGCACTCAATCCCTCTTCAGTGGAACCAAGATAAAAAAAGATAGCTGTCATATTAAAAACCAGGCTAATTAATTGCCATGATACGAAATGTTTTGGTAAAGTAAGAAGAGATGGATAAAATTGAGAAGTAGTTGGACCACATTGCAATCCTAGTTCAAAACACCAACTACAAGAAAGATAAGCAGAATGAGAAGTATTTCAAGAACTAAAATGGAAACTAGGTATATCTTGATTGATTAGGATATCATTGAAAAGTTTTTTTTAGCAAATTAGTTTGACATAAAAACTCATTTAAGGATTTGTTTACATACAAAGTGTTTATTTTTGTAAAGTTGATGATTGTTGCTTGTAGCTAAAGAAAACCCAAAATTCAGCTTTGCAACAACAAATATTTTCAACACAGTAAGGTCATGTCATAAACTGCTGACTTGAACGTTGTCTAGCAGACAGTCCCTTGCATTAATACAACTGTTTTATTTTAATCTATCCGTCCAACAGGCTGAGAGAAGGCTGTAAGATATCAAGCAAAGGTCACAAGGTTGGAAATCTAACCCAGGACGGCTGCGTCGAGGACTATGGCTTACATTTATGGGGTGTTCGCTCCAACGCTGCACCAAGCAATACCCCAGCAGCTGGCAGTTTTATGGAAAACTACATCTTTCATAAAGGAGAGCATTGCTTACAAAAAATGAATAAAATTCTCCTTTACCGATGAGTTGGGATCATATTTCCTTCCCTGTACTGATGGAAAGAAAGTGATGCCAACCTTTAAGATGCCAAAAATAAATAGCTGTTGCCTCCACTGAGTTTCCAGTAATGAGCCAGTGTCTGTTTTCACTGTCAGGAGGAACACAGTGGAGGAGACGATGAACAGGAATCCCTAGAGTCCAGCTGCTGGTGCCAGATCTATGTGTTGTGATGCTTCGGCTGGAGGATCATGATCAATATTTGCACTCCAATCAAACACATGAACAGGGACTGAAAAAATGTTATCAAGCAGTTCACCTTTGTTTTATAGCTGCTGAGGTCTGGATTAGTTGGACTGAGTGCAGAGCAGGGAGTCACAAAGTAACACATTTTGTAGTATTGAAGTTGAGGACTGT
The DNA here is from genome assembly GCA_037039145.1 of Fundulus diaphanus. Classification (NCBI taxonomy): domain Eukaryota; kingdom Metazoa; phylum Chordata; class Actinopteri; order Cyprinodontiformes; family Fundulidae; genus Fundulus; species Fundulus diaphanus. The sequence goes on from CM073126.1 coordinate 18,610,019, forward strand.
TCTTTTGTACTATTTTATAGTTAATACCTTTTAACATCGCCATTGTTACTTTTTTGCAGGAAAATGAACCCAGGAAACAAAAACAAAGAAGAAAATCAGTATGGCTGCTTGACGCTTCGCCCAAACTGTTTCTTTTTTAGATTTCACTGTGTATAAGCTAATGTTAAATCATCTCTGCGGTTATGTAGTGATGCTTCACCAGTTCTTCACTGAATGTTGATATTTTATGGAGCATCTTCTGCTCTGACGGACATACGTATCAGTTTGTCGTTGTGACTCACTGTTTACTGCACAGTGTCGTTGTTGCTTCTGTGAACCAGAAGTAAACAACTGCACAAAGTCAAGCATGCTGGAGCAAAGTCAAAAGAATGGGCCAGACCGACAGAAAGCACTCCTATTATTCAAATTCTGCTTCATGTTATTAATATTCAGTGACATCTGGTTTTTATTTTTATCAGGAGGTTTTTATTCCCCTGCTCCTGTCTGCCCTGGAAATCCGCTCTCACTTCCATAAAACACGTTATTTTTAAAACTCTCCTTGTGTCACAGAAAAGGAATAAGAGAGCAGAAAGACACACATTCACAGACTGGTAATTTTTTTCTCTGAGGCAAGACAGAAATTTGCTGCAAACAGACCAAAAGCAGGAAGACCACTTTTCTTTGCAAGCAGGCCAGAAGACCTGAGTCATATCAGTGGAGTTAGAGAGGAAACCATTACACACAACTGCATCACCTTCCTTTTATTGAGCAACAGGTCTTGAATAGCACTTTAGATAGATTTCTAGCTTTATATCAAACACTTTTTAACTATAACGTTTATATTAAAATATTTTTGTTGGTTTTTGAATGCATAGGGCTTTATCTGTTTCCTGGAGGAAAAATAAGTCATACAATAACCGTTCCTGTAAGCTGAATTTTCATGATAAAAGTAAATGAAATGTACAAGTAAATTAAATTAATCTGATTAAATATCCCTAATTTATCATAATGTTTTGTACATAAAACCTTCCAGCTGATAAAATATTGCAAACATCTAATTTATTATTCTAGACATGTTCTATCCCCCAGAATGATAAATAAAATGCTGTACAGTAAACGGGAAACATTATGAGAAGGAGAAACACATTTGCCAGTTCAACCATGCAACTGCTTTCTCCAAATTGGCTAAATGGCCGTGATAACAAATCAATCAACTAACTGGAATCTGCACCCGACTACTTCATTGATTTGAGTCAATTATAGTCTGAGATGTCCAGGTGGTCCACTGAGTGCAGATTTATAACATGCATTCAACGTCGTTGTCTGCCCCCCCCCCCCCTCCTAATTATTATGATCTGCTTCACCTGTGATCGTCTGACAGCAGCTCGTTAGGTGAATTACCTACACCTGTTCACCTGCCTTTATATGCTGGGCTCCTACGGTCTCTTGCTATATAGACTATTGAAAGCATACAATAAAAATCTAATAAAACTAAAAACTCATAGACCAGTGGGAAATGCTTGATTACAAAGGAAAGTCTTTAAGACAGATGTGTCAAACTATAGTCCTCACAGGCCGGTGTCCTGCAACTTTTAGTCTCAGTCCGAACACCCTTATAGAGCAAGGGCTCTAAAGCCAAAGCGGAAGTTCGTCAGCGGTCGCCATGTTGAGTGCTGTCAGAATAATACAGTCAGTAAGGAAGGAGGTAGGAAAAGAAGCCTGTATGCTCCCTACCGCAGCTGGTTTTGCCTAGGGACCCCGCGACGTCCCTTACCGGCACTAAGGTATCCCACAATCCTTTGCGTGAAATGACGTATAAGCACAGTTCCCTCACAGAAATCAATGAAAATGTCCGGAGAGAACAGAGCGTGCACTTTGTAGTTCATTTTTGCAAGGCTGTAGGCCCGGATTTGCCTAGAATCATCCATGTGCGTTTCCGACACGTAATGACATCGGAGTTAGAGGCTGTCCGAATTCGGCACGGCAGTCTGAAGCTCCTTTCCTCCCCACGATAGAGTTCTTACTGTTGATCCCATGAAAAGTCAAGAAACAGGAGCTAGGAGCTATTATTAAGGGTGTTTGGCTGGAGCCTCAGATGTGCCTCTGCTTCAACACACCTGACTCTAATATGAGCTCATTAGCTGAGCTCTGTAGAGCTTAACTGCATGCTAGTTAACCCTTTTGATTCAGGTGTGTTACAGGACATCAGACCCTGAGACCGCTTCTTTAAGGCTTTTTTAAAAGCAGCAAGTGTCTGTGGAGCTCAGTATGAGGGAGATACAAAGTGCAAGATGAAAGGAGGAGGTTGGTGTTATGTTTATGAAGGGAGTGGATGGATGAGTAGGGTGTGAGTCAGTCTTATGGGTATTCTGGAGCATTGTCATGAATACACCAGTGAGTGACGAGAGAGATTTTGTCATGGATCATCTAATCCCTTTGAACAATTGACGTTACTGAAATCAAACCTTGAGGGGACAAAGGCATGGGCCAGTTTTTCAGCATTGGCGAGGTTGAGAGAAGGATGGAGGATGAAGGTGGTGGAAACAAGTTTTAAACAGATGGTTGATGTGATTATCAACCAAGAGATGAGGGTCACACTGAGGTTTCTCACTGTGGTTGAAAGAGGGATGGCTTGACTGGAAAAAGAGATGGTGGTTATGGAACATGATGACTTGATGAGGAGTGCCAACCAATACGGATTTCATTTTTCCGATATTTAACCTGATAACGTTTTGACACATTTATGTGTGTCCTACAAAGAAGGGAGATTGCCTTGCAGCAAGAAAGTCTTGGGTTGAAACCTTTGATGGGGGGGATTTCTGCTTGGAGTCTGTATTTTCTCCCCATCATTGGTTCTCTGCAGGTACTTCTGCCCACAGTGCAAGAATATACACGTTAGGTTAATGGTCACTCAATATTGACGTTAGGTCTGAATGTGCAGAGTATCCTCCGCCTCTTACTCACTAGCTGGAAGTTTTTCGTTCCTGTTAAAGGGGAGTTTTCCTCTCCACTGTCGCTTCATGCTTGCTCAGTATGAGGGATTGCTGCAAAGCCATGAACAATGCAGACCACTGTCCCTGTGGCTCAATGCTCTTTGAATGAGTGAATGCTGCTTGTCAAGACTTGATGCAATCTGCTGGGTTTCCTTAGATAGGAAACTTTTTGACCAATATGTATGATTTGATTGAATTTGACTTTGTAAAGTGCCTTGAGATGACAGGTGTCATAAATTGGCGCTATATAAATAAAATTGAATTGAATTGAATCGAATAAGTTTGTCATTAAAAAAACATGGTGACGACAGATGTAAACACTTACATGAGATATATTTAAATTTCAGCCACAGCACTAGCGCTCATCACAGGAAACGTCTGCTTCTTACTGAGGCATTGGAGCCACAAGTCCCTCATACTTGGGACTGGCTATGTATGCTGTTTTTGATAAACTGTGGTGCTCGAATACTTCATCTTGTCTTTTTTGGCAGTTGTGAAGTCATGTGATCCAGTTGTTGATGACACGATTTGTGTGATGTGAAAAAAGTGTGGATTGGGTGATAGCGGGACTTGTGGACAAGAGTTGAGGACTACTGACTTTAAGTACATTTATACTGTAAGCCACGCTGATGCAAAGATGCGTGTAGTGTTGAGCATCTGCAGTGTTCAAAGTGACCACGTCCCAGGTGGATGGAGGCTACTCCTCCACTCTAAACCAAACCTGCTCCATGTCTGTTCCTGTAAATTCAGAGTCTTTTGGTTGTTTCTGGTTATGCATTTCAGGATGAGGTTGTTATGGATTTGAACTGGAGCTTTATGTGGTTTGAAAGAAAGCTGTGACAACACTAGTTTGTCTAGGGACAAAAAGGTACAAAAAAACCCTGCAAAACCATGTTGTTCTTTTTTAAGATTTATAGCAAACGCTTTCAGTAAGTGACTCTCTTTAACAGTATCACAGCGTGGAACTAAATGGTTGCAACAACCAGATATTCATGGAAAAGGTAAGAGAAGAACTGCAGCTGTCGGCTGTATGCTCACAGCAGGCACTGCTTTGTTAATCAAGAAGAGAGCAAGAGAGGGAGGTTTGGCTAAACAGTACTAATCTTTTCATAGCTGGGAATAACTGAGGTTAAGCATGTGACTTCAGGTTGATTAAGCCTTATATCTTTCTTTCAGACACACATGCAAACCTAAAACCATCGGTTATGAGCTTTATAGATCACATCTAATCTAAAACAAAAATATTTATCACAGGTATTTACTTATTGGCACATTTGCATGTAACAATTCACCATGCCTCTTTTCTTTGATTTTAATCATCCTGCCTTTGGTCCCTTCAGCTCCCAGAGACATTATGAGCAGGATCTTTCATGTACTGACGGGAAGTAACTCCCTGGGGGATTCACTTTGTGCAGCTCAAAGACGAGACTTCCTCTTGCAAATGAAAAGGAAATGAAAGTGGGTGTGAATCATTGCAAAAGGGAGACAGGAGGTCAGAGGTGAAACTGAGAAACAGAGTGACAGGAAGAGAGACAAAAATTGAAATAAAACTTTTTAGAGAAGCGATGGAGGCTGTGTACGAAGAAAAATGAACTTGAATTGAATGGAAGTAGAAGAGAAGGCGAGATTAGCTGGAACAATGAGACACTCTTTTTCAGTTTAAAAGGAAATTGCTTCTTTCACAATTTCCTCAGCGATTCTGACGTTGAGAAGTATTTCCTCATTTGCTTTCTGTCCTTATGTTACCACAGAATCTAAAGATATTTTTTACTATTAATAAAACAGGATTTCACCTGAACATAAAGCCAAATCTGGAGCCTTTTCGCTGAAGGACAACAGGCTTTAAATAAATAAAGTAGAAGTGGAGCTGACTCACTAATCTCACAGCTTTTTGTTGGGTAAATTCATCAAGGTCCTCAGCTGGGCTCACCAGAATCTAAATGTTTGTGCTAAATCATACAGTTTTTGTTCCTGCTGTACAAAGTTGATATTTTACTTTGTTTAGATCTAATACATTCTTTATGACTGAACCTACCTTTCAAATTAAAAGAAAACCACGTAAAATAACCACATTCATGTACATGAGGAACTGTGTAACAGTCTCACCATTGACCCGCACATCAATGCAATGTCTCGTGATTTTTTTTAACCACAGCTCAGCTGCAAACCATGGATACTTAACTCATTTTTAGGTTAAAATATTTTCACAATACAGTATCTATGAGTTGCATAATAAACCCAAACTTTACCAAATTGTTTACCTATTTGCACATTGAGTACAAAGCTGCAGGATAAATGGAGTCCACTGGCATATAGCTTTAAGCAGCAGCCCTTTACTATAATGACTTATTTTATCTAGAGCTCAAGCACACGTATGGATTAAAAAAAATATATTTTAAAAACCGTAGCCTAATTTACTTTCCAAGACTTCTTGCTGTAAAATATATGGTAGATTTTCAGACTAATACATGATGTAGCTACTACTTTCTGCTGTGGTTACTGACTAACCTTTTTGGCTGAGCAGTTGTTCAATCTTAACTGTTACAGGTAATATATTGCAATTTAATGGTCCAATAACAATGTATCACAGTTGTAATAATACCATTCTAAGTATAAAAAAACAACACAAAACACATGACACATGTAGAAAAGAGTAAACAGGGCTTGTTTAGGTCAGAAGTCTCCAAAGGTTTTACACCGCGGGTCACAATAAGCAATGTGAAAGTATTTTCTCCCCCCAATATAAAGCACAAAATATTTAATGTGAACTTTTAACTGCTTAGCAATGCAATCAGTGTGCAATATGTTAATGAAACAAAGTCGAATAAATTATTATAGGTCCAAAAAAGACGCTCAGACAGTTGCATTAATAAAAGAAAGGTGTACAGTTTACTAACTTTTTGGGTCAAATGTTTTCCATGCTGTTGGACTAAAACAGACTAAAACATTTTCTAGACCAAAAGAATCTATTACCAGCAACTAAAACAGAAACCTTGCTTTATTTAGCCACGTTAAATGCAAGGGTGTGCCCAATTCTTTTCTTTTTTCTTTAAGTCAGTAGTAGTTTTTGGCCCTTCCTAATATTACGTAACATGTAAGGAAAAAAGAGGTAATAAAATACACATACTTTAGATTATACTTAATATTTTCCATTTAATAAGATACAGATTAGTTATTGTAAATGTAATCCTAAAGAGACTGCATTAAGTGTCCATTTGCATTAGCTCCTTTTAAGTTATTTTTTTGCCATTCCTGAACTGCTGTCAGGGGCCACCGATAGCCCCACACCGCATCTTTTACATCCCTTGTTTAGTTTGATGGGGGAAAAAAAAAAAATGCAGTCTTTATAAGGAAAGATTGCAGCAAGCAGGAGTTGCGTTTGGTGGCTGCTCTGCAGAGCGAGGTGGTCTTTGTGGCCGGGGTTTGGGAGTGATGGTCGGATGTAGTTTGGGATTTCTCCGCATCTTGGCTGCTCTGCATGTTTTCTGCCCTCGGGTTGACTGACCTAACTGTAGTGGAAATTAAGCGAAAGAAATACATATTTGTGTCTGTTCATGATTACATAACGCTTACATATATTTTTTTATGCTTGTTTTAGCATGTTAGTAATATTACTTTCCGAGATCTTTGTCAGTGGGCCAAATATCAGAAAATGCCAGATTTGTCTTGATCAGCTCTGATTGTCAAACAGCCAGTCAAATAGTTTTTTCCCTGTAAATAAAATGCATCAAAACTACTCCATTTTTTTTGGTCAATGAACACAAGAGCAATTGGTTTGATCCATCTTTTTGAGTTTAACAGAAATCTGAAAAAGATCACATAACTTGGGAAAATCTTAGATAAATTATTTAATTTCCTGTTGGATTCAAATCTATCGTCTCTATCAAAGAACCTTCAGCAGTTTTCATTTTCTTTTATTTGGTCCTGTGTTTATTGACCTTAGGAAAAATAAAAACTGCGTTAGTCAAAATCTGAAACCCCTGATTCATGCATATCCACTGTATTATCACAGGTACCGTATCAGTGCAATAATAGTAATGTTTTAGATGCAACTGCTGCAAATTACTTTGCTTATATTACAAAAATAAGCAGAACAACTATTATATTTCAGAATATTTAGAATATGCATTATTTATATTTGTTAAGGATTGTCTTTAAAGATTTTAAATTTTTAAATTCAAAAGTTTACACACATCTAGAATATTATGTCTTTAAACAAATTGGGAATGTCCCAGTAATGATGTCTTTACTTTCTACGCTTCTGATTGTAAAATCGAGGTGCAGGTGGACAGATTTTACTGGAACACCTCCAATACTTCGGTTCTACGTAGCACATCAGGGGAAAGTCAAAATCAATCAAAATCAGCCTTTATATCAGAGGAGATCTGTGGACCTCCATATGGTTAATCCTTTGGTGCAATTTCCAGATGTTATAAGGTGCTACAATTATCTGTTCAAACAATTTTGCACTAGTTTAAACACCCCAGGAAAGTCCAATCATGAAACTGGTCAGGAAGGAGATGAACATGTTATGGTGCAAACTATGCACATGAACCCCCTAAACCAAAGTAAAAGACCCTAAAAATGTATCTGTCATCACCTGCAACTCAGAATGGAAAAATCCATCGTTCCAGTAAAAATGCAATATTAGCAAAATTGCAACTTCACTCAGGCACAAACGAAGCTTAATTTTTAGGGACGTGTAGATAAAGAAAAAGGGGGGGGGGGGTGTAAGTTTTTTGGCTGAGAACATCATGCTGTGACCGTGAAGTTGGATCAGAAAAATAAAACACGGAAAATCCACAAACAAAACTCTGCACAACACTACGCTAAAAAGAAATTGCTAAAGTGTCAGCCATAAAACCAACTGCAAATAATCTTTAAACGATGCTCTCAAATAATTACGGAGGACAAAAAGCGAATGGCAGAAAGTCACAATAAAGATGAAATGGGATATTACCAAGATGAAACGAGTTCAGCAGCGGGCGAAGCTGCATGTGATCAGTTTAAATGTCTCACAGGGAAGCAATTAAATACCACAGCTTATTGTTGGTGGGAATTACTGCCTCTCTGAAGATATTGTGTCTCTGCTATACATCTTCATACCGAAATTAATATAAGTAGGTCATGCTGAACGATATGCTGCCTATTATTAGATGTATGAAGATGTATATTTGGAGGACTTGGAGTCTTTATCAGAATAAACTGATCTTTCAAGCACACATAATTAGTCATTTTTCTTCTATGACACTAAAATGGACAACCCGGCTTCAAAGCAGCATTTGACGAGTTCTAGATGTGTTTATGTTTTAGATGTGCATATGTAGTGTTTTTCCCCCTCACATCCAAAGGTTCAGATGAAATATAGAATGTAACACAGGACTAGACACCCTTCAAATCCAGTGAACAGTTAGTGCTGTGAGTAGTGTTCAGGTGTGTATCTGTGTGCACATTTCTCTGTATTTGTACAAAACAGAGAAATGCACAGATGCGTGTTCATTAATACTCATTTATGAGGAGGACAATTACATATTAGGGGGCCAAATGCAACGATTGTATCTCTTTTAGCCCCCCCCCCCCCTTAAATTTCCTCTTAAACATTGTGTTGGAAATATACATTTCAAAGCTTCTCTGCTTGCTTTTCCAGGCTGAGATGGGAGTCCTTGGCCCGTGACAAGTCTCTTCAGTGAGAGGATGTTCCTTTTGGCTTTTCTATAAAAGTACATGCACGTGTGCTTCCTTCCAGATGGTGGAAAGCCTGATTCAAAAGGCCACCAGTGTGCAGGAAAGGCTGCAAACTCAGCATTGTCAGCAACAGCTGTACCATCCAAGGCAATTTAAGGTAAAAGACCAGCAAAAATTACAGTGATAGAAAGAATAAAATAAATATTACTGATAAACATGTAGAACTGGGGTTGTGTGACTTCATGTTCTTCATCTCCTGAACAGATTTTAGTATTTTGCCATGTTAAAACCAACTGCAGAGCTCCACAGCTTACCTGAAATAAAAGCTTAATGGAGAAATATTAATGATACATCCCACAAAAGTGGTCTGGATGGAAGAAGGCTGTTAAGAAGTTGCTGGTAAGCTGTTGGGTCTCTGCATTTGGGGCCAGTGGGGCCAGGCCCCACCAGATATTGCATTGGAGCTCTATGTTTACAATAATCAGTAGGACAGGATCATTCTTAATAGAGTGATATTGTAAAAAAAAAAAAAAAAGAAGGCTGATTCCCTTACGAATAAAATTCTGTTTTAAACATTTGTGTAAATATATCTAAGTCTGTCAGAATACTGTCAAGCTCAGTAGGCTAAATCCTCTTGAAGCACCTTGTGATTGACCACCAACGTTTGTTTAAATAATGAACATCTGAAATCGCTGTGCGCATGACCAACACGCTCTCAGTAGACAGCCGTGGGGCACAAATACTACGGCCCCAAGCTCGGATCGTCAAATCAAAATGCTAGAAATGCACACGTTATGTTTACATTCCAGCGATAGACTGGCGACCTGTCCAGAGTGAACCCCGCCTCTCGCCCATTGAATGCTGGAGATAGGCACCAGCACCCCTAGCGACCCCAATAGGGATAAGCGTGACGGAAAATGGATGGATGGATGGATGGATGGATGGATGGATGGATGGATGGATGTTTACATTCTGCGGGATAGTGTGCAACCATCTAGTGTTGGTTGTACTTGCTAGCTCATTGAAGGGTCGATATGAATCTTTTCTGTTCAATAAATTAACAGTATTAGTGAGCCTTTATTTGTAATTTTATGTATAAAAATTTAATTACATTTTGTTAATATAAAATGACATTTCCAGTGTGTTGGTTTATGCTAATTGATCTGTTTCATTTAAAACTGATCAAAATCAGTTTGTATGCATCACAAAAAAAATGTGTTGCTGCTAATAGGTATTGAGTTTTTGTGCCCCACTTAACTTATCATGCCAGAGACACCACTGCTGGTAAGACATCTGTTTTCAATTTGCTACAAGCCTTCATGTCACCTAAACAGCTGGTTAACACCATAGCAACATGGTGGCAAGACCATTGTTAGACGGATGCTTTTTCTTCAGCAGGGAAAGGGAAGCTGGTGGGGACAGATGGGAAGATGGGTGGATCTAAAAGCAGAGCACCCATGGAACAAAACCCAAGGCTGCAGAAGTCTTGGGATTGAGACTGAGAATAAACTAGCAGGACAACTAAGCGAACAGCCAGAACCACAAGATCAAAGTGCCTGTGCAAATTCTCAGGAAGTCTGGTTGCCTCCGATATAAGCCTGTCACAAGATCAAAGCATTTTTGTAACCTAGAATGGCCCGATCAAATCTAAATCAAGTGTTTGTGGTAAAACTTTAAAAATGCTGTTCCCAATATTTCTAAGCTTGAGTTATTTTCCAAGAAAGTATGGGATTCCAGGGCCAACAAAATGTGGTTCAATGAAGGATTGACTGAGGATGGTTGAATAAAAATGCATGCCACACTTTTTAGATTTATCAGAGTTGTTGTAGCAAATATAATCAGATTACACATTTTCATTTTAGGATTTTAGTCAAGTTGACTGGCTTTGTTTATTTTGTCTTTTTGTCTTAACGCGGAGGATATTAAATAATACCCTTGGATGTTGTTGTGATTCATGCATTTTTCTTGTTTCTTTTACATAGGTTTATCATATAGATATGCCATTGAAATTACAGACTCTCAGTATCCAGGGATCTATGATTTCCTTTATGCTTTCCTCCCTCTGCATCCAAACAATACTTGCAGACGAAGACAAAAATCTACGTAGAAGACTTTCACTACAGTAAAACATACAAATATGAGGAGATAAAACCTTTTTGAAGGGGTAACATAAAAAAAAAAGCTGAACCCTATTCCAAGCAATTCAGAACAAACTGTGGTAGTGAGTATTTTTAAAGAATTGTATTGTTCTGATTTGAGGTTCGATCTTTTGGAGTCTCAGTGGAGCAGCTGAAGCCATCTCGGCTCATGATTGCAGGTCTATCAGATATAAACCACAAATTGCCATGTGTGAGGAATATCCGAGGAAGTGGAAGCATGCTTGCCCTCCGCCGCTGTCAGATGAGGGAGAAAACAAGAAACAACACAGGTATCCAAATCTGTAATTGACTGAGCTGAACTGAGTGCTGCAGAGTGGAGTGGAGAGACTCTTCTGATCAAACCAGGGGCTAAATATAGGATCCTGCGGCACGATTTCTTCTGCTTGAGCAGGGATTCACCCGGCCTCAGCTGGGAAAGGAAAGGAAAGGAAAGGAAAGGAAAGGAAAGGAAAGGAAAGGAAAGGAAAGGAAAGTCTCTTGGTGTATTCAGTGTGTGTATTTGGGAGAACAAGATGTAAGCTCATTCACACGGCTCTGCATCCATTCACACCTTCATCACACAGAGGAAGAACAGCAGGATAGCAGTCTCTGTGGATCTATCGGTAAATGTTGGCTGCTTTCTAATCTGTCCATCATATCACCCCGCTGTGTGCTGCTGTGGTGAAAGATGTTCTCGGCAGGTCTGTGAGGATAAAGTCGCACAGAATCTCTCTACCACATTTCATTCAGGTCTTTTCACAAAGAAAGCCTTTGAAGCATTATCCATAGTAACCTACTTTGCAGTGTTGTTATACAGAGAGAACACAGTGTGTGCATTATGGCAGCAAACTTGAAAGATATATTTAAAGCTTTAAAGTTTCCTAATGGCTGCTGGAGATCAGAGAATAAATCAGCATTTGGGGAAAATTTTCTATTTTCCTAGTCTGTTATAAATATGCAAAACCTCAGAATCTTGAAACATTGCAGCTCTGAATGTATAGTTAGGCTTGTTATCCAGTAAGAAGGGGAACCTGTGCCCCAGTCTGATGTTTTCTGTGGCTCACAATTTTTTTAGGATAACTCCTAGGATTATTCCCTGTTGTCCCTGTATTCCTCCATCCATCTTCTATAGATTGTGACCATTTCTCTGTCCCTACGCAGGAAAAGCATCCCTACAGTATGATTGTGATACCACTACCTCATCCTTTTTTTCATACCACTACCTTATCCAAACACATGGGATGTTGTGTGGTCAAGGCGATTGGTGGTGTTAATTTCGACCACATACATTTAATTTGTAGGCCATAAAGTTCCAATTTGATCTCATCTAACCAGAGCACATTTTTCCACATGTCTGCTGTGTCACCTGCATGGCTTGAGGTAATTTGCAAGCAACTCTTATGTCTTTCTTTTGCTAATCCTTCATAAAGGCCATTACTGTTGAGTGCCAAAAAGTATTTGTCCTCTCAATAGACCCACACCTGTGGGTCTGCAGAACCTCCAAAGTTAACTTTGGCTCTAGGCTGATTCTCTGATTATTGTTCTCCTTGCCCGGTATATCAGTACGAATTCATGTTTTTGTAGTTTTGCATTTGTGCCATACTCTTTTGTTTTTCAGATGGCAGATTGAAGAGATGTTTTATAATTGTGCTTTAAAGTTCTCCACATTGTCCCTTGTCAGCCCTGTTCCCTGGTCTTCTCGATACTGTTTCTCTAACCCTGTTCTCCATGTAATGTTTTCCAACCAACCTTCACCGATGAGCTGGATTTCTGCTGAGATTAAATTACACTCAGATGAACGCTAAATCCTCTGTGCTCCTAAACATTTGACATTTTTGTAAACTTATACAAACTGGACCATCTTCTCTCTTCGTTTTCAGTGGCGAGGACAAAAATTTGACAAATTGTAGAGGCTGTATTATTAAAGAATTCTTGGACTCCATCATAGGATTGTACAAATGTTTTTACAAATCAATATCTGCCAGCATTGAAGGTCAGAGATGAATTTAGAGGTCAGAGGTTGATATCTCATAAATTGTTTCCCTATGTAATAGTTTTCACACATAAGATACGGTTAACACTATAATAGAGGAGGTATAAATGCATAAACTGGATCGTTGAACTTCAGAGTTCAGCATTGTAAAAGTTTATTATTTGTTCTGGTTTTCATGGACTTTAGTACATGGCAGGTCAGACAGGCATAACCCAGAGAATGACCTCTTGCTGCCAGGGGCATCAAGAGATGTGACAGTCGCTGCTACAACGTGATCCTTCGTCTCCTATTTCAGAAGGAGGATATTGCTTCATCAAATCATTCAGACAATAACAAAACCGTTTCCTTTCATTACTTAATTCCTATTCACAGGAAATTAACAGATGTAATGCTTGTTAGAGGAAATGCTATTTGTGTTTGCATCTGAAGAATTCTTGATATGAATATTATCACTGAAAGTTGCTGCTGAAGAGCAACTCTCAGTGAGATTGTAGTTTTCTCTCCTATTTTCTGAACGGGGAGTTCAAACATGCCGAATTAATTGAATAAGGAAATGAATTCAATTCAATTTTATTTATATAGCACCAATTCACAACACATCATCTCAAGGCACTTTATAAAGTCAAATTCAATCATATCATACATGAACAATAACCTTTTCAAAGATTACTTTTAATTTACTGTTATATGTATATATTTTTGCTATATATGTCTGTATTCCTACTTATGAATTAGAACTGTTTGATTATGTGCATTAAGGAGTCTACAACCACTTGTCTAAGTGATGGAAACAGTGAGGGGTGCATATATAATTTTCATGAATGTTTTGGGACAAACTTGCTCTGATTTGGAGACAAATCTACAACTCAATCAAGCTGAGTACTGGGACTCCTCAAGGTTTTGTGTGGTCCATGGCTGTTCACCCTGCCAATGCTCACTGTACTTCCAAAAATGAGGAAAACATGAAAATTAAATTTGCAGAATGCAAATGATACTATAGTAGTCGGGTTCACTCATGGGAATGATGACCCAATGTACAGGAGAGAAGTCTAGCAGCTAGAGTACTGATACTCAGACAACAGCCTGGTCCTTGAAGTGGTCAAAATGAAGGAGAGAAACATCAGCTTTTAGAGGCCATGACCAAACACCCCCTCTACATCAGCAACAGTGCAGTAGAGAGAATGAGAGAATGGTTAGTGATGGTTCCTCTGTGTGCAGATCTGTGATTACCTGACATGGTCAAACAACAAAAAGGAGAGATGGCACTTTTTGAGGAAGTGAAACAAGCATCACTTCCTACCAGCATCCTCAGAACATTCTACAGAGCTATAGTTAAGATGGTGTTGGCGTGCTCTATCCACGGGCGGTACTATGGCTGAAACAGGAAAGAGCAGGGGGCCCTGCAGAAGATGGTGAGAAAAACTGACCATTTACAGCAAAGGTCTTCAACTCCAGTCCTCGAGGTCTGGTGTCCTGCCACTTTTATACGTGTCTTTGTTCCAACACACCTGAGTCAAATAATCAGTTCACTAGCAGGACCCTGGAGAACTTAACTGCATACAGAGGAGGTAATTCAGCCATTTGATAGGGGTGTGTGGGACCAGTTATTTATCCATTATTCTCTATTTCAGTGCTGTTAATTTTTACTGTTTATATTATCATATTGTATACACTGTACACCAAATATACCTGCCTCATGTACAGAACACCGCATATAATACTAATTTATTCCAGCATTCCCATTCTCTGCCCTCATCACACTGTGGACATGTATATTTTTTATGTTTATGTGCACCTGTACGTCCCTTCCACCTCTGACATGTACATAATAATAACAACAATGGAAAAAATATTTACTCCTGAATCCTTTGCACCATTGCATTATTGTCTCAGTTTGTCTGATTGTTTCTATTGTGTTCATGTGTATTTTTTCTATACTGAAGACTGTTTAATTTCTATTACTGCATTATTGTGTTATTGTATTATTGTATAGTAACACATCCAATGCACATCCAGAGTCAAATTCCTCGTATGTGTACACATACCTGGAAAATACACCTGATTCTTATTCAGACACACTAGGACACCTGACCTCAAGGACTGGAGTTGAAGAGCCCTGCTTTACAGGATCTCTTTCACTGTTCCTGCAGGAACGGGGCTTTGAAATATAGGCGGAGACTCTGCTCACCCTTTCCATGAACTTTGTGAACTGCTGCCACCAGGCAAATGATACCATGACATCAAAGCTGGTTCTGCCTCAAGCTAATAAAATGCTGAACCACTGCTAAGATTATGCACTATACATTACGTTCTGTATTTTATCTAATACATACATCTATATATATATATATGTGTGTTATCAATGTGGTTACTCTTTACACTAATCTATGGCATTATCCAAGGAAAAATAAGATGTATTGATTTGATGCGAAGGTCAACATTTAATCGTAAAATAAGTGAAAGTGCAGACACAGGTACAAGCTGTACTTTAAGGTAAAAACAAAATTAAAAGGTAAACATACTCTGAAAGAAGTGATAAACTACACTGGGTGTGTTGATAGGTGAATCAATACTGATTTTCTCCCTCTGTTTAGTATATTTCTGTCATACAGTGTAAATTATTGTTGGTACGACTACGCCCCTGCATAATAAGCAAAACGAGTATAGATAGAACTTGTTTAAACATTTACTCACGCGTCGCACATTAATGATATCTAAATAGCAAATTAAGAGGAAAAGAACATTGTGATCTTTCAGGCAAACAGCCACACTAGTAGTTCCTGGGCATAAAGCTGACATGGTGGTATTTTTCCTCATGGGTGGCAGCGACACCGTGTGGTCCAGCATGAGCTCTTTATTATGCTGTAACCCACCAACAGGGGGCAGTGTGCTGGAACATGCGACTCTTTTCCACATCCCTCCTCTCTTCTTCTCCTCTGCCGGGGCGAACTTTCTTTCTCTTCCGGTTGTCGTCTGTTCGTGTGGCAGGTATTTATTTTTCGCATTGCTCGGAGCCTAAATTAATCTTCATCCATCTGCGCTTGTCTTATAAATCAATTCACAAACATGCTCCGATTTAGATAAGACTGTTTGTGCATAATAGATTAATCGCAGTATGGCTCAGCTTTGCCCCTTATAAATAGCTAAATAAGACACCCGAATAGTGCTAACATCTGTGCAGCTAACCAGCAGTTTTCTAGCAGTTTAGAAACATCGTAACACAGCTGGTTAGTGATTTAGTTCTGATAAGTGTGTAATTTATTCCCGGGTTGTGCGTTTTTATACAGCCTCTAGTTTAAAGTAGACTCCTGGTGGGCTAACAATTGGAGCTAAGCTAACTTTTGATAGCAATTGATGCTAGCATCGCTAGTCGTGTCTTTTGATGCCCTGGTTCAGTTTTTTTTGTCTTGTTTACAGATATACCAGCGTAGAAATGGCCAAGTCTAAGAATCACACAACTCACAACCAGTGTAAGTAACTGCACCTCTATACAATATGTATTCAACGTTGTGCAAGGGGCGATATTAAAAGGGAATGATTGTATCTCAATCTCCTGTTTTAACAGCTCGTAAATGGCACAGAAATGGCATCAAGAAGCCCAGATCTCAGCGCTACGAGTCTTTGAAGGGGGTATGTATGTATGTATGTATGTTTACTTGCAGCACTGCTGTTACAGTGGTGAAATGAGAAAGCCGGGTTCTTACACAAAGTGGAGTTTTATTCTTAGCTTTTCCAGTATGGAAGGAACAGAATGGTGAGTGGGTTATTAGTCGTACTGTCAGTCTTCCTGCGTTATCCCTTTAGTTGGGAGTTGTTGTCACCCGCCCAGCCTTAAATTTGTCTTTGTGTCTCTGTCATCGTTGGCCAGGCTCTGTCAGTCTGTCCACTGAAGAATGCAAATCAAATATTGTCTCCAGGAAAACGTTAAACTCCTCAATGACACCAAACAAGTAATGTTTGCAACTCGTATCTGATCCGGTTCATTTGTGTAGTGCCAATTCACAACAGATGTCGTCATGAGGAACTTTGCAAAAGAGTCAATTCAATCAAGTTATACAGATTCCAAGTCAATTACTTTCAATTCATAATTGATTCAAGTTGCCAAACAATCCATTTAAGTTCAGTTTGGTTCAAATTGTTTGAAAAGTTTTCTAACGAAACCCACCAGACAGCACTAAATCATTGATGCGCAGCATCCCCATTTGGATCGGTGGGTATATTTTAGGTAATTGAGATTTAATGTAAATTGGACATTGGTCGGGCAAAATAAGCGTGTGGTTGCATATTAAAGAAGTAAATTATATTAATATCTTGTCATTGCAACATACATTCCAATGAAACTTGTTCTCTGCATTTAACCCATCGCCTTGGGGAGCAGTGGGGCTGCCACTGTGCAACGCCTGGGGAGCAATCTGGGTTTAAGGGTCTTGCTCATGGACCCAGGGTGGCAGTATGTGGGAGTTGAACCCATAACCTCCGGGATTACAAGCGCAATGCTTTAACCGCTTGTTGGTCTAAAAAAAATAAATGCATCTTAAGTGAAGCAACAAGTCATAACTACATTTTTCAAAGCTGCAGCATACAGCAAAATAGATGCTGTTTTTAAATCGGATGTTCCAGCCAGTAACTAGAGCGTTAAGGCTGCCGACAAATCACTGATAGAAACTTATCTCCATCCATTTTGCTTTATCCTTCCATCACATTTTTTTTTTGTTTTGGAGAGCCCACATTAAACTCCCAACCTCAGGTTGCACATCAGGAGTTATACTTAAACTGTCTAGAAGGATCCAAGAGTTCAGGAAAAATAGGTCATTCGGACATTGCGGTATTTGGAAGTGTTTTTTCTCTTATAGTTGATGACAAAATTAATGGCAATTTATAGTACCCTGCTATGTTTACAGGACTGTTTCTGTGAGTTTTAATCCTGTTGTGTGCAAGATGCCAAATACTAAAAATGATCTTCGTATGGAGCCATGGAGGTTATTCTTGTAGTGTTTTAAATAGAGTATGTGTTGCCATCCTTAAAAGCACTTTTAAATTTATCTCTGCTAATTTGCAAATGGATGTTGTTCAAGCCTGAAAATCTGTTGAATGATTCAAGAAACAGATTTTCCTAAATTCTTTGGATATACATTTAGGAAATCGCTGCTCCTGAACAATAAATGTCTTTGCATGAGCTATGCTGATTGGCATGGAGATATTTAGTTGTGTTGATATTTTTGCAGAGTGGAGATATTGCTGCAAAATGACACTTTATCCTTGCTCTAGATCTTAGCTTTGTGACTAACTTCCTTGGTGGGTCAGAGATGCAACAATGGCCCAGTTGATTGCTTTGTTTCAAATCAAATCTTACACAGTAAACATTGCTTGGGTGATGTGCTGTAGTAGTGAGATGGTAGTTTCCTGACTGATTTACACGATTATCTCTTAAATTAGCTTTCAAACTATTTTGTGACCGCCCCTTTACATTTTTTACAGTAGACGGCACAAAAACATTTATTCCTCAATCCTGTCTTGCACTATACATAGTACACAGAGTCCAGGGTTTGTGCTTTATTAAAAATCAAGAGTAAATTAATTGTTTTTATTGCGTTAATCGCTGGAGTTTACTGACAATCCACTTTGTCCAATAGCTAATCATCAAAAACCTAAAATACTGTTTTGAAATATTTTACAGCAGCATCATATAGTGAATCTTAGTTGTTATTGCCGTGGTAACGTGTGCAATATTGCATTGGAAAAGACTACATGGGTCATTCAAACTATTCCTGTTAATGTTTGGCCAGTCAGATGGACTTTCACTGTCTTAGTGACTGAAATGTTGAAGCTGACTACCGGATGTTGACATTGTTGATTCGGGAAGGGATTCATTGCAAATATCTTCAACAATCAAAGAGCTCGCCATTTTCTAATGACATTTAGCCATAGAATACTATTATTTACCAAGTATTTATACTTATGTTGGATAAAAACTAGAGATGCACCGATCATATACCTGGAGCGAATACCGAATGAATGACGCTGATCCAGAATTCCGATCCCGTCATTTCTTTTTTATTAATATCATACACGGCAATACAGTTACGGCGATCTAGTCGCTTCAATTCTGTGTTTGCAAAGCCGGTTACGTCGTAATGCAGAACACACACAGCAGCTGGCGATGAGCAAACGCAGAGCATCATGTAGCAAGCACCTGACCGAGCCAGGTCTGCTATTTGGAAACATTTCAAACTTGATAGTTTGATTGTGACGTGCAATATCTGCAGCGTATTGCGAGGGGTTGTGATAAAGTTGGTAAATTGAACACCACAAACTTAAAGGGATCCTAAAGCACCATGCTAAAGAGCACGAGACCTTTTTTTTTTAAAACAATGTTCATGTCAGGCCCGATGCCTTCACTCACGGTTTATTCATTCAACAATAGTATAGGATCGGTATCGGGTATAAGCTCAGCCCAGGTATCAGTATCTTATCGGATTGGAAAAAACTGGATGGGTACATAATAAAAACCTGTACATCAAAGCTGAATAAGAGATTATGCTTATAGGTCCAATCACATTGCAGCTTCATTTCCAAATGTGTGATGAAAGAAAGGACTTAGTGTCGAGGTTCCAGCTGTTAGATGTTGGTCGGAAATGTTTTTCCCAAATGAGCTTTCAGGTTTGAACAGAATCTGTTGCAAACTTTACTGAAGGTTTCATTTGTGAAATTCTGGTGGAGTTGGTGCTGTATTCTGACCTCGCAACCATTTGCTCAAATGTATTTAACTAAACCTAAACTGTTTTACAAATGAAGAATTTCTGTTTATTGCTTTCATAAATCTTTGTTCCTTGGGCGTTTAAACTGGTTTCAATGCTTGAGGATAGAGTATTTGGTGTAAAAAATTTTGCTGATTTTGTTAAACTTCTTGTTTTGCAGGTGGACCCCAAGTTCCTGAGGAACATGCGTTTTGCCAAGAAGCATAACAAGAAGGGCTTGAAGGCAGCACGCAAAGCAGCGGCTCAGAAATAAGCTGCCTGATCATTCTCCATGTCTGTCATCGTTCCACATACACCAACTTTAATAAAGTAATGCTTTATTAACAAAACTTTGTCCTATTTGTACTGATTATCTGGAAATGGCTGTGTTTCAAGCCAGCGATGGATTATTTTTTTTTTTTGCCTCAACATCAAAACTGAAACATTTTGACTTTTAAAATAAAAGGGACTTTTCTGTTCTGGGGCAGTTTAAACACGTCTAAGTTTTTATTTTTCCTGTGTGGTTTTCTCTGAACAAGTTGTCAAATTAAGCGCATGAGCTGCATCTTTTTTTTATTTGGAGCATTCTTTCTTTAAAAGGGTTTCCGTGGGATTTTTCATTAAAAACAACCATTTGCTAAATTGTGACCCGAGTCTGTCAAATTACATTGTTCTTAATGACCTCAGAACACCACACATCTCAGTTGAATTGTCCAAAATGTGTAAATATACTGCTCAAAAAAAATAAAGGGAACATTTAAACAATACAATATAATGCCAAATGTTCTCTTTATTTTTTTCAGCAGTATATAAAGTGTCAGTCTGGTCCTTAGTGAAAACCCTTAAATGTTTTCAGATTTAGAGCATTGCAGGTTTTGTAAAAGGTCCATTTTTAGCCCCAGGCTATCAATTTGGAAACCTCTAGATTAAACACAACAGAACTGAGGATCTTGTGGAGTAAGGTGCAGCAGGAAAACATGCAGTAATTAAAAGTTAAAACCTACATTTCTGAGAGCCCTAATTTATAAATTATTTGTATGTAAAATAAAACTCCCATGTTATTTTAGCAATGGTCAAGTCAAAATGGAAACGTTGCACCGATTTAGAGAGACCGAAAGTAACTGAAGGTAATCCAAATCTGTAAACCCTTGATATGCAGTAGGTATACCTTTGTTTAATGATGAAAGTCGCACTTATGGGGTTGAGAGAAAATGCTTCACTTTGTGTGGCACCGCAATTTTAAACAATGCAACAGTAAATGTGAATAAACTTAATTCCAAAGTGGCAAACCGTGATCTTTAGGTAGTGTTCATGGGCGTTAATGTAGGTCCTTAGGGTTGTTAAAGATTTTCCAGTCAAGAATATACAATAGAAATGAGAACCTGCTTTAAATGAAAAAAGTTGTATTCAAGGTACTCCAAATGCACAGCTTTTCTTTGAAACTTGAGAAAATAAGACAAAAACTGACATTCATTGTTACACTCAGACCATATACATGCCAGGGAACACCGGCCTTGAGGACACTTAAGAGTTCCTTAAAAATTAGTGTATTTCAAAAAAACCATCTCATGTTTTTCTGTCAAGGTGAACGGCGTTGGTTAAATTTGAATGACAAAATTAAAGTGAAAAAGTAACGTCCATCATTACATATTCAGTATACTAGTGTCAATGAAAATGATTGGCCAAAAAAGGTGGTCATTAATAAACATTGGGGATGTACTTTATTCCAGCCGGTGTTTCTTGTTTTACACCTACCACCCAGAAAACTTCAGTTTGCCAATAGTTTTTTTGTGATTATTTGTTGTGGACAGACATTGTATGGCCTTCACTGATCCCAGATAATCACGCATTTCTCTAAAGGGATTAATTTCTCAGCACGTCCTTCTGTGTGCTTTGTTAACTAAGGAACATAGTTTTCCAACTTCTGTTTATGCTGCATTGTATTTTTCGTAGGAATGAAGTCCCGCCCAAGTTATAAATACTGTTCCCGTTGGTGCAAATCAGCAAAACAATTGTTGTCCTCAGATAACTGCTTAAAACAAGACAAGCGCTGCAGCTGTTGAGTGGATTTTTGTTTCTAACCGGGACAGCCATATTGGTTTTTGAAATCAGGTAAGAAAATTTAGGATTTTCAAAATTACAAACTTCAGTCTTTGTTCCAGCTAATTTTTTTCTTAAATATTGGCCATCTGAAATTCCATCCTTTGTCTTGCTGCTTATCTGTGGAGGGGGTTGACTAACTGAGCTGCTGGAGGAAGCCAGAGTACCCAGAGAGAGCCTGCATATGGACTGGGAGAATATGCAGAAAGACCACAGGCCAGGATTCAAACCCAGGACCTTGCGCAAAGGCACCAGTGCTACCGACCGCTCCACTGTTCAATCTAAAATTGTGACTTCCAAATATCCGTAGCATTTTTCTTTCGGCTGTTTCTTGGCTTCATATTTTTCTCCTCAGTCTCAGAAGCCATCATGCTTTACATGATAATTTTATTCCTCAAACACAAGACAAACAATCTCAGTCATTTTATTTAAAAATACAATTTATTTCGCTCTTAACTTGATGGTCCTGCAAATTTAAGTGGCCATTTTATTTTGAAGCGACATAGCAGATGACGTCACATCCGCTCATGCTCTGACTCGAACTTGCATCATTTCTCGTGTCTCGGCAGCCGGTTTTAGAGAATGTGAGTGCATGCTTTCGATTTAAAACAAAGTTTCCAGTATTGTTGTATCTATTCTTCCATTCCAGAGGAAATTGAGGCATTTATTAGAAACATTTAACAAACTTTGCTGCTAGTTTAACTGCGAACTGACCAACGGAGCTTCTACTTGCTAGCTTAGCCTGCATGCTGACAACAAGGATGTGTCATTCCTGTGAACGGCTAGTGAAAGTGGTCTTATGAGTTATTATAGACAGCAATTCCTGAATTTACCACCCTGCAATGATTGGTTTATATTAAAATGTAGAGCTTAAAGGCTCTTCGATTTCTGTTTAAAATCTTATTAGTCTGGCATGTCTGCACTAACAGATTCAATGGACTTTATAAATCAAACACCTGCGTCGTCAAGAGAAAGTCCTAAATTACATGTGGCTGTATTGACTGAAGTCAACTTGAAAAAACAACTAAATGCTGGAAAAATATGTTATGACTTAATCGCAGCTTTTCACTCAACACGTTTACTAACTCTGTGTGTGAACAGACGCCATGGTGCAGCCAGTCCCTGAATCCATCAGTTTCCCCTCTGAGGAGGAGAAGATCCTGCAGTTTTGGCAAGAAAAGGACTGTTTCCAGGAATGCCTCAAACAGTCCAAGAACAGACCCAGGTAATAATAATGATGATAATAATGATAATGATGATGATGGTACATTTTATTTACAAGTGCCCTTCACTTAAGGTCACTGTACAAATGAAACTAAAAAAAAATGGTCAGACTGGTTTTGGATTTGTTTTGGTTTCGTTTTCTGTATGTTTGTTCTTGGTCTGGGCGTGTGTTTGGAATCTAAACAATAACTGACTTCCTAGAGTTATTGAATAAGGAAACGGTGGAGTGATGAAGTTCCAGCACACATATTGAGAAACAGAGCAGAGATCACATAGATGGAAAGTAATCGCACCCCACGGTCCCGCTGCAGTCTGCCTGTTTCTGCCTAATACTCGACAGTGGCCTTGGCATGACACAAAACAAAGACAGTCTATCCTAGACATTCATCATCCCGCATAGTAGCTACGCAGCATTTGGCCTTGCAATCAGCAGGCCACGTCCGAGTGGCGTGAGGCCATAGTGACTTCAGAATAATATTCCCATAACAGGGCGTCAGTGATTATTCATTTGAGTTATTTTTTTCTGGATTTAGAGTAAATAAAAATTATGTTTTGGAATTTTTTTTAAATATCTTTCTAAAATACAAAGGTCTTTTTTTTTCAAATACAAACCCATTGCTTGAAAGGATGACTTGTGCTTTTGACAGTGAGAAAGCAGGTTAAATATTGACCAAACAAACACTGAATGTTCTTTCATCTCCCTGAACCATAACTGACAAAGGTAAATTTATAATTCAACTGGGTCAGTCATGGTTACAGTTACTGCTCACAGCTTGATCGGAAACTTCCCATATGGTATATATTATTCAAAGAATCGTCTTCTAAATTAATTGAGCTCAATGATAATTTGTTGCGTTTGTTTGGGAGACTTCATGACTAATTTTGAGTAGAAATCTTTAAGATCTTTTCAGAACGAGGTTCTTTTGGTTTCTTATGTCTGTCAACATTTTAGAAAAACAGCAGATACATTACCACCCATTTCTACTCATTTCTATTCCTTCTGATAATAGAAGATACAGATGAAACCATCAACTGTCAAACTCTTTGATTAAAAAAAACATATTTTTTTTATCTTTTAGCCCATATTTGTAAAGTAACTTAAAACTACACAAATTTAGTGAAACTGACTTGTCCTTTAATATGAAACATTGAATTTTGTTCACAGATCCTGAAATATCCAACAATGTAAAACTTATAGAAATCTAAAAAAGAATTGTAGAAGATAAGACAATTTAAATGTCTGCACTCTGCAAAAAAGATTACTGAGAAAACAGGCCTGAAAGTTTCTTTAGCTTCACCTAGGAAGCAGACTGTGCGTTAACAAAAGCTGTTAATTTGAGTCACTTTGCATAGCTTGCTGCGGCACTGCATTACAATATATTTGTATCGTGCACAGATATATACATCTGTGCATTGAGCAAACATCTTTGAACTGTCCAAAAATGATAACGTACACAAAAAACTAAGTAAAAAAACGTAACACATTTACAAAATTGGTAAATATCAACTGTTTTAGTTTTTTGTGTCTGCAAGTTGCATCATGACTGCACTTGGTCTGAAATAAACATGTTCATACGATGGCATTGCTGCTGTTTTTAATTGCTCATTTTTTTTTTTTTAAATTAACTTTTCAGAGCAGCAATCTTCCAGGTGGCAGCAATCAATCATTCAATAGGAGGGACAATATGCATTTCTAGCACATAGACAGCAGTTTGGCGGTTGTTGATCAATGTGTTTATCTGTGGTGTGCCAAGCAATTAAATATTAAAATCAAATTGAGTGTTGTGGCCTGTTTTTCCATTTTGTACTTTCAAGCTAAGCCTACGGTTGAAACAGGAGAAATATGTATTTTTATGTTGGGTTTTGGATTTAAAAAAACTAAATAACAAAATAATCAGTCACTTATATCATGTTTGGATATTTAAAATGTAAAGATAAAATGATACATGTATTTTCTTATTTTTATTTTGATGCGTCAAAAGAGTTTTTTTGTTTTGTTTTTTAACAACTTCTCAAAGTCACCCCATGTCCTATGAGTCTCATGTCGTGCCGCTCTCTTTCTGCTGAAAAAATAATCCATCCATATGTTCTACATGAATCAAGTCACAAACGTAACCAAAATGAACCGGAGCAGTTCGGCTGCTGCAGAATCCTGCGCCGCCATCTATTCTATTCACCTCTGGAGAAAGTTTGCAGCTACAGGACTGTGTCCCAAATGCAGATTTCTCCTTTTTTTTTTCTCCTGTAGCATTTACAGTAAAAGTTACAGCTCTTCTCCATTTCGCTGTCTTTCTCTTTTTTTCAAATGTTATGCTGCAAATAGCCTTTAATATCTTGCATTCTCGCTCCTGTGCTGTGAGTCCAAAGCATTCTTCATCGCCCTCCTCTTCGATTTACATCGGCTGGAAAACTAGGAATGTTCCCTAAAGTTATGCAGATGCTATTTCTTCTGCTTAATCTCCCTCTGAGTATCTGAAGAGAGTCCAGCGCCGGCATCAGTCCTGGTGAACATGTACTCCTGCAGCGAAGCGCTGTGACAGCCGCAGGTCGTTTGTTGGGCGATGCGTTCAGATTGGTCCATGGTCAGTTTCCTCCCCATTATGACGCTGAAAATAGGCTGAGCTTAAACACAAAGTTTACTGTTTTAAAACCTCCAAAACTGTCATTTTAAGTATTGCGTGGTGTATTCATAACTTCAACTAGCACATTTTGCAGCAATAAAACTCATTATTTTTCCCAGAAATCTGTGGTTTTCTCTGTTATCTCCATTTGTGCTCTGTCGACTTGTTCCCGGTTTTCCCGTGGCCCGTCGCATATCTATAATATTACTAATTGGGATTGTTTTTTTGCTGTCATCACCTGACAAGGTACACCTTTTACGATGGCCCTCCCTTCGCCACGGGTCTGCCACACTACGGTCACATCCTGGCTGGCACCATCAAGGACATCGTCACTCGCTTTGCCCACCAGAGTGGCTTCCATGTGGACCGGCGCTTTGGCTGGGACTGTCATGGCCTGCCTGTGGTGAGATTTTTGTCTCCACTGTCTCTGTTGTTTAGGAAAAAAAAAACACTGGTTGCTGCTTCATTACTGTGAATATTTGGAAAAACAATATTCTGTGTGATTTTTTTTTTTTTAAATCTCTGTCATTGTAGGAGTATGAAATTGATAAAACCTTGGGGATCAAAGGACCTGACGATGTGGCGAAGATGGGCATCGCTGAGTACAACAGGCAGTGCCGAAATATTGTCATGCGATACTCCCATGAATGGGAGGTGTGTGCAACAAAATATTTAACTCGGACTGTAGTCTTTAATGATTATGCTTACATCTATTAAGTGGTCCTTGTTTTCATTATTTCCATCAGAGCTCAGTGAAAAGAATGGGCCGCTGGATCGACTTCGAGAATGACTACAAGACTCTTTACCCGTGGTTCATGGAGACCGTTTGGTATGAATATCTCAAACTCTTAGGTTTATTATGCAGACTGTATGAATTTACTGAATAAAATCCAATCTTTGAATTAAAAAAAACACTGAATTTCAAATTTTACAGGTTCTTCAATATTTACTTCAAAATTTACCACAGCAAAATATTTTTCTTATATTTTAGGGGGTTTATTGGAATGGATTGCTTTGCTTATTTTGAGCTTCATTGTTATCTTAAAAGGCAATACATAAATATGCTTACAACAGTCTGGCAGGGTTGGTTTTAGTTATAGCAGCATGATACAAGAAATAAATGTATTAAATCTTGCATTGACGACAAGACTAGCTATACAAGCTAAATCCTTCCTCTTCCTCTGACATTATATAAGGCTTTTCCAACTCTCTGCCACCCTAAACATGTTTCACCAGAGTCAGGTGTGAGCATCTCCTGCAGCGAGACTCCATCAAACGAGCTGAATATATTATTGTCACGCAAAGCCTGAATTCACAGCACTTGGAATATATTAAATAACTGTTTTCAACTTTGCACTTGAGTAAAAGCCGTCATTTTTTTTACATAGAAATTATTCAAATATGCCGTGTAATTGATAAATAAATGAATACCTGGAAAAACGTCATCAAATACCATGTGCGCAAATAAGTAAAAAGTCAGTTAAAATGTAGTGTTTGCTTCATTTGGATTTTTATTCTTCAATACATTAGGATAACCTGGTGTAAAACACAAAAGAAAAGTTATTTGTATCAACTTACCTTGTTATAAAATGCAAAAAATTATGATTAAAACATATTTTAATAAATCAAAACAAAATGCAACATACTTTGATACAAGCTTTGCTTGTTGTTGGTTCATGTTCTTTCTTTTAGGTGGGTGTTTAAACAGCTGTATGACAAGGGTCTGGTGTATCGGGGGGTCAAAGTCATGCCTTACTCCACTGCCTGCAACACCCCACTCTCCAACTTTGAGTCCAATCAGAACTACAAGGTAAGCTCAAGCCTGGTCCGCATTCAGGATCCTTTAATGAACCAGCGTATTTGTCTGAGTTATTTCTGAAAATTTCACTTAACTTTTACTCTCTCTCCACTCTGGCATGTGATCTCTTTGGGCTGTATCAGAAACAGATTTACACGGACAATAACATTTATTTATGTCTTGCTCTAAATTAAATGTTGTCTTTTAAGCAGCGATTTCTAATTATCAGTTAAAATGGAGTCTATTTAGCTTGGAAAAACAACTGAATAAAAAAAAATTTGTAAATAGGTTTCTATTAAAGAGTTTAACTTGTAAGTTTGTTTCTTCGAAAAGTGTTCTAGCATTTCTTTGTCATAAAGGAAGCTACTCAAGCTACACTCCGCTTGATAAAAGGCTGTAGTTT
This sequence comes from Fundulus diaphanus, assembly GCA_037039145.1. Lineage (NCBI taxonomy): Eukaryota > Metazoa > Chordata > Actinopteri > Cyprinodontiformes > Fundulidae > Fundulus > Fundulus diaphanus. The sequence continues at coordinate 18,637,690 of CM073126.1, forward strand.
TAGACACTGAGAGCTGTCAATGCCTTTAATATCATGTTTATTTTGTGGTAAATGTCTTGAGAAAAATTCAACAGCAGAACCTGCAGATTTGTGCATTCGCATTAAGGATTAAAGTGACCCTTTTTAAGAGTTTGTGCCCATTCTTGATATATTCTGAGTCACTGCATACATTACCTGAAGATTATAAACGTTTACTCTGGGTTTTTGTTGAAAAATGTCCTGCTTCACACATTACGCACATTGCCAAATTGGAAACGAGAGTGAAGACCCGAACGTACTTAAACTCCTTCGTTTTGATCTGCAGGACGTTCAGGATCCATCTGTGATTGTCACTTTCCCTTTGGTTGAGAGCGAGAACGTCTCTTTGATCGCTTGGACAACCACACCCTGGACCCTGCCGAGTAACCTGGCCCTCTGTGTCAACCCAGAGTTCCTCTATGTCCAGGTCAAAGGTGAGGGAAGAACCTATAATAATCAGTGATGTGCTAAAACACAAAAGGACTGAGCACTTCTCCACTTGTTGTCTATTTCAGATGTTTTTGTCCAAACATATGGGGGTCGTTGCACTCTAGTTATCTTGATACTTTAGTCATAATCCTCCAGAACTACATTGTTTTTTAATCAGTATTCTCTTTAGCAGAAGAAGAGCTAACTGCCTTTTGCTCATGGACAGGTTGAGGTTGTAGAGTAAATTAGTTGGGCTGATAGCTTTGTTTGAAGGCTGATGCTTTAGAAAAAGGTTTGTGTGACTAAAAGTCTGCTTTCCTCCTTGGATTTTGTTTTTTTTCTCGGTTAAAGTGTGTGTTTTTTTTTAATAGGGAACAAATTAGCACAGGTACAATACTGAATTAGCAAACTACGCCCAGAGATCAGCATACCTCTACCGTCACTAGTGGGTGGACTTTCTAATCTCTGCTTTTGATTTAGAAAATATATTTAGGTTAGAAAAGCAGCAGCTGTTGGTTTTTATTGAAGTTACACATTTATATAGAGTTTGTGTGGGCAGTATTCATTTCACAGATCGTTGTAAAAATACTACACAATGTACCTGAGGGAAGCAATAGATAAACTTCTTGAATGTTTTGCTGTTGAATAATCATCTTGTTGATGTTACCATAAGGAGGATAAAGCCAGAGTCTCAGCGTACAGAGATGTGTTTGCTCCTAGGTTTAGCAAGGTTTAGGTTTTTAACTCAAATCTGGCTCATCCCCAGATGTCTGAATAACATGATTATATGCCGGGGATGTAACTCCAGGGTGTGTTGGAGCACAGACGCATTTACAGGTTTGCTCTTGAGGACTAAAGTCAGAGACTTCTGCTCTGAACCATTGGCATGGGGAAACATGGTGGTGGCAGCTAGGGCTGCAGCTATGAATGTTTTTCATAATCAAATTAATCTTCCATAGTAATTATTTGAATAATCGGACAAACCTTTTTTCCATTTCTTTGCAGTATTATAATCAAAATGCAACTAAACAGTACTAATTGTGCAAAACAGTCAATGACAGGTACTTTTTTACAACAAACGTTATTGCATTCAACTCCATCTAAAGCTGCTGCACTATATCCCAACTATATGGTCTATTAACAGAATTTAAGGATAGAATAAAGATTTAACTGCTGCTCTTCATCACTGAGAACATAATCAAAATTATACAGAATGTGCAAATCTAAAAAAAACAAAAACAGAAATTCAAAGCTCTGAAGCTGTTGGATGTACCCAGAAAGGTTTGAGGAATTATGTTCTAGCCCCAGTTAGGGCTGCAGATATGGCTTAAAAATGAAATCTCTGGTTTTATTATACCAAATCTGGTTGCCATTATTGATTTATTTTTTCCCTCCTTTTCGTTTCACCACAAGATATTATCTTAAAAACGTGCTTTTATGCCAAGCATTTCATCTGGGAATTGATCTGAATTCAAAGTGCAAGTAAATGAAAGCCGTGAAACAGGCTTCTGAAACAAGATGGCGGCCCTACCATTTTAAACAATGAAAATATAACAGCACGTTTGCTGCTAGTGGTTTTACACAATGAGCTATGAACAGGCTTCACTTCACTTTTATAACCTCAGACTAACTAAAAAAAGTAAATGAGTAAATTATAGTGCCTCATATTATGGTTAAAGTTTCCTCTTTACAATATTTTGACTATATATTTTCCTAAACATATTCAGCAGTGCATGCTATTCTCTTCATGGAAGCCCAATGAGTGGACGGGCAAAAGAAAATCCAGATTTTGCAAATATTGAATCTTAAAACATTGTAAATTGAAATTAATTGATTAAATCGATTTATCGCCCAGTCCTACCCACAGTCTCTGCGGTTTCAATGGAGCCTTTGTGAATCACGTTGGATTGTCTGACGACGGATTCACTTTTCACAAGAGTTGCCATAGCTTGCTCTATGTTTCGAACCTTGAATGCTTCTTCAGGCGCACAAATGCGTCATTTTTCTCAACCCTGGACCCAGAGCGGCAGAGAGCGGGACTATGTTTGGAGATTCAGAGTTAAAACTAAACCTTCCCATCTTTCTGTTTCTCAGTTCTGTCACATGGTCTGGAGTGCCCTCCCTGGTGGCGTCTCAAAATGTGATCCCTGTGTGGATTCTTTCAGGCTTTGAAAGTGAAGAAACTTTAACACACTTTGTCCTGTCAAAAACTCTGTAGCTATGCCAAAAGCTACAAAAGGTTGGCAAAGCTCGTCAGTCAGGTTCCACTATTCAGGCTCGCGATCCAGAAAATGTTTCCACTGCTGGGTCAGAGAGTGCAGCAGTGAAAGGCCATCTTCGTTCAACCAGCCCGGATAACATGGGATAGTTGCTGTTCCAGATTTCTTGCATCTTTCGTCAACATGTGCTGTTTCAGGCCAATTTCTTGGATGCCAACTCACTCTTCTAAAACTAATACTCCTCAGGGCACCTTGGCACAGGCACACATTTCAAGATTGCTTTGTGAATTTTTTGACAGCACCCTGCACAACCCAAGTTTCAGGGTGTGACCAGGGAGGGAGCTGCACAATGAACCGAGTGCCACCCATTCTTCTCTGACAGGATTTTCATTGCTCCTACAACATCAGCACGATAGACATGTGCAACAGGTTAAATGTTTTAGCCGTCCAAGCCTAGTTTCTTCTAACTGAAGCCATCATCTGGCATCACTGGTTAACGTGCCATCATTACAGCTTTATTATAACAATTACAAGCTTATTTTTAGCACAACACTGATTTCATATTAAAGAATAAGTAAAATATGAAAAAACATTTGTATGTACAAAATGCTTGAATCTTTTCTACATTTTGTAAAATGTTGCAGCATGTTCTATCACTGTGTCTGAATTCGCTCCTGTTCCTTTAAGCCTCCTGCTGGAAATGCCACTCGACTCTGATTGGGTAGCTGATTGGTCTAAAATGGCAGAGTGCAGGGTGATAGTTTATTTATTTTATTATTATAAAATGCATTATATCATGTTCTTTTTATTGTAGGTGTAGTCATTTAAAGAGAGACCCTTTTTATGTGCACAAGATTTTAACAAACCACAAAGTAAACATGTTCTCATCATCCCATTGCTGAGATGTTACATAATTTCTCTAACTGGAAGAAACAGGTTTCAAAATGAAGCATCTTTTTTAACATATTTTTTATTTATTTGCAATTGCATTTTAAATTTGCATTATATAAGTGTGTTTTTAATAAAGAAATACAGCTTTCTGTAGAATCGTGTGACAGGCTTTTACCTAATATGAGACAAAATGTCCAACCCTTTAATCCCTGCACTGATTTTTGAGGTCTGGATCCAGACAGAGTCTGTGTGTGTACCTGAAACCTGGAAATGTGGACGAACCTTAAATGAGGCCACTTAAAAAAAGCATTGTCCTTGTTCAGATACAGAAAAAAACCCTGGAGAGGTGGCTACTGTTTTCCGCTACCCTCCTGCTGTATTTTTTTCAGTTTCCTGTGAGATAACTGGTGGGTTTTTAAATGGATGACCTAGATTTCTCTTCTGCTTGCTGTAGTGCAGCAGATACTGCAGGGGGCACTGTTGTAGTGCAGCGTTTATTCCTCACTACACCAACTGTGCTGTGCTGCATGAGAGACTGCCTTGGAATACCAATGAATGTTCTTTTTTGGGATCAGCACAGTCTCTTCTCCTCACTCCTTTTTGTCTCTCGTTCCATCTTCATCCCAACATTTTTCCTAATTTTCCTGATCGCTCTTCCCTCACATGCACCTGTTATTGTCTTTTGTTGTTGGCTCCCTGTCGGTTTCCTTCCTTTGCCGCATGTGTTTCTGGTTGATTCGAGGGTTGTCAGCTGCGGCAGGTCTGAGCTGTGCTGTCATTTTTCACACCACTCAGGGGAAGAAACATCTTTTATTGATTCTGCTTCGTACTGTCCCCCTTTTTTGTCCCTCTGGATCAGACCGTTTGCTTTTTGCCCGCCACCCAACTGCTGCACTGGCTGCTCTCTGTCTCCTTTTTTTTTTTTTTTTTCCCTCAGCCATTTTTTTCAACAGGCTTTAGTTTCTTAAAATGTCTTGGTCTTATACTGTGCCTTGCAAAGGTTTTCACATCCCATTTTCACTTATTTTCACATTACAACCACAAACTCAAATGTAATGTTTCAGAACCTTATGGAAGTGGCCAAATCAAAGTAGTGCACAACTATGAGATGGAAAGAAGAGGATGCATGACCTAAAAATGTTTCTGACCAATCAAAACCTGTAAGCGCTTTGTGCATTTATAATCAGCCTCCTGAGTCAATACCTGATAGAACTGCCTTTTGCTGCTGTTGCAGCTTCAGGTATTTTGTCTCTTTGCACATCTAAAGGTTGAAATGTGGGCTCATTCTTCTTTACAACATAGCTCAAGCTCAGTCAGATTAGATGGAAAAGGTACATGAACAGTAATTTCCACGTCTTGCTGCAGATTCTCAAATAGATTTAGACCTAGACTTGGACTTGATATAAATATCCTTTGAACTACACATAGATAAAACCATAGCTCTGGTTGCATATTTAGAGGTATTGTCCTGCTGGAAGGTAAAGCTCCACCCAAGTCTGAAGTGTTTCACAGCCTCTAACAGGTTTTCTACCAGGATCAAGAATCGAGAAGCTTCACTGTCATTATGTGTTACCCGGCTCAGGGTGCACATAATTACACATAACACGCAGACACAACAAGACATAATCTTTTCCTCTCTTTTTCTTTTTTAAAACACAGCTTGCTGTTTGGCCAACAGAAACACTCGCTGAGGGTCTTAAGCATGCATATAGTCCTTAGCAGCTAATGGACTAATTTCAAGTCAAAAAGTCAGATTGCCCGGCATTTGACTCCATCTTTCTCTCCACTCTGACCAGCTTCCCTTTCCTTGCTGAAGAGAGGCAGCTCCAAAGCCAAATGCTTCCACCATGTTTCACAATGTACTAGATGGTGTAGTCATGGTGGGGTTGTAATCGATGCTAAGAAAAATATTCTATACAATTTTTGAGACCGGAGCAACATTTCTTCTTTCAAGGCACAGGATCTTATAGTTAAGAACAAAATCTAGGATTAATTATGAATACATTTATAATATAAATCCATTAATTAGAGGAAAATCAATAAGTGGGTGATAATTCAGCCCTTGGAAAATGTATAATTTAAAGGTCACATAGACAGTAGACAAGATAACACATAATGTACAGTATCTCACAAGAGTGAGTATACCGGCCTCACATTTTTGTAAATATTCAATTATATCTTTTCATGGGACAACACTTAAGGCATGATACTGTGATACAACGTAAAGTAGTCGGTATACAGCTTGTATAACCATGTAAATTTGCTGTCCCCTCAAAATGACCCAACAAACAGCCATTAATGTCTAAACCGCGGGGAATAAAAGTGAGTACACCCCTAAGTGAAAAAGTGCAATTGTTCCCAATTAGCCGTTTTCCCTCCGTATGGTCTAGTGATCCGTTAGTGTTTCAAGATCTCAGATGTAAACGGGGAGCAGGTGTGTTAAATTTGGTATTATCACTCAGATATTCTCACACTGGTCACTGGATGCATAAGATGGTGCCTTCTGGCAAAGAACTGCCTGAGGATCTGAAAAAAAAGTGAAAAAAAGTAAAAAAACAAATAAAACGATTGCCTACACCTGGACACTGAGCTGTGGCCAAGACCATACAGGTTTAGCTGGACATGTTCCACTCAAAACAGGCCTCGGCACGGTTGATCAAAGAACTTGTTTGTTTTGTGGCTATGCTATTTAGTAGCAGACTGAGCCATCAGCTGATTAATGTTCGCTATTCAAGCTAATATATAAACAGGTAGCGTTAGCATGTGTTATCCAGGACGTTTACAGCTTCATTGTTGCAGAAACTGGAGCTTTATTGACGTTTTTAAGCCGCCCTTAAATGTCAATGTTGTAGTATCGGCTTGTAGCATAAACACAGATAGCATGTGGTATCCTTCAGCATTTTGTTTTTTCGGTCCCCTTTATAGGGTGAAGCACCTCTGAACAGCATTTTTCTTTTTTTTTTTTGCTTTGTTGGCTAAAGATGGTCACATGTTCTTTTTTTCTAGATATACTTGCCATGTTAGCAGAGTTTTAATCTTACAGCAGCAGCTCATTGTTTTGGTCAGGTGAGCGGCTGCAGGGAAGGAAGTAGCTGAGGGTCGTTGTTGTTGCAGCGCCGTTGTCGGAAGAAGTGTGACAATTTAGACAAATGTGAATGGGTCAGTTTAATTTGATTTTGACGCAAATGGGTATCCTTGAATAGTTTTTTGGTGTCGACTATATCAAGGTATTGATTATTTTGACAACCTTTGTATAGAAACATTCTGACAACACAGAGTAGGCTCAAAGATCTCAAAAAGCAGCGCCTCATGTCCCGATTTAAAGAAATTAAATAACAGATGAGAAACAGTCAATGAAACCTACCAGTCAAGAAATGGTTACAAAGTCATTTCTGAGGCTTTGTGACTCTAGTGAACCACTGTGAATGCCATTGTCTACAAATAGAGAAAACGGAAAGGTGATGACTCTTAAGATTGGCCCGTATATCATCCAGACTCGTCCTGGAGTTTGCAAAAGAGCCCAGAACAGCATCTACAGCCCACTTTCCACTGGCTTGGTTTGGCATGCTTTATTCCATTTTACCCACTTTATAAACCATGTGTTACAAACGTGATGACAGACACATTATTTGTGTGCAGCAGAGAGCCGTTATTCTGTGGAAACAGAATCAGATGTTCAGTAATGGCTTCGCTGTGCTGACTGGACTGTACAGCTTATGCTCGAACTGATCTGCTTTCTGCATTTATGCAACACAGACTAGTTATTTGTACTCTGTTATGTATTATGTACAAAATAAAACATTTTCATCAGCGTAAACAACCATGAACTTGGATTACAGTATTACATTACCAATAGAACTAAATCAACAGTTTCCTATTTATGCATATTTGTACCATTGAACCAGTGCTTGAATAAAACTATAAAGGTGATACCTTAGTTACCTTCTAACATAAAATCGAGAGGAAACCCAACGTCAAGTTGCCGAACGTCTGTTAAAAAGAAGCTACCGGTAGTTAGCATTTAAGATAGTGTTAGTTATTAGACTGTTATTTTGAAGAAAATAACAGTCTTAATACTTTCTATGCTAATGAAATATTGCAAACACTTTTGATGTTACCTATCTAATGCTTGTGCATTTAACCCACCTGTGAAAACAGAATGAGATGTTTAGTAATGGCCTCACAGTGCTGACTTTAAAGGAGCAATAAGTGAAATTTCACCACTAGGTGGGCTGTTGAGCACTGTCTGTAGAACAAAACAAGATGTAACAAGCTACGCCTCTCTCTACCTCAAAATCTAAGCACCAGGCCAGTTATCCATTTCAATTTCACATTTTTTTTTGTCAAAAAAAGAATACCGTGAATATACGCAAGGATCACGGTGCGTATTTCACAAGCTCGCCGGGCTGCAATAAACAATGCTAACTATGTTAGCTGGGCTACCGGTTACTCGCCTCACATGACAGTAATGTCTGGCCCATTGCTGGTCAAACTCAATCACCTTGAATGACTGACAAAAGAAAAGGAAGCTTTTGATGTGACCTAATTAAAGTTTGGACTTAAATTTGATTGAGACAAGTCTTTATATAGACGTTTTATGCTCAAAAACCCCCAAATGTGGCTTAATTCTAAAAAAAATCTCCAAAGAGGAGTGGGCCTAAACTTCTCCATAGCGATGTCAAAGTCTTGTTGCCAGTTATTCCAAGCAATTGGTGGTGATTGTTGCTGCCAAAACTCGCCCAACCAGTTGTCAGGTAAACTACATTTGTCGCTTGCAAGCCTTCTCTGATTAATATTCTTGTTGCTCGGCCGAGTCTTGGTGGGTTTGCAGTTGTACCAAACGTTTTCCATTTTCAGATGGTAGATTAAACATTCCTCTGGGAGATGTCCTGCCACGGGAAATTGTTTGATAACCTAGCCATGTTAAAAACTTCTCCACAACTTTCTCCCTGACCTGCCCGGTGGTTTCCCTGGTCTTCATGGTGCTGTTTGTTCCCTAATAGTTCTTTAACAAACCTCTGAGGCGTTCACAGAACAGCTGGATTTATACGGAATAAATTACACGCAGATGGACTTAATTAGTGGACTTCTGAAGGACGTTGGTTTCACTGGGTTTTATACAAGTGTATCATAAAAAAGGGGGATGAATACATGTGCATTTCACTCTTTAAATAAATGATTTGTAAGAAAAAATATACATAAATAAAAAGAAATCATGTATCATTTTTGTTTTGTCTTCAATCTTGGGCCTCGTCTCGTTTGCTTTTGCACAAGAGATCGGGAACATATTTGATGAGTTGCTGTTTATTGTATGTGAACTTGGTGTTAAGAAGCATTAATCACTGTGACGGGACTGTTGAGATGACGGATTATGAAAAATGACCAGAGCCATCACATGAAGCGGCCACCAAAACAAAGGACTTACATTAGATGAATGAGCAGAGTTGTTCTTCTTTGATAGTAAGGATGTTAAGAATTTGTGATATGTCCATAACAGCAATGTTCATATGAAGTAGGTGATTTATGTATTTTGCTATTCTGAATTGGTATGAAAAATAGCACAAAGAGCTGAAAATATAGTTTTATTTACATACATTATGCCCTTTGTTCATTTTCTGCATGACTAAAAATTGAAGTTTAACAAAAGGAATATGCGATTCATGCTGTATTTTATTTTCATTTATATATCACATCCAGTCTTGAGCTGATCAGTACTTGCATACCTGACAGTTTATATTGAGTTATTGAATGAAAAACATCCTTCCACCTGTCTGTCCAGTCATTGTATTACAGTCTGTGTATTTTGCACTGTTGAAATACCTTCCACAAAGTCGTATTTTTAACTTTTGCGGGTCCTGTCTGGCAGTGTAGCGCTTAGAATTGCTGGCTTAACGCCAAAGAGAGCCCAACGGATTTACTTTCACAAGTGGAGCATTAGTGCTTTCGCTACAGTGCTCCGCTTGATACTCATGCAAAAAACTTTAAATGCACCTATAATGGACTTACTCTAGAAATTAGCGTGTGGAGAAGTATGGGATTTCGATAAATAAAAATGTGTATGAACCCTGGATGAAGGATTTGCAAACTTGAGAAAGATTTGACGTGTTTTTGTTAGAATTTTGGCACTTTCAATTGGGAGCTGCTGACTAGCATAAATTCTATATTTGAATATCGGCTTTCCTTGAATCTAAATTATTAACATAGTGACCATTAAAAATTCCCTTTTGACTTTTTTTGTTTTTGCTGTTTCTGGTCTAAAATATATGCCCATGTGCATTAACATTTGACAGTGTTACAGACTTATTATTAGAGATCATTGTGTAAAAATGGTTCTTCATATAAAACTTGTGGGAAAATGTATCGTACGATAAGTAACGTGTTGCACATCTTTATCTTTCAGATAACGCCACAGAAAGGACCTACATTATGATGGAAGCCAGACTGGGAGCGCTCTTTAAAGCTGAGAGCGAATATACGGTTTTGGACAAGTGAGTATAAACTATACTGGATTTATACAAGTAACCAATACAGATGTAGGATCTCAGCTCTTCATTGAGGGAACTCAACTGCCCAGCTTGCTTTCTGAAAACCATATTAACCATAAAGAAGGTAAATAAATGCACTCATAAAGTAGTAGGGTGTTATTAATAAATGTTTTATAATGTCATTATACGGTCACCTCTAAGTGCTTCTTTTTGTGGAGATGGTAAGTATTTTTATTTTTTATCAAATGTCCTCTGTGCTTTTTTTAGATTCCCTGGCAAGGTCCTTAAAGGAAAAAAGTACAAACCGCTTTTTCAGTACTTCAGTAAGGTAGGTAGACTTTTTAACCTTATTTTCTCATAGTTTTACATCTTTCTTTTTTAAAATAAAGTAGTATCCCTTACCTTTACTTTTTTACCTCACATTGGAGTGCTACCTAAACTGGAATCTCTCCTAAAAGGGAATTTGCAGTATTTGTATCCATTTAACCACAGAGCCATTTTGTTATCTGTACCAGGGCACCAGTGTCACATGTGTCTCTCTAGTGTAGGAACCAAGCAATCTGCATGGATCAGTCAGTTCAAATATAAAACACAGGTCACTGGGGCAACTGGCCGCGCTGATTTCTGTGTACAAACACAACATTTAGAGGCTCCTAAAAGAACAACAAAAAAATCAGCTTCTTAACGGCAACAATGTGGCGTTTAGAAGCCAAAAGGGGGAAAATTGAAAGAAGTCCAGCAGCTGCTGTGCATTAAATGAAAACGAAATAAATGACTTCTCCAGATCTCTGTCTGTTTAAATCATTGCTCCTGCATGTAGCTTTTTGATAACTGGTAAATGACATAGTTTCATAACTTTGGTTAATTAAACTGGGAAATTTGTCATGAGTTGATTTGTCTGGACACAAACATCCAATCCACCAAGTGTTGAGACCAGCAGAGAGGATCCTGTTCGATATTTTAAAGAACTTCAAATTTAGAGCTGCTACAACTGCTACAACTATTCAGTTTGATAGACGGACGACATTTGACATACGTTTTTTTTTTGTTTTTTAGGAAAACGGTTATTAAAGTTCTGTTTTCCTCTAAACCCCTTTTTGTGAGCAGTCCCCTGGCTGCAGTCTGCAGGATCCAGGCACGAGCGTTTCTGTTACCGTCTCCTTTTCCTCATCATCCTCTCCCTGTTTTTAGCCACCAACTCTAATAAATGATAACAATAAATAACTGCTTTAACATCCATAACTTGCCGTCCAATCAATCATTGTGGATTGGTATGTCTGTTGGTGGTTTCTAAGGGGATTTTGCTGCAGCAACAAGCCCTGAAGTCTGGCATCTTACAGCGCTACAGAAGTCACACTTACGTATTTGTTGCTCACACTGTGTGATAATGTGTGCAGGCCTGAGGAGCCACCAGTGCAACACAGAATAGGAATGGTTGCAAATTGTTAGTTGCATGTGCGACTGAATTGATCGCACTCTGGAGTCCTAAAAAGCAGAAAAAGATGACACCCTAGCTGAATAGCCACATGGGTGCTAGCATTTAAACACATCCCTTTACTTAAGCGGACAAGGAGGAGGACCTTGTACTGGGTACATTTCTATGCATTTTATACTTTGCATTAGTGCTTTGATCAAATGCAATATATGATTAAAGGGGCAGATCCTAGTTGGTTAGGGTCATGGACTCAAACCATGTAACAAGACTAAATGTCTGTTGCCTGTGCCCATTTTCTTTTGTTTTTCCACCTCCCCTCCGAAGTGTGCAGAGAAAGGAGCGTTCCAGGTGGTGACGGACAACTACGTCAAGGAGGAAGAGGGCACAGGAGTTGTCCACCAGGCCCCTTACTTTGGAGCTGTGAGTAACATGCTAATATTTATCACCATTTGTTCATATGTCAAACCGCTGCACTCTGTTCCCAAGCCCTCAATTTATCTAAATTAAGGTAAATTATGGTACACCAGTAAAGAAACTTTGTTCATAGCTTCTGTTCACCGAAAGAGAAAAATATAAAAAAAAAAGTATGAATATTATGAAATGTGATATGCTTTTATGTCCCGAGTGTCGACCTTTGAGCGTTAAGGCTCATAATAAATGAAAATGCGGCCGTCACCAAATCATTTTGGTGCTTCGTTAAGCAGACGTCAATGTTGGGTCTCATGCTTCTCCTTCAGGGAACAAAAGATAAAACTGTAATTAAGTGAGTCACTGATTGATGTACCATTAAATGATTGATCATATGTGGGTGGATTTGATCAAATTAATAATCAGAGGAATAAAACTCCATGAAAATTTTGTAAAAAAAAAAAAAAAAAAGATAATCTTTGAGGGAATTATGAGTACAGCTTTTTATTTCATGCTCGGTGGATGTTGGCTTTGGGATTCCTGTGTGAAAATAGGACTTGGTGTTCAGCCTTCTTGGCATCATGAGAATAATAATTTTTGTTAACATATTTCAAGCATTACTGTTACAACAGACACACTCTCCCTTCAGCAGGCTGTATTTGCTGCACATGAAATGTCATTCAGAGGAATGAAAATGATTCTTTGTGGGAGGTTAACGCTGCTTTAAAGTCGAGAAAACCTCATCAAAGTCTGAAGCTGTTTTTTTTTTTAACCTTTTTTTGCAGGTACATCTTAAATAATTACAATATCATGAAAAGGTTCACTATATTTCAGAAAGTGAAACTCTTATGTTAAACAGCTTCATTACACAGTGTGGAATATTTCAAGCCTTCACTTGTAGTTTTCTCTCATACTCCTTGACAATAGATGCTTTATGGGGTTCAGGTCAGACGAGTTTTTGGCCAATCAAGCGCAGTAACACCGAGGTCACTGAACCAGTTTTTGGTCCTTCTGGCAGCGTGGGCCGGTACCAAGTCCTGCTGGAAAAATGAAACCAGCATCTCCATAAAGCTCGTCAGCAGGGGGAAACTTTAGGTACTCTAGACCCCACTGACTGTGGAAACGTCACACTATAAGCAACATGGATTATGTGCCTCATTGACTCTTCCTCCAGACTCTGGGACCATGATATCTAAATGAAATGCAAACTTTACTTTCTAGCTGAAAAGCAGACTTTGGACCTCTGACTAGTTATTTTTCTCCTCAGTCCACGCAAGCTTATGAAGTTGTCTCTGGTTGGGGAGTGGCTTCACACAAGGAGTGCAACATTTGTAGCCCATCGTTGGATTCATCGGTGCGAAGTAGCTCCTGAGGCACGGACTCCAGCCTCAGGCTCTTTGTGAAGCGCCTCCAAATTCTTGAATAGATTTTGCTCACCAGTCTTCTCAGGTCTGCGGTTATACCTGTTGCTGGTGCAGCTTTTCCTAACAAACGTTTTCCTTCCACTCAACTTTCCATGAATATGCTTGGATCCAGCGCTCTGTGAACAAACAGCTTCCTTATGAACGATCTTTCGGGTCTTTCCCTTGTGACGGCCCTGCTGTGAGCAAGCGGCCGGTAATTGTTTTTCATGCAGGTCCTTGATTGTGGAAGGTGCTTCCAATTACGTGGCCAGCTGATGGGTTTTGAGGAGCGCCGTTCCACCCGTGAAGGTGTCAACGTGGTGTCAAGGTGTCACTGAAGTGCCAGGTGTGTCCGAGGCTCAGCGCACCAGTGGACCTAGAGGTTGCCGAAGCTCCAGTATGCCGCGGAGGACTAGGGTCGATCCAGGGGACCAGCCGAGGCCAGGACCCAACCGAGAGCGAGAGAAGACCAGGCGGAGGGAGCACATCTTGGGCTGCTGCGCGTTATCCCGTCATTTAATAAATGCCTCTGAAGGGCTAAAAGAACGTTTGTTTGCCGTGTCCTCCCTGGTTTTGTTGCGGCCATTTGAGCTGGGTCGTAACACCCTCCTTCTGGAAGGAGGCGATGATCCTCTTCTCGACATCGTCGCTTCAGCAGTCTTCCCAATGATTGTGTTGCCAAATGACCCAGATTGAGAGACCAGTTAGAGGCTCAGGTAACCTTGGCAGGTGTTTTGAGTTACCTGATTAGTGTGTGACACCACAATGTTTCAGTGTTACACAAAACATTGAATTTTGGGGTTTCATCATCTTTAATCATCAAAATTACGAAAAATAAAGGTTTGAAATAGTTCTCTCTGTGTACTGAGTCTCAGAACAAATACTTTGTAAGGTAGTTGACATGTCTCTGCTTTTCATTTGGTCTCCAATCCTATATTTAGCAGTGAGACTTACTTGGACTTATCTGAAAACTAAACGCTGAACTATGAATGCCTTCACTCTGAAGATGTATAGTCGGGAAAAGGCACTGCCCTACTGCGTTTTTTAAAATTTTGTTTGTTATGACTAGATGTGAAACGAGCCAGTGAGTCATCTGTCTTGGATCCTGACAGGGTGTTTGAATAGAAATTACATTTAGAGCTGGGCAGTGCTCATATCTTTCGTGCATAGCTGCCACATGCCAGCAGAGCTTGTTTCAATGCTGTAAAAGCTGTCCACCTCAGCAAGGAATTTGATGTGCAGTCACATGTTTAAACTGGAGAAACATGTCATCAAAAAGGGTTGATGGTGATTAACCTTGACAGTTTGTGCTAAGTTTGAGGTTGTACATAAAAAAAAGAAGAAGAAAATCAATAAATGTAATAAGAAAAGCTGTAAATTCTCTGAGTGAATGACGTTATTGTTTGTGCAGGATGATTACAGGGTGTGCACTGAATACAGCATCATCCAGAGGGACCAGGCTCCTATCTGCCCTGTGGATGCCTCCGGCTGCTTCACTTCAGAGGTCACTGACTTTGCAGGACAGTATGTCAAAGTGAGTGACACATCATGCATTTACATGCGGATTAAGTTCAGCAAAGTTTCACGTTTTCTGCTCTTTCTAGGAACAACTGATGTAATGTTCAACATAACAGTATTAAATGTCTGTTTTAACACGTAAAGCATATTACAAATATAATAGTTTTACCCATGATTTTTATTCTGAGCACCCGCTGGACAATTGTTCTGTCCTCTTAGCTGTAAGGTGAATGCAGTAGTTGTTATAAGTAAAATATAATAGCCATATAATTTATAATCTGCTGCACTGGGCAGAAGTTTTAAACATGTCTTTATATTTCGCTACCAAGGAGCCAGACTTGGTTGCGATACTTTGAAGTGATGTTAATGAATAATTCTCCAGGGTTCTTCGGGGGTTTGACAACTTTTTCCTTCTTCTTTGGCTTCTTTCGTTCAGTTTTGTCCAGACTCTGTATTTGAGCAGTATGTTGTTTAGCATTTATTTAGAAAAAGTCAAGATTTAGGTGTTGAAAAGAGGTCCTGAATGTGCATGTTTCTGGATTTGTGTTTTCTCAGCTAGGTTTTGTTGAGCTGGAGGTGTGCCTGGCGTGGTGTTGAGCCCCGAAGATGGTTTCATTTTCTATTGCCTGACCATTTGAGCATGACATTCAGGGGGAATAATAATAATAATAATAGTAATAATAGTAGTAGTAGTAGTAGTAGTAGTAGTAGTAGTAGTAATAATAATAATTTATTATAATAATAATAATTATAATTATTATTATTGTTATATTTTTTATAATAATAATAATTAATAATAATTATAATAATTATTATTGTTATTTTTTATTTTGTCGAGTTCATATTTGGCTCATTAATACGCTAAGGCCCCTCAATGAAATGAAATGCTGGGCTTTTCTTCCAAGACCTGGTAGGTTTGAAGCTATTACATAAGTTTTAAACTTCCTTATAATAGTCCCAAGGACGTCTCTTTGAACATTCAGTTTTTATTCTCGTATGCGTGCCCTTTCAGGTGTGATGAAATAACCTCACTCTCCTTTTGTGTAAGTTTATATTTCCCATCATTGTACCTCACATTGAATATCTACATATATTCAAAGTCATGAAAAAAGCCCTTTTGCCCTTTTCTTTGAGAGCAAAGGTTTCCTCTTTGCACACCGAACAGGAAGTTTAAAGCTGTGCGGTTTCTTTCTGCATGTACAGACATGAGCTTGCTGTGGATCTAGTGATGACATTTTAGGGTTTTAGAGGCTTCTTTGAGCATTTTGTGGTCTGCGGTCTGGCCAGCCAAACCCTGTTAGCTATTTTGTATACAATAAATTAATACTAAATCTTTTAAAACATCTTTAAATCCTTTCCCAGACTCATAGGTTGCAACACTCTTGGTTCTAGAGGTTCTTTCGCTCAGATTTGAAGTGTTTGGTTTCAGTCTGGAACATGTCAGACTGAATATCTCAGGTTTAAACGGAGCAAAGCTCCTTCAAAACGCTGCGTCTAATCATGTGTCCCTGATGAGATGCGTCTGTTTGGTTTTAGACATTTTCATCCAGGGTTTCCCTAATTTATTCCCCAGCAGAGATAGTAATTTACTAAATTACAATGTTAAAGAACGTTTTAAAACACATTTTCTTTAGTTTTAATTATACTGCTTAGAATTATAATCGTTATAATTGATATTAAATATCCTCAAGTAAGAATATGAGCAAAGTTTTCACACGACGCAAAGCCTGATCCCTGTAGAGTTCACAAAACTTAATTATGTTTTACTTTAGGCGATAAAAGTAGCTTTAAAAACAGTTATACAGCGAATGAAAAATCTTTTCATGGGAAATCCTAATAAGATAAACGGGTTCATCCCAAAAACCAACAATCAACACAGTAAATGCATGATGCAGGGTTAGTATGTCTACCGCCGTATACTGAATGACTCACTGGTGCAGACCGAAGCGGAGTTAACACTCTTTAAAAATAAAAACTCTGATCGATTCTACAGATCTTTGGGGGGCTGGATGTTTCTTCTTGCAGCTGTATTTATAAAGATCACTTTCAAAGATGCTGCTTCCTGCTTGCAAAATCTACAAAAACGAGGTATTACTCCATATGGGTTGTAGTGTAAAGTGAAAGAAATGGGACGGCTCATGTTGATGTATTGGAGGTAAAGCCAGAGAGGCCAGCCTGAAATGTACAGAGCAGGGATAGTGAGGATGTCGGTGGAATGACGCTGAGGTTGGAGCTGTCAGGAAGAAGGTCTACAGCAAGGGTGCCCAAAGTAGGGCGGGGGCCATTTTCGGCCCCTGGACTGACTTTGTGTTGCCCACAACTTCAATTCAAGAATGATTTGGCCCATCAGCAGGGGCAGTTGATGCAGATGGATCTTTTTTTTTTATCTTGCAATTGAAAATGTTAGGTACAACACAAAGTATTCATTGTTTAATTACCACACCTTTTGCAAATAGGACCCCATCTATCTAAAGACGTTTACTTAGGGCTGGGCGGTATGACCTAGAATTCATATCACGGTGTAAACCTTTTTGTCTCCATCGCTCGCTCTTTCGGTCTTAAGCCATACTCTGAAAAGGCGTGTGCAATTGAGGTCTGCTGTTGGGTAGCGGGGGGAAATGTTTTGGTTAGTCCCGTGTTGCTTAACCGCGCAGGTGATTGAGCCCAGCGCCGCCTCTGGCTCTTGGCATACTCAAGCATGTGCTTCGTTTCAAATGCTAAAGCAAATTGCTCGTATTGCCTTTGTTTGCTGTCACAGTCACTCAACATGTCTTGCAAAGTACCGTTTGCTGTTCAACATCCGATGTATTAAACCCGAACCAAGTCCAAATCACTGAGCACCATTTTTTTCCCCATCTCCTCCTGCTCAGCTGTCTCTGCGCTGGCAACCATGTTTAGTCCGGTGTGATGACGTAACCGATGATAAGACGATAGAGCGCAAATCTCTACCGTAGGCCAAATTCATATCGTTTCTACCATCTATTGCATATATCGCGCAGCCCTACATTTACTCAAAAGTAGACTTTTGGGCAAATAAATCTGTGTTTAACTCATTTAATGATATTGGCTAAACAGAGCTAGTGTTGAGTGACCCAAATTCTGTTTTTTAATGCTGAGAATAGACAAAAAAATATAATTTTTTAAATCAAGATGGTCATCCAGTTTGCAAAACAGTTTGCAAACTGGATGACCATCTTTTAACAAGGCAAATGTGAAAAACATTTTTTAAGTTTTGGACCTACAATGATTTATGCATCTCTTTCCTACAGAAAATCTGACAAATTTATTTTAAAAAATCCCAACATAATTTTGGGGTTAGTAATTTTTTAAATCAAGATGGTCATCCAGTTTGCAAAACAGTTTGCAAACTGGATGACCATCTTTTAACAAGGCAAATGTGAAAAACATTTTTTAAGTTTTGGACCTACAATGATTTATGCATCTCTTTCCTACAGAAAATCTGACAAATTTATTTTAAAAAATCCCAACATAATTTTGGGGTTAGTAAAAATGTTTTTTTTTTTTAATTTATGCTTTTTGGCCCTGGAATACTTTTGACTTGACAATTTTGGCCCTGGTGACAAAAAGTTTGGACCCCCCCTGCCCTAGAGGAAGATCAGAGAGGAGATTTATGGATGGAGTGAAAGAGGACATGAAGGTGCAGAAGATAAAGTGAGATGGAGACAGATGACTCGCTGAAAGGCCGGAAGAAAAAAAGCGGAGAGTGAAGGAAATCCTCATCGAACAGTTTGATATGTTCTTGGAAAAGATGCTTTCACAGCACTTTTTTCCTCCGTCTACCAGCACGCTGGATTCGGTCACACCCAGCTTCGTTAGCATCCTGAGTTGATAAGAGGGTAAAAATAGCTGCCATGCATGATGTGATCACTATTTAACATGTTGGTGCAATCAAGCAGGGAGTGGACCTGACCCTCCTGGTCACTAACAGTACAGCGTTAGCTAATAAAGAGCACGGAGCAACAGTTCTCTGACAGTCTGTCATAATCCACTTTTGAGATGTGTTAAAGCGTAGTCCGAGTTTCATGGCTGTCTGAGACATTCTTTGGCACCGTATAAAAACAAAGAAGTGATTAGAGGGGCTTCAGTCTCAGTGTGGGAATCACCGGAACGCCAGAGCATCGTTCATTTGTCAAATTGAGAAGGAAACCCAGTATCTTACACAACATGAGGGCTTCATCTTATACCCAGAAGAGCTTACAGGTCAGCAGCTCTTCTGGCAGGGTGAGGGTTCAGAGCCCATCCCCTTCCCGGTGCCGTGGATCATCGTACGACAGCCGTGGGCGCTCAGGGTTTCGTGGAACCGCAGTCGAGCTGGGCACAGAGATACACCAGCAGCATGCCAATGAGAAGGAGGAGATGCAGGAGCTCAATGTCAAATTTGCGGGATACATCGCAAAGGTCCAGGCCCTCGAGCAGAGAAACGCCGCCCTGCAAGCCGAGCTGGCCGCTCTGCAGCACCGCTACAAGGGAAGCCCAAGTGGCATCAGTGACGAATACGAGCTCAAGTTCAAAGAGGTGCGGGAGCTGATTGAAACCCTCACCAACGAGAAGGGAGCTGCAGATATCGAGCGAGGCTACATCGAGGAAGAGGTGGAAGTGTGGCGACTAAAACTGGAGGAGGAGCTGGCGCTTAAAGAGGAAGCGGAGATGATTCTCAGGGAGTTTCGCCAGGACGTTGACAGCGCCACGCTGCAGAAGGCCGAGCTCGAGAAGCGCATAGAACAACTAGTGGCGGAGATCGAGTTTCTCAAGAAGCTGCATGACGAAGAGGTGGCCGACCTCATGAAGCAGATTGAGGACTCAAAGATTACCGCTGAGCTGGACGGTGACCGCCCTGACCTGGCGGCTTACCTGCGCAACATGCGTGCAGAAATAGAGGCCGTTGCTGCTCGAAATGTCCAAGAAGCCGAGAAGTGGTACAAGAGCAAATTCGACACGCTCAAGGAGCATGCAGGGAAACACGAGGAGCACATGAAGACCATGAAAGAAGAGATCACAACCTACCAAAATCAGGTGTCAGACCTACAGAACCAGATCGACGCCCTGAGAGCTCGCAATGCGGCCCTGGAGCAGCAGCTGGAGGAAATGGAGATCTCCCACATGGACAAGGTGGGAGGTCTGGAGGCCATCATCGCCCAGCTGGAGGCTCAACTCTGTGAGACCAAACTGGAGATGACCAAGTATCTTCAAGACTACCAGGAACTGCTGCACATCAAGCTCAAGCTGGATGCAGAGATCGCCACCTACAGGAAGCTACTGGAAGGAGAAGAGCAGAGGCTGGGAATTGCTAAAGATAACTAAGAGTCGCGGAACGAGGGCTGTGAAGAATTACCCTTAGTCCTGAACAGGGAGGCCTGCAGAGCACCATGGAGCAGAGAAACCACCGCAGCCTTGTTATAAAGACTTAAAGATGTCTTAATCAAAGGACTGGGTGTTGTTTAACATTATAATAACCATAGTAAGGCTTTCATTGATTAACTGAAAAGAAACCCCTAAAAGTCCAAATTACTGTTCCTGTTAGGAATTTAGTTACAGAATAATACTTAAAATCTAACAGCGATATGTATCTATGTATCTTTGGGATAAATTATGTTTCATATTACCCAGCTCTTTTCCTGTATAATTCATGTTTGACTCCATTATGCATTAGTTTGCTGCCATCGCTCCTGTCCTCCGTCTTTCCTGAAAAATTTCACATTATTTTCAAAACTCGTCCTCCTTCATTTTGACCGTCCTTGTCTCAGCTCATATATGGGTAGGGCAGCCCTCATTTCTCCTCGCTCGTTCTCCTTTCCTTCACTCCAGCTCCTGCAGTAGTCCTGCTAAATTTACCTTCCCTTTTCTCCTGCCAAGTCAGCCCCGCTGTCGTACCTCTGTCACTTCTCTGTGCTCCAGTCTCTCGCTTTGTGTCGTCAGTCTGCTGCCGCCTGTCCAAGTTTCCTTCACAGCAAAACTCCTGACTTGGTGCGAATTGAAGACGGCCACCCTGACTGATTCTGAGTGTTTGTGACAAGAATAATCTGTTTCCCATTTACGCTGATCTTTACCACCTGTTACTTAATAAAGATTTAAGTGAGTGCATATAAAACGATAGTGTTGTTTCTTTCCTCCAGCTTGCCTTTTGAACCTTTGTCAGACAAAAAAAACCTTCTTTGAATATCCGACCTTTCAGTCTAACTAAAATGTTTTAATACTCTGTTTAATGGCCTGACTCCACTTTGTTAATTTGATATCCTTGTGTTTGACTAACATGCAGAACATCTGCTCATCATCCATGTGGCCAACTGTTGAATTAGATTCACCTCCCTCTGGGTTGGTGGCGGATTTCCAAACAATCATCTCATTAGGGATGCATAACCACACTATTGTTAGTGTGGTTATGATCAAAAAAGGATATATTGGTGGGGGGGGGGGGTTATAGATGGAAAAAAATGTAAGTATTTTGATCAAGAACAGTGTATGAACCACTCTGAGATATATTTAGGAGCTTCCTGTAAATTGAACTGCGAGCGTAGTTAGAGGGAGATGAGTGTGTGATGAGCCTCCTGGCTGATGGCATATATGATCGTGAAACGTGAGCTGCATAACAAAACACACCGTTTTCACTGATACATTGAGGCTGAATGTCACCTTAGTCGTAATTTCTTTTTTTAAGACTGTTGGGCAGAGGGGGCTAGGTCTGTTCAAGAATTAACACTGTTGGATTCAGCTTTATTTGCATCTAGTTGACTTCAGTTCGTCCGTTTAAAAAGTGGAGCTCTATCTTGTAACTGGGTGGGGGAGAAGAATCAAAATGGAAATTGGAAATTGTTTTAGCAATATACATTTTATTTGATGCCAAAAGTGCAATGAAAAAATTACTTTTCTATGTTGCTCTCCAACATCTGCGGCGCACTGTTCCGTGTCGTACTGACCGTTACGCTCATAAAAAATGGTCCATTACCCCGAAATGCGCTGGTGCTGCCCTGTTATATAGATAAACACTTACACACAGACTGTTGGGGGGGGGGGGGGGGGGGGTTGAGGATTGGGGAGAGTTCAGCTCGAAGGAGGTGCGTGATGTGCTTCGAGCTAATAACAGCTAGCATGTCAGCTTATTTAGTCTGGTAGGTTTTCTCCCAGACGGGAACTTTAATAACCGTTTTATGTCACTCTCAAATATCGAGGCAATTCAAACAAACAAACGATGCTTACCCTGGCGGGGCAAGTGAAGCCTGGCGGCCTGCCAGGGTTATAGTACGGTGGGGGAAACTCTGAAATATTACATTGGATAAAATAATTTTTATTACAGAAATTTGGACTTAATAAGAACGATGTTTAACAATTTGAAAATATGATTTTTATCGGACCACGAAGCCTCATCAGAAGGGAAAATCTAATTTATTGAAACTTAGTTAAATTAGTTACACATGGAGTGATATTTTAAAGTTTTGTTCCTTGTGATAGTGGCTTACAGTGTATGAAAACCTAACATTCTGTTTTCTCAGAACATTAAACGATTATGTGAGACCATTAAAATTAAATGAGTTGTGATACAGGATTGTGATGGCCTACACAGTCACACAGAAGACTGCTGACTTGATGGTTGTGCAGAGTTCAACCATCAAGTGCACAAACAGGCACTGCCACAGCCTTGAGAAGGTTGTGGAGCATAGCCCTCTGGAAAGTCTGGGAGAGATCCACCAGGCGTGGAGTGTGGCTTGTGTCTGAGCGTGAAGAGCCAGCGCACACAGACGCTTCCGGCATTAACCTTTCAATGATATTCTAAGTTACTGAGATGCATCTTTGTGTATGTAGTATGTGTGGATTCATTTAAAACTCTACTGTTAAAATATTTTTACAGAACTAAATTGCTCACTCCTTGTTTCTAAGACATATCAGTGCCTTTTTTTCTTTATTCTATATGTTTTTGCTATATCTATTCCACCAAAATATTCTGGTGCCAGCAGAGATCTGCACATATTTAGGGGTCCAAGAGCCTACCTAACAGGCTCCTGTTGTTGCCAACTGCAGATGAATGCCATCTTCCAACAAACTGGCAGCTCGAACCTTAAAGGAGGTTGTATCTGTAATATTGTATTTTGTTCTGTTTTAGGATGCAGACAAGAACATCATTAAACTGCTGAAGGAGAAGGGGCGCCTGGTCAATGCCAGCACTTTCAAACATAACTACCCTTTCTGCTGGAGGTGAGACATCTTTACTGTAAACATACCTCTGTTCGTTTTTCTCATCATCCTGTGAAAATTGTTTTTTTTTCTGTCTTCACAAAACTTAAAAAAAAAACAACAAGCTTGATCCAGCTTGCTAGAAAAGGTCACTGATGTGTTTTTTTTTCTTTAATACCTACGGCGTTATGCCTAAAGACATTAAGGTCATTGTTATGCACAGTGAAGCCGGGTGTGATGACGGCTGCATAGTTTGACAGTTAACACCTGGCTCGTCTTATGAGCTGTGGCGGCTGGTGATTAAAAGCTGAGTCAGTTGTAGAGACCTGGCCGGCTCCATTGAAAGAGGTGGTGAGACACAGATGCTGGTAAAGATCAGAGCTATTAAGGACAATGTCTCTCACCCCCTGTACAGTACTGTAGACAGCCTTAGGAAAAGCCCTGATGTGTTAAGGAGTGCCATAACTCATCTGTTCTGCCTGAGGCTTTCAGACTTTATAATCTACATGTTGCCTCCAGAATTGTGTATCTTAGATAACCATAATTTTTAATTAAGAATACATTTTCTTTCACCGTCACCATTCTCTTCTGTCTTGTTGTTGCTGTTGTCTGACTCTTCTGATCGCATTTGTATCTTTAAATTACTTTAGCGCCGCTCATCTAAGCTGCCAGTGGTGTGACTTTGACACCTATCTTGAAGTAATCCGATTGGTTGAAGAATGACACAAGAAGCAAGTCTTTTACAGGAGCGATAAGTGAATTTCCACCACTAGGCGCGCTGTTGACCGCTCTCTGTAGACCATAACAAGATGTGTGGCACACAGAACAGTGACGTCTGGTCTAACGTCTTAACCCACATTCAACAATTGTAGCATTACATTGAATTGAATCAACATAGCAGCACAAGTCTAACAAGACTGTAACACCAACAAAAACAAACATTTGACTTTGTGCTGTTACTCACCTGTCTGGAGGAGAAAAGCTAGCTGAGTCAAACTGGAGCTGCTTCTGCTCTCCAAATGCTCTGAACCTTGGAAACGCGAGGCCAATGTTAATCCTTGTTTTGTCACTTTCCTTATCTGGCAACTTCTTTGCCAAAGACCAATATTTTTTGGACTTGCTCTAAAAATTACCTCAATAATTTAAATTAAACCGATTTTCGTCTTAATTTAGATTTACTGTGTATACACTTTCCCCCCCCCCTGCAACTTTGATGTGGGCGCCCCCTATAGAGAAGCTGCCACTGCCTATGAGGCCATCTGGTGCCTGACTTTCTCAGTTCGTCATTCATCACAATCTTGGATCTTAGTCTTATCCTCCTTTCCCCAAATGTAAAGTCTTAACTTTAGATGTTAGATTTTTACCCAGTGCTTTACTCAACAGTTTAAAATGTAGCATTTTTTTCCTCATTTAGCAGCAGAGAATCCTGATTATGAATTACTCTTGTTTAACCCTTTAAGCCCAGAGGGTTTTATGAGCAATTTCCGCCTGAAAGGTCATATCTGATATAAATCAAGTACAGCTCCAAATCTATAAAATGTAAATGTAAAATTTAGTTTTTGTGTGACACTGAGGCATTCAAGAATATTTTTCATGTTTACCCACTATTACAAAGGTCACTATGTTAGATTTCTAGGTGATTAAACCAAGGAAAAACCCAATTTTTGTTTAGCCTCACCTAAATATGTTTCCAAATAAACACTGCAAAACTACATAAAAACCCTTATGAAAATCTAGTAGAAGCCTCAGACTTTGTATATCCACATCTTGACTATAACTGCAGCAAATGTAGACTCAATCAGCAGAAGCATATTTGTTTCACAAAGGTTTTAGTAGGCAGTGTGACAGGCGGACCTCTGATTTTGGCACAATTTATCCAAATGTGCCAATACTGTTCCAAATGTGTTTTTCACCTTATAAAAGCAAAGCAGATCAAATTAAAGAACTGATTTACCACTGTAGGACTCCTCCCTTTGCTATTAAGATTTATTGTTTTAATATGTTTTATCAACATGTACCATTGATGACAGCATAAATCAATAAAATGAAGAGGAATTCTAGAAATCATGACTCATTTCTTTTTAAGAAACCTCTAGAATGACCTGTTCATTCCTCTGCATTGCTATGGTGATAGACGATGAGAGAGGAGAAAAAAAACAGCGCTCCAGATATTACATTAATGGGTCACAGCAGAGAGTCATCAATGTGTCATAGACCGTGAAATGGTTTTGTAACATTAAAGCATCCTTCTTGGAAGTATTTAGGAAAGAAAAATACGTGACCATTTCTGATCTACTTTTAAAGCAGGATAAAATGGGCATGGCTGTGCTAGTACCAAGATCGGTCCAGGCACCATTGGCTCTAACTCCAATTTTTATTTATTTATTTAATTCTAAAAATATTTATATTATGAAATATTAAATTAATAAAACTTGAGAAGGATTTTTTTTATTATTTCCATTGGTGTTTAAAATACGAGATTTGCACATCTGCTAACATCATTTACTTAGGACCCTCTTGGTCCCATTGACTCTGCATTGTAACCCCATTGTTTTAACTTCAGTCCTCACACATTATAAAACCTTTCCAAAGAATTGAGGACTGTAGGCCTACCTACAAAATAAAGCGCAAACAGGTTTTAGGTTTTATGACGCCATTAAACCACCAAGTAAAGCAGAGCATAATGTTTAAATAACGGCCTCATTCTCCCACCGTTCAAAATGCAAGTTTGATTCTGATGTGTAGGGGTCGCCATTAAAGAGTGTTGTCAGTGTGGCTGAGGATGTTTTCACTGTGTAGGTGTGAATGTCAAGCCATCAAAGGCAAGATGGAGAGAGGTGGTATGTTAAGACAAGTAAGGGCATAAAACAATATATAAAAAAAAAAGAACAAAAACTATATATGTATGGTTGGTCAAAGTTTTAGGCTGGGGTCTCAAACAAGTCCTTGCAGGTTGGAGTACTGCAACTGAGAGGCGTTTCTGCTCCAACACACCTGAATCAAATACAAATAAAACAAATCTCTGAATACTGAGGTTGAAATTCAGCCATTAGATTCAGGTTTGTTGGACCAGGGACATCTAAAAGTAGCAAGACACAGGCGATTGAGTTTGAGACCCCTGGTTTTGAACTGACGGGTAAAAAGTATTTTATGAATTATTTGTCATTGCTCCAAGTCCTATAATGCATCAAAATCAGTTTGGATGATGTGGTGTATTTTGTTTGTGCTGTTAAAAATAATTCAAGGGCTTTTTTATTAAAGAAAAGGTCTTAAAATTATAAATGAAATAAAAAAAAATGTATCTTTAGAGGTAAGGTAGTTGTAAATCTGTGTGGCGAAAGTGGCAAAAAATATTGAAAGGTAACGTTTTATCACAATAAGAGAGCAGCCATTTTGGGCCCAAGGATAAACACCATAAATTAATTTTAAAAGTGCCTCAAGGATTACGTTATTTTTCGGACTGTAAGGCGCACTTTACTTTTTCTCAAAAACTTATTGTGCGCATTATAATCCGGTGCACCTTTTATATATGATTACGGTTGTGCTTACTGACTGAATTTATGTGGTACAATGCGCTCAGAAATGTGTTAGAATGTGTAAGTAAGACTTTGGTTAGCAACGAAGCCGCTCCACTCATTGGATATTCAGAGCATTACGGTACACTGTCACTACCTGATCGGACCCCTGAGCTGTCTACAACACTGCCTGACTGTAATGTCTAAACTAGTGCATTCATGTAAGACATCCCGCGCCCGGAGTATGTGCTAGCAACAATAAACCAATTAAGTTAATTCAATATAAAATTTATGTTTATTTTGGCTTTATGTTAAAACAGGGCAGTGTAGTCAACTACTCTGTCCTCCCAAAAGAGACGGATAGCTCTCCCGCTCAGGAGAGAGCGGAGTACGTGGAGGGGGCGGAGTGATATTACACAGTTGGGAAGAATATTGAATGCGCCTTATAATCCGGTGTGCCTTATGGTCCGAAAAATAGGGCAAGTGATCAAGTAAAAAAATATTGTAGCGCTATATTTAATGAAATGACTTGTATTCCTCAGGTCCGACACTCCCCTGATCTACAAAGCTGTCCCCAGCTGGTTTGTGCGAGTGGAGCACATGGTGGAGAAGCTGCTGGAGTGCAACGGGAAATGCTACTGGTAAGCTGTGACCGACTGACATCTATCTCAGAGTTAAGTGATTGTGAAGGGCCAACTGTGAGCTTTTCACCAAACAATTGGTCTTAACTGCTTTGAGGCAGAGCAAACGGCAGATGCAGTCTCAAAACAATTACATCCGTCGCTCAACTGTGCAAGTTGTTGGTCCGTCTGTGGAGGACGGACCTCTCTGGCTCCAGAGGGCTTTTAAAGTGTCAATGATGGATTTAGAATCCAAGTCTTTGCAGTGACTTTTCTTGACTTTTACAATATGAGATAGAAATTCCTCTTCAAGGCATTTTTTTATGACGAACATTTTGCAGAGAAAATTAGCATGATGCTAAATCTGAAGCAGGATAAGTTTCAGCGTGATGGCTTTTCTAAGTGGTATTGCCCATGGTGCTCCCAGCGCTCTCTTCTGAGCCACAGTAGCTGCCTCTGGTAATGGGACTGTCAAACCAAGATGAATGACTTACCGCCAGGAAGGTGAAGACGCACCGACACACATGCAGAGACCGAGCCAAACACACGCATACTTTAAAATTAAAGTCAGTGCTCCTTATCTAAAGGGTGTTGCTGCTGCAAACACTAAGCTGCCAATTTAAGGTAACTCAGACTAAATCACATCTAGTCAACAAGATTTATTTATTTGCCATTTCATTTGTTTTATAATTAACATTTGCAAAACATTGAAATCTATTATTAAAGAAAAACGGCAAGAAATGATTAATTATTAACAATGCTTTACTGACTTTTCTTTAAGTTTTGCCTTGGAACAATTTTTTATCTGCCTTGAATTGCATTAAATGTAATGTACCTGTAGATGTGATAAAACATGCATGTTAAAAAATATCAAGGTACTCTTAGTGTATTACTAATAAACATTTTGACATTTCCACAAACAAGAATCCTTATAGTTTCCATTGTATTGAGATGTAGCCTCGGTTATCCGTCCGTCCGTCCGTCTTCTTCCGCTTATCCGGGGTCGGGTCGCGGGGGTAGCAGCTTCAGTAGGGAGGCCCAGACGTCCCTCTCCCCGGCCACTTGGGCCAGCTCCTCCGGGGGAACCCCAGGGCGTTCCTAGGCCAGCCTAGAGACATAGTCCCTCCAGCGTGTCCTGGGTCTCCCTCTGGGCCTCCTCCCGGTGGGACATGCCCAGAACACCTCACCAGGGAGGCGTCCAGGAGGCATCCTAACCAGATGCCCGAGCCACCTCAACTGGCTCCTCTCGACGTGGAGGAGCAGCGGCTCTACTCTGAGTCCTCCCCGGATGACTGAGCTCCTCACCCTATCTCTAAGGGAGAGCCCAGACACACTACGGAGAAAACTCATTTCAGCCGCTTGTATCCGGGATCTCGTTCTTTCGGTCACGACCCAAAGCTCGTGACCATAGATGAGGGTAGGAACGTAGATCGACCGGTAAATCGAGAGCTTCGGTTATATAATTAAAAAAAACTCTAATAACTTTAGAACATAAACTGAAAAAGTACTAATTGCCATAAAATCTATTTGCTCATTTTATCCTTAAACTCAGAAGTTTCAGTCAAAAGTCAGGCTGAACTTCTCCAGTCAGAGTAAATTAATGACTTATTCAGCGCCCAAAGGGAGGCCATCTTCTAAGCCTGAAGGTGAAGTGATCACCTCCTCTTTAAAATGGTTTCTCCACAGCCATAATGCAAAAGGTAACAAAACACATCATAGTGATAGTTGACTGATGAGCAACACAAATAGGCTGGACTGTTTTGTTCATGATTCCTATAGCCCAAAGGTTTTACAATATAATAAAAAGCATTTATAGGGCTCTATGAAATCCATTTATCTTAACATGTAAATAGATTTTCTGAAAACCGATTGTAGAAGAATAAAACAGATTTCATAATCTTGCTTTTACATTTTTTTTAGTTCTACAGAAAAAGTTATTAAGCCTTGCCAGTTCTAGAAACGCTGTGCCACCATTTGGTGGATAATTGTTCCTCCATTAAACCGAGAACAACCAGAAAGCGAAGCACATTTATTTTACAGCTGGGGAGGCTGCTCAGTTCCTAGCAGCACTCATCTGAACATAAGAGATCCAACATTTTAAGGTGCAAGTATATTTCATCTATTTAAATTGGGTACTGATCACTTTTTTTTAACCTATTGCAATTTACGATTTTGTTTAGCACTATATTTGCTACTTTTATTATTGTCATTGTTTTCTTTCCATCTGGCTTTATACATTAATAATAGCAATTGTTATTCAAATTGATATTTGCACATTTGGCATATATTTAGCTAATGAATAAAGATAACCTCAAATTAGAGTTAAAGTAAACGCAGCCCCCGATCAACATAATGTAAGATATTCTAAACCATGCAGTGTTTCTGCTACTGGTAAGGCACACCGCCACAGCAAAATAAAAGCCGCCACACTGCTCTCAGGAGGGAAGGAACACTATAGACGACGGTACAGTGTTGCCCATTTAGCACATTTGTTGCTACATTTAGCGACTTTTCAGACCCCTTAAGTGACCTTCTTTCAAAAGGTGACTGGCAAGAAGTCTAGCAACTTTTCATGTGATAATGGTGACTTTAAGTTAAAAGCACCAATCATTCTGGAGTCACTGGTAGCAGCGAGACCTGCCATGAGAGATCGCACTTCCCTCAGCATTGTCTCACAGGCACAACATAGCTGCTACTGCCCTAACCTGCTTCGTTTCCAGCTGGATCCTGCATGCGCCAAAGTGCTGGTGGTGATCTTTTTTTGTCTCTGAAATTGTTGCTCTAAAATAATTCCCTGAATTTGATTCACACACATTTTCAATCTCTGATTCACCTCCTTCACTTTGTGTGCCTCTGATGTCTTTTTTGGTACAATTTGTTTTGTGTAGTGTGGATTCAGCCAACACATTAAAATTCATAAATCATTTCAAAATAGGTCATTTGTAGTTCCAACCACAGTCAATCACTGTTTTGAATCACTTTTTTGTCTTTGCAAAAGCTTCTCTTTCCTGCAGCCTCAGTCACAAATGTATGAACAAATATGCAATTTCGTTGATGATGTTGATGACATCATCATTGAAAATGGAAAATGTTCATAAAGAAACAAATTAAATGCATTATAAAAAACGTGCTGTTGTTGATCAGCAGTTGTATTTACCTATTGTTGGTACGTGGTACAGATTTGATCTATTTGTGTCCTCGTAGGCGTAATTATTTCTGCTAATGATTGAAACAGTAGGGATTGTAGTCACAACTACCTTCAGTGTGGTCTCATGGTTTCTGTTGTATGCTACAAAATTGTTTTTAATTGCATTTCTTATTAAAACGGAATGGATTTAAATAATTTGGACATATTACTTTTTTGTGCAAAATTAAAAAAACATTTTTCACGGCAACCAAAGCCTATATTCAGTTTGTCGTTTATATTAAAGCTGAGCTATCTTCTACATATGTGTCATGTGGTCCACTTTTACACGGAATAAGGAGTACAGTGTTTCTTAACAATGTTACTGGGTGTGCACCTTTTGCTATAATTTATGTTCCGTTATGTTTGTAGGAAATTTGTTGGTTAAAAGAATCCAAATATGCTTATATTAGCACCCACTAAACTGTTTTACGGGAAATAAATACAGCCGGTTATTAGGGCTGGGCGATTAATTTGAATTTACTATTTTTTATTTGAGATTTTATATTGCCCGTTCACTCATCGGGCTTTTATGAAGAGAATAGCATTCCATGCTGAATATATGTTTTGGAATATATATATTATCAAAATATTGTAAAGAGGAAACTTTTTTAACCATAATACGGGGCTCTTTGATTGACTTATTTACTTTATTTTTTTAAAAGTTAGTTTGAAGTTACATAAGTGAAGTGAAGCCATCTTGTTTTACAAGCATGTTTCACAGCTTGTATTTGGTTGAACTTTGAATTCAGGTTTAACTCCCAGACAAAATGCTTGAAATAAAAGCAAGGTTTTAAGATCATTTCTTTAATTTGTTTTTGTGTAACGAAAAGGAGAAAAAAAATTAATCGTATTTGGTATAATACAATCTGAGATTTTATTTTCATGCTATATCGCCCTAACCTGACAACAGCCAGATGCATGTCTCGCTCCGCCTAGCTCCACTCACATACATCTGGGACACCGCCATAGGAATTGCCTTTACAGAAGGCTGGGCCTTATCAAAAATTCTTGCATATGATTGGATAAGCCACTTGTCTGTCATCTTTATCGACGTGCTATTTCAACCACTCACACCGAAGCCAACCCGTGACGCTGATGAGAGCGACACAGGGGAAAAAAAACTTTTTTTTTCTATGTGATTGCGGCTCTAGTGGCATGCGTTTTATTGACAGTGAGCTGACAGGAAGAGGGGGGAAGACAGGCGGCAAAGCGCCGCAGGTCGGAGTCGATCCCGGGCCGACCGCGTTGAGGACTAAAGGCCTCCTAATATGGTTCCCGCTAACCGCTAACCGCTCCGGGGCGCGTCCGCAGCGGACGCGCCCCGGAAAACAAAACTTGCCAAATCCGGTCGGGAGAAGGGCGAAAACATCGTTTCCACCAACAAAAGCCTTCAGAGCCGTTCTCTGATGTTCTTTTAATGAAACAATATTAGGTAGATTGGACAACACGGAAGAAATAGCAGCATCAACGTTAACGCTTGCTTCCTCGACGAGCCGCCATTGCTATCAAAACAGTCTCACGTCATGGTCGCGTCTCCACTACGTCACATCTATGAAACTCCAGCCCTGCGTCCTGATTGGCCAGACCATAAAATTGGTTGGAGAAATCACTTTCTATCGGCGGTGTCCCAGATGTATGTGAGTGGAGCTAGGCGGAGCGAGACATGCATCTGGCTGTTGTCAGGTTAATATCGCCCAGCCCTGCCAGTTCTACTTTTTTTTTTTTTTTTGGTTGATTTTTTTTTTGGGGTGGGGGCTTTGATATGGATGAAACCACAAGTCTATTCTTGCTTAAAAACAATGTTTCAGATTCTGACAGACTTGCTCTGCATACCTGCTATGATAGAACACTTATGGTTGTAGTAGGTTTCACCTAAGTCCTTTAACATACAGTTTTTTATCAGCTTTTTGTCCAGTTAATCTTTTCCTGTCACTGAACACAACCTCTCTTTCAATCGTTTGAATCCATCTCCACTGTGTAACTGATGATGGAAGCCTGTAGGTCCTAAATAACCCTTCTGTGTGTCTCAAGCAGTCCTGCATGTTTTAAATTCTTGATTTAGCTTGAACTGGGAGAAGAAGGGGAAAAGATGGAGGTTCGCTGGTGAACAGCTCTGGCAGGGAAAAAATCATTAAATTGATATATTAGGGGCCTAAATAGAAATGCCTCCTACAAATGGGAATTGATGAAGTCTTTGCTTAGCGCGTGAATCCTGGTGACAATTTATACTCCCCTCTGCACTGTTCTTGTGAGTGGCCTGGCACAGTAAGAGAGAGCGGCAAAAAAAGGAGGCGGCGATGTGGAGATGGTAGATTAAAGCCAGAAATAAGACCAAGTAAACAGGAAAAGGAGAAAAGAGCAACACACAAAAGAGGAGGATGCCTTGGAGGAATGTTCACCTTTACAGCTGAATTTCAGATAGTGCACATGTAGTTTTATTTCCAGGACTAAAAATAGTTCATTATTCCGTGCAGTAAAAAAAGTAAGAAGTAGAAGTCTGTAAGGGAAATATATTTGCTTATAAAATGCAGCAAATTAATATATTATGTAAGGTATTTGGCTCAGAGTAATGAAGTTTTTTTTGTTTTTTATTTCAGATAATGTTTTGGAGAGGGTGGAAGATCAGTACTTTTTATGCTTCTTATTTTTACAAAGCGTTTGCAAAGTAAGGGAAATAATTAAAGGTGTAGTGGATGATCTTCTTTCGGCTTTGAGTTTTTTTTTTCATCTTATCTACAGTTTTTGTTATACTGGGTGAAATCGTCCTCTCATCCAGAAAGTAGTAAATACATTATGTATTCAGAAAAAGGAGAAGAAGAAAGAAAATCGATCTCTGTGGGAGCTGCAGGCCTGTAAACCAATTCTTGCTGTTTGGTCCGAATGGCAGGGATTGGTCAGAGTTTTGGTCCTGCTCTCACCCCACTCTGTCCCTCAAGTTTGGGGGGTATCACCTAATCTATTAGTAGTCCCACATACCAATCATTGACGCGCTCCCGTAATGCCAATGTTCGTGCACCTTCCTTGCTAGATTCCTTTTGCTGGCTGTGCATGCGCACTTCTAGTGTTTATGTATCTAGTTAGCTTAGCGGTTAGCTACAGAGTTAGCCATTCATGGTAGCTCTGCTGCTCTCACTGTATACTTTAAAAATGGCTGGGAGTCAGAAGAAGCAAACTGTCTTACAAGTTTATGAGAAGAACAAGGAAGCCTCAGGAGAAAGAAATAAGACCGGTGTACATTTCAAAGATTTTTTTCATGCGATCCTCCTGAGGAGCGGAAGAGCAGATAAGATGCTCAGTCATTCAAAAAGGGACTTGGGTGTTTCTTACCTAAATTTCCAGAAAAATAGTCCTCTTTACCTTTTAATTATGCCAGCTGATTCGCCTTAAAAATAAATTCAGTACTATAGGAAACAGCGTATATTACAACCTTAAATTTAAACTAATAACTTTTGTCTAGTCTTACAGTGCTGGCCAATCTTGGACTATGTAAATAGACCTCTGTGTTAATAACCGTGACAGTGTAAAACTTTATAAAATAGTATTTGTTTAAAGAGGGCTTAAATCTGCTTTGAACCTTCTGTCTCTCCAATTAGAGGTTGTTCAGGCTTTTTAATATGCTTCAGGTAAGCTACTGAATGATGATGATTACACTACTGGACCCCATATAACAAAATGTAAAAAATAAATCAACTATCCCACACAACCACAACAATCTTTTTTTTCCCTTTTGTCTTGTCTTGTCAGACCTAATTGGGCTCTGGCTAAAATATCCTTTTCTATTATGTATTCAATTTCAAATAAAATTCTAATTAAATGATAATCGCTCTGTTTCTGCAGGGTCCCAGAGTTTGTGCGTGAGAAGCGTTTTGGGAACTGGCTCAGAGATGCACGCGACTGGGCAATTTCAAGAAATCGTTACTGGGGCACACCGATCCCTCTCTGGGTCAGCGATGACTTCGAGGAGGTCAGGAAAAACACAAAACTCTAATAGAAATGCACTTTTTTGCAACCCTTTAATGCTTCTAATGTTTCTTGGTGTGGGGTGGCTGATTGTTGAGTTTGCAGCGATCAAGGTTCAGCATGAGAGGGCTCAATAGAAAAGTTGAACTCTGCTACTCTGAGTTTTATTTATCTTCAAAAATTATTTTTTTTGTGTGGAATAAAATTATGCTCAAGAATCCATTTTTTAGAATACATTTGCAATGTTAAAATGTAGCTTTCTGACCCGTTTCTGAAAACTCGTGATTTGAACAGTTGGGTCTCTTTTCTCCTTGTGGAGGCTCATGTAGGAGAAACTTTCAGGATGAGGGTGAGCACGGTGTCAAGGCATGTAGCGTGACTCCACCACAGTCAGTCGCCTCCCTTCAGGCAACCATCATGCAGTGCCTCAGTAAACTCGATACATGAATAACTCATTAATGTTAGCAGCATATTAATATGAATCAAAAACGTGTTTGGTTTCAGTGGAGTCAAGGCAACTTCAAAGGTGTTCAAGACAAACAGCTGTTGGGTTTTTTTTATTGAGAGAAGAGAGAAAATAAAGAGGAAGGGGCAAAATAAATTATCTGGTTTAGAAAGGTGAGGTAAACAGTAAAACATGTGGAGAGGAAAGGGGGATGAAAATAAATGAAATTGAAAAGAGAGGCAGATGTCGGCGAAGCATGCCGAACTTTAATTGTTGCTTTTGTCATGAATATTTGTTGCCAGACTCATCTGCCTGTGTGAAGTAGACTGAACTGAATATAGATGTCACAACTGGGTTATTTGAGCATTTGAAAAATGAAGCAGCGGTCCCCTGGCTGAAAAGAGGGACAGCAAGCGACCTGCTTGCTGGAAATAGCTTTGTGACTGTTTCCAGAACATTCACGCTCCCCGGTGCCACCCTCACACGCTCCTCAGCAGCTAACCACACACTTACATCCAAACCTGCAAGGATCTGCATGTTGGCGTTTCTTTGATTGCCCTTGAATGCTTCCTCTTCTCGCTGGCATCTCTTTTTTCCTTTTCTGTTTTTTTTTTTTTTTTTTTTGCCTAATTCCACTGTGAGCTTTTGCTTTTACTATGCCTAATTTAGCATGGTGGGGCACCAGGCTGTATGTGGGCCACGTTACCTGGTGCTTTGGTGAAACTAGAGCAGAGCCTACAGGTTACCTCTCTGAGGAGACCAGATAACACACTTTGTCTTACAGTGTAAGGTGAAGTTACTCACGAGAAGGCCTACTTTAAACTTTAGTGTCTAAACACCAGCGCCGCATGGTCTGCTTTCAAAAATCATAAATGCTCTTATATATGTCTGACTGTGTGAGCTTGAGAGTATAAGATCTAAGTAACAACCTGTGTTGCACTGCGCCTGTATGAAAATCGGAATCTGAAAAAGGAGATTAAGGACAGTAGGATATCGTGGGATTGTTCATTTCAACAAAACCAGAACATTTCTGACTCTGCTTGTTATTTGTTGCAGGAACTGTTTAACTGTCTCAGTTGGTGGCGATCCCATCAAACTGAACCACCAGTCAAAAATCACAACCAAGATTTCCTTATTAATCTCTCTTAACTTATAAATCTGTCCATAGGAACTGAAAACTCAAACTAATGGAGAAAGTCCAAACGCAAATTGGTCACAGACTAATATTCCTTAAATGATACTAACTAAAGAGCCGCTACTAGTTTTTTATTTCAGTCACGTTACCTGGTCCACTACTGCAGCCATATGCCAACTCTCTTATGTTGAATTAAAATCTATTACTCAAACTCAGTCTGTTTTGTTATATTAAATGCCATCTCCAGACAAACTTGTCCAACTCAATAGAATTCAATGTGGGCCAAATTTAACTTGGATTAATCCTGTTAATTTCAGTCAGATCAGATCACAGTATGTTCAGATAGTTTTGATCCTTATTTAACAGGAGGTGGGTTGGGTAGCCATAGATTGTCCTTCATACTGTTGAATGATTTTACACCTGTAGAAAACATGTAATCACTAGATAAATACTCGAGTAAAAAGTATTTGGCTGAAAAATGACTCAAGTATTGATGGTAAAGTCAGATTTTGTATTTATCTTTTATAAATTATGTTATCTTATGGATATATTCTGGTATTTTTGAATCAAATATTAAAATGATGAAAATGAATACCTCCTTTACACAATTAACCTTACTTTTTCACAAAATGAAGCTTTTGAAACCAGTATTAGTAGGTAAACACATATATATGGTTAAAGAGTGCAAACTACTTCCTGTTTATTTATATACCCTTCAAATGCCACAGCATGCTCATTGGAAAGAAAATAACAATAAATGAGAATAAGGAAGCTTTTTTGCATCCAGTAAACTCTCTCCACCAGAGATGATGAAAGATGTTTGGTTAAAATGTGTTTCCTCTTTACTCAGTGAGGACACCAGTGGCGGATAAAGTAGCTAAAAATTGTCTGAGTAGCACTACCTCAAAACATTACACAATTAAAAATAAAAGTCATAAAAGTAAATGTAACTTCTGCGATTACATAAAGTAAGGGGAATTTTTGTATTAAACTTTTCGGTTTCAGAAAAGTAAGACAAAACGTTTTCATCTCGTACAAAATCCTGACCAAAAAATGCCCTTTTTGCAGAACATTGAAAATATGTGATTGACTTAAATTAATTATTCCTTGTTGAATTTATCATTATTAATTGGAATCCACTTTCAATTAAAGGAGCTGCAACGAAATACTTAGTTGAAGTATAAATATGAACCCTACATTATATTCAAGGACCAATAATTTTCTTATGTTTTTGCAGTTTGTATACATTTATTTGGCGTTTTTTCTGGATTCCGTAGGTGGTCTGTGTAGGGTCCATGGCTGAACTAGAGGAACTGACTGGAATCAGAGTAACAGATCTGCATCGGGAGAGGTAAGTCATATCAACAACTCGTAGATTATCCAACTTTCGTGCTATTTCTAAGATACATTTAAGCTGTTAAAGATTGTTAAAACCCAGCTCAGATCATGGCTCCTGATTTTTGATCCATTTCAGTCTGACTTTCATAATGATTTTTAATGGCTACAGATGCAGGGAAATGTGTGTTGGTGCCGCTGGATCTCAGTGCTGCTTTTGACACAGTTTTATCATACAACTTGTTAAATAGGGTTCTGGCTGCCATCTCTGGCTTGTTGGACTGGTTCTCCTCATATCTATCTGATAGGACATGTTGCATCAGGACAGACACGTTCTGCTGTGACTCTGCTCCTCTGACCGGTGGGGTCCCACAGGGGTCAATCCTGGGCCCATTATTATTCTCATTTTATATTCTTCCAATTGCTGGTATTATTCAGGCTTCTACTGATATTTCATATTACATCTATGCAGACGACATTCAACTTTCTGGTTCTCAACACAGACGAGACAAAGACCTCGATTGTTGCTCCTAGCCACCTGCAAAAATCAACCACCAAGTTGCTTCTTTTTGCCCAGCAACCAAATCTGAAAAATTCAGGCATGACATTTGACACTTGTAAAAGCTTTGACTCTCATATCTGATCTACCTCTCCTTCCTGTTTTTTATTTTTTTATTTTATTTATTTATTTAAGAAAATTACGTGCCATGGTTTCTCGAGTAGATCTAGAGAAAATTATTAATGCATTTGTCTTACCTACAAACCTCTAAATGGCCAGGCTTCTGACTTTTTGTGTCAGATTTTAAATAAACGCTTTGCTCCCAGCACCCTTTTATCCCAAGCTCAAAATCTCTTGGATGTTCTTTGCACTAAGCTGAAAACGAAGGGGGGGGGGCACAGGGCCTTTCAGTCTGTGGCTCCTAAACTATATAAGTTTATCACTGCAGCTTCGCTTTGCTGACTGTGCAGATTTTTAAAAAACAATTGAAAACTGTTTTGTTTCACCAAGCTTTTATGTTCTAATTTTATTGTGCTTTTTATGTATATTTGTTTTTTTGCATCTACCTTTCTGTTTTCATGTATATCTTAACTTTTTTTCCTGGACAGTGCTTTGTGACTTTGTCTCTTAATATCCTTACTTAAAGTAAATTACCAACAATCCTCCAGGACAGTGCATATAAAAAGTGTACACACAAGTTAAAATGCAAGGTTAAACACTGAGATACAGATAAATAATTTCGGTGCAGTTTTCATATAAGCTTGTTGTGTTGAACCAAAACAAACATGTAACAAAATGTAGGAAGTAAAACAGCTGCAGTAACCTGGTTGCATAACTGTGGACAACCTTAACGTATAAGGCCCTGTTGAGCCAGCTTTAGAGTTTAAACCTGCGATTGATAACAAAGAATCTGATTGACCGTGAAGACAACTCTTCTTTCCTTGTAGGATCCTCTTGACATTTGCATCATTAAACTAAAGCCCTAGCTTAAAGATGTTTAAAAGGGCACGAGCAGGGGCGATTCTAAGATCTGACCTTTAGGGGTGCTCAGCCCCCAGTGTTGACTGTGATTCCTGGCATGAACAACAGCCTTTCCATTTTTAGTCCAGATGTAAGATTCTTAGAGTTGACTCATTTTTGAGCTAAAGCTCATCAAACAAGCTACAATATAGGCCCATCCAAAGGCAGAGACAAAGAGATTGAAATGTTTTCACGCGATAAAACCTTGTGCATTTGTAAAACCTGCATGATGGCAATAGTTAGACTAGCTATATTGATAAAAGTGAGGAATCATTTCCCTAAAGACAAAAAACTAACTTAGCTTTCTTGAAATTTAATTTTCTCTGGCTTAACAGAGCAAAACATGGTAGCCCACAACCACCTTTTGCTGCACAGTGTTTGTCAGCTGGCTGACAAAAGAGCTGCTATTACTACACTTTCCTTATTGTCGTATTGCTTTGCTTACAAGAGACAAATTTAGCAGTTTGGATATATACCCAGTTGTGATTTCCTTTATGAATTTGCATACTGAACTTTTTTTTTTAAACTCGGATCAAGAGAAATAGTTTCCTTTATTAGGAAAAAAACATACAGTTCAGATTTAACTTTTCAGACAGGCATTCTGAATCTACGACTGCATCTACTGAGCTCATGTTTAGAAACGATTCATTAGAACAGCTGAAGCGCTTCGGACACAGATGCCACATGTGCAGAAAATATTATATAGCAGCAGATGTAAAATGTTCGAATAGAAATAGATCCAAATGGCAAGAATAGCTGCGCTCTGCTTTTTTTAGCAACTAAAAATATCTGTGGTCCCATCATGGTCTGATTGTGAAACAAAGATGCAAGGGCGTAGGTTTGATTTGATCTTTTGGTAGGGACACCTACAAACAAACCTTCCCTGGTCTGACGTTATTGGTCCTACGCAATATGCATGCTCCTATTTTTTGATGCTTGACTTGAGCGTCAGGGCGCGTTTCGTCTGTCTAAAGAGAAAAGCAGTATTTCTTGCTACATTTATACACATTTTATAACCACGACACACACTAGATGCTGTTTGTTAATGTTTAAAGCAACACAGAATCTGATGAATGTTGAATTGGGACTTTTTTCCATTTGAACTAACAGCAACAGAGACAGACGGTAAATATGTGCCTATTAAACCAAATATAGTCACAATATGTCTGTTGTCTATCCTGTATTTTCTTTTGAAGATAGAGATAAACCCCACCCTTATTTTTTTAATCTAAGATACTCTGTCTGCATCATAAAACACAGCAAAATTATACATTCAAGGGACTGCAATTAAATTTATTGTATTTACTCTGCACTGGAAGTAGAAGTGTAACTGATACTAACAGCATTTCAAATATTAAATTCAAACAACAAATGTACAACTGGGCTGTAGTTACTCTCTTTAGCCCATTTCATGTAACTTATCTTAACATTCCAAACACATTTCTTACATCATATATCTGAAATGTAGAGAACAGCTTCTCCTTACCTACATCCTCTCAGACAACTAATTATTTCCCTAACAATAGTGAGTTGTCAATGTTTAAATGTGCAGTAAACATTTATACATAAGGAGCATGGAGGGCCCAATGCTGTACTTTGAGTAAGATTGGTGACACCAAGACTGAGTTGTTACATGAGTGGTTGTCCATTTCATCATTGAAATGAGAACATATTAATATACTATTGGTATATACTAGTACAACTATTAAAGAACAGCAGATTAAACTGTAAGATATGTAAAGGCCTATATTAAAATAATTATCAATATAGCTAATAAACTACATCAACAGATTAAATAATTTCTTACTTTTTGGTGTACCAAATTACCCTCGTAATGATGAAATATTTTATGAGCTAAGCCGCTGATGATGATGATGATGAATGTCTAGCTCCGCCCCTGGTTTGTACTAATTTACTAATGGACAGTGTGGAAATCTATGTACAATAAAACCAATGTAAATAGTGTTCCTCTGTTTTATTTGTCTTTATCCTAATTCTAGAAGTAGAAATAGTCAAATAAATAGCACTATTATTTTGTGGAACACTAATCATGCTATTATAACTAAGCAAAAGTCTAAACAAAAAATATCAGTTGTTTAGGCGGCATCTAGTGTTCTTATACTGTATGTTATGTAAAAGAAATTACACCTGCTATTTATGCCTGAACTGCCTCGAAGGGTCGACAAAAAATGAATAGCAACGAAATATTGGTAAAAGGGAAACCCTCACCTTTTCTTTTTCAGACGGCTGTGACTAAGAATCTGAATTTTTAATAGCCTACAGTCTGTTTTTCCATCTTTCCAGCAGTCTTCAGAACTCCTGCCTGGCACAGGATATTTAGTTTTATAAAAGTGATTAGGTTTTTGTTGATAAAATGTATTATACTTCAGAATTAAATGCTATTTTGAGATGCTAACGTTAGTTACTTACATTTCTCCAGTTCAACAAATCAAAACTCTCTCATGCTTCTGTTCAGAACTGCACTCAGCAGCTTTCACCTATTTTAGTGCAGATAATATTTAGTTTCTTAACTGGGACTAGTTTCGTAGCCTGATATTAATTGTGGTAACGGCAGTATCCCAGAATGAATCAAAACTGAAATTTCGTGCTCCACGCACGAACATGCATGCACGCACACACACGCACTAGAAAACAGCCAATCAGGAAGAGGAAAGGCGGAATTTAAGGCAGCAAAACCAATGAGAGTGGAGTTAAACAGCACACAGCACAGTCACGTGTGCTGCAGATTTAAAGGGACAGGAAAGAAAAAGCAGGCAGTGGAGCTGCGCACAGCAGCGTTGAAATGACATCGTGGGAACGCCGAGCGCTTCAAACGGAGGCGCTCCGGGTGAACTTGCGCATGTACGCACGTCTGGCAGAGCCGAACCGACACGCAGGAATACTCTGAATCAGTAATTTTTTAGGGGTGCTGAGCTAAGATTTAGGGGTGCTTGAGCACCCATAAAAATGGCCTAAATACGCCCTGGGCATGAGTCAGGAGTAGGGTACAAAAAATTACTGTATATCTACACCATGGCACAGTGAGGACAGTTTTCAACAATCTGAGAAAATGTAGAACAACAGTGGCATTTCCTGCACTGCACATGTCCCCAATATTAATAAAAAGATGAGACAGAAACTGGTCATCTGGACTGCAGCACTGAAGGTGCTTCAGTAGCTTCTGGTTTATACTGATTGCCTTAAGCAAATGCTTTTCCACAAGCTTGGTGTTAGAAAAAATATTAAAAGACTGCATCATTATCGATTAAAGAGTTAGTCTGAAGTTGAATGATCTTATCGATCGACTAACAATTCATTTATAAGCGGCCATTTTCTTAAAAACCCTAGTTTTCTCTTATATCAAAAGGGTCTTTCCATAACATGAGTGGCAAATTTATTTATTTTTTTACAATATGCTGAATATTAAGAGAAACATTATTATATTTTAAGTTTATTGTGCCTCCTGCATTAAATACTGAATGAATGAACAACAATTGAAGTTATATCACACATTATTAAAGTTTAACATATTTCTAAAATGTAACAAAACAGGAACCCATTAGGTTACTAAATAGAAACATTAAGATGAATAGAGTAACATATGAAACACCTATGATCCACATGAAATACCTCACCATCAGCCGTGCTTATTGGCATCTTATCTTTTTCTATCATGTTACAATTTTTTTTTTTTTTTTTTACCCTAATACCCTCCGCTTTTTTTTGTCATCACATCCGTGTCTTCTGAGGACATCAGTGAGTTTTGGATGAGAAGCTGACTGCTCCGCCATGCAGCCCAGCCGAATGGGAGCGATTTCGCTGAGAATTTAAGGAGCTTGATGAGTGTTTATATTTAAAAACGGAACTGCATAATGGGCATTTTTGCATCCTTGCTGTCATTAAACAGTGCAAAAATAATCCCACACCGGACTATATATGGACTGCTTCATGTTGCCTCCGCCATGATGATCTGGCTCCACTTTAAAATGACCGGCAGCACCCTCTTCTGAATGGTGGCCATACTACAACATTAAAACAAGGTCTGTCTAAGCGAGCGTTATCAATTAAAAGTTCAGTCGCAATTTTTTTTCCTGGAAGTTTCCCCAAGTCCATTTTTGAATAACTGCGCATGCGCAAGACCGTCTTACCTGCTCTTCCACTCATCGGGGATCGCATAAAAAAATCTCCCATATCCACTCTGGTCTTATTCCTTTCTACTGAGGCCTTTTTCTTCTTCTCATAAACTTGTAAGAGAGTTTTCAAAGTATACGGAGCAGCGGAGCTACAATGAACGGCTAACACCAAAGCTAACCGCTAAGATAACCAGATACATAATCCCTAGAAGTGCGCATGAGCAGCCAACAAGCGTAAACTAATAAGGAACGTTAACGCAAACTGAAGTTATGTGAGCGTGTCACAATGATTGCCCTGTGGAACAACTAATAGATTAGGTGATACTCCCCAAACTTGAGGGACAGAGGGGGGTGAGACCAGGACCAAAACTCTGACCAATCCCTACCATTCGGACCAAACAGCAAGAATTGGTTTACAGGCTTGCAGCTCCCACAGAGATCGATTTTTCTTTTTCCTTCTTCTCCTTTTTCTGAATACATAATGTATTATGTACATTTTAATCAAATTAACCATTAATCAACAATCTTAAGTCGATTTCTTTGCATCCCTAATTTTCACCCAAAGAAAACATCCACGCCTGAGAATAAATATCGCAAAACCTTTGTGGGAAAATATGTTAGTCACATCAAACCAAAATGGTACTTCATATCACAAAAAGGTCTATTGAACATCACCAGAAGAGCACCATACCTATAGTGAGACGTGGTGGCGACGTCATGCTCTGGAGTTACTTTAATTTGGATGCAACCAGACGTTTTGACTCAAAACTTTCAGAAGATGAAGAGACGGATAATTTTTCATCTTCACGTTGAGTCTAAGCATTAAAACCAGAAAAAAAATGGCCTAATTAGGACAAAAGTTCAATTTTAAGGTGAATCTGTTGGTTCACCTGAAGACAGCTGTGGACAAAAGAGATTTTGACTTTATGCAGGGAGAAAATATTGCCCAATCAAGATA
Organism: Fundulus diaphanus; assembly: GCA_037039145.1. Lineage (NCBI taxonomy): Eukaryota > Metazoa > Chordata > Actinopteri > Cyprinodontiformes > Fundulidae > Fundulus > Fundulus diaphanus. Next base: position 18,681,490 of record CM073126.1, read on the forward strand.
TGGGATGGTGATAAACTCCTACCATAGAAGAAGAAGAAGGCTAAAATTTACTCCAAAGGTGCTGCAACAAAGTATTTGTTTTTTTGCTTTTAATTGAATTATGTAGGAATACATGTCACATTAAAACTAAACTACAATAGTTTAGCAATTACCCTGTTTTGTTTCATCATAATAACATGAATATAAACATGGGTGTGTTTAATTTTTAGATTAATTGTAGATATAATTAGTTTTGCTGTAATGATAGTAAGCCCTCAGATTCACACATTACTCACAGACAGGGAATTACACCCGATGAAAGATTAGCTTGTGCTCTTAATTGCATTGGTTAATGGGACCACAGTTGAGCTAGTTTATGGTTGCGCCGGTGCAAAGACTACTTAACCTTCCTGCACCTTTTTTTGCTACAAATTTTCAGACTTTTCAATACATCTGTTCCACTTTTGAAGGGACAGTATGAAAATCTTTTTTCTTTCTTTCTCAGAGGGATTCCCCCCCCCCCCCCCCCATCTAAATTAATTTTCCAATTTTCAGTCTCTGAAACAAATGTACTTATATCCTGAAACATTCAGTTCAGAAAAATAAAACTAGAAAAAAATGTTTTTAGGGGAACAATTATATCTGGAAGGGGGTACGAAAGAATTTCATTGGAACCTATTTATATCTAAAGGTTTTTTTTGCCTGAAGATTTGCAAAGAGATCTATACTTTTCTCTTCAGATGAATTGGATTTATAAAACTAAATAAATTAAAAGGTGTTGTGGACGAACTGCTGTAGAGCTCCAAGCTAATGGTTACCCCTGTAAACAACATAACAATCAGCAGCCATTCAGTGTCATGAATCAGGAGCTTCACATAAAACATTTAATTCGTTTCTGGTCCAGGGACCACTCATGATTTTTTTTATTTTTCATTAAAATACTGCATTTTTTAACAGGTAGTGATGAGGAACCAAATCAATTTGTATATACTGTAAAATTAAGATATACATCTTGTGAAAAAAGTAAAAATCCTGCATAAATACACCCTTTTATTTATTTGGTTTACTTTATAGTTTTACCACAGACTATCAAAAAAACCTGAAACATGTCTTGCTGAAAACCAAGACCTAGATGTACTGAAACCAAACGTATTGATAAAAAGCTGAAAATCCAAATATTGCAGATTCTCCAGCTGTCCAGCTTTACATTCGACATCTTTTCTGTGCTCTAGATTCGTTGTTGTTCGTCGTCCGGTTGTTGCACATCGACGACTCCACTATGATGTCTTCATCGTGTCGTATCTTCTGCTGGATCCAGATCACTGTGATCAGTTTGAATTTGAAGCGATAAGACTTTAAACACTTTCAGCACACAGACGTAGTGCTTCTCAGCTTTGAAGTATTACCTGACTACTCAGGAATTCAAACTGAACTTTGCCGCCTTCTCTCTAAATCTTGCTCTCTTAGGTTCTCTAAAGAGCTGCAGACTCCTTAGTTTGCAGCCTTTAGATGAAGAGAATCAGTTTTAATAAGCCTTGAAGGTTTTTATTTTGATTGTCGCTGTTTTTTATATGCTCTAAAAAAGCCGTCTCAGCATACCTGAGGTTCAGAGTGATTAGTTATGGCACGACAAGATGTTAATAAAAACCGATTTATTTCAAAACGCAAATTAAGGATCATTAACCGACTTAGTTTTAACAACCTCCTGTAATTCTCATTTTCATTTAAAATGATCCTGTCTTCTGGTGTTTGTCTATTTCTTTTTAGTAACACTCCGGGGGGAAAAAATCTTTAAAGATTGCTTTAGCGGTTTTGCCGTTTTTAAGATTCAGTAAAAAAGTGTCATAGAGTCAAAGTGTTGGAGCTTCCAGCTGCTCAACTCCTTCCTCCTTTCCAAACTTTCTCTGTCCAGCATTGACAGCCTGACAATCCCGTCGCGGTGCGGTAAAGGCGTCCTGCGGAGGGTTACGGAGGTGTTTGACTGCTGGTTTGAGAGTGGCAGCATGCCGTACGCCCAGGTTCACTACCCATTCGAGAACAGGAAGGAGTTTGAGGACGCCTTCCCGGCAGACTTCATTGCCGAGGGCATTGACCAGACCAGAGGATGGTAAACAGAGGATGAGTGGGTCTGTACAGTTGGGTCAGGCTGAGAGTGAGTGACAGAGGAGAGACTAATGATAGGAGGGGAGCGTGAATGACTGAATGATGGACGGAGAAGAAGATGAGAAGCAAAGATCTCCGTCATACTGACCTTGTTTTTCCTCTGTAGGTTCTACACCCTGCTGGTCCTCTCCACGGCGCTGTTTGGGAAGCCGCCCTTTAAGAACGTCATTGTTAACGGGCTGGTGCTCGCTAGGTCAGTCTGCTGAATTTTTAACACTTTAAGCAGCAGGTCAATTTTCTGTCAAACTATGTGAAAACAGACACAAGGAGAAATTTCACTAATTAAAAATATTTACAAATACGACAGCTACTACTGTTGTTGATGGCACTATTTCTACAGTGTTCAATGTTTTACAGTTTATTCTTTGCAGAAATCAAGGGGCCTCAGTTCTAAAAATTAAAACTAAATCTCAGATGGTAAAAATTAAAAGATATTTGGCTAAAATGACTCATGCAGCAGCCCCAGTGATGTGACAAAAGAAAAGTCTTTCCCAAAGTTGTAAGATTTATTATGGCTGTTAGATGTTGTATGTGTGAAAACACTGAAGGTATTTCATGAGGATGAAGAAGCTTTATTGAGTGAACCTGCGACCTTCATGTTATATAGAAAAATGCTGTTATTACTGTACAACACCATCGGCATAAAAAAACAAGTGTCTTATTCTCATTTCTATATATATTTTTCAGTAGCTCATCCGTTTTCATTTAAAATCTTTGCGCTGCAGTGTCTAGGCTTTAAAGCCTCTCTGCTGCTGCTTCTCGGTCGTGAGGTTTATATGTAGCTGTGTGCTCACAGGCCTGCTGACCTGGAAGGACTCGACTAATTTGAATCCCAAGTTCATGGTTTCCAACATGCTCTGTCTTTCATGCGTGCATACATGCGTGTGTATGTGCATTAATGCCTGCCTGTTTTATTCCCCTCAGCGATGGGCAGAAGATGAGCAAGCGTAAGAAGAACTACCCAGATCCGGGACTGGTTGTGCAGAACTATGGAGCCGATGCCCTCAGGTCAGCTTTGTACTGGAATGCGAGAGCGTGCGTGCATGCATGTTCCTGATATGTTGAAGTTGCCAGATCTGAGGCCACTTTGTGTCAGTTACAATAATGACTTCAAAATGTTAACATCCCTGAAAACATTCAGTGGAAAGCTGTCACTTGGATGTCAGCCTGTCCACATGGAGTATCTGCACACTCATGCATGCTGTAGATGCAAATCCAAACACTAGTCCCCCTTTGTACATCCTCTCATTTGCCCTGAGCAGTTAGAGTGCTATGGCCATATGGTGTTATGAATAAACCACTCTGCAGTTGCACCATATGCTCACATATAGACTGAAAAGGAGCAAACTACTAAATTAAAGAGAAGAAGCCAACAGCCTGGTTCTATTTGAGGCTTACCACCCTTTTTATTTTTGATGAAAGTACTTATAATCCTAAAAACTGTGAGACCTGAAGATGGTACAGCATGATATATTCACCTTTCTTATTTTTAGGTCCTCAAACCTACGGTGTAGTTCATAGTTATGTTTGTTAAGGCTTTTAGTTGAGACGTTAAGAGTTGCTGCTATTAAAATCACTGCTTCTTGCATTGAGTTGCAGAGTTTTAGCTTACAGGTTAAGTATTTCTACCAGACGTTAATCAAACAGTAACCTTAAACATGAACTTCTGTGGTTATAGTTTAGGATTTTGTTAATGGTCCATTGATAGGACCTTCTCTTTGGACGGCTGAAACTTCCCATTTGAAGAATAAATAATAATATTAAGACTTACAAATATCCGCATGTGCCATTAAAATATATTGAAATGAAACATTTATTTTATTAGCTTATTTTTTGTATTTTTCTTTCTAATTTTCTCTTGATTTAGCATTTATTTTCTTGACATTTTAAATGTGGTGTTTTTCAATTTTCATTGCATGTGTTTTTATGTAAACCTACCATTATCTTTTCCCTATTTCCCCAAATGTATTTATTTAATTGTCTCCTATTTTACATAGTTTATGCTTTCCCAGTCCAGTTATTTGCATAAATGTTTAAAATAGCCCCCCACTTCTTTGGCCTGGAGCTATTCTATAGGCATGCTAGTAAGCCAACACTTGTGTTTGCTGTATGTTTGCATTGAAAAACAACAAATCTGTGAAATGTAAAAAACAACAACAAAAAAACACTTTTCTTACTGACATTTTACAAATATGTCTGTACTGTATACCTGTTGGATGAAGCTGCTGTATTACCAAGAATGATTTTTGTTTGATAAATTAGCTCCATGTGTGAAACCTTTCTCTTTTCTAATAGTTTCTGTGTTGCAGAGACTTTATTCTTCTGCACAGAACATACAAAGCTGCTGTGGCGAAGTGAAAGACTAGTATCTGTCTTTGTTAGACCCTGGTGCAACACCCGAATCAAATCACCGGGTCATTAGCATGTTCCTGCAGAGCTTGACTGGAGCAGGGCTCCAGCCCTTGGGGAGTGGATTTCGCCAACACTGCTGTAAAAGAAAAATATTTGACTCTATTGGTTCACTGACAGATTCAGCTCACTTGGCCATGTTTTAGAAAATAAACAGTATGGGCATTTGTTTTTTCGACTTAGACCATCTGTCCGAGCCTGCAGAATCACTGACTCCTCCTTTGCCTGTGCAGGTTGTACCTCATCAACTCACCTGTGGTGAGAGCGGAGAACCTGCGGTTCAAGGAGGAAGGTGTGCGAGACGTGTTGAAGGATGTCTTCTTGCCGTGGTACAACGCCTATCGCTTCATGGTGCAGAACGTACACAGATTACAAAAGGTACATTCCTCCCATTTTTATCCTAATTGTCTCACGGTGTTACAACATAAATTAATAAAATATCGAAATCATACTGGGAAGGATTGAGTCGTGAAGTTGCTACGGTGAATATTACCTGGAAGCAGATGGTTACAAACAGCTGGTGCTGCTCAGTTACCATTTGGATCCTATCAACAAGTCGTCAACAGTAATAGCTGAACAAATTGGCTCCTAAGAGTCAAAATATGGCTTCAAAAGGCTTACGTTGTGGTGTCATTTGCCAGCCAGTGTAATCAAATAAACTTGTTGAATAAATGTGCTTTAATTTCACCATCTAGTCTCAATAGTGCACTAAGTAAGCTATAAAGCATTATTCATGTTACTTGACTGTCAGTGAAAGTTTGTAGAAATGTGTAATAGTAAAGGAGCGGTTTCTCATTTAGTTATGGATCATTTTTTGGTACATAACTAATGGAGTACTGTAAGGCTCTCCTTATAGGTGGCTAATAAATAAGTTATAGATATGTTAATTAATTAATCCCTAAAACTCTATAACAGATTCATGAGTGTTTACTATGCATTAATTAAGGGCAACCCAGTAACAAAACTGTCTGTGTTTGTGCTTTCAAGGTAGTAATTTAGTCTGAAATGTTTAGTATAAGCAACTCTAGATGAAATTTATAGTTGAACAGAATATGTTCACTATTTGCCAAGAAACCGGTCAGTTCTGTTTGTTGCTTGCCCTTATTTAATGCATAATAAACACTTAATTAGTTATAAAGTGTTATCGTCCATTGAAATGCTTAATATATCGCCCAGCCCTAATATAAACGTTAAGTGAAGTTTTGTATTTCTACTTGAAAATGAGCCTATTACAACAGGCAGCTCTGGAAATTTCCATCCATACATCCATCCATTTTCTGACTCGCTTATCCCTCATGGGGTCGCGAGGGGTGCTGGTGCCCATCTGCTCTGGAAATTTGAGTCTTGAAAATGTTTTGACATGAAAAATGTAGCAACCACGTTCTTAAAGTCATTGACAAAACGTAAAATGTAAGTAGTTGTAAAAATGATCTGGAGCTGAAAAAACAATCCCAGTTAAAACATTATTCTTGACGACAAATATGAGATTTCTAAATGTTTGCCTAACCTACATTGGCAGTGAGAAACCTAGTGTCTGTCTAGTTTTATAAATATGTTGAAGCTCAGAAACAGGATGTCCATGTGGTGAAGCACATACAGGCTAATGTCCCCCACAGACTGAAAACAACACATAATGGCTGCCGTTCTAGAGATGAACAGAGCCATCTATCTCAACCTGCCCTTTCTCTTTGCCTACGTCAACTTCAAGCTAAGACTAAAAATATCACTTTTGGTACAGATCTCCCCCCGCTGCCAGCCAGCAGTATAACAGGGCAACTTGTGTTTTTAGACTTTGTCATATTGACTGGTAGATGGAGGTAAAACTTGAGTCCAACTTGCATTGATAGTTGTTTTCCTTCCCTTTTATACAAAATGTTCGGGTCCAAACCGAGACAAATTAGAGACTTTTTTTGTTTGTATTAATGGATTAGGAGGAGGGGATTCAGTTCCTGTACAATGAAAACATGGCGAAGCAGAGTGACAACATCATGGACAAGTGGATCCAGTCCTTCACGCAGTCTCTCATCCAGTTCTTCAAGGCTGAGATGGATGGTAAGATTGACTTTGCTGTGTTTATATATTTTTATGCTTTGATGAAAACAATAATTTTTTGTAGGGGTTTATCTTATTAGCTGATAATCGGTTACCAATTCATGGCGGTTTGCTGAAATGGTTGCCTCTGGTTGCAGCTTACCGCTTGTACACAGTGGTCCCTCGTCTGGTCAAGTTTGTGGATATGCTCACCAACTGGTACGTCCGGACCAACAGGCGCCGCTTAAAGGTGAGAATCCAGCTCTAAAACCTCGAAAAATAAATGTATGACAGGAAATATTTTGAGGTCATCAATATTAATATACGTAAGAGATTCAGTAAGTGATAGATTTGGTCATAAACCTAAACCTTTGATTCAAAACCTCTTGGTTCTGATTATGGGGCTAATGGTGGTGATGTTTGTGAGATAATCCCCATAGTTCTGCTTCTTTAAGGAGAAAAAAAAACATATTGATGTGTTTGTGAACTTTGTAGGGCGAGAGTGGCACTGAGGACTGCCTGTGGGCGCTGGAAACACTCTTCAGCGTTCTCTTCTCCATGTGCAGGTTGATGGTGAGTCATTTGGTTTCTATATAAAAGCAACTCAGACCAAGAAAGAAAGGTGATTGCAGGGGGAAATTTTAATGTTTGAAGGCCTTTCTTTTATGTTTGCTGGAAAATAAGAAGAAAATCGGGCATGGAGAAAGTGATTTTTGTATGGTTATGTAAAACGGATGAATGGTAGGAGTTGTTTTTTAACACACAGCGTTTGCATGTAAGCCGCGAGGCAAGCTAAAAGCGAGCCAGCCTACCCCAAATCAATACAGATCAGCTCTGAGCTTACAAATTAATTAGCCGTGGCTTAAATGAAAGAGAGTCACATTAGAGGATCGCTCATAATAGCTCACTTCTGTTTGTGCGCTCCAAATGATTGAAGAAGGAGGGGAAAAAACGTACTGCAGAAAGAAGTTGTTTCAGACTTTCGGACCTTTTATCTCAGAGTGCAAATTAACCACAGTGCAGACCATTTAATCATTTCTCTATCTATTCCTCCTCCTGCTCATGTCTGCTTGCTTTCATCGCTCCTGGTCCTCAGGCTCCCTTCACCCCCTTCATCACAGAAATGATGTACCAAAATCTGCGTCACCTCATTGACCCTGCCTCTGTTGAAGAAAAGGACTCCAACAGCATCCACTATCTCATGCTGCCACAAGTCAGGTCAGAAATAATTCACTTAGTAAAGCACGAGGCCAGAGACTACCCTAAAGTTTTTCTTAGAGCTGGTGGTGTAACAAGATACTGCTGTAAGAAAAGCTTCCTGAGCTGATGTTTCATTTAAACCCAGGATTGTGTAACGTCTCACGACATGAATGTATCATTTCACCCCTGCTTTGATCTAGTGCTGAACAATCAGAATATTAGTTCAATAAAGGGTACCTCACCCCCACATCCCCTTTTTTTTTGTCAATGAACTGTTAACATGGTTGTCTTATAGTGCCGTCTACATATCCTGGTCATTATTTTGACATTATTTGTTGAAATCCTGCTTCTGTGTCTAAAACTGTTAGTGTGGTGCCTTCCTAGGGTTCAGTGGGTGTCTTGCATTGAATTTTTAATCAGTTTTGCTCAAAAGCTTTTGTGACGTTATTTGGAGAAACTGACATCAGGCCGCTGACGGTGAAGGGGGTATAAAAGCAGCTCCGTCAAAAAAAATAAAATAAAAGGAAAATAGACAAGCGCTGTTGCCAACATAGTGACTTTTCAGACCCCTTTAGTGATTCTTTTTTTTCCTTCAAAAAAGTGACTAGCAACTAATCTAGCAGCTATTTCTGTGTTTTTGGCGACGTAACGTGAAAGCACTAACTGTTCTGAAGTTACTGTTTTGAGTGATGTTGCCGTGAGCCCCTCCCTACTTCCCTCAGCGCTGTCTCACAGGCAGACACCTGCTGCCTCCTCCTGAAACCCGCCTGCAGTCAGAGCAAAGAGAGCAGAGGAGATCATCTCCATTCTGCTTTCACATTGCAAATGAATCGTGCATGTCTGTGATCCCGCCCTGAATTACAAAGCAGGAAATTAATGTGATAATATATTGTTGGACCGATCCTGTCCTCCACTGCCTCGGCAGCACCGGCTTTGGGCATTGCTGAGTCAGCGCCTTGAGCCAGCAGCTCAAACTGATGAGGCTCTGGCTCGCTAGGGTCCATAAAGCCTCCCTCAACCTCCGGTGATGAGAGGGATGAATAATCCTCCACCTGTGGCCTAACTACCAGCATCGCTCTGCTCACTCTCCATGATTTAATATGGAAAATCAAGCTAGCTGCTGCTTTCCCCCCATCCTGAACACAGGATGAACTTTTGATGTTTAGTCTCTGACATTTTATATTAGGGGTGGGCATTTTGTTGTATCGTTTTATGGTTATCATGAAAAATGTCTTATCTAGATAAGAATTTGGATTTATTTTGACAATGATAAGTTCCAATTAATAATGTCTGAAAACACCAAAATTGCTAATATTGTCTGGATTGTTATTTTTGTCATTTTCTCCGCTGTTGGTTCCTTGAGAGCATCGATAAATAAACAAATTCAAAAATATAATTAAATTAAGTTACTGAGTGCAGTTTTAGTGATATAAATCATGTAGCAAGTGCCCCGGTGAAGCCTGTTTGGAATGTTGTTTTTATATTTATTTATTAAACATATTATTAAATATATTTTTTTAAATAGTATTTATTTATGAGGGTATGATTGCTTACCCTGACCAGCCAGACTGACTTATGGCGTAAACATGCCATAACAGTCTGGAAAGCTGCCGGTAGTGACAGATTTCAAAAGCAGGACTAACAGGATCAGCGGAAACGTGGGTAGAACCAATTAGAGAACTACGGATCTGACGCAAACTCCAAGCAACACGCCGGGTTTTAGCCCTTAGCGCAGCCAGTTATTGAGTTTTTAAAGCTATATCCAGCTCATTCAGGACAGAATAAAGGGAATCGTTAAAACATCACTTCTTGTCAGCCTCCATCTTGACTGTGTACAGAAAAACACTGCTGCATTATGGGTAAAGAGTGACGCGTCGTAAACTCCCGCCTCTCGTGCTGTGATTGGTCCGGTAAGTTTTAGACTGGAGAGTCAAAGCCTGTCCAGCCCGACAAACTGTATTGAAAACAGATGGCGTAAGTCAGTTTGGCTGACCAGGCTAATAATTGCTCTTATATGCAGTTACAGCCATACAGTTACCTAGAAAAGACTGCAAGAACCCTTAATTAGCCTCTTATCATAATTTATTTTATCATAGTACCATAGTATATCATGATAAAACTTTAAGTCCATATAGTCCACCCCTATCTTTTATTATAAATATAACATCACAGAAGCACATTTCCTTTAGCTTTTGGCCACAAAACTGGACAAGTTTATTTTGCCACCACTTGCAGCGAGCAGGATGGTGAAGGAGGTTAAAAGATACCTGGTTGTTGGAGAACTGAAGCAAAGGAGGATCACCATGTCTCCAAAAACAACCAGTAGACTTTGTCTTATTGCCAGCTGTAGTTTGCTAGCAATGCCATACGCAACTTTTAATTTGCATCTGGCTTCAGTTTCTGTAAAACCATGTTGTTACAATGAAAATTATGGATTTCTTTTAGCATCAGCCAACAAAGTTCACTCTCTGTGGTCTACGTTGGCTGAGCATCAATAACAGACACATAATACTGCTGTAAACATTTATTTATCAGCAGTCAAGTCATCACAGCAACACTGGAAGGTTCCTCATATAATGCAGGTCTGTTGCAGACACACCCGTATTTCTTTTAACGTCAAGGACTTACTTGCAGTTGAAACAGTGTTTCTACGTAGTGAATGTAACTGAGGTCAGAGGGTTTAAATTGGCCATTTACCGCTTAGCCCCGTGCAGGGAACACACCACACTTGTCCTGTTTGTGACCCTGTTCTCAGAGGACATTCACAGCTTATTTACAGCCTAATCAGGTTCAGCCGGAGTCGCCGGCCTTACTTTTCTGCAACTGAATAGCTGTTAAATTTGCCGAAGTAGAAGGTTTTGAACCTCAAGATGCTTAGATGCTGTTTAATGTTTCAGTTTTAGTCTCCCATAGGATACATTTGTGTTGGACAAAGGGTGCTTCACTGTACATGAATATAACAAAAAAAGAGTCTTGCAACATAAAATAAATGATAGATTTCTTAGTAGAAATATTAACCCACACATCATCAACTATCTAAGTTTCTGTTCAAATACAATAGGTTTAGGTGAAGGAACCCTGACCATTCCACCTAGTTTTTGCACATTGAACCACTGAAAATAAACCAACTTTCACAAATATTTTTTGTTTTTGTAGATGGAATTTTAAAGCACCGTTTGTACCGTTTTGATCCGAGTGGTACTTCGTGGTCGCCATCAGTCGGGTCGCCTTTGTGCAACCAAAGTGAAGACCGAGAAACATTGTCCTGATTGTCTGCCCTGTAGAGTGGATCTTACACATGAAATATGATTTTGTTCCCTTCACTTCATTTACTTTAGTGAAGTGCGTGTCTTGGCGGCAGATCCTTTTCGAAATGCCTGGGAGGAATTTCTAATCGGCCAAACTTAATTACATCATCTTGAACTATAAAGAATAAGTTCTGACATGATTAGAAATCTATTTGATTTTGCATAAGGAAAGTAGTTTGTGTAATGCTTCATATAATCTCTTCTGTCACTTGGGCAGCCTCTAATGCTGCAGCTCTATTAAAGCCTCTTGTCCTTGGTGCTAGAGGGGACCGTTTTACTTGCCTCTAAAAGCCCAGCCACCAATCAGAAACAGTTACTCCTCACCCATCTCATTAAATGACTGCCGGTTTCTGATCTCCATTGTTGTCTTCACATATAGAATATTATATGAGTAAATGTCGCTTTAATATTGATAGTATTTGTGCTTATTAGTTGCTTTAACTTTGAGCTTAGAGGAGCCACCACAAGATTACCTCGTTAGTAGGTGTTTCTGTTATAAGCTGCTGGTCTGTATTTGTTGGAAAAACAAATGCTGTCATTTTTTTATTTATCTGCTTTGTCCTGAAGATAAAACATCTATATTTATTATTCAATCTTAATTAAAAGGTGAGAATTGCTGTCTGTCAATTTCTTGCTGTCACTTCATCCCACTTAGCTGTAAAGCTGTAAATATGCAAAAAAACATTTCAGTTCTAAAAAAGGTTGTTAATGCCGTACTCTATATGTGCTTATAGCATAGATAAAAACCTTTACTCTCCATCTATGATCTGGTCAAATGTTTTGAAAAATCTTGAGGAGTTCACTGCAGTCACTCCTCATCTTTGCTAAGTTTGGTCTATACTGTATTGCAATTTATCCTTTTGATGATATTCAGATTCTCTTTATTATGCCTCCTTTCTTTTAGGGATAATTTGATTGACAAGCGTATCGAAAGCGCCGTCTCTCAAATGCAGTCTGTGATCGAGCTGGGAAGAGTGATTAGAGACAGGAAGACCCTTCCTGTCAAGGTATCTCGTCATTCACTTGTTTTACAGCCTCACTATGGGAGACGCATTCAAACTCATGTAAGCAAGGTTAAAAGAAAAACACCAGCTGTACTTCATTATTCACTTATTGATCTATGCAGGGATTTTTCTTAAATCAAATCTTTTACATTTTTCATTTGACGAATCCATTATTGTTGTTGTATGATGTCCTGCAGAGTTAAGTTAGTTGGAGAACAATGTTGATCCTGAACCTGCTCAAAAATATAAAGAGTCAAACTATCGGAAGGGTTTCTAGTGGAAGCAGGTATAGATAATAGTACCGGATTAAACTGAAGTTCAGTTGGACTCCATTTTTGCCACGTTACAACTAAAATATTCAAATTATTTTACTGGTATTTTATATGATAAATCTACACAAGGTAGCCCATAATGGCAAAGTCCAAGATAAATATTTAAATATTTTTCAAATAAAAAGAAAAGTCTAGTTTCTAGTTATATTGTGTCCCCTTAACTCTGATACTCTTAAATACAAACAGCTGCAGCCCTTTGCCTTCAGAAGTCACCCAAGTGGTAATTGGAGTCCAGCTGTGTGTAAAATATTCTTAGTTTAAATCCCGCTTTCCTGTGAAGACCTCAAGAGGGGTTTTAAAAACAAATAAATAGCATAATGAAGACAATTAAAAACACCAGACAGGTCAGAGAAAGGACAGTTGTAAGATCCACAGCTCAGGTTTTTAAGTAGGAGGGAGAAGAAGAAAACCACTGCTGAAAGTGATCCATTAAATGTCCTGTTTGAAGTTTGTTACAAGCCAAGCAGGGAATACATGTACAAGAAGATCCCCTGGTCTTATGATATCAAAAGGAGTGGACTAAAAGTTGCATGTCACCATGAACACACCAGCCACTGTGTGAAGCATTGTGGTGGCAGCATCATACTGTGGGGAGGCTATTCCTCAGGAGACACGGGGAAGCTGGTGAGAGTTGATGATTTGAAGATGGGTGGAGTTAAATATGAGGTAATGGTGGCAGAAAGGAGGCCAGAGAACAGTTAAAAATGCTGTGGGAGTTCACTTCAGTTGGAGGGAAAATCTATAGACTTAAAGTTTGATGTTCAAAGAAGCGCTTCATCCAGCTTGGCTTAGGACCCTTTGAAAAGAAAAATGATTGTTATTCCTCAAGAAAATTCAAGTGTGGTAGAAACAAATTAATGTTACAGACAGATTTTAATTCTTAAATAAAAATTACATTTATGGTTATTTTTCCTTCCACTAAACAATGAGGCACCACTATTGTTGGTCTGTTGCATTAAATCCCAGTAAATTATACCTAAAATCTCATTATCTTGGCTTTTACAATAAGTCCACATGTATTTATTTGAGCTGTTTCGTCAAGCTGCAGTTTTGAAGAGGGAAATCAATTCAATTCAATTTTATTTATATAGCGCCAATTCATGAAACATGTCATCTCGAGGCACTTTACAAAGTCAAAATCAATCATATTATACAGATTGGTCAAACATTTCCTATATAAGGAAACCAGTTGATTGCATCAAAGTCCCGACAAGCAGCATTCACTCCTGGAGAAGCGTAGAGCTACAGGGAGAGTCGTCTGCATTGTCCATGGCTTTGCAATCCCTTAGACTTAGACTTAGACTTAGACTTCTTTATTTGTCATTCGGTATGCACAAGTGCGTACAGAATGAAATTTCGTTTCGTACAGCTTTTGTAAATCGCAGTAGAAGTTAAATTACAGTTTTAGGTGCGGCAGAGATTTAGAAGTAAACAGTAGATTTTAAATATACAGTATACAAACAGTTGAAATGTAACAAAAAAGAGACATTTATGTACAGATTGGATTGTGCAAGGGCATTTGTGCATGAATGCATTTGTTTGTGCAATTTTTAGACTAGGAGTCCAATAGCATTTTTAATGGTATATGAGCTGCAATGATGCAAAAATGTGCAAAGAAATGCAAATGTGTTGAATATATGAGCTACATACTGAGCAAGCATAAAGCGACAGTGGAAAGAAAAACCACCCATTAGCGGGAAGGAAAAACCTCGAGCAGAACCGGGCTCAGTATGAACGGTCATCTGCCTCGACCGACTGGGGGTTACAGAAGACAGAGCAGAGACGCAACAAGAGAGACAAAAAGCACAGAAGCACACATTGATCTAGTAATCTGTTCTACATTAGATGGTAATAGCAGGTGAGCTGTCTTCTCTGGATGATGTCTCAGATAACAGAACGCCAGACCAGGTGTACCTACTATGAAGAAAAAAAAAGAGAGAGAACAGAAAGTTATAAGCAGAAATAAACCATCATGCTCAACATAGTCAATGCAGACACTAATTCAAACCTGATGCCTTGCTCTGTATCAGCTTGTCTTTCTCTGTTTCAGTACCCATTGAAGGAGGTGGTAGTTATCCATCAGGACCCAGAGGCTCTAAAAGACATCCAGTCTTTGCAGAAATACATTCTTGAAGTGAGTGAAAGCCGTATACTTTACATACCTTGTTGATTTACAACTCTTTGACAAACACAGTTTGAGGAAAACATCCCAAGAACCATGTTCACTTTCCAGAAGTGGTTGAGGATGACGGCTGAGAGGCTGTGAGGAACATCAGAGGGAGGATAACCCTACATGCTGCTTTTAATTGAATCTTGTACTGTCTGCTGCGTTCAGATGGGAGAGTGTAGCAGATTAAATAGTTATTTACGTCCTGACACAGTCCCTATTGAAACATTAGAGGTAATGTAACTGTTAATGTGTTTACTGTATTCAGCAGCAACACTAAGTAGCTCATCTTTAGTGGCTGTCACACATGCTGGTTGCAGAATCGCTGCGTGTAGACTCTACAGTAAGCTGAATTAAATTAAAAGGCTGTTGTGTTTGTTTATTCAGGCGTCGATCAACAGACTCTGAAAATTGATACCGAGCTCTTGGATCAGAGGTTTTCAGACCTTTCCAGCTGTCCGACCTGCAAAACAGTTTTGATGACAAATATTTCTGGTTAAACTATATAAATATTAACCAGCGACTTAATAAAAGACATGAGGGCAACAGCAGCCTCAGCCACCATCATGTTGATTGTGTTTAATAGTCCTGTCTTCTCTAACTTGTTTGCACCTGTCATCTACATGCGAACCAAACTGTAAGAAAATATTGCAGGTTTTTAATTTTTTTATTTCAGGTCATTGGTGATAACAGAACTTTTTAAAGACGCAATTGCGTTTTGCTGTTGGATTGTGAACAAAAGAACCATTTTTACTGTATTTTTTTTGTCCTTAACAGTGTGACACAAAGAGCAATAAACACGTTTTCCAGTAGCATAAAATTAATAAGCATTGTTGCAACAAAGGACAAATCAACCCAAAACAGATCTTTATGGTTTTTAGATCCTTACCTGTACTCTTGAGAGTTACAAAAAAGGTTGCCATCATTTCCAAATCCAGCATGTTTCACAACAGAGGTGGAAACCTTAAAAAGAGGCAACACAGCAACAGTTTCTGTACACATTTCAGCCCTGAGGTTTATCTGCTGAAAGCTTTGCTTTCTCTCGCTCTTTCGCAGCCTGCATGAACCGTAGACCTGTCTCAACAAATGTTGACACATTGTAGAAAATAGTTTCATTTTTAAATAGCTTCTTAATTCTCTGTACTTCATGTGAGTTAATTTATTTTACATTTCATTGATAATGAAAATAGGTACATTTTATTCTTATTTGCTCAGTGTGTCCACACTGAACAGTGGTGTTGTCTGTGTGAGCTGCAAGTGTGGTGGGTTCACAATGGTTTTTAGTTTCACCTATTGGGGGGGGATAAAGCTGTAAGTCTCCTGTTTACTGTCACCATCTCATGTTTCTTGGCATATTTAACATGTTTCTGATGTTAGACTCAGGAAAATCAACATTTTCTGTTGAAAAGTTTAGATTTCTCTAAGGTTTGCAGCAAAAGACAAGATGTAGTGCCGCAGAAGTTAGCACTTTTAAATTCTTAATGGCAATTACTGCATTTTCCTTTTTTCCTTCCCTCCAAAAACAAATTTGATGCAGCGTGCCAGCGTAACGAAGGAAGAGGTCAGGTACAAAATGGCGCTTGCTGTTCTTGCATCTGAGTTTTAGCTTGGCTCAGCTTTCCTTCCCTGACATGCCTGTTGGTGTCTCTGCTGATGGCTCGGTCTCTAGTGAGCTGGAGATGCTCTTTCGAATATCGGATGAGTCACCATTTGTGCTGACAGAAGCCTCGGCTCATTGTGATGCACCAGTATACTGTAAACTGCCACCTTCCGAGTCATCACACACACAAATTCATATTTATCCCCTGAAAAAAAGTGTTATTTTTGTGAAATATGTGCATTGAGTGAATCCTGCTCAGGTTGTTTAACCCACACTGCCTTTAACTTTTTCCAGTCGGCCCACTGCAGTGCTCTGTCTGTGCTAGCTGTCAGAAAGTTAACAATGCCAGAGCTCAGGCTCAACCTGTACTGTGTGATTGACTGAAAGGAGGAGGGGATGGAAGGCCTGTCAGTGTGGTTATATTTAGTACCTCTGTTGCTCCACTGGATACCATTGGATCACAGATTTCTCTTCCTCCCTATGGCTAAAAAACTGAGGTATTGACTCAAGCAGGATTGGTTTATTGGAGTTTTATGGCTGATTTACTGTTTGAAGAAATTACCTTTCTTGATCAATTTTGGTTCAAGGTTTAAAATTGTGCCCAGGGTAAGTTAGGTTGTTTAAATTTTCATTTTGTGTCTTATTGTCTTGTGTCTTCTGTTAAATCCAGAAGCTTTTCCTTTATGTAAAAACAGTTTTCCCACATGGTCCCTGTTTGTCCGTAGGTGAGGTTTTAATTGTCTCTGTGGGCATCTAAGACACAGTGACTGTACATTTTGTGAAAACATAGACCTTGATTGTTTTTCTTTAATTCCCGTAGGAGCTTAATGTGCGACAGTTGACACTTTCAACGGACAAGGACAAGTACGGGATCCGCCTGCGAGCTGAGCCTGACCACATGGTGCTGGGCAAGAGATTAAAGGGGGCCTTCAAAGCTGTGACTGCTTCTATCAAGGAGCTCACCAGCGAACAGCTAGAGGCCTTCCAGAAATCTGGTACAACTGTGCAGAAACGCCATAAAATCTTAACATTATAAATATTTTAACAGATCAGATGCCCTTTAGCTTTTTAATCCTGTTATACATGTCTTACCCAAGAACTACGGTGAATATTTGGTTGTTAAGCTCTAGTTTCCTCGCTTTTTCAGATCTGAGTTGTGCATAGAAAATGTCTGTTAACATCAAAGTAAAACATTTGCATGTTTTTTGCATCTGAGAAGCATGTTTGTAAACTTATTGTAAAGCCATAAGTTATCCTTCTGTAATTCTTATGTAATTTTAATACGTTCATTTTATTATGTTTATTTGAACATGTTTTCATGAATTTAGTTGGCTGAGCATATCTTTTTAAGTCCATCATGCAGCCTCAATTTTTTTTAAACCACAGTGCACAGATAAACAGATGCGTCAAATGCAAGATAAAGCACACAAAAATAGAAGCAAATAAAGCCTTAAAAAATTTCAAGAAAGCTTGAGGAGACATTTGAGAGCGTTCCCCACTGCAAAAATATTTATTCTATGAACGTTGTTCTAGCGATGCACCGTTATGAAAATTTAGGCTGATAATAATATCAGAAATTCATATTTCTGTCATGACGAATAGTCAATGTTTACCAGTATTATGTTTCCCTACCCTTTCAACTCCGTGAAAAAATGACCACACTGCTAGCCTTGCTTCCTAGCTTCAGTTAAACATCCCACTATCCTGCGTTGCATCATTATCTCTGTCACGTGCCCAAACAAATACCGCATAGCCAAAATAAAACCCTACCACAGCCCCAAAACACAAACAGCAAAAAGATGGAACTAAACATCGGTCATTAATATCGGCCAATCCTTCTCACGGGACCGATACCAATATGGTAAAAAAATGACTAACATCGGCCGATACAATATTATTTTATTCCTGCTTCTGTCTTGGCCATAGATACAAAATACTCATTAATTTCTTAAACTCTAACTTTTTTTCTAACTAGTCGTTTTTTAAGTTTTTTCCCCATTACTTATTTGCTATTAACATTTTGTTTTGCTTATAGAAAAAAAAGAAAAAGTATTGATTATAATTTATTGTTTTCTGCAGAGATGTTTGTAAATTATGGGTCTACCTGTGTTTGTTGGACGAAAGACCTTTGTTTTTTTTAAAGGTTGTCATAGAAATATTATTAATCACTATTTTTTTCTAATTTCCATTCTTAACCTCGGACCACCATATATAGCTTTATGACCATTTTGTGGTTTCGAGTGATAACATTCCTGATTTTACGTTCGACTAGCTCCAAAGATTATTCTTCCTGTTGATATTTTAGAACCAAAAACAGATGAGAAGATGGCATTCTGTCAAAATTACGCTTTAATGAGCTACTTATCAAATAATGAGCATTCTAGGACCAACAAAGCAGTTGGTGTAAACAATAAATCCTTGCAATAAAAGTCTGTAACACATACACAGATACACAGACACACATGCAGAGCCGGTTTATCCCCAGAATGCAATCAGAACTTGAGTTAGGATCAAAGCAGGTCAAGGTATCTTGTCTCTCCAATTATAGAAAGACGAGGAGAGCCCCCAGAATCTCTGGGGAACGAAACGGCAGAGGTCAGCGGGGCTGTGGGAACTTCAGATTTCCAATCACTCGCATGTTTGAAGTCAGGCCAATTGGATGGAAAAAAAGGACATGTATTTTTGAAGGGAAGGGATGGATCTCGTACAGCATGGAAGAAAATCTTGGCTAGAGAAAACCTACAGATGAAAATATATATCACCAAGCACAAGAAAGATGTAAAGCTTTATTATTCATGTAGGAAAATGGTCTTAACCTAAGTAATGCATCATAAAGAGGATCATCAGTAAATGTTTTACTGTGCTTTTAAAATACCTAAAGGAAATACAACTGTTTTAGCAACTTGCTTTCAACTTTTTAAATGATAATACTTTCACGTTGTACTGCTCTAAAAACTTGTTCCAGTCCAGATTAGGAGGGCAGCAGTTTTGCAAAAAAATAAGTCGCCTATTATTCCCTTACCTGTACCTTTGATCCTACTCTGACTGATAAGATAGAAGAAAAGAGGTCAAGGCAGAAGATTGAAAAAGGCAAAGAAGCAGCAAAGTGTGGAAATCTCAGATTAGAGAGAAACAGGGAGACAGTTTCATTGAGCCCAGGGGGGTTAAACAAGTAAAAAGGGACAGAGAAACAGTCACGGTGTTAATGGAGAACACAGTCGTGGCTAATAGCTGCCACGAGCAAAATGGAGATGTGTTACAGGTAGACTTTTTTCTGTATTGTTTTTAAAGCTCAGACTCGTAGTAAATGTGAAAAGAAAGACCAACACTAGCTATGTTTACATGCACACCATTTCACGATCAGATGAAAAAGTTTTCAGATTAAATAATCGTATTGTACCGTTTTGATGGGTACACAATCGATGAAACCGATCATAATGTGCGTGTATATGCACCTAGCTTTATTCAGAACAGAATCACTCTGACATGCGTAGTTATCGAATTTCCCTTAAAAAACACAGAAGTATTTCCGTCTTTTCTAAACTACAAAAAGTAGTAAACAAAGCAGTATTATACGAGTTCGTTTGTCTTTCGAGCCCCCAGGCTAGACTTGCACGATGTTCTAATTACAGTTGAAACGTTACTGAGTAAATAACAATATTGAGCTCTTTTAATGTTTTTAATACTTCATGTTGTCTGATGGGTTCTGTTCAAGTGATTTCTACACTGTTGAAAGAGTTTTGATAATTTCCCCCCCTTGTTGAGTACAATTAGGAATTAAAAACTGCATGCTTACTTGGATTGTCTTTGTCTGATATAATTAGTGTGAAAATTTTAAACATGTGCCCAAAAATCAAAAAGCCCAATAAATCGCTGAGGGGGAAATGCGTTTTAAAGCCCTTTACATGTGCAGTGCGTTCATTCTACTGCATCTAAATCAACTAAAGTCTTGTATTAAATATACTTGATTTAGGATGATGGTGTTATATATTATTGGCTTTTGTTCACTCTTGATTTTGTGCTGTTAAATTTTAAGGATCCATCATGGTGGACGGCCATGAGCTCCATGAGGAGGACCTGCGGATGATGTACACTTTCGATCAGACTTCTGGCTCTGCGGCACAGTATGAAGCTCACTCTGATGCTCAGGTAGGTTTCTGATTAAAACACAGTTTTTTTTAATCGTAATAGGTAAATAAAAAAAAAAAATCCAAAATACAAGGATTTCTTTTAAACCACAAAATAAGCAGACATGTGTTTTTTTTTTATCCACTCTTTGTAAGCAGTGTGATTTAAATACTGTTGTAGTCGTGCTATCCGGTTGTATTGTGACTTGTATTGTAACTCATCTAAAAAGATCAAAAAGGACGATGCTTCCCTGTTGTTGCACCTGTCTGCCTTTACTGTAAATGCATTTAAGGCTCTTTGCTGAGAACGATGTATGAAATCATTTCATGGCTAAGTGGAGACCAGCAGTGGGCCGTTCTCCACGGGGTCTTTCTAATCAGTGCTCCTCCAGCCGTATACACACCACAAGGCTGCACCTTAACACCAGTGTACTGACCTGGCTTTTTATTTCTCCCCTTTATTCACTCATTCACATGGACTAGTCTGCTCCCATCTGTCTGTGTCTCTTTTTTTCTACTTTCTGTTTCTTTAAATAACCTCCTCTGTTGCACTTCTTCTATAGCCCTCCTTACTTTCGATGAAAAGGAGTCGGCACGACTCAGTGAACCATATAAGCTCTAGTATTTGCTCTCTTTGCTTTAAATTAGTTTTCATATTGTAACTGTTTGAATAACACAGATGTTTTGATTAAAGCTTCCTCTCATTTGCTCCATTTCAACCTTCTGACATGAAAACCTTTAGTCTGCTGAATAAAAGGGAGCCTGGGGAGCCCTGTTACGAAAATAAACTCAAATCTGAAGGTGAATAATATATTTGTTTGTTTTTACCACCACCTTTCTGTCTTAAACAGTGAGTTCCTGTAGTGTGTGGATGCTTGCAGAGAATTCAGAAACTAACATTTCAGATTTTTGCTCGTTGCAGAAACAGAAACATTTATTTCACTTAAATTCAACATTTAAAGGTCAGCATTGTAGGTTTTGGGTCAAAGCGTTCAGCAAGTTTTTTTTTATCTGGACTCCTCATCTTTTCTTAAATCTTGGGGAAGTTACAAATTGCAATGGGAAAATAATTTAGTTGATAGGCCTACCTCATTTGCTTAAGCACAAATGGTACACTAGCATCTAGTGTTCGGCATCCCTGCTTTATTACATAATATACACTTTAATGGCACATTTTTTTACCACTGTTCAGTGTGATTCTATGAGTATTGTTAAAAAAAATAAAACGGTCTAATGAGATGATTTAGGATGCTGCTGGAGAAGGATGTTTTGCTTTTAAATACAGCTGTCAAATAATAATAAATCAGGTATGCGGGACTAAAACATCAGTACTCAGCATTTTAATTTTTTTTGCCCTCTTTAAATATTGGACTACATTAGATAGATCACCTTGGTGAGATCCAACAGTCTAAAGCCTTCAGAAGCAAGATTGTATAAGTAGCTTGTTAGTCTGGTACGAGTTTCAAAGAGGTTTCGAACGAATCTGAAATGTTTTGTACTCTATAGAACATTATCTACTATCTAAGTGGAGGACTTATGTCCAGTTTTGGACATGTTTTTTTTTTCTCTTTTTTTCTTTCTTTCTTTCTTTCTTTTTTTTTCTTTGCATTAAAACCTTTTAAGAACTGATGCGACCAGATTTGCTGTAGAAACTGAATCTGGTCGCTAGTGCTGGATGCACTCTCATTGCACTCGGGTGGCTGTGAATTACTACAAAACAGTTCATTGTTTGGTGTCTGTTAAATTTGTTAATGTTTATGGACACCAGAACCAAACATGGAGAAGCAGTGTTCAGCCTCTACTCTTCACAAATCTGGAATAAACTTCCAGAAAACTGCAAATCAGCTTGAAACACTGAGTTCCTTAGAATCAAGACTGAAATCCCACCTGTTTAGAGTTTCTTTCGGACCATAATAACAGGACCAGTGACCAACATATTTGATGTGTATTGATGTTTTCACTTGATAAAATGTAGTATTTGTTACTTCTCTCACAACCGGTGACCGTTTCGATGTGTTTGTTTTTATGTTTTCATGATGTAAAGCACTTTGAACCGCCTTGTTGCTGAAATGTGCTATACAAATAAACTTGACTTAAAAATTTACATGGATAATGTTTGGAAATATATTTTTTTTTCTTTTCGATTCCATAGTACAATAATACTTTTAGAAATGAAAACAAATGTCATTGTAAATTGTGTTCTTTATAATGTGATAATCATAATTATAGACTATAATTGAAGTTTCTCACAGATTTCAAAAAAGGAAAAACGATGCAAATAATTAAATAAGTGCTTGTTTACCCAGCAGCTCTCTGTCACCAAATAGGTTTGTCTTAAGGTTTGTGATGAGTAAAATGTTCCTCTCTGTCTGCCGTTTAGGTCCTTGTGCTGCTGGACGTGACCCCGGACCAGTCCATGGTGGACGAGGGCGTTGCCAGAGAGGTCATCAACCGCATTCAGAAACTACGCAAGAAGGTGGGGCGTTTATTTCAGGAGCACCACCGGCTCCGTGAATTGGACCGACACATAACAAACTACCACTGAATTCTACGACCCAGTGTGTGATAGCTGGGGCCATAGCGGGTGTCATGGTTTAAAGGGTGTTTAGTTGGAGGTTCCTCTCCTCAGGCTGAGTAAAACATAGGACTGTAAAGGTTTTAAAAAAAAAAAAATTCCCTAGAGCCTTAAAAAATGTAGCATTCATAGCATTCTATTTTGCAAAGAGCTTAGCTTTCTGGTATATATTCATTCATTTTATCAAGAGCATACTACTGCAGTTAAACAGTAACATGGCTGAAACCTTTTATCTGAGTTTTTCTATATTTCCCCACCGTTAGTCGTCCCTACCTTCCTCTTTATGTCCCACTCTATTGTCAGGGCTGTTTGGAAATCTTTCCACTACAGCGTCACAGTTAGAGGTTTCGCCATCATAAGGCAGGCTTAATAGAGGCTTAATTACAGTCTGGCCCCTTTCAGATTCTGACATTGGGGCTTTTGAAGTGGTGTGGGGAGTAAAGACGGATTAACCAAGAGCGTCGTGTTTTCACAAGCAACAAGCAGTTTTTTCCGTCCCCCTATAGCAGCGTTGTGCGCTGGCTCCTGGCCAGGCTAAATTCCTCCAGTTATTTCAAACAGAGATCTGTCAGGGATTTTTCCACCCTGTGGATGGGACTTAATTTTTTAGCAGTTCTAGTACATGTTGTAGTTTGGTGTTGCGTTTGAGTTGTGAAACGATGGTCAATGTTTCCTCAATCTGACACAAACTCTGTATAAACTTAATCAGAACAAGGACCTTGTCCCGAGGAAGCCTGTAAAACTTTTCTCCATGGATTGACTGCACCTTTGTATCTAGCTTCTTCTGCCCTTGAGTTGTGGTGTGCTTCCAAGTGTGTGCATTGGCTTCAGTCAGCCAGTGTCTACGCTGATGCACAGATGTGCACAGCTGCATACTGCAGATTAGAATGGGATCAATGTGTTTGAATATGTCAAGGTTAGTGGGAGCCAGCAGCAAACGATGCCAAAGCAGATGGGCTTTCATCCAGCAAAAAATGGCCCCATGTTCCTTTCTGTCTTTATTTGTTTCTGCGTTGTTTTCTCCTTTGTGTTCCCAAACCTTCATTTATTATTCTTGTCCACCGTTTTGTTTACCCTTGCCTCCTTTCCTTTTAGGTAATTGTTTTCTGCATGAAAAATGTTCTGTTTTTGGTAAGGTTAGTTGAAATACTGGTCAAGCAGTGCTTTTAGCATACTCATGATCATCTTCCATCATGTTCTTCCCAGTGGTAACAATATACCTTTATTTGACTTTCATAAACGGATCCTAAACTTCATGTTATTCCTCTACTTAAATGCTTCATAATTTTCCTCATTGTCCTGCATCAGGCTCATTTGGTGCCATCAGACGAGGTACGCGTGTACTACCACTGCCAGCCAGAGGGGGAGTACTTGGCAACTGTGATTGAGGCTCACACGGACTTCATTCTGGCTACCATCAAGGCTCCACTTCTGTCCTTCCCTGTCCCAAAAACGTCAAGCGTCATCATAGAAGAAAAGACTCAGGTATAGATTACTACTTTAAGCAGGGCCTGTGCATTTGATGCAAATCCATAAATAGGGTTAGATTATCCTTTTTAAATGTGGTTGCTCTTTGGACCTTGCACAATAATAATAACGTTGGCTAAAAATGATGAGGAACCAACTAATGTTTTTACATATAGCTATAATAACTTGAGGTTTTAGTAGTTTTTTTTGCTGTTTTTATTGTTGGAGTAATTTAATTTCCACAGCTGTATGACACTAAAAGTCTGTTTTCTTCCCATTTAATTGGAAACAGTGCTTTTTAAATAGAATTTTCCACAAATATCAGCATCCTATTGTAAACATTTTATACTTTATTTCGGAAAAAGAAGTAGAAATAAAATTATGGTTCTTTAAAATTGACTAACTTTCTGAGGTACATATTTATCAAAAAGTATGCTGTTTTTGTCAAAAGGTCAAAAAGTTTTATTTTGTTGGACTGAGGGCAAAAATGGCTTTTTGAATTATAAAGGTTTCAGACCCCTGGGCTATACTTTTGATTGGAGAAAATAGGCTGTGATAGCATGTTTTTTGTTAAAAATTACTGATTTGGTTCTTTCAATTCTGGCTAATTTAAGAAAATACAAATTGTGATTTTTTTTTTTTTTTTTTTTGCATTATTGAAGAGAAATTAGAAAGCCTCACGGCCTTCTGAGTCTGTGCTTTGAATTTTCTTATTTTATTTAAAAATAAAACGCATGTAACAGACAACATAATGTTGATTCACTGTTTTTTTTTTTTTTGTTGTTGTCCAGATTGACTTCATTAGATGAGGAAATTAATGAATGTTATTTACTATTGTAAATGCACAACTGAGCATTAAGGTCCTACATGGTGCATCAGTCATTTTAACAGACAAATTCTAGTTTATTCATGAAATTTGTTGCTACAAGTTAGCCGGTAGGTCCTAACTTTGAGTGATACTTTATCTTACACAATGTTGATTACTAACTAAGGAATCTTGCATAAATAAAACCTCTTCAATTTATCTTAACATATCACATGTCTTTCAGTATTTTCCTATCTCAGTAATGAAATTTATTTGAAAAGATCATTTGTCTTTTGTGTTTTTATGCTTTTAATCTATTTTATTTGGATTTTGCAGCTGAAAGGCTCAGACTTGGAGTTAACAATAGTAAAAGGATCTTCCCTCCCCCAAGCGCCACCAAACGGACCAGCCTGCGCCTACGTTAACCTGCGCGTAAAAGTCAGCAACAAAGAGCAAGGTAGCACTCTTCTCATTGGGGTTGGAATACTTAACATCCTTTGGGTTTTCAGCAGCCGTGCATGTACGGCACAATTTCAGGGAAGTGCTTGTGTTTGATAACCCAGCTTGGCTGTGCTTTCTGTTCTTCAGAGGGCGTAGTGTTGCTGGAGAATCCCAAAGGGGATAACAGGCTAGACTTGGACAAACTGAGGAAAGTGTGCAGCAGCATCTTTGGAATCAATAACACCCGGCTCAGGTTCTTCAGTGATGGAAATGGTGAGAAATGTTTCAGATCTTCAGACACATATAAACTACGTCTTTATTTCCCATACCATACCACTTCATTTATAAACCACAAAAGAACAGGGCTGACCAAAGGGCTGTACAATAAAATCGAACATGAGATAAACGCAGGCTAGAGATTAATAGAGTACAGAAACACACACGAGGCATAAATGTTTGTAAGAAACAAGTGTAGGACAAGTAAGAGTAAAAACGTTATTTGTAAATAGATCTATTAAGTTAAACCAGAGACTGGTACAGCTTTAAACAGTGACTTCTCGTGGCCATTTGTCAATTACCACTTCCTTTTAACACTAAGCTATTTTCTCTTTTGTTGTTTAAAATATCACAAACCACCAAAGTCGTCCATGAACCAAAGGAATTCATAAATAATGATCAAAGTCCAAATAAATTCATGAGCACATTTAAAAACAAGGGATATTGGCTAAAGAGTAACACAACTGAAAGAAATGTAGAAAATAATACCAAAAATATGACCAAAATTACTAATGAACACAATGATATAATAAATACAGAGAAAAACAACACATTTTAGATTAAAGGGTAAGCCAGGCTAAAGTTAGGCGAGCAAATGATCCTGGATTTACTGAAGAGCAAATTAAAGCACAGATAAGATCAGGCTTTCATTTCAGCTGCTCTTAAACTCTGGAACAGGAGGTAATATTTAGGACTGACACCTTCAAAACCATCTTAAAGATGCATTTTTATTATTTGGCATTTGATCAAAACGCTTAAAAAGGAGTAAATTAAGTTATTAAATTATTCACATTAATTTAAATAATACATCTATTAACCTGTCTATTTGACATTTTTAGCAATACAGTGTCTACCTTTTTATGATACAGTGCTTTCCTTGGAAATATTTGTGTACTTTCAAAAGTACATGTACTTGACCTGCTTATGTATTTTTTTATGCAAAACCACAAACATCTGAGTTTTTTGAGATTTCATGCGATAGACTGACACAAAGTTGTTTCTAATTGTAAAGTGGAAGGAAAAGGTTGCATGGTTTTAAGTTTGTAAAATCTTCTATGAAAGGTCTGCGTGTATTTCCATTCAACTCTCTTTACTCTTCTTGTATGGCAAAATAAAATCCACTGCAACCAATTGCCTTCTGAGGCCACCGTTAGTGGTGAACTACCCAAATCTGTCCTTTAACTGTTGAGATAAAGCCACAACAAGTCCTGTTTGCTGTTTTCTACAAGCCACAAAGGGGGCACAAAAATATATGGAAAAAGGTTATCAGTTTCAGGAGGCAAAAAATAACCTGCATATTATTCTGAACACATCTCCACTGTGAGACATAATGGTGGCCGCATCATGCTGTGGCGATGCTGTTCTTCAGCAGGGAAAGGGAAGCTGGTGAAAGTTGATAGGAAAATGGATCCAGCTGAACAACAGGGCAAAAAAACCTTGAGACCGGCTCTGAAGTTCATCTCCAGCAGGATGTTGACACTAAACATGCAGCCACAGTGCACAAAGAAATGGTTTCAGTCAAAGCATCCTTGTGTTTTAATGGCTCAGTCAAATTAAAGACCTGAATCAAACTAGGAATCTGTGGCAAGACTTGAAAATGGATGTTTACAGATTCTCTCCCTCAGATAACTTAGTCTGGGTTGTTTGTTAAAGACATACCCCCAAAAGACTTACAGCTGTATCTGCAGCGAAAGGTGGCTCTACAAAACAGACTTTTGGTCTTACAGAGACTCACAGGGCTCAATACTAAAATATGGCACACTATTACATCAAATCGTAGAAAAATACAGAGGTTTGTGTTTCTAATGCAGTAAATTGAGAAAAGGAAGAAAAAAAAAGAAGAAAAAAAAAAGAAAAGGTTGAGGTATGGATACTTTGTGAGGCACTGTATTATCTAGTACAACTAATCTTCATCACCTCTGCTGCCTATTAAAGCTATCTATAAGTCTTTACATTTATTCATGAGTGACTACTGCTAATACAACACAGGATGCATAAATGAACAAGAATAGGTATAAATTCTGTGGGTCCATTCGTCTTTTCCAGTCCCAGTAATATGAATCAATCTGGGACGTTCCTCTGTATTGAAGTTACGTTTTCTTCCTGCAGAGTTGACCGGCGGCGTGGACCTCCAGGCCCAAAGCGGTAAAACTTTGTCTGTGACTTCAGGCCCCTCCTCTCCCGGCGCCGTGCCCGCCGCCGACGCCCCGCTGTGCCCCTATGTAAACCTGTTACTGTGCGACGCCCAGCCGGCTGGTGAGAAACACGTAAACCCATAGGATTAGTTCTGTTGATGAATAAGGCATGCGTTTTGTAATTATAATCAACAAATCTGTGCGATTATTTGCTAAATGTGTTATTATAATCAGTAGCCATTAGAGCTTTTATTTATTTATTTTATTACATAACCTATGGCTGAATAAGAGCTGATAGTTTCGTCTTGATATCACAGTGACTCAGACACTTTAATGCCCCTTCTTATTCTTCGGAAAGGTGCAAATGTTTTATTGAAGGTGCCACATTCATATTTAAAATTAGTCCGGACTTTGAAATGATGCTTTGACATTTTTGTTTTTTTCTGACTTTCTCTGAATTTATCCCCCAGGAACCTTTTTAAAGATTGATACTCTTCGATTTCGGTTTGAGAACTAACAAAAAAAATCCATATTTTTATCCCTGCATTGTTCTTTCAAAGCTGGCCAGACAGCTAAGCTGTTTAAAGAGAAACCGCAGCTTGCTCATTGCTCTTAGCTATGAAGCAGCTGGACTTTGTAAAAATTCATCAGTGGCATCTATATTATCATTTATCATCACCAAAGCCTCCAAATATTCATTGTAGTTTGTTAAAGACACTTGATAAACTGGGATTATGGACATGTTTTTATTAAAGATGTAGCAGACAAAAACATTTTTCTACATTTACCTTGAACTCTAATAAATAATCATCTTTGAATGTGAATAATCAATTTTTCCTTCTGACTCCCTTTCACTGTATGTCTCTTGCCCTTGCTTTACAAACTGGTTAGGTGTTAAAACGCTAATGTTTCTGTAATTCTCGCTCTCTCTCTGTGGTTTAGAGTGCCAGGCTGGAGAAGTTGGC
Source organism: Fundulus diaphanus (assembly GCA_037039145.1). Classification (NCBI taxonomy): domain Eukaryota; kingdom Metazoa; phylum Chordata; class Actinopteri; order Cyprinodontiformes; family Fundulidae; genus Fundulus; species Fundulus diaphanus. The sequence goes on from CM073126.1 coordinate 18,710,474, forward strand.
ATGCTCCTGCTGGTGAACCCAGTTGGTCAAAATGAGCTCGACCACGCCGGCCTGCTCTCGGAGGCTGCCAAGGTTTTTGGCCTCCGCAGCAGGCGCCTCAAACTCTACCTGGACCAGGATCTTACTAATGGTTTGTTTGAAACAAAATGGCTGTTAACCATAAAACTCTCTCTGCATGTAGATCTGACTGAGATAGCTGGGTGGGGGGTTGGAGCTCTGAACACAAAAGTAGCTTAAAAACAGCTACTGTAGTCAAATCTGTGGCCTTTCAAGGTTGTAATTTTTCACGAGCAGATGCGACGTTTGACTGTTTGTGTACAGAAGAGACGGAAACATATCCGCCAACAGCTCTACAGACCAGAGCTCAACTATTTCAGTGGAATACAGTGTCAATCATTTCATGGTTTTTCATCATCTGACTGGTTATTTTTAATACTTAACAAACAATAAAATGTTGGATTTTTGCTTTTCTGCAGACAGACCAAATTTTAAGAAGAAAGACTATATTCAAAGCTTTTTTTCAAGAGATATAACGTCTTAGAAGTAAAATACCTTCTCCTGAAGTCACTTTTTAAAGCTTTTCACAATCTGGTGCTTGATAAACATTTCAACTCCAAGTATTAATATACTAAGTAAATGTTTCTATTTTTTTTTTTTCAGAACTGCCAGCTGAATCGTCGCTAAAATCTCTCAACACCAAAACTTTGTATGTGAGAGTTTTCCCAACCACTGCCGAAGCATAAATCGACCTGAGCCTCCTAAAGAACGTCCGTCTTTGAAACGACCCCTTGAGCTGAGTTTCCAAACACCTCAAAACCCTCCCAATGATGCAAAAGGAGTAAATTACAGTGTAAAGGGGCATGAGATGTTCAAATGCTGTTTTTTTTATTGTCGTTTTGAAAAACCTGACTCAAATTAGGCTTATCTGTAAGGTTCACTCAACATTATTGGAATAACTTCAAGGGCGTCCATGTTTTAAAAGGTGTTTAAATGATATGTTCCGTATCTGTTTTTAATAATGCATGTGGGTGTAGGTTGTGAGCGATGGTTGTCCTTGACCGCTGGGCATCACACTAGACTCACACGTTCATCCGTCAGCTGTACCGAGTGACTCACAGACGCTGTTACTGTATCTGTTGGGGCAACAGTTTACACGCTTCGCCGGCAGATCAACCCACCGTATGGACTGCGGACTGCGTGACCGTTCCGACATACAGGGGAATAAACTCATTGCACGGTTCATCTGCCAGTGAAAGTTCAGGACGGTTTGCTTGGAACAAAGCGAGAAACCCTGAGATAAATGTCAAAGGTTCATTTGTGGCACATTAGAATATTTTTTTTGTTTTGTTTCAGTAACTCATTTTAAGGAAATGGTCTAACTCGATTAACTGTCACTGTTACCAATGGATGGTTTTCTTTATTATGGTAATGATGCAGGTTACATCCTTTCATGGCTTATTTGCAGTGTGCTTAGTCCACAGTAATTATATTTTGGCACATAATTGCGAGAGGAATTTGGGCCATTGTGAATTTAACAGATAAACCTATTGTGCTCGTTACAGAGGGAGTTCTCAGACAATGGAGGAGGTATTTAAAAGGTGAAATGGGTTTTGGGGGCTGCTGTACTTCAGGGACACAAAGAGTTCTGTCATTTAAAAAAAGCAACGAATGGATAATGTAATATTTTAAGTGACACGCAGAATAAATCAAAGGTGACTAAGAATCTACATGTTCCTTTCTTTTTCTCTTCTCTCAGACATCCTAATGCTAGAGCGAGTCACAATGTGGTGGTGGGGGGGACTCTGCAGTCGGACTTCATTGCAGTTTTATAAAAATGGGTCTTACTTTATTATTTAGGCTGAGACGTTTTGACCGACTTTGATTTAGTTTAGCAGCAAGGTCAGGGAACAAATACAATAAAGTGGATTATAGAGACTCAGCTGTATAGAGAAAATATGAATATGACATTTGGGCAAGTACATTGCTTCCTGGGTTTGATTTGAGTGGAAAATGTTCTTATATATTATTATATATTTGACAATAAATAAAACCACCTTTGGTGCAATTACAGCTGCAAGTTTTTCAGCCCATCTCTCGACCAGCCTTACAGACGTAGAGGCTGACATTTCTGCCCATTTGTCTCCTGCCCCTGTCATAAATCTCTTAGAAGCCTAAAGGTTTGCTTTATTTCCTAGTGTGTAGCTCAATCCATCTTTTGTGCAGCTCTGACCGGCATCCCTGTTCTTAAGAAAAATATCCCCACAGCATGAAGCTGCCACTACCATGTTTCACAGTAGGGATACACTCAAGGCTTTATTTTCCCAATGGTAGCTTTTTTCTTGCCAGATTTCCATCAAAGGATTTTATGGAGGATGCAGCAGGTGTCCCTTTCTCATAACACATTCACAGTTTTGACTAGACAAAGCAGCCTTTGCACCAACCATTGCACCTTATGCAATGGCTACTATCTTTAATTCTTCAGATTAAATTTATGATAATTTAGTATAACCTTCAATTAAAAAATTTTAATTTAAGAAAACTATGTTAAGCTGTACTTTAGATGTCTACATGTTCTGCTATGTCGGTCCGCTGGTTCTGCTTGCTACCTCAGGGAAGCCGCGTCTTCTTTTCTTTAATAACGTCCACTAAATTAAATAGGTCGTTAACTTCAGACATCATCAATCTTATGTCATTTATACGTTCTAAAAATAAATACACAACCAACAATGCAACAAAGCACACACATTTTGTTATGCATTCTTGGCTTTCCATAGGTTCTTAAAACGTTGCCAGCTACCACTGAGACCAGTGTCTGGCTGGTATTTTGCATATAGAGATGCAGCCTGTGTCCATCTCTTTGGTTCTGATTAACAGTTTTGAAGAGGTTGAGGTAACTGCTGAGGACGCTGCTGCTCCTAATTATCTACAATAGCATTTTACTAATTCATTTCCATCAAATTTAAAACTTATAGATATGCTATAAATCTTCTGTTCTGCTAAAGCTGCAGGCTGTTGTACGATCAGCACTGCACAATAAACTGCTTCAAGTCATGAACATGACCTTAATTTGCATTTTAGCAGAAAATGAGGTTTGTTAAGACTGATCAGTATTCATATTGTTAAAATATTAAAATTTATCTGGACAAGTAAGTAACTTGGGTGGTTAAAGATGGTTTACTTCAAATTTCTTTAACATCTACAGCTGGGCAGCAGGAACAAGCATTCATAATCCTTTTCACCGTTCTTTTCTGTCCCTTTAGTAGAGTAAATGTCTCTTCGACAAACATCAGTGCACGGTGACAACGAAGGACCAAAGTTTGGCTGTAGCTCACAAAAATTGTTTTTTTTGTTGTATTTTTTAAGATGTAGGCTAGTAAGCCATGTTTGCGGCTAATCTGTTCTGATGAAATGTGTGCTGCTAATGGAAAACTCTAAATCTCTGCCAGTAAACCAATTTTCAACTCCCTGCATGTTGCCTACTACAACATGACAGCTGCAAATGTAACCTAAAAAACATGGATAAGCGGATCAAGGTAGCTGTATAGTAGTAGTAATTTCAGATGCAAGTACTATGGGCTTGCAGGGTTGATAAAAGAATGCAAAACTCATTTAAGCTACAAGCAACAGGCATGCAGGATCATGAATGAAAGCAAAACAGAAAAACTGTGTAACCCATTATAATACTTTAATGACATCACAGTTACCCCAGAGTGGCTTTTAAATTAAGTACTGGATCAGTTCTACTGAAAAATAAATTACAGTTTACATAAAACATCTTTTAACATTGAAAATTAAATTGCATATTAATTTAATTTTAAGTATGTTTAATGTAAAGCATAGGAATTATAAAGATACAGCCAAAACCAGATATTTTACTTATACTATTTAAACACTACTTTTCCACCCTAACAGTCTGACATCAGAGCAAACCTTTCCTGTTTTCAGTCATTTAGAAGTACCAAAATGATTTCTATTAGTTAAATCATAGTATAATGAGTGGGATAATTTATGCAGATTTAGTTTTGTTTTTTGTTCTTTAAAATTTAGAAACTTTTTTTCATATCGAAGAGCCAGCTTCTTTTTTGCAGGGAGACCTTTCAGTGCATATTCATACAGGACTTGGACAATAATGCTCTCTTACCAGCTTCAGCCCACATCTTAACATGTTTTGCTTTTATTTCAGGACATTTGCTACCTAAACGTCCCTATAGTTTTTATTTTTGGATACAAATGTGAAATATGTGGCACATTTAGGAATCTGGAAATTGTACTCAATTTGAAATAAATGATTTCAAAGCCTCGTCCAGTGGTTCACTGACGCTTGTCACCTGTAATGAAAAGAAAGTGGGGGAGAGATGGAGACAGCCACAGCAGATAGGCAGAGAGAAAATTTGCAGTTATACTATTTTTGTTTCATTTAAAATTTTAGTTATTTTCATATAAAAGCCCAAAAGGGGGGAAAAGCATTATCACACACATTTTGCAGGAGAGTATCAAGTAACTATCACAATAAAGTGTTCAAAACAGGAAGAAACACATACAATATTATATAATTACAGCATCCTGGTCAAAACTCTCTTCTGTTTAGGAAAAGTCACCTTTAGTCAAGGAGGTCTTTCAATGCAAGCATTAATACTTCCCTAGTTGAGGAATGGTATTGCTAGGTAATTAACATTACAAACTAGTATATGTAGGCAAAATATAACACTCAATAATATAGAGCATCATACAAAAAAAGATGAATAAGAAAATGTTACTTAGCTGTCTGTTTTGATTTTATTAGCATAATTATAGGTCAAATTGTTAACATGAACTACCTTGTGTCTTTTGTAAACAGTTATATTTTATGCATAATATTGGATGCTTTATTTTTATTTCATTTATGGATACGTTTTAAGTTATAATATTGTTTATTATTTTTAAAAAGCATACACAACATAGCCCTGTTCCATCTAATTTTTCCCGGTATTTATTATTTATTAAATTTGAGTCACCTTATTTGATTAGACATGTATTTATTGTTTTAGTAAAAGAAAACGGCAAAAAAAGGCTAAATATACCCTACAGTTTTTTTAATCATATTGATACCTTTGGCGATGGGTGCCCTCATCTTTGGCTTGAGCACCGGCCCCTAAAACTGTCTGTGCGCGTGCCTGGTCAGAACCGTTAGCGCAGTTCCAGTTGACAGATCATCCGCTACCGAAGACGGCCGCTGGGAGACACCGAGGAGAGAGATTTCGGGTAGCTGTTCAACATTTTCAAGTCCACTTCACACCCAAACAGCCAGGTGAGTTTCAGAACCATAAGGTCAGCGATAAAACATTTTTGTGCATAGTATTCATCTTTGTAAAATTAATCTGTCTTGTCTAAGTAAAGGCAAGTCAGTTAAGAGGCCGCGGTGGTTTAAATTAACGAAAGAGAGACCTACTGTCTGACCAGGAAGCAATAAATGCAAAATAAATAAAGTAAATTATAACGGCTAATGTTTGGCAGCTTTTTAGTTAGCAGGATTGGGTATATTTCAAACAAAACAGAACCCCCAACGTAGGATGAATTTGTACCAGAACCGTTAACAGCGCAGTTCCCGTTGGCAAGTCCAAGTGACCGCAAACGACCGTTGGCCGCCATCGCACCTGTGACTTCAGGCAGCTTTTCGAGAACATTATCAAATTCACTTTGCTCCTCAAAAGTCAGCTCAGTTAAAAAAAAATAGGCAAGCATTAAACTATACATTTATACGTTGTATTTGACATTGTGATATATTTGTATGGTCATTGGTCAGGGGTACCAACTATAAGAGACACTTTTCTCTTAAAGCTAGGCTAATTTCAAAGCCTTTTTTCACAACAGTTCAGAGGGTAAGTGGTCATTCCTTTATATTACTAAATTAAAACGGATATAATCTAACTTTTTTTTTCTTGGTGTGTGATTTTAATTAGGGTTTAGGGTTTTTGTTGCATGTTGGCTGGCTTCAGACAGTTAGGCTAAACTTTGAGTTTGACAGCAGTTAGTTGGACAAAAAAATAATAATAATTTTGCACATGAGTTCATATCTGCTACAAGTTGGGAATTTATTCATTTGAAGATGAACTTGCCCCGTATGTATTTAAAATGCTGGTCAGTTGCGTCACCATTGGAGTTTACTTATTTATTTGTTTCCATTTATTTACAGATTTTGCTACATTTTCCCTCTCCGTGGTTTTCCGGTTAAACTGGTTATATAGCTACAAAGTAGACAAACCGACCACAACCTAAAACGATTCATTAGGCTCACGTGGTGCAGCAAGTTTGACAAATGGGGCTCAAATGATAACGCGCTCGTCGTCCATATGCAGATGTAGGTGCAGAGCAGCGCTATACGTTAAAAGTAACTGGAAGTGGTCAGACGGCTGGGAGACGCGCGTCGTGACTTCACAGGGGAGCTCCAACTATGCGCTCCCTCTCGATTTCCGCTACGATCCATCCCCAGATCCTCCAAATCCATTCATTATGATCCATCTGCTTCTCCTCCGTTTCCCACAGCAGAGAGGTATGGAACGCGTTAAGCTTCGCAGGTCGTCTCTCAAATATCTGTGAGGATAGAGTGCGACATTTCTGTCTTTCCTTTTGATGCAAAGCTATGGCGTGGTTGTTAAGAAAGCGATGTTGGACGATCACTCGGGGATATTTGGAGATATCCTCACAGTGGTTGTGAGATGCGCGAGTGACACGCTGTTGCTACCCTTTCTGTCTGCTATGGTTGCCACAGATACGTGCAATTTGCCGCAGGTATGCAGCGGAGCCGACATGGATCGGACTATATTAGTCTCCCATTTGCATATTTGTGTGGACATGATCTTTTTTTTTAACTTGGTATTAAAACGATGAGGAAAAACTTACCTTATAGGAAAAAATACATAGGAATTACATAATTTGATTCATGCTGGTCATAAAACGCATTGCAAAAAATATCCAACTCATTTGAATATTTCTAACACACACACACACACACACACAATTTAAAATATGCACTTTAATTATAGTATAATATCAAGTCTGTTAAACCTCTGGAATATTGATCTGGTCAGTTAAGTAGGTAGTAGAGGGGACTGTAAAGTCACTGCCGGCTTTCTGGTCTCAGTAGTTGTACATTTGACCAGATTTAGTGTCGCTACTGGTAGCATGAGGTGATACCTGGACCCTAAAGAGGTTGCACAGGCAGTCCAACTCTACCAGGATGGCACATCAATTTGTGCCTTTGTTAGAAGATTAGCTGTCTTCCAGCACAGCCTCAAGAGCATGGAGGAGATTCTAGGAGACAGGCACCTATTCTAGGAGAGCTCGACAGGGTCGTTGAACATCCTTAACCCATCACCAGGGCCGGTATCTGTTCCTTTGTGCAAAGTGGAACAGGATGAGTACTGCCAGAGACCCATAAAATGACCTTCGGTGGGCCACCAGCGTGGATGTCTGACCAAATCATTAGAAACATTTTTAGTCAGTGTGGCTTGAGGGCCCAATGTTGTCCAGGAGGCCCTGTGCTCACTGCCTGGCACCGTGGAGCTTGCCAGGCGTTTGCCGGAGAACACCAGAATTGGCAGGTTCAGCAGTGGTGCCCTGTTCTTTTGACAGATGAGAGCAGGTTCCCATTTTCCCACATTGTCACACTTCTTCCAACAGCAGCTGCCATAATAAAGGTTCAGCCCCTCCCCTACCTGCAGCTTCACCTGACCATAAGAAATATCTGCTGCTGGAAGTTTTAAACTCTGATAATATGTTAATTAAAGCCAGAAAAAAAAAACATGCAACCTTCTTTAGCAACAAGATTACCATATTTTTCGGCACCTATACATATGATTAAAGTTGTGCTTACTGATTACCGATTTTCTGTGGTACAATGCGCTCAAAAATCTGATAAAATGTGAAAGTACGACTTTGGTAAGCAACGAAGCCGCTCCGCTCAATGGACATTTGGAGCATTACGGTACCCTGTTGTCACTACCTGATCGGACCCCTGAGCAGACTACAAGACTGCCTGACTGTAATGTCTAAACTAGAAGTGCATTCATGTAAGGCAGCCCAAGCCCGGAGTACGTGCTAGTAACAATAAACTAAGTAAGTTAATTTAATATAAAAGTTACATTTATTTTAGCCTTATGTTAGAAACAGGGCAGTGTAGTCCAACTACTCTGTCCTCCAGGCAGAGACGGATAGCTCTCCTTCTCAGGAGAGCGTGGTGTTAAGGAGGAAACACACCGGACGCGTTGCAAAATGCAGCAGACGTGCGTCCTACGCTTAGGTTAGCTTTTCATTTTAATCAGTCAATCAATGTACACCAGAAGCATAACGCTACGCGACGCCTAAATTAAATTGTTCTAATTTCAGACGCGTATATGCTCCTGTTTGGCAGGGAATAAACGGGAAAACATCCTGTGTCAAAGTTCACTTCTTGAAGAATCACAAAATAAGAGTTGTCAAAAGCAAATTGCCATGGATGATGTAGTTGTGACAAGCTAACAAACTAAAATCTGCGATTTCTAATCAGATATGGTCAAGACACAGACTTTTAGGTGATCAAAACATAGGATATATTATTGATCATTTAATACCATACCCATATATTACCGATAATTTGTCTTTAATTACTTACCCATGACGAAAATTCTTCTCTCCGCAGAATCCCACAGGTGTGTACTTTGCACCATCTGGTGTAAATTAGCGCTTTTAAAAACACGCCTGTAAGCCACGCCATTTACGTTACAAATATGTGTATTTGTAGCCAGTGTATTTCCTCCTTAAGGTGACCAGATTTGATTTCTCAAATGAAAACCGGGGACGTCTCTGATTTTGTTAAGCACAGAATCTCTGCCTGGGGGTTGGTTTGCTTTGTCTGAACTTCAACGCCGACCGGGGGCGGGGAAGGTGTGTTCGGCAAAGCTCTACTACGTTGGGACAGCGGCAGGACCGAGTCAATACCTGTTGTTGCGCTAAACCTTTTTACTCCATCACGATACACTGAAATTGGGGACATTTCCGGGGACAGCTTTTTCCGGGGACAGGTCATCCAAAACGGGTCTGTCCCCGGAAATCGGGGACGTCTGGTTGCCCTACCAGAGGGACAGAGTGATATTACACACTTGGGAAGAATATGTAATGCGTGTTATAATCCGATGCGTCTTATATGTGGACAAAGACACACATAGACACGTAAATTCACGGTGCACCTTATAGTCTGAAAAATATGGTAACACAAAAGCGTTGTTCAGAGGAGTTTGCAGAGTTAACATCACGACACTAGTGTCTTAGAGCAACGTAAAAAGGTCAGTAAAGCTCCTGTCTCTGCAACAGTGTAGCAGTAAACCTCCCAGATAATATAAGCTAAAGCTATCAGTTATTAGGTTGATAGATACGGACAGCCCAATGACGGGGTTCTCTCGGTCTGAGCTCCCCAGTCAAGATGCTCTTCCCCAGGTGCGCAGCTCTGCACCACGCAACTCTCCATTGCTGACATTACCCTGGATACCGTGGCTCTTGATACATCACAAAGACTTGCTGTCTTGGTCATAGATGCGCCAGCAAGACGTGCACTAACAATTTGTCCTCTTTTGATCTCTGGTATGTCACCCATAATGTTGTGTGCATTGCAATATTTTGAGCAAAACTGTGCTCTTACCCTGCTAATTGGACCTTCACACTCTGCTCTTATTGGTTCAATGTGCAATTAATGAAGATTGGCCACCAGGCTGGTCCAATTTAGCCATGAAACCTCCCACACTAAAATGAGAGGTGTTTCAGTTTCATTGTCCAACCCCTGCATTTATTGGGCCATTTATATATTTCTGCTTTTATTTTAAGTTCTGTCAGTTTAAATCCTCCCTAGCGTCCCTTTATTAGTTTAGCCATAATTAAGAAAATTAAAGGGAATTTTGTATTTTAAAGGGTAACTCATCCACAAATCAACTTTTTGCCAATAAACTGTTAACATGCTTGTCTTATAGTGCTGCCTATGTATCCTGGTCATTATTTTGACAAATTAGTGCATATTTGTTAAAATTCAGCTTTTTTGTCTAAAACTGTCAGTGTGACGCCCCCCTAAGGTCTTCAATTGAATTTTAAATCCTTATTGCTTTTGGTTCAAAGGGTTTTCTGATGTGGAGAAACTTATCAGTAGCTCTGCCACTGTAGGGCATAATAGCAGCTCCGTCTAATAAAGAAGACAAAAAAACGTAGCACTGTCTTTTACCTTCATAGAGAGCACTGTTGCTCTTCTCTGACCCTTCTAGTAACTTTTTTTTTGTTAAAAAAAAAAACAAAAAACAGACTCGCTCATCTCCGGTGACAAGGGGGGTGAAAACTCCCTCACCTCAAAAGACGAAACCATGGCATAACTAGCGGCGTTACTTTGCTCACTCTCCATGATCCAATATGGCAAATCAAGCTAGCTGCTGTTTTCCCCCATCTTGAACACAAATCCCCTCCCTTCCTCGCTTATCCCCGCCCACTTTGATGGAATTTTTCAAATTTGTTTGGGGCGGGAGTATGCTTTTACATGTGGGTGAGTAACACTTTAAATAATCATGTTTCGCTGTTAACCAGAAAGAAGCCTGTGCATTCAAGAAATGAGAAAACAATTCTCTCTCTCTCTCTCTCTCTCTCTCTCTCTCTCTCTCTCTCTCTCTCTCTCTCTCTCTCTCTCTCTCTCTAGCTCTGCTGTGTGATCCTCCGGGGAAAAAGCTTGTTTAGAGGCAGAAAAGTTTAAACTCCCACCGGTTGATGTAATGTACAGTTAGGCTAAGATACGGCTCACAAGTGCAGCTGGTCTACGGATCCTTAGTTCTTGAGAAGAAGGTCATGTTCATTAGCTGCTGGGCTATATTTCCTCTTACTAAAACCTACAAGTCTGGTAGCACTTTTCCTTTGAAGAAATTGCGACGAAATTGAGAAGTCGAATTTTGCATCTAGAGTCTTGAAAAGATTTTTGAACCGTGCTTTCCCACAACACTAACAGTTGCCATGCCTTTAGCAATAGATTTTGTTATGGCATCTGTGATTTCCACCCATTTTGTACTGTTTCTGTCATATGGGATGGCTATGGGAGACAAAGATGCTTGTGTGATCGGCTTCACAGCTGTGTTATTAAACCTTTTTTATGAGCAGAGTTTGACATCCTGATTTTGCAGCGTTCTTCATTTTGCAGTGGATGACCGTTCAGGTGGCGGGCAACTTTCTTGATATTTTTTGTGGCAATGGTTTTATGACATGTTTTGCGATTTACGCCATTTTGTTCAACATCCTCCTTTTGAAAGCTAAACCACTGCCAGATTATTGATCCATTGCAGGTTTTTTTTTTGTAAATAGCTTGCCAGACTTCTCTTCGTTTACAGTCTCATTCACTTGTTCATCTCAAAATCCTGCTCGCTGTTGCCATATTTTCTCCTTTCTCCTAGTATGTAAAAACGTATGCTAGCTGCTGTGTGCTAAGCAGAACATTTTCAGGTGTGAAGGGGGGAATACTGAGGGCTTCACAGTGTGTGGGAGAAAAAAAAACCCAGAGACTTGGTTGCATACATCTTAATATTAAAATAACATTTTATACTCAATTGTTGCAAGGCAAGTTTATTTATATAGCACTTTTCAGTAACAAGATAATTCAAAGTGCTTGCGATAGAGTCATTTTTATCCTCTTGGAAAAACTTGTGACACATCAAGTACAGTCATATTCAATAAATTTGAATATTTTTAAAATCAGTTTGTTTCAGTAACCTAATTAACCAAGGTAAACACATGATATAGAGTAATTACTCAAACTTTGGTTTTAAAGCCCTTATTTCTGTTAATAATGTTTATATATTTTTATGGTTACATATGATGAAAACATGACATTTACAGAGTTTCTGCTAGATGTAATTGATTGTGGCACATGGACACGGCAAAATAGCAGCCACCACACCTTCAGAATGAAGTTTGTTTAAAAATATGTTAAAACAATGTAAACTAAAGTTTATGATATATATACATATAAATATATACCCTATATTATGTATAGCCTATATTTGCACACTTACTAACCATAACTTGAGTTTTAAATGATTATAAATATCATGAAAAGTTAAAATGTACTTTATTTTGAAAAACCAACACCGCCGCTACTCCTCTCATGAGGGAAGGAAATCTAGAGAGGAAAGTCCAGTGTTGCTCATTTAGTGTCTTGCTATTTTTAGCGACTTCTCAGACTCCCCTCTAGTAATTTTCTTTCAAAAAGCGACTAGCAACAAGTCTAGTGACTTTTTTTGTTTTAATGGCAACTTTACCAAAAGCACCAATCGTTCTAGAGTCACTAAGGCAGCAGTGATAGCGGCTACTGCTATCACTGCTGCCTGAGTTCCCACTTTCCTCAGGGCTGTCTCACAGGCACACCACAGCTGTTGCTGCCTCATCACATAAATGTAGTTTTTAGTCTTTTTTTGTCTGTGAACTGAATACTAAAATAATTCCCTGAATTTGATTCACACACAGCTTCAATCACTTATTCACTTCGTTCACTTTGTGTGCCTATGATAACTGTGTTTTTGGTGCAGTTTGTGTTATGTATTGTGGATTCGGGCAACGCATTAAAATTCATAAATCATTTAATAAAGGTAATTTGCAGCTCCAAACACATTTAATCACTATTTTTAATAGCTTTTTTCTGTCTTAAAAGCTCTCCTACAGCCTTGGTCCCAAAGGTATGAACAAATATGCAAATTTGACGTCATTCACCCCCCCCCCCACCCAACAAAACACAATAATGTGTAAAGTAATGGGGTTGGTGATATATCAAGTAATGTGCTTAATGAAAAGTATGTTTTAATACTTGCTTAAAGGAATCATGACAACAAAATGACATTTTCTGTGGTTTTTTGGATATAATATGATCTGCTGTGCCCTGATGAGGCCGTGTGAATTTCAAGAGTGGTTACCATCGTGGCCCTGTTGATGATGGTCAGCTTTGTTTCTTTGCTCAAAAAGGGACAAATCAGAAAACAGTTTATCTTTTTACGTGATTCATATTCTCCAAGTAGAGCACACCATCAGGCAAACAGCCTATGTGCACTGTCTGAATTAGCTGTGCAGAAAGCTCTACATCTCCTTGCTGTAGTTGGACTGTGGCAGAGAGCTCGCGGGACAGCTGCCATGGATCGTGGACTTCAGTCCCACTGTGTAGACGATGAATCGCGGCGCCAGGTTAAAGCCTTTGGTCAGCTTGGCCTCGGCTGTCCGACATCCTGCAACACAAATACTTTCACCAGCCATAATACAATAATAATGGGTTATAATAAGTGTTGCACCGAGAAGAGATGTGTGGATGGAGGGGGCGAGGGTGTGTGGGGTCGCGTTTGACCAGTTTTCCAAATGTGATTGTAGCCAATCAGTGAAGTCAACTAGGTAGAGCCACACACAATTACTGTACCCAACCCTTTTACTGAGGAGGGAAATCTGGTCTGCCAAAACAACCCCCTACAAAAAGGTGATGTTATTTTTTTAAATGAAATTCTTTGGACAATTTACATATGCAGCAATATCAACTACATGAAATATTTTTTGCAGAGATATCGCCACTCCTTTAAAGGTTATTTTCAAAAGGTACTTTTAATCTGAAAAATTAGCCATTGGAACCCATAATGTTATTTATTGAATATGATGCTCAATTTTTAGATCACCCACACCTTTGTCACACTTAGCAATTCTTTATTAAGCATCTGCTGTTAGTAAGTGTTGCATGCGTTATTTGACGAGTTCTTTAACAGTAAAAGCTGAAAAGCATTTGGCAACTGGAATCCAGGTAAACTTAGAAAAAAAGAAATTTTCTTAGCAGCCTTGCATGAAATAGTTTATTACTTAATGAAATTGTGATTTGTAATGAGCAATTCAGAGCCGTTAATTACCACTGCACTTTCAGTATTTCCTCTCTTATTCTCATGTTGTGGTAGTGAGTGAATTTCACCATGACCAATTCTCACTGCAACAATCAGAAGCGACACCGCATGCATTACAGATTCTCTTGCCAGATGGATGAAAAATCCTGCAGTAATTATTTGTGTGCTTTCTCCTTCTCTCTTTATTTCACTTAGTTGCTTGATAAACGCATCCTTGTCTATGTTTTGTCCAAGATAATAAAATGACTGCTGTCTGTCTAAACTTATTTGTTTGTAAGTCTTTTAAAATCAGAATTTTCAAGACAGAAAAGTAATGACTCTTCTGGAAAAAAATTGCTTAATAGCAAATTCATGCATATAATCAAAGTCAAGTTATTAATTTACTGAATGTGTTGTTGTTGTTTGTTTTGTTCTTTGATTCTAGATTCATAAAAGGGATTTTTTTTTTTTTATTTAAACTTAGGTCTCACTAATTTAAGTCCACCATGCTTAAATGTTACATCCACACCCACTGTTATAACTTTAACCAAGAAGACTTTATAACATAAGTTACATCCCCATGCTGCCTTTTCAATGCTGTGTGAACTCGGCTGATTTCTACCTAAAGTGGACTCTTTGCACTTGTTGGATAAACTGCACATTAGTGGGCTTACAGTGAGCTGGTTGTATTTGAAGGATTCAGGTCAAACCTTATGCGTAACAAAACCCTTAGTAGCACCAAAGGATCTCTGAGCGTTATATTTTTGAGGAATTACATTTTGAAGTAAGGTAAGTGACAAACCTTTTGGTTTTCTTTTACACTTCCCATTAATGTTTATTTGTTTAATGAATGTCATCTTTGTATGTTGGTTTGATTTGGTTGCATAGCTTTAGGCTTAAAATTCCTGCCGTGTATGAGACACAGCAGGTATTTAGTTCTCTCCTGCTGACATGCTGTTTTTACCTTTTCCAAGAATTTATTGTTTTTCTTTTGGATGTCAGAAAAGAGTGGGAGTTAAAAAAAAGTTGCGTAGTACGAAAGGATGTCAGGTTTTTGACAGCAAAGCATACTCAGTGACAGGAACAAATTTAACAATACAAATCTATAGGTATGGTTGCCTTATTTTTTATATGATTATATATGATTTTAAAGTAAATATTTTGAATCTGAATAAATAATCAATCAAAATGATATAAGATTGAAACATGTCTTTTTAGTTGTAAGACAAGGCTTTTCTATTAGTAACTGGTTTATTCTGGGAAGCAGGGTGATTGACTCATGTTTGTTTTGTTAGGAGTAATTCATGATTTCTGTGGGAGGACAATTTTCTTTCTAGGGTAGTTGTGCTTAAGAAAACTTTAAAGGTTCGCATATAGCAGAACAGGAACAAAAGTTAGAACAAAAAGATGTTTCTATATTCACTTATATTCATTAATCCTTTTAGTTTAGGTTATGGTTGATATTACACAAAATCATACAAGCTTGTTGTTCAGATTATAAATTATTCCCAGGGTCATTAAATCCTTCTAAAATCTATTTACAAGTTAAGAAAATGAGCGACACCCTTCCAGTATTATCGGTCTGGCAGTGTTCAACAAGACCTGTTGACTGACTGATGAACCAAATTAGTTGTTCTGCTTTGTGTAGTAAGTTATTTGAAGTACAGCAATAAGCACAAACTGTCCGACCAAGTATGTTTCATTCTGACTGGAAGACGTTTAAGAAAGCTGATCTGAAAGATGAGAACACAATTCAGGCAATGAATGAATGGGATGGATTTAAAAGAGCTAAAGAACTCTCCGCTTGAACTTTCCACATGGGAGTTTCCACTTAAACTTGGGTGCTCTTCCAAAGGTCTAGGAGCTGTAGAGTCTAGATCGTTGCAATTTCTTAATGTTGCTTGGACTGCACTCTCTTGGAAGGAGGTCTTAATGGTTGTGCTTGAAGTCGTGCTGTTCCTTTGTCTTGTACTGCTGTAGCTCAGAATGATTGTGTCTATAAACGTGAAGTTGGTTAGCCATAACCTTGTTGTCTGTTTGGAGTTGCAAGTCCAACAAGATCTTTCATCCATCATCCTCAAACATGAATGGCACAGCTTTCCACTTAGAATGTTTGACTGCTAGCTCATATTTCACAATTTTGATTCTGTACACTACTGCACATGGACCGCGGAACGCATTTCAAATTGGTCGGGCCCATCAGGCAATACTCAATACCACTACCCATCACATACGCGTGCGCCCGCATACACATAAAACACCAGCATCCCCTTGATCACGCAAATCAGTTGCGTCACATGACACAAGACAAGCCAATCCATTTTTAGACACCAGAATTTATTGCTTTCTCATAGGCTGTGGTCCCTGAGCATGATAAATGTGTCTGCCATGTTATAATTAAAATCGGCACCGAATTTTTATTTAACTTTTTTTCTGACGTTCCAGCACACACGCCCCGGATTTATTTCCACTTACAATCATTATATTACAGCTAACACAATATTTACAGAATAAAAATACTTTAAAAAGAAAAGTCAAACTCACCCCTGCTCTAAATATTCCCGAAAAAGTGTCTCCGTCTGTCATTATGCTGGAGAAGTCCCTGGCTATCCTCCAAGCATCCACTGTGGTCAAAAGATCCCTGTGTGTGTGTGGGGGGGCGCACATCAAGCTATTTAGTCTTTTCTGGGTCATTGTTGATCTCAGATAGGTCTTGATAGGACGGAGGGACGAGAAACTCTCAGCACTTGCAGTGGACACAGTTAACTAAGCTAACGAAGCAAACGAAGCTAACGAAGTAGCGGTCATAAGCAGCGCAGAGGTGGGAAAACTTTTGTTTACATCACATGACACAATCAGCCAATACATTTTTAGATGGGATGATTTATCGCTTTCTCATAGGAGAATGATGCTGCTGCCATAGACTACTGTGCATTTGAAAAAAATAGCTATTGAATATTTTAATTTTATTTATATATATATTATTTTATACGTTTGATCATCAAAAGTAGGTAGGGCCGCGGCCCTACTGGCCCTACCCGTTCCGCGGTCCATGCTACTGCAGCTATTTCAGCTAAAGGTACTACCTCATGAAAGTGATAAAAGTACATGATCAGCATCACATTATGTAGAAGATCAGTAAAAAATATCATGCAGTTAGCGGTTCATATTGCTTCTGCCAAGGTTAAGCTGAAATACAAAACTTAATTGTGTAGGAAGTGTAAGCGAAAATCTCACATTATGGGGATTACATAACAGGACTACCAGAAGGAATGTAAAGACTTTATTTCTGTAGCTTAGATCAGGTATTTTCAGTACGCTTCGATTTTGGCTCTACCAGCCTGCTTGCTAAACTATGACATGTTTTTGTGTGAGAATGAGACATCAAAAAAGTCATTCATTAAACTGAAAAGTAGGAGAATGTGGTGTTTAATTTCATGTGAAACAGGCCCAGTATTATAACTTCATGAGTATGTCTTCAAGATAACGTTCACCTGAGGATGAGCATGGGAATCATCTGTATGATGAGAATCAAAGAACTTCCGCAGCATTAACAAATATCTGTAAGTAATAATGACCTATAAGAAAAGAATCAGGTCAGTGATTTGCTACAGAATCATAATGGTGCTTGAGTGTGCATGTGAGTGCCAAGAGCCTGGTGAAAGCAGGAAGTGTTCATAGTGCATATTTAGATCACAATAGCAGTACTCTTCAGATGACAGAACTTAGATTTATAGTGACTCAAAAGGCATACTTTTGTCGTACAATCCGTTGCTGTGTTTTATTATTTATAAGCCAAGATTTACCATATTTATCAAAGACCAGTCGCAATTGACGTGGCGCCAACTGTAAGATCACTCCACCCACATGGAAGTGTATCTCAGACTGATCTATCCTCCAACAACAAAGAAGTTGTAATGGCAGTCATGGTGAAACTCACAGTGTCACCAGGGGCATTTAATGAAGCATTTTTGCCTTATCTACCAACATTAAGGCGAAGAAGATCAGGAAATGTTTTTTAAACATGTTGTACATCAAGTCAGCAAAGTTATTGCAAGGTAGCCACATACAAATCAAAACAAAATTAAACCCCCAGTTTTAATAGCAACTTAAAATAGTTACTGCAGGCTGCAGTAGATGTTTTTATGCTGCCAGCGAGTTATCGGTAGCAAGAATTTACAGTGAAATTCTGTATTAGGAGTGCAAATTTCACATTACACTACCCTTCACTTTGGGCCAAAATCGGAGTCCTGTTAACTGATCATAGTAGACAAAGATTCAGCTTATGCAACTAGAAATTGTAACATCAGGAACACACATAACACAGGACAACTAGCGATGAACATTAACCTTTAATTCAACCATTAAGCATGTAATGTAATTATGAACAAAAACTGAGTTACCTTTGTACAGACAAACACGCGGTAGTTCCCTGTCAATCACTGTTGTGTTCAGCTGCTCATGAGGTCGACTCAGCTGCATGCCTTTAACTATCTTTGACATCTTCTAGACTCCTTCTTGGTTTTCGGAACGGAATAAGCTATATTCCACCCTAAAAATGTTCGGGATAACACGTGTCTGAATTGTACTTTCCCCACTGACAACATTTACCCCTTTTTATTGATGTATTTTTTTAACGAGATCCCTCTGACCGTAATACATTCATAATGTGAAATCCGGCAATGTTTTTTGTGAGTGAAAGGGCGTGCAGCTTCTGCAGGTAAGGGTTTTTCTTTGGGACAACTTGTGATCGCTGATTGGTCAATTAGTGACGAGCCTCCAGGATTGATCGACAGGCAGAGTCACATCAATTCAATTTTAATCTGACATTAAATATGACTTTTAGGGTAACGTCAGCTTGGGATGCTTTTTTTTGCCCCTAAAAGTAATTAGGAGTAAAATCAGATGATAAAAAACAGAGTCTCAGAAGGACTCTTATTGCAATCATTAAATTTATTAAACTTCTTGAAATTGTGTCGTTCCTATGATTTTGGGTGGAAGGTAATTATTTTCTTCTAAAAAGCTAACCTAGAGGGTGTCTATAGGACAGCTACTAAAAAAGGCAACATGTTTGTGCCTTAATTTTGTTGTTCATTTCTGCATAGATAACTTGAAGTTGTACCTTGTGGTGGTGTTGTTGAGCTGTCTAATAAAGTGTAATATGAGCATCTATTCTGTTGTGCTTGAAAAGCCAAAGTGGAGAAGTGTGTTTTTTTTTCTCTCGTAGAAAGAGTCAAGCTGATGTGGCCCATATCACTGTGGGAGGAAACAGTTTGAGGACATTGTGGCAGGCTGGAGTAGGCATCTAAGTATAGTTCTGTGTGTGTGCTCATGTTTGCTTATGTTGTGTGGTTGCTTATGTGTGAGTTTGTAGATTTTGGGGGTACTGTCTATTTACAGCTTAGCCTGTGGGAGATGTCTAAGTCCAACAGAAAGGGCAGGGGGGCATGGGAAGACCTCCACTCCGTCTCACGTGTCATCCTATTTTGTTAAGACTTTAAGCCCTGTGTGTCTGTGCATGCTGCATATTTATTAGTGCACATGTATTGTGTTTTATGAAGGTTTTTAAGAATAGTCTCAGTGCAAAAGTAAAACATTACGACACTCATCACTGCGTAGGCATACTAGGATCAGGGGAAATTGTTTAACAACACTTGCATTTTCTTTGTAGCCTCTGCATGTTTACAAGGCCAAATACTTTCTATTCATCTCATGGTGACTCATAGTTTTCAGAGATGACAGAGGAAAGAAAAGGAATCGCTAATACACACACTTTTTTTTTTAGATTTGGTTTTACTTGAACTAAGGAATAACTGAGAAGGAATGATGCAGTGGGGAAAAAGTATTTGCCCCCCACAACAATTCCTTTATTGTACTGCAATGGGGGAATTCGGGCGTGACAGTGGCAAACACACAGACAGTTACACACAATTATTAGCAGTGAAAAGAAGACAAGAAGGAAAAGAAATAACAAACCAGTCTAACCCTACAGATTTTTCCTGTTTTCCTTTTTGTCACTTTTTGATAAGTGAATATTTGAGTATGATAAATACAATGGGCCATTCTCAAATTATAAGTTCATTTATTAAGGGGAAAAAAATCAGAATCGTTTGGAATGCATTTGTCATTTTTAAATGCATGTAAATAGAAGCATCCCCTGCATTAGAGGATGTTTGTGAATGAATGGCAGCAGATGGTCACACTAGAAACAAAGAACAGGGCTTGAAATTTTAAAGTTTCACAGACTGGAAACTTTATGGAAGCATAAATGAGAAATATCTAGACATAGAGGTGGTACGCAATTGTAACAGATAACAACCTGAACACTCTATAGTCGAACCAAGTCAAGCCCCTCTGAGTAGGTACTAATCGAAAACGGCCAAAAGAAGCCCAAGACCATCACACTAACACCACCCTGTAGCTATGTTTACATGCATACATTTTTTTTATCGGATTAAAATGTATTCAGATTAAATAATCGAATTGTACCGTTTATATGGGCACACAATCAATTAATCAGATCATAATGAAATCCCTTTCAAACCTTGTTAGACTATTTTGTGTTGTCAAAGAAGCTCTGTTGTAGAGATAAATTGGCGTGGCAATAATTAGGCCCGAATGTGGCTAGAGAGTGTTCCAAAAAATTGGTTAATCACAGTTAAATCATGATTTCACAAGGGTGTGATTATTTTTTTCACATAGGGTAAAGTCATTTTGGGTAGGTGTTACATGTTTACCCCTTATTTGTTACTGTTCATAACTTTCTCTATAGTTCACTTTTGTCATGTATAACTGGTTTATACCTCTCATACCGCATAGATGCAGATTCAATGCCTCCTAAACTGCTTTATTCTTACTGTATTGTTGTTTAATGTATGCATGACTTATTTACTTTATTATTTTGACTTTTGTTCATTTATTCCTAATTACAGGAACCAACGTGATTTAGTTGTAATGCTGACAACAGTTTGCAATGACAAAAAAACGAATCTTAACTTTGTCTTAGACTTGTTTCGTTTAGTTTGTGACAGGAAAAAGCAAAAACTTCCTAATATTGCTTTACCTATTGATGGCAATGTTCCCGTAAGTTAATGTTAAATGTTTTAAATATTTATAACCACTTAAAGAATCTCTGGGCCAATGTACAAGAAACTTAATTGCTATTGAAAAAAAGAATCCCTTTTAGATGCAGAACAAATTAAAGTGGTTAAAATCCCAGTATATTAGTAGATTTGTTTAGTTTTGAATTAGAATGGGTCAGAGGCCACCTCATTATTGGGGATTTTTTTTATCATTGTGTATCAGTTTTTATTTTAGTCAGATTTATGCCTAGGTCTTGGTTTATAATTACAATAGGTCCTACCAGTGAGTGGTAAATACACAACACCCCCTGTCTTCCTCCCTGCCTCCCCCTCTCTCTTCCTCCATCTCTCCTACTTTGCGATCCTTCCTTGCTTTCTCCTTCCCTTCATTTGATTTTGAGACAGAGCTCCAATCTAGTTTTTACTTTAACGGACTGTACAACTTTTTAGCCTTTCAGAATGAGTTTGCTTATAGCACTTGCTATGTCGTTCCCATGTGGAAAAACATGGTTAAGCCGGCTCTGTGCTCCTGCTGCAAGCTCCCTTCATTATATTTAGTGTTGGATAGATAAACGTACCGCTACAACCGCCACCAGCACTAAAAGGGATACTTTGGAAAGTCACAAGTGCCACCAACATTTTTCTGCTACACTGTAAGTAAATCATTTAAAAAAAAAATACTGCTGTTGCGTTTCAGTTTTGGAGATGGATTTTGTGACATAGGTAGAGTAAAAAGAGTATAGTTGACATGAGTTAACTTTGTGAGAGTTTAAAGTTGAACTTATGGTTCGTGTATGCTGGCAAAACTAGCTTAGAAGTAAAATTTTACCCACCGAAAATCGCTCCTGGGGACAAATAAGAGTAGATAATTTGTCATTTGGTGTTCTTGCAATCCAAAGAAAACAAGAGTTGGAATATATGTGGAGCAGCTTTTGGGAACACTATGTAACAATTAACTTGAAAAACAAATATCAACACAGTTATTTTATTTCATGTTAGAAAAATTCAAAGCAAAATTTTTATGGCACTTTTGTCTTTAAGTTTTGAGGAATAACAGTAGTTCTCATCTATTAGAAATAATTACAGGAGCTAGTAGTAAGGATAATTGTTCTAATGGCGGCAAGTGTCTTGACAGTTTAGTTTATTTAGCTTGTTTGAAAACAAAAGGTGTGTATGTTTATATCAATACATCTTCAGTTCATGGATGAGTGTAAGTCGTTAGCATAGTGCAGTTTGTTACTAAAATATTTCTTGAGCTTGGTTACATTTATTGCCAGTTGCTAAAAGTGACAAAATTGCATAATTGCAGGAGTCTCAGAGTGCAGCACTGAGCACTTCCAAGACAAAGTAGATGTAGGGTAGAAAGTAGGTGAAGTATGGAGTCTTGGATTAAAAGAGCACTGCTTCCTACTTGTGGACTGACAGGCAAGGTTTTGTTTTGCTCTGCCCTTCCTGAGTTGGATAAATTGTCATTTAGAAAAAAGATGGTGTGAACAACATGTAAACATCAGTATGTACTGTGCCATAAAAGCCAGGATTTCCTTGGAGTTACAGGGCTTTTTTTATTGAACATAGCTGCTTGATTTAATTTTAGTTTAGTGCATTTTTTTGGGTTCAATACTTTGGGATTTCTTGATGTTTAGTGGACATATTATAGTTTTTAATGTAAGCTAGAATGCTCACAACAAATTTGAGAAGGTGCCCTGCATGTTATTGTTCAGGTCTGATAAGGATACAAGTCAAAATATTTTCCTGAAGCCAGTGACAGAAACAAAAAAGTGCACAGACAATAGTTTTTTTAAGCTATAGTTTGTGTAACCAACACTTCTCGCGCTCCACATCAATACAAAGTGAATAGTGTAATAGTGGAAAAACCCAGCTTGCCATTTTCTTACACAAGTTTGAAGGAGTGAACGGAAAAATCCCTTATTGGTCAGTGGAAATAGCCCCTGAGAGGAAATAACTTGACAATGCTAATGTAGACTCTAGCTACAAGTGTACCTCAACCATTAAAGTGCCAGGGGAGAGATACAATCAATGAACCCACGCACTCAGTGCACCACTGCTGGACAGCCTAGTGAGGAGCTACCTAAGTGCTTGTGCTCACGAGGTGCTGAGATGCATGTACAGCCACATTAAAAGTATGCAGTTATTAAATTCTTATGCTTTACTTCATTTGGACAAAACAGAAATAGTTACAATGAGGTGAATATGACCCTGACAATTAAATGTCAACATTTATTTGTTTTTAAAAGCAAAGTGAGGGATGACTAGATTGATTAACTCTTTTATTCCTACAGTTGTTTTTTAAACAAACTGTCGATATAAATGTTCTGATTTCAAGTACATATCAATTTGCTGCTGTTTAACTTCAGTTTTAGCTCTGATTTATATTTTATTTTTTATGGTATGTTTTACATTGATATATTTTTAAATTTCTGAAATTGCCTCTTCTCTTCCTGCCTGCCTTGTCTTTGTAATTGCTTGTGTGATTATGTGATGTTTGCTACTACTACTTGTTGCAAATGAATAGCCCTTTGGGGACCTAATGCAGTAAAGTCTGAACTCTAAGACAAATTTAATAAGCTATATTGCTTCTATAGAATTTAGGATTGTAAATTGCAGCAGGTTGATGCTAATCAAATGTACTTTGTTAGCATTGTTGTGCGCTCTTTAGAAACATTCATGTTTTAAGACATTTTTATTGAAGAAAGCTGTGTTATATGACAGAGTTGAAGTGTGGACATCTCATCCTGGTTTTAGTAAACAGATTTTTATTCAGGAGTGAACTGGTGTAAACTGCATATTTATTAGAGGCAAACTTTTTGTAAATTTTGTACTTCGCATAAAAGAGTTGTAATAGTTATCCTCCAAGGTGAGAGCTTATTGACTACTGTGTGTGTTAGGGTTATCAAGATAATCTATGTTTCTTGATAACTGATATTTAAAGATAATCATTTGCATCAAAATCGATACAAACTGACCCATTGATATTTAAGTATCGCGTTCTTCCGGCAGCAGCGCTGCAATAACAGAGACCCTCAACCCCTCTACTCCCTGCAGCCGGTCACCTGACCAAAACAATGAGCTACTGCTGAAAGTTTTAAACTCTGCTAATGTGGCAAGTACATCCAGATCAGTGTTTCCCCTAGGAATTTGGTCTTGGGGTTGGGTGACGCGGGTGGGGGAGATCTGCTGGGCAGGTTTGGTGGGGGTCAGTGGATGACAGAACTTTACTAAAGAAAAAAAATTAAAATGTTCTTTATTCCGCTATCTACGTTATGTTATGCGTTTATACATCTCTTCATTTCTTTATTTTTTATTTTTTATCCATTTTCTCCTATTTATCCATCTTTCTTCCTTTCTCGATCTTTTTTAAATCTTTTTTGTCTCTTTCCATCTTTCTTTATTTGTATTTCTGCATGTCGGTGCAGAGCATGAATCACCTGGGCTATTTTGTATACTTGTACCAAGAGTTGGTAAGTTACTCCTGCTGCCACTCATTAGAGAGTAAGTGCTGCAATCATCATAACATTTGGTGGGTTAAAAAAAACACAGATATTCGCAGATGGTCAGTTGGTCTCACGCTGCACTAATTCAGTTTTGTACTCTTTCCTGATCTCTCTCACGTATTTTCATCCTTTTCCTGGTCTCTCTTGTGTATATTCATCCTTTCGTCAAATTTGGCGCTTTGAAGGTTGTGACATATTTCTCTGCATGCTCTCTGAGTGGTGGCCAGAGCTTGTGTAGAGCTTGTGTGAGTACATGTATGAGAACAACAAAAAAAGGTCAGTAAAGCTCTTGTTTCCACAACAGTGAAGTAGTTAACCTTCTGAAAAACATAGGCTAGGGCTATCTGTTTAAATATTAGCTTTATGGACACAGACAGCCCATTGACAGTTAATCTGGTCTGAGTTGCGCTTCTAAGTATGAATGCAAACCAACAATCGGCTTACAACTTATTGTCGGTTAATGATTTATTAGATTAATATAAATAAACTTGCCTTGCCTGGGTTAAAGTTTGTTCCATCCAATTAAGTGACAACGTCGGCTAGAGGGACCTTCTTTCAGTATGTAGTACGGCCATCGTACAGAAGAGGGTGTTCCTGCTCAATCTTAGGTGGAGACAAACCACACTAGTAGTAAAGAAAATACTCATGATGCAGGCATGCCAGAACAGGAATGTGAAACTTGGAGTCAGTTGTGGAATTATTTTACATTGTTTAATGATGACAAGGGGGCAGAATGCACTTTATGCGGTTCTGTTTTTAAATATAAACACTCAACAAGCTCCTTAACCCACCACCTAAATAGTGCCATTAATCCGTGCTGCATGCCGGAACAGTGTCAACTTTTCAACAAACAGTTGAACTGTTTTGTTATAATGTGCTTTTTTTGGGTACATCAACAGGGGGATTTGTTAGGGATTATGGGATTACAGAGACTGGACTGCAAAATCGGTTACCATGGAAATTACAGATAGACAACGGACTTTGGAGGCACAGAGTCTGACATACTTAGATTGGACAGAATGACTGATTAGGGGAAGACATGTTAGCTAGGACACGTCTACATTATAGTATGATCTTCTCCACCAATGTGATGAACGGAACACTGATATCATACTGTGCACGCCCTTGAATGGGTGTACACAGTTGGTCCTACTGGTCTGTGTGACGGATGAACAGGGCTCTCTAGCGTCCGGAAATCTGTCTGTTGCGTTGTTGTGTATGAGAGCCCAGTACTGAAGCTGTAAACATCCCTCTGTCTTTTTGATTAAATATGGTAAAATATAGTTTTGGTTTCAATAGTCTTTATATTACTACAGAAGTCTACAATAGAAACACCACATTATTCAGCAAAAGAACCTCGGGTGACCGCAGCCAGGTCAACTCTTTAACAAGACTGAAGCTGACAATTAGCTCAGAAAAAAAGTTGTAATCTGTAGCAACCCTGCTGCTTTAGTTGCTCACTGGACAAAAAATAACCAAAATGACAGAACTTGCATGGATTGTGGAGAACATTCGAAATTGGTCAGTCCCATCAGGCAATACTCGCAGTACAACCACCCAACAAACATGCACACACGTTACACTAAATGTAGTGTAAAGTGCTTTGGGGTTCTCAAGAGTTGATAAAGCACTACACAAGTATAGGCCATTTACCATCTTGTAGTGATTGCAGGTACAAGTAGAAAGGAGGTTTCAAAGAGGGAATGGCACAAGATTTGGCTGATGAAGAAAAAAGTTGAACTCTTGTAGCTAAAACAAGATTTTGGTTTTGAAATAAGTGCACGAAACATCTTCTAAATGAGAGGGCTTCTTGACATTTAGTAAGTGCTTTTTCAAAGCCCCTTCTAATAGGACTGGACGGTTATTCAATAACAAAATGTACCAATTGATAGACATATATCAATGATAGAAAAAATAAAAAATTCAATAGAATAACAGTTTTCCTTCCTTTTGCGTTCAAGTCATGTAAGTTAATATTAACTTACATCCTCCCAACCACTCACAAACACAGACCCAGGAACGCTCCGTCACCACGCTCCGCCCCTTTCAAAGAGTTCAGAGAGCACGCTTTCTTTTTCTTTTTTAAAAACTTGCAGTTCTGGTAAAAAAAATCGGTTGAATAAAGGTTGAGTTTGAATTCAGTGTTTGTGTGTTCCTATGTTGGTGCTTCCTATGAAAGCACCAACATAGGAACACATGTTGGTTCCAGTGTTGGTGCTTCCTATGAAAGCACCAATGCCAAGGCAGCACTGAGTGCTGCTGTGAGCCCCTTCTCACTTCTCCAAGTGCTGTCTCACAGACAGCTGCAGCTGGCTCGTCCTGAAACCCACCTGCAGTCAGAGCAAAGAGAACAGAGGAGAGCCTCTCCGTTTCCGCTTTGCAAATATATCCCACCCTGGATTATAAAGCGGGATAAAATATAATGTATAGTATAGTGTTTTTATTCTGAAGCTATTGCACTAAAATAATTCCAGTGAATTTGATTTACACACAGCTTTAATCCTTTATTCCCCTTGTTCACTCTGTCTCGTTTTGGTAAAAAAAAAAAATTGTGGTGTGTATTCAGGAAATGTTTTGAAATTCATAAATTATATCATAAGGTTCATTTGTAGATCCAAACAAGTTTATATATTGAGAATAAATATATTAAATTGAACAATTCTGAGATTGTATTATTATATTAACATTCATTACCACATAAACACACAAAAGTACTAAAAATAGGTACTGGTATCGATTCCCAGGTACCGAGTATTGGTACCATATCAGTTCAAATGTGAAAGGTACCCATCCCTGATATCACAAACAGTAGAACATAAATGCCAGAGTACAGCACATAAAATACTTTGGTATTTCTTTCAACATGTCAGCTTCAATCTAGCAAAATCTGCTTTGAGACCCACCTTAGCCTGGTCTGGTCATTAATCAACCAAAACTCTTATTTGTCCAAGTAAGTCTACATTCATCAAATTTATGGTTGAAACAGAAGGCTGTCCAAAACTAGTTAAGTTATAGAACAGGGAGAAAATGATTGATGGATGTTTTTCAAAAGGCACATCTCTACTTCTGTCTTTTTTATTTCCTACAGCATCATATACAGACCTTTGGATTTCAGTTAATTTGGAATTGGCACATAAAATGTGATTTGTTTAAAGTCTTTGTCTATACTTTTAAACATAATGTATACAGATTAATTTTTTTAAGATTTGTATCTTATATTTCTTTTAATGGCATCGAGATGACATGACTCAGCACCTCAAGCGTTTAAATGTGTTGACTGTTTAAGATC
Organism: Fundulus diaphanus; assembly: GCA_037039145.1. NCBI lineage: Eukaryota > Metazoa > Chordata > Actinopteri > Cyprinodontiformes > Fundulidae > Fundulus > Fundulus diaphanus. The sequence goes on from CM073126.1 coordinate 18,738,231, forward strand.
GATGTTCAGAGGCTAAAAGAAACAGCACTATTGTCTGTTTACACATGCGGGGGGTGAAGGTGAGGTGCAATGCTACCAAAATAGAAAATTAATTTGGGAATCTTGAAGGTTAACCAAACTAGTTAATAGCTTACTGAAGCACAGTTTGTTAGGGTCCTTATGAATGGAAAAGTTGAATTCATTTATTTTTTATTTTTCCATGTTTGTGCTTTTTTTTGGAAAGTTTAAGGAACAGAATCAGAAATACTTTAATAATCCCAGAGGGCAATTGTTTAACTTGAACATGAAAAGCCTTGCTGTTAAATGCAAGTTCATAATCAATTTACTGTAAATGGTCTGATTTCTCAGTGTTCCAAAGTAGTCTCACAGACATTTAATGTCACCCGTCATTATCTTTTAAAGCTTTGACCAACTTCTAGCAAATGGTTGCCAATTGTAGTGAGAGAGCAGAATTCTAGATTGACAGCTTAACATTTCTGGATTTCTAGCTGTCGAGCTGGTGAAGAAGAAGAAATGTTAGCAGTTATTCGCAATTTGCATACTGTGTACACTTATACTGCAATAACTAGTACTGGGCAATAAAACAATTTCAATAACTTATTAAAAAAGAAAATATTAATAACATTGATAACAGCTGCCTTTAAAATTCAGTCAGACAACTAGGAATAGTTACAGGTTTCACTGTAAACTGGAATATGGAAAAGTCATACCTTCTGTCATAACTCTCTTGTGGTATAAGTGTGTTTTTTTTTATGTCTCGCTCAAAGAGAAAGTGAAGGGGAAATCTTCCCCCTCAGCACTGCGCACCGACCAAAGCATCCATTAATGACTGCATTTAGTTATATTGAATTAGAGGTACATAGTGCAAGTTTTGAAGTTAAATATTATTTATATTTACAATTGCCCGACGTGTAAAATGAATTATTATCTATTTACCGCAGTTGCCTCTATAGGCTCCATTAGTCAGTTCGTGAGGGAGTGATTCAGGCTGAATCCTCTGGGTGTGTGCGTGGGTGACACGCTGCGCTCTCTCGTTCGACTGGCTACTTTGTTGAGTCTCAGTCGGAATCGATGCATTAGTGAGAGAACACGGGCTAACCACAATATTTATCGCATTCTTATGTCAGATGACATTATGCCTCTAAATGCTTATCCTCTTCTCCCATGAGCAAAACTGGTGTCATTTCAACTTGTTGCCAGAGGGGGCAGACGTCTCCAAAAATCCTTGAACTTATGTTAAGAATTCCTTTAACAATTCAGTTGGCTTGCCCTTATGTATGATTGGGCGTCAGAGGTCCTTAAAATATTAGAGCAAGAAATACTTACTTAAACTACAAAATATAGCTCGCGCGCAAGGTTGAGAGGTTCCGACTAGAGATAGTCGGACTCACCTCGACGCATGGCTCTGGCTCTGGAACCAGTCTCCTTGAGAGGGGTTGGGCATTCTTCCACTCTGGAGTTGCCCCTGGTGAGAGGTGCCGAGCTGGGGTGGGCATACTTGTTGCCCCTCATCTCGGTGCCTGCACGTTGGGGTTCACCCCGGTGAACGAGAGGGTGGCATCCCTCCGCATTCGTGTGGTGGGACGGGTTCTGACTGTTGTTTGTGCTTATGCGCCAAACAGCAGTTCAGATTACCCACCCTTTTTGGAGTCCTTGGGTACTGGAGAGTGCCCCTCCTGGGGACTCCCTCGTTTTGCTGGGGGACTTCAACGCTCACGTGGGCAATGACAGTGGGACCTGGAGGGGCATGGTTGGGAGGAACGGCCCACCTGATCTGAACTCGAGTGGTGTTCTGTTGTTGGACTTCTGTGCTCATCATGGATTGTCCATCACGAACACCATGTTCAAGCATAAGGGTGTCCACATGTGCTCTTGGCACCAGGACACCCTAGGCCGTAGTTCAATGATCGACTTTGTTGTCGTTTCATCTGACCTGCGGCCGTATGTCTTGGACACTCGGGTGAAGAGAGGGGCGAAGCTCTCCACCGACCACTACCTGGTGGTGAGCTGGCTCCGATGGTGGGGGAGGAAGCCGGTCAGACCTGGCAGGCCCAAACGTATTGTGAGGGTCTGCTGGGAACGTCTGGCAGAGTCCCCCGTGAGACAGAGCTTTAACTTTCACCTCTGGGAGAGCTTTGAACACGTCCCGAGGGAGGCGGGGGACATTGAGTCTGAATGGACCATGTTCCGCACCTCTATTGTTGAGGCGGCTAGTCGGAGCTGTGGCTGCAAGGTTGTCGGTGCATGTCGCGGCAGCAACCCTCGAACACGCTGGTGGACACCAGCGGTGAGGGAAGCCGTCAAGCTGAAGGAGGAGTCCTATCGGGCTTTATTGGCCTGTGGGACTCCGGAAGCATGTGTACCGGCAGTCAAAGCGGCAGGCGGCTTGACTGGTCGCCGAGGCAAAAACTCGGGCGTGGGAAGAGTTCGGAGAGGCCATGGAGAAAGACTTCCGTACGGCTTCGAAGCGATTCTGGTCCACTATCCGGCGTCTCAGGAGGGGGAAGCAGTGCAGTACCAACACTGTTTATAGTGGGGGTGGTGTGCTGCTGACCTCAACTTGGGACGTTGTGCGTCGGTGGGCGGAATACTTCGAAGACCTCCTTAATCACACCAACATGTCTTCCATTGCAGAAGCAGAGCCTGAGGACTCTGGGTCAGGTTCTCCCATCTCTGGTGCTGAGGTTGCCGAGGTTATTAAAAAGCTTCTCGGTGGCAAGGCCCCGGGGGTGGATGAGATTCGCCCTGAGTACCTTAAGGCTCTTGATGTCGTGGGGCTCTGCAGCATTGCGTGGACATCGGGGGCAGTTCCCCTGGATTGGCAGACTGGGGTGGTGGTCCCCCTATTTAAACAGGGGGACCAGAGGGTGTGTTCCAACTACATAGGAATCACACTCTTAAGCCTCCCTGGTAAAGTCTATTCCGGAGTTCTGGAAAGGAGGGTCCGTCGAATAGTTTAATCTCGGATTCAGAGCAGTGTAGTTTTCGTCCTGGCCGTGGAACACTGGATCAGCTCTACACCCTCAGCAGGATCCTGGAGGGGGCATGGGAGTTTGCCCAACCAGTCTACATGTGCTTTGCGGATCTGGAGAAGGCATTCGACCGTATCCCTCGAGGGATCCTGTGGGAGGTACTCCGGGAGTATGGAGTACCGGGCCCTTTAATAAGGGCTGTCAGGTCTCTGTATGACCGGTTACAGAGTCTGGTCCGCATTGCCAGCAGTAAGTCGGACTCGTTTCCAGTGAGAGTTGGACTCCGGCAAGGTTGCCCTTTGTCACCAATTCTGTTCATAACTTTTACGGACAGAATTTCTAGGAGCAGCCAAGGTGTCGTGGGGATCCGTTTTGATGGCCTTAGGATTGCGTCTCTGCTATTCGTGGATGATGTGGTCCTATTGGCTTCATCAGGGTGTGATCTACAGCTCTCACTAGAGCGATTCGCAGCCAAGTGCGAAGCGGCCAGGATGAGAATCAGTGCCTCCAAATCCGAGACCATGGTCTTGAACCGGAAAAGGGTAGAGTGCCTCCTCCTGTGCTGCCCCTAGTGGAGGAGTTCAAGTATCTGGGGGTCTTGTTCACGAATGAGGGGAAGATGGAGCGGGATATCGACAGGCGGATTGGTGCGGTGTCTGCTGTGAAGCGGGTGTTGTACTGGTCCGTTGTGGTGAAGAGAGAGCTGAGCCAAAAGGCGAAGCTCTCGATTTACCGGTCGATCTACATTCCTACCCTCATCTATGGTCACGAGCTTTGGGTCGTGACCGAAAGAACGAGATCCCGGATACAAGCGGCCGAAATGAGTTTTCTCCGTAGTGTGTCTGGGTTCTCCCTTAGAGATAGGGTGAGGAGCTCAGTCATCCGGGGAGGACTCAGAGTAGAGCCGCTGCTCCTCCACGTCGAGAGGAGCCAGTTGAGGTGGCTCGGGCATCTGGTTAGGATGCCTCCTGGACGCCTCCCTGGTGAGGTGTTCTGGGCATGTCCCACCGGGAGGAGGCCCAGAGGGAGACCCAGGACACGCTGGAGGGACTATGTCTCTAGGCTGGCCTAGGAACGCCCTGGGGTTCCCCCGGAGGAGCTGGCCCAAGTGGCTGGGGAGAGGGACGTCTGGGCCTCCCTACTGAAGCTGCTACCCCCGCGACCTGACCCCGGATAAGCGGAAGACAATGGATGGATGGATGGATGGAACTACCAAATATATGGTGGCATCGTTTGCAGACAGCATATCCATGACAAGTAGCTTGCTAACATCAGCGTGCATCGTAGCATTAAAAAAAACAACTGTTCTGAGCATGGAATATTAATAATTTTCACAATATCAGGAAGATATGCAATTGAGCAATAGTAATGAAAATATTCAGTATAATTAACCTACATTTTTTTGACTCTTGTTTTCAGTATCATAAGAAAATGCCCCCACCACTCTATATGGGCTTTAATATCTCAGACAATAAAAATACAAATCTGGTGTGGGTATTAAGAGCAGTTGGTGCATTCAGATGGCCAAATTTATCATCAATACTCAGAATGCTTGAGAGGTGAAATAAAATACTAAATCTTGCATACAAGCTGTGCTTTGTGAAAGCAATATTGCACACATTAATATTGTGATGACAGCAGAGATTTAGTATATTGTACAGCTCTAGTTAAAAAAACAGCCAAACTTGTGATACAGTCTTTTCTGTCTATGTTATAGCATAACTTTTTAAAAGCTTTGAAATAATGCAGCAGAGGGTTTGGAGTTGTGGTAAAAGTGAAGCCTTTTGAAAACAATGATTTTAGAAGTACAGCTGATTCAGTACAGTACTTTTTTTGTGTATGGAGACAAAGGCCTTTTAGAAAACCTGAGTCCATATTCCCAGAAGTCCCCTGCAATAAACTGAAACCTGACATATTTTGAATATTGAACCTGAATGCTTTGGGAAAGGCTCCTGAGGAAATTTGCCATTCTAACAAGGCACATTTTATAGTGACATTAAAACAAGTCAATAATAAGACATTTATTAGTTTTTATTTCTGAGTATAGTTTTTGCCTTAATTTGCATCTAAATTCAGTTATATCTAAATATCGTAGGGAGGATTTATTGACTGGGATAGGGGCCAGTGCATAGCTGCCTGACTCTCTTCATCATTTCTATACATAAATGTAGAGAAAATGTTTCAGCTTTGTTATGACTTCCAATGTAGCATCATCCTTAGGGAGAAAGTAATATTGACAGTTTCAGTATAAAAGAAAGAAATCTAAGTAATTGTATTGCTTTGCATTATGCATCCTGATCCAAACTTCGTATGTGCTGTGTCTAAATAGTAAAGTTTGAGCACGAGTTCTCTTGGCGCTCTGAAGGTCTTTCTTCTTTTCTTTTCAGACTGCCTATTTTTTAGCAAACATGTCCTTGAGAGTGCATATGCATGCATCTATTGTACAAGTTGTGTTTAAAGTCTTATAAACTTGTTTCTGGATCTAGAGATATAAAAAAATGGACAAAAATACAAAAAGCAAGCTGTATAAATCAATTCTACAGACACAAATCAATGCACACATTTACAAAACTGTGACCGAGACAGAGAACAGTGTACTCCTTTAAATAATATAAAGTTGTTTGTACTTATTTACTTGTTTTCTAAAGAGTAACTTGTTTTTGCTCTTTAACTTCCTTTAAAGGGAGAGAGAGAATGCACAGGGTGCTGTAACTCATCTTATTGTTTCAAATTTGCTTAAGTTGGCATGTGAAATATAAGACACATGAACATTTTAACATATAAACAAAATATTTAATGATTTCCTTTAGCAAGACACCGTTATACAAATAAAATATTTTCACAATTCAGTTCAGTTTTATTTATATAGCACCAATTCACAACACATCATCTCAAGGCACTTTACAAAGTCAAATTCAATCAAATCATACCGATTGGTCAAAACTTTTCCTATCTAAGGAAACCAAATAGATTGCATCGCGTCTTGACAAGTGTAGCGTAGTTGATTCTGCGTTGTGTCTTGTGAGAAATAATAATCAGGCCACGGCTGATCTGAAGGCACTTTTAATGCTCCTGCATTCAAATAGAAAATAGTCAAAAACAGGCCTTTTCTCATTAGAGTTCCACAGCGCCTCTTCCCATGGAATCTGAACAGAAAGAGCCCAAAGCACCTGCAACTTGTGTAAAATAACCCGTTTACCTTACAAAATAAAAATAATCTCAAACAATACATGAGTAAAAAAAACTAAACGAAATAATCCCACACCAAAAATAATGAAACATCACATACCTGCATTCAAATAGAAAATAGTCAAAAACAGACCTTTTCTCATTAGAGTTCCACAGTGCCTGTTTAACAATGAACAATACTATTTTCAGCACATGAATGTAGCACTTTCATTAGCAATGTTTCATGTAGCACAAGAACAGCTAAACAACTGTTAACACAGCTCTATCACTGCTCAACAAAGTCCAAATGTGACAAAGCATATTATTTTACAAAAACAATAATCAAACTGTCACTTATTACACATATTGAACACAGAAAACAAAACTTCATACCTCTTCCCACGGAATCTGAACAGAAAGAGCGCGCTGGAGCGCATGGGGAAACCCTTCACAGACTTTAGTGGTATGATCCATTAATTTGTCTTCTTAAACCCCTGAACTAACACTCAAAACAAGAATCCATGAACTCAATGTGTTCAATAGTAAAGATAATAATTTACATTTTCATTCGTAACAAATTAAATTTGAATAAAAATAATAATTTAGAAACAGGAAGTAACCCGCTGTTTTTCAATGGCTCTGTCGTATTTTCAAAATAAAAGATGCCGGTGCTGATACAGTATCCTACCGGACTAATTCACTTGTCAATCTAGTGTAATACCATCACACTGCTACATTCACCCCCACTGTTTTGCACTACATTGCAGGCATGTTACCAAAATACAAAAAAAACCCCGAACCAAACAGAATAAAACTTACAAATCTGACCACAACAAAACATGTAACCCAGGTATACCCTCCATACAAGACCAAAATGATCGACCAGCAAAGAGCTATTCAATGAAGAATTAGGGAAGATGAGGGGTAGCTAAATCCCCACCTCACCATAGAAGACGTGCCACTTACACATCTATCATAGAGTACACCCAAAATCACTCAAATATGTCCAGTGCAATGGACAACTTCAATAAAATTATGGCCAGACCCTAGTGAAGGAAGTTCCAATTAATGAGGAAAATAATGAAATTACACATATAACAAACTAAATGGCCCTTGAATGAGCTATGACAAAATTCTTAACTCTTTGTGTGGACATTGTCTGAATCAACCTGTTAACTGGTTTGATTAATCTACCCAGTCTTGTCCGTATCCTTTCCTCTTGAACAACCGAAGAAACCTCTAAAGGTACAACCGTAACGACTGAGTCACATCTAGACACACATGAGCCACTAACCTCCTTGGTTGAGCCCATAGTGTCACTCGGGCGTGAGCTTTCTGACCCATGATCCACTCCATCCAAAACGCTTCTATGGTCCCCGCAGGCAGACATGGTCCCTCCACCCTGAACGCTACCATCATTCCCTCCAATCGCTTCAGATTCACTTGCTACTGTCACATCTACAGTCATGACCACACTAGACTCTGGAAGAGAGGAAACCCAGTGGGCTGTTCGAGCGTCACTGTCCTGTTCACCTGGAACCACATCATCTGATGACCCACCTTCCGAAACTGTGTTTGAAAAAGAAGCCTGAGACACAGAGTCATCCCATGATGGCAAAGGCAGAAAGTTTACAGGCATGATCAGATTTCTATGAACTGTCCTAACTCGTCCCGTAACAGGATGACGGATAACATAGGTGTTCAGTCCACTGTTCTTATGGACCACAATGTAAACCGTATCCTTCCAACGATCAGCCAATTTCCTTTTCCCCCGTTCCCCTTTGTTAGCCATCAAAACTCTGTCTCCCTTCTCCAAAGAATGTCCCTTAACCTTTCGGTTATACACCTCGGCTTGTCTCAATTGCTGCTTCTCAGCATACCGCTGAGCCAAAGTCATTGCTTCCCTGAGGTCCGTGCCCAATGACTGAACATATTTGTCCATGTCAGCAGTCTCTCCATCCAAGAGAACACTTCCAAACATTACATCAACAGGTAACCTGGGAGTTTACCCAAACATTAAAAAGAAAGGGGGAAAACCTGTCGTGTCGTGTACTGTGCAATTATAGGCAAAAGACAAGGTGTTTAGCATCTGAGGCCATTTTTCCTTTGCCCGAGGAGGCAAAGTACGGATCATGCTACCCAGAGTCCGGTTTAGACGTTCAGCCTGGCCATTTCCCGCAGGATGATACGGGGTTTTATGGCTCTTACGAACACCGGCCATCTGAAGTAGCTCGGCAATGAGGGAACTCTCGAAATTAGCCCCTCTGTCAGAGTGAATACAAGCTGGAAACCCGTATATGGAAAAAAAATTATTCCATAACACGCGAGCCACTGACTTGGCAGACTGATTTGGACACGGGTAAGCACATGCGAGCCTGGTAAATTGGTCTGTCACCATCAGAACGTCGATGGACTTGTTATTGACATCCTCCGCAGACCAGAAGTCAATACAAACCAATTCTAGTGGTGCTGATGTGACAACAGAAACAAGTGGAGCCCTGGCCTCAGGTGCTTTGCTCAAAACACATCTCTTGCAATGACTCACATATTCTTTGACATCGCGTTCCATCGAATCCCAGTAAAAGCGTTGTCTGGCAAGCCACATTGTGCGCTGCTGACCTTGATGGCCTGCATCATCATGCACCCCTTTCAACACCTGGCCTCTCAAAGCAACTGGAACCACATATTGGAACACTTTCTTCTTGCTCACCACATGTTTAGAAACACGGTACAACACGCCCAGCCGGGTCGTGAGTTTACCCCACTGTCGTAATATACGGTTTGTCTCCCGCGATTCATGAGTGCGCTCACGTCGGGATGGTCGACTTCCCCTGTTCACATAAAAAGAAACCCGGCTGACCACAGGATCCTGACACTGCTTATCATACAGCTCATCATGAGTGAGGACAGGTAGTGGGCTCTGCCCCACTGGCAACAGTTTCTCCAATTGTTGGGTGTGGCAGGTTGCCCTCATTTTCGCACCTTCACTCCAACAACGGTGAGACTTGAATACGGCTGACACCTCATCATGAGAAACTCTCCCATTGTTGTCCTCAACGTCCACACAGCCTGTGACAGAGCCCTGAGTCGAAGGAATAAGTTTGCGCCTCTCATCCACAAGATCATTGGATGAGAGGCATTGGTGGATCATTTTGTGCTGAGCAAATGGTTCCCTGCTCAATGCATCTGCCACAACATTTCGCGGCCCTGGAATATACTGAATGTCAAAATCAAAGGGGGCCAGTTTGGCCACCCACCTCTGTTCGCAAGCGTCCAGCCTCGGCTTGGTAAGAATGTATTTGAGAGGACTGTTGTCAGTCCAAACAGTAAATTTGTGTCCATGCAGCCAATGACTAAACTTATCGTGAATAGCCCATTTCATGGCGAGAAACTCAAGCCTATGAGCCGGGTATTTGGACTGCGCATGATTCAGGGACTTACTTACAATGGGCCTGGCAATGTTGTGACCATCCTGTACCTGTGACAGCACAGCTCCTAATCCGGAAGAGGACGCATCAACAGAGAGCAGGAAAGGCTTTGGGTGTGCAAGAAGAACCTGTTCCGTCAATGCAGCTTTCAAAGTCCTAAATGCTTCGCTACACTCCGGGGTCCAGTCAGTCGCAACAAGCTTACGCGACAAAGCTTGTTTCTTTCGGCCCTTTCCTCTCCGTGGCTTGGGAGTCCCAGTAGTCAGTTGGAATAATGGCTTGGCAATCACAGAGCAGTTCTCAATGTAATGCTGATAATACACCACCATTCCAAGAAAAGAGCGAATCTTCTTAGGAGATGGTGTGGTGCCATCAGGTTCCATAAGATCCGCTTCTGACACACCCACGATTGCCTGCACTTTATCAGGGTCTGTTGCAATCCCGTCTCTCGTAACAATGTGACCCAAGAACTTGACTGACTTCCTCAAAAACTGACACTTGGATGGAGACAGCTTTAGGTTATGTTCTCTTAACCGCTGAAACACCATCTCAAGTCTCTGCAGGCTTTCCTCCTCAGACTTGCCAAACACCAGCAAATCGTCCAAGTAACAAAGAAGGCTCAAAAAGTTCTGGTCACCAAAAATCGTGAGCATCATTCGCATAAAAGTAGCCGGGCTGTTACACAGACCCTGCGGCATGCGGTTATACTCATGCAATCCAAGAGGAGATGAGAAAGCAGTGTATTTCTTATCATCCTCATGAAGGGGGACATTGTAATATCCCAAAGTCAAATCCATTGAGCTAAAAAATGCGTTACCTCCCAACGTTGCAAGGATGTCAGCTTGATGCGGTAAAGGGTGCACATCTTTGACTGTACGGGCGTTCAACCATCTGAAGTCCGTACATAGCCTCAAGTCACCATTTTTCTTCCAGCAAAGAACAAGTGGAGAAGCATACTTACTGCTCGACTTTCTGATGATTTCACGCTCCTCCATATCATCTAAAGTCTCTCTCAACTTTTGGTAGTGAGCAGGAGACAGCCTACGATAAGGCAGACGAAAAGGGCGTTCATCGGTAAGTCTGATACGATGGCAGAATTCAGCAGCCTTGCCGCAGTCCAAGTGATGTCTCGAAAACACGTCTTCATACTTCACGACTAGGTCAGTCAGCTTCTCTTTCCAATGTTCAGAAACTTCACAGTCGCCAACAGACAGATCCTGCAGCCCCAAATCAGCCAATTTGCCAGTTCCACCTGTTGTATTAACACTGCAACTCGACTCAGCTGTAAGGCTGCCATGAGAACTGCCCGCCCTACCCACATTCTGATGTACCCTCATCTCCATACCACCATCAAAATCCTCCAAGGCAATGCATGGATACACGTCAGCTACCTTAGCATTCCTTCTCAACACAATCTGAGACATAGTAGGATTGATGATCTTCACAGGAAGCCACCCTCCTCCCCAAAGTGGAGTAACTACTCTGCCGACCATCACACTATGGTGCACACAGCGTGAAGTACTCGGTTCAACAACAACAGTACTCCCCACAGAGAGTTCAGTCTTAGGTGGAAGACGGCCCCATACCACATGTTCACTCATAGGTTCAAGAGTCACGGCCTTCTTCGGTTTGACAGTTCCACCTTTTTCCGGGATTTCCTTCCCCCTCCACCTCTCAAGATTGGCCAAAAATCTGACAAACTGGCTATTTTCATCCGAACAGTTGGAGTCAGGTCTACTCAGTATCCGCCAACAGGCCTCATCAGACTTAAACTGTTTTAAAAGCGGTTTCATCACATTTGTGCCAACAATGAGCTCATCAGCCTGACCGTCAACCACCAAAACCGGAACCTCATAGTCAAACCCAAAAAGCTTAAGTTTGTTCACAGATGCCCACCGGAACAGTCTGTTTGCCACCACACCCAACAAGAACAATGTCAGTGGGAGGAATGACATCTCCCATCACCACTCCTGCCTCACGTAGCTGAGGGATCTGCACGTACAGATTTAGCCATAGACCCACTATCTAACATCCCCCGCAGCCCAATCTTGTTGCCAACTAGCACCGTAGTGTAAAACAGACTGTCACTGATAGGCACTTTTGCCACATTTTGAAAAATGACAGTTTTATCATTAGGTACTGTGTTGCAAGCCATCATGTACACAGTCTGAATATCGTCGTCCAATTTGGGGGAAACACTACAGAGGCCCACACCATCCCCCGTTAAATGAGGGCCATCTAGTTTTCCTGCGACGAATCAGCCTGTCCCTGACCAACCCGGTGCATTTGAGGTTTCTGAGTTTGAGAACAGTGAATACTGATGTGCTCTGGAGAGAAGCATCGGAAGCATAACCTGTGCATCCTACAGTGTGACCTGGTGTCATGTTGCAGGTTGCCACAAACCTGACATTCCCGTGAGCGTCTAGAGATCTGCTTATTGGGCCTGTTGCTTATAGCCTGTGTGTTACTGATCAGAGCAGTCTCCAGCAGACTCAAGACCCTGTCCATTGTGGTGTTTTCAATAACTGTTTTGGAACACTCTGGCTCTGGAACACATCTAGAAGTGGGCAACACAGTTTGTTCATTAACAGCCACCCCCTCGTGTGAAAGCTCGGTAACCGGCACATTCTGTTTCCCACGGAACAACCATATGATCCCTTAAATACTCATCCAAATGGTTTTGCACTTCACTAGCTGTCCAGTCGCGAGAAGGCTTGGTTTTAAAAACCAGGGCCAGCTCTCTGTCAGGACAATGGCGAATAAACATGAGCACCAGTTGTGAACTCAGGTCAGTCATTGGTTCCCCTTTACTAGCCAAGCACCTTTCAGCAACCTCTGCAGCTTTGTTAAGCCGGATCCAATAATCCAGAGGTCCCTCGTTTGTGTGTGGTGTGCTAGCATAGAAGTCAGCTAGAGGTAGATCACAAGCAACATTCGCTGAAAGAGCGTAGAGCCACAGGGACAGTTGTCTTCATTGTCAATGGCTATGCGCCAATCCCTCATACTGAGCATGCATGAATCGACAGTGGAGAGGAAAACTCCCCTTTAACAGGAAGGAAAACCCTCCAGCAGAAGAAGACAGAGCAGAGACACATAGCTCAGGGTAGTCTAAGCCACTCTAACTATAAGCTTTGTCAAAAAGGAACGTTTTAAGCTTAGTCTTAAAATTAGAGACAGTGTCAGCCCCACAAACTAAAACTGGGAGTTGGTTCCACAGGAGGGGAGCCTGATAACTTAAATATCTGGCTCCCATTCTAGTTTTAAAGATTCTAGGAACCACCAGTAGACTTGCAGTCTGAGCGCGAAGTGCTCTGTTAGGAACATATGGGGTAATCAAATCTTTGATATATGTTGGAGGTTGATCATTAAGGGCTTTATACTTGAGAAGGAGAATTTTAAATTCTATCCTTGATTTAACAGGAAGCCAGTGAAGGGAAGATAAAATTTGAGAAATATGATCTCATGTTGATTTTCATCAGAACTCTTGCAGCATTTTGGATCAGCTGAAAGCTTTGAACTGCATTTTGTGGACGTCTTCCTGATAGTAAAGAATTACAATAGTTCGGCCTTAAAGTAACAAATGCATGGACTAGTTTTTCAGTATCACTCCTGGACAGAATATTTCTAATTTTGGCATCCAGATTTTTATGTTATCAAGACATGCCTTTAGTCAAAATAATCGATTGGATTCGTCAGGATCTCTTGATAATGCTGCGTGTCATCAGCATAACAGTGGAAATTAATCCCATGCTGTCTGATAATTTTACCATTCGGAAGCATAGTAAAGAAAATATGTCCAAGGACTGAACCTTGTGGTACTCCACAAGTGACCCTAGAGTGAGGATGATTGTGTCTGCTTAAACTCAATTCATAAACATTAATGCTCAAAATAGTACTTTTCAGCCAGTAAACAACTCTATGGTCATTTTCTGTTTGCTCTAATTGTCGCACATCACTAAATGCCTGTTTGCTGGAAACAAAAAGCCACCTTCCTGTGTCTTAAAACCTGAAAAACATTTTTTAGACCACGTGAATGGATCAGAAACACATCTCAAATATAATAAAATAAACACTAAAAAAGTTGCACTCAAAAATATTCTAAACTCTGGCAGATCTATATTTAAAGAGATTTTCATTCAATAAATAAGTAGGAAAGAAGAGAGGCCTTCATAATATAACCATATATAAAGACATATGATAGAGACAGAAACACAAAAGTAGATAGAAAGATAAATAAGGTAAAGATGCTTGTCTTTTATACCTGTCCTTTTTCTTTCTGATTGTATTTGTGTTTCACAATCAGTGTGTCTGTACCCTTATTTCCATACCATACCATACCATACCATCTTAATAATAATAATAGTGGGTTTTAAGGCGAGTTTTAAAAGTGGGCAGTGAAGGAGCCTCTCTTATGTGCAGGGGCAGGTTATACCATATTTGAGGACCAATAATAGAAAAGGCCCTGCTCTTTAGTGCATTTACTGTTTTTCAAAAAACTAACCCCCCCACCCAACCTGACCCGAGCCAGATGTATTTCGCTCCACCTAGCTCCACTCACATCCATCTGGGACTGATCCATAGGAATGGCCTTTTTTGAAGGCTGGGCCTTATCAAAAATCCTTGCATATGATTGGATAAGCCACTTGTCTGTCATCTTTATCGACGTGCTATTTCAACCACTCACACCGAAGCCAACCCGTGACGCTGTGAGAGCGACGCAGGAAAAACAAAACTTTTTTTTTTAAATGTGTTTGCGGCTCTGGTGGCACGCGTTTTATTGACAGTGAGCTGACAGGAAGAGGGGGGAAGACAGGCGGCAAAGCGCCACGGGTTGGAGTCGATCCCGGGCCGACCGTGTCGAGGACTAAAGGCCTCCTAACGTGGTTCGCGCTAACCGCATCCGCCCCGGGGCGCGCCCCGGAATACAAAACTTGCCAAATCCGGTCGGGAGAAGAGCGAAAACATGGTTTCCACCAACAAAAGCCTTCAGAGCCGTTCTCTGATGTTCTTTTAATGAAACAATATTAGGTAGATTGGACAACACGGAAGAAATAGCAGCATCAATGTTAACGCTTGCGTCCTCGATGCGAGCCGCCATTGTTGTCTGAATCAAAACAATCTCACGGTCGCTTCTCCACTACGTCACATCTATGAAACTCCAGCCCTGCGTCCTGATTGGCTGGACAATAAAATTGGTTGGAGAAATCACTCTCTATGGAAGAGGTCCCAGATGGATGTGAGTGAAGCTAGGCGGAGCTAGGCGGAGCGATATCAACCTGGTTACCCCCCCCACATTAAGAAGGTTGATGGAAACACGTCTTGTTTGTGTCTGCCTGTGTAAGAGGGAGTGTGTTTCTCTGGCCGTATTTTCTCTCTCCTCTCTAGCTGTTTGCCTCTTCTTTCAAGACTGTCTCTCACTTTTCCTCTGCCGTCTCACTCCCCACAGCATGCTCTCTCTCGCTCTTTCTCAATCTGACAATAATATTAAATGGCATCAGCTGATGAATGCTGAACTTGTACAGATAAAAGTTTCATCACTTTTATTAAAATTGCTATGGATTTTTCATTTTGGAGCATGTTCTCACTGCCATCTGTTATCTGGATTGCAGGTGATGTTAGTTGCTTGGTTTTCCCACTGATTATTTAGTTTGAGCATTTGCCATGTTATCGATATTCTATTGGGAACATTGGCTTTTCAAATTTAAATGTCATTGCCTTTTGTTTGTTTATTTTGTTATGTATTTATTTTGTTTATATTCTTAAAAAACTCATATTTCCTAAGTATTATATGAATGAATATGGAATATTTATGTGTGAGGTTTAGTCAAGACAAAGTCACAGTTACACCTTCAACTAAGTGGGATAAAGTTTAGTCATGGGTGAGAGATGAGCCATCATCATACATAGGTCAGTGCTGTGAATACACCGCTCACCGCACCCCCCCAAAAGGGTGCTTCTCGATTTTGTGTTGGTAGTAAAAAATATTGTAGAAGTAGTAAAAATGATATTAAAATGTAGTAAATTCAACTCTGCAATTCCTGTATAAACCCTGTAATAAATCAGACTAAAAGATAGTTGCTACTCCTCCTCCCTGTCCCTTAGTTCTGGGATTGTGGAAATAATGTAGTTCTCTTGCAGCCAGGTTTCTGTGAGACAAAATAAATTAATCTGATCATCACAAATCAATTCATTAACTAACAAAGTCTTTGGAGGGAGAGACCTTATATTTAATAAACCACATTCAAATGTTTTATTTTTTTGGTTCAAGTTGAGTTGTATTATTTTTTAAGAGATTTTTATGATTTGCTCCTTTTAGATGAGCTTTTAATCTGTTTAGTTTTGGCCATGGGAAAGACACCGTCTGATTGGGGTAATGGGTGGGTAACGGTACAGAAGCTGCAGATAGGTGTGTTAAAATACGGCTCTGCTTCCTGGTCTGGACCCTGGGTTGTCAGCATTTTTGGAGAACTAATAAATCCGGCCAGATTCTTAGAAAGAAGAGCTGCACCATCCAAAGTCGGTTGGATGCCATCTCTCCGGATCAGACCAGGTTTTCCCCAGAAAGTTTACCAGTTATCAATGTAGCCCACGGAAGAGACAGAGCAGATTGTAGTTGTTGAGGAAGCTTTGGCCCTCCAGGGTTTGCCACAATGAGTTGCATATCTTTTATAGAAGTCTGCTGCAGAGAGTGCACTCTCCTCTGACATAATCTGTTGGGGTTGGTGTATCAGAGTCAGTGACTTAAAAAAGCTTAGTAACCTGATGAAGAAGGCTGGTTCCGTTCTGGGGACTCCAGTAGAACCTCGGCAGATGATTGTGAAATAAAGGATTCTTCATAAAATGAAGGACATTGACAACCCTGACCATCTTCATGAGTCTGTCGTACAACAGAAGGTTTTCAGTCAGAGGCTTCTTCAGGACGCTGTAGCTCTGAGTGCTACATGATATCCTTCCTGCCCACAGCCATCACCATCTGCGACAACTCTTTGAACAAACCTATAAATATGATTTACAACATTTATTTTATCTTTAAAAGTAATACAATTTTTAATTGAATTGAACAGAAGTTAATTTTTTAATCTTACTTCAATGTTGCTTAAAGTAACATGGTTGTATGAATTTTTGATCTGATAATAGTGTAATAATTATTACACTGTCTCTCAGATGCTACTGTCTATTTGCAGTCTTTTTTTTCAATTGTGGATAAACAATTGTGAATTTAGACCCAGCATTAATAGCATATGTTTTCATGTCATTTATGATTTAAAGGCCAAGTACTGTCACCTCAGACTTTGCTGAATTAATCTGTGTTAATCCTGAAGCCCATGTGTCTGGGTGAGTGAGGAAAGAAGCTATAACCTCTGACACCAAAGCTATAAACAATGTTTTTGTCACAGCTACTTGAGTCAAAACTTCAGAAAGGGTAGATCTGGGAAAAATACTTTAAATATACTTTAAATATGCTTCTGTGCAGAGGACAACTGCAGCAGCATGTCTTCATTCAAACTTAAAATGATGTAATGATACACAATGCTGGAGAGTTGTGATTGTTTTCATATGTATTTCAGAACATAAATGGTTTAAAGTATAACATTATTGGTTTAAATCTCTAAAAATAGCTTTGACATAAGCATAACTCTCACCCGCCACAGTCGCTGAAACCAGAAGTCCATGCCTCAGTTCATTTAAATTTTCACTAAAATCAGTTGATTTATATATTCTATTTAAATATAAGCACTGTAAAACACTTATTTTAAACATGAGTGACTAAGTTTAGATGTCGTTTGAAAAACAGAAATACACTACATTTGTTGTATAAATGAAACTTAAATGAAAATATGTGTGTTAGAGATGTTTAAACTGGGTAAATACTGGAAAAATCAATGCTGGTAAAATGTACCTGGTAAGAAATGTTTTGCACCCCCACCATATCATTCAGGACCACTACCTTCCTGGCATGACCATTTCCTGGGGTAGATTTACACCCTGGTAGTCATGTCACTAGCAGCTGCAGTGAAAATGATGTGGGTAGAAAAATGGCCCTAGAAAAACAACCTTGGTTACAGGAAAATGGCCCTGCACTTTAGTTGTCTGGTCTGTTTGTTGGGGTTTACACACATTTATTCAACAGATGAAGCTCATATGCTGAGGTTGCCTTTTCTGAAATGTCAGTGTGGCACTTGGATGGTTTGGTGATAGATATAGCACTAGCTTCAAAATCCAGTCCGTTTCGTATCATTGAGTCATCAGAGACATCAGTATCAGTTTATTCAAGTGCCATGTTGCCTCATCATCAGCTTCATCAAAGCTCAGAGCTCATCAACCACCCTAATCCTCTTCTTTTCTCCATTTTTTCTCATCTTTTCCTCTGCCTTACTCCCTCTTCCCTCTCTTTTACTTTACCTTTCCATTTTACTCTGATGAGCCTCTCTTCTCATGTCCTCTACTACCTCACTTCCTCTTACTCCATTTTCTCCATCTTCCCTCATTTTGCTGCAGTGCATCACTGGCAAGCACATTAACATCTCATCTCCATTACCAAGCAATACCCAGCATTTCTCTTTGCTTTTTACTGCCATAACATTTTTGCCTGTTATTTCTCTTTATACTATTCATCCTATATCCTGTTTTTTGTTTTAACAATTTCACACATTTGTGCTTTGCCTGCTTACTTTACACATAAGTTCCCAACATCCTTTTTAAGGTGTTAATTTCTCTGTGAATGTGTCTTCTCCTCTTTCTTCTCCTTTTCTTTTCTGTTTAGATTATTGTCCTTGGTGTGTATTTGCCCTCAGAATCCTCTGTCTTTAGTATTTGGTTCATTAAAGCAATAGTTGATAATCTTGTTGAGAAACATTTTTGTTATACTGGGTAAAATTGTCTTTCCATTATGAAAGTAGTAAATACATTATGTATTCAGAGAAAGGAAGTTAAAAAATTAAATCTCTGTGGGAGCTGCAGGACTGCAAAAACTCATTCGGATCGAATGGCAGGGATTGGTCATAGTTTTGGTTCTGCCCTCTCCCCCCTCTGTCCCTCAAGTTCTGGTATTATCTATTTATAGTCCTACATATCAATCATTCTGATGAGCTCACATAATGCCAGAGTGCGTGCAGGTTCCTTGTAGGGCTGGGCGATAAAAATATTTTATCGATTAATTAAAATTTGCAATTCATGAAGATTTAATTTTTGGAAAATCAAGATTTTTTTTTTTGCCAATGCAAAAAATAAAAAATAAAAAAAAATATATATATATATAACAGTACTGAAAGGGGAAATTGTTTTGGTAAAAGCTTGCAATGTTAAATATATGTTTAGTTAAATATATTGTTGAAACTTTCTTTTTTTACCGAGGATCCTTCAGAATCAGTTAAAAAATATGTTAAAACAATGTAAAGCATATGTTATAGCATAGCTACTGTATATTTGTGCGCTTATTCTAATAATAATCAGTTTAAAATTAATTTAAATATCATGAAATGTTTAAATTTACTTTTGAAAAACCAAGTCTGTCCTCTGTATTCCCAATTCAGAAATAAGCCTTGTTGCCCCTAATGTGTTTGAAGCGCTAATGCTTCAAACACACTGGCTTACTTGCAGTCAGTTTTTGTTATGGCCCAAAAACACATTTTCATTCACAATCACTTAAAATCTGTGTTCTTTAAAAAACACACTTTTAAGGTTTCCTCCTCATGCTGCAGGAAAGGAGCTATAATTATACCAACGATTCTGTTCATTTATTAGCTGTAACAACTCTTTTCTTTCTGATTGGTTTTTGATTTGCCTTTCAATATCCATATCTAGTACTGTATGTGAAATGAAGTCCAACATCTTTGATTTGCAAAGTGACCATGGCTTAAGGAGAATAGTAATCTTAAACATTTGGCCACAGATATATAGCAACACAATCTTGTTAAACCTCAGATATTATGAGCATTTTTTTTCAGGGAGTTGAAATATTATGAAACAAGTTTTTTGGATGTGGGAGACTCGCTGCTTAAATACTTGCTTAAATGCAGCTATGATGAACAAACAGAGATACATAACAAATAAAAAAGAACCTGCCTGTTAACCAACATACTAGCATGTAGCCACCAGTAATGTTATAATGGCAGTTAATATCGCTGTCCAGTTTAGATTTTACATTAAATTCAACCAAGGTTAGTTTCTGATAGGAAATGAGACAGGCATCCCTCAAAAGATAATAAAACAATCTAAAAGGAATAATAATTAAAAAAAGTTTTCTTTACTTACATTGTATTAGCAAACGATCTGTAAATAATTATTTAGACACTTCTCAGTAATCAACGGAGCAGTCTTAGCATAACAGCAGTCAAACATTTTGCATATTTCCACTCCAAAATAAGGTTCTTAACTATTTAATTCACATTTCTATTATTCTAGTAACAACGAGAATGTGAAAAACCATATTATTTTGTGAAATGTTTTGGAGATAGCAACAGATAAGAGAGAAGGTGGAAAAAAATGCTTGATTATTGAAAACATGAATCAGTGTTTCCATTTTATTCCCTTGTTGCAGACCTCTTTATTTGTAAAGGAGTTTACACCAAACAAGTCTACGTTAATTAAAAGTTAAGATAATATACCTTGTGGCTGTGTGAGCATCAAGAGGATGTGAAATATAAATAATAGTGGGTCCGAAATTGAGTAAAACTATATTTATGACCTTTTTATAAACAATTTTCACCCTGGTGTGGCCTCTCCTTGGCCTCCAACTGTGCAACAATCATTTAGCTGGTAAACTTGTATAAGAATGTTTAAATATCAGTTAACAGCTGTTTCAGGTGGAAAATATGATGTTGATGTTAGCGTCTGATTAAAAATGTCCAATTCTGCTGTTAAATAAGTGAAAGCACTCCTTCAGAAGCTCGGATCTCATGTAAGTCTTCACTCCCCAACACGCTGCAAATTATGATTTAACTAAAGTTTTCTGAAGAGAAAACTAAAAGTGCATTCTTTTAAACATTTCTGTATCTACTTTGAATCAGTTGATTGTGGCTCATCAGTCAGGAGCTTGAGTTGTGGCACATTGTGATCAATAGTTGGGGGAGGTCCCTCAAATAATGAGAAACAACAGGTCACTTGTTTTCTGAATTTTTATTTTTAACACAAAGCATAGAACACAAGTATGGAAATCATAACCTTTGCCAGCTAATTTGAGCCATATTATCTTAAAATAAAATGCTTACTCTCACTATCTAATGATTACTTTTGTAATATTTGATGTTCACTGATAGTATTACTAAAAAGGGCCAAAGTTATGTACAAAAGTAGTCAGTTACATGCTTTTTCCATTCTAAATCTAAAATCATTTTGATGGTGAGAATGAATATTATTATTATTATTTAACACCAAACAGTACAGATTAAAGATATTTCCCCATATAGCTTCACAGCCCGACCTTATAAAAAAGAAACAAGTAGAGAATGTAGGCTAAGAGCTACTTTGTGTGTGTGTGAGTTGAGCTCTTTGTAGCCCATGTGAGCTAGCATTACTCTCTGTAAGGCAGATCAGTTGCATAGCAACAAGAACTTTTTGAGGGCAGGAAATCTTTCACCAGTGGAATGCTTCAAGCACAAAAACAGCAAAAATGGAAAGAGAGCAACCCAGACTGTTCTTTCCCTAAAATTCCTCTTTCAAGCTTTAGATAATTACTAGTTGAATCAAAAATAGAACCTTAAAATAACTTTTAGGAAACTACTGCCAGAAGCAATACTGAAGCACTTGTTGTGGGAGCTTTACATTTAGTTTAAAATTGTTTTAAAATGTATGTACCTTTCTAACAACATTTTAAAACAGTTTTCAAAAAAAAGAAAAAAAATAGATATTTGATTAATGATGAATTTTTAAATTCTCTATAGTATTAGGACTGGGCGATATGCCCTAAAATCAATATTGCGATATATTGAGCAGTTCACCTCGATAATGATAAATGGACAATAAAACTATCCCCCACCCCCTATGGGTTATTTCACATCCCGTTATATTGATGTTATTATTCACCTGGACAATCACAGCTATTATCTTAATAAATGTAATTCCCAACTACACATAAGTTATTCCCCCAACAGGGCATATAGATTAAAGATTAAGTGATAATAATTACACTATGGAGCGACCGCACCTTTACACATAGCTTCATTAAAATGTGCACACTTACTAATTGCCAGGTGCCCAAAACACTCCACTCACTTCCATCCATTGATCTCGGCAGCTTTAACTATGTTTGAGTCAGTAGTAATACCGACAAGGGCCTCCTCCTTGATGTCCCATATACAGAGAGCTCAAACCTTGTCCGACCATCTCCCCAATATTGGCTGGAAAGTATGCCGTCTCGAGCACTCTGGTGTACAGTTTCCATTCGTGATTGATATATTGTACAGTCAGACTAACGTACAGATTCATCGTGCGACTGAACCAGAGATCACATGTGGCCGCGTATTTGCTCCTCTTCCTCTCCGAGCAGCTCTACCCCCGCCGCCACTTGAACATTTGAAATTTTCTCCATTTTCTCAACCTCCCCGTCACTTTCGCTTCTTGTTTCAGACTGGATGGGTTGGAGTCACGTGACTACAGACTGTACACGTAGCGCAGCGTCCTAAAGGGACAGGAGCAGAGCTTACTGTTACCTATTAAAAACAAAATGTTCTTTAATTTTTTTTAATACTGAAAATACCGACATGGGGAAAATGACACTTGTTATTGCCATAAATTTTGGTCTTGGTAACTTTTCGGTTTATCGCCCAGGCCTATTATTTGACTTTTATTTTCATGTGTACAGCAACATCTATAAAAGATAGAATTTGCAAGATATCAATCATACTGAGAATGAAAAATGTAGATGTTTGCACGATTGTCCACTAAAGTGTTGCTTTAAAGTAGTGTTTCACTGTGTAAAGCTGTAAAAGTGGCTGCAGTAGGAAGTGGTATTAATGACCCATGAGAGTCCTTACTCCGTGCAAGTGTGTGTTTGTGTGCGTGTGTTGAATGGTGCCAGAGGTTAAAGCCGAATCCAGTTAAACAACCTTGCTCTGTACTAACATGCTTCTTCTTCTGCCCATCTCAGCAGATTATTAGTAAAATGGACCATTTGAAATATAATGTAATGTTTGTATTAATTTACCATATGCACTACATTTGAGTGGATTTTCAGACAATTTTTAGGATCAAGAAATTTCAAGTTAATGAAAAGGTTAGGGGGAAAAAATGTTATTTACCATTTCTTATTCGATGTAGTCGAAACCGTAAAATAAAAAAATCCTATACATTTAATGCACAAAACCTTTTTAGGTATAGGAATATGCAGTGTCATGCAAAAATATACCCCCCTCCCCACTTTGGCACCTGAAATTGAGAATTGGCACCTTTTCATTTGCAGAACACGTTTGAAGCTGTTATATTTTTCATTGTCAAGCAATTTCAGTGCAGTTTCAAGAATTAGAAAATAGACTCACAACGTGCAAAATTTAGTGTTGACTGTGCACTATTATGCTAAGCTGAGTTTGCTTCATTTCTGTTTGATCGATGCACTTCTGGAATTTTAGGCTCTTTTCAATTGTCTTTGATCTTTTACCACCACAGTTAACGTAAATAGATAAATGTTGTGTGACCACAGTAACTGTACCCTGTGAAACATGTCATTGTCTGAAAAAAATGTGATCGCTGAACAGTATGTAGGCATGTAAAATAAGAAAAGGAAAACATTTAGGCTTTAATAAATCTTTTACCTTTTATCTTAATTATTCAAGTTATTCAAGCAATTATTTCAGCCCTAGTTCAAATCATTTAGTGCTGCTTGTAATTTCTTTGGACAGTGGAATGAAGTATCATAATCTGCCTGTAAATCATCTTACAGTAAAATATGTTGCATCATGCCTGCATCATGTTGCATCATGTTCACAAGTTTTATGTATTTCTTCCCCTTAGCTTTCCATTAATGTCACAGAATACAGCTTTATACGAGCAGCCATCTTCTGTCTCTCTTCACCTTTCTCTTATTTATCCGTCTTTGTCTCTTTATGTTTCTGTCTCTATTGTGTAAATTTGTACATGGTTATATTTTGAAGGCTACCTACCTTTCTTACGTCCTACTTCTTTATTGAATGAAAATCTCTTTAAAATCGAGATCTGCCAGAGTTCATAACATTTTTTGAGCATAAATTTTAATTTTATTACATTTGGGATCTGCTTCTGATCCATTCATGGGGTCTATCTAGCAACAAAAAAGGGTTTTCCAAGAATAAAGCAGCTGTCTGTTTTCAGGGATGGACTCAGCAAGGTGGATTATCGTTTCCAACAGATAGACTTTTGGTTTGCGACAATCAAAGCAAATCGTAGTTTTGTTGGACATCTGAAAATGTCCATAGAGCCGTTTACTTGTTGAAAACATGCAGCATTGAGCATTAATGCTTATAATAATTGAGTTTAAACACACATGATCATCTTTATATTTGAATTAGTCAAACGTTCTCGGTATAGTGAAGTAATTGCACAATGTGAAATAAACAAATTCATCCTTTTTCATTTGTAACACAACAGAAAAAGGACACATTTATACTGTTGGATCCCGCGCTCCCGACGCAAGGGATACTAATTCTGTCGGGGATAATTCTTGGTCATTTAAGTGTTAAACGGCCCATGTTCCCCCATCAGAACAGCCTCCACCGATGTCTTCGCGGCCAGGAGACGCTCGGTGCTCCTGACTCGGTGGGACTTGTTAGTGCAGCCATCCTCAGAAATTGGGCCCGTTTACAAAACGCAGACATATTTACCAAGGTAGGTACAAATAAGTCGTGACTCTGAGCACTCGCTCTCCTGGCGGGAGTGTGAGTTTACACATAAATGCTCGTCTCAAAAAAAAAAATAAAATAAATAAAAAATAAAAAAAAATAAATGCTCGTCTCATTTATTTTTATGTTGGCCTGAGGACCTCTCAAATATTTGTCTGGGCTTTCATTGGTCTTAATTTCAACAGTGATTTGTTACAGCCAAAGAAGGAAAAAAAAGGATCAATATAATGTAAAAATTGTGTTTAAGATCAGATTATCCTTTTTTAAATACATTTTCCAATAATTATTGTGATATTCAAAGAGATGCTTCACATCCAGAAAATGATGAAAGCAACTTAAACTAACACACTCTGTAGAGATAAATTCAATTAAATTCTAAAATGCTTAATTAATCACAAAGGGAAAGTAAGTGCTTTTGTAATTTATATTACAAAAGTTTCTTCAAAGAGTTGTAGATGGTAATATCTGTGGGCAGGAAGGATTTCTTGTAGCAGTCAGTATTACAGTGGATACGAAGAAGCCTCTGACTGAAAACACTCTTTGTATGACAGAATCCTCTGTAATCCTCAACTGAGGCTCATCGAGTGATCTCTGTCCAACTCGACAAGGGATGCGGGACGGGGGTTGGATGAGCAGGCCGGGGTGCTAAGTATAGGGGTCACTTGCACCCAGTACCAGTAGGATGCAATTGTGTACAAGTTTTTTTGCCGTATAATTACAAGTTATTACAGTAGATTTATTTAGATTACATTAGTTACTTTCTGAATCTCAAACATTTTTATGGGCAATATAATTATCACATTAGTTTAATTTTTTTAGTAATTGAACCATTTTAACAGTTTTCATGATATACTTTCAAATTACTTTAAAACAATCCAGTTTCTGCTGGACTCAAGGGAATGTTTGTTCCTAAATATTTTTGCGTAATTTGCTTTGTGATCCATTGTAAAAAAAAAAAAAAAAAAAAGTAGAAGCAAGAGAGTTGCAAAAGCTAGAAGAGATACATTCATATATTACCTTTATTTTAAGAGACTTAAAATCATCTGTGTCGTAATGAACGCTAACTCTGCTTTTTATTCCTCTGACATATTAAGTGACACAGAAATGACTCAGCATATGGGGACAGACTATTGCTGCAGAATAGTGCTAATAAGGTGTAACATATTGTTTTCACATTACAGTAGTTTAAGTTACTAGTTTATGCATAATGGATAAAATAAGACAAATATATTGGCAAACCTTTTATATTTGACTCTAAGTATACATTCTAAGTTTTAAAAGAAGCACAGCAACTGTTTGCAGAGGTTTTATGTCCTGTCAATGTCATTGCTTAATGTCCCACTCTCCCCCGTGTACTCTCGCCTCTCTGGGTTTGGTATGCAATGAGCTGCACTACAGTTCACCCCAAATGTTGGAGAGTTTCTCCTGGCCTGCTGGCTTTCTAGAAGTATGTGTGTACGTGGATGTAGATGTCTTGGGCTTTTGCGCACCTATCAGGCTTGTGTGTGTGTTCCCATTAGTCTTTTGCTCATGGCTGTCCTTGGGGAGAGGTATGAAGCTCTCCATCATTCTCGGAGCAAGGACTGAGGGGAGAGCAAAGGAAATGGTGTTGGAGAGAGAGGTATGAGAGAGGAAAATAGGACAGAATGATGAGGCTCTCATATCATTGCTTGTAATGCTGGTTATGACTGCATGAGTCACAGTGTGCTTGGGCAAGTAGGGTCTTTTTCTCAGCTCACCTATACATTTTTGTGAAACTGGGAGCAGTATTTGTAAACTGAGATAACATATTCAAACTGAGAACTCTAAATTTCTTATATAAATTGAATTGCTATATCTCAAGATTACTACCATATATTTTTATTCAGTAGAAAATATTCCTTTGAATAATAAACAATCTGTGAAAGCCACATAGAGTATTGTATTACTTTAATTTATATTATTTTCCTGGCATTTTGTAAACTAAGCCACTAATGAATTTGTTCAGAAAATAATTGGCAGAACAAACAATTAAGAGAACAATCGTTAGATGCAGAGAGGAAACCTATAGTCTGGATGATTTGTATGGAGCTTGCAGCATATTGCAAAAGAAAACTATTTCTCTCTATTAGAACACATCGTTTGTTACTCCTTGCAGTGCAAAGTTCACCAAAAGATGCAACAGACGATTGCTGATTGTTGACAACTAATCAGACTAAAAAACAAATACAGTCTAATCACTTGATGGTTTCATTGAATAAAGGCGAAAATAAATACTCGGCAATGATAGTATAAGTTTCAGTAATATTTATTATATTTTGGTGGAGTTTCAAACATTATCACTATTGTGTGCTTTTGTGTGCTGCACTTCAAATGGTGCTAAACATGTAGCAATCCATCCGGTGGAGATTGCCTTGCAGAGTTTTTCTGCAAACTTACAGATATAATAACTACACACAATTAATGAGGGCAGAGGGTAAAAAAAGAGGGAAAATGAGATAGGATAAGTACTCAACAGAACATGTCTAAAGGGCAGAGGACAACAGAGGTATGACTAAGGCTCGGTCCACACGAAGACGAACACGGTAAATTTTCATAAACGAGTAGGAAAAAAATGTGCGTCCACACGAAAGTTTTCACCACTGAAAACACTGTAGTAGGTATGTCAAGCCCATTGGTGGCGCTGTGACACTGCCACAGAAAATCACAAAAAACACTGGCCTTGTGCAAACAACTCATGTGACGTAAACGGCAACATGGTGGGGGATCACACACAAACATCTACACATGTTCAAGGTGATCTTTCTGGCCCTGGTGAGGCTACTGGGAATGTGTGACGGGATAAGCAGTGCAGTCAGCACTCAGACTCAAAACC